>OY743184.1:32947613-35447613 GCA_963555705.1 Ligustrum vulgare | reverse complement strand
TTGAAGAGGAAACTGGAGTCTAAGAAAGGTGCTTGGGTAGATGAACTTCCCCAAGTCTCATGGGTACTCTGGACTACCTCTCACACTGCTACGAGAGAAATCCCTTTTTCAATGGCCTATGGGTCCGAGGCAGTATGTCCAGTAGAAATCAGAGTACCTTCACCTCACGAATTTCACTAAGAAGAAGCAACAAATGAAGATGCTCAGAGGGAAGATCTAGATTTCCTCCTAGAAAGAAGGAACGAATCACAGGTGGTGTTAACCAACTACCAAGAAAAGATGACCCTTTATTACAACAAAAAGGTAAAGGAGAGGTTTTCCAGAGTTGGGGTCTGGTCATGAATAAAGTACTTCTTTCAACCCAAGAGCCAGGAGTAGGGACTCTGGGCCCTAACTGGGAAGGGCCTTATAAGATCACTGCCAAGGTGGTACCAGGGACATAAAGGATAGAAGACCTATCTAGAATACCTCTGCCTAATTCCTGGAACACTGATCATCTTCGCTGCTATTATCAGTGAAGGAAGCCTCCGCTAGTTTACATCATTTGCACCTGACTCTATAAAATTTATGTAATAAAGGACTTCCTTATGAAAATTCACGTCAAGTAAATTTAGTATTAACATGACCTAGCTAATCAAACCAAGAGCCAAGGCACCTCGTTATTTTCCACATCTAATAGATTTGTAATAAATTTCATAAACAAGGGACTCTGGAAAACTCGAAAAACAATGAAGAAACTTCGAACAAAAGCGAGAGACTACTACAAGATAATTGGATAATTAGAACACAACTGAAGTTCATCTTTAAATAAAACTTACTTGGCGATTCCATGACTAAAATAGTTTAAATTCAACCAAAATCTGAGGTGGTCATGGCAACCACAACCGCTGCAAGGTGGTCGAATAAGTTATTTCGAAGACAGTGAGGAATAGAGTTCGGAGCACATGTTTGTCAAACAAACCTAACCAATGAACATGAATGTCTTAAATGCTTGGGTTTAAGGGACTATCAATCACACTACATTGCAAAACACTCGTGTCAAGATAAAAGAAAATGTCACAATAAAAATAAATTCAACATTAAAATCCAAAATTGAAATATGTTGTTCAAATAAATGAAGTCATTACAAGTAGAACATTTCAGTCAAAATACAAAAGTCGGGAAGGAGGGGTCTCTTCAGTAGAACCATTGCCGTGGGTCCTTCAGCAGAGTCGATCTCTGCATCGTGTGGCTCCGAATAGAAGGCCTCTATTTTTAAAAGATCTAGGTAGGGGAAATCCTCGTTCACATCTTTCATGGTCATCCGGGCACCAAATTTACCAAAAAAATTCTACATAGCCTCATACTCTGGCGTCTCCTTAAAGGTGTCTTTGAAATTTTGGACTGCTTCAGATACCTTAGTCCCGAAAATCTCCTCCACCCTAGCCGCAATAGTCCGCTCCAAGGACTCCTTAACTCGGGACTCTAAGTGCTGCTCTAGAAAGGTGTAGTCTTCCTCAATCTTTATTCGAATCTCCACCTCTCTCTCCAATCGACTACTGACTTCTGCCACTTCAGCCGCCAACTTGCTCTTTGTCGCGTTGGCTTCAACTAGGGCTTTAGCATTAACAGACTGCGCACGGTTGGAATCATCGAGCTTTTTGCAAAAGGTTGCCACATCAGCTTCGGAAGCATGGAGATCGTGTCTTAGCTTCTCGTTATCCTCTTGAAAGCGCTTGGCAAGGGCTCTGTCATCTGAGGAAGATTTGCATGCTATGGACAACTGTTCCTTAAGATCATTGATGTCTCTTAGCATGTTGTCATCATGGAGAAGGTTTGTCTCCTCGTTATAGCTCTTTAGACAGTGGGGGCGGAGGAGCAGAAGAAATATCCTTACCTCCTTTTAGCCTCTTCAAAGGGGGAGGCTCCTCCTCAAAAATCGATTCGTGGTGTCATCAAAAGTGGTTTCCTTAAGTGAACTCTTTTTAGACCCCTTTCCTTCTCTAGCCCCACCTCTATTAGATCTTTTTCCTTTTCCTTTAGCCTGGGCCTTTTTTGGGTCGATTTCCTCACCCAGGTCTGGTAGTTGGGGCCCAATTGGCAATAAGGAAGGAGCTGGTAAAAGCGCTGGGAGGTAACCTTCAAGCCTGGCAGTAGACACCTCAGTTACATTCTTAACCACCTCCACCTAAAGGTTGGCAAGGATGGACCCCTGTCTTCATTCCACCTCGTTCCCCTAGCAAAGGACGGGAGGAACTTTCTTCGACATAAGTCCCTTTAAGGATATCTTGAGGAAGTCTTTAGAATCTGACCATTACATAAAAGGGGGGTCATTTTCTGGAAACTAAACCTGAGGTACATGGGCACATACCAAGGAAAAAAGTTCAACTTACTCATAGCTCACATAAGACTGTGCTTGACAAAGAACTTATTCTGTTGAATGACTTGCTAGATAGTGCCTTGGAATGTAAACAACTTCCTCACAGCTGGTAGATCTTCCTCTGAGAGTAAGGAGGCGAAGATATGCCCTAAGATGAGAGGCAGAGCGAAAGAATACGCTAAAAATAATGAACAATTAATAGAAAATCACGCACCCACGCCTGTTAATGGAAGCGAAATAAAACTCACGTGGAAGGGAAAGAGTTTGGGGAACGGTGATCTCAAGAGTAGGATCAGTAGGTGAGCTCTGCCATTCCCCAATGACCCAGAACTACTGACTCCTCCAATTTTTTATAGAAGTTGGGTGCCCAGTGATGATAGGAGAATTGATACCCCTTGGTGAAAGATAATACCAGTCCCTCACATCTGGTCTCTCATCCTTATCCCTCCTAACTGATTTCGTAAAAATGTACAGGGTGTGGATTATGTGAAGAGAAATGAGGTAGTCTGGATTGACCTCTTTCCATACCAACCAGGTGTCAACCGTTTGAGTCTTGAAGTTTGGAGCTAGTTGATAAGGACATAAGTTGTAACTCCAAAGTAAGGCCCTAAAAAAAAAGGATGCAGAGGGAGCCTCATCCCACACGCTAGGGCATCATAACAAATCACCACTTGGCCAGGAAGTGGACTGCAGGGTCTGTAAGCCGGGGTAGGATGTATCATCCGAATTCCCTCTAGTAGTCTGAGTTTCGAAGGAGCACCCACCAAATCGATTCCCCGGATCTCGGACTCCACCTCCTTGATTTCCTACGACTTCATATTAGGTTCAAGGTCAACATGGTACCCCGATACCTTATTCATATAATTGACCCAGCCTTCGACTTAGGAAATCTCCTCCCTAGACAACCCAAGCTCTTCCATGTGTGCTCTAAAAGGAGCCCTAACCCCTAAATCTGAATCTTATACCCCGGATGAAGAGCCCGCCATTTTTTCTCCTCAAATCCCTATCATACTTACTCCGAGTTTCTCGCAACGAAGCCTCTTCTTCAACAGATAAATGAAAGTGAATCATCCAACTGTCACATTGCATCTCACGCGCATTAAAACGCATCCCTTTAAAGCATTTGATTCGATGAAAAATCTACCCTCCAAGTATAAAAGGGTCAAGTTATAGCCTGACAATAATCAAGGGTCATTCTTTCTAAGAATTTTTATGGTATAATAATATTTACTAAATTCAAATCGTAAACTATGATTTCAAGTTTGCTTAAATGAATAAAAAGATGACATAATTAAATTGCAATGAAAGAGAAATTTGAGTGGAGTTATTCTTTCGCTATCAATTGGGCTTGTAACTAAGAAAAGTAAGAATTTCTTGAAACTGATAAGATGTAAAAAATTTAGTGAGAAAATTAATTAATCTATTCTACGGTATTTTGTCGAGCATGTTGTGTGCATATTCAATACATACCACATCAGCGACATTAATCCAAGTAAAATAATTTGAACATTTAAAACACTTGTTAAACCTTATCAATAACAAGAATTCAACTATAGAACATTAACATTTACCCATTGAAGCTAAGAATAACTCCTCTCAAATATAATTTAGCCAAACATAATAGAATTAATTGAAACAAAAATCTAATAAACAATTACCATTACTAGAAAATGAAATTCAGGTTGGGAAATAGAGAATTAAATAACCAAAATATATCTCAAAGCTCTACTAATATAAAATATCTGAAATTGTGTAAACTAATAAATGAAACAATAAAAATTCTAAGCAAAATATGAATTGAAACTAGAACAAAACACCATAAATGAGTTGAGAAGGCTACTGTGGTTTCTGCTAACTGGATGTGGATGGAGAAACTACTACCGAGTGCTGGTGTGAGAGAAAGCAATGTGTGAGATGAGGTTACTGTGTTGTTTTCTAGTTGAGGGAGCTGTATGTGGTTGGAGAGAGAGAGTTGAGCGGCAGTGAGTGGAGTTGTTGGATTGTTGTGTGGAGTGTGGTGACTGTGAGTTCGGTGAGAAGGGTGGCAACTGGTGAAGGTGAGTGCTGAAGTGCGAGAGAGGCTGGTTGACGGCTAGATGTGTGGAAGGGGCTGAGATGAGGGAGGATGATGGGGGCTGCTGTTGGCTAGAAGTGAAGAGTCTTGGTTGGGAGTTTGAGGTTGGCGGTTGTTGCGGCTGGGTTTAGGAAGATGACAGAGTGTTGTAAGGTTGGAGAGAGGTTAGGGAAGGAGCTATCCGTTTTTTTTTTCTTGAATTTGGCCGAGAGTCGAGGGATTCGAGAGGGTATGGCTGGAGGTTTTTGGGCCCAAGAAAATGAGTTTTAGTCGTCTTAGGTTAGGGGTTTATCCTGAAATAACATCCTTTCCCTTGCCAGACCGATTTAAATATCCTCGGATAAAGGAATACGATGGAACAACAGATCCTAACAACCACTTGAATACCTACACTGATGTCATGGATATGCAGAATGCTCTCGATCAGATTCTGTGCAAGGCATTCCCGCAAACCTTGACAAATTTAGCTCGAGACTGGTTTTCCACGATACCTCCAGGGTCCGTCTCTTCCTTCGCTGATCTTACTAAGAAGTTTACTGCTTTCTTTGCAAGTAGCAAAATAATCAAGAAGACCGCCGCATCCCTCATGCAGTTAAAGGAAGCTCAGAATGAGACACTAAGAGAGTTCATGACCCGTTTTAACGCTGAAAGACTTCAGATTCCAGATCTCCATATATCATCGGAAATTTCAGCCCTTACCTTGGCTATTCGAGGCCCGGAATTCAGAATGTCCCTGTCTAAGAACCCACCTTCAAATGTAACAGAGCTTCTCCGAAGAGCGGAAAGTACATAAACATGGAGAAAACACTTTTGTCAGTTCAGGCACAGGATCAAGGGCATGGGACAGTAGCACAGTCTTCACAATCAACAAGGCAGGGGAATAAGAGATCAAGACAGGAGGATGAGAAAAATTCTTCCCGAAATAACCAAAAGGGGAACGGCCATGGGCATCAAAGTTTAACTCCGCTAAACGCACCCCGATCCCACATTCTGATGGAAATCAAAGGACGTGAAGATTTGCGATGGCCCAAGCCTATCAAGGGGAAAGTAGACGAAAAGAATCGACATAAGTATTGTGAATTTCACAAGAGCTCGGGCCATACCACGGACGAGTGCAGAACTTTAAAACAGGAGATAGAAGCCCTTATAAAAAGAGGTTTCCTAGGGCACTACATAAAGAGAGACGATAAAGAGCACGAAATAGGGGAAGAAAATACCAGATCCGCTGGCACCATAAATTTTATCGTCGGAGGAATAGCATCTGAAGGTGATTCGAATAATGCACAAAAAAACCATGCCCGTGCTCTGAGTGATCAGGAAGAAAGGTCGGGATGCCATGACCAGGAGGTCTCAAGCAGCATCAGCTTCAGCAATGCAGACATGGAAGGAATTTCGTATCCTCATGACGATGCTGCTGTTATCAGTGCAACAATAGCCAATTTTGATGTCAGGAGGGTGCTAGTTGACAATGGAAGCGCAGCCAACGTTCTTTCCTTGGAAGCTTTCAATCAGACGCAACTTCCCAAAGATCGGCTTCGACAGGTCATTACTCCCCTAACTGGGTTTGGTGGAGGAACCGTGAAACCCGAAGGCCTAATTGACCTTCCCACTTCACTAGGATCAGAAGAAAAACGTGTAACAAGATGACTCCATTCCAAGTCATGAAAACTCCTATGGCCTACAATGCCATCTTGGGAAGACCATTTCTGAACAACCTGAGAGCTATGGTATCAACTTATCACCTGGCAATCAAGTTCCCAACTTCCTCAGGCATAGCAACTATTCAGGGAAGTCAATCGGTAGCCAAAAGTTGCTATATCAGCTGTATTGGAAAGGGACAGATCTGATGTCGATAGAACTTCCTGTGGAAGAAAGAATGTCCCCAGTAGAAGAGTTGGAAGAGGTTCAAATTTCAGAAGGGAAGAGCTTCACAATTGGGAAGGAGCTTCCCAAATTAATGAAGGAAGCGTTGTCACAGTGTTTAAAGAAGAATATTGATGTATTTACATGGAGTGCTGAAGATATGCCCGGGATAGATCCCGAGCTCGCCGAACACAGGCTCAACGTCATGCCCGACAAGAAGCCCGTAAAACAGCGAAGAAGACAATTTTCCACAGAAATGAGGCAGATAATAAGAGAGGAAGTAGATAAACTCTTGAAAGCAGGATTCATCAGATTGGTGGATTCCACATCAGGATCCGAAAGACAGTTATCCTCTCCCCAGGATCGACAGGTTGGTGGATTCCACATCAGGATCCGAACTTTACAGTTTCATAGACGCCTTCTCGGGATATCATCAGATTCGGATGGCACAGGAAGATCAGGAAAAAACTTCCTTCATGGCAGATGAAGGAATATACTGCTACAAGGTCATGCCGTTTGGAATGAAGAATGCTGGAGCTACTTATCAAAGGTTGGTTAACATGGTCTTCTCCAGAAACATGGTCGTAAAAAGCTCAAGAAAGAAAGACCACATTGCTGACCTTGAAGACATATTCAGTACACTTAGAAAACATCGGATGAAACTAAATCCTGCAAAGTGCGCCTTCGGAGTGGGCTCAAAAAGTTCTTGGGATTCATGATCACTCAGAGAGGTATCGAAGCTAATCCAGATAAAATTTCAGTCCTAGCATCAATGGAACCTCCCCGAAACATCAGGGAAGTGCAGAAGTTGACAGGAAGAGTAGCAGCATTAGGTAGATTTATGTCAAGGGCAGAGGACAAATGTTTCCCCTTCTTCAAAACTCTTCGAGGAAACAAAGACTTCAGGTGGGACGAGGAATGCGAGGTCTCCTTCAGGAAGTTGAAAGAATACTTGGGTACACCTCCGATACTGGTAAAGCCGAATCCAGGGAACAATCTGTTCTTATATCTAGCAGTGTTTGATCATGCTGTGAGCGCCGTTTTGGTTAAAGAGGAAGAGAAGACTCAAAAACCTATATATTATGTCAGTACGATGATGTTGAAAGCAGAAACCCGACATACATTGGCAGAGCAGCTCGCACTTGCCCTGGTTATGGCAGCGAGAAAGTTAAGACCATACTTTCAAGCTCATGCCATAACTGTCCTCACAAATCAGCCCTTGAAGCAAATCTTGCAGAAACCAGATGTATCCGGTCGTCTACTCAAGTGGTCAATCGACCTCGGGGAGTATGACATCGAGTCCAAACCTCGACCTTCCATCAAAGCACAGGTCTTGGCCGAATTTGTCGCCGAACTCACACCAAGACTTCGGGGGCCAACAGGTCATGACCGAGAAGAGGCCACTTGGACCTTGCAAGTGGATGGAGCATCAAATGCTGCGGGCTCGGGGGCCGGAATCATATTAAAGAAAGATGATGGCACAATGGAAATTCAATGTGCAATACGGTTTGACTTCCCAGCTACCAATAATGATGCAGAGTATGAGGCCGTAATTACTGGACTTCAAGCAGCTCAACATCTAGGGGTTGAGCATGTCAAGGTCCAGAGTGATTCACAATTGGTGGTAGAACAGGTAAACGGCACTTTTGAAGCAAAAGATGAGAAAATGTCATCTTATAGGATGATGGTCTTAGACTTGCAAAGAAAGTTCAAGTCTTGCTGCATAGACAAAATTCCGAGGTCCGCCAATCACAAAGCAGATGGTTTGTCAAGACTTACTTCTTCCAATCTGGACCACTTGGAGAGGACCGTGTTCATACGAACTCTTCATGAGCCTAGTATCGTACAACAACCCAAGGTCATGGATATTTCAGATCAAGAGCCCAGTTGGATGGATCCAATAATTGAATATCTAACATCAGGAAAGTTGCCAGATGACAGAGTAGAGGCCAGAAAAATCAAAGCAAGAGCCCCGAGATATACCTTGCTGCAGAATACCTTGTTCCGCCGGAGCTTCACACTTCCTTATCTGCAATGCCTAACTCCAAAAGAAGCAGCTCTTACTATGGCCGAGGTTTATGAAGCAATTTGTGGAGGACACCAGGTAGCAAGAGCTCTAGCACTGAAATTGATAAGATACGGGTACTACTGGCCGAATATGAAGAAAGATGCCCTTAGTTATGTAAAATTCTGTGACAAGTGCCAAAGATTCGCAGCACGATTACATCAACCCGCGGAAGAACTATCCTCGATATTTTGCCCATACCCTTTCGCCCAATGGGGAATCGACATACTCGGACCTTTCCCTATAGCCCGGGGTCAGGTCAAGTTCTTAGAAGTTGCAGTGGAATACTTCACTAAGTGGGTGGAAGCCGAACCGCTAGCCGTGATCACAGAACAAAAGTTGGAAGCATTTGTGTGGAAATCAATAGTTTGCCGTTTTGGTCTTCCTAAGACATTAATAACAGATAACGGGCGTCAATTTGAGTGCCAAGCCTTCAAGCAATTCTGCAAGAACCTGGGAATAGAACACATGTTGACCTCTGTTTCACACCCGCAGAGTAATGGGTTAGTCGAGGTTACAAACAGGCTCATCTTACAAGACTTGAAGACTCGCCTTGGCAGTACCAAGGGAGATTGGCCCGATCTCCTCCCCGAAGTACTTTGGACTAACCGAACCACGTTCAAAACAACGACGGGGGAAACCCCATTCATGCTTGCCTTCGGGATGGAAGCCGCTGTCCCGGTAGAAGTAACAATTCCAAGCTTCCGTGCTATGGCCACAGGGTCGCCCGACCACATCAAAGGACAGAGAGAAAGTCTGGATCTTCTAGAAGAATTCAGGGAAAATACATCATTAAGAATAGCAGCTTACCAACAGGCTATGTCTAAGAAGTTCAATATCCGAGTAAAGAAGAGGGAATTCAGAATGGAAGATCTTGTCCTTTGCCGCAGTGAGGCTGCCGGTCATCAACCAGGGAAACTTGGGCCTATTTGGGAAGGACCTTATGAAGTCATCTGAAAGGTGGGCAAGGGCTAATAAAGCCTCCGCAAAATGGATTCAAAACCTCTTCCTCGACCATGGAATGTGGAGAACTTGAGGCCATACTACAAGTAATCATATCTCTATTGAATATGGGCGCCCATATTTATTTTTGCTTTCGGACTTGCACGTCCATCAATGAATATTATGGTCGGGCCTGCGTGCCCATTGTTCTGTGTCAGGGACGGGTACTCTTTTTCCTTATCCAGATTTTTTCCCAATGAGTTTTTCTGGGTAAGGTTTTAACAAGGCCCATCATTCAGTCCCCTTCAATAAAAGTACTTCTTCCAAAGAATGAGCACTACAAAGATCAGATATCGAATTTACAAGGTCATTCACATGACTTTACGAATTATTTCCCATCAAATAATTTACAAGGTCTCATGGCAAGACGTTACAAATTATTTTCCATCAAATAATTTACAACGTCTCATGGTAAGACTTTACAAATTATTCTTTCACGAATAATTTACAAAGTCTCATGGCAAGACGTTACAAATTATTTCCCGTCAAGTAATTTACAATGTCTCATGGTAAAACTTTACAAATTATTCTTTCCCGAATAATTTACAAGGTCTCATGACCAGACATTACAAATTATTTCCCAACCAGGAATTCAAAATAATTGTTTCTTAAAACAGAGGTCGGTATTACCCGACCTTATAGAATACCTTTTTCTGAAAAATTGCAAGTAAAGGGCTCGATCTTATCTTTAAGTCAAAGGGTCGGGCATACGTTATCTTGTTGATCATTCATCTTCCACTTAGTTTCTATATGTGAGGTCGGTCACGACCCGATTATTGGGGTCAAAACAAGATGATTCTGGGAATCTTGCAGAAGCTCGACCCCAGGAATTGCTCAAATAGGTCGGTATTACCTGGCCTTATAAAATATCTTTTCTGAAAATTCGTAAGTTAAAAGCTCGAACTATTTTATACTAGCGGGAAGATTGTGCTTTATCAAAAAAAAAAATCATCGATCCATAAATTAGATACGAAACAATAAACACGAGCTTTGACAAAAGAAAAATTTTTCATTAACAAAAAACCTTGTTACAAAAAAGGCCACGAGGTATACCTCGGGCTATACAAGAGAATTTCCTACTGCTGCTCGGGGTCACTGGCCTGGGCTTCTTCTTCGTCAGAGTCGACCTCCACTACATCTTCCATGAAAGGAGTGAGGTCAAGATCTTCCGTGCCCAATGGAAATTGAGAGAGCGGGCTGGTATCCAGGTCGGGCGCATGTATCTTGATCCATGCCCGGGCTTGCCTCATGCCTTGGGAATAGGATTCCAGGGCATAATTACCCACGGTAAGGTCATATTCTTCAGACTTCTTGTAAGCCTCGACCGTCGCCACCTTCGCCGCTTCTATCTCTTCCCTGGCCCGGTGAAGATTTTCAGAAAGTTTGGCATTTTCAGAGCAAGCGAGGTCCCGGTCTTGAGTCATCAAGGCCAGGTCAGTTTCCATTCTGATTAACTTTTCTTCAGCATTGTTAGCAGGGTGGCCTCGTACTGTACAGAATGGACGAGCTGACTTGTAGCCTCACCTCGTCGGACACCTTGGGTTAGAAGACCCCGGCCAATGCTAAGCATCTGTTCGAGTTAAATACTTGTGTTATTTCAAGGTTGAAGGCAAAATGTAACACAAAAGGTAGAAGGTCATCTTGAAATTACCTTAAGCGCCGCATTCAGAAAATGGTCCACCCCGTTCTCCAGTGAGACTTCATCAGAATATTTTTCCAGTAGACCGGGGTGGTAACTCTCCTCCAATTTAGACCGCAGGTCGGCCAGGGTAAGACCCTCTACTGCAGCTTCAGGAGGAGGAGATCTGGTATTCTCTTCCCGGACAGGAGGGCGGCGAACACCTTGGCTGGTCTCGTGCTGAGGTGGAGCTTCCGCGTTCCTCATTGAAGTTTCGCCCAGCCCGGACTGTGTCTGGCGTGGCCTTTTTGTGGCGTCTTCGGGTAATGCCACCTTCCCTCCTCCTCTCAGCAGCGGCTCGAGCTCTCTCCTCGGCCGCCTTCCTTAGCCTGTCTCCGTCAAAAGCCATACCTGTGAAGAACGGGAAGGTATACTTAGATAAAAGGGAATAAGATGGGGAAGGCAACGTTTTCTAGTGGAAAAATGAAATCAACTATTACTTAATTTACAAGGTCGGGTCCTACCGGGCTCCAAGTCAAGGTCGTCCTGACCTAAGATCTCGCTGGTAGTAAGATCTGAAGCCTCCTCGGCCAGAAGTCCGAAGTCACAAACTCTTATGGCATTGGCCAAGAGGTCGGCCATCTCGTCCTCCCCTAAATTACCCATTCTATTGAAGTTATCTACTTCCGGTTTCCTAAAGATGGGCCAAAAAATATTCTCACCTTCCCGAGGTTTGATATAAAAAATTTTTCCTTCCAATACTTTAAGGAAGAAGGGACCCAGGGCACCTCGAACATTCCCTTCCCGCATAAATAAACAAAGCAGTTACATCGGGGTAAAAACTTCAAATCTAAAAGGCATTTACAAAGGTTCACGGTAGACTCGATCCCTAGACTCCTACATAAAACAAAAAAGTAAACTAGAATTCTCCACCCGTTTGGAGCCAGCTGCCCGGGAAGAATGCTGGCCGTAAAAAGGAAGTCTACAAAAAATGATGTAAGGGGAACCTGAGGCCAGCCACTAACGAGTCATGGAATATTACGGTCTCCCCTTCCCGGCAATGATATGATACATCATCATGCTCGGGGACTCGGGAAGTATACCTATCAGAAAGACCAAACTTCCTCATGTCTGCCTTGACCATGTGTTCCTTCATCCTACTGTTGAATTTTGGTAACTCTAGGTCGGGAGTTCCCGATCTCTCATCAAATTCAGGGTTATTGACTTCCTCGTCATCGCTCGACTCGTCCCCCCCAGAGGTTGGTGGAGGTTGGTAAAATCCTATTGGCTCTACGTCTAAGGCCTCGTCCAAATTTTCTACCTCCCTAAGGTCCGTGATGTTCACTTGCCTGGCCATTTTCCTAACGAGTAAATTACGGAATAAAATTAACGTCGGGAGAGGTCGAGATTACCTAAAGGTCGTGCTTGGAATTTTTAGCTCATGTTAGATGCTCGAGGATTTGTCTGGTTTTCACTAAAATTGTAAAGTGAAAAGAATGAGAGGATATGGACCACATATATATAAGAGGAAAAAGGCGGGAAAATTTTTGAAATCCCGCCACTCATTTTTGACACGTGGCAACAATCCTGAAGTGTGGTATTAATGATGACGCGTAAAACAAAGGACAAAACAGTTGGCAAAACACGTCATTAATAAAGGTGACAGTTGTCAGGAGTTAATTGCATTCACGCATCAATCGCCGATCCCTGATGCACGGGGGCCATTGATCGGACTATTTTCCGGGATTGTCATAATGGACCTATGAAAGGAGCGCATTAGGTCGGCCCATCTCGGGCCTTGCCAGTCTCGGCCAGCTAGCTTTTCTTCTATAGGCCGGGATGTATGCTCGACCTTATGACCATCCCGACCCAGAAATGCCCGACCTTTTCAAGTCCTGCATCCATAGTGGGAAACATGTCCGGTCTAGCCCGGTCACTTCGGGATTTCGGGTATTCATCGTTTATGGGCTTTATAAATGGGCCACCTTCTTGGGCACTCAGAATAAAACATAACCTATAAGGAATCATCCTAAAAAAGAGAAAGTACAATTCTTATAAGATTAGAACTCCTCCTAAAAGGTAAGTTTATAGCAATAAGGACTCCTTCCTTAAATAAAGGAAGTTATGGGCTTTTTCAGCCCTATAAATACAGCTCATTTGCTCACATATATTCATTTATTATTCTTTACGTTTTTCAGTTAAAAAATATTCTCTCTCTACTCTAGAAAACTAATTCTCACACCGGAGGGGCGACGGGGAGAATCCTCATCGCCTTTTTTGCAGGTCATCCAAGGCGAATTCATTGATCTTTTCCAGCAATCAAATATCATCAGATCCTGCCCGTCAAGGTTATGATTTTTTACAGCATCATAAAGGTTTCTAGAATCGGATCCAATTATTTAAATGCTTATCGAAGTCCATTAAGGAACAAATTTCATCAAGTCTAGACACTTGTAAAGAAATAATGAATTAGTGGGCATAATTCTTGATAAGAATGAACAAGATTTTTATTTCACCTACCCAGATTGTAGATTCCCAAGAAAACAAAATAATAAAGATCATTAAGATCTATAAATGATGCACGTTGTTGTATGATATGAGGCCGGAAAATGAAACTGAAGAGTGGATTGATGATGGTGAAAGGGGTGGGCTGAGGGAGAAGGTGAATAAAATCAATTAATATCTTATTTCAAATGTCGTGAACTATACTCTATAGGGGATATATAATCCAACAACACCCTCTATCTCTTTTTTCCCCTCCTAATCTATGTTGTTCATTTATCTTCCCATTTTAATTTGTTATTCTTTAGACGGTGTTTTTAAAGAAAAAATCCGATAGTATATGTTCGCTGTCCTATTTCTTTATATACCCATACTATATTTTTAAGACAGAATAGGAAAAAAAAAAGAAGCTAAAAATCAATTTCACAAAAAGCTAAGTAAAAAAAAAAAAAAAAAAAACTCAATTTCTCTAAAGCTAAGTATCAAAATGATTTAATTCTTTACTTTGTGCATTTTAGACAATTTATTTATATAAAAGTTTCATTTTGTGTTTTTTCGGCATTGTTTAATTAAACTGAAAAGCCATTATGAGTCCCATTTTACAATTTGTGGACATTTTTTAATTAATGTGTTCACCAAGAGCTTGTCTAGAGAAGCTAAAATGAGAAAATAGATCTATGGCTGCCTAAATGAGTTCCAGCGATGCAAAATCTTTTTCTTTTCTTCTTGTTATCTACCCAATTTTTATGTGTTTTTATGACAAAATTTCTGTCTACGTAGTAATTTTGCACCTATTACTCGAATGCCCTAAAAAAGTCGTCTTCTTCCTTCTTCCTTTGTATACTACTCTACAATTGAAAAAGAACAACATAGTCGCCCCACTCCGACTCAATTCAGATTTCAGTGTGCAGAAACTGATCTTTAAAGAATGGAACCAAACTTAGTGCAATCATATGCCTACGCTGTGACGTTGGACTTGAGCTGGCTCCGCACTAGCTTCTTAAAATGGGGTAGAACCATATAACAATCACTCAAAATAATTTTGTGGTCAAATTGTTGTACTAGGTTGGAAATTAAGAAAAATATACACGAATCAGAAGAATTTTTTTTTTTTTTTTTTTTTTTAATTAATGTTTTTAAAATCCAATACAGGTAGGGTTACCCCAAAAAGTGTTGTTTTCAGCTTTGAGACCATCCTTTTGGATCTTCTAAGTGGCAAGCATATTTCTCTAAGTCATGTAAGTCATGTAAGTTTATATGCACTTACTATTGCACTTCTGATCCCCTGCGGCCTCACATGGCCAAGGTGCTGTCGGCTGATAGCCCTTTTTAATTTTTTTTATTTTTTACTTTAAAAGGCTTTTAAAAGTCCTTTTGTTGTAAAACTATCAAAGTTCAAACAAGAAATATAGAGATAGAGAGATTGAGAGCTAGAGAGAAGGAGGAGAGAATTTCTTCTTGAGAAATGGTGCAGTTACAAATGAATATATGGTGCCCTATTTATAGGGGGGCGAATAATGGTATAATCGTAATATGTAAATTTTACAGGGGCATAATGGTAATATGGAATTCACCTAACATTTGCCTAATTTTACCTAACATTTATGATATTTTATAACACTCCCCCTTGAATGACATATTACTCGCTTGCTCAATTGTCTGCCTCGTTAAAATCTTGCTAAGAAAACCCAGTGGGATAAAACTTGAGCGAAGGAAAAAGAGTACAGTTGCTCCCCCTGATGTTGGCCATAGTGAATCATTGAGTCTGACATTCCAACAAATCATGTACTGAATCTTGAAGTTCTGAAGTGCTGCCTCATTAAAACCTTGTCAGTAAAACCCAGTGGGATAAAATCTGAACCAAGGAAAAAAAGTACAGCCGCTGCCTCGTTAAAACCTTGTCAGGAAAACCTAATAGGACAAAACCTGGACGAAGGAAAAAGAGTACAACATGATTCTCCCCCTGAAGTGTGCAATTGAGGATTCATGAACTTCTCGAACATTGATATCATCTTTCGTCTGGAATATATATGAAAATCTTCTTGTGTGTAGCCGATATCATAACATTCTTCATAAGATGTGTATGATTTTCTTCATTTGTTGATATCATTCCAGTATAACAATGTGTTGTTAATTATAGCTTGTTGATAGCTATGATGATGCCTCAAAAACCTTTGCTAGGAAAACCCTGTGGGACAAAACCTCAGCGAAGGGAAAAAGAGTACATTATTCTCATTAATTCTTATCAATACGCCTCAACTGTTGCCTCATTAAAAAAAAACTCGCTAGGAAAACCCTGTGGGAAAAACCTCAGCTAAGGGAAAAAGAGTACAACGCGTATTTATTCCTTTTCATGGAATATCACAAGTATATTGATGCAATCTCATATCTTTTCATCAAAATATATCATTCATGATGAGCTTTATATAAATCGTTCATAGCTCATTTATGATGTCATAGTTTATTTATGATGTACTGAACATGCTATACCAAGCAATGTTTATTTAGTTGACTGATTGCATTACTCAAATCTAGAATTGATTCACTTCTATCAAAATCTAGAATTCACATCTGATGAATAATTAAATATTCATTTTCATATTCACTTCTGGTGAATAATCAATTTCCGGTGGATAATATAATTTTGCATATTGAAAATCAATTGCATGCCCAAATATTCAAATATAATAATAGTACACTCCAATTTCAATTTCAACATATTATATTATGGGGTCATTTGTATCATTCTATAGTGATACTAATCTGGGCATATTGAATCTTTCAATGATTTATACATGTATGTTCTTGCACTTTATAAACTGCAATTTCTAATTTGCAGGAGCATAATCAATCATTGAAATAGATATCAATTTTGACATATAATCTACAATCATTTTACTTGAAATCCCAACGTACCGCGATCAACTGGTACATCAAAGAATACCCTCAAAATACCGAGATGAGAATCACACTTTTTGATCTCACTCATTGGTATATCAAAGAGCTCAAGCTAGTGATTTAGATTATAGTCACATCCACCATATGTCATGCCAGTTCAATGAAAAATCTTGCGCGCAACGAGTCGTCATCTACGACTGTGAAATATTTTTCATTTATACATATAATTACTGGCTTTACATTTAAGCATTTGGACTTCTGGTCCTTGAATAATAATCCCTACATTGGGGTTATATACTTGGCCAAAGTATTATAATTTCATCAACCTCATTTTCATAAGAGGGTTGTATGTAGTCGACTTATTTATCGATTCCATTTCAACTCAATATAACATAGAGAGATCTCTGTATATGTTCTATCATCAGGTACCTGAATCTCTTTTAATTATGTCCCTTATACTCACTATGAGTATTCAGCCTCAAAGGGATCATCTCAATCATTCAAGAGATATTTATTTTTGGAATCGATTCTCATTATGCTTCAGGCATAATTACGCTTTAAGCGTGTTTTCCCCATAATATTCACAAATCTTATATTATATCAATCGGCTAAAATGCCGCAACACATGTCATACAATCATATATCAAGTGCGTATTGTTGGAGTGTATATAGATATCGCACTTCTTAGAAATCATAAAGTTTCACAAGCAAATCATTATTTCATCGTATTGACATGTTTATATGTAGAATATTGCTGCATAATCAAATTGTTCTCATAGAAAATAACTTGAGGCTTTTAATCTGCTAAACCATTAGCAATATAATATTCTATTATCTCAACTAATTCGTAAAATCATTAATGACTTTAAGATATATTCATGCTAGCATTTATCACTTTGCTCGTAATATCATTACTTGAGCAAAAAATCAGTCATTCATTTAGTGAGATAATTAATTTGCTTTTGAGAACAAGCAGCAATGATAACAATCTTCTGGTTCTTTAATGAATGCCATTATTTATTCTCAATAAATATCATTATTGAATTGGAATCTAACCAACCATTATAGAACTTCTGGTTTAACAAGATATTTCACTTGTACATATGTATGAACTTCTGGTTCAATACAATATTCATTTCATCAGTACGTATTTCTGTACAGTTCAAATCAGCATACCTTTATTACTTTTATACCGGAAAAATCAGGTACAATATCCAAGGAAATATCTCATGATCTCAATCTTGTCGCCAAATCTTCCCTTATATCGAAAAATGTAATGACGCATTATCTCATTGTTCTCGCATTTTCAATAATTTATTCCATTATCTCTTAATGGAATCGATATCACTGACACGCGGAGCTATCGCTCTTTCACGCGTTGAATAATGCATTTAAATAGATGATTTGGGAAGAAGGCTAGATGCATCAAAAATGGATATCATACTTTCAAATATTCGTAAATATTATTCCAATCTTCCAGTAAATGATTTGAGAAAAATTTATCGAATTAGGCTCGAAAGATTGAGGTTGCTGATGGATCATGGCATCCCAGAAGATGTTCGCTGGTTGATTGAAGCGAAAGTTCGATTAGCTGGTGAATTACCAGATTCATTTTCTAAGCACAAACCTGGCTTAGGTAAGAGTACTTTTGCAAAGAAGCGAAGAGCAAAAAGATTAAATAGTTGCTACAAATGTGCTCGATGGACATGTGATACCCGTTGTAAGTCAATAGGGTATTCATCTATAAATCGAGATGATAAGATAGATTTTATTAAGGGTGGGCTGAGTAAGGAGTCATTGGATGATATCCGATTGACTCTTGAGACGCACCCTAGTGGGTATGTACAGCGTGAGCTACTATCTTTATGGGCTAAATTCATCAGCGATAAAGAGTGTTATAGTCTCAAAAATATAATAGCAAAAGATCCTGTTTGCCAGGCTGTTATAAACAATGATGTTTTGGCTATGCAGCATTAATACAAGGTAAATCATTTGATATATATGCACATATAAAATATTTTTCTGTTTTCTTTCACGAGTTTTGATAAAGTCTAGTTAAATATATTAAATCACCGAAAGGTGAGTCGGGTGATTTTGTCAAAAGTAAATCTTTACTTTTTCGAAATACGAGTAGTAAATAGTGAAGTTTTTCAAGTTTAAAAGCCAATGATTTTCACAGTTTATGCATCCCAAAATAACATTTTCTTGTAAGTTTTTCCTTCCTTATTCTTTCAAAGATGGAAGGACCAAAACTTCGACAGATCAAAACTATCTGTGTATTTTGTGGATCAAAAGTAGGGAAAGGTTTTGGGTATCTAGAAGCAGCAGTGGATCTTGGAAAGAAATTGGGAGAGAAAGGTATCACTCTCGTGTATGGAGGAGGTAGCAGTGGATTGATGGGTTGTGTTTCACAATCCGCTCTAGCAGAGAAAGTAAGAGTGATAGGTGTTATACCTACTCCGTTAGCTGATATCGCAGGCAAAACACGAGGGCATGAAGTACAAACATTATCTATCCATGAACGCATAACTTGCATGCTATATGGTTCTGATGCCTTCATAGCTCTGCCTGGAGGTTTTGGTACTTTAGAAGAAATCTTTAATATTACCTCATGGGCTCAACTAGATCTCCATACTAAGCCTATTGGGCTTTTAAATGTAAACAATTTCTTTGATGGTTTGCTAACATTTCTTGATTATGCTGTGGAACAGGGATTCATCTCTCCATTTTCTAGGAGAATCCTTATTTCTGCTCCTACTATCGAGGAACTGCTGGATAAGTTGCAATCATATATTCCAATACAAGATCCAGCAGGAGTAAAGATAGATTGGTCGCAAGGAAGGGGAATCAAGCGAAAATGGAGTCCGGTTAATGTAAATTTATCTTTGTGAACCCTAGAATAGGTGGTGGTAGAGTACGGAGTATTCTCACTCTTGAGACACACCATAAATTTCTAGGATTTTGTTTATGTTTAATCTTGTGTATCTCAAAGATTTAAGGTGGTAGTGTATGGAGTATTTCTTACTCTTGAAACACACCTTTTTCTTTATTTCCTCAAAAGGTCAGAGGTGGTAGGATACGGCTACTCCCGAAACACATCTCTCATTTTGAGGATCATAAATGTTTCCCCCTTTTGCGTTTTGCATGTATGTCTCGTTTATGCTTCTTCAGGAGCAATAATAATAATATCATTTCAGTATGTTTAGATGATAATTTTTACTTCTTCTGGAGTAAATATACACTTCTTCTGGAATACATAAGTGCTCGTGCAAGAACATTTCCAGATACTTTATCATCTAATATTCATCTCATAATACTGATGAGATTATTTTCACATTAGCCATATCCGAGCTATCATGTGATATTATCTTATCATACATCAACATTCTCTTGTTGAATAATTTTCGTCCACCCATTCAAATTCAGATATTGGTAACTTCTGGTACCATTGGATGAAATATTTTTATCAATATTTACCAAATTTTTGGTAATGATAACTTCTGGTATCATTTGATGAAGTATCAAATAACAATAATATCACCATGTATATAGGTTAAACAATAATAATATCACCACGTATATATGTTGACAACATCCTCTAATATGTTAGAATTAACCAACAATTGAAGTGTTTTTGAAATAATATAGAATATGAATATATGTAAAGTATTCCGTAAACCGATCATATAGGCGGTCTCAACATAATGAAATAATTACATTTCATGAGTGAGCGAGTCATATCCTCCAGTCAAGGTATTCATAATAGTGATCAAGTCATATTGTCAAAATCCAGTCAAGGTACTCATAATAGTCCAATCCGTTGCGGTATAAATTCAGTCCATAATAACTTAATCCGTCACGGTATGACAATTATTATTTTTAATTATACTTTGTTTAAAATCTTTAATTTATCGTGTTGATCACATATTAATCGTTAATTTTCGATTAATTTACTTTTATGTATTACCAAGGGTAAAATTGTCCATATTTTAATATGTTGCTCATATGGATAAATCAAAACCGTCAATAGGTTTGAACTTTAATTTAGAACAAACTTACTTTTGGTCCGAAGTTCAAAATCCCGTCGGAAGTGCTTCAAAAACGGTTATTAAGAAAACCGCCACGTTCGATCGCCGGAAAATCTCAGAACTGCACAAAACAGAAAAGTAAGATCATAGAAAAATCAAGATCTTCGATATGAACAAACTTCCTATTGACGTCGTCGCCTGATTCCGCCGCACGCGCCGTCACGCGCCGCCTCGACGTCTGCGCGTGGTCTTCACGCGCGTCACGCGCCGCCGCGCCGGTTCCGGTTCCGGTGCCGTCGACATGTGCCGGTTCGGAAGAATCGTCCGGTCGCCGTGGTCATGGATCCGGTCTCCGATCATCATTTGGATATACGGTTTGGCGTGAATTTGGTTTGGAAGTTTCGGATTATACAATTTCTTCAATTTTTCTACGTATTTGGAATTGATCTTCTAATCTATGATGTATAAATGATGATTAATAATAATATGGTTTCTGATACAGAGGTTCATCATTTAGATGCAACTGTAGAGCATACTCCCGTCATATTACTCAATAGGGTAGAGACTCGTGCTGATAAAGTGTTGTAAAACTATCAAAATTCAAACAAGAAATAGAGAGATAGAGAGATTGAGAGCTAGAGAGAAGGAGGAGAGAATTTCTTCTTGAGAAATGGTGCAATTACAAATGAATATATGGTGCCCTATTTATAGGGGGGCGGATAATGGTATAATCGTAATATGTAAATTTTACAGGGGCATAATGGTAATATGGAATTCACCTAACATTTGCCTAATTTTACCTAACATTTATGATATTTTATAACACCTTTAATTTT
Source organism: Ligustrum vulgare (assembly GCA_963555705.1). Classification (NCBI taxonomy): domain Eukaryota; kingdom Viridiplantae; phylum Streptophyta; class Magnoliopsida; order Lamiales; family Oleaceae; genus Ligustrum; species Ligustrum vulgare. The sequence goes on along the minus strand of OY743184.1, from coordinate 35,426,368 downwards.
TTTTTCTTTGTTTGTTTTCTATTTTGACATATTTTTGTGTTTTTTTTACGTCGTCTTTTTTTTTTATTTCTTTCAAAAGTTTTTTGTATTCTTTTCTACAAATTAATTGACGATTAATTTGAACAAAAACAAAACGAACATAAATTAAAATAGATTTAACATAAACGATCTTAGTTAAAAAAGATACAATTTGAAAAAAATACAATGAAAATACGACTTAATGATATTCATTGTTGTCAAACCCTTGGAACTCCCCATTGTTATTGCTAGCAATGTTGGTGTACATATTATCTTGATTATCATTCCATGAGTGTTTGGTTCACGTGGCTCGTCCACCAGTTGCTTCCTTATGTCAAGAATAAAAAAAGATTTAAACATATTATGGGGGAGAAAAATAAAGTTTAAACATGATATTGTCTATTAACTCACCTCGGCTGTAAAATGTAAAGTTGGACAAGTTCTTTTATCATGTTCATTGCGACCACATCCACGACAATTTCTCCATGATTGGGACATGGCTACCTCCTTCGACGACTTCAATCGCTTTCCGCACCCTTTCGTCCTAACAGGAGGAAGATCGACCACATGTTGAGTACTTTCTTTACTCTTGTTCTTCATCATACTCCTTCGCATATCACTGCCATCGTCGACGTCCCTAACATGTAATTTCAAGTTCTGAAACCCATCCATTAGAAATGTGGTTCGAGCATTGGTCAATGCTCCCTCGTCAACCAACTCTGATGCAGTACACGATAACATCTCGTGACGTGAAATTAAAGAATTTCAGTAAATGGATCGACAATTGGTTCAAAAATGGGAATTGCTTTTGCAGTTTGGGTTCATCGACGTATAATATAGTGGTCTGGTAACAACATAACCTGTTTCTTGATCATATATGAAAGCATGTGCCGACACAGATATCCTTCTAACTCAAATGTCTAACAACTGCATGATATAATATTAGTCATTGTGAAGTGGGAAACTTCCCGTTCTCGATCAAAAAAATTTCCAGTCTCAAAACGCCTAACGGAATACGTTTTGAGACCCTCGTAATTTGAGCTCTTCGAACAAAGATAGTGAGTACTCTGTGCAAGCTCTTTCTGAAAGCAAAAAATGTATAGGGTCGATAACATGCCCGACCAATCAAACTATTTCCTTTTTACACAAAGTCAAGGGTTTGATCACTTCTTTGTACAAAAAGTCTATAAGGTTGGCCTACCTGCCCGACCTGTTTCCTTAAATTACACGAAGTCAAGGGTTTGACCCCTTCTTTGTGCAAAAAAGTTTACGAGGTCATCCTAAATGCCCGACCTGACTAACCATTTTCTTAAATTACAAAAAGGGTATGACCCCTCCATTGCACAAAAAACTTACAAGGTCGGACCCGACATGTCAACTATTCCTATAAATTACACAAAGTCAAATAATTTACAAGTTCAGTCACATAGCACGACTTTATAAATTATTTTCTCAAAAACATGAAGTCAAGGGCTTGACTCTCCCTTTGTAAAAATAATTTACAAGGTCGGTCACAAAGCACGACCTTCACAAGTTATTAATGACACTACCTAGCAAAATTGTTTCTTGTCCACGCGTAAGAACTCAAAGCCTTAACCACGAGCAAGCTATTAAATACTTGCTCACGCAAGTACACATGGTCATTCCCAAGCAATTAAGTAATCTAATTAGCCCTTGAGTTTACATAAGTTCGGGCTTATTACTTAAATAAGCTCGACTTATTCTTTGTTTAAACATGAGCTCGGCTTGTTATTGCCCAACATCAAACTTATTACCTATGTTAAGCTCGAGTTCATCACTTAACATGAGCTAGGACTATTATTACATAACATAAGCTCTCGCTTAATTCTCTCTAACAAAAGCTTGAGCTTATTAATTAATAGGCTCAACTTATTCTTTGTTTAAATATAAGCTCGAGATCATTACTCAACATGAGCTCAACTTATTTCTTCCTCAACGTAAGTTCTGGTTTATTAAACATAAACTTGAGTTTATTACTTAACATAAGCTCAAGCTCATTGCATAAAATGAGATTCGCTTATTATTGCTTAGCATAAGTTTGGACTCATTCCTTACTTAACATAAGCTCTTGTTATTTTCCCGTAACATAACCAGCGTCACATCACATCCTACCAAAACCACGATATCTCATTACTGTGCGTCCATCTCTCCTCGAATTCGATACGGGATACACGGGGACTTATGATGAGTACATGACCTCGAACACTACATTAGCATGTACGAATAAAACTTCAATGCTCGAGTCCTCATGTTCAGGATTGTTCGTCCAACATAGGTTCACAGTTGCCCTCCTCAAACAATAATTACACTTGATATGACATACGTCTAGAGGTCGAAAACCCAACCTCTGATGCACGGGGGCTAATGATCGATATATTTTTTGGTCATTCTATTATCAGAATATTACTCGGTCCTCAAGGGCTGCCGACCATCTACTCATGGTCTTTCCACTCCCCCTGGTCGTCCTGTTCCTCAAGGGCTGGCGCCTCATTTTCCGGATGTGGATTTTTGCCTCCCCAGGGATTCGAACCTTGTACCTAGGGGTTAAGTACAAACTTCATGGAATCCCAGGTACCATTAGACCAATATTACTTTTTACATCAATATTTGAGGCCCAAGGTCATGCTTTGGGCTGACCTCTTCTATAGCCCGAGGTCACACTTTGGCAGATCTCATTTACAAAGATAAGCATAAATCCCGAACTATGTAAAAAGCACAGTTTTAATAAATGATTGATATCAAGGTCGTGAATATGGCCAACTTATTCCTTTTGGGTAAGGCCAACCTCGTTGACCGACCTGTCTCTTGATAATCATAGGATAAGCCCGGCATATGGGTCCATCTATTCATAAAGCGTCATGATCTTGTAATGGGCTGGACCTAACCCTAAAACACGTTAATGGGCTATATCTTGGGCCTTACATCCTAGAAAATCAAGGTAATGATGTAATTAAACTCTCTTTACCTAAAAGAGAATCCAAGTCACTTAAGGAGTATTCCTATATAATGTAACATCGTTTAATTAAGAATTATTTTCCTACTAAAATAGGGAGACTTATTCTGATTCTTATAAATGGGTCTCCTTCGTCCATAATTAGAGGGACAAACACAATATTCATATTTTTCATAAGTTGTTGAATATTCTCTACATTATTATCTCCCTTCTCCAGAATACTAATTCTTACACCGGAGGGAAGACGATGGCATCCCTCGTTACCTTTTTTTGCAGGTTCTTTGGAGGCTTGGATCATCTTCTCCAAAAAAATACTAGCTTTTGATCTTGCCACATCAAGGTCAGAAAAATTACCGAAACAACTATCAAACTAGTTTTCCTTCTGACATTTTTGAGCCGTAATTTGTAAAAGTTTGTTTTCATGTAAAAATGGATACTGGGGATATAATATTAACATGTCGCCCATGTGGACTGGCCCGACTTGGATTGCATGTAAGTGTTTGGAGGGAGAAGTTGTGAGAGTTGAGGTTTTGAATCTAAAAGTATAACCTCCCACTACCTCCAACTTCATTTACACTTTCCACCAAAAATCATGTATGTGATGTGAAAAGTGGGGTAGAACGGAAAGGGAGAAAACATTGATAAGGGTATGGCCTGCTTTTGGAAAATCTACATCTCTAAATTGGTATTTGGGTTGTGAAAATCAAACTCCTTCCTTTGTGATTGAGTTTCTTACCAACGAGGGATTATGAGGCGGTGTGGAAAGCAAGCAAACGAAAGGTAAGTATTCAACCTCGTTTTTGAAATTTCAAATAAGTTTCTAAACCCGAAACTTCGTTCCAAGCATGCAACAACGATTTACATTGGTATCAGAGTCTAAGTAAGTTTTTTTCTTGCTTTGTAAATGTTAATGCTTTGATTTCATAAACGTGCTTGAATTTTGTTTTCTCTTCAAAGTTTGGCCATCATTAATGGGAAGTTATGATTTACTCTATATAAATTCATGAATTTATACGATAGATACATGTTAACATGTAGAATATATCTAGAAAACTTCATGTTCATTGGATTAGTAGTTTGGAAGAAAAACCGAACCCTAGTGAGAAAATTGAAACTTCGTAATATGATGGACTTCTTGTACATTGTGTTTCGTGATGCCTATTTAGTATGGTTGGATAGATCTTCTCAAGACCTATCCATTAATGTAAAGAAAAAAATTGCCTTAAAAAGAAGAAGAAGAAGAAGAAATAAATAAATATAATAATAATAATAATAATAATAATAATAATAATAATAATAATAATAACTGGAAATTTTGCTATTGGAAGATGGAGGTGTGTTTGTAATTTTTTAAATTGGTCCTTATAATTTCAAAAATTTCAATTTGGACCCTATAATTCTAAAAATTTTGGCTTGATCTCTATAATTTCTAAAAATTCTAGATTTGTCACTGAATTTCAGAAAATATCGAATTAGTCCCCGAATATTTTAAAAAGTGCAGACTAGTGGACCCAGAAAATTATTGTTACAAATTGTAGGTTGGTCCTTAATAATTCAATTTTCAAAATTAAATATTGGTCCCTCTATTATTCTAGTGTATGTTATTTGGTGGGTTTTTTTTAAAAAAAAAATGCATATTAGACCTTATACTAAATTCTAGAAAATCATATTTAATTCAAAATGATTTGTAAGGGTTCTATTACATGGTGGGAGTTTTCGGAGATACTCATGTATATTATAAGTATAGTAAGATCATAATTCTTAATTTCAATCTCATGTATATATGACACTTCGTGGTTTATATAAATATGTTTTACGCTTATTACATATATTTAAAAATATCTTGCTTATTTTATACTTGCTTAATAGACCTATTGAGTGGGAGTTTTAAGGTTGAAAGAGTTCAAGTAATTCTCACCTAGAACCTATGATTTTGCACTATGAGATTAATTTTTGTGATAATGAAATATTAGGAGAATGGATGGTGATTAGGAACTTAGTGAATTTTCGAATCCATGCCTAGTGTTAAATTATCATAGAGATTAATTTGCTTGAGTTCAAATTACATGTGTGCATAATTGGATATTTAAATGATTCTCTAAAATTTTGACAAACCATGGCATCTACGAATATCATAGTTGATCTTAATAAAGGTGACAAATTGAATGGCGATAACTATTACATTTGGTGCCATAAAATTTGGTATGTACTAGAAGAGCAGGATTGCCATGAGGGCATTAACCACGTGATGGAAGACCTAGGGGTGCATCAAATTGCTCAACAGAGAAGGGAACGGGAAGCTTACCATACATGGAAAAAGAAAGATTTCACAACCCGTGAGATTTTGGTAAGTTTCATTGTCGATGATCTCATTCACAAGTTTGAGCAGTTTTTGAATGCTCATGACACTAGGCATATCTAATAGATAAATATGGTGGTATAATGTAACTAGACTTAGATAGTTGACTATTAAGTATGACGCTTACAATAAACCTCTTAATCACAACATGTGAGGACCATGTCTACTATGATTAGAGAGTTGAAGTCAGTTGGTCAAATACTCTCTGATGAGCAGCAATTTCAGGCTTTGATTAGCTCATTTCCTAACATTTTAAAGTTAATCTCACTCAAGTATCAAAACATTTGTTGATGCTGCCCACCATGTAGAACTAGAGGACGAGCGCCTGGGAGTGTCTAAATCTCTAAGACATGCTTTTGTAGCAGAAACTAGTTTTGGGAAAGCTTTAGGCTTTAAGCATATATGGTTCAAAAGAAAAAAGGGAAAGGGAACTGAACAAGAACCTAAGAAGAACAAATGCAACAAAAAAGAAGATGGTTTGGAAAAAAGAAGGAAAAGAGCAAGCTAAAATACTACAAGTGTTAAATGTTGGGTTACTTTGCTCGGGTATGCCTTGAGCCAAAGAAGGTAGCTCTTGTAAATACTTCTTTTAGTGCAAGTTATTTTTCAAGTATTATTATACTAACTGAATCTTATCCTATTTGGATTGTAGACTCGAGAACAACATACCATGCCGGTTGGTACAAAGAGGATATACATCGACAACAATGATAGAGTAGAGGTAAAAGGGATTCATGCATGCATGTTGCATTTTGTATGGTGGCCGTAATGTTCTCCTTCATGATGTCCTATTTCCATCAGGGATATGAAATAAGTTAATTTCTATAGTTTTTCTTTTAAGATTAGGTTTTAGTTTAAATTTTTGTGGTACTTTTGTTTGTATTAGTAATGGGCATGTATATTATGGATCTAGACATGTATCTGGTGGTTTTATATTGTTGGGTTGTAAAGCAAAACACTAGTAATTATTATTTTGATCGTTGTTTTTTCTACGAATGTATCTACTTCTTCTAAAGATGTTAATGTTGATACAAGTGTATCGCGTGCTAGATTAGGACATATTGGGAAAGAGAGAATGAATAGGTTAGCTTAAGAAGGCTAGCTTGGTTCAACCTCTATAGTTTTGCTACCTACTTGTGAATATTTCCTAATTGCAAAAACAACACGAAAACCATTTGTTAAAGCTTTAAGAGCTGAAATTCCATTACAATTAGTCCATTCAGATATACAAGGTCCTATGAATGTGAGAGCAAGACATGAAACCTCTTATTTCATTATTTTTATAGATTATTACTCACGGTATAGATATTTCTATTAAATTCTCATAATTCAAAGGTTAGTGGAGTGATCTAGCCGATATTTAAATATGGTAAAAAAATGCCGATATTTAAATATGGTAAAAAAATCAAATAGATCGAAAGGTAAAAGCCTCGAGAACTGACTGAAGACGTGAATATATGTCCAATGAGTTCAAAGAACTATTTAATGATAAGGTAATCATTAGGTAGTTAACCATTACCAATACACCACAACAAAATGGAGTTGCTCAGATCAGGAATAGAATGTTTCTTGAAAGGGTAAGGTCCATGATGGAACAAGATAACTTACCAATTTCCTATTACATACATGCTCTGTTAACTATGACCTATATTCCGAACAGAGTTCCCTCTAAATCAGTACATACTACACCATAACAGCTTTGGACATGTAGATCCCTTTATTTGAGGTCTCTTAGATCATGGGTATCAAGAATCTATATCTGTGGTTCCTAAAGCAAGTTCAAGAAATTGTGTCCAAGAGACAAGAAGTGTATATTTAAAAGATAGTTAGACCAAATAGAAAAAGTATGCCCAAACGTCATTTCGAGATTGAAGGAGAAATTTTCCTAGTATCTCCAAAAGATGATGAATGACCAAAATCAGCACATGAAGCTCTATAATGCCTTGCAAATGAAAAATGGAAGAATGAAATAGAAGAAGAGATTAGGTCTATGAAATCAAATCAAGTCAGGGACTTGGTTGAACTTCGATCTGGTCGAAATGCTATGGGGAACAAATTGGTTCTCAAGATAAAGTGAATAGCATGGGACTATACAGAGGTATAAGGCTTGCTTGATATCAAAGAGTTATTACTCAACAAGAGGTTACAAATTACGAAGGACCTTTTCACCAGTAGTGGGATTTAGTTCAATTCGTCTACTCTTAGCCATAGTAGCACATTTAAATTTAGAATTATACCAAATGGACATAAAGACTTCCTTTCTCAATAGAGAATTAGATGAAGAAATTTTCATGCACAACCAATAGGTTTTGTTGAAATAGGCCAAGAGAATAGATTTTGTAAATTGAAAATATCAATCTAAGGCCTAAAGCAGTCTTATGTACAGTGGTACTTGAGATTTCACAAAGCAATAATCTCGCACGACTGGAAGTACTTTAGAAAAGGTAATTTAAGGAGGCCTAATATTAAGTATGGATATTGTTTTGTTTGGATGAGTACTATTCGAATGAATACCAATGAAAATTCCACACGTGGCAGTTGAAACCATATGAAACTATTTGAAGGGATGGAACTCAACAGAACCATAACAATAACCAAACTATTGTGAATGCTTTACGAATTTTCTTTCATGCTTTCTACTTTTGGAAGCAAAAGCTTTGATAATTGTGAGCACATAATAATTCATATAAATTAACATTATTGGAAGTTTAAAGGAGAGATTATAGAAAAATGACTAATGGAAATTCCACACATGGTAGTTGAAACTACATTGTATTACGTGTTGTGATGGTACTGAAGAGAACCATAACCAAACTGTTGTGCATGTTTTCTGTATTCATTTTTATGCTTTCTGTTTCTGGTAATAAAAGCTTTGATAATTTTGAGCACATAATAATTCATATAAATTAACTAGATGGAACATAGAGATTATAGAAAAATGATATTTGAATCTGGAACCTTCTTCTGCTTCTCAATTCTAAGACCCAAAATATTTAAGTTTTTAACTGTAACCCAACTGAGCAGTCCAGTATGGGTCTTTCTTGGAAATCACTCCTAGTAAAATTATACAACGCTGAAGCCCATGATAGGAAAAAAAGTTACGTATAATGATAGCATTGATAAGTGTTTTGAAATACTTATTAGAGTCCCTAAACTAGTCAGTTATAGATTCAATGAGCAAATTTCTGCTCAAATGGTGTAAATTTGTTGTTGTAGGTCAAAAACCCCAATTGAAGGAAAACAAAGTAAAAGAAAAAGACTAAAAGTGCAAAAACTTGAACTTGGAGACCAAATATTTAAAGTAGTGAAAGATGAAGGACTTTGGATGTAGTTTATTAATGACATGATTGATAATAAGTTCAAAATGTGGGGACCAAAATATTCAAGATCAAAGTTTAGAAACGTGTCATGCAAATATTAGATTGGAAGACAATTACGAGGGATCACCCAAGGTAAAATAGCTTAGGTGGTTTCCTGAATGATCAACTTAAAAGCAATAGAACCGGATGACAACCCTGTGTTTTGAGGGGAGAAATTTTAATTGAGTTTTCTTTAGGGATATTTTACGCACTTTTTAAGGCACTTTTTAAGGTATTTAAAGATCCATATCTCACATTTAAGAGACATAATTCATTATTCAGAAACCCTAGGAAAAAGAGAGAAAAAAAAAAGAAATAGGAGAAGGGAAACGCAAAGCGAACTGATCGATTTTTGGAGAAAATTAAGATTGGGTCGTTCCATTCTTCAAAATCTAACCAATTGAGAAATTCTACCATCCTTCTTTATTTTCTCTTATTTGTAAAGCATTTCTATAGTACTTCTATTTTGTGCCATATTTAAATAATGAGTTAAGCTTTTTATTGTAGGATGATGTCTTGCATTTGTCTAACTACCAAATGTTTGATTGTGAGTTTTGTAATGATTGAGATATATTACACACTTTAGACTAAATTTCACACTCTAGATTTCATAATTTAGGAGATAAAGATATTTTACCCCTAGGTGGTCCTTTGAGCTATTCTCACAACAAATAATGCTATTAATTGATTTCAATCGACATAGAAATATAATAGGTTAACCGATTAATTAGGGCTAATTTGACATTCAAGAGAGGCAATTGGCTATTTTTGGAGAATCAAACCTAACATTAGTAATGAGTAATTCATTTCAATGCAAATTGCGAAGTTAATTAGGTGGCAATTTATTAAAATCAAGCATCCAAACATTCCTATAATTAATATTTTCTTAAAATGACTACATTTCTTAGTTTTTCAGGTATTGTGTTTATGTTAATTAGGTAAGTAAACAAGTTTAGGAACAAAGCGGTCAACCCTCGTGGGTATGACAATCCTTTATTATTTCACTATTTGAACGAGACTCTTGTGCTTGCTAAACTAGTTCTAGCAAACAATTTTTTGACGCCGTTGTTGGAGATTGAGAATATTTGTTTTTAAAGCATTGATTTTAGTTAATTAGATTGTATTCTCATTTGTATTACTTCTTTTTATTATAATTAGATATATTGTTCTTGTATGTGCAATAACTTCTAACTTGGGTCGGTCTTCCATTTGATCCTGAAACAGAACGAGCTTATCATAGGAGATTTAAAGAAAGAAGAGAACAAGTACTTCAACAAGGCAACATGAGGGGACAACAATCAAACAAGAGGGGCAAATGCTATTGTAGACGAAGATGATATGCCAATGGGGTAATTCATAACCCCTCTAATCACTCAAAATCAATAAAGTATTAAATATCCTTTATTTAGTCAAGCATTATTTCAACTCAAATTAGATGTGATAAAATATTTTTAAGGGACATCTTCTTTTTCATGGAATGATCAATGAAAATCCAAATACTCACTCTCGAGGTTTTTGGATATGTGTAGTAACTTTGATTATCAAGGTATCAACAAGAAAGCTATTAATATGAGGTTATTTCCAGACACTCTTAGAGATTGTTCTTATAAATGGTTAGGTGCTAATTCTATTGAAAGTATTACAAAGTGGAGCAATCTAGCACAAAAGTTCATTACAAAATACTTTCATCTTGTAGAAGTGGCAAAATTGAACAATGACATGTCCTTATTCTGGAAGCTTGATACGAAATGTTTCTATGAGGCTTGGGAGAGATTCAAAGAGTGTTTAGAAAATGCTCAAACCATGGGTTCAAAAAAGTCCATGCAAGTCCACATTTCTATCTTGGACGGAATCCCTCTAGTCACATGGCTATTGATTTGACTTCCAATCGAGCTATTACTACAAAGTCACCTAATGAGGCAATTCAGCTTTTCGAGAGAATGGCAATTCATGACTATACTTAGCCAACCAATCGAATGGTATCAAAGAAGGCCGCGAAGTTCATAAACTTGATTCTTACTCGGCTTTATCGAAAAAAATGGATCTCCTATTCAAAAAATATGAAGACTTGTCTTCACAAAAAACGGTCAAAGTGATCTGTCCTCCGATACCTACATGTGATGTATGTGGTGTGACACACTAGATTGAGGATTTCCAAATGTTTAAATTGGCTACAACATCAAGTGAGTAAGTGAATTATGCTTAAAACTTCAACTGACAACAAGGTAATCCTTACTTCAACACATACAATTCAGGACGAAGAAATCATACAAACTTTTATTAGACCAATAATCAAACTTAAGGGAAGCATGCATAATTTTATTAACATTCACCATCCCAAGAGAAGAATCCTTCATTAGAAGAAATGTTTTTTCAATATATGAAAAACCTGATACAATTCTCCAAAATCAAGTGGCTTGAATCAAAAATCTTAAGACCCAAGTTGGTCAATTGGTAAAAATGAAAACGGATAGGCAACAACAAATTCAAGAGAGAATGTGCAAGCTATCTCAATAAGAAGTAGGATGCAATTACCGGAGATCATGGTAAAGCGTACAATGGCATTTTCAAAGGACAAAGGGCATATTGAGAAGCCCAATGAAAATGATGAGGTGACTAAAGAAAATGAACCGGAACAAACATCATCAAATGCTCATATTCCAATCAAGGCTTATGTGTATCATATTCTCCTCCCTCAAAAAGTACATAATCGATGCTCAATTTGGTAAATTCTTGGAGGTTTTTAAGAAGCTCTATATCTGGCACAAATGCATAGCTATGTAAAATTTATGAAAGACATTCTTTTATATAAAAGAAAGCTTGAGGAGCATGAGACTATGATGTTAACGAAGAATGTAGTGCCATCTTGCAAAATAAGCTACCTCCAAAAATCAAAGATCCTGAGTGTTTTGTCTATTTTTAAAAAATCGGGGCTTGGGAGAAGTGAAGCTCACTACTGTATTTGCAATTAGCCGATAAATCTATCAAGTATCCACATGGTATCATCGATGATTTTCTTGTCAAGGTGGATAAATTCATCTTCCTGATCAATTTTATAATTCTTGATATGGATAAAGATCACGATATCCCTATTATCTTGTGAAGGTCTTTCCTAGTTACTGTTCGTGCCTTAATTGATGTACAACAACTGATATTGAGAGTTCAAAATAAGTAAGTCACGTTCATTTTCTTGAAATCTATCAAGCAACCTTTCTGAATCTAGTTCATCCTTCTGGGTAGACATCATTGATCAAGTGGTGACGACATCATTCACCATTGGATTTTTTAAAGATCGTCTTGAAACTTGCATTGGTCATTTTTTGACCATTGATGAATGATGGATCATATTCTTTATGGAATGGTTTGTCCATGTTTTAATGCTCATGAGATCAATTTTCTTACTATGGATGATATGTTCTTAACTCTAGGTCGTTCACAACGTGATACGATAAAAAATCTGTATAATTATCGTGTGGAAATATTTTATGTCATCATTGGTATGCAACTACATGGTTGAATGACCTTTTTTTTTAGGTATATAATGACTTGCTCGTTTGTGTTACATGTTTGTATCTAAACAATTCATTTGCTTCTTTTCACAAGACCAATTGATTTGACTATGTGTTAAATGGCTCGAAAATTCCTCCTTCCAAAGATAGCCCTCCAATTTAAGAAAACATGAACAACTATCGTTTTATTAAAAAATTTCTTCATCTTTAAATTGTGTTATATACAGCAACCTTATGTTCTTCCATATTAGTTAGTAGTTGATGAGATCTTGTAACACTAATCGCATATTGCAGCCATTAAGATGAAGTATCAAAATAATCAAAAATCATATAAATATTTTACTTTTGCTATTTATTTTACTAGTATGAAACGCATGTGATGCATGTGATTTTAAAAAAAAAAATCAATAATTCATCTGACAATAAAAAAAATGATGAAAAACTTTGAGATGAAGGGAATAGAAACAAAAAATTATGCATATTCATTTTCTATGGGATCTGTTATTGAGAATCAAATAATACAATAATTGGATCCATTCTTATATATATGTTGGAAGAAAATTAAAATTAGGCATAACAAATTGAGTATAATTGGATGCATTCTTATATATACGTAGAAAGAAAATTAAACCAAAGTCATGTCTTTTCATTTTATATGTTAGTTATAATTGAAAATTTATTGATGTTATAATTGGATCCATTCTTAAAAGTACGTAAAAAGAAAATTAAAGTTATACATAACAAATTAAGTATAATTATAAAAATTATAAAAAACAACACAATAATAAAGAAATGAATAATGTGTAATTATAAAAATTCATCAAGGTTAAAAGGGTCCAAAAAAATTTGTCCCATTTAAGGGACTTTTATAGATAATATAGATATAGATATAGATAGATTAACTCTTTTTTCCATGCTCATTTTCAATCACATTCACCGAATAAAACATTCTACACAGAAATTTGAAACTTTTTCATACTTTTAACCACATATTCTTCAAAAAATTATTATTCAAACATCGATTTCTCTTTATAATGTCCATCAAGCAGAGGTTGATGTCGATCAGTTGAAAGCGCAATTTGTTGTGCCCTGTTTAATGGATTTTGATTAAAATTTATTAATCTTGTGGTTGAAAAGTTCATAAAAATTGTGTATTCTAATAGTGTATGATCGAAAATGAGTTTTAAAAAAATAAGTTTCAAAAATAATAATGCTACTTTACCAAACAATTTTTACCACATTAGGTGCCACACCCTCATATGTGAGTGTGTGTGGTCGATCTCATAATGAGCGACCCCACCCCCCATGTAAGGGGGATGGTACCCGATGTGCCACCTAGTGTGATAGATTAGCAATACTCTTTTAAAAAATGGTAGCGAAAGTTGACATTGAAATAGATAAGTGTTGACATCTATCTATCTTCTATACAAATATAAAAGTAGAAGTAAGGAGAGAGAAGTATTAAATACAATTTTCCCTCCATAATGCACTTACATTTTTTGGAAAAAAAAAATTAAAATTTACATATATAAAAGTAGAAGTAAGGAAAGAAAAGCATTAAATATAATTTTCCCTCCAAAATGCACTTACATTTTTTGAAAAAAATTAAAATTAAAATATAAAAAAAAAATTGTGCAGATTAATGTCATATTTAATTTCGTGTTGATTAATGCAATTTTCATTTGAATTAATGTCGTATTTAAATTCGTATAGATAAATGTGGATGAAAAATATGTTCGGTTATAAATAAATTTATAGAAAATACTTAAACCTCCATTCGAAAGTTATGTGTTTTTTTTTTTATAAACTAAAATATTGTTGCTTCGTTTTCGAGTTGTTTGATTGAAAAGTGGTTTCGAAAAATGTGTATAGTTAAAAAGTGACTTCGAAAAATATTATAATATAATAAAATAAAAATTTGTGTAGATTAATGTCGTATTTAAATTCATGTTGATTATTGCAATTTTCATTTGAATTAATGTCGTATTTAAATTCGTGTAGATAAATAAGGATGAAAAATGTGTTATTTATGAATAAATTTATAGAAAATACTTAAACCTCGATTCGAAAGTTATATTTTTTATTTATAATTAAAAATATTGTTACTTCATTTTTTAATTGCGTAATTGAAAAGTGATTTCGAAAAAAAATGTGTGTAATTAAAAAGTGGATTCGAAAAATATGTATAGTTAAAAAGTAGGTCAAAATATATTATTTGTAAATTGCCATTTACTATTCAAATAAGTTTTTCATAATTTTAATTAATTATGTTGTTTATTAAATTTTAATAATTATTGTAATAAAACATTATTATTTTTATGCATTTTATATTTGTATTGATTAAAAGCCTTGAAATTTTTCGAATAGTTATCGAAATAGATATTACGATAAGTAACTTTCGTGCATCACACGGGGTAAATAATAATTGAAATAGAAAAGTAGTTGAGGAATATCCTACTGGCATCAGAACAAAAATGTCACATTTGGTTTTAGCCTTCTCCATTCCTTATGAGGTAATGGACATCTTTCATTCTTTTTTCCAGACAAAAGCTCAACCTAATTTTCAATGAATAATACTAGATAATCACCCTTTTTTACCACCTTGGATCACCGAATTTTTGTGAGTTGTTGATTTTGAAGTTGATGTGATGGGTAAATAAATAGATTGCTGTCATTTGTATAGGTGTAAAACTTTATGTCAAATTTTCGATTCCTGTAGCATAATTGATTTTCAATACATGCCAAACTTTTACGATTTCAGTTTTTTAAGAAATCAAATTCAACTCTTTCTCCTTAATAACAATGGAATAGGTAAGAATTAAAGTTTTTATTTTAACAATTCATCTTCTTGAATATATATAATATATATATATATATATATATATATATATATATATATATATATATATATATATATATATATATATTAGTTTAACATTTATTAAGATTTCAATTTTTTATGAATTTTCAAGGACGACCATATTTTCTCCTATTCGGTGACAAAATGATCCGAACTAACTATCGTTTCTTTGTCTTATGTGCAATATCTCGAAATTAATATAAAAACGACAATCACCTATTAAAATTCTGAGAGAAGATATAGCGTCTGTTTGTTAAAATTTTGGTGTTTAAAAACATATTTTTTTATACTTTCTAGGTAAGATATGTGGTTGAAAAATAGAGATAGAAAATATATGTGATTAAAAGATGATTTAAGAAATTGTGTTATTTAAAAACTTGTTTTTTGACTTTTGCCAAACAGAGACAAAATGTCCATACCCACCCGTCACATGGCTGGTGGGAATTGGGTTTTAGGTGGGCGCTCACAAGTGAGCGTTATATAATTTCTCTTAAAATTCTATGTAAATATGTTTTTAGTTTTCACAAGTAATTATGCATGGATTATTTGGTTTGGTTGGTGGTACAGTGTAAAGTTGGTAGGGAATGGACCAAATCATATTTGACTCAAGCATTCAAATGAATGATCCTAATTACTATAATACCCCTCAACTACCTACCCCATCAACATCCTCACCAACACCCTACACCAGGTGGGACCATCATTAAGCCACCCTTCTTACCAAACACAGAAATAATAAAACCCCTCCTCTTTCTCTATATTTCCTCAGGTACAACCCCCAGACGACAAAGGTACAACCTCCGGTTCTCTAACACACCCTCCAATGGCGCTCTCTACACATAACTCTCTTCTTCCCAACAAATCATTCCTCATTCCTCAGACCCAAAATCCTCTTTACGCCAATTCTTCCTCTCTTGCCGTCAGATCCACAGTCAAACACATCTCAGCCGTCCATGCTGCTGACTTTTCAAATTCCAAAAATCCCATTCTCTCAGAATCCAAGTCGCTCAAGCCAACGCCGCCCGCTGCATCCGCCGCCGCGACTTCCACCGTTGATACCAAGGCTCCTTCCAAGAAATGGTCATTGGACAGCTGGAAGTCGAAGAAAGCGCTGCAGCTTCCGGAATACCCGAATGC
Source organism: Ligustrum vulgare (assembly GCA_963555705.1). NCBI lineage: Eukaryota > Viridiplantae > Streptophyta > Magnoliopsida > Lamiales > Oleaceae > Ligustrum > Ligustrum vulgare. The sequence continues at coordinate 35,410,152 of OY743184.1, read as the reverse complement.
TGAGGAGCTTGAGTCTGTTCTCAAGACCCTTGATGACTTCCCTCCGATTGTGTTCGCCGGAGAGGCCCGGAGCCTCGAGGAGCGTCTTGGTGAGGCAGCCTTGGGCGACGCATTCCTTCTGCAAGGTGGGGATTGTGCTGAGAGCTTTAAGGAGTTCAATGCTAATAACATCAGGGATACGTTCAGGATCCTCCTCCAAATGGGCGCCGTTTTGATGTTTGGCGGCCAAGTGCCTGTCGTCAAGGTGGTTTCTATACACTCCCCTTGTCTTTTTGCTGGGTTTTCATCGTACTCTTGAAAATGTTTACATTTTGGATTCTGGATGGGATGATATGAATTTGGATGTTGGTAACCATTTCTTCTAATTAAAGCCGTTGTTCTTGTCTTTTAACACACGCCCTTATGTGTAGAACTCAGATTTATTTTGTGATCAAATGTTTGGCACCCAGACTTGAACTAATCTATATTCAATGCTAGATAATTGAAATCTCCACGTTACCGTTGTAGATTAGTAATTTTAGATTTGCATTGGTTGTAACGTTATACGAACTCCCAAAATGGATTTCGAACAATTTGTACATTCTCGATAATGAGAGATAAGGTTGAGCCAATTCTTTTACGATTGTTTTGGCTTTCTTTTTCCTGTGATTTTTAGATGAATTTTAGGATCGAGTCAAATTAATCTTAGAGGTTTGTTGCTGATGAAATAGGTGGGAAGAATGGCGGGTCAATTTGCAAAACCAAGGTCAGATGGATTTGAGGAGAAGAATGGTGTGAAGTTGCCGAGTTACAGGGGAGACAACATAAACGGCGATGCTTTTAATGAAAAGTCGAGGATTCCAGATCCTCAGAGGATGATCAGAGCTTACTGCCAATCTGCTGCCACCTTGAATCTTTTGAGGGCTTTCGCCACAGGAGGATATGCTGCAATGCAGAGGGTTACTCAGTGGAACCTGGATTTCACCGAGTCCAGTGAACAGGGGGATAGGTTTGTTCAACGCAGTCTTTTATTGAAATACTATTTCAATTTGACTTTTTTTTTTTTTGGGTGAATACTGATTTTAAAGTTGCTTTCTTGAAATGGTTAAGTCTATTTACTTTAATGCAATTATTACAATTTATAAATAATGCAATTATTCAAATTACTTTCTAATCGTACTCATTTTAATCACACATTTTATCACAAAAATATAAATAAATCTATTTATAATTGCTACAGTGTTGCCGAATAGTTTCATGAAATGGTTTACGTGGGAATCTCTTGCAAAAGTTTTTAATTTTTGGTTTTCTGACATATTCATCTGGAAATATGCATTATTTGATATTTAGATATTTATGAAGTACTTAGCTCAATTTTAACTTGACAAGTTGGAATGCTTCTATGGCAGGTACCGTGAACTAGCACACAGAGTTGATGAGGCCCTGGGATTTATGCAAGCTGCTGGACTTACAATGGACCATCCCGTCATGAGAACCACCGAGTTTTGGACGTCACATGAGTGCTTGCTCTTACCTTACGAGCAATCACTTACCAGGCTTGATTCTACATCTGGTCGATACTATGACTGTTCTGCCCATTTCCTTTGGGTAGGAGAAAGAACGAGGCAATTGGATGGAGCCCATGTTGAGTTCCTGAGAGGAATTGCCAACCCCCTCGGTATTAAGGTGATGATGCAAAGTCATTTGCGTTCACTACTCGACGTCTGACACTCTGGTTTTTATATGTTTATTATACTGTACTGGGAGTTGCTAATAAGAAATCATTGTTTGTTTTTACAGGTGAGCGATAAAATGGATCCAAATGAACTCGTCAAACTCATCGACATTTTCAATCCTGATAATAAACCAGGAAGGATTACTATCATAACAAGGATGGGAGCAGAGAATATGAGGGTGAAACTTCCTCATTTAATCCGAGCAGTTCGAAGGGCGGGGCAAATTGTTACTTGGGTCTCCGATCCTATGCATGGAAACACTATCAAAGCTCCTTGTGGTTTAAAAACACGCCCCTTCGATGCCATCAGGGTACTTCCTTGAACATTCTTCATTTTAACCCATAGCTTCATTGGTTATATTCTTTGCTGTGGTACTTCAAAAGAATAACTGAACATGAAACTGTCAAGTTTTATGAGATCTCACATGTCAACATAGTTGCACTTGCACATCTAAAAAGACAATATAATAACTATGTTCACAATTTCACTGGCTTAAAGTTATGCATAAGATGTAAGTCGATTATATCTTCTGAAGTCGATTCCAAATGCCTATCGACTTTTTACATTTATTAACAGCCTTTTCTGATGGGATTTAACATCTAGTACTTAATTTGGCTGCATTTTTTTTACTCTTTGGTGAAGCTATTCAAAATTAATTTGCCTAACAAGGCATAATATAAAAATAACATTTCTGATTGATCTCATCTTATTTGAGCTGCTAGATTTTTAGTTATTATACCATGATAAAGAGAAAAAGATGTGTTCTAAATTAGCTGAGTAATTACAGTAGCTTACAGATGCTTTGAGTAGCTAAACAACTTTGAATTATGCAAAGCATGTATTTTATGTGCGAATTAAGTAACGTTTCCTAGGAAGCACACAAAGCAGAAATAGTAGGTAGGATAAAAGAAGCAACCTGGTAATTATGTCGATTTTTGATTGGTTGGATTTTTTTAATTTGGAAACTTATTTCTTCCATTATGAAACTTCAGTAGTTAATAGGTTGTTGTGTCTTTATCTACGAGTTTTGACATATCTATTTCTATAGGTGGGCTCTTTTTTCTTTTTTTTTTTAATCTATTTTGTTTGCAACTACTTTGTTCTTTCATCTTTTTTGCTCGATATACGAGAGTTTGTTTTCACATCTCGTAACGTTCGTGATTTTCTGGATATTTATCTTTTGCCATCAGGCGGAAGTGAGAGCGTTCTTCGATGTACACGAGCAAGAAGGGAGCCACCCCGGTGGAGTGCATTTAGAGATGACAGGCCAAAACGTTACAGAATGCATTGGAGGATCACAGACCGTTACATTTGATGACCTGAGCTCTCGCTACCACACCCACTGCGACCCTAGGCTTAACGCGTCTCAATCTCTTGAGCTTGCTTTTATCATTGCAGAACGCCTAAGAAAGAGGAGGCTTGCATCTATATAAACTCATATACTCTAGAAATATCCGGCTTGAAAAATTTTAGCTGGAAAACAGTGTTGTGTACTTTGTTGTATTACTGGAAGAGTGAATATTTATGAGTTGAGACAAGCAATAAACATATTTATTTTTATCATGGCCGCTGTGTATAATCTGCCTTTGCTGCTGCAATTTGTTACTTGATCAATATTTTTATTCAATTGAGTTTTTCTGACAATTTTTTAAAGAAACAATTTTTGCAACGTATTCAAAGGAGTAATATACTCTTCTTCGTTCAATAAGATTTTTTCACGTGATTTTTACTATTAAGGTTTTACCGAGACATTATTTGTGTAATGTCAATAACCTACGCGGCATTTTGTCATCAATATAACTGTATAAGTTTACTCTCATAAGTTACAAATTGTATACGAGACTCCTAAAAAGAGCAACGCTAACATTTATTTTTCTCCAAACCATCATTTGATTACAGTCTACAAGGATTAATAAATATATCTTGTATGGAGGGTATAACAATACAAAATTATGCATATTTGACGTTGAACGCTTTGGTGTACAAGACATGTATGACTCAATAGAAGGAACTTCATATCGAAATCAGTGGAGTAATTATACTATTTTTCCTTTGCTCGAATTTTGTATCAATGAATTTTCTTGACAATTTTTTTGAAAAAGCAGTTATAAATAATTGTATAAAATAATATAAATTATTAAGTGTGAATGACTATTTTACCTTTATCAATTCTTAAACAGGTACCTTGTTTTGATGTAATATACACCTCTTGTAATGAGAAGAATTCTCTCTACTCTCCCTATCTTTATTCTCTCTAATATTTTTGTTAGTTTTACAATACGTTATCAGCACGAATCTCTAGCCTATTAACTAATATGACGGGAGAATGCTCTACAGTTGTATCTAAATGAAGAACCTCTGTATCATAAATCTAATTTTTCTAGGATGATCGACACTTTCGCTCTGTTCTTTGTTTTCATTATGATGGTAATAGCGTCAATCTCTTCACTGTGTCGATCCCCCGTGAAAAATCCGATGCTTCCTGGTAAGAGAAGGATCCAAAAGAATTATGAGTGAGTGGCTATGCTAGTCGAGCCGCCCCAAAAAGAACCAATGGAAATTGAGAAACTGAAGAAACAATTAGTGGACTAAAGAATTATTCTCAGATTAGTTATGAAACACCATTAATGGAAAAGCTATGGCGTCCATTAACTTGGTGCAAAAATCATGTTGGAAAAGTAGATGAATACCTTAACTAAATTTGGAGATATGAATCACTCACTTCTGAAAGATAATTATTTCATTATGTTATGTTGACACCTACATGGTCGATCGGTCGACTAAATGTAGGCAAGGCTTTATATGTTCATATTTTATATTATTTCAAAAATACCACAATTGTTGGTTAATTCTAACCTATTAGAGCATCTACAATGAATGTGTTAAAGTGTTTGTTAGTGTCATATGTTAACTAATAATCACTTTTATGTCGATATTGGATATGTTGGCATTTTTGCGAAATGAATCTTTTTTATGTATTGTTAACTTGTTTGTTAAAGTTTACAAACATTTTAACTTATGACATGACAATTTATGTTAAAAATAGGAGAGAGAAATATTAAATAGTTATTGATTGATTTATTGATGAGTAAATTTAACACATCCAATTTGACAATCATATAATATTTAAAGTTAACATGTAGATGTGGCACTTTACATCTATTATATTGTCTACGTGGCAGTATTTAACTAATAAAAGTTAACATATCCATTGTAAATACTCTTAGAGGATGTTGCTAATTTATATTTATAAATGGCGATATAACCCCAATAGTATCTATATCTATCTATCTATATTTATACATATACATTTATAAAATTAGAAGTGAGGAGAGAAGCATTAAATGGCATTTTCCATCCAAAATACACTCACAATTTTTGGGTTAAAAAACTAAAATTAAAATAGAATAAAATTAAAATCCATGTAAATAATATTTATTATCCTTTAAATAATAAATCATATTTACTAAAATATATATTATTAATAACTATATAATAAATTAAAATCTCCGTTCAAATGGTTTATTTTTGTTTATAAATAAAACTATAAGTGAGAACAAATTGTAAACATATTGTCCGTAAAATTGTCTTAAAGATCAAATGTAAAAATTTTATATTTTTTAATTTTCCTCAAAATCTCATTCATATTAAATTGTATTTTTTAAGTTCTATAATACTATTTATAAACAGTTTTTTGTAGTAATTATTATTCTTCTGATAATTATTGTATTATTTAGAAGTCGAAAAAATATGTAATATGGATGTCAAATCGAAGATTTCAACGAGAAGTTTAATACAAGATAATAAGTGAGAGAAAACTGAAAATATATTGTCTGTAAAATCTTCTCAAAGATCAAACGTAAAAAAAAAAAAAAAAAAAAAAAAAAGTTTTTACTTTATATTTTTTATTTTTCCTCAATATCCTATTCATTTTAAATTATGTCATTTAAGTTCTATAATACTATTTATGAACTACTTTTTGTAATAATTATTATTCTTTTGATCTGGATTGTATTATTTTGAAGTTGAAAAATATGTAATATAAGTGTCAAATTGAAGATCTCAACGAAAAATTTTAATATAAGTGATGCGTGTCGCAATGCACCAAAATAATAAATAATTCCTTACTCGCTAAATATTAATTAATAATGTAGTAGTGAGAGTAAGAGTCGATCCCACGATGAACAGAAACTAATTTTAGTTGTTCAATCAATTAAAATGGAATGGGGGGTTTGTTGTTTGAAATTGCTTGAATAAAAAATATGCATAAAAATAAACAATTAAATATGACTATAGAAATAATATAAGAAGAAATCTTGTTCTCGGGTTCGGTTGTGCCCTTAATTAATGTTATACTTTTCCTTGTAACGTGTTTCTATCTCTAATTCAATTATCAATCATAAATAATCAACAAGCTCTGATTATCTAAATTCTTCCTTATGTATATTGATTCAAAACAAGTTCTTCGAACCAATTTTAGCCACGGACAATCCTAAACAAGCTTTTAGGATTTAATGCACGACTAGTATGAAAATTTAGAAGAATAGATTGAATTGGATCGTTAATTACACGAGCTCGAATTAATCAATCCAAGTTGAATTATTACTAAACTTGCACGAGATTTATTTGCTACTAAAGTAAAGATTCAATGACAATTACGGATCAAGAATCTAAACATAGCATATTCATGAATCCAAAGATCAATAATCCAATTGGCCAAATTAAACTATTAATCAAATAAACTCAATTGAACATTCAAAACATAATAATCCAACAATAAAAATAAAGGAATAAATTCACGCTACTAATTTGTAGGAAAAGAAAATAACATAATCAAGTTAACACAACTTCCCCTTTGAACAAGATATGAAATTTAGCCTAGCATGGTTGTGGTAGATTCTTCAAGTTGCTTCATGAATTCAACCGTTATTGATATTCTTGCGCTTGAAAATCTCCCAAGAATGCTCTATATTTTTCTCTCAATTTTTCTCAATGTCCAGCCTCCTTTTTGTGGTGATTTTCCTTCTTTAATACTCCCAAAATCGTGCCCTAACTTTACCCCAAAGATATACCAAAAATAGACCTTGAATCAGGTAAGAAAATTCCTTGGAGAGCAAGTTACGGCCGTAACTTTCATTATCACGGCCGTAAGTTAGCTACTGAAAATTTTCGGAATTTGGAAGTTACGGCCATAATTTTATCATTTACGGCCGTAAGTGTATTTCTGCCGAGAAGCGCCCGTGCTCGATGTTTTGATCATAACTTTCTCTCCCGAAGTCCGATTGTGGTGATTCAAGTTGCGTTAGAAAGAAAACTCAAATATCTACAATTCTTTGTGAAATAGATCTTCCAAAATTCGAAAGTCGTCTATGAAAAAATTGAGCTTCAATCTATGACTAAAATTCATGATCACAATCCTTGCGGGTTTTTTATTTCCAACTTCATTCCAAACCTTCTTTGACCATAATTTTTCCATCTAATCTTCTTCTCACATGACATTATTGATTTGGAGCTCTTTGAATATGCACTTGAACCTCATTTCTTGATTTTTTTGTATAACACAATAAATGAAAATGTATTAAACGATACTTCAATATGATCAAACTAATAACAAAATAGGATAATAAGTGAATTAAATACATGCTAATAAAGCACTTATCAAATCCCCTCACACTTAAACCATTGTTCGTCCTCGAATAATGATGTGAAAGAAAAGAAACATAATTCAAACAAAAAGATAGACCTACAATCGGAAAGTCAAGGTTACAGCTCACTTCTTTTTTTAGCATGAAAATTCAATTACATAACCGGAGTGTGTTAGTGTGTGCAAGAGATGCATCATCCAATATCCTCTGAACATAAATGAAAATCAATACCCCCGGCCCAATTCATTTCCCAATGTGGCTTGTATCCTCCCACCTCTCGTGAGTTCTCTCTTAACCTCTATCAATGATTTACTAAATGTGTGTTAGTTTTTGGCCAATTTGAAAGCACAGAATATAGACCAAGCAATTCAAACCACTCATAAGCATATGTAATGGGAGTTAACACCCTCGCTAGATATTTCTCTCTTCGCACAAAGTGTATAAGGGTGAGAATTTTCACTCAACTCACTGCATGGAGAATCTATTACCATAGATTGCTCAAATGTCATAACCGGAGCCAACAATAACACAAGTGCAAAGTAAAGGTCTTTATTTGGTTGTAACGGGGCTTCGGGTCAGGTAGGATAAAATGACATATTTAGGCTGAGTCGAGAAGGAATTTCGCAAACTAAGTCAATTCACAATGACATTACTTCCTTCACCCCTTAATATGAACTTCATTGTTTCCCGCTACCCAACTTTGTTCACACTTGAATCTCTTCTTTTTTTTCACAAGTTGAGTGTTTGACATCCTCAACTACTAATTTTCATGACTAAACTTCCTTTTCATTGTTTTTTCTCTTTCAATTTTTTTTTCTGAATACAGACTGCAACTTTTTCTCTTTTGTTCAAATCATTACACAGTCACCAATTGGCTTGAGATAAAATTACATTCCCCTGAATTCAGTCCATTACACAACCATCGTCCAACACAAGATAACCATTGCAACTTCTTAGACTTAGACTACAGCACGATCCTTAATCAACAAAAGCTTGCGAATCCCTTCTCTATGGGTTCAAAACAGAGACAGTGCAAAAGAAAGGATATTCGTGGCTTGTAGCGTGGTATCAAAATTTCAAGGAAATGCTAAGGCTCAAAATAGCTTCTATTGGTACATGTATCATGGTAGGCCCTTTTAGCAAGTCAAATTTAGTTTAACCTAATGTCTTTACTATATTTTGCACTTGAACCAAGAAGCTACAACGGCATGTACAGAAAAGCAAATCTAAGAACAAATCAACCATGCAGGACACACATCAAAAAATAGAGCTTAATATAAAGAGTAAAAGTAGCTCATATGCTCAAAAGCTCACAAGTTATGGTTTATATGTGATTCTCCCATTCAATTATGAGTTATAGGTCATTGCTCAGTCTTCATTCCGAACTCAAAATCTAGGGGATAAGGATAGAATGAAGTTACTCGGGGCGGTATTTTATCATATCAGTTTTGGTTTGACTCAATTAGGTTGCAGAAATTTTTCAGTTTGTCCCCATTTTTAATCTAATTCAGAAATTATTGAAAAACTCATCTCTATGTGCTCATTGTTTGTCGGATTATGCAATTTAGGAAGTTGGTGGTTCAAAAATAATCATAAGTGAGGCCGCTTCCTATTAAACCGAAATGTGGGTCTAAGCACAATTAAAGCTAACTAACAAAAAAACTAAATGAAGATGAATAAAATAGGGATAACAAAATATAATAGATAATCATCCCCCCCACACTTGAATTTCACATTGTCCTCAATGTGGAGCGTGACAATACAAAACAAAATAGGGGAATGTGAATGGAATCAAAGGAGGGGACATGTTTTTTTTTTTTTTTTTTTGAATGAAATTAACTAATAAGGAAAATGACAAAAATGAAAATAAAAAAATAACAATTTGAGGGAGTAAAGAAACTCCCCTCTCGGGTTGCCTCCCAAGCAGCGCTTTTGTTTACTGTCTTTGGCTAGACTTGTTGTTTCCTCCTTCAACCGGGATTAGGTGGGTTTCCAAAGCTCAACTTCTTTTTCATATTTTTCATTAGGGCCTGCAAGACAGGGGGCAAAAGCATGTCATCAGAAGTTGGCCATGTAATACACGAGATTTTACCTGGCTTTTCACCATTTCCACCAAGTTTGAAAGTTTCCTGTACTGAAGAATCAATAACATTAACATAATGAACAGGATTATCATTATCAAGGTAGTTCACGAAATCATAAATATTAAACTGAATCATTTCATTATCAAATTCCATGGTAAGTGAGCCACTACTAACATCTATCTTGGTCTTAGATGTTTTTAGAAATGGCCCGCCTAACAAAATAGGAGTAGAGTTGGGGGAGTGGTCATCATTCATGTCTAACACATAAAAGTCAGCCGGGAACACTAACCCTCCTACTTGCACTAGCACGTCCTCAACTACCCCATCCGGATAGGCGTTAGAGCGATCAGCCAATTGAATTATGACATTCGTTTCAGTTAAATTGGCCAGTTTTAAAGAAGTATAGGTAGACCTAGGCATTACATTAATAGATGCTCCTAAGTCTATTAAAGCACGATTTATTTTCTTATTGCCTATTTGACAAGGTATGGTAAAAATACCTGGATCCTTGCACTTGGGAGGTAATTTTCTTTGAAGAAGTGCAGATACAGACTCACCCATTCTTCCCATCTCATTTTCCTTTAGCTTTCTCTTATTGGTGCACAGATCCTTCAAAAATTTTGCATATCGGGGCACTTTCTTTATTACATCCAATAGGGGAATGTTGACTTCCACCTTCCTGAACATCTCCAGGGTTTCTTTTTCCTTGCCCTCCTTGTTCGCTTTTGCTAACCTGCTGGGAAAGGGAGGTGGAGTTAGTTTAACATTTAAAGTGGAATCTGTTTTTACCTGCGAGCTTTTTGAGGTGTTGTCGTTCTTCCCGACTTCCCTTCCCTCAATTTCCTTCTCTTCGATTGCGGTAGGTTTCAGTTGTGGTTCTTCAAGAATAAAAAATAAACATGTGTATGGTAAAAGTAAAAAAATTGTTTATAAACATATTTATAAATTACACAATTTTTTAATCCACTTTTTAAATACACACATTTTCTCTCCAATTTTCAACGACTATTTTTTTACCTCAAAATTATAAATTAACCAGTTTATAAACCAAACAGTGTTACCAAATGGAGGCAATAGACAAAAGAAGAATAAGATAATTGAAAAAAAAAAAAAGTTGCCAGCTGCTGAAAGCCTGAAATCAGCGGCTGGCACATTTATTGCAAGCAATCCAAGCTGTAAACAACAAACGTTAAAAAAAAAATAATGGATGTTTTGGACGGGAACTTTCCCGTTTTTAACTATAGTATAGATTTATAAATCAATTTATAAACAATATAATTTTTTAAACTACTTTTTACCTACACATATTTTCTTTCTACTTATTCAAAAATCATTTTCTTTTTCAAAACTCATTTTTTGCCACATTTTACTAATAAAATAATCTACATACAAAACAAAAAAATAATATGATTTGAAAATTTAATATAGATATAGATTTATAAATCAATTTTTAAACAACATAAATTCTTAAACTACTTTTTACCTGCACGCATTTTCTCTCTACTTATTCAAAAATCATATTTTTTTTCAAAACTCATATTTTTGTCACATTTTACCAATAAAATAATCCACATACAAATTAAAAAAAAAATCTACTTTTAATCTGACATCCTGAAAAAATCACTATTTTAAATAATATGATTTGTAAAATTTTTGTGCAATGTGTGATCGAAATTTAATATTTGTACGTGTATTAAAAATTAATATGACAAAATAAAAGATAAGAATGACATATTACAAAAGACCAAATTACAAAAATATATATAGCGTGACAAAAAATAAAGAAATAAATATGTATTTGGTAAAAGTGAAAAAAGGTTTATAAACATGTTTATAAACTACACAATTTTTCAAACCACTTTTTAAACACACGCATTTTATCTCCAATTTTCAACGACTATTTTTTACTTCAAAATTATAAATAAACCAAATATTGCTATCAAATGGAGGCAATAGACAAAAGAAGAATAATATAAATGAAAAAAAAATTAAAAAGGTGTCAGCCGCTGAAATTAGTGGCTGACATTACAAAATAGGGGAAAAAATAAACACATAATTTGTTTTGATTAATGATACAAACTGTCAAAGAATGCTCAAATAGAAATAAATTATAATTCTCATCAATTTTGAAAAATCTCTTTAAATAATACATTGTTTGTAAAATTTGTAATTGCTCACACCCGTACTCAAATTTTATTAATCTTCCTCATGGACAAACTATTCCAGGAATATATACTGGTTTAGTAAATCTCTCCAACACATTATAGTTAAAGAATGTCTTGTGTGTTCCTAGCTTTTCTTTAAACCTATTGTCTGTTTCAAAATTAGTCAAAGAATCTAATCTTTGTCTATCTTTTTTTGGATCTTGTTGCCTATTACATGATCAATCAATGAAGAAGATGATTGAGATTGCATTTGAGTAACAAGGACTTTATCGCATCTCTCAAACTCCTTTCAAGGTTGCTTCCTATCAACATCAATCTGCTAATTCTTACCAGCAATATCAATCTGCCTTTGCACCAATCCTTGCTTTAGCCACTTCTCAAAACCTCTGGCACTACAGATTAGGCAATGTCTCAAATTCTAGAACGTCTTTCCTTAGAAAAATAGACAGTTCAATTACATTTAATTGTAGAAATATCTGTGAAATATGCCCTCTAGCAAATCAGAAATGACTCTCTTTCCCAGTATCACAAAGTGTTTCTTCAAAAAATTTTGATTTGATTCATTGTAACATATGGGATCCCTTTTCCACAATATCATATTCAGGTTTCAAGTTCTTCCTTACTATAGTAGATGACTTTACAAGATGTACTTCAGTATACATGCTCAAAAATACATCCGAGGTGTCTTTCTTACTATCAAACTTCTGCAAAATGGTAAACACTCAGTTCAACACTCATGTCAAAACTATAAGAACAGACACAATGGTTCAGAATTTACTCTTGCAACGTTTTACACTGAAAATGGAATTTTACATCAAAAAAGTGTTAAAACCCCCACAACAAAATGGAATTGTTGAAAGGAAACAGCAACACCTGTTAAACACAACTAGAAGCCTGTTATTTCAAGCAAACTTACCTTTAACATTTCGGAGTGATTGTGTATTAAATGCAGCACACATCATAAATCGAATACCAAAAGTGCTAATTGGAGTCTCTTTTTTATTTACAATAAGAATAAATAAATATAATAGGGTGATAAGTGATCAAAGCATAATCCAAAAGTTCCCACGAAATTATCATATGTAATATTCCTAGACGTGTGTGGGTGATAATCGACATTATCGGTATATATAATTCAATTAAAATAAATTGGAGTATTTGATTTCCATTAAAACCATGTTCATTAATAATAATTAGTTATCAATAATATTTGTTGACGATTATTTACTTCATTTATTTTTATTTTTTATCATTTTTAAAAGGCTCTTAGGAAATTTGTCTAAAACTCTTAAATTTCTTGAATGGCCTAAAATTGGTGAATAGAGATGGAAGATGATCTTGACATGAAGAGGGATGGAAGATGGTCTAATAATATACATTACACAAATATTAGCCCATGTTTGAATTTATTTAAAATTGACAATTAGTCTATCTTTTCATAAAAATTAATGAAACGTGTAGTAGCAAATATTGATAAAAGTTATGAATCCGTTGAAATTAGTGATGGCAACGGGGCTGATCGACCTGATTTGTAACTGTCCTGCGAAAATTTAGTTTGATCCATATTTGTCCTTCGATCCGTCAAACTTTGGGGCAATTCGAGTCAATTCGTCCCGGGGAATTTTTTTATTTTTACCTTTTTAAAGACTTTAGCAATAAAATTAAGTATTTATTAATTAATTTTTTAAATTATAAAATGGGGTTGACCGACCTCGATTTGTATCCGCTCCAGCGATTCGCGGATTGAAATTTTTTCGCTCCATTCGTATAGAGTACTAGTGAATCACCCGTGCGATGCACGGGAAGAAACGTATTGATAAAGATAATTCAATGTGAAATTAGATGAATCATTCAGATAAAATAAATAAATTTTGCAAATAAAAGATATCATCATTTTTTGGTTTCATATGACTACAAATTCTGGAATACTTCTTTGTACATAACATTGTTTGTTAATTTTGTTGGTCTTCCATTCTTATCACAAATAAACATCTTTAATCCAGAACGATTTGTCATCTAGAAATCGCAACATAAAGTTGTCCATGTGTAAACACCAGTCATTTAAGAAGAAGTCCCACATGCGACGCGATTGTCCCTGACTCTTATTGATAACAATGGCATAGGACGTCATCAATGAAAATTGTCTTCTTTGAAATCTAATAGGTTTTCTAGAATTAGAAGGACTCAACGATATCATTGGAATAAAGAACTTGTGTCCTGCATTGATGCTAGAAAGAATTTGACCTTCTAGAACATGATCGCCAAGTTTTGTAACTATCAACCTTGTTCCATTGCACAACCCCAGTGTATGATCAATATTTCTCAGAAAGAACTTGTATCATTCACTTATCCGATACAACGGTCCACCACGTAGTGCAATAAAGATATCCCTATGTCCAAGTCATGTATCAAAATCTACCGACAATCAATTCGCTAATTTCATCGACAATAGGGAAATCATATTGGCTATCACCGGTCGCCCACCAACCAATAAGTATAAGTCTTACATTTGAAATGTTTTCCTCAATCATCTTTTCTCAAACCGACCTAAATTGCTTTAACAATTTTTTGTATTTGTCTAGCATATTTTTCAAATAAAAAGCTATACAATCATGCAACATTGAATCGCATGATTTACTCCTATCAAGGGACATTAAAAGATATAAATTAAATTTCATACTAAATTATCTGTAAACAATATAAATATAAAGGCAATAAATACACAATACGTACCCCATGACCCTTTTTCTGCTTTCAACCTCATTCACATTGTCAACAATGTGAAGCGAGCAAATTGTAGAGCTGAACCATCATCAGGCAACAGACTCTCAATCTTATAGCAATTTTGACCGTGTAATCTGAAGACTGAAGGCCCTCCACCATCATTTAGCACATTATCTAATCCCCCCATAGAAGTGAACGAAAACATCATATTATATGTCTGAATATTCTCAACGAAATTCTCAATCCTGTCGTCCCTACCATATAACAAATTTTTCAAAATAAGCGGATGATCTTCCATAAGAGGAATCTTCACTTTCTCTTGTATACAACAAAGAAGGGTTAACAAATAAATCGCGAAATCGAATTAAACCGCAACAAATGGTTTGGTTTGGAAAAATTCCAAACCGCTTTAAACGATTTGGTTTAGGTTTCAATTGTCAAAACCGCGATTTCAAAAAGTCAACCCGTCAAATTTTAAAAATTTAAAAAAATTAAAATAAAGGCAAACGTTCAATTAAAAAAATGCAACACACTTTTTATTGTCAACAAATCAAAATTAAGGAATCAAAGATTAATTTGTTCAAATTCACAATCATTTGAAAATAATTCTTGCTCCTACAATTCATAATCATCATCCAAGACAATAGGTATAAGAAACGAAGTCGATAATCATAAAAAAAGAAAAAAAAATACTAAAATTGTGAGATTGACAATGATGCATCAAATTTCATGATATTATAGGTTTTTGCAATAATTATACAACGTAATTGTTTTTTTTATGAAAATTATAATATAACATTGATCATCTCAATTTTCAGTTATACAATTTACTTATTGTTGTAGAAATTTAAGAATCATAAATATTGAATTAAAATATAACAATTAATATCATGTCATAGTTAATTATTTTTTAAAATTTAGACTTAACAATTATGACAAAAAAATCATTAATAACTATATAATTTCAAAACAATATAAATAAATCTGTTAACCGTTAATGTAAAAAATGTGATATGAGACTTTCTGGAATAAAAAATTATATAATAATTAAATGTAATTGTAAATAAAATTATTTTGATAAATAATCTGATATAGAAAAGAAGGTTATTATGTATATATAACAAAGAACTTAAAAATATGACTATTTAAAATGAAATTTAATACAACTTGATTAAATATTCGATTTAATGTAAATGAAAATTCGACATTGGATTTGTATGATCGAACGAAATTATTCATCCATAAGATTGAGACCAATAAAATATCACAATTATTATAAAACAATTATTTACATATTAAAAGTAACTTTCTATAAAAATACTAATTAATTTAATAGAACGCAATACAAAGGAGCACAAATTTTTAGATGTACTAAATAACTAAAAAAATAAGATTATTTATAAAAAAATTTATATGATAATATTTATTTAGTATTAGATGCGTAATACAATTTCGATATAATTTTGAACTGAAAATTTTACATTAAATTTGTATGAGTGCATACAAATACTTATTTGTAAGATTCAAAATATTAAATGATTAGAATAATTTTATGAAAAGAGAGTTTTAAACACAAATAACCAAATATAAATAAGTGAAAAAAATTCTTTATAAAAATACTTAAGTGGAAGTAGCAGTGTGAACACAATAAAAACTGAATTTTAGAGTGTGAACACAATAAAAGCTGATCAAAAAGTTGTGTCAAATTGGCGGGTAATTCTCCTCCTTTAATATTAAGTAAGATAAGATTCACCGAGTTCAAATTGAATATGATATTTTTGACCTCCCTAATTGAAATGTCTTGTTAAAAATTAATTTGGGTTAGAATTTTGGAAAATGGGGTGAAGGGGTGCTAAGTAGGGTAAGGTACTAAATAAATGTAGTGCCCTATTTAATACAAGTTTAATTACCTAAAGATAAGTACAAATTTTGGAGCTCATGTGCTCTCGGCCATTGTTGTCCCTGCTTGTGTTTTCTTTCTGTATCGCACAAGAAAAGTTTTATATTGACATTCTCAATTTACAATAACAATACAATAAAAAAGAAACAAGAATAGGAATCTAACCTTAGACCAGAATTCAGAAACATAGTTGGCTTGTAATAATAAATAAAAATGGATTGTATCTTTTTAATTAATAATTAATATTTAGCATCAGTATCAGTATTAAAGAAAAGACGGTTAAATAATTAAATAAATACTCATAATTATTTAACAATACAATAATTTAATTTATTAAGTTAAAGAAAAGAAAGAAGCTTTTTCTTGTTTGTTTCCATCATTTTCTCTCTCAAGCCCCCACCTTTTTTATTTTGATTTGATTCAACTTCACTCAAACAGAATTTGACTCCTTTCTATTCAAAGTTCAGACACAGTTTTCAATGTCAATTTGAACGATATTTTAAGGTCTCTGCAGGTATTTTATTAGGAAAAAAAAATGGAGGAGAATATTTGTTTGGAAACAATGCATCAATCAGCTCAAGAAGATGATAAAAACAGAACCCATCACCATTTTAATCAGGTGAAGCTCTCTACTTATTGTCTGTATGTAATTAGCTTGAATATACAAATAATTGGTCGGGTGTGTTCTTCAGCAAGCAAAATAATTGATTTTGTTGTGGGATTTTTGGGCAGGAAAATCGCTGTATATTTATAATAATTCGAAGACACGAATAACAGATCATTCTTTTATATAGATTTTATTTGCAGATTATAATTTTATTTTCCATTGGATTTCCAAAATACACGTGATCTGATGTCTTTTGAGGAAAAATTTACCACTAGAAAATATCTATAGATGTCAGAATTTGATGTATTTGCTGTAGTTTCAATGGAGATTGGTGTACCATGTGCCGCTCCGCGAAATCAGAGAAAAAGGAGAGAGGAGCAGTAAGGGTTTCAGTATTTATTGACTAATCCAACGAAAAAGAGAGCAATTTTCTTTACATAGATAGAACAATAGTGACAGGAATTACTTTATTGTCTGTGTCCCAATTGGTGAATTTTGAAATAATTGGAAGAGACACATCAACAAATGCCACATCAGTCAAAATATACAATTTCCAAAATTTCGGTTTTTAGCTTTTGCAAATTCTTGGCGTTGTAGCAGATTATCATCACTTTGTTCATTAGGAAATATTCAGGACTATTGACAGTAATTTCATGGTGCTAGCTTTTTGTTCTGAGGTTAGTACCAGTGCTCTGTTTCATAAACAACTACCATGAAGAGATTCATTTATGGATTTTCTTCTAGCAGGCTTGAATGTGATAAGTGATTATATTTGATTCTTGGTTGTATATTCTTGAAGATCAAATGAAATAAAATTGTACTGTCTATAATAGCTTGCTTTTAGATTTGATGGTCTGTTGACATGGCATCAAAGTAATGTTTTAAGTTTAATTTCATTGCTATCTATCAAGATAGTTGGAAACAGTAGTCGTCCGAGAAAACTGAGCATAGTGTGTACTTGAGGGTGTATGAAGATGACACGGTTCTGTAACGTGGTGGTCATTCAATCTATGCCCCTGTTTGGTTCTCGTTAAAATATCAAATCAAAGTCAACAATTAATATTATTTTATGGGACCCATGTCTTTTCAATCACACATCTCATTAACTTTTATCAAAATCTATTAATAATCTGATTTTAATTTATACCAAACAGGGCTATATAAATTGGTATTCTTCACTTTGGTCTTGAAAATTCATTTTATTGAGTACAAGATTATTAATACATCCAAACGTTAAATGATTTTGATCTTGCACATATATGTTATTAGAAAGAAGGAAGAGAAGAAGCCACCTTAATGCAGCAGAGTACAAGACGCCCAAACCTCTCATCATTGGAAATACCTGTGCGGTCTCTGGAGAGTACATTGTATGATTTTGCAAGAATAGATATTCCAAGTCCTACTTCTACCAAATCCGGATTGCCCCCTAGACCAAACTCTGCAAGATTGATTTCATCTGTTAAAAATTTGCTTCCCCAAAAGAGTGTAAGGGGTAAACACCCAACTCAGGAAGGTGAGAAAACGGTTCTCATTATCCCAGATACACCAATATCGGACCAGCCTTCAACTTCAAGGTCATTTTCTCTAAACAAATTTTTATTCTCTTCATCAACAAAAACCCATTCTTTACCCGTGACGCCAATGGCAAATGCTGTACCTAAGCCCTTGGAGGAAAATCTTGTGGATGGCCATTCTAAACGAACCCCCGTAAGTTCATTTCCTTATAATTGGTTACTAGATACATAAAGTGTACTTCTGTTTTCTGCTCATTTATTGTGTTTTCAACCTTTCCAACTATACTTTGTTTCCCAACAGAAATATGAAGTTCTAAAGCATATGACACGCTCATTTTCAGTTCCTGTAAATGTTAGAGCCAGAAGCTTAAGGCAGACAGATTCATCTGGAGGTTTGATACGTGTAATATCAGCAGTCCAGCGGTCTACAACAAATGACAATGCCTCCCCAGATATATCCCCAGCAACAGAAGGTGTCAACATCTGTATATGTTTGTAATCCTTTTGAATTAATGTTGAATCCAACATTAATATCCATATTCAGTGAACCGCATTTCATGTACGTGGTCAGACATATTAGCAGAAAGCACTAAACTTAGAGCTTGTTTAGTAAAATGAAAATTTTCACAACAACTTTTCAAACTATATCTCAACCATCCATTCTTAGTCAAGCCCATAGTTTTTGACTTTTCAAACATTTTTAAACCACACATCCATAAAAAATTAAAAAAAAAAAAAAAATCACAAAAACTTCTAAATATTGGCTCTTAAATTCCAAAATGACCTTCATTACCTTGTTCTTTTTCACGGAACAATCACTATCATTGGTAGATGTTTATGTTTATTAGTGGTTCTTTGCCTTTCGATAAATCATAAATTGTGAAATTGTGACTGATTGTGTCTTGAATCAAATGAATTATTCAGCTGTCCCGAACCTGGAACGACCCCTTCCTAATGTATGGTCTGTCTGTTTATATCACTTTCTATTTTGTTTATTCTCTTTACTTGTCAAATTATTTTATTGGTTATTTATAATATGTTATCTACGTACAGCCCAGGATGATTCTGGTGAAGACATTCCAGAAGAAGAAGCTGTATGCAGAATTTGTTTTGTCGAGCTTGGCGAAGGAGGCGAAACGCTCAAGTTGGAGTGCAGCTGCAAAGGGGATCTTGCACTTGCACACAAGGAGTGTGCCGTGAAGTGGTTTAGCATCAAAGGTAACAAGACCTGTGATGTTTGTAAGCAGGATGTCTGTAACCTTCCGGTCACATTATTGAAGATTCAAAATCCTCCAACTGTTATAAGAAGGTCTGCAGCTGTACCACAACAGAGGGAAATAACTCGATACAGGCAAGTTAAGCCTATACATGCATTTGTTTTCTCATTTTTAACCTTTCCTCCTCAATTAGTCTTTTGGCAATCTCCTATTGTTTTTGCTATGAGCGAAAGAATTGACTAATAATTCTTGCATTTGCTTTAAAAGTGGTTCTGAAATTTATGTATATGAGATTTACATATCTAGGATTGCTTTTGAAACTACTGAATATGAGACATTAATTCAAAGTGTAGTTTATGATTAATATCATGCTTAACATTGAAAATTCTAAATTTGTTTACAACCAAATAGTGACATTAGAAGCACAACCAAGGTCTTCTTTTCATAAATTATGTATTTAAATGCAGAAACTATACCAATGAGCTTAAACTACATGGACTCATTCCAATCATCAGTTAATGAGTTAATCACCAGACAGACCTTATAAACATTCTCTGAAGTAAATCAGAAGGTTCTTTTATGATTTTTCGTTAAATCTAGAAGGTTACAGTGTCACAAGTGTTCACTTGTGGATTTATCTCATCCTACCCGTGTTAATGCCCTATTAATATTTGTTTGTGTTTTCTGATTTCTGAATATAAACATGTTCTCATTATTATAAAATTATTATTAGATTAATTCATTAGTGGTGGAAATTTAGAGTGCCCAAGTACAATATGACCATAGTTCGATGCTTTCTCGACCTTAACTCCAGTCCATTGTTTTTTATCTATACAATGACGAATTCTTCAAATCCAATATTCGCTGTTGGACTGTTGGACTTCAGTTTACATTTTTTTCCCCCATCCATGGCAGGGTCTGGCAAGATGTTCCTGTTCTTGTAATGGTCAGCGTGCTTGCCTATTTCTGCTTTCTGGAACAGCTTTTGGTAATTTTGTAGCTTCTTATTTTTCATGTTTGTTTCTTGTATGTGTGATGTACGCAGGGCATCTGGCTTATCACCTATTTCAATGATCACTTAGTGAAACTTCTCTTTTCTAGTTTACTGCTTCTCTTGCCTTCATATAGATACTCTTGATACCACTGTAAGTTGAGAGAAATATAAAAGCCTTATTGGATCGTGATGTTACTTTTAATTATGGTGAATAAATGAACTTAAGACAAAACATT
The DNA here is from genome assembly GCA_963555705.1 of Ligustrum vulgare. Classification (NCBI taxonomy): domain Eukaryota; kingdom Viridiplantae; phylum Streptophyta; class Magnoliopsida; order Lamiales; family Oleaceae; genus Ligustrum; species Ligustrum vulgare. Next base: position 35,389,351 of record OY743184.1, on the reverse strand, counting down.
TTCCCATTAGATTTCATCTAGTGTAGGAGATTGTTTTTTGAACCTTCTCTTTTGATACTCTCAAGTTCACATTACAATTAGAATTCTGTATATAATTTGTAGGCAGATAACAACAGCCATTCCAAGCTAAAAGAGATACAAAATCTTCATAGGTTTTATGAGACATTACTGTTAATATGATTACATGAATTCCAACTTCCTGTCAGAGGTTATCTCTTGAAACTTTCAAGTTTGCATGACATATTAGAATTGTGGAACATAGCACATTTGCAGATAACAGATAACAATAGTATCTTAGTCTCTTGGTGTTAAGACCAAGAGGGATAGGCATGCTAAAGCATACCATCACTTCGTAATACAGCAAGAGGGAAAGACATGCTAATGCAGGGACTGAAAGAGACCATGGAGATTTCAATGTAAACCCAGCATGCTAAGCAATATAGATTGAATATTGCCATTGAAAGGTGAAAAAGAAAGGGAGACTTGTCATAGCATAGACTACAGGCTATAGATATTAACTAGATAGATGGAAATTATACTGATGAATCATATCCTGACAAAACCTCCCAGCTTACTTTATGCTATGTGTACTCCATTTGTTCTCTTCCTGTCCAAAAGTTTTTATTTGCTGTCTATTCTACATTTATCTTTTCCACTGGTTCTCCGAAAAATTTAGGCATATAATGAAATAAGAATATCTCTAGCATTTTTATACAATGTTGTGTCTTACAATTGATGTGTATGCATATGTTCACATAATGTTCTCGCTGTTAAATTTGATTTATGCTTGTCATTGTCCTTAGTAGTCTTAACTGGAACAGGTGTCCGACATGGGACCTCGGGCTCTTGCCATCTCTTTGCCTTTCTCTTGTGTTTTGGGTCTTCTTTCATCCTTGATAGCTTCTACTATGGGTAAGATTTAATGATTGTTCTCATTTCCTCAGCTCATTTTGTATAAGTACTGGATTTATCACTCTCATGTCTTTCTACCTTTAATCTATCTGATAGAATGCCAAAAATGATCATGCATTTGGAATTCACATGATGTGTAGGTGAAAGTTGAGAATCACCTAGCTTGTGAATTCAAAAACCATAGATCTTGTGGAAAATGTCCATTGCATATGTAATAGAAGAACTCGTGCACATGAAATTCTAAAGAGATAACGTATATTCCACAGGAAAATAATCATCAAATTAATGAAAGGGGAGGAATATGTAGGGTATATGAAAACATGTGGTGTAAGTTTCATATTCAGACCCTGAAAGGATATTCAGCAGGTTTCCTCGAGCACAGATGGGAATATGCATTTTCCTCGAAGTAGAAGAAATATACGAGTCACTGAGTTTGCTTAACAAAATTGCCCTCCATTATAGCTTATATATGGAGAGATTGGGAAAGTTTTTAATGCCTCCTTTAATTCTTCGAATTCATAAAGGTTTGATGTAGACTAACTTGAAGAACGTTAGAATGAAGTTTCCTACATTAGATTCATGTTGATTCTTGCTGTGAAAAAGAGTCGACCTGATGCGGACATCACATTTTGTTTAGGCCTTTGTTGGACCAATTTTACCTAACATCTTTCTGTGAGCTTATGTATGGGCTTGGCCCAAATCCATTTTGTAATTAGGTTTATTCTACTATTTAACTTTGATTGTAACTCTTTGGAAAATTTCTTTGCCCCCATTGTTCTCCCCTCCCCCCTCTTCTCACTGTCTCTTCTTCTCTCTTGCTTTCTTTTCCTCACTAATGCTACATCACGACCTTATTATTTTGACAATTAAGAGGATAGGTTGATTGAAAAATGCACACGGAATTTGATCTTGTTAACAAAGCCTCCGTTTGGTAACACTGTTTGATTTATAAACTTGTTTATTTATGATTTTGAGGTAAAAAGTAATGGTTGAAAATTGGAGAGAGAAAATGTGTGTGGTTAAAAAATGATTTGGGAAATTGTGTTGTTTATAAACAAAAAAAATTAGTTACCAAACAGAGGCAAAGTTGTCAATTGTATCCATGGGCGGACACACAACATGGCGAGCCCCTGTGCTCGCCTGTGCTGGATCCACCAAAAAAATATATATATAGTTGAATTTTTTGGTATTTTTTGGATCACCACTCGAAAAACACAGTCATTTAATTAATGTCTACCCGAGCTGAATTTTTTTTATCAATTTTCGCCCAAGCTAAACAAAGTTTTTGGATCCGCTACTGATTGTATCCAAAGGTGAATGTGCTTGTTTGTTAGCCAAATTTGTCATGGATTACCAACATAGCATCTTATTCAACAAAAACTATTTATGCCTGAACTCTGATTATTGGTTAAACCCGTGTGAGAGCAATTTTAACCTCAATACTTGAGTAAAATTTTGAATCAGAAACATAGTGCTTCTGGGGCTTGCTTTATTGGTTGAATTTGTTACTTAAAGATAGAGCTGCAAGAGCATATCTCGTCTCTTTAAGATAAAAATATACAAGTCAGGTGATCCCGATGTCAAATTCACCCTTATAGTCTCAAGTGTATTTCCCCAAGTCAAATTCTCCCTCTATTTGTTATGGGCTCAAGTACATATCTCGGCTTTTCTCTTTTTTTCTCCTTTTTATTTTTTATTTTTTTTACCATTTTAAAGATCAGTGTTCGGATTAAGAACTAGAATGACTCGTCTCATTGTTGGAACTTGGCAGTGAGCAAGAGTTACATATGGGCTTATGCGTCGTTTCAGTTTGCAATAGTGATCCTATTTGCTCATATATTTTATTCCGTGGTAAGTAAACCTTCTGCAACCTATACTTTCTGTTTTGCATTTTCATTTTTGGCTTTCGGGATATGTTTTGTTAATTCCATCTATTCTAATATTCGGAATTGGGAATCATAATATAGTATATCGTGCTTGAAAATGTGCAGCTCAATGTAAACGCTATTCTGTCCGTGCTGCTTTCTTCTTTCACGGGGTTTGGAATTGCTATTAGCACTAATTCACTACTTGTGGAGTATTTGCGATGGAGAGCAAGTCGTCAACCACAGGCTTCCCAGCAGCATATAAACGGCGGTGTGCAATTGCATCATCAACAAAGAGACCAACACCACCGGCACAACCATCAGAACCAAAATCAAAATCGAAGTAGTCAACATCTAAATAATCAAGAACAACAAAATGCATCTGTTGGATCAGCTGATAACACTAGGCAGCCGGAAAATATGGTGCAGGGTGTATGAACCAAATATTAATCAACTTTTAGTTGTTCAGCCTTGTAGAAGCTTTGTGACGTTTGAAGGGTTTTATATGACTTCAAATTTTGGGATTTATTTTACTTGTATTTCCACATAAAAGTGGAAATTATTACCGTTCAAAGCCTACACATTGTTAATTGAGTTAATCAGGCAACGGGGGCGGGTTCGGGTTGGGTATTCCCGCCCCGCAAAAATATTTTATTACCAAATCCGCGTGTCTAGCGATTTTTGGGGTTTGGGCGGGTCAAACATGTCGCCCATTTTATTTATTTATTTATTTATTATTTTTCTATATTTTTTCCTTTTTTTTTCCTATTTTAAAATTAATTATTCGGGGTGAAGCGGCTAAAATCCATCCCACCCCACGACAAGCTCGGGTCGCTCTAACTCACCTCCAATTTGCCTTGCCAACTCACGGGACATATTTTTTTTGCCCCATTCGAGTCGAGTACCCTTCAAGTTAGAGGTGGATCAGATTTTTTTTGCCAATCTTATTACCTTTGGGGTATTTGAATAAATACCCAATTTTGATATCATAATTAAAACTTACTTTATTTAAAAGTATCAATGATTAATATTTCAAAAAAATAAAAAAAAAATGCTGAAATTTTGCATGCTTCAAAACAAGTATATCATATTATGATACTTTTCAAATTTTTGCATCACAACCTAAAATTTTTTCAGGTTTTCATGATACTCAAGATGAAATTTTAGTATTACACGCTAATATTTTCAACTTTTTTTATGATACATGGATCCAGGGCCGGCCCTTGTGTAAGGTCACTAAGGCAGGTCCTTTAGACCTCCAAAGTTTTAGGGTCTCGAAAAAAGGAAAAAAAATGGCTGGGCCTTGTTAAAAAGCCCACACATCCATGACCCAGCCCATTATGACCCTGGGTTGGAGTTTTAATAATTGTTTATAAACTCTGGTTTGAAATCGACAATTCCCTTGCAAAGACGAAGCTCCGCAGCTCAGTTTACAGCACCCTGGCCTCAACGACAAACTCCCATCCCACACCGGTGACTCCACCACCCACACTTGTCACTCATACACAGCACTCTCAACGACAATTAATTGTTTTAATTGTTTAAACTCTGGTTTCTGAAATCGACAATTCCCTTGCAAAGACGAAGCTCCGCAGCTCAGTTTACAGCACCCTGGCCTCAACAACAAACTCCCATCCCATACAGGCGACCCCACCACCCACACCTGTCATTCATACACAGCACTCTCAACGACAACTCCCAAGTCCCATCCCACTCCGAGTTCTGCCTTCTGTGGTCTGCAATCCTTGTTACTACCATTGCCGTGACTGCCGATTGGAGTCTCAACTCTCAAGTCTGGTCGCCTGAATCGGAGATAGGTAAATAAATGGAGATCGTATTTATATTTTGTCATATGTCCATTTTTTATGCCGATTTCAGATTGGTAAATTAACGAAGAATTGGAGATTGTATTAATTTGTTGGGTTGTTGCTCACAGAATTTCTAAATCAGTGAATTTGATTCCTAGTATTTCATATTTCAATATTGAAATCCCTAATCTTTTAGTGGTTTTGGAGGTGGATTAGTTGATTAGAGTTAGTTTACTGCCTTTGCCTTACTGCCATTGGTTAGATTCTAGAACTTCAACTTCACAAATTACAACTTAGGAGTTAGAACCAATCTATATAATAATAGTTGTACATCATTGATTCATTATGCCTATTAGTCACCATATTCATTAAACATTTTCCTACATGCTGAAGGTTTTGATTCAAGATAATTGTTATTTGTTGAATCTTGGGGAATCAGTTTGGTGAAGCTTTGTCCTTTGGGGAACAACTTGATTTCTATCGAAAAAAATATGTTAGAAACATCTTGATTTGAGTAGTTTGGTTACTAGTTTTGCATCTCAAAATGTGAGAAGGCTAAATATTATGCTAAAATGATCTCTCGATTTTGAGAGATATTTGAATTTGTAATTACATTTTTTGAATTTTATAACGTCTTCTTTTAAATACATATATATTATTTAGTTAAATATTTAAGTATTGCTACGTTTACCAAAAAAAATTTATATTTAAGGGACTCAAAAGATTACGACATAGTGAAGTATTCTTAAAATTCTCAGAGCAGAAGGTAAGAATTTGAAGATGTTGGGTGTATTGAAGGGAGAGCCGTTGGTTGCAAAGTTGGCAAAGCTTGCGCAATACGGCATCCTTCCTGGTGCCATGATAGTCGCCCTCGTTTACTCTCCTCCTGATTACGTTTCACCCAAAAAACCATCCGATTCTAAACCTCCCAGCCCTACTTCCCATTAGATTCAAGGTGCATTTTCTTCTGGCATTAATCAGTTTCATTGATTTCGCTTTGCTTTAAGTTAGGGCTAGGTTTATGTTGGGGATTATCGTTATTGATATTTATATTTATATTGCTGGATCTGTTGTACATATGATTGTCTGTTGGTTTAATTTCTACTTGGTAATTAAAAGGAAAGAAAGAGGGAAAATAGTGGATAACAGAGGATGAATCTGATAATATCACTGTTGGTTTATATTTAACAAAAGTATAGATCTGGGTTGTTAATTTAACTGCTACTCAAGAAACAAAAAGATAAGAGTACGTCCGTTGCTTGCAAAATTGTTTCTTTGTGGTTCGTGAAGAACTGCCGTGGGGATTTTGGTTCTTCATTGGCATGGAAAAAAATGTGCAAAAATATTATGTGGGTTTATTAACAAAAGTATAGATCTGGGTTGTTAATTTAACTTCTACTCAAGAAACAAAAAGATAAGAGTACGTCTGTTGCTTGCAAAATTGTTTCTTTGTGGTTCGTGAAGAACTGTCGTGGGGATTTTGGTTCTTCATTGGCATGGAAAAAAATGTGCAAAAATATAATTATGTGGAGATGTAAGGGTTAACAGAGGAACAGATATTTACTTGGGGAGAGAATTGTAAAAGGGAAAATTTTCTGATGATTCTTTCAACTCAGATGAGAATAATAGCGAGTTTATGACTGCCATGCGAAGGAGAAAAGATATGAACCAAAGAATTCAAATTGAAAGAAAATTGCGTTGTAATTCGACTTGTTGGACAAAAAGAAAATCTTTATGGTGAAATCTCGTGTTCATTCCAATATGGATTTTGGTAACATTGTTCACATTTGTTGCCTAATATTCATAGGGAACAGAGCTTTGTGAAGGGACCAACTATATTTACCTAATAGGTGTCTCTGTATTGTTGTTCTTTTCCTTATCTAAATGCCTCAGATATTCTTATATGAAGTTCAATTTAGAAGGGACCAAGTTATTAACTGATCAACATGTTCCATGACTATAATAAATGGGGCGTGTTTTGTAAAGTGACCAACTGTATTAGTCTATTAGCCGTCTCTCCGTTGTTGTTCTAGTTCTTATTAAAAGCCTCAAATACCATTTATGAAGCTAAATTAGAGGGAACCAAGTAATTAACTGATTATCATGTTGCGTTGTTGATTTCCTAAATCCTAATATGTCATGCCAAAATCTTGAGAGATTTCGATAGATGAAACCATTTTAATCCAGCTCTTGTGCATACTGCTTTTTCCCCCTTTTAGCTCAAATTATTAATCACATGGTGAAATATTATCGTGGTGCAATGATCTCTGATGCTATGGGGAGGGATTACCCCCTCTGCCTGGATGTAGAGAAAAGGCATGTGCTTGTTTTAACTTTTAAGTTACTGTGTGTAATCTTGTTAAATATATGGGGCATGTTTGGTGTGCAATAGCAATTCTAGACATGATTAGAGAATATTATAGATAAGATTTTAACTAATTCTTCCTTAGTAATTTCCCATCCGTCTTATCAGACATGATAATAAATGGGCCATTTTTGGTGTAATCCTTATCACAGTCTGTTGGTTTAATTTCTCTTTAGCTTAAAGAAAGAAAGGGAAAATTGAGAATAAGGGTTAATAAAATGGAAAAATGGCTTCCAATTTATTTAACAAACATATAGGCCTATGTTGTTAATAACTGCTATTCTAATAAAAAAAATGAGTTTTTAAGTGTGTTGCATATTTTATTCGGAGGACACGTATGAACTTTATATTCTCCCTTGACATGGATATTGGCAAATGGGTGAAAAATATTTAAGTGGGGGTAACATAGGGTAGAGATATTTACGGGGAGAGATGAATTTAAGAAATGGAAAGTTTTTAGATGATCATTTTCATTCCAAATTGGAATAGATGAATGAGATTGTGCGAGATTATGGGTGTAATAAGAAGGTGAAAAGATATTGACAAAGAATGAAAGAGTAATGTGTTGGAAATGAATAGGTTGGATGAAAGGAAAATCCATAAGGTCAATTCTTGTGTTCTTTTGTTTCATTCAGTAGCCTTTTCTTCCGTTGATTGTGTTACATTTTTCACATTTATTACCACCCTTTAAAATCTTCGTATTCAAAGGGGAGATGAAAGTTTGAAGTGATCAACTGTATTAGTCTAATACTTGCCTCTGTATTTTTTTCTTGGTCTTACTAAATGCTCAAATATTGTTTTACGAAACTCAATTTAGAGGGGATCAAGTAACTCTGTTTGTTAAAAGTTTATTGTTTAAACACAAAGAATGTGATATTTTCGAAATAATAAACGTGGTTGAAAAGTGATTTTAGAAAATGTGTGTGGTTAAAAATGGTTTGGTGAAAATGTGTTTTTAAAAACATGTTTAAAACAAGTTTGTCAAGTAGAGGCTAACTGATATGTTGCATGACCATAAATTATATATTTGTTGTATTGGGATCCATTAGCAAGCTGACACGTGTTTTCATTCTTGATTCAGGGCTTTTGGCTAGTTAAACTTGTATCTTTTCATTTCCCTGCAATATGTTGGATGAAGATGATATGGAATAATTGTTGCTGCTTTACTGCTGTGAACGAGTTGCAAAACAATCTGGATTTTGAGTTTCTGTATCTCTTAAAGAATTGTTGCTTTCCTATTATGTCATGCCTACATTTTAATCCAGTTCTTATGCAAAGTGATGTTCTTACGTTTCCCCTCATGTCGTATGTCAATTCAATGCCCCATCATTCGCCATATATCAACCCAGCAAACATGTCAAAGCAATTCCCTTTCACAAAGTCACTATGTAGATTTGTCCCAGAAGTACTACGAAGCCCTCAAAACTTCTGCTTCTCAAAAATCAATATTTGTTACTCAAAAAATCCATGCCCAGATCGTTGCCTCTGGTCTTTACTCTTCGACATTTCTTCAAAACCATCTGATCAGCTCGTACTCGAGGATTGGATTAGTCAGTGATTCTGTGAAAGTTTTTTCGGAAACTGAGTTTAGAAATGTATTTAGTTGGAATACAATGATTAATGGGCTGATGGATTCTGGTTTGATGAAAGAAGCAGAAAAACTGTTTGATGAAATGCCCGAGAAAGACTGTATTTCGTGGAATACGATGATGTCGGGTTACTTTGATAATGGGAAGGTCAGGGATACAATAGAAGTTTTTGTTTCAATGATGACGGATCGCTGTTGTGTTCCAGATTTGTTTTCTTTTTCTTGTGTGATGAAGGCTTGTGCAAGTCTTGGGTATGTGAAGCTTGCCTTTCAGCTTCATGGTTTAGCTGCGAAGTTTGAATTTCGAGAAGGTAAATCAATTAGTTCATCAATAATTGATATGTATATAAAATCAGGTGAATTGGATTATGCCGAGAGAGTATTTTCGAGGATATCTGGTCCTAATTTATTTTGCTTGAATAGTATGATTCATGGGTATTCCAAATTTCATGGTATTCAAATGGCTCTTGATTTGTTTAATCAAATGCCTGAGCGTGATGTTGTTTCTTGGAATACAGTGATTTCTATCCTATCTCAACATGGGATGGGAAAACAGACACAAAGTATGTTTGTTCAAATGTGCAATCAAGGTTTTGTACCAAACTCGATGACATATGCTTCTGTTCTTAGTGCATGCACGAACATCAGTGATTTGTCATGGGGTACTCACTTACATGCTCGAGTTCTTCGGATGTTGCCAACTATTGATGTTTATATTGGTAGCGGTTTGATTGATATGTATGCGAAATGTGGATGGCTGGAATATGCAAAGCGGGTTTTTAGTAACTTAAAAGAACAGAATGAGGTCTCATGGACTTCTTTAATGGGGGGAGTTGCTCAACTTGGTTGTGTAGAGGAAGCATTGGAGATATTCAAAAAGATGAGGGAGGTTCCGATGGCACCAGATGAATTTACTGTTTCTACTGTTATTGGAGTTTGTTCAAGTTTAAAGGATAAATCTCTTGGGGAACAGCTCCATGCATATGTAATGAAGATAGGAGTGTATTCCTCTCTGCCTGTGGGGAATGCTCTTGTCACAATGTATGCAAAGTGTGGAAATGTTCAAAATGCAAATCGTGCTTTTGAGTTTATGCCAGTCAAGGATATTATATCTTGGACAGCTATAATTACTGCATTTTCTCAGGATGGAAATGTCAAAACCGCAAGAGAACATTTTGATAATATGCCAGAACGTAATATTATAACTTGGAATTCAATGTTAGGCACATACATACAGAATGGTTTCTGGGAAGAGGGTGTCAAACTTTATATTCTCATGCTTAGAAGACGAGTTAAACCAGATTGGATTACTTATGCAACTTCACTCAGTGGCTGCGCTTATTTGGCAGTGATGAAACTTGGAAACCAAATCGTAGCTCAAGCTGAAAAAGATGGTTTTAGTTCAGATGTGTCAGTTCTCAATAGTGTTGTTACTATGTATTCAAGGTGCGGACGGATTGGAGATGCACAAAAGGTTTTCGATTATATAATTACGAAGGATATTGTTACTTGGAATGCTATGATGTCTGGTTATGCTCAGAGTGGTCAGGGTAGGAAAATGATCGAGATTTTTGAAGAAATGTTAAGATTGGGATTCACACCTGATCATATAAGCTATGTGTCCATTCTATCAGGTTGCAGCTATTCTGGGCTCATACCTGAAGGTCAATATTATTTTAATTTGATGACTAAAGGTCACGGTATCTCTCCAACATGCGAGCATTATGTCTGTATGGTAGATCTTCTTGGACGAGCAGGTTTGCTGGAACATGCTATAAATTTGATCAATGAAATGCATCTGGAACCAAATGCTGCTGTTTGGGGAGCTCTGCTTGGTGGATGTCGTATCCACGGAAACACTGAATTAGCAGAAGTTGCTATATCAAATTTACTAAATATAGACGTGGCTGATTCTGGAACGTATGTCCTTTTGGCCAACCTTTATTCTGACTCTGGAAAGTTAGAAGGTGTTTTGGATGTGAGAAAACTAATGAGAGAGAAAGGAATAAAGAAAAATCCAGGCTGCAGCTGGATTGAGATTGACAACAGGGTGCATGTGTTCACCGTAGATGACACTGGCCACCCTCAAATCAAGGAAGTGTACAAAATGTTGGAGAAGATTATGGAAATGGTAGAGAATACAGGGAAGTACATCTATGAAAAGGATTATGCTAGGCCAAGGAGTTGTCATAGCGAGAAGCTTGCAGTGGCTTTTGGGTTGATGATTTTGCCGTCATCAATGCCTATTTATATAATGAAGAACCTACGAATATGCCAGGATTGTCATTTGGTGATGAAGTTGATATCCTTTGTTACTTCTAGAGAACTCATCATAAGAGATGCAAATAGGTTCCATCACTTCAAGGATGGTGCATGTTCTTGTGGGGATTATTGGTAGGCCAGCGTACCAAGTTGTCTTCTTTAAGTTAAGTTAAATTTTATAAGCGTTCTTTGAAGTTAAGACTTAAATTCGTGTGTTATATAAGAAACTATTTTTATATTCACATAAATTTGAAACAATGCTATGGAGAAACCCATCGAATTTTGTATTCTTATGCATTTATTAATTCTGATAATAGGTGATGTTGAGAAGGATTTATTTTTTGCTTGTTCCTCTGCTTAATTACGTGAGAGAATGGATAACTTTATTTTTTTCTGGTAAAATTAAAATTTTGACATCTGCTTCACTTGGTGAATTTGACATCTGTATTCCTTATTGGTTTGAGCCAGATATTTGGCATTACACGTGAGGAAATGCTCCGCAGGAGTATTTTCTTAGTTTTATGCTTACATTGAGGGCAATGTACTATTTTATTTGGGGGTGGTGTATTCGACTTACTTCCTAATGTTAGTGTTGGTCCGTATAACTGCTCTACTATCTATCGGAATGCTATTTTGCTGAATTTCTCAGATTCAGATTTTCTCTCGATTTAGGATTTTTATTTTTAAAAAAAAATTGTTTTTGTTGATTTGTTTGCTGCCAATAATGTAGTTCGGTTTATTTATATATTTTCGTTAGAACTTTGGACAGCATGAAAACCTAAATTTTTCAATTTTACTTATTTCATGCTAGACTTTATTAAACTTGAGCACTTAGCCGGAGTCAAATAATTACTTGTGTAGGGAAATGCTTAATACATGTTGGATAAATTTGTGCACTTTGAACATAGAATTGACTAAAAATTCCAGACCTTAAGAAATTAGATCCTGATCTGAAATGTAGAACCAAACTGTTCAAGAAGCAATTTGGGGTGGGAAGGTTAGTATGAGTAGGCATTGATGGATTGAAGATCTGAAGTGTTAATTTTACATCTATAGTATAAGGGGTTTTGATCAACATGTATAAAACATAATAACCAATAGAAAAATACTGAAGGTCTTATTTTGCTCTTCAAATTCCTTTTTGACTCGGATAATTAAGTCTGAGGAGTTCTCTGAACCTGGCACCATAAGTTCAACTGAGTTGGGAGCTGCCGACCTAAAGCTTGCTACAGGGGTCAACTAGAAAGCAAGTACGGAGAGTGGACTTGCACATAATATGCTAAAACATATTTAACTTTTCTGTTTAAACATTTATGACTCGAGTAATTAAGTCTGAGGCGTTCTCTGAACCTAGTTCCCTAAGCTCAACTGAGTTGGGAGTTGTCGACCCAAAGCTCGATATATGGGTCATATAGAAAGCAAGTATGAAAAGTATTGCACAAAGATGGTAAAAGATAAGGACATTAAAAGAAAAAGTCGTCAAAATAAAAGAAAAATAAAATGAAAATAATATAAGCTTTGTTGATTAAAATTTCTAACACTTTATTAATTATTCTCAGTTTTTCGTGCCAACTTGTCTAATCCTAACTGCCTTGTATGGAAAAATGCAATTTATACATGTTTAGAAACCACATCAATAGGAGAGATCTCGGGATGTGAGAGAAAAGAGTAAGGTTGTGATCATCCATGAGATTGTAAGAAAAATCAAAGAAAAATCGCTGATTTACCACATGGAATTTTGGTTTATTTATGCATGATTAGTCACGCAGTATTAAATATAACTTTACATGAGTTTGCAATAGATTTCTTGCTATTCACACTCACACATGAAAATTTGAGTATGGAATAAGTAACAAATATTTTAATGTGTTGTCTGATTCTCCTTCTGAAATGTATGTTTTGAACTGAACCTGACACATAAAAGTGAGCAATTCAGATGATGAGTCAGTGCTATTTTTCTTAGAGTCATGTTTCAATTTTATTTGTTCGAGGACAAACTATTATTCTAGTTTGGGAGTGTTTGATAAGTACATTTTATGCACTTATTTATATGCTTAAATTAGGATTTTATATAGTCATTTGAGAGTAAATTCTACTAATTTATCTGTTATTTGTATATATTTCAATTTTATCCCAAAATCGAGAAAACGAAGCAATTAGAGAAAATAATGAGCAAAAAGGAAGAAAATTGGATCAAAGTGAGCAAAGCAAGAGTACTGGATGCAAAGCATGGATAAAGAAGGAGATCAGTTGGAAGAAATTCAAAGAGCAAATGAGGAATTAAAGAATCAAAAGAAGAAAAGATGAAATTGAAGAGTTTCAGAAGTATAAGGACCAAATTGCTTCAATCAGAAGATGGAGGACTTGAGGTGAAATAAAAATATGAGGACCAAGTTGCAAAAATTGGAAGATGAAAATTGCTACCTAACGTTAAAATCGTACGGCCACACAGTTGATACAGACGAATTTTTTGACGACTAAAAGGCATGTTTTTTAGTCTGCGCCCGCAACAATTTCTACCATGCGGTCGCACGATAGTCCCGACTGGGTTACTAGTGGGCTTTTTACACGAATTCTGATAAAGTTAAGCTACATCAATCATCTCAACATAAAACAACTAGCCCATTGTATAAATATTGCACAAAAGTTGAGGTTTACAAAAATACATCACAAAATATAGAAATCAAAGATTAAAAATACAAGATAATGAAATAAATTACTTCCCTTGATATTTGCTCCAAAATTCCTTCAACAATGCTTTGAATCTTCACCTCACTTTTTGCTTCATAACTTCAATGGAGACTAGTAATATGGAAACAAAACTAAACTACAAGATAAATTACAAAATAAAGCTAAAACAAAGAAAAGAAAAGAAAAGAAGAAGAAAAGGGAGAAAGAGGCTACGGTTTGATAAATAAAATTGTATTTTTTGGTGTTAAGAAATGGGAGTATAAATACTTCCAAAAATTAGACCTAAAATGGTCCAAAAGCGCATACAATTCAAGTCAAACACGTCCTTAAATTAAAATAATAAAAACCAAAATTTAAAATCGAAATTGGGCCGAAAATGACTCACGCGATCGCGTAGAAAACAAATTAAAAATCTGTTCGCATTCGCTATGCGCCCAACAATTGAAATTGAAAAGGCATGGCCATGCAAATGCCCATGCCAAGTCATTATATATTATAATATTATATTTTTTTTTTTTTGTCTTTTTGTTTATTTTTGTCTCTTTCCTCTTTTTTTCTTTTTCTTTTGAATAAATTAAAAGTCAAGTTCCTTGTCTTCTGGCCTTCTTCAATTTAGTCCTCGAATGTTGACTTTTATTACAATTATGCCCCTGAAATATTTGCATCTTTAGTCATCTAACTTTTTGAGATGTTGCAATTGAGTCCTCAAACTTTTGATTTCTTTCAATTAGGTCATTGGACATCGAATTTGCTCATCTTTTTAGCTCAATTGCACTCCAATCTTGTCCATTTTCTTTTCAATTGAGGTTGTACCTAATTGTACACGATAAACACAATTTATAAGTAGACATTCGCTCAATTTGTCAATTAAATTGTCGATTTAGAAGCAAAATAAGTGTGTAAAACACATTTATCACACCCCCAAACTTGAGCTTTTGCTCGTCTCGAGCAGAATTATCTACTAGTGCATTCAAGTAACATGGAATATAAATCAACAATGTCAGATAACTTGCAAATTACTCATGAGTGTAAAATTGAATAATAAATTCAAAAGTATGTTTCCAAATAATGCTACCAAAAATAAGTTTTACTTATCGGATGTTCGATCGATATGTGTGTGTGTGTGTGTGTGTGTGTGTGTTTGTATAGTCACTTTCAATATGACTGAACTGGAAATAAAAGTATTAATATAAATAGGAGGAATAAATCTCTTAGTACCATGTCATGTAGATAATAGTATGGTAAATCCTCATGTATTATTAGGAATGAGCTTTCTAGATGGACTGGAAGATTATAGTATAAAACGTGAAGGATTATATATAACTCATAATGGTCAAACTATACTATGCAGAAAAGCTGAATAAATGAATAATCAAATAAGTTTTCCTTTAGCTGTTTATATTCAAGTTACTATTGTTGAAACAAATATAACAACATGTGCATTAATAGACACATGAAGTGATATAACAATATTTAAGAATTTCTTAATAAAATCATGGAATACTGATGGGAGAATAAAAATAACAGGAGTTACAGGAGAAAGTACCCAAATAATTAACAGTACTGATAAAATCGAGATAATACTAGGAAGTAAACAAATAGTTGTAAACAATATATATAGTTATAACAAATTAGAATGTGATATATTATTAGGAAAGGACTTTATACAACAATTTCAATATTATAAACAAAATAATTATATGATAATGTTACAAACACCTTGCGGACATTTACTAAAAATACCTAGAGAATTTAGATCTTACAGAGTTCAGCCAACACATCGTGGTGATAAATGGGAGAAAAAACCAATTACACAAAATGAAACAAAAAATAAAAGAATAATGTATAAAAAAGTCTTAAAAACAAACATGCAAACAAACATGAAAAAAATCATTGATCAACTAGAAAAAATTTGTGGAGAGAATCCATTATTATTTTGGAAACCACATCATCCAAAAGCTAAAATAGAATTAACAGAAAATGTTATTATAAGAGTTAGACAAATGGTGTATACCATATGTTCGCTAAAATCGTATACCGCAAGTGCACGGTTCGCGTTCGAGTAGTAAAGTGGACTAGAGAAGTCCGAGTTATCGTACCCACGAGGAATGATTGATTTGTAACTAAAGTTATTGATTTCATTTTAAAAGAAAAGTCAAGTAACATAAAAATATGGTTTGTGGTAAATTACTAACCAAGTGACACAAATAAGAAACATGACAATATGTAAACTAGTTAATTAAAGCAAATAGACAACAATATGTAAAAGCTAAGATTAAAACTAATTATCCAAAATAAACTAATAATAAAAAGAACTTGGTGACTAAACTAAACTAGAAAATATGAGACAAGGTGAATTTAGTTTTTATAACTACACTAATTTCTTCTTTCACAAATCAAATAGTGGTAGTCAATTAATTAACCAAATTACATGAGAAATTCTAATTAAACCTAACTTGTGTAGTAAATTCCAATGACAACTTAGAATAGTAACAAACATTTAAAATTTACAAAAACCTAAAACAACATTTATAATAAAAAACGTGTAAACATAAATACCAAAAATCTAGAAACTACTTAAAATGCTTAGTTAAAATTAAACTATTCAACAATTCCAACACAATAACATTAACCCATAATAAACTAACAACATCATTTGACCAACAACATAAACATATGAATAATACTAAAAATAAAGATGAAAAACAAGAGAATAAAGGAAACTTCCCCTTTTCGTAGAGTTCTTGAAGTGAAAATCCAAGATTTCTTCACTTCAATACAATTTCTTCCATCAACTATTAATGTTTTCAACAACCCAAACACAAAACATTAAATGCACAATAAATAAATGACATTCTTGATGAAAATGTGAGAAAATAACAATACCCAAAAGTTTAAACAACAACAAAATACTTAAACATAAGAAAACATTACTAAATCATAAAAACATTACTTGAAAAATTGCATTAAAGATGTAAATGTTATGAAAAATACAAGAGAAAATAGAAAAAGAGGCAAGAAACTTACATAATGCTTCAAAAATCTGACTTTTTCCTATTTATACAACCCTAAAATCATCCAAAAAACCCTAAAAAATGCCAAGATCCGCGAAATTCAGCTTCTGGGCCGAACCGGGTCGGCCGGGTTGACCCGGTCTGGCCCGGAAAATCTTTTTATTTTTTTTTTTGTTTTTCAACCGCGCGATCGCGCGCGGTAAACATCGCGCGATCGCGCGGTGCTTTTTTCTGGAAGCTTCGAGTCTCGGGTCCGTTTTGTGGTTCAAGTCACGTTCGCGACCTGGTTCGAGCCACGCGATCGCGTGGCTCAGCTGGAGGGTGTTTTTGCAGCTAAGTCCCTTCCGAAATTGCCATTAAGTCCTCCATCTTTTAATCTTGAGCAATTTAGACCCCAACTTTTCAGATTTCTTTCAAATAAGTCCTTCTAGAATTGCACTTTTGGTCCTTCAACTTTTGAAATCTTGCAATTTGGTCCCTCGATTAATTGCTCAGCTTGTCCAAAACTTCCCGGATGTGACAAAATGGTCCCCAAACTTGGATTTTCAGCAGAATCTTCACTCCTTTTGTGGTTTTTGGCCTCAAACTTGGATATTAACCTATTTAAATACAAAATATGCATAAATTAGTAGATATTCTCAAGATGTTCCAAAATATGCTAATTTAAAGGTATAAAAAGTGTATAAAAATGCACTTAACAAATACCCCCAAACTTAAACTCTTGCTCGTCTCGAGCAAGAATATCTACTAACACAAAAAGTAAATAAATGAATGATCAACAATGCTAGATAACTTGTAAATTCTTTCGTGAGTGTAAAATTGCATGATTAATTCACAATTGTGTTTTCAAAATAATACTACAAAACGAGGTTGAGCTTATCTCATGTTTGATCGGTGTGTGTGTGCATAGTCACTTCCAATTATCACTAAGGTTCAAAGAAACATTGTAGGAGGGATAAATTTCAAAATAATACTATCCACCCTTAGTGGTCAATTTCATTCCTTACCCTCTCGTGACATTCATCCCCCCATATTATTTCTTTTCTCTCCCAAAATGCATCCTAGGGGTGACTCTCAATTCACACATTTCTTTTTCCACTAAAGCTTGGTTATGACTTACCAGCAATCTCAACAATCTAGATATGCAGTGACTCTCCACTAGATGAGTGTTTCAACATTAAAGTTTATACCAAGCAATTCAAACCCACTATTAATCTAAGCCCTTATGCAAATACAAATGCATGATTTCTACAAACTAATGTGATGATTGCTCGTGACTTCCTCACTCCCTTAATCTTTCTAATTGACCCATGCAACGAGCTTTAGGTCGGCAACTCCTCGATTGTTTTAAGATCAAAGGGTACCAGGTTTCAAAATTCCCCTACGGACTTACTAACTAGAGTCAAAAAGGCTACGAAGTGAGGTAGACTTATTAAGCAAATGCAATGATGATGATGTGCTTTTTTTTTTTTTTTTTCAAGTGTGTGTGTGTACCCTACTCATTAAGCTTTCTAATTGACCCATGTAGCGAGCTTTAGGCCGATGACTCCCAAGTTTCAAACTTAAGGCACCAAGTTTCAAGATACTCCTACGGGCTTAATTACTCGAGTCAAAAAGGCTACGAGATAGGGCAATGCAATAATTAAAATGGGCTTAGATTTCTAGCATTTGGTCATCACTTAGCTTATACTAACATCAACAACACTCCACACAAATTTAGATCAAACATGCATGGAATCACTACACATCTAGACCGTCTCCTTTACCGGCTCGACCACCCCCAAACTTGTCTCACAAAGGATTAAGAGATTAATAACATAGAGAGGGAATTTGATAGGTTGATAAAAATTGAAAACACAAGCTCACAACCTAATTTTTCTACTTCACAAATTTTTCCGACCTTCAATGGATTCCAAATCTCAACAACAATTAGTTATGACTATTGTGCTCAAGAGAACTCAGGATCACTCATAGATAAGCAATTTAAAAAAAAATAGGCACGAGTAGCATATTCGATCATGATTCATGAATTAATCAGAAATTTCAAACATTAAATCATTTGAGCCGACAAGGCTATCTAGCATGTCAATATCCACAACAAAATAAACAAAATCAAACGTCACAATATCTTAAGCCGGCAAGGCTATCTAACATGATAAAATGCAAAATGAAGTCAACACCCCCAAACTTGAATTACACATTGTCCTCAATGTGAAAATAGAAACAATATGTAAAGAAGATAAGAGGTAGTGAAACTTCCCTGATTCAATGCTTGGTTATGACGTTGAAATTGACCTAAGCTTTCGTCGAATGTAGTTCACCCCCAAACTTGTTGAGGACCATGTCACTTAGGATTTGCAAAAAATTGTTACCTACAAAAGTTTGATAATTAATTAAAAAGGAAGTAAAGAAGTATAGTAAATAAATACAAGTAACTCAAAAGAGAAGAAATTTGGGTTGCCTCCCAAAAAGCGCTTGGTTAAAGTCATAAGCTCGACTTTTGGATTTTCATTCGGGAGCATTGAGGAGAATTGATGACTTTTCCTCCGGGGGTTCTCCTTCCAAGAATGGATTCAACCTTTGCCCGTTGACCTTGAAATGTCCCTTGTCGGGATGATATAGCTCAATAGCTCCATGGGGAAAGATTTGAGAAATTGTGAATGGCCCCCACCAACGGGATCGAAGCTTTCCGGGGAATAGCCGAAGTCGGGAGTTGAATAGAAGAACTTGTTGCCCAACTTTGAAGTCCCTCTTCACAATGTGGTTATCATGCCATTTCTTAGTCCTCTCCTTATAGATGCGAGCATTTTCATATGAGTTGAGGCGAAATTTATCAAGTTCATTAAGTTGAAGCAACCTCTTCTCACCAATTAATTTTGCATCAAAGTTTAATGCCCGTGTAGCCCAAAATGCTCGATGCTCAAGTTCAACGGGGAGATGACATGATTTTCCAAAAACAAGACAAAATGGAGACATACCAATAGGAGTCTTGAATGCGGTGCGGTAAGCCCATAATGCATCATCTAGCTTCCTCGACCAATCTTTCCTTGATGTATTCACCGTCATCTCAAGAATTCTTTTCAACTCTCGATTTGAGATCTCCACTTGGCCACTTGTTTGGGGATGGTAAGGTGTGGCTACTCGGTGCTTCACTCCATACTTTGACAAAAGTGAGTCAAGGAGGCGATTGCAAAAGTGTTTGCCTCCATCACTAATGATGAGTCGGGGGGTTCCAAAGCGTGTAAAAATGTTCTTCTTGAGAAAATTGACCACCACCCGAGCATCATTAGTGGGCAATGCCACCGCCTCTACCCATTTAGAAACATAATCCACCGCCACCAAAATATATTGATTTGAGAACGAGGATGGAAATGGCCCCATGAAATCAATTCCCCAAACATCAAAGATTTCCACTTCCAAGATTGAAGTCAATGGCATTTCATTACGCCGAGAGATATTCCCGCTCCTTTGGCATCTATCACATTTGGATACTAAGGTATAAGCATCCTTGAACAAAGTTGGCCAATAGAATCCCGATTGAAGAACTTTTGAGGCGGTTTTGGAAGCTCCAAAGTGACCCCCATAAGGTGATGAATGACACCTATCAAGAATTGCTTCCATTTCTTCCTCGGGAACACATCTTCTAATAATTTGGTCCGACCCCCTCTTGAATAAATATGGCTCATCCCAAAAATAATGTTTCACATCGGCAAAAAATTTCTTCTTTTGTTGATAAGAGAAATCCGGGGGAAGAATACCACTTACAAGGAAATTCACGAAGTCCGCATACCATGGTGCTTCGAACACTTGGAGAAGATGTTTGGCATGCAATAGTTGTTCATCCGGAAAGGCTTCATTGATTTCCTCTACTCCCACTTCTTTAGGTTGATCCATCCTAGATAGATGATCGGCCACAAGATTATCCGCTCTCTTTTTGTCACGGATTTCCAAATCAAACTCTTGCAAGAGAAGGACCCATCTAATCAATCTTGGCTTTGCATCCTTCTTAGCAAGCAAGTATTTTAGAGCGGAGTGATCGGTATAGACAATTACCTTTGAGCCAATAAGATAAGATCGAAATTTGTCAAAGGCAAAGACCACGGCAAGCATCTCTTTCTCGGTTGTGGCATAATTCAATTGAGCATCACTCAATGTTCGGCTTGCATAGTAGATCACATGCAACAATTTACCTCTCCTTTGCCCCAAAACCGCTCCCACGGCATAATCACTAGTATCGCACATGAGCTCAAACGGTAAGCTCCAATCTGGGGCCACAATAATAGGAGCCGAGATAAGCCTCTCCTTAAGAGTGTTGAAAGCCAATAGACACTCTTGAGAGAAATGGAAAGTGTTGTTCTTCTCTCAAGTAGAGAACAAGAGGCTTAGTGATTTTAGAAAAATCCTTGATGAATCTCCTATAGAAGCCCGCATGCTTCAAGAAACTCCTTATGCCTTTCACCGAAGTAGGAGGAGGCAATTTCTCAATAACTTGTATTTTGGCTTTATCAACCTCAATCCCCCCTTTTGAAATCCGGTGGCCAAGTACAATGCCCTCTCTCACCATAAAATGACATTTCTCCCAATTTAGCACTAAATTGGTTTCTTCACATCTTTTCAACACTATATCAAGATTACCCAAGCATTCATTGAAAGAAGAACCAAAAACTGAAAAATCATCCATAAATACCTCGATGAATTTTTCCACCATGTCGGAGAAAATGGCCATCATACAACGTTGAAAAGTAGCCGGTGCATTGCAAAGACCAAAAGGCATCCTCCTATAAGCAAAAGTCCCATATGGGCATGTGAAGGTGGTCTTCTCTTGATCTTCGGGGGCTATTAAAATTTGATTGTAGCCCGAGTATCCATCCAAGAAACAATAATGAGAATGCCCCGCCAACCTCTCAAGCATTTGGTCAATAAAGGGGAGAGGAAAGTGATCTTTTCGAGTGGCATTGTTCAATCTTCGATAGTCAATGCACACTCTCCATCCCGTCACGGGCCTTGTAGGAATAAGCTCGTTGTTCTCATTTTCAACCACCGTGACACCTCCTTTCTTTGGAACACATTGGACGGGACTCACCCATGCACTATCCGAGATTGGATAGATAATTCCCGCATCCAACCACTTCAATACCTCGGCTTTCACTACTTCTTTCATGTTTGGATTTAGACGGCGTTGGTGCTCCACTGTTGGTTTGAAGTTATCCTCCATAAGGATTTTATGCATGCACAAGGTAGGGCTAATACCCTTGATATCCGCCATAGTCCACCCAATAGCCATTTTATGCATTTTCAACACCTCAAGTAGTTTCTCTTCCTCCACTTCATTCAACAAATTCGAGATAATAAAAGGAAGAGTAGAAGAATCACCCAAGTATGCATACCTCAAATGTGATGGAAGAGGTTTGAGCTCAAGAGTTGGGGCTTGTTGAATGGAGGGTAGTGAAGGAGAATAGCTCTCTCCCAACTCTTCAAAATATGGCCTCTTCTTGAAGGGATAAAATTTTGGAGCATCCAAGTGTTGTGACATCCTTCCGATGTCCAAATCATCCTCTCCCTCGGTGGTTATGGAGTGAGCAATGCAAGTCTCAAGGGCCTTAGATGACCCATAGATGAATGATGTAGCCACCTCTTGATCAATGATGTCTACTCGGGAGCATAAATTTACCTCGACGGGGTACTTAATGGATTTCATGATGTCGAATGTGATTTGCTCATCTTGGACCCTCAATATCAATTTGCCTCCTTGCACATCTATTAAAGCTCGACCGGTTGCTAGGAAGGGTCTTCCCAAGATGATTGGGATATCAAGGTCTTCCTCCATATCAAGAATGATAAAATCGGCAGGGAAGATGAATTTGTCCACATTGATTAGCACATCCTCAACAATACCACGCGGATGCTTAATAGAGCGATCGGCCAATTGCAATGAAACTGTGGTTGGCTTTACCTCTCCCATGCCCAATCTCCTGAAAATAGACAAAGGCATTAAATTAATACTAGCACCAAGATCACATAATGCTTTACCAAAAGTTAAATTACCAATAGTACAAGGAATAGTAAAACTCCCTGGATCTTTGAATTTTGGAGGCAATTTGTTTTGTAGTATGGCACTACATCCTTCCGTGAGCATCACTGTTTCATGATCTTCTAGCCTCCTTTTGTTTGAAAGGATGTCTTTCATAAACTTTGCATAGCTAGGCATTTGTGCTAATGCATCGGCAAATGGTATGTTGATGTGAAGTTTCTTGAAAACTTCAAGAAATTTACCAAATTGTGCATCCACCTTGTGCTTTTGGAGTCTTTGAGGAAAAGGAATGGGAGGCACATAAGCTTTCACTGGAGTAGGAACCTTTGTTGAGGTCTCCCCACTTTCCTTCAATGTTGCATCATTTTCATTCACCTCCTCAACATGCTCATTACCTTTTTCTTTCACCTCGGGTTGTGCCACATGTTGCTTTATCGTGACTTCCGGTAATTGAATTCCACTTCTTGTAGTGATGGCTTGCACATTTTCCCTTGGATTGATCCCGGTATTGCTTGGCAAGGCTCCTTGTTGTCTCTCCGTCATCATTTTTGCCAATTGCCCAACTTGAGTCTCAATATTTTTGATAGAAGCCGCTTGATTTTGGAGAATAGTATTGGTCTTGTTCATGAATTGCATGAGTATCTCCTCAATGGAAGGCTTCTTCTCTTGGGGTGGTGGAGGTTGAACAAAACCGGGAGGTTGAACAAAACCGGGAGGCTTTACTTGATTTTGATTGTTGGACCATGAAAAATTCGGATGATTCCTCCAACCCGGATTGTATGTGTTGGAGTAAGGATTGCCTTGTGGTCGGTTGAAATTTTGAGCATAATTCACTTGCTCATTTGAAGTACAAGCCATTTTGAGCGTGGGACATTCCTCAACCTTGTGTGTTGCTCCACATGCATCACAAATAGAAATAGGAGGGTAGATTGCTTTTACCGTATGTTGAGAAGACAAATCATCACACTTCTTGAATAGAAGGTCCATCTTTGCCGATAAAGCCGCATATGCATCAACTTCATGAATTCCCGCGGCTCTCTTTGGTACCATGCAATCGGTTGGCCAAGTAGAATTGTGATTAGCCATCCTCTCAAAGAGCTCAATTGCCTCATTAGGTGATTTTGTAGTGATAGCTCCATTGGAGGCCGAACCAACCGTCACTCGACTAGATGGATTCATCCTAAGATAGAAATATTGAACTTCCATTTGCTTGGTGAACCCATGATTTGGACATTTCCTCAACATCTCCTTGAATCTTTCCCATGTCTCATAGAAACATTCGGTGTCAAGTTGTCGGAATGTGGAGATATCACTCTTCAATTTAGCCACTTTTGATGGAGGAAAATATTTTGTAGTGAACTTTTGAGAAAGATCATCCTATGTTGTAATACTTCCAACCGGGTTGGCATCTAACCATTCACGAGCTCCATCTCTAAGGGTATGTGGAAATAACCGCATGTTGATAGCTTCCTTGCTAATTCCCGGATAATCAAAGTTACTACACATCTCCAAAAACCGCGAGATGTGAGTAAATGGATTCTCCTCGGTCATTCCATAGAATTGTAGATGCCCCTTGAAGAGATTTATCACATCCGGCTTTAGATGAAAGTCCGGACGTCCAAATGGGGGATATGTGATGCTTCCTCGATTTTGAGTGATGAGAGGGACCATGAATTGCCCCATTGGTCTATCATCTTCATCAATAACGGGATCGGCACCACCTTGGTTGTCCCCCATATTGCCTTGTATTCTTTGTTGTTCAACTTGTTCTCTTCTTTCCCCAATCCTCCTCCTAAAAGTTCGTTCGGGTTCGGGATCAATTGGAAGAATGTCCCAAGTCAGACGTTGTTGCATAAACAAGGCAAGAGTACCTAGAAAATGAAAAATAAAAAGAAGAAAGAGATGAGAATGAGAAGACAATTCAATTAACAAGGAATCAATGCATTTAGTACAAATAAAATCATTCCCCGGCAACGGCGCCAAAAACTTGTTCGCTAAAATCGTATACCGCAAGTGCACGGTTCGCGTTCAAGTAGTAAAGTGGACTAGAGAAGTCCGGGTTATCGTACCCACGAGGAATGATTGATTTGTAACTAAAGTTATTGATTTCATTTTAAAAGAAAAGTCAAGTAACATAAAAATATAATTTGTGGTAAATTACTAACCAAGTGACACAAATAAGAAACATGACAATATGTAAACTAGTTAATTAAAGCAAATAGACAACAATATGTAAAAGCTAAGATTAAAACTAATTATCCAAAATAAACTAATAATAAAAAGAACTTGGTGACTAAACTAAACTAGAAAACATGAGTCAAGGTGAATT
This sequence comes from Ligustrum vulgare, assembly GCA_963555705.1. Classification (NCBI taxonomy): domain Eukaryota; kingdom Viridiplantae; phylum Streptophyta; class Magnoliopsida; order Lamiales; family Oleaceae; genus Ligustrum; species Ligustrum vulgare. The sequence continues at coordinate 35,364,486 of OY743184.1, read as the reverse complement.
TAGTTTTTATAACTACACTAATTTCTTCTTTCACAAATCAAATAGTGGTAGTCAATTAATTAACCAAATTACATGGGAAATTCTAATTAAACCTAACTTGTGTAGTAAATTCCAATGACAACTTAGAATAGTAACAAACATTTAAAATTTACAAAAACCTAAAACAACATTCATAATAAAAAACGTGTAAACATAAATACCAAAAATCTAGAAACTACTTAAAATGCTTAGTTAAAATTAAACTATTCAACAATTCCAACACAATAACATTAACCCATAATAAACTAACAACATCATTTGACCAACAACATAAACATATGAATAATACTAAAAATAAAGATGAAAAACAAGAGAATAAAGGAAACTTCCCCTTTTTGTAGAGTTCTTGAAGTGAAAATCCAAGATTTCTTCACTTCAACACAATTTCTTCCATCAACTATTAATGTTTTCAACAACCCAAACACAAAACATTAAATGCACAATAAATAAATGACATTCTTGATGAAAATGTGAGAAAATAACAATGCCCAAAAGTTTAAACAACAACAAAATACTTAAACATAAGAAAACATTACTAAATCATAAAAACATTACTTGAAAAATTGCATTAAAGATGTAAATGTTATGAAAAATACAAGAGAAAATAGAAAAAGAGGCAAGAAACTTACATAATGCTTCAAAAATCTGACTTTTTCCTATTTATACAACCCTAAAATCATCCAAAAAACCCTAAAAAATGCCAAGATCCGCGAAATTCAGCTTCTGGGCCGAACCGGGCCGAAAAATCTTTTTATTTATTTTTTTTGTTTTTCAACCGCGCGATCGAGCGGTGCTTTTTTCTGGAAGCTTCGAGTCTCGGGTCCGTTTTGTGGTTCAAGTCGCGTTCGCGACCTGGTTCGAGCCACGCGATCGCGTGGCTCAGCTGGAGGGTGTTTTTGCAGCTAAGTCCCTTCCGAAATTGCCACTAAGTCCTCCATCTTTTAATCTTGAGCAATTTAGACCCCAACTTTTCAAATTTCTTTCAAATAAGTCCTTCTAGAATTGCACTTTGGTCCTTCAACTTTTGAAATCTTGCAATTTGGTCCCTCGATTAATTGCTCAGCTTGTCCAAAACTTCCCGGAGGTGACAAAATGGTCCCCAAACTTGGATTTTCAGCAGAATCTTCACTCCTTTTGTGGTTTTTGGCCTCAAACTTGGATATTAACCTATTTAAATACAAAATATGCATAAATTAGTAGATATTTGCTCAAGATGTTCCAAAATATGCTAATTTAAAGGTATAAAAAGTGTATAAAAATGCACTTAACACTATACAAGATGCACAAGATTTTAAAACCCAAATAAAAGAATTACTTAACCAAAATTAATCAGACCAAGTAATGGACCCCATAGTAGTCCAGCTTTCATGGTCATGAAATATTCTGAACAAAAAAGAAGAAAAGTTAGAATGGTGATAAATTATAAAGAATTAAACAAATATACTAAATTTGATGGATACTTTTTACCAAATAAAGAAGTACTAATAAATCTTGCAAAAGGAAAACAATATTATTCTAAATTTGGTTAGAAATCAGGATTTTGGCAAGTAAAAATGGAAGAAGATAGTATTCAATATACAACATTTAGTACACCCTAAGGTAAGTATGAATGGATGGTTATGCCATTTGGTTTAAAAATGCACCAAAAATATATCAAAGAAGAATGGATAACATATTTAGAAAATTTAATGAATTCTTAATTGTCTATGTTGATGATATATTAATATATTCTAATAATAGAGAAGAACATAGAAACCATTTGATGAAATTTATAAATGAATGCAAAAAATAAGGAATTGTTCTTTCAAAAAATAAAGCTATAATAGAAAAATAAGAAATTGATTTTCTTGAATTATCAATAGATAAAAGAGGGATAAAATTACAAACTCATATATCTAAAAAGATAGAAAGTTTTCCAGACAAATTAGAATCAAAAAAACAAATACAAAACTTTTTAGGATGTTCAAATTATGCAGAAGGATTTATTGAAAATCTATCAAAAAGAGACATAAAATTCAAATTTTACTCAGAAAAACAAATACCAAAGGATGGAGTGATGAACAAACAGAAATTGTCAAATCACTAAAAGAAGAATGTAAAAATTTGCCAAAATTAAGATTACCAGATGAAAAAGATAATCTGATAGTTAATACTGATGCCTCGGATAAGTATTGGGCAGCAATATTAAAAACAGATCTTAATGAAATTTGTAGATACTCAAGTGGAACATTTAACCAAGCAGAAATAAATTATGCTACTCATGAGAAAGAATTGTTAGCAATCATCAGAGGAATAAAGAAGTTTTCATTGTTTTTATTATCTAAGAAATTCATTATTGAAATTGATAATTCTCAAGTTGCAGGTTTAGTAAAAAATAAGTAACTACCAGAATCTCAATATAGAAGGCTCCATAGATGGCAAGCCTATTTGACATTTTATAATGTTGATATAATTCATATTAAATGTGTCAATAATTATCTTGCGGACTTTTTAAGCAGGAGTATTGAATTTGCAGATGGATAATATCAAAAAATCCTTAATAGACGCCAAAAAGCGAATGAACTTCCTCACAGAGGAAGCTGAAGATATAAAACATGGAATTGAACAACTTGCAGAAACTCTCCAAGGAAATTTCAAGCAATTGATGGAAATCTCAACATTTCATCACAATTATACTAAAGAATTGAGCGATAACATAATTGAGATTGAATCTCAGTTTGAATCGTTAATTACCAAACATGTTATATCAAAAATACAAACATGTACATCTTCTGGAAGTAGTGGTGGACCAACGATTAAAAGAGATGAACCAAGTCCCAAAAAAGTTGTTATAAATGAAGCCAGTCCTCGAAAAATTACAATCAATGCCAAAGATGAACATACAAGGGTAGTCAGAATTCGTGCTGAAGAGGAAGATGATTCCCCTTTTTTACCAAAAGAAAACGAATATAAAACTACTGTCGAAGTTATATATGAACTTCAAGAATGTGATTGTTATTACATTTTGTCTGGAGACCATGTATACCCACGATTGATCGTTACTCAGGGAAGAGATCCCGTCATGACAAAAATGACAGTTGATTATGGATTTTTGGATCTTATCTATCCAGGAAAAGATCTGAAAGAAATTAAAAAATTTGATGATTTACTAAAAGGAGAGATTTCAAATTTTGCCCAAGGAAGATCCATATATTTAAAATTTTATTTGATCAGTCCTGAAATTAATGGAAGGATATATTATCCTGCTGATAATATTATCACGATTGGATATGTTGCTCGAAATTTTCAAATTGAAGTTGGAATAAATACCAAACCAGTACCAAACATTACAAGATCATGGTTTAGATCCCGAAAGGTGTTAGGAATTAAGTTCTTTACAACATTGCCAAAAACCTGTATGAGAAGAAATTCAAATGCATGCTAGTTTAATGGATGGACCCTACTCACTAATGGAGAAAAAGAAAAGTCAACAATCTTGCAAGAATACATTAACAAATTTGACACTCATCAAATCCATGGAAGTTTTGCCACTTTGCAAGAAGCGTGTATAGCCAGAAATTGCCTCACATGCCAACAGAGTTGATGAACAGGTGGAAGCCACTTTATAAATCTGCTTTACATGCTACCAAGATTGATGGACAGGTGGAAGACGTTTGATAGATCTACTTTAATGCAACAATGCAGAACAATGTAGGGACCATGTAAAGACCAAAAAATAGAAGGATAAGTGTCCCTATAACGTAAGGGTCATGTGATATAATAAATAATAGAAGGACATGTGTGCCTTTATGTGATAAAAGCTGTGAAATTGTTAGGTCGATGATGTAAGCAGTGATGTAATTGTATCCAATGTAATATTATAAATAGAGGCCTCCGGGCTAGTTGAAAGACATAACTCTCTTGAGCACTCAATTTGTGAGAAAGCCAAAAAATCTTCTGTCTTTGAAAAAATCTCATACCAATCATTTGTCAATCTTCATATTATCAATAAAATCCCAATTTACTTATCATATTATGATGAGTTTCTAAATCATTGTCTTCTAAATCTTATTTCTAAAAGGAAGATATATTATTAAGAAAACTCCCTACACTCTGTCCTAAAATATTTTCCATCTAAAAAGTTATACAGTGAATGCATCCAGGTTTAGCTAATAACCCGTGAAGGCAGGAGGCCATTGAAGGGTGTGGAGCAGGAACTATAAGCCTGAAAGTCACTAACAATAGAAGGAGAATTCAAAGGTACTGAGAACAGGAAAAGAGGTTAGTATTCTTAATATATCTATCTTTACAGAATTAGGAGGAAGAAGAGCTTTTAACATGATAGAATTCAGAATTGTTGAATTTAATTATAAAAACAACCCTTATAATGACGAATATCATAGCATAATTGAACCTTTATCCATGCATAAACAGTTTACTAGACCAAATAATGAAATTAAAAAGTTATATCATGTCTATATGCCATATTTGTTAGCTATCTTTCCAACATTAAAAAGAATATTAGGATTAGAAATTACAAAATCAATTATTTATTTTTGGCTTGATAGTGATAACACTGAAAAAAATAATGAATTATATTTAGGATATGTGTTTAGTAGTGATAATGATTATGATCCTGCAATAGATTATAACAGTGATGAAAGAGATTAATCTTTCTTTACCAGTTTTTGAAAATCTTAATATCATGAATAAAAGTAATAATATCATGAAAAAACCCAGAACTAAGAGAGGTCCATATAAAGTTAAAAAGAATATCAAAAGTAAAAAATGTATTGAATATGAAAATGAAATTGATAAAATAGGATACTAAGAGCAACTCTATACATCACAAGAGATATTAAAAAGTTTTAAAGAAAATTTAATAGAAAACTTTGCTAGATGTACTGTAAGATCTATAATGATATATGATATTCAAGATATAATTGATAAATTAAAAAAGAGAAAGAAAAATACTTCAAAATATAATATACTATTTGAACCAAGCATGGATATTATGGCTGACATAGATATTATCAATTCACAAACACTGTTAGAATTTGAAAAGTTACTTGAAACTTTATAACTTTTTTTTACTTCTGCAATGCCAGGATATACTATTAAAAGATTAGATAATTTGTTAGAAAAAATGATGGAAAAAATAGATAACATTATATCTCATTTAATAGATATGGATGAATCATCTGAACAATATTATATACTTTCAGAAAATTATGATCAGTATATTGTAGATTATTCTGATATATTATAGCTCAAAATGGAATTAGAAAATAAAATTACGACAAATACAGTCCAAACTTAGATGCCAGGATATACAATCGAAAAACTTGATAACCTTTTAGAAAAACTGAAAGATAAAATGGAAGATATTAAATATCAAATGGAAAATGAAAACATATCTTCTGAAAAATATAATAAACTTTTAGAAAAATACGAACAATATATTACAGATGATTGTATTTTACTAGATCAAAGAATGTACTTATACCAGAAAATGTTGTATAATAATTTATCAACCCAATAATTTATGGATACTTCACAATCATCAACTTCCAATAACTACGATCATAAATTATATTTAAAAAATAAAGAAATTTCATTTTTATTGGCTATTGCTGAAAAATCTAAATATATACATTCTGTTGGACAATCTAAATTAAAAGAAATATACGAAAATATTGACTATGCTATCTTAAATGGAATATAATTTAATTCTGTTGCAACAGCAAAAAATATAAATACGGTTCATAAAATTATAGAAGAATACGAAGATATAGAAAATGAAGTTTCAGATAGAATAACATTAAGATATATAATTAAGAAAGAATATTTTAAATCTTTTTAAAAATTATCACAATATAGAATATTTTTAAATAAACTTAAAAGATTAAAAAATATTAATATAATAAGAAATAATGAATTAAATCAATCGTCGTGCAACCCTCAGGACGCCGACTCCACATCTCGACAGTCATCTTGGAACCATAGACACCATAGCAGTTGCAGCAGTCGCAATTAATTGGCTACTAAGAGGTGCACCCTCTGCTACCGCCCGCATCCGCATCTCGACACTCAAACCGTAATCGTCCTTGACATCATCCTCAGGTAAGACCATTTCAACTTTCCTTCATGTTTTAGATCCAATTCAAACCCACATCGATTTTATCAGATTAGGAGGTCACTGGTCTTCGCAAACACATTTGGCAACTCAGATATTTATGGTTTTTTTAAAGTGCTTCAAATTTCTATACGTGTGTACATATGTATGCTTTTGAATCATTTGATTAGTTGCTTTAACTTTTTCTATTTTTATTTACCTCGGTGCTTCCTTTGTGTTTTACTACTTCCCACATTACTATGCAATGTTTAATCTTAGGATCTTCAACATCATTATGACCCCCACAGTGGGGATGTTTTAAGAATAGTCATTTTGTGATTTAGGTGAATGTTATGCTGGTGGATAATTGTTCTCAACCAATCCGGTTTTTGGTGTTTTAATGTTTAGATGCTTTGGTGTTTATGTGTTTGTTTAGCTATGATTAGTATTTCTGTATTAGCCTTTTATACTTATGTTTACCCTTTGTTGCATAGTCAATGAAACTTAGGCAATTTATTTATCCTAAAGATAATATATTATGCACAGCAGGGACGTTTTAAGAATAATCATGCTGTGATTTAGGTGAATGTTATGCGTAGTCATCCGGTGGTGGTGGTTAACAAAGGTTTGATTTATAGATGTATAGAAAAATTGAGAAACATTTTTGGAGAAAAAGACATCTTGTGGGTACTCTTTCATGTTTTATAAAGAGACAAGATTTAAGTGTTTAACTGGGAAATAAATAAATAAATAAAGGAGGATTAATGATTATCACTATATTTTTACTATGGCAAGTAACTTTACTCATGATTTGTCCGATACTTGTAGGTCCCCTAGTCGATTAAGATGTAGCTACCGAAATGATATTGTCCATCATTTTCCATTGGATTCTGTGGCCCCCCGTCCATGATTAGCAGCCAAGTTTTAACCTATGAATTTATTTAGCCACCATTCGGCGGCTTCATTTTTTAAAATAAACATTTGCTTTTTCAAATCTCGAGGTAAATAAATGGTTAAAAATTGGAGAGAGAAAAGATGTGTAGTTAAAAAGTTGTATTGGAAATTGGAATGATTATAATCAAAGAATAAACAAAATAGCCGAACATATTATTAGTGTTTTGGGGGTGTTTGATGTAGTTTTTGGACATAGCTCTTCCTTCTAATATATAAAGTGTAATGAAGCATTCTGTTTATTTTTGGTTGATGCATCTAAACACGAATGCAAAATTATAGGCTGATAGAATGAGACTTTTTCTTTAAATGTGACGTACGTCCTTCAAAAAGATGTTATTGTGCAATTCAATATTTTTGGTGGGTGGCATCAAATCTTTTCTTTAACATGTGGGTAATATGCCATTTGAAATGAAGCTAATAAACATTCACGGCTAAGAGATCATAGATGACTGGCCGAATTTGCAGCTGCTATTGTCTATATTTCTCAAGTTTTATCAGCTTTTTATTTATACGATTTGAATTCATTCCTCACTTCCACTTCTTTAACCATGGTCTTAGATCTTCTCAATCAGTTCTCCACTTGCAAAATGTTTTCCTCCAACATTACAATCATATCTAACCAGGCTTTGTAAATCCTTTTTCTTTACTAAGTTATTTTCATTGCTAAAATTCGAAGATCTAAAGTAACTAAATTCTTAACAGCTAGACTTCATCTAAAATTCATTATATTTTCCATCTTCATCACTTTTTCTTTACTTTTATCTATGGTGTCGACAAGATAGATCTCCAGACTTCATCTAAAATCTGATATACTCCATCTTCACAATTTAACTTATTGTTTGAGTAACCAATTTGCGAGCTTTTGATAGAAATATTAATGGTTAGTTGTGTTTCATAACTTTTCTCTGCATCATAGACATCTGTACACACAAGGAAGTATTGAACAAGCCGACATAATTGCATATTTCTTTTCCATTTTTTCCTCTTGTAATTTACATGCTCTGAACTAGTCCTTGTGAGCCTCGACCCCCTCACTAAATTTTTAGTTGAAGCTATAAAATTCTATTCACCAGATATATTACTCATGGTATTCTCTTTGAACACGGACCTTGCTGATATAAATTAATCTAGTTTTCCTTTGAGTAGATATGTTGGCATTACATTCCATAGTCAATGATATAAGTTAATCTAGTCTTCCTTTGAGCAGATTAGGAAGAAGTCTGGGTCTGAAGTTGCTAAACCTTTTTTCAATTTTGTTTGACCATGATTGATTTTTCGTATCTCCTTGTTTGTGACTAGTAAGGAGGATACAAGGTTAAGTAGCAAGTAACTATGCTTTCACTAATCATTATTTATATTGTTTTGCATTACAATACTACCTTGACATATTCACTTGTCATTGAATTTGAATTCGCAGCCTACGGTCAGATCCCATCGCGGGAAAGCGGTAATATAGAGGAAAAAAATGATAACATTTTTACTCTAAAAAGAAAACAAACGTTTGAGAGTGAGAGTTTAAAGAGACGACTACAAATCTTTTAAAGAGACTACTACAAATCGATGCACCGTACAATATTAAGGATTGAGTTCATTTCTTGATATTAATCTTAAACAACTGCAAGAAGCCTCAATTTATTGTGTTCGGTAAACTTTTGTTATAATTAACACAATTTTCAACACTACTTTTTAATCAAACATCTTTTCCCTCTCCAATTTTTAACCATACATCTTACCTAGAAAATACAAATAACACCAATCATTACCTGTTATAACAGTTGCCGAACACAAGCTTAGAGGTTAGAATCTCAACATCTTTGATTTTTGATTTTGATTTTTTTCTGGTTATTTTTCTTCAATTAGTTTTGGTTAGATTAGAAATTTTTTATTTTTATGAGCAATGGTTGGCGAATATTGGTGTTGGTGGAGGCTCGCGGCAGGATATTGTGATGGTTCGCGACTTGCGGTGTGACGCCGGCAATAAGGGGTTGTTTGGTGAGAAGGAAAGGCGAGGGGCAACTGGATTTTGTGGATATGGTGGCCGCTGGCAAGGTGGTTGTTGCCAGTGAGGTGTGGTGGGACTAGGTTTTGAAGAATATATGAAGAGGGTGGAATGTTGGGTCGGGTCAATAAGTAATGTGTCGATGAATGGGCTATTTTGTTGGGCTTGGGTTGAATTGTTTCTGAATGTTTGGGTTATTAGGCCATCTCCAACTAGACACCAATTTGCTGTCCGATTTGGCCTCCAATATGGATGCCATTTTTTGGGGGCAAATTCCAATTTGCCCCAAAAGTTAACTCTAATTCAATTTTGCCCCCAAAAATTGATTTCTAATTCCAATTTTGTCCTCTCTTTTTATGAAAACATGGTTATTTCATTATATTATTAAGCCCCTGTTTGGTTTCAATTAAAATCTAGACTAGATTTTAATTAATGTCAAAGTCAACAATCAATCTCAACCATATATTTCGTGCGATCCACAAATTTTCAGTTACACATCTCATCAAATTTTATCAAAATCTGTTAAAAATCTTCACCAAACAAGGGCTAAATTTTATTGTATTTGTGCTTTTAAGTTGATCATTATTTTTATTAAATAATTAAATTAAATCAATCAAAAGATTATAATTAATGACACAATAAAATAGATTACTCAATCAAATAAAAAACTTGAGAACATGAGTCATATGACGAGATTAACATTGAAAATAAAATTGCAACATAAAAGAAACGATTTACCATGACGACATAAATATTGAAAATTAAAATTTAACACGAGTTAAATAAAAGACAATGATCTAATACTCTGGTAGATTGGTCTCGAATCCTCCAAGATCGTCAAAGAAACGACCATATGGAGATGCTGAATTTTGGTATTCTTTGCTCGATTGTTCACCTCTTTTTACCATGATTCTTTTTTGTTCATTTCGAAAAAACTCCTGTAGCTTCGGATTTGAAATTGAGTTAAAATCTTTTGTTCGATTAGTATTGTCAGAACAATATTTAGTCGATTGCATTCGAGCCCTTTGAATTTCGTAATTTTAAAGTCTATCCTTGTTTCCTTGCGTATGACTTGCACGAGTTCCTTTTGTTCTTTCATGATACTTGTAATGATTTTTGAGGAATCTTCTTAATTTTTTCTTTACCCTTCGCATTTTTTTATCCCGATAGATCGTTGGTTTGGATGATTATCACTGACATTGTCTTCACTATTTTCTCTAATCTAGAGAAAATGAAAATCAAAAGTTGGGGAGTCTACGTATGTTGATGCCGAGTATGCTTTTTGGCTTTGAAAGTTTGGTAACTCCACTTGAAATACTGAGTAAAAAAAATTATATTCGGGTAAATATTTATATATCTTAAATTGATATAGTCAAAATGATATGTCCAGACCGAATAACTATACCGATTTGTTATGTGTTTGAGTTAAGAGAATACTGACTTTTTCTGTGAACGTGAAGGAAGAATTTCTTTGCAAATTTATTTGGCAAGAACTCTTGACTTTCTTTGGTTGAAGGAAAAATAATTCTTCCTACCTTTAAACTAGAGAGAAAGAGTGAATAAACTTGTACGTTATTAAGAACCAGTGTCCCATATATGCAAGGGGAATGAGGATACATAAGACAATAATATCTAGGCTAGGCTTGCAGGGGGTACAAATGTCATTTACTAATACATATAATATTTACAACAAACTTTTATGATATTGCATCAGTTATATTTAAGGATGTATAAAATAGAATATTTTTCATCAGTAAGTTGAGTCTTTACTTTATAGTTATTTGACTTCAGTGGTCCCGTGAAAAACACCCAAGAAAAATACTTAAACGAGCCACTGTTCCTCTAGCTTCTCAATTTCCTTTGACAGAACCTCAAAGTTATGAGAGCCTGCAATTTTAACATCATGCTAAATTTGCTAATTTATTCTTTGAATTCCCTCTTGATTACCAGTTAAGTGACACTAATTCAGGTGAAGAGGACAATAACACCGATCCAACTGGGAGAGGCTGTTAGGAATGGTGGGGGGTTAGGAAGTTCGGAAGGAGGCTGAGTGAGGAAGAAGTGCATCTTTTTCTTTTTTCTTTTCTTTTTTTTTTTTTTAACTTTTGAATATTTTATTTAAGCCTGAGATAATAAAGTATTCTTGGCTAATGTAATGTCAGAATTTGATGGAAACTGAACCACAAATTTCTCAAAAATGAAGCTCGAGTTTTGTAATAAAGAAAAGATCCTCAAGATGAAAACTAAGAAACTGAGGCCAGTATAGCATCAACTGGACCATTTCTTTATTTTTCAATTGTCTAGAAGGGACAAAAGAAAGATCACGTTGTTTCTTCAACAATTTCTGATATCTAGTGGACCTCTCAGTCCCTTAATGCTATGAAGTGAAGCAGGTAGTCTCTAACTTACTTGCCTCGGTCAATCCCTTTTTCCTAGGTCAATGTCTGTTTTGAATTAATGTTGTAAACGAGAGTATGTTAAATAAGATAACAAAAGGCTTTTCCAGGCTGAGTCCTTCGGGCGGAGGGGGGGGGGGGGGGGGCGGATGGGAACAAAAAAAAATCTATTCGAGGGGAAAATGAGAGATATTTTGTTAAATGCTAAGAGAAAATGGTCCAGGACCAATTTAGGACCAATTTGCAACGGACACTTTAAGTAGTGGACCATGTGTACAATTCATCCTTAAATTTTTTCAGGAGAAGACTGGGGCTCTGGGCATTTACAAGTAAAACCCCTTCTATTTGATCCTTCTCCATTGGAAGGATCCTTTAATATAGATTTTCCTTTTTCTTTCTTGCCTTTTCAAGCTGTTGAACATGTCTGAGTCTGACTTGCTTTTGATGAATTTGTTTTGTTCCTTATTAAAGTTCTTGGTTCCTATAAGAAGAAGTTTCAATGCAGATGTCATCGTGATCTAATTTTTGCTTCATCTTTAAAAGCTCTCTCTCTCCCCTTAGTGTTCATTATCTTTCTCATACATAAATCTTATAATTAACCAACTTTTTCCCCCTGGTATAAATATGTAAAGATGCAAAGTTTCTGGATGGGAAAAATCGAGAAGTTGTATCATTATAGCCTGTGTGTAGCTGAGTTAACATCTTCTATTTTTAATAATTTTTTTGGATTTTTACCTAATAATAAAAACTATAGAAAGCAAGATATTTGGCTGTTGAACTATATACAAGCAGTTCTATCTATTCTTTTACTTAATTTGTGTTTGTTTACAGATTTAATTCTTTTGAATGCAGTAAATAACTGGATTAGATATGAATAGAGTAAAACTAAAAAGTCAATGAGAAAAGGAGTTTCATTATGAATGCTTTCCATGTAACATGTGTTTAATAAATGACATCATATCGATTGACTTTTCTTGAGGGAGCACCACGTGTCTGTTTTATATGAAAAATCAAGGAATAGTCAGTACAAACTGTTGATGCAATCTCTAGATTGTACATGATCACTGTCCTTTTATTTTAATATGGCAATTTTTTTACCTCTGAGTATATATATATTTAGCGAATTACGATTCTTCTATGGCAGAATAGTAATGAACCGGGAAGCACCATATCAAAGACACCGGATACCCATTAGTAAGAGAGCCGAGTGGGCTGACGTGACACCCATCCCGCAGGACGATGGCCCAAACCCAGTGGTGCCTATTGCTTACACAGATGAGTTCAGGGAGACCATGGACTACTTCAGAGCTGTCTACTTAGCTGATGAGCGCTCACCTCGGGCACTCAAACTCACCACCGAAGCCATACATCTTAATACTGGGAATTACACTGTAAATATAATTTTTTTTCTTGTTCTTTTTCTTTCTATTTCTCATTCTTCTCCAAGTGAGAGCAATAATTTAGTCAATCCTTATTTTGCATACATTCCTCCATTTTTGTTCTTCTCTGATGGTATCTATGTATTTTCCCTGCGTAGGTTCAAGAATTGTTGTAGTGTGTATTATAAATTGTGGAGTTAACAGCATTTTGGGACTTCATAAATACATAACCCAATGAGTAATTGATTTTTTTTTTTAATTCTTCGTGTTCTAACAGCAGTGCAACTTAGAGAGCATTAATGTGAAACTAGTTTAAGATCAAACCTTTTGTCAATTAGATTTTAGTTAAAAATGCTGAAGGTTCCTAAACCATTATGTGCTGTAGAACTCTAGATTATATAGAGGTTCTGACGTTCTGACTTAATCTTTACACATCCTTTGAACATTAATCGAATATATATGTATTTGGTTTTGTCTTTATTGTATATTTGATTAGATGAGAAAATACAACTTGGTAAGCTTGATATACCACCCCCTCTCCATCATATTTCTTGGCACTGCGAGGAATATCTGTCAGTAAAACCTTATAGAGAGGATTTTGTTAATGTACAGTGAAATATCTAGTTCTGACTTTAATGTAATCTTGGATTCCCTTGGAACATGGATATTAAAAAGTTGCATTCTTCTATTTCAGGTATGGAAATTCAGGCGTCTTATACTTGAGACACTTCATGTTGATTTGCATGACGAATTGGATTTTGTTGGGGAACTAGCCAGAAACAACACTAAAAACTATCAAATATGGTAAGTTACATTGTGGACGGATTTACTTTATCCATTTAATTATTCTGATAAATCAAATTGAATTGTCTTTCGACAGATGCTTAAGCTGTAAAACCTAGATATCCACCTTGTATATATAATTTCAAGCATTGAAGATGCACGATAATTGGCCTTATCGAGTATTGAGTTTTAAAAGGCTAAAGTTGTGTTTGAATACAGAATGGTTATTTTTGGGTTGAACATTTTCAATGATTATGAGCTCCTTTTCACAGTTTGAAATAAAGGATATTTCCAGCCACTTGAATGCAATTGACATTTATTGTATTTTTTTGGTTGTATCAGTTCTGTCTATCGTAAGAGTAAAATAGTCGTCCAACCAGGTAAACCAAGAAGTAATTGGCAAAGTGACCTATACAATAGAAGAAAATTTTGTCAAGCATTCGATGTATGTATAATTGTGGGCCCTAAACGCATCCATCTTCAGTTGATAAGTCTGTGATTGAATTTTCTGCCTGTTGACATTAATTAACTTCTTGCTGTGGATATCAATACAGCTTGTGGATCTTAAAGCAGAAATCTTCTTGTTTTCTTGTTTATTGCCATGTTAATTCGTGGTCTATATATAAGTTCTTGATATAATTATCGATAATGAGGATGATTACATTCTTTATTCTTTGTTTCTTTATTTTAGAGTTCACAATCAGGCAACTATGAAAATTAAATCAATATGATTTTAGGCATCATAGACGTTGGCTTGCTGAGAAGCTTGGAACTAATGTTACAAGCAAGGAACTTGAATTCACTGAGGAAATTTTTTCTGAGGATGCAAAGAACTATCATGCCTGGTCACATAGACAGGTAGACTGGAGTTCAACTCCTTTTTAGGGAAGAAAGTCATTTTCAACTTTGTTCATTTTATGATTTTTTCCCGAAATATAGCTGAAGATTTCGATTCTTCCACATTTTTCTGTGTATCCAAGCAGATCTTTTATTTAGTGCAAGAGTTTTAGATGTCATTCTTTATGCAGTGGGTTCTTCAGGCACTTGGAGGATGGGAAGATGAACTTGCATACTGTGATAAACTCCTTCAAGATGACATTTTTAATAACTCTGCTTGGAATCAGGTACCATTGGTGGATTTACTATAACCAAAATCTTAACTACCGATTAAATGTTAAGTTTCATCACGAGTGCATAATGTGTTGCAAATACATAATTTTTAATGGGAAAATTAGGATTTTCCATCCATCCTAACTTTAGATTTTCTCATCGAGGCAAGGCTATCACATAATCTTGATAAAGCTTCTATAGCTATGCGCGAGTCATTATTTTCTCTGTTATTTGAAGAGTTTTACACTGTTATTGGAGTCTACATTCCATTTCAGCCCAAAATTGGAGCTGGCCAAAAGAAGGAACCTTTGTCTCCAATAAATTTGGGCTGGCTACATGATCTGTTGAAAGATTCAAAGCAACAAGATCCTTTCCATTCACAACAAGCCAAAAAGAAGACTTCTTAATTCAACACTTCGTAGACTTCAAATTTTCAGGCAGACATAGAAACATGTAAAATTGGCCAATAATTCCATAACCTCTGGACCCTTCTTTGAATTTGTTTAAATGATAGTCCACCAGTAGCTCAGTTCTAAGAGAACTTTCAGAGCTTTTGAAGCTTTTAGGTTATATATATGCGACACAGCCCAGATACTTGTGGAGTGTGGAGTTTCTTCTTTTATTCTTCTTGTCATCATTTTTCTTGGAACCTTAAAAGTGCATTAGTCCTTTCAAATTACAAAATAACCAATAGAACCAAGATTTATGTGACTTACTGTTTTTAGGTACTGTCGACCAGCCTTCAGAACAGCCTTGTTTTATGTTATCCTTTGATTTTCTGTAATTTTTACCACTGTCCTTTCCTTATCCATATCATTCTGTTAATGCCTTCACTTTTCCAGGCCTCAAATCCTATTAGATTCCCTAACCTTAATCAAGTTTGTAGTTTGTTCAATATCCAAAACTCTGATGTTATCATTCGACCAATCCGAAGGTAAAAAGAAAGAGGGAAAATTGAATACTAAAGCAACTTTCAAAATAATAAAAAAGAAATAAAAATGAAATGGAGGCACAGGAAAGGTCATTAGGTAAAAATAAAGAGGGAAAATTGAATACTAAAGCAACTTTCAAAATAATAAAAAAGAAATAAAAAATGAAATGGAGGCACAGGAAAGGTCATTGTGGAGTTTCCAACCTACATACTTTATATGAGATGGATTAGTCAGCAATTTAGCTGTATAATATTTTATTGTGTAGTTAAATGCTAGAATTTTTTACTATTTATATACCAGCGGCTTTTTTGAAATGGATAATTTAGGAATCTCTCTTGTTCATAGATCTTGAGTCAGGTCAAATATTTTAATTTCTCAACAGATTTATTATCTGTTTATTGATGAAACATAACTCTGATGCTCTATGATGATACGTAATTATTGCTCTCCCCACTTTTAATTGCTCTTGCTGTATGTGACTTCGTGTGGTATGCTTTGATGATTATGATTCCAGCAAGACACACATTTCTGAATTGGTTATTATAGTTTCCAATTTACTAGTGTCAATTTCTTCGTTTTTATCCTCTTATTCCCAGTTACTACATGAATTTTTATTTGCTATTCCTCTTTCTTGAATCATCTACATTCTCAATTTCCATTTTATCAAAAATCTTGTATTGTAATGCTTCATTTTCCCCTCATTTTGTAAAGTCTCTGTTCACAGAGATATTTTGTTGTGACAAGATCTCCTGTCCTGGGAGGGTTGGAGACCATGAGGGATTCTGAAGTAGCTTATGCTGTAACAGCCATTTTAGCCAAACCTGAGAATGAAAGTCCTTGGAGATACCTTAGAGGCCTATACAAAGACAATATGCAATCTCTGGTTAAAGATCCCCGGGTAGCATCTGTTTGTTTGGATGTTTTGATGAATAAAAGAGATTGTGTACATGCTCTCAACATGGTTTTGGATCTTCTCTGCCATGGTTATGAACCAAGCAAAACGTTAGAAAATGCGATTGATGCTCTATGTCTGGACTTGGGTGTATCCGACTCAGGGTTGGCCGAAAGAGTTTGTTCCCTTTTGCAAGTCGTGGATCCGATGAGGACAAATTATTGGAAATGGCGAAAGAGCGTGATTCCCATTCGAGCAGTTCAAGGATCGAATGATAAAGAATTGGCTGGTTAAAAAAAATCTATGAAGAGAAGGGTAAAGTGCTATTTTTACTTGTGTAATTCTGTTTTTGCAAATCAAAAGCTATTCTTGGTTATTTTCTTTTATGTTTCCTTGGGATTACTTTAAACTTGGTGAGAAAGTTGAATTGGTGTCCCTAACTTATGCAGTGTGTATAAACAGGTGATAAAACCATAGTCGTTGAATTTCAAACGATGGAAGCCAAATTTACTTCCAATTGTGTCATTTCAAACAAAGATCCCGAACACACTGCTTATGGGAATCGAAGTAGGCATCATTCACAATGAAACATAAGTATATCCAAATCTGAAAACTAAGAAAAAATTAGGTGGCGTTATGTTTGTATTTTATTTTGTATTTTCATTTTCGAAAATGTTTTGTGTTTCCTGTTTTCATTTTTGTTTTCAAATTTGCTGAAAACGCGTTTGATTTGTCATTTCTGAAAACTGTTTTTGAAAACGAAAAGTTGGAAAACACGTTCTGTTTGAAATTTTGCAGAATACTACTTAAAATATTTTTAATTAATTTGCTTGCAGAATACTACTGACTCAAATTCAAATTTCCTTTTCACAATATACTGAAAACATGGTTACATGCAACACACTAATGTGAGCATTAAAAGTCTATATTAACATAGTTTTATTATGTTCGGGATTTGAGAAAGTTCTAGTTCTATTAAAATTCAGAAAATGCAAGTTCTTTCAAAACCACTAGAGTTTATTTATCAGTGCATTTTTTGAAATATAACAATAAGAATTCTTACTTGATTTTTTTTGGTAATGTTGATATTGAATTTAATAAAACTTTATTTAAGCTTAGTTCCAAGTTAGGATAATTCTTCAAAAAAAAAATTTTTATTTTTTTATTTAGGTTTAGTTCCAAACTAGGATAATTTTAAAAAAAAATAATAATAAAAAAATAAAAACTTTATGTTAAGCTTAGTTCCAAGTTAAGATAATTCTTTAAAAAAAAAAAAAAAAAAAATTCCCAAAATGCGTTTTCCGCGTTTTGGACATTTTGCGTTTTGTGTACAATTTTTTTTTCTTCCAAAATGTGTTTTCGAAAATGGTAAAGAGAACGCGTTTTTAACGTTTTCGAAAATAAAAACAGAAAACGACCTCAAAATAGTAAAGAGAACAGGGCATTAGCAGTCTGTTTTGCATGACTCTGAATGAAATGGTCAAGGCTAAAATGCCACATTGCTTAAGATATGAAAACAATAGACTTGGATGCAAATTTGGGGTTTCATGTAAAATGCATTATTGTAGCATAAAAAAAGAAATATTTTAAGCTGCGTTTGATAGTCAGGGTGGAAAGAAAATGAATTTTAAGGAATTAAGCCCCCGTTCTCTTTGCTGTTTTGAGATCGTTTTCTGTTTTTATTTTCGAAAACGCTAAAAACGTGTTCTCTTTACCATTTTCGAAAACGCATTTTGGAAAAGAAAAAAAAAAATTTGTACACAAAACGCAAAACGCCCAAAACCTCGTTTTGGGCGTTTTGTGTGTATTTCGACAAAAAATGTCCAAAACGCGGAAAAGGCGTTTTGGGATTTTTTTTTTTTTTTTTGAAGAATTATCTTAACTTAGAACTAAGATTAAATAATTTTTTTTTTTTTGAGAATTATCCTAACTTGGAACTAAGTTTAAATAAAGTTTTATTGAATTCAATATCAACATTAAAAAAAAAAAAAAAAAAATTAAGTGAGAATTCTTGTTATTATATTTCAAAAAATGCACTGATAAATAGATTCTAGTGGTTTTGAAAGAACTTGCATTTTCTGAATTTTAATAGAAGTAGAGCTTTTTCAAATCACGAACCTGACCAAGCTGTGTTAATATAGACTCTTAATGCTCACATTAGTGTGTTGCATGTAACCATGTTTTCAGTGTATTATGAAAGGAAATTTGAGTTTGAATTAGTAGTGTTGAAACTGGGCCCAAAGGAAGGCACAGTGATCTACCAGCAGGGGCCCAATGGACCTTGACCCACAGCTAAGGCCTCACGTTGGGACAATTGCCGAGGTGGTACGTCAAGGAAACCTCTCTAGCCGACCTGGTTAAACGCATGGCCGATGTGCTTTATGCTCAGTCGGGGCGCTTTATGGCGTTGACCAGAAGAGAGATGGAGTCAGTGATGAGACGTTGCCTTTACTAAGATGTGACAGGCGCTCATCCCCTACAAAACGTAGCAATGATTACAGTCAAAAAGCAAGGTTGTCACCTCCAAGAGCTAGGGTGAAGACAAGTGTAAAGTACACCACGTGTCATGATCCGATACAACAAGTTCCTCTATTAATGGAGCACGATTGTCTCCAAAAAGGGGGTTAGCAAGTTAAGACTCTTAACAATATATTTCTCTCACTCCCTTTTATTTCTTTTACACACTTATATTTCCCGCACCCAATATATATTCGCCAAAAATGAGTACTGACTTTGGCATCGGAGTGCAAATGGGAGCCACCTCGGTTCCCTTTGCAAACTGATAGTTTGTCACAGTGCGCAGGAGATCCACGTGTTCAAGAGGGAGGAGTTGAGACGTGTTGGTCCAAGATCCAGTTATATTTTGTGGTCAATATTTTGGCGCCGTCTGTGGGAAACCATACTGCTAACCACGAAAACACGTGGTAAAAAGCCACACATAGAAAGGTAGTCCTGAAAAAGGACGAAAAAACTCTCACGAAAGAACGGATAACTGCAAAGAGCTTTGAAAGATAAGCCGGTTGGCCTTGAAAAAGGCAAGAACTTTGAAAGATAAGCCGATTGACCTTGAAAAAGGCAAGAGCTTTGAAAGACAAGCTGGTTGGTCTTGAAAAAGGTAAGAGCTTTGAAAGATAAGCCGGTTGGCTTTGAAAAAGGCAAGAGCTTTGAAAGATAAGCTGGTTAACCTTGAAAAAGGTGTAGAGCTTTGAAACATAAGTTTGTGAACCTTGAAAAAGGTAAGGAGCTTTGAAACACAAGTTCGTGGACCCTAAAAAAGGCTTAAAACTTTGAAACACAAGTGTATTTACCTTGAAAAAGGCATAACACTTCGAAATATAAGTTTAAACAACCTTGAAAAAGGCATATAACTTTGAGATATAATTTTAGTAACCTTGGAAAAGGCGGGGATTTTCGAAACGAAAGTCCACTCATCTTTGAAAGACAAGATAAGATTAAGGAATTTCCCTAAACATGAACGAAAGTGATGGTGATGTTAACCCCCGTAGGGGAAGAAGTGGCCAACACAGCGAGGGCGAGGTTCCTCAAGGACTCCATGAAAACGCCAATGAGGAAGTGGCACAACCTAACCCACCTCGCCGGCACCGAAATCTCCGCATGATGCGTGACATGACACGCATGGCGGCTCAAATGCTGGAAATGCAGAAGCAGCAGATAGAACAGACTGCTGCAATGAATGCCTTTATGGCCAGAGGGTATGTTATGAACGAACCCGTGATGCCTCAGCAATACCCACAGCCACATTATTCACCATCCGAGACGACCACTGCCTCGTATTATTATCAAGATCCACAGGCATATGCCGAGGTAGAATCTGAGCCCTCCTACGAGTGAGACCCGGAGCATGAAGCACATGAAGAACAAAACCCACTCCCACCTAGACACAGGGAGGCTTCTCCCGCAAAATCTGACAGTGTCTTCAGCCGAATAGGAGGGTTATTCAAGGGCCAACGACGGGGGCAAACGGACCCAGGTCGGCACAATGCCACAGAGCCTAGAAATAGGCGGGAGCGACGCGCCGAAGAAGCCTTGTCGCATGGTCAAATGTATAAGGACCAACATGGTACGGGAGCAAAAAGGTTGGCATCAACACATGAGCCTAGGAATAGGCAGGAAAGAAGAGCTGAAGCAGTTCGGACAATGTCTCGTAACGAGTTACCAACCCACAAAAGGCTAAACCACGGCCATGTTTTGCCACCACAAAGGCAAGAGTATGCTCCGCCGCCCTACGACCAATACCATGGTCCAATGTATTCTGGTCACGATGAAAACAGTGAACTGCCCTCTTACGAGTTGGATGACGAAGAGGAAGTAAGTCCCTTCACAGAGGGCCTCCGTAGATGCCCCGTACCTCTTGACTTTGAGATGCTAGAAATAGCAAAATACTCTGGCCGAGGTGATCCTGACGATCACCTGTTAAATTACCGCGCCAGCATGGAAATAGTCGGAGCCACCCCGGCATTGAAATGTAAAGCCTTTGCTTTAACCCTTGAGGGAAGTGTCATACGATGGTATAAAAAACTCCCTCCTGGCAGCACTCACAGTTGGAGAGATATGAAGACGGCTTTTAAAAATGGCTTTGTTTCCTCCAGGCCTGGCCAGCTCCCGCTCCAACGCCTTCAGGATCTGAGGCAAGGAAGGGACGAGTCTCTGAAAAGTTACCTAGCTAGGTTTACTAAAGAGATGCATATCTGGGAAAATATCACAGAAGCGGAGATGTTTTCCACTTTAAAAGGAGGGCTAGATATGACCAGCATGTTCTGGAGGGATGTCCGGAGCAGGAAACCAAGGGATTACAATACCCTGGTAGACTTGATGAAGGAAGAGATTGTATCGGAGGAAATGGCTAGGGCCAGAGATAATCATCCCCAAGGGAGATATAACCTTGGATATTCCATTGAAGCGGACCTCAAGAAAGGAGGAAACAATGATAGGGTCGGCGGTAATCGAGGTGGCGCGCCTCGTCCATTTCCAGGGACAGGATCTAGCTTTGCCGCAGAAATCACGGAAGCTATCCCTCACTTGCACTCTAACACCCCTTTTCAAAATCCTCCCACGGCTCAAGGGAGAGTGGAAAGCGGCCGAAGTGAAAAACAGCCCATGATTGGGGCTTACTGCGCCTATCACAGATATTACGGTCACACAACGGAGGATTACCGGAAAATCCACATGTTTGTTGACCAAAAGGCGTAGGGGAGAAGGGGAGGTGACTTTCCCCCCGACACAAGGAGAACTCAAAAAACTGGTGGTCAGAAGTTCAACCGAGCTGATAGGAGAGCTCCGTGGAAGAACTCAACTAAGGAAAGAATTGACAATCGTCAAAGAGACAGGAATAAGGGCCAGGATACCGCCTCGGCGCATGCTAAAGATACACGGGAACCACTTGTGCCTGTGGCCGACCTCCCCATTCGTGAAATCGACACAATACTGGGAGGTCCCCACCCAGGTGGGAACACAAACAACTCCCAAAAGAGGTATATAAGAGAGGCCAAGCAGCCCCCCAACGTGAATTATCATATCCATTCACATCCTGTTGGGATGCCTCGGACGGAATCTATCACATTCACACAAGACGGTGCCGTTGGAGTGCACTTCCCACACAACGACGCATTGGTTATCAGGGTGGTGGTGGCTCGGAATGGGCTATCACGAATGATGGTGGATGATGGTGCCTCGGTAAATGTGATTTACGGGGTAACTTTTGACAAGATGGGATCAGCACTCCACTCATCCCAGTCCCGGACCCAATATATGGGTTCACCGGGGACAGCATAACCCCCAGGGGGTCTATAACCCTTATGACCGAAGTAGGGCAAGTACCGACTCTTTCCAGAATCCCCATGGAATTTTTGGTGGTGGATAAAATCTCCTCCTACCATGGTTCAATTGGGAGGCCAGGTCTCATCGACTTGGGAGCCGTGACGCATACGAAATACATCTGCATGAAGTTCCCCACGGAGCACGGCGTTGCAACTGTCAGGGGAAGCCAAACCGAGTCACGGGCCTGCTACACAAATGCAATTCGAAAATTTCAAGATCGAAGCTTGAACATGATCAGCGACATAGTCATGGCCGAGGCTGCTCCAAACCCTGAAAGATTGGGTGAGGGCCTTCTGGTGATAAGGATGCTACGATGAGACTGGAGGAGGATTTGGCAGATCTAGACCCCAGAATGGCGGGTGACAATTGTCCCACCCCAGCCGAAAGGTTGGAATGCTTCGGCGTAGACCCACTTGATCCAATCAAAGAATTACAAATCGGACTGGATTCCCCGAACGAATACAAGAGTCAATTGAAGAACTTCTTACTTCAAAACCTCGATGTATTCGCGTGGAAGCATGGTGACATGATTGGAATCGATCCTAAAGAGGCCTGCCACAGGCTCCAGCTGGATCCCCGGAGCCCTGGGCATAGGCAAAAGAGAAGACCCATGAGTTTGGACAAGTATGAGGCCTTAAAAGACGAGGTCGCAAAGCTATTGAAAAATTGCTTCATCAGAGAGTCCCGATATCCGAAGTGGGTATCAAATCCTGTTTTGGTACCAAAACACAATGGGAAACTGAGGGTGTGCATTGACTTCTCCAACTTGAACCAGGCATGTCCCAAAGACAGCTTTCCACTGCCCCGGATGGATCAACTGGTCGACTCCACGGCAGGACACGAACTGCTAAGCTTCATGGATGCATACTCCGGTTACAATCAAATTCCAATGTTTGAATCGGATGAAGAGCATACTTCGTTTATCACAGATAGAGGACTCTATTGCTACAGAGCTATGTGTTTTGGCTTGAAAAATGCGGGAGCTACCTATCAGAGGCTGGTAAACCGCATTTTCTCGAAACAATTTGGAAACACTATGGAAGTGTATGTTGATGACATGTTAGTCAAAATCATGGTCGCCACGGATCATATCCTCCATTTGTCAGAAGCATTCAATGTTTTGAGGAAATATCGGATGAAACTTAACCTAGCAAAGTGTGCTTTTGGGGTAGCATCTGGGAAATTCCTCGGATTCATGGTGAATAAGAGGGGAATCGAAGCCAATCCGGACAAAATCAATGCTTTGCTAAACATGCAATCGCCTCGAAATCCAAAAGAAGCGCAAAGCTTAACGGGAAGAATTGCGGCCTTGAACCGATTCGTCTCCAAATCCACTGACAAATGCTTGCCATTTTTCAAGGTCCTAAAGGGGGGAAAGCGGTTCCAATGGACACCAGAATGTGAGCAGGCGTTTTCTGACCTGAAAGCTTCTTTGGGACGTCTCCCTTTGCTATCAAAGCCGAAGGCTGGCGAACCTCTTTACTTATATTTGGCTGTATCAAAAGAGGCTGTTAGCTCAGTATTAGTCAGAGCGGAGGATTGGAGTCAGTTGCCAGTATATTATGTAAGCAAAGCTATACTGGACGCCGAGACGCGTTACCCAGATATGGAGAAACTTGCTCTCTCGTTAATCACAGCCTCTCGTAAACTTCGTTCCTACTCCCAGTCACACTCCATACATGTGCTCACCAACTTTCCCATGAGGCAAGTGTTGCAAAAATCGGACGTTTCCGGGAGATTACTGAAATGGGCAATAGAAATCAGCCAGTTCGACCTACATTATACGCCTCGGACCGCTGTAAAGGGTCAAGCATTGGCGGACTTCGTAGTTGAATTCACACATCCCCCTGAGGTCGAAATGGTAGATAACACGGATGACAACCAATATGACAGCCAAGAGTGGAGATTGTTCGTTGACGGGTCCTCGGCTGATGGACGATCCGGCGCAGAAATATTGTTAGAAAGCCCAGAGGGGTTTAAATTACACAGTGCAATCCGCTTTGAATTCAAAGCCTCGAACAATGTTGCTGAATACGAGACTCGCGAAAGCCTTGAAAGTTAAGTCCGTAGTGGCTAACAGCGATTCGCAGCTTGTTGTGAGCCAATTCAATGGGCGATTTTCTGCCAAAGAACCTTCTATGGTCGCTTACTTGAAGAAAGTAAGAGATTTGGCTGCACATTTCGGGAAAATGGAGTTGCAACATATCCCCAGAGCAGAAAATTCCAACGCCGATGCTCTGTCCAAATTAGCAAGTAGCAGTGATTCAGAGTTACACAATCTAATCCCAGTTGAGCGCATGTTGACTTCCTCTATTGAGCCAGGACTGGAGATTTTGGCGATTGAAGAAGAGGGATCCTGGATGAACCCCCTGATCGCCTATTTGAAGCATCAGACAGTGCCAAACGAGCCAGAAGTAGCTCGAAAATTGCAGAAATACTCTACAAATTTTGTACTCTTGGAAGACCAACTTTATAAGCGGAGTTACACCTCTCCTTTGCTGAGATGTGTGGGGCCAGAGGAAGGGCAATATGTGATGAGAGAAATCCATGAGGGCATCTGTGGCAACCATGCCGGGGCGTTATCGCTAGCTCGGAAAGCCCTCAAACAGGGATATTTTTGGCCTACTATGCGAAAGGATTCCCATGACTTCGTTCGTAAGTACGATAAATGCCAAAGACACGCAACCATACCACATCACAAGCTAACTGTGGTAACTAGCCCTTGGCCTTTTGCAAAATGGGGGGTTGACATTATTGGGCCTATGCCTAGGGGTGCTGGTAACAATTGCTTCGCGATAGTAGCAATTGATTACTTTACCAAGTGGGTCGAAGCGGAACCTTTGATGAGAATCACCGAGGCCAACACCACCAAGTTCAATTGGAAAAATATCATATGCCGGTTTGGGGCACTGCACTCGCTGATTAGTGACAATGCGAAACAGTTCAAAAACAGAAGTGTCGATGAGTTATGCGACGATTTGGGAATTAGGAAACTATTCTCATCTCCGCATCACCCACAGGCCAACGGACAGGTCGAAGCTGTGAACAAAACCATAAAAAATACCTTGAAAAGGAAGTTGGAATTCAAAAAGGGCGCATGGGTAGATGAACTCCCACAAGTGCTATGGGCACTTCGAACCACCTCCCACACCGCTACAGGTGAAATGCCTTTCTCACTAGCATACGGGGCCGAGGCGGTATGCCCCGTTGAAATTGGGATCCCTTCGCTTCGTCAAATCCATTACGACGAAGTTAGAAACGAGGAAGCACAAAGGGCCGGTTTAGATTTCGTCATGGAGAAGCGAAGTGATTCCCAGGTGGTGATGGCTAGGTACCATAAAAAGATGGCTCGATACTACAACAAAAGAGTGAAGAGTCGATGCTTTAATATTAGAGACTTGGTCCTCAAAAAGGTCCTTCCTTCAACACAGGAACCAGGAGTAGGGACTCTAGGTCCTAACTGGGAAGGCCCTTACAAAGTATTCGCCGAGGTGGTGCCTGGAACATACATGATTGAAGACCTGTCTGGAATACCCCTATGTAATCCTTGGAATACGGACCACCTTCGTCGTTATTTTCAATAAACTAAATTCCTCCTCAATGATTGCAACATTATCATATGGTTTCATAAAACTGTGGGTCAGCTGCGTTGCAAATTACGTTAAATTCTATATTAGACAAACGTAATGGATAAATGCAAGTTCCAAAATTACTTTGGTCATAAAACCATACGCCCCGCTATGCATAGAAATTGTTGAAAACAAGGGACTCTTATAAAGCCCACACGGCGATCACTGCGTAAGAATTGAGTGCGCTAGCACCGTAAAAGTGTTAGTACAACCGAAACTGCGTATGCATATCTTACAAAGTATGAATTAGATACGTTCAAATGTTTGTCAAAATCAGATCTCACTGGTAAGCATAAATGCCTCAAACCACTCAGATCTGAGGGACTATACTCATTAACCATGCAATACGTTCACACGACATTTGTGTTTAGAAGCATTCATAGTTAGCCAAATGTTGTCATATAAACTGGAACTCTTGATTAGGGTCAGATATAATCAGCAAACGTGGATGCATTAAGTTAGCGCAAAATGGTTGATACTTTCATACATACATTCAGACG
Source organism: Ligustrum vulgare (assembly GCA_963555705.1). Classification (NCBI taxonomy): domain Eukaryota; kingdom Viridiplantae; phylum Streptophyta; class Magnoliopsida; order Lamiales; family Oleaceae; genus Ligustrum; species Ligustrum vulgare. The sequence goes on along the minus strand of OY743184.1, from coordinate 35,337,941 downwards.
AGGCGTTTGCAAGACATGTGTACTAAGTACTGTGTAATCAAGCATAAAGGATAAACGTAAAAGTTCCTATATTGTATTGGTTGCAAAACCACATGCCTCCGCCAAGCGCGAACTTTGTTAAAAACGAAGGATCCCTGTGAACTTACACCACGACCACTACGTACGGATTGAAAATGTTCACGCCATTAACAGAAGTTCATACAAAATTGTAAATGTAGGTGTTACAGAGTATAAGGTAAAATTGCTCAAAAGTTGGTCAGAATCAGACCTAATTAGCAAACGTGGATACATTAACTTTGTTAGATCTGGGGGGATTAGAGTACACATCTTATCATACAATTCAAGTGCATTTTACATCATCATACAAGACATTTACAACTACAAGGCATCCGCACTTGTAAATACTCATGCTTAAACAGTTTGAAACGTTGCTACCAAAATACTGGACAAAATATAAATAAGTCATTTCATTCATAAAATTAAGGCATTTACAAACTGAAGGAATGATACATTTACAATGTCAAGTGCCGGGGCACTTACAAAAAAAAAAAAAAAAAAAACAACAACAACAAAACAAAAACCTAACGGTAGGGCAAAGATAGGAGAGGATTATTGAGGGGGGACATCTTCTGAAGAGCCCTTGCCGGATGCATCTAGAGGATCCGCAGGAGCATCTTGAGGCTCGGGGTATAAGGCTTCGATGGAGGACAAGTCCAAAGTCGGAAAGGCTTCCTTCACGTCCCCCAAAGCCATCCTGGCCCCTAAGTTCCCAAAAACCCGCTGCATAGCCTCATACTCTGGGGTCTCTTCAAAAGTATCTTTGAAGTTCTGAACAGCCTCCGACACTCTGGTATTTAAAGCATTTTCCACCCGTGTTATGACAGTCTGCTCCAGGACCTCAGTGATCCTCGTTTGCATATGCTTCTCCAAAGAGGCAAGGTCCTCCTCTGCCTTCCTCCTAGCTTCCACCTCTCTCTCCAATTTTTCGCTGGCTGCTGCCACCTCGGCCTCTAGCTTAGAGTTGGCTGCGTTAGCTGCGGACAAAGCTTCAGAGGTGATTGAATGCGCTCGGTTGGAATCATCTAGCCTTTTGCACAGAGCCGCCAGGTCTGATTCAGAGGACTGGAGATCATGCTTCAGTTTATCATTGTCCTCCTGGAGGCGCTTCGCATTAGCCCTCTCTTCTGAAGAAGATTTACAGGCTATGGACAGCTGGGCCTTGAGGTCATTGATCTCCTTGAACATATTATCCGCATGGCGGAGAGCAGTTTCAGCGTCCCTCTTGTCCCGTTGAGCTACCTTCACGGAGGACTCTATCTCGTCAATGAGGGCCAGAGCTCTAGCGTTCATAGCCTTGGCAGCGAGTAGCTTTTGAGACGGAGTGGAACTGGAGGAGAAGGCAGCCCAACCCTCTGTCCAAAACTGCTCAGTAATAAGGGCCGCCCTGGCTGGAGGGGAATTGGGGGAATCAAACAACGAAGGGCTGAACGCGACATCTCTGGGGAGGATGCTAGTTTTGATATGATTGAGCTCTTCTGCTCCCTCAGGTGTCACTTCATAATTCAAGCCCGGAATGGACACGAATGGCTCGTCCTCCAAGTCTTCAGTTATTGCTGGCGGAGGTGCGGATGTGGACTCCTTGCCTTTACCCCTTCTGAGCCTCTTCAAGGGGGCAGGCTCCTCCTCCAGTGCCTGCTCAGATATGACCTCAGACAAGATAGGTGGCACTGAGGCGTCCCTAGTCTCTCTGCCCCTCTAGGATCCGCCCCTATTCGACCTCTTCCCCTTCCCTTTGGCCATACCTCTCTCAGGGTCTGCCTCCCCCTCAATGTTGGGCTGTTGAGGACCCACTCGCAGCAGAGTGGGCGGTGGAAGTAGAGCTGGAAGGGGGCCCTGAAGTTGGGCAGTAGACTTCTCAGATACTTCCTTCGCTACCCCAACTTGAAGGTTGGCCAGAACCGCTTTCTGCCTTCTTTCAATCTCGCTGCCGTGGAGCAGGGCAGGAGGGATCTTCTTAATCATAAGACCCTTTAAAGAGATCTTTGGAAATTCCTTGGAACCTAAAAAAAAAAAATGATGATGAGGCTACGAGCAGAAAAAGTGTAAGATAAAAGCAGTAATAGGGAAACGAACATACTCATGGCTCGCATAAGACCGTGTTTAACAAACAGTTTGTTTTGCTGAAGGACCCCTTGGAAACTACCCTTGTATGCAAACAAACGCCTCACGGCCTCTAGGTCTGCGTTGGGGAGAAGGCGAGTAAAAGTGTCCCCTGCCATAGACCAATAATATGTTAGGAAGCAGTCAAGAAAAGTGAATATAAATGAAAGAGCAAAAGACGCACGACACTTAAAGACTCTAAAACAGGTACAAGACTCACTAGGTAGGGAAAGAGTTCGGGGAACTGTAATTTCTGGACTGGGATCCATGGGGGAGCTCTGCCACTCCCCGGCAATCCAGAACCACTGGTTCCTCCAGTTCTTTATTGAGGTAAGGTTACCGGTGATAACTGGAGGATATGACCCCCTGGGAGACAGGTAATACCAGTCCTTGACGTCCGACCTCACATCTCTTTCCCTTTTAACTGATTTCTCCAGAGTGTAGAGGGTATGAATGATGTGCAGTGAGATGGGGTGGTCTGGATTAACCTCTTGCCACACCAGCCAAGTTCCCACGGCTTGGGTCCAGAAGTTGGGGGCCAGCTGGTAGGGGCACAGATTATAACTCCTGAGCAACGCCCTGAAGAAGGGGTGCAGAGGCAGCCCCATCCCGCAAGAAAGAGCGTCATAGCATATGGCTGCTTTACCTTGAGGAGGGCTGCAAGGCCGGCAAGAAGACTTAGGGTGCACCAATTGAACCCCTTCTGGAATTCTGAATTTTTTCGAAGCCCCAGCCAAGTCAACCCTTCGAATTTTAGTAGCAACCTCGCTGCTCTCCCATGACTCCGGGTGTGGATCGGGATCAACGTGATAGCCCGAGACCTTGTTAACCTAGTCAACCCAATCCTCTACTTGGGCGACCTCCTCTGCAGACAAACCCAATTCTTCCCTATGTGCCCTAAAAGGGGCCCTAACGATTAAGCCAAGGTCCTGGTGACCAGAAGAAGAGCCTGCCACCTCTCCTCTCCTCAGATCCCTGTCCCGTTTGCTTCGAAGCTCTGCCAAAGATGCCTCCTCCTAGGATGACAGATGAGCCATGTAAGTCTGATGTTTATCTTCTTCGCTGTCAGAATCACTCAAATAGATTATGCCACTATTTTTCCTATTTCTCCTCTTAATCTGCTCCCTAAAGAAGCGGGAACTAAAAACAGATAAAGAGATGGGGCAGAAACCTCTGACAGGAACCGCCATTGCTAGCATTTCCTGTGAACTTGTTCCCCCAACTCTTTCCATTTTTTCTTTTTTTGGTTTTAAAGGTGGGTCAGACTCAACAAAGGAAAAAACAAGGTGCAAAAACGAAATTTTCAAACCCGTAATGAGAAACTAAAAATGAAAAAATCTCGCATATATAGAGACCAAGAAGTTTACCTTCAAATGACGAACGCTTGAAACGGTGCACTGGAAATGAAGAACCCGCTGGTAAAAACTGCGGAATGTTAAGGGCAGATGCCGGGTAGAGAACCCTTGAAGAGAAGTTTCGAAACTCGCAGTAGAGAAGAAAACGGTGCAAACTTTCTCCAGAGAGTCGCTGCAAAGATTCTTAGAAAATGGCAAAGGGGAGATAACCAAATGAGGGAGGATTTATAGAGATCCCAATGATCTGGAGTCTTCGATTTTTGTGAGCTGTATGATTAATGTGGTTAACCCATGCTTCTTGGAAAATGAGCTAATCAAAGCGTCAGCCGTCAAAAGGGAGGCACAAAACCCTTCAGCTGCCAAAGTGTCTCCCACGCGCGGTGGCGTGTCCTCCTCCATACTCATCATTGTTCTTGGAAACAGACACCAGTAGCCCCTTTGTATTAAATGCGCCACTAAAGAAACGCGCTCATAAGATCCCATTCCTACTTAGGAGGAAAAATCCGAGGCAACAGGTCGGCTATAATATGGACCCGAACCTCACATAAGGAATGCCATTATTGACCCCTTAAAAGTTGCTGCGCTACGCAGCGGCTCCTAGTTAAAGGATGGAGAAGCGACTGCGGGATGTTGGGTGTAGTAGGCAACGGAATTAAGTCAAAAGTTACTGCTGCGAAATCATGTCAAATCCTACACGAACATAAATGATCCCTTCGGACTTGAGGGACTAGTGTTGAAACCGGGCCCAAAGGAAGGCACAGTGATCCACCAGCAGGGGCCCAATAGAGGCCCAATGGACCTTGACCCACAGCTAAGGCCTCACGTTGGGACAATTGCCTCAAGGAAACCTCTCTAGACGACCTGGTTAAACGCATGGTCGATGTACTTTATGCTCAGCCGGGACGCTTTATGGCGTTGACCAGAAGAGAGATGGAGTCAGTGATGAGACGTTTCCTTTACTAAGATGTGACGGCGCCCATCCCCTACAAAACGTAGCAATGATTACAGTCAAAAAGCAAGGTTGTCACCTCCAAGAGCTAGGGTGAAGACAAGTGTAAAGTACGCAACGTATCATGATCCGATACAACAAGTTCATCTATAAATGGAGCACGATTGTCTCCAAAAAGGGGGTTAGCAATTTAAGACTCTTAACAATATATTTCTCTCACTCCCTTTTCTCTCTTTTACACACTTATATTTCCCGCATCCAATATATATTTGCCAAAAATGAGTACTGACTTTGGCATCGGAGTGCAAACGGAGCCACCTCGGTTCCCTTTGCAAACTGATAGTTTGTCACAGTGCGCAGGAGATCCACGTGTTCAAGAGGGATGAGCTGAGACGTGTTGGTCCAAGATCCAGTTAGATTTTGTGGTCAACAAGTAGTATACTGCAAGCAAATTAATTAAAAATAGTTTAAGTAGTATTCTGCAAAATTTCAAAAAGAACGTGTTTTCCAGCTTTTCATTTTCAAAAACAATTTTCAGAAATGACAAACCAAACGCGTTTTCAGAAAATTTGAAAACAAAAATGAAAACAAAAAACAAAAAACATTTTCGAAAATGAAAATACAAAATAAAATACAAACAGAAAGCTACCTAAATTTTTGAGAATTGGAAGTTTAATAATGTGTTTGATTGGTTTAATATTCTAGGTGGAAAAAGTGGAAATTTTTTTAATTTTTGTTATTTAATTGATATTATTTTTCATAGCAAATAAAGTAAAATTTAGTCATTTTAAGCAAAAAAGTTTGAACACGAACCCTAGGTGTCTCCACCGTCCCTGTCCTGGGGATTGATGGATCATGTAAATTGCAAGTTATGCCCCAAGTTGATCAGGGTCTGGATATCACTTACTGGACCGACAAAGTGTTTAGCAAATTCGAACATGTGACTGCTTTACAAGGGTTAAAGCATTCCTTGAGCAATGGTGAAGAATGGAAAGCTTCTCAAAACAATTTTCCTTACTTTTAAGTGCTGTTTAATGGGCTAAAAGATTTTTTTTTTTTTTTTGCAAAAATGGTAGAAGTAGTGGGCTCCACTTCCTCCATGTGAGGAGGGGGTCACCTTGGGGTAAGCTCCGAGGTGCTTCTAGCATGATCTTTTTTTTTTTTTTTTTTTTGAGATGAAGGCTTCTTTAGATAGTGAGGCATGGACTATTTTGGTGACATGGACATCCCATCGTTGATTTTAAAAGTCCAAATTAGCATCACTAGTCAGCGTATAACAATTAACAAGTGATGAAGGTGACATGCAAATTAAAACGAAATGACGTGATTGCACAAAATTAAAGAAGAGCAACACAGCCGTTTGTTTAGTGACAAACGAAGCATTCATACCCCAATTTTTCATCAACTTGTAGAATGGTCCAAGACGATGAGTCCAAATCATGATATAAAATGTCCAAAAAAATCAATTCCTCCTCCCCTCTTAATGTCCCAACACTTACGTAATAACCTAAGTTGATTCAACTAACAGCTAAAGAGGGATGAATAGGTGTATAATGTGGAATTAATATATTTAATTAATAAAATATTTAAATATGGATGAATTGTAATCAATCAGTATTGTTGGAATAAATCAATCAACTGACAATATATAAATACATAACGTAAATAACACCAAATACGTTAAAGAAAGAAAAATCCTTAAAGAACTCTTCACAGAGAACGACACCAGGGCAAATCTTGCCAAGAAAATCTACTAAAAAAAATAGCTTATAGTTGGTTCAAACACAACTAAACCTTTGTAGAATCTAACCATCCACACCTGTAAATCACAGAAGAATTTTTCCATTGTGCCTCCAGCACTTTCCAGCAACTTTGCACTATCTTTTCTTTCCACGTTAATTGTAAAAATGAACCTCGTTCATTTGTGATTGAAACTCCAGTTATATCTCTCGAACTTTAGAACTCTGAAGACAATATGATTTAGGGCTTGTATTTTCAGATTGAACAATCTTGAATATCAAATCAAGAAGTTGTTTCATTGATCTTTGGAGGATCAAAGAATGTATTGATGTATTGATATATTGATATAATGTATTCTAAAAGAATCATAATGATCAACCATCCCTAAAACAAAATAGGAGCTTGATATGTGCAGTAGTAGTAATTGGCTATTTGAGGTAGTTTATAGAGTTGTAAGAAGTCTAAAAATTGCGAAATATGTGCAAGATTTTACGATCGTTAGTATTTTCGTCATATATTTCTTTATCGATATACGTTTGAGGCTATACAAAGTGCGTTGAAAAGATAACTCAAAGCTACCATTCTTGTAGAAGTATCATTTTTTTTCAATTAGAGCGTTTTCTATCTGAAAACTAGATCTCAACATCTGGATGAAATTTTGGAGCATAATTCATTCAAGTTTTTGATACTCAGTTGACTTTTCATTTCATCTCAATTGCTTTTGAACAATAGTTTGATCTTCTTTAGTATGCATTGACCCATTTTAAAGACACGTCCAATATCTAATACTTTGACTGCGAATACAACTTGAAACGTGAATTTTTTGTTTATGGATAGCTATTTACAATTAAAACCTAACAACATGCCTTTGGTATGCTGTTTTCAAATCGTTTTCAATTTTCAATTTTGCAAAACACTAAAATCATGTTCGTTATGTCATCTCATTACCGAAAATGTATTTTCGAAAATGAGATTAAACTTATAACATAAAACTCAAAATACATTTTTGACGTTTTGAGTATTTTCAGTAAAAATTCTGAAAACACTCAAAACATAGAAAACAAATGTTCGAATAAAAAACATATATAAAAAAAAAAATTAAAATTATTAAGTATGCAATATAATTTAAATAAATAAAATATTTAATAAATTGAAAATTAAAATCTATGATCTTATAATTCTAAAAATAAAAATAAAAATTTTGAAACAATAAAATTATAAAAAAATAAAAAAAATTATAAAAAAACTAAAAACTCAACTTTTTACTATTATTTACATTAAAATTCTAAAAAACATTTAAATCATGAATATAAATAAAAATATGTTCGCAATCCACATCAATAAAATTTTGTTTTGTTTCATATATATATATATATATATATATATATATATATATATATATATATATATATATAGTATGTTAATATAATTTTTTTTTTTATTAATCAAACTCTATAAAATAAAATGTCAAAATAATTTTTCATGATTTCAAGCCAAACATACTTTCTAGTTTTCTGTTTTGAGAAATAATTTTCCAAAATTACAAATTAAATGTCTTTCGATTCTTTGAACAATCTCAAAACACACTCAAAATTGAAAATTGAAAAGTAAATATCAAAAACTGAAACACAAATAAAGTGGACCCTTAGATTCCAATTCCCATCCCATTGGGTTTCGCAGGAGATTATATGGCTAAATGGGTCGAGCCGCTCGTTGGCTCGGCTCGTCAAGATCACGAGCTCAACCACGAGTCAATCACCGTTGCCGAACCACGAGTGCCAACGAGCTTTGACGAAAATAACAGAAAAAAAAGTTATTAATCATTTATTTAATACATAACTTATTACTTATATTTATAACTTATAAGTATAAGTGTATAACTAATTAAGAATTTATATCAATAATATTAAATATTATATTCAAGATTTCAAATATTTTAACTATCGATTCGATTGTCGACTAAATCAACCTAAGACGGTAGTGGGGGGTTTTTTTTTTTCTAAAAAAAAAAAAAAGACGGTAGAGGGGTTTACGATTTACCGTTTTTATTTATTATTAAAAAAAAAAACACCCGAGCTCGACACGGGTCAAACGAGCCGAGCTGAGCAACCCGAGCTATGGGCCGAGCCGGCTCGGCTCGGCCCATTGCCACCTATAAATCTTGAACTATAAGTACTCATTTATAAATCAGTTTATTATAAATTTTCAAATTATATTTTAATCATGCACATTTGTTGGAATGACCTTTTAACCACACATTTAAGCTAAAAAAGAACAAAAAACCATTTATAAATAAAAAAATGTCAGCCGAACAGAGCCTTTGCATATTTAATTTTGTCGTTAGATTGTTTGTAATTATTTATTTATTTTTTTATGAAAAAATAATTCGATATTTTCAATGTAAAATATGTGGTTGAAAAGTAGTTTAAAAAATGTGTTTATAAAAATTTATTTAGGAGCCAAATAGATCATTTTTAGTAGGTTTTATAAAATTAATAAAATATGTAGCTGAAAAAAGATAAAAGTTATGATTAATAAAATATTTTGTTAAATTTAGACATAAGAATTCCATTATATAATGAGAGTCTCAGCCAATTTATATTTGTCTTAAACCCGTGTTTGAGATCCATTATTTCAAAACAATATGGTTTGTAATAATAAATTTTGAAAAATGTATGATTGAAAATAGCAAATCTTTTTTAATTTATGTATAAATTTTTTTATTGATAAAATATGTGATTAAAAAATTAATTTTAAAAAAATAAAATTTAAAATAATGGATACCAAACAAAAATTAGCAATCTATGTTGAGTTTCAATATTTAAAAAGATTATGCTACTTGGACTGGGACCTGGCTCACTGTCCTATCTGTAGCACTGCCCTATTTAAAATTATTTTCTACAAAAGTTAACTATTTAAATATTCAACTTTATTATTGACGATTAAGTTACATTATTAAATATTTTTAAGTACTTGTTTACTTGGGCTTTACCGCTATTTTGTGTGCAAAGTCCTTGACCTTGTCGAAGCAATCTGCTTGTCACTTTCGTCACTCAAAAGGAGACAATATTGTGCCTTAACAATTACGTTTTACCACTCGGGCTTGTTTGGTCAAGCAAGAAATTTTCAGTTTTTCACCAAACTCATTTTCTACTAATTTTCACATTTCAACCACTTTTCTACCACATAATTCCCCAAATTTTTTTTCTATGATTACCAAATAGACTAAAGTGAAATGTGGTATTAAAGTAATTTCGAAATTGTGATGCTATAATGTGGTTTGAAATTGTGTTGTTTATAAATGATCATCCGTTTGGTAAAAAGTTTTGTTTATAAAAAAGAATATAATGTTTTCAAGGTATAAAATGTTTTTGAAAAATAATTTGGGAAAGTGTGTGTGATTAATAAGTGATTTAGAAAAACGTGTTGTTTATAAGACTGTGTTCGGCTACTATTATAATTTAAATTATAATTGATACAATTTCTCATATCACTTTTTAACCATACACATTTTCTCTCTCCAATTTTTAAACACATCTTATCTAAAAAACTCAAATAATATACATTATAATTCAAATTCTATTTAAATACACGTCAATGGTCCCATTTTGGTAACCTTACTTTTTTTTAGTTTATAAACTAATTTATAAACTACACAATTTTTCAAACTACTTTTTAACTACACATATTTTCTTTCTCCAATTTACAATCATTACTTTTTTACTTCAAAATAGTAAATAAACTATTTTATAACCCTACAGATGTCATGTAATCATTACAATTTATAAAATAATTTATAAATAACATAAATCTTCAAACTACTTTTTAAAATCACATATTCTTTGTCCGCATTTTAATCACACATTTTACCTCGAAAAGATAAATAAGTTAATTTATAATTGCTGCAGTATTATCGAACAAAGCATTGCGCCTCTGCTAAGTAAAAGCTTTTTTGTTTATATTAACAAATAATGTGATGTTTTCAAGTTAAAATATGTGATTTGAAAAAATATGTATAATTAAAAAGTAATTTAAAAAAATATTATCTATAAATTTGTTTTTAACAGTTTATCAAAGGGTGGTTGCGTATATATTGGATAAAGAACTACACGGGCAAGTCTCCAGACCCTATTTCTCACTACGAAAAATGGAAGGAAAATAAATAATAATTCCTGTTTTATTTATTTAAATATTGCCGCCAAATGCCTGCAGATTTTTGTTCTTCGCCACATAGATAAGCCGCCAACAGCGCTCTCCGCTCTTCGACATGCATCTGCGCCATTCCCGCCCTCCATTGGCCGACATGTATTGGGCTTATCAAGCTCCTTGTGTTCTCTATAGAACGCAATTATGCCATGTTTGATTAAAAAAAGATGGAAAATAATTAGGTCGTATTTGATTGAAATGATAGAAAATTGGGGAAAAGAAAATAATTTTCTGAAATTGAAAGTGTTTGATTGACTAATTTTATAGGTGAAAAAAGTGAAAATCTTTTAAGTTTTGTTGTTTAATTGACATTATTTCTCATAACAAATAAAACAAAATTTAGCTATTTTCATTATATATAATATTAATTTTTTGAAAAACAAATAAGTCTGTTAACAATAATAATTAGACCAAACAAGGCGAAAAATAATACCTGACGCGATCCCACGTTGGAATCTCGACGAAACGCGAAATAATAAATTAAGAACGTAGGAAAAATTCAGATTCAACCAAACAAACACAAGAACATAATAATTAAAATACTGGAAAGATAAAATTGACGATAGGACCTGGACCCAACAATCACGACGCAATGAATGACGATGCAGATTGAGGAACTGAGGCTTTCGAAATGCCACAAGGGATGTCAAACTCCTTAATAAGTTTCTGATTGGAACGCCACAAATATTCAAGAGAATATTTGATAAGTTCTATGAACTGTTCTTCAAAAACAAGAAAAATGAATTCTCATTTTCTAGAGAGAAAAATCTCACATAAATTCAATAATAACCAAGCTGTCTTCTGCTATGAATGAAAAACATAATATAAAGTCAAAACACGCCTAAAAACTGACCTAGCAGCACTAGGGTTCGAAAATAGAATTAATAATTAATAAAGCGGAAATTAAATTAAAATTCTGGAAAATCTACTTCGATTGAAACCTAGCAATCGCGTGGTTTAACCTCGCACGATCGCGTGGTTAGACCTGAAAGTCTCGGCTTGATTTTTGATGCATGTGAGTGATCGCGCCTTCCTTGGCCTGCGCGATCGCGTGATCTTCCCGGCTGACCCTCTTTTCGTTCTTTTGAAACATCTCGATCCGGTTTGATTCTCGACTCGGGCCCAACACGAAATTTACTTGTTTTCCCACCTACATTGCTGCTGCATCGATGGTAACTTGATTTCTCTTTTTGTCTCATATCTTAGATCATATCATCCCCCATCTCTTAAAAATGACTCGAGCTCGAATCTGTATATGGCCTCTCCTTTATGTATCCTTTGCTTTCGTTGGTTCGAGGGGCCTGTTCATGTTTTGAGCTATCCATCATCTTTTGGGGCTGTTCTGTCCGGCAATTAATTTTCTCTTTGCCCTTAGTTTTGTGATTTGATTTTAATACCTGCAAAACAGAATTAGCTAAACTAAGGAGGAATGTGTTAGCAAATGCAAATAAACTCATTTTTGTGGTGAACTCTATTTTCTTTTTCTTTTAGAGGTCGTGGCCTCAACTCTCTTGTTTTCAATTTTCACACCCTCTCCTTTTTCGGAGGTCGTGGCCTCAACGCTCTTATTTTTCCCCTCAAACTCGCTGTTTATTTTCAATTGATCTTCTTGGACTTCTTTAGGTGATAGCGGAGCAAGAGTATTCCTTTTTCCACCCTTCACAAAAGAATATCGATTTTTAAACCCATCATGCACCACTCTCCTATCATGTTGCCATGACCTTCCCAAAAAAATGTGCCCAACATGCATAGGGACTATATCACACACAACATCATCTCTATAACCCCCAATGGTGAATTTAATATTAACCTGCCTGTTCACTTTAAGTTCTCCTGACTCGGTTAACCATTGTAATTTATAGGGGTTGGGGTGTTTCACCTTAGGCAATCTCAATTTCTCCACCAATAATGTACTAATCACATTAGTACAACTTCCCCCGTCAATTACCATCCCACAAACCTTTTCCCCACCAAACACTAAGTGTGGAAAATTTAGGACACGTCTATTCACACCCTTTCACCACATAAGTTAATCCATCTTCATCGCTACTACTAGCCCCCGCATCCTGCAACCTAGGCATTCCCTTGAATTCATCCTCTAAACTAATTTCGCCATTTTCAAGCAAGAGCATTATTCTCTTATTTGGACACTGTGATGTTATATGGCTCGAACCCAAACACTTAATATTTCTATCCCTAGTAGGTTGAGAATCAGAAATATTTTTACATTTAGTTGTAGGTTCCTCCTTTCCCTTCAGGACATGCTTTTCATTGTGATCCTTCCTCGGTTGTGATGTAGGGTAAGTCCCCGGTGAGTTTTTAGATGTCCCCTTTCGCCTTAATTGCATCTCCACCTTCATTTCCATATGCACCATGTCTTCTAGTTCCACGTATCAATGACGTTGGCAATATCTCTGTTAAACCCACCCAAAAATCTAGCCATTGTAGCTTCCCGGTCCTCCATCACGTTGGCCCTAATCATGGCTACCTCCATGTCTTTCTGATATTCCTCTACACTCCTAGAACCTTGCGTAAGCCCATGCAACCTTTGGTAAATATCCTTATGATAGTGGCTTGGGACAAACCTCTTTCTTATTATGATTTTCATCTCACACCATGTGTCCACCGACCCCTCACCATTCCAATTGATCCCACCAATTAATTGCATAATCGATGAACTCAACGACCGCTAACTTCACCTTCTTTCCTTCCGAATAATTGTGGCAACCAAACATCAACTCTACCTTCTTCTCCCAATCTAGGTAAGCCTCCGGATCACTCCTCCCATGAAAAGGTGGAATAGACATTTTCATTTTACCTAGATTATCATCTACTTAATCCCGATCACCACGATCTCTTCTATTATTTTCCCTTTCATACCTATCTCCTCTACCCCTTCTCCTTCTTACACTAGCCACAGATGATTGGATACTACTCCCTTCACCCGCAAACTCCTCATCATCAAACCCATAGCCAACCCTTTGATTATTTCTTCACCTATGATCTCTCACATCTTCCCTCCTAGCTCTAGGACCCGTATGAGTTTGTTCCCTACGCAACCTATTAATAGTTTCTTCCTGCCTATCCATCATAGTCATCAACCTCTCAAATTGCTCATGTAAAGTTGCCATCACACCTACATCATTCTCATTCACCATATTCATACCTTTCGGTCGTTTGTTGTGGCTCCTTGATGAAGTTGCCGGCTCTCTTCTGTAAATTCCCTTGTTGTCCCCAACTGATGAAGATGATGAATCCCGTCGGCTAGACATTATTAGTCTTCACAGAAATAAGTAGAAAATTCCTCACAAAATGTATCGCTTGTGTATCACTCAAAATCCCCCTTCCAAGCACTTCAAAAACAATCCAATAACTCAAGCAAGGGTAAGACACGATAAGACACGATTAAGAACAAGAGAATTTGGAAATTGAGACAAATTCGGATATTCGAGAAAACAATGAAATTTTCGTTTTTTTAATTTGAAATTCAACTACGAGTGCAGCGTAACAAACGAATTTGAATTTGGATAAGAATTGACTAAAATAAACAAGATTGAATCTTTGTTGGATTTTTGTATGGATCAAATAATAGAAATTTTTTACTGGTACGAAGAACAAGGAAAACAAGAAAAACAAGAAAAGTTAAGAAATACCAAGAATTGAATCTAGATCCAAGCTCTAATACCAGATGACGCGATCCCACGCGGGAATCTCGATGAAACGCGGAATAATAAATTAAGAACGTAGGAAAGATCTAGATTCAGTCAAACAAATACAAGAACACAAGAATTAAAATACTGAAAAGCTAAAATTGACGATAGGACCTGGACCCAACAATCACGACGCAATGAATGACGATACGGATTGAAGAACCGAGATTTTTGAAACGCCACAAGGGATGTCAAACTACCTGATAAAATTCTGATTGGAACACCACAAATATTCAAGAGAATATTTAATAAGTTCTATGGGCTGTTCTCTAAGAATAAGAAAAATGAATCCTCCTTTTCTAGAGAGAAAAATCTCACATCAATTCAATAATAACAAAGTTGACTTCTGTTATGAATGAAAAACATAATATAAAGTCAAAACACACCTAAAAACTGACCTAGCCGCACTAGGGTTCGAAAATAGAATTAATAATTAATAAAACGGAAATTAAATTAAAATTCGCGAAAATATGATCCGATCGAAACCGAGCGATCACGTGGTTTAACCTTGTGTGATCGCGTGGTTAGGCCTGAAAGTCTCAGTTTGATTTTAGATGCATGTGAGTGATCGCGACTTCCTTGGCCTGCGCGATCGGGTGATCTTCTCGGCTGGCCTTCTTTTCGTCCCTTTGAAACAACTCGATCCGATTTGATTCTCGACTCGGGCCCAACACGAAATTTACTTGTTTTCCCACCTAGATTGCTGCTGCATCGATGGTAACTTGATTTCTCTTTTGGTCTCCTATCTTGGATCATATCATTATCCATGCAAGTTGAAAAATATTTTCTCACCTAAACCCAAAGAAAACACTTTCCTTGTTTTCAGGAAAATTACAGAAAAAGAAAACACTTGATTCCTTGTTTTCATGGCAAAAAAGACAATCAAACACACCGAAAGGTAGAAAATGAAAATATTTTCCACCTTCCAACGCGACGCAATGCAAATCAAACAAAGTCTATAATTTATAAAATTATAAAAAAATGCAATTTCTCAAATTATTTTTTAATCGAACATATTTTTCTCTCAACTTCTTAATTACATATTTTAGCTAAAAAATATGAGTAAACCAATTTATAAATAATACAATGTTATCGAACAGAGCCTTATGAACTTTCGTTGGTCCTTTTTTATGTAACTTAATCATTACAATGCTCTATCCGGTAACATTATATCAATTATAAATTTGTTTATTTTTATTTTTGAGGTAAAATATGTGGTTAAAAAGTGGAGAGAGAAAATATGTATGATTAAAAAGTGGTTTGAGAAATTGTGCTTATTACGACCATGTGTAAATGAACTGACACGTCATTCACGAGGCACATGTGGGGCCCACAGACATCCAGTGACACTCAAACTCTATAGTCATGGGTCCATTAGTCATGACTCACCCACATGGGTCAACACTTTAGATGTGCCTCTTGACTATAATCAAATGTCGGGGTCCAATATTGTCTGAAGTCCAATAGTCAGAATGGTTATGGTGGACTGGTACCATCCAGAGCTTTTACTCTGGAAATGTGACAAGACTAGTTAATGTGTCAGAGAGATGTGACCCATCTGCAAAGGATAACTTGATGTGATAACGTCTTTAATGAGATGTGATAGCAGCCTCAATCCTATAGTAGATGGTAATGATTATAACCAAAGAAATGGTTAACCACATGAAGGCTTGAGAATTTGCCACTTGCAAAGTACGCGCGTGTCATAACCTGAGACAATAACTCTTTCTATAAATAGATTATCTTTTCCTCCAAGAGAAATGTTAGTAACTCAATACTCAAATACAATGTATAAATCACACTTTCTTCTCTCATTTACACACTTATATTTCCTATATCCAATTTATATTTACTCACAATGAGTCATGACTTGAGCATTGGAGTGCGAATGGGAGCTACCCCTACTCCCGTTGCATCTGACTGTTTGTCCAAGTGCATAAGAAGTCCGCGTGTTCAAGAGGAAGGAGCTAAGATGTATTGATCCGAGGTCCTACCAGATTTTGTGGTCAACATTTTGGCATCATCTATGGGAAACCATACTTCTAACCACGAATTCACATGGTAAAAAGTTACCAAGAAAACCTTGAAAAGGGAACAAGAACCTCTTGAAAAAAAGTGAAAAAATACATTAAAAACATTGAAAAATGTTGGAAACCTCTTGAGAAAAACGGTTAACACTTGTAGATAACTTTTTGAAAGAGATTGGTAAAAAAGAAACTTAAAGAAACCTTGAAAGGGCTCAAAACTTTGAAATATAAGTTTCACAATCTTGAAAAAGGCCCAGAATTTTGAAATATAAGATTGTGTTCTCTTTATGTTTCAATTTTCAATTTTTCATTTTCGAAAATATTTTCTGTTTTCTATTTTCAGTGTTGTTTTCAAAATTGCTGAAAACGCTTTTGGTTTGTTATTTCTGAAAACTGTTTTTGAAAATGAAAAGCTGAAAAACATGTTCTGTTTGAAATTTTACAAAAAACTTTTTTGTGTACTTGTCATTATACTTCGAGTGTTTTTGAATGAAGAAATTTGTTCTTATTTAGCTAACTTTGAGGGTTTTGTGAAAATAAATTTTAGCTATAAATAATAATAGAAATGATAATTTGTAAAAAAAAAAAAAAAATTAGCTATAAATAATATTAGAAATGATAATTTGTAAATAATACTTGAAATATTTTTTTTTTTTTTTTAGTTACTAGAAACAAATTTTAGTTATAAATAATATTAGAAATGATAATTTGTAAAAGGAAAAGAAAAAAGTGGTGTTGGCTGATTTTTTTTAAAAAAAAAGTGCAAACGCCCGTTTTTGGATTTGTGAAGAGCGAAAAACGTCAAAACTGTGTTTTCTGTTTTCTTTACCAAATTTGTTTTCTGTTTTCCTTTTTATTTTCGAAAATGGTGTAACAGAACACATTTTTTGCATTTTCGAAGACAGAAACAAGCTGGAAAACGACAAAGAGAAAGCAGCCTAAGTTTTTCAACTTTGAAAAGGGCTTAAAACCTTGAAATAGAAGTTTCACCAACTTGAAGAAAGGATAACTCATAAGCTATAATAATCATGAGTGATAATGAAAGTGACGCAAATCTTAGAAGGAGCAAGAGTGAACAACATAACAATGATGACAAAATACCCCACATGGACAACATCAAGATGCCAACGAGGAGGCCCCATAGCCTAACCCACCTCGAAGGCACAGGAGTAGACACCTATTGAGGGACTGACGCGCATGGTAGTTCAAATGATAGAAATGTAGAGGCAGCAAATTGAAGAAATAGTTGTTATAAAAGCCTATATGACAAGGGGATATGTGGTAAATGATCTGGCTGCACTGTTACAATACCCCCAAACTCAACCACAATATTAGCCTTCTGGCATAGATACTTTGCACTACTACAATTTTCCTCCAGGAGACGTCGGAGTGGACTCCATGCAGCCCCATGTAGAGGACTTTGCGTATGTAGTGCAAGAGGAATGCAACTTCCCTCTTGAACATCATAGGAAGACTGCTCCGTCAAGGTCTGGCAGTGTTTTTAGTTGGATAGGGGATCTCTGATCTAGAAATAGACATGGGAGAAGGGCTAAAGAAGCCCTCCCCCAAACACAAGCGCCTAGAAATAGGCAAGAGCAAAGGGCTGAAGAAGTTCATACGCAAAACCAAGTGCCTAGAAATAGGTATGAAAGAGGAGCCGAAGAAGCTTACCCACCAGCGCAAGAGCATTGAAACAAAGAGGAGAGAAGGGCTGCAGAAGCTCACTCTCTAACATAAGGAATACTACCTTCTTATCCAATGTCACATTATGGTTAGGCCTTGTCACCCCATGAGAGGAATCAGCCACAATGACACTATGGCCAAGCACACCCCCATGATGAGATGATGTCAGACCATGGTGAAAACCCTAAAGAACTTCCGTCTTATGAAATAGAAGATGATGAGGAGGTCAACCCTTTTTCTGAAGGCATTCGGAGATATCCAGTACCCTCCAATTTCGAAATATAGAAAATAACAAAATATTTCGAGAGAGGCGACACAGATGATCACCTCCTGAATTATCGCGCGAGTATGGAGATGGCGGGAGCCACTCCGGCTCTAAAATGCAAAGCATTTGCATTAACTCTGGAAGGGAGCATTGTACGATGGTATAAGAAGCTCCTACCAGGCAGCATCCACAATTGAAAGGATTTGAAAATAGCCTTAAAAAATAGCTTTATATCCTTCAGGCCGGGACAACTCCCACTCCAGTGAAAGAAAGACTTGAGGCAAGGAAAGAATGAGTTGCTGAAAGGCTACCAGTCCGCTTCAAAGAAGAGATGCATAACTATGAAAACATTACAGAACCAGAAATGTTCTTTGCTCTAAAAGGGGGTTTTGATATGAACTTCATGTTCTGGAGAGATATCTGGAGTCGTAAACCGTGAGATTATAATGCTCTTGTAGATTTGATGAAAGAGAAAACCATCTCAGAGGAGATGGCAAGGGATTGAGATGGCCATCCTCAGGAACGCTAAAACACCGAACATGACTTCGAAGTTAACCCAACAATTGGGGGTGACAAGAACCAATTCAGAAACTGTCGCGAGGGTGGCTCTCACCCATTTCCAAGTGTCACGCAGTGAAAATGCTTATCTTCCCATTCGGTTCGGCAAGTCGGCAACAGCTAGGTGATTGAATATTTTACCATGAAGTGCTCTAATGATATGATCATATTGAAGGTATTTCCTTTACATCCTACCCATCAGCATGCCTGTGTGCCAGTTGTTTTGCCTTGCCGACCAATGAATGAGAGGTAAGCTACCTAGAGGCGAGAAACCTTGAGAGCTAAACCTGCGATCCGTGAAAGTTGGTATCAGAGCGGGACCGCTTGAATGTGTTGTTGGTCTTGTGGAGATAAATGACATGAATTCTCGCGGAGAAAAGATTTTGGGCCACAGATCCTGTCGGAAAGCATGCAGAACACGAAGAAGGAAGCTATGGGGAAGATGGGTGTGCTGGGCAGCGTTGAGCGATTGCTTTTGAAGGAGTTTTGATGAACGCATTTTGTAGGGCCTATGAGAATGTAGTGGGTATGTGTTTCGACATGTGCTGGAGGCGCTGCGGCTGGAGGTCGTCCACCGAAGAACTACTGCTTATGGGGGCAGATGGTGAAGGTTGGTGACGGAGGCGGTATGTACAAGTTATAGCGGGCAAGTGTGGGAGTACCACCATGTGAATGCTCGTCCATGAGGGGATGACGTCGTTTAATTCTGCAATTGAGGAGTGTGTGTTGATGCGAAGCTCACTTCCCGCTAGGAGGATGTAAGCTGATTCGGATGGGGGAGAATGTCACGCAGTGAAAATGCTTATCTCCCCATTTGGTTCGGCAAGTCGACAACAGCTAGGAGGTTGACCTATTTTACCATGAAGTGCTCTAATAATGTGATCATATTGCAGGCATTTTCCTTACATCCTACCCATCAGCTTGCGTGTGTGCCAGTTGTTCTGCCTTTCCGACCAATGAATGAGAAGTAAGCTACCTAGAGACGAGAAACCTCGGGAGCAAGACCTGTGATCCATGAAACCGGAGTTCGGATCCTGCTATGCAGTTGAAATCACAGAGGCTATCCCAAATTCCCACTCCTCACTCCATATGATGACACCCGCCATCGCTCTAGAAGAAGATGGTGCTAGCCGAAGTGGTAAACAGCCCATGACTGGGCCATATTGTGCATACCATATATTTTATGGGTAGGCGACAGAGGATTACAAGGACGTGCAAATGATGGCAGAACAAAAGGCCAATGAAAGGAAATGAGGCAATATAGACCCCAAACATGGAAGGCCAAATAGGCTAAGCGACCAAAGGTTCAATCGAACCAATCGCAGGGACAACCAGAGAAACTCTCCTAGAGAAGGCAATAATAATCGCCAAAGGGAGCGAAGCCATGATAGAAATGGAGCTCCAGCACCTGATAGAAATATCAGGGACTTGTCTCCTCCCAATGATCCACCAATCCGTGACATTGATACCATTTTTAGAGGACTACACCAAGGAGGGAGTACAAACAACTCTCAAAAGCGATACATCAAAGATGCCAAAGAGTTTGTCAATGTTAATTATCATATTAACTCACACCCTACTGCGACTTTAAGAACGGAGTCCATTCACATTGGATGATGCAATCGGGGTGCATTTCCCGCACAATGATGCGTTGGTGATCCGTACAGTAGTCATTAGGGATGGGAAAAAACTAAACCCAACTGACGAACCCGACAACCCAACTAAAATCGATCGGTTTGTGTTGGTTTCTTAGGTGGTTGGGTTGGTTTGCGGGTTGGGAGATGTAAATTTGAATCGGCTTAATTTGGGTTGCGGATTAAGTTAAAAACCTGAATTAACCCAACCCAAACTGACCCGTTAATGAGTTGTATTATGTTTAATATGAATTATGACTCTATGTTTAATTTAGACCAAGTTTTTATTTGAGTTTTGACTAGTTCATATTTGTTATTTTGTAAATGAATGAGTTTGGCCAATGTTAATCTAGTGGGCAGTAGTGCACTGCTTGTTATTTGCATATTTTGTGAATCTATCAATTAAGCTTATAATCACGTAGTGGTTGCGTGGTGTCTTTGACTGGTTTATATTTGTGAATCTATCTAATTCATAATACAAATTGGGCCTAATATTAACCAAGTTAAATTAAATAGGGAAAATTACTTAACTACCTAGATGTAATGTACTAAAATTAAAAAATACCGAATTTTCAAACTATTCGTAATATTATTGGATTTCTTGTCATAACTTTAGAAAAATACCGAATTTTGAAGAGAGAGAATATAATATTTGATTGACAAGACTAATCGGAAATCCTTTTATTAAGGAAATTTGTTACCAATTATTTAGGTAATTCAATTAGGAATTTCAAATATCCTGAAATTTAGCCACACGCTTCCTTTCTTGGCAGATTACTATCTTCTATATTTGTGTACTGATTAATCTCTGTCATTTTTATGTAATATTACATTGTTTGCTACTAATATTAAATGTCGTGTAATGTATTGTAATACATGTTGTCATTACAGTATATCTAACATCACAAAAAGACGGTATTTTAATTACATTACAAAGCTTGTAATAGTAGATAAAGTGAAATTAAACACATTGAAAGGTTATTGTGCATATAATTTTGCCTCATGAATCCATAGTGTATTATATAATATCACTGAATGTAATATTACAACGGATGTAATATATAGTGTAAGTGCTGGAGTTGCTCGCAATATTACATTCCATGTAATTACTTAATATTTGTAAAACATTACATTGGATGTAATTCAGAAGCTGATATATGATTTTATCGATTAAATTTCATATAACGCCAGTTCGATGTATGGTAAATTGCATGTGTTTTTAATTAAATTACATAGCTCGTAATATCACGCCTGATCTAGAAAATAATTTATCATATTAATAAACTAATTTAATAATTGTAATTTTCATATTATTAGTTGATTTTAAATGTAATTACACCCCTAATTTAATCTTCTAAATAAATGGTAACTATATCCCTCAATAATATGTTCCATAGTTAATAAGGCCAATTAAATAATACATATTCTCTCATAGAATTCGGTATTTTTCTAAATAGTTTCTAAATAATGTATTTATCTAAGAAAGATTGAAGAAACTAGTGTAGAGTCTAATTAATCCAATTAAATAATACAAATATAGCAATTAATTCAATATAAGGCCCAAAATAGGAGGCCCAGTAATCAAAATAAAAATATGAAGCCCAAAATGAAAGCCCAAGCCAATCCAAACCGGCCAACATTGGTTTGAGTTGGTTTGATTTTTTAAACTCTCATTGGGTTGATTGGTTTCATTTTCATGCAAATCGACATGGTTGGTTTGGGTTCGAGTTGGCCTTCAACACAATCCAATCCAACACAACCCACTCCCATCCCTAGTAGTCCCCAGGACACAGGAATGATTTATTCCAGATGTTGGTAGATGACGGGGCCTCAATAAATGTGATTTATGGGGTCACCTATGACAAAATGGTTATTGATATCCAACTTACTCCAATTGAATTTTTGGTCGTGGACAAAAGTTCATCATATCATGGGTCCATAGGAAGGCTAGGTCTCATAAACCTTGAAGCCGTCACCCATACAAAATATATTTGTATGAAATTCCTAACAGAAAATAGGATACCAATAGTCAGAGGGAATCAAACTGAATCCTGAGCCTGTTACACGAAAGCAATTCGAAAGTTATAAGATTGGACGGTCAACATGATTAGTGATGTAGCGACGACTGATGCAGCTCCGAAACCTAAAAGACTGGGTGCTGTGCCTAGCATCGACACAGATGTTGCGATGCTTGAAGATGAGGATCTGACGGATTTAGACCCAAGGATGATGGGTGCAGAATGTAACACCACTCCGATTGAAAAGTTGGCATGTTTCCTCATTGATCCTTTAGATCCTATCAAGGAGCTACAGATTGGGCAAGACTCCCCAAAAGAGTTTAAGGAGAGGCTGAAAAGATTTCTTCGCTAAAACCTTAACTTATTTGCATGGAAACACAACAACATGGTGGGAATAGACCAAAGGTGGCCTACCACAGGCTCCAAATTAATCCACGCCACCCCGGACATAGGCAGAAGAGAAGGCCTATGAGTCCAAAACAATATGAGGGCCAAGCTTTGGCTGACATCATAGCCGAATTCACACACCTACACAAGGTGGAAATGGTTGAAAATATTAAAAATTATCCTAAGCGGGGACTGTTCGTTGATGAGTCTTCCACTGAAAGTAGGTCCGGAGCTGAGGTAATACAGGTGAGTTCGGAAAGGCACAAGCTACACAAAATGATTTGCTTCGGTTTCGCAACTTCTAATAATATGGTAGAATATGAAGCCTTTCTAATGCACTAAAGTTAGCAATAGCTTTGTAATTCAAAGTGTTGGTGGCAAACAACGATTCCCAGCTCGTTGTAAGCCAAGTTAATGGACAATTTTCTATTAAAGAACCCAATATGGTGGCATACCTAAAAAAGGTAAAGGATTCTATAACTCATTTTGAAAAATTTGAGTTGGTCCACATACCAAGATCAGTAAGCACCAATGTTGATGCTTTGTCAAAACTGGCAAGTAGCAAAGATGTAGAACTCTTAAACATAGTACCCATTGAACACCTGTCGATCCCATCTATTAAGCTCTAGGCGGAAGTTTCTCAGTGGAAGAAGAAACCTCATGGATGAATCCAATTCTCTTATTTTTGAAGCATCAAACCCTGACAGATGAATTTGAGTCGGCCCAGAAATTGCAAGGATATGTGGTTCATTTCGTCCTGAAGGAAGAAGTGTGACGATCCGAAAATTTTGACGTCCTTTATTGTCCCTTATGACGTAATAAAAATGTTTTATAATTTATATAATTATTTTGAAGTTTAAATAAAGAAAAAACGTGCTTTAAAGAAAGAAGAAACAAAAATATTAAATAATAAAAGTTACGTAAAAAACGTATTTAAGTGTCTCTTTGTTCGAGACTTTTTCTTGCACCCCGACCTCATTTGATTACATGTCATTTATGTACGAGCAAGTTCTTGAAGTGAACTTTGAGAATATGAAAATGGTTTGTCATTCAGACCAACGGATAACCCTCGATGAGTTTTTAAAGTTAAGATGGTAAAAACGGTTAACCCAAAAATTGTTTTGAGTAGCCTACTTTGGAAGACTATAACTTCCTCCTTGGGTATCCGTTTCTTGCACCGTAAATTGAACATTAAATTACTCTTTTAGTACTTCAAAACGGTATCAAGAAACCAAGATCTCAACTCCGTTTGATATCTCAAATTTGAGTCCAAAAATACTGCAAACTGATTTCTTTGGAAGATTAAAGAGCACGTGTCCTCTCTTTATCTTGATGACTCACCAACCTGATAGGGACACTTGTTGCCTTGCATGTTGTTCACCGATATCTCGTGATGCGAAATATCCCCGCAAGTGTAGGGGTCGTGAGAAGTAATAAAGTGGACCTTAGAGTCCGGATTATCGTCCTACAGAGACTGGTATTAATTACCGAAATATTTTAGTTCTAAACATTATTTGAACAGACAAAGAGAATTAGTGATTGTGAACTAAAACTAAGAAATTAAACCAAAGAATTAAATTTGCAAATTTCTTTTTGTTTTAAAAACGATTGTAAGGTAGTTGGGATTCACAAATTCACCTAACCAATTAAATCAATTCCAAATCCAGGTTCTATTTTCTAAATATGTGTTCGATCAAATTCACTAATTCAAATTGAGATTCCTCTCTCGAGTTTAAATCAATCATATCTAAATAAGTCAACCTTGTATCTCTACAGTGGGTCAGAATATTCCTTATCTAAATGCCTTACACACAAGAATTCACACATGACCGCAATAATAATAAGGATATATCTCTATCTCTCATTTAATTACCGGATTTATTACCTAGATCTATGTTATTAACTCACCTCTCGGATTATGGAAATAACACATTAAGTCATGAAAGAGTGGCCAGTTCATTCACACATTAAACGCAATAATAAATCAACACATGCATATATCATTAAAACAAAGGAATATGGAATTAAAATAATTAACTAGGCTACATCGTTCATCCCAACATTAAAATTAGTTACACATCGTTATGAAAGAACAAAAATAATAAAAATAAACAATCATTGAAAAACAATATAAAGAATGAAAATCTTGCACCAAGTTTTGATTATTCAATTATCTTTAATTCACGTTCCTCTGCAATGCTTGATTCTCCAAGAATTTGATGTTGAAATCTCAATTGTAGCTTGTTCTATGGAGAGGCAAACGTTCAGATCTCGTGCCTCATGGGTTGTATATATAGGTTTTGGAGAAACCTAGGCCAAGAAAGAGAGATTTCTGTTGAAAATCGAGAAAAAAAGCCCATAGTCGGCCCAGTCTAATAAGCGCGCGATCGCCCTATTCATATCCGGAGATCGCGATGGTCATCTTTTCACGACTGTGTAAGTTGGTCCCTGTCTTTTTATTACCGCCTTGATCCTTAACTTCTGATTGTTGCGATTTAGTCCCCAAACTTTATATTCTTCTCGATTTACCCATTTTAGCTCTCAAACCCTTCAATTAGTTCCTCCAACCTTTGATTTCTTCTCTTTGGTACCATGTAGGTTTCCCGGTTGATGTTATCACTCCCCGTCTGTTCAATTTAGTTCTAATTTACATCAATTTGTGCATTTTTCAAATCAATTGCTCTATTCTTCATCTTTTGGGATATTTTCTGAAAAGTAAACAAATACAAACTAATTTAATAGCAATTATTCCAAAACGTCAACAATATATTCTACTTTAGACATACAAATAAGTGTATAAAATACACTTATCACATGTTGTCAATCTTACACTCCTACCTTGCATGTTTTCACTTGGACACGTCCAACTTATTGCTATATACCTCATTCTTGAGTATGCCTATAAATAGGCTTGAAATTTGAATGAATTTCACGCACCAAACACTAAGCAAAACTCCTTAGTGATATGATGATTTTATTCCTCCAAAAAAATTTATAGAATTTCAATGTTAGAATCATGTTTTTTAAATTGTTAGGATCAAGACATTTTAATATAATAACATGATCTTGGTACCTTTACTAGAGCTCTGGAGATCCAAAACAAGTGAAAAAGCCTTGAAGAAATCCTCAGAAAATAAGTCCAGAAGGCAGAAATTTTTGCAAGTATCGATACCTCCACAGTATGTATCGATACATGTACAGTAAAAAAATCATGATAGAAAACATGTATCAATATATGATACAACAAGTATCAATACATGCTACAACATTCCCAGAGTTTTTTAAGTCAGATCTAGGTGGGTGGAATATGTTTATTTGTCTACTTGATATCAGTTATGAATTATGTTATAAGTGCCCCCTATGTAAAGTAATTATAGATTACTCTTGACTTGACATGATCTTAACTTGACCTAACTTAAATATAGAGATCCATCAGGAGTACTTATCTTGAATGATATGAAATAAGATTTGGATAGAAAAGTCATATGCTTTGTAGTTTCACCTTTATGGTTAACCTTTGCATCAGAAAACTACTACTAACCAGAGATCCGCTTGGAGTAATTATCTTGACATAAACAAAGAGATAAGTTGTATGATCTGTAGTTGCGCTTTCATGGTGAACCTTTGCATCAAAAAACTATCTACTGACCTAACTTAACTCGTTTATATGCGAATTTCGAATATGTGAACTTGTCTTACTTGGATATTATCTTGATCTTGAATATGCAAGATTGATTTTTCTATGTGTAACTCCTGAACATATGAACTTGTCTTGACTAGACTAGACTTGTACTTGATTTTTCTATGTGTAACTCCTGAACATATGACTCAGTTATGCATTGTATTAAAAGGATTTTCATGTCTTTAATATGCATTGCATAGAATGGAATTTTTTGGTGTTACAGTCACTCTATCCCGCTTGTCTTGATATACGTGCTACGGAGTCCAGTAATTGGATCATGATATGGTTACGCTTGTTAATGAATTTTAGAGATCTCAATTCCCTGCTTGAAAATCGTGGTATAGAAACCCCGCTTGTAAAAAAACTTGTGGAATAAACCCCACGCTTAAAATAGGGATTATATTCCCTGCTTGTGCAGGCTCGGGATAGTAGTTGATTTGTAATATGGATCCTATTAAAAGTCATGTTCTCTTGAAAATACATGCATTTGCACCATTCATGATTATATGAACTTGACTTGATTAATATGCAAATGCATATGAACTAGAATACAGTAACTTGACTCAACTTGAATATATGTCTTGCCTCGACTTATCTTGTCTTATTTTGTCTTGTCTTGACTATATGACTTGAGTATTGGAATTTTTTGGTTTAAAAATATATATTAAAGTTGATCTTAATTATATTAAGTATGACTTGACTAGAATATATGAATTTGACTTGACTTGACTTGACTGGATATAACTTGAAATACATATAATCTAAAATGATTTGACTTGAATTTGAATTGGGACTGAATTTGACTTAAGAATATGACTTGTTTACGTGCAATAGCACATGTGCACCGTACTTCTCTCACTGAACAAGTGTATGCTCATTCCACGACATGTCCAATATTTCAAATAATAACATAAATGAAAAAGGAATTGGCGCGGATCTTCAGACAACGAGACAGATAGTGTTGTGCTAGGTAATGACCTGTGAGCCGTGGACTCACTAAATAAGGTCTTGTGTTTGAATTGTCAAACTCGGTATTTTATTATTGCTTCTATTTTAAAATCAAGATCTTATATTAAATGTTTTATCATTACTTTTTAAATGAATGGACTATTTTTAAAAGTAAAGTTATTTTGAAATCCCAGTCTAGTGACGTCGTTTATGTCACTAACTCTCGAAAAGAAGGATAAAAGTATTTTCGCAAATTACCTGTGCCACGTGTTGGCATCATAATTTTAAAATAAAAGAAAAATTCAGCCATGCGTCACAAGGTGGTATCAGAGCATAATTTTTTAAAACATTTGAAAAAGTCTTGAAATTTGTGTGCGTGACAAGGAGTACTATACAAATGAAGCTACATCGCACGCTTGTTACATTGTATGGGACCTACATATGGAAAATATGTCATGAGAGAAATCCATTAAGGAATACGAAAATCATGTCGAGTCACTATCCTTGGCACGAAAAGCCCTGAAACAAGGGTACTTCTAGCCCACCATGCGAAGAGACGCACATGATTTTGTTCGCAAGTGTGATAAATGCCAACGTCATGCCACCATACTAAACTAGCCTCATCATGAGCTAAGGTAGTGAATGAGCCCCTAGCCCTTCGCGAAGTGGGTAATAGATATTATTAGACCAATGCCAAGGGAGGAAGGGGAAACCATTGTTATGCAATAATGGCTATAGACTACTTCACCAAATTGGTTGAATCCGAACCATTGATGAGAATTATAGAGGATAATACTTCCAAGTTCATTTGGAAGAACATAATTTGTAGGTTCGTTATTTCCCATTCCTTGGTGACGGACAATGCGAAGAAATTAAGGAACAGGAAAGTTGAAGAGCTGTGTGATGACTGTGCATCTGTAAATTATTCTCCTACCCACATCATCTGTAAGCAAATGAATAGGTTGAGACAATAATTAAGATTATAAAGAACACACTAAAAAAGGTGTAGTCAACAAAAGGAGCTTGAGTAGATGAACTTACCAGAAGTCTCGTTGGTAATCCGGATCCAAAGCAGTGTGTTTAGTCGAAATTGGAGTGCCATCACGGTAAATTCACTTCGACGAAGTGGAAAATGAGGAAGACCAGAGGGTAGAACTCGACTTCCTCCTGGAAAAAAGGAGCAATTCCCAAATTGTACTGGATTGATATCAAGAAAAGATGGCCTACTTCATCAAGAAGGTGAAGAGAAGGTTCTTCGGAATCGGAGATTTGATCTTAAAAGAGGTGCTCCTTTCAACTCAGAAAGCTGAAGTTGGAACTTTAGGGCCTAATTGGGAAGGACCATACAAAGTTACTTCTGAGGTGGTTCCTGGGACTTACAGAATAGATGATCCCTCTGGACGAGTCTTGCCAAAGCCTTGGAATATATTGCAACTTCGTCGTTATTATCAATAAATTTTTTTTTTTTATTAGCATGTGGCATGCAACTTTCATCTTTTAAGTTATGCAACAAACATCATCTTCGTGTGTATTTTGCATCAAAAAAATTACAACTTATATTGAGAAGCATGAATTATAACAGTTATCAAATGAGATTTGGTGTGTTAACATTACATGACTGTCGTAGTGAGCAAGGTCCCAAAGGCTCGCTATTTATTAATTTTGGTTCAATTGTATAAAGAAAAGACATGGTTCCTACAAGGGGCTCTGCCTTTTATAAATATTTAAAGGAATCCATCACTTGATGAGGAGCACCCGGCACAAAAACTACACGACGAAAAACACTTCGAAATGTCAAAAACAGTGGAAGGAGTGTAATAACATATTTGAATCCACGAACACTTCAAATGTCTTTGAAACGTGTTAATCAGATTCAAAATAAACTTAAAATTTGTTCACTTCGGAACCTAACTAGGGACTGCCTGCCAGGTACGAAGGAAACTTCATTTCAACCAAACCTAACTAATGGACATAAATGTTTTAAACTTAGGTTTGAGAGAATATCATATGGAAACAAACCTCTTCCTGACTATAGCATCGCCTTGCATTTGGTCACTTATTGCTTATCTAAACAATGTTGAGATAAAAAATGACATGTAAGTTGTACAATTAACAAAAGGCCAAAACAATGCCTAAACTAAAAAAAGTAGATGAGTAAAAAGTCACTTCGATTGTCAAATTAAAGTTCACTACATCTCAATTATCAAATTAAAATTCACACTTAAAAAGGATTTTTCAAAACATTACAATTGGAAGAATTAAGAAGTAGGGGCATCTTCAGTAGAAATGATAACAGAAGCATCTTGAGCAGAGGCATCCCGGGCCGAAGTACCGTCAGCATGGTTGGCAAGAGATGCTTCCTCTTTAGCGCCAACAGGATTGGCAGGAGAAGCAACCTTTTAGCATCTTAGAGCTCAATATAGAAGGCTTCTATACTCGAAAGATCCAAGCAAGGAAATTTTTCCTTTACATCCTTCAGGGCCATCCGAGCCCCAGTGTTGCCAAAAAACCTCTGCATTGCTTCATATTTCGAAGTGTTCTCATAAGAATCTTTGAGATTTTGAACACCTTCGCCACCTTAGCTTCAATGTTCTGCTCCAAAGAAGAATATCTATCCTCTTCCCCCTGTTAGAACTCCTTCTCTTTTTCCAACTCAGCTGTGAGCTCCCCCACCCTCTTATTTAAGTAGCCCATCTCCGTATTTTCTTTATCGATGGTCTCAGAAGTTATTTTTTGAGCCTGGACCTCATGATCAAATGTCTTCGAAAAACTGGCCACATCAGCCCCTGCAGCTGCCAAGTCCAATTTTTGCTTGTCATTGTCCTCTTTTAAGCATTTGGCAGCATTCTTCTCTCCAAAGAAAGATTTGTTGGCCATTTTCAATTGGTCCCAGAGGTCACTAATCTTCCTCAACAAAAACTTGTTCACAAATATCTCTCGATGCAAAATATCCCCTCAACTGTACGGGTCGTGAGAAGTAATAAATGGACCTAGGAGTCCGGATTATCGTCTCATGAAGACTGCTACTAATTATCGAAATATGTTAGTTCTAGACCTTATTTGAACAAACAAGAGAATTTGAGATTTTAAATTAAAACTAATAACATAAACTAAAGAAGTAAATTTGCGAAATTGTTTTTGTTCTAAAAATGATTTTAAGATAGTTAAGAATCTCGATTTCACCGAGCCAATTATATTAATTCCAATTCCACGTTTTATTTCCTAATTATGTACTCGGTTGAATTCACTAATGTATATTGAAATTCATCTCTCGAGTTTAAATCAATTCTACCTAAATAATTCAACTATGTATCTCTACAGAGAGTCCGAATATTCCTTACCTAGATGCAATAAACACAAGTATTCACACACGACCGCAATAACAATAAAAATAATTAAATCACCTACTAAGTTATTAACTCACCTCTCGAATTATGGAAATACCTCAATAAATCATTAATTGGAAATCAAACAATTCAAGTATTAAGAACAATAATAAATCAATACATGCAACATAACATTAAAACTATGGAACTTTGAACTAAAATAATATGACTAGGCTACATCGTTCATTCCAACATGAAATTTAGTTACACATCATTAATAAGGAACAAGAACAATTAAAATAAATGTTCATTGAAAATAATATAAATAAAGAAACACTTGTACTAAGTTTTAATTCTTCAATTATCTTCAATTCACGCCCCTTTGTGATGCTTGATTCCCCAAGAATTTGATGTTGAATTTTCTATTGTGGCTCGTTCTTTGGAGAAACATAGGTTTTTTTTTTTTTTTTTTTTTTTTTTTTTGATTTTCATGCCAAGAGGTTGTATTTATAGTTGGAGAAGAGACCAAGTCAAAAAGGATAGCAAATTGTTAAACTCGCGAGTGAGTCTTTTCTTGTATCTGCATAGCGTTTAGTATTTCGATCATATCTTTCTATTCCCTTATTCGATTAAGGTGATTCAAAGTGATTTAGAAATATAACTTAAAGGGATACAAGTCTTCCTGAAATAGGATCTTCCCAATTCAAATGTTTATTTCCCCAAAATTAGGTGACAAAGTCCGATTAAAAATCCGTCCAAAATCTTGTGCGGTTGGAATCAATTTTATGGTAATATTTCATTCCTTTTTTTACTTCTACTTGCATCCAATTGACTCCTAAAAACCCTCAAAGTATCTTCTTGTGATCCAAATCAATCATTGGATATTTGCAAGTTAGTCATTCGTGTTTAATTTGCTCTTCAGTCCTTCAACTTCTAATTTATTCACTTTCGCACCATGGATGATTCTCGATTGACGTCATAAACTCCTCAATTTCTCAATTAAGCTCCAATTAGCATGAAGTTGTGTATTTTTCTCATCAATTGTTTCATTCTTCATCTTTTGGGATATTTCTGAAAAGTAAACAAATAGATACAAATTAAATAGTAAATAATCTAAAACGACAACAATATATTCTAATTTAGACATATAAATAAGTGTATAAAATACACTTATTAAATACCCAAAACTAGAATTATTGTTCGTCCTCGAACAATGTAATATAAAACTAATGAATCAAAATAGCAAAGTAATAAATCTTTTCGTCATGTCAACATGTTTACCATACGCCTCGATAATCTAAATCGATTCGCACCATAACATAGAATTTTGAATAATAAAGTAAAATAATTCTAGTTATCTCATGCCAGATTTTCAAATGTGTGTGGGTAGCCAAAGTTAAATTCCTACTCATGCAAAGGATATACTTAACACTGTATAGCTTGTTATGCACAATCAAGCCCAAATCTCATGTGCTCACCCTAATGAATTTCCTTGCATCGCTCATGGATGATCAAAACTTACTGTTTTTTCTCCAATCCCAAGGTTCCTTCTATCCCTATGGTTTCTAAACATAAAAAATGGGAATTTTTCCACACAAGGTGGTCAGAATTAGCTAAATATGTCCAAACAATCAATGGTAAGCGGTTCCCTAATTCATGCCTTTAGTATCCAAAGTTTCAATCAACAAGCTTATACCATTTTTTTAACGACATTTTCTTTCATGTCCTTATCTTTTACCATCTTCGTGCAATACTTTTCTCATTTGCTTTCTATGTGACCCCTGTAGCGAGCTTTGGGTCGGTGACTCCCAAGCCAGACGACTTTAGGGCACCAAGTTTGAAAGACCCCTCGGACTTAATTGCTCGAGTCACATAGTCGACATAAAAAAGTTAAAGATATTTTATTATCTTATGTGTAAGTTCACTCTTTGTACTTGTTTTCTAATTGACCCCTGTAATGAGCTTAGGTCGGTGACTCCCAAACCAGATGACTTTAGGCACTAGATTTGAAAGACCCCTCAAACTTAATTACTCGAGTCAAAAAGGAATTTGAAGAGTAGAATAAGATCTTCAGCATTTTTCTATTTCTATGCTGGAAATGGTTTATACCTGTTGACCAAGACCTCTTCAACCAATGACAT
The DNA here is from genome assembly GCA_963555705.1 of Ligustrum vulgare. Lineage (NCBI taxonomy): Eukaryota > Viridiplantae > Streptophyta > Magnoliopsida > Lamiales > Oleaceae > Ligustrum > Ligustrum vulgare. The sequence continues at coordinate 35,305,152 of OY743184.1, read as the reverse complement.
ATTTCAGGAACTACAAACCCTTAAAAGTTCAAGCCTCCCTCACCACTTCTTTCCACTCCCAAACTGCTCTTGAGCAAGTTTAGTTTCTAAGTTTAGGGAAAGGATGTCTAATCATCTAAGTTTAGGGATTATCCAGTCATTCTTAAGTTCAAGGTGCATAAAACTTTCCCCACACGTGTTCAATAAATCCATACACAAGTATTTATCCAATAATGACTATGTGCGCAATGTAGATGAAACCTAGCAAGTGATAACTAGTTCATAAAATTCAAGTTTTCATGTTGTCCATAATCCAAGCTAAAGCAAGATTTGATTCATATTACATCCTAGACAATAAACACGTCAACAAAGTTTTAAATTTTTATTTTTTTGTTTCCCAAATAAAAATTGAATGAAAGCATAGAATGGATAACATGAACATTGGAAGTAATGAGATTTTCCACCCCCAAATTAGAAAGAAACATTATCCTTAATGTTTGACAAAAAGATTCAACAATGTAAAACAAGACAAAGGAGAGAGAATGAGAACTTCCCAAATGTAATGGAGATGTTTTGTTTCCTTGAAGCTTCCATTTGAAATACATTTGGATGAATTTAACCCTATTCTTGCTTTGCCCAACTTAGTTGGAGGTGTTTTGATTGATGTTTTCCTTGCAAACAAAAGATAAAGAACATTAGAAGTCATAAACACCAATTAGAAATAATGTAAGCTCAAACCAACACTCCCAAACTAAAGATAAAGCAAAATCTAGAATTTTCAAAGATGGTCGACCACACATATTCAGGCTCCAACATCGCCTAGGAAAACACAAATTTTTCTGAGCCATCTTTTGATATGTTAATGTTCATGAAAACGATCTGCAAGTGCACGGGTTACGCAAGTAATAAAGTGGACGTGAGTCCAAGTATCGATCCCACAGAGATTGTGTTAAATTGTATTTTAGATTACTACCTTAACCGGAACTAGAGATTTGCTTTGATTTGAGAATTTTGATTTTGAAAACTAAAATAAAGATTAAACTAAAAAATTGACAAATTTGATTTTAAACGAATGAAAATAAATGCGTTAGAATTATGAATCCATTTTGACTCTATCATCCATATCTTAACCAATTATTTAAATACAATTCACGGGTTTTGAAAATTCATATTCCTAATGTTGTTAAAACTTCATTTCGGACAAGAAATAACGTCTATTCCTACACACGACCCAACTATATTTCTATATTGAATATGAATGTGCAAGAAAGCATTAAAAGAACTATGAATATTATAGCAGATAACACAAAGCATAGGAGTATATTTCTATCCCCTATCGGACTTTGTGGCAATCAAAACAAGTCTAATGAAATCCTAATCTTTCGAACTTAAGAAATCACAACCTAAAATCATACAACTAGTGATCAAGTAATTGCATGATAGAAAAAGCATAATTCAATTGCTCAAAATCATGAATTGCATAAATTAAATAATAGATTAAAATATGGAGTCAAGAAATCAAAACTTCATCACAATTAACCTAGCCTAGAAACATAATAGAAAATAAATAACAAGAGATATGAAAAGATGTAACCCAATTCATCTTCTTGCAATTATATCTTCAATCTTGATCTTGGCGTGGTTTGGATCCCTCGGCACTTCGACAGCGTTTTGGCATGAATTTAGCAAGTTGGGAACCCCCAATCTCGTGCCTTAGGTCTGGTATTTATAGATTTCCCCGAAAATTAGGTTAATTGAGGAGAAAACTGCTGAATTCCGCGTAAAAAGCCCAGCTGAGGCCCATTCGGGACTACCGTGCGACCGCACGGTTCAAAAGTGCGCGATCGTAGCCTCAAGAAGCCAACCTTCAGTCGCAGACTTTTTTGGCCGTGCGACCGCACGCTTTTTCAACCGTGCGGCCGCACGGTTATACCGGCAACTACAATTTTCTTCTTTAAATTTCAGCAATTTGGTCATCATCCTTTTATTGCACAACATTTAGTATTTTGATCATATCTTTCTATTCCATTATCCGATTGAGGTGCTTCAAAGTCCGTTAGAAAGATAACGTAAAGGGCTACAATTCTTCCATATTTCATTCTTTTTTCCTTCTAATTGCATCCAATTGACTCCTAAAAGTCCTCAAGTATCTTATTTTGATCCGAATCAACTATTGAATATTTGCAATTTGGTCATTCTTCTTTTTGATTTGTATACTTTAGTCCTTGAACTCCTAATTTCTTCCAATTTGGTTCGTTCTTTGACTTTTCTTCCAATTGACCCTTTTGATTTACTTCATCAACTCTTGGTTTTCATACTTTGGTTCTTTTATCATCCAATTTGCTTGTTTTTGCTCCAATTCCATTGTTTTCTCGACTTTGGGATTATTTCTGAAATATAAACAAATAACACAAAATAAATAGTAAATATTCTTAAACAAACATATAAAATCCTACTTTTATGGTAGAAATAAGTGTATAAAATACACTTATCAATACCCCCAAACTAGAACTATTGTTCGTCCTCGAACAAAAATAAAAGTAACTATAAAAATAAAAATGCAAATAACAAATGTTTTTGTTTTTGTCAACTTATTTACCATGCGCTTCAACAATCCAAATTGAAGATTCACTTTAGAGAAAGAAATATGAACAACTTAAAATCATTTCATTCATCCGATGCTCAACTTCATTGTGTGTGTGTGTGAATAGCCAGAATCCAATGCAAACTTATGCAAAAATAAACTTGACAATGTGTGACTTTTTATGCAAGAGTAAGCCCGGATCCCATGTGGTCAACAATGATTTTCTTTTAATTTTTCTTACCCTCTCAGGGATGATCACAACCTTATTGCTTTTCTCTCATATCCCGAGGTCTTTCCTATTGATGTGGTTTCTAAACATATATAAATTACATTTTTCCACACAAGGCAGTTAAGACTAGACAAAGTATGCACGACAGACCAAGAAAAATTAACAAAGTGTTAGGAATTTCAATCAACAAAGCTTATACCATTTTATTCCATTTTTCTTTCATATGGACGACTTCTTCTTTTAATGTCATTGTCTTTTACCATCTTTGTGCAATACTTTTCATACTTGCTTTCTATATGACCCCTGTAGCGAGCTTTAGGTCGGCAGCTCCCAACTCAGTTGAGCTTAGGGTACCAGGTTCGAAGAACCCCCCAGACTTAATTACCCGAGTCATAAAGGCTTAAACAGAAAAGTTAAAGATGTTTTTAACGTTTTATGTGTAAGTCCACTCTCCGTACTTGCTTTCTAGTTGACCCCTGTAGCGAGCTTTAGATCGGCAGCTCCCAACTCAGTTGAGCTTAGGGTACCAGGTTCAGAGAACCCCTCAGACTTACTTGCTCGAGTCAAAAAGGCATTTGAAGAGCAGAATAAGACCTTCAGCATTTTTCTGTTTTTATGCTGGTTTTTATGGTTTATACCCATTGATTGAAACCCCTTACACTAAAGATGTAAAATTAAAAAGTTCAAATCCTCAATCTACCAATGCATACTCGATCTAACCTTCCCACCCCCAAACTACTTCTTGAGCAGTTTGGTTCTACATTTCAGGTCAGGATCTAATTTTCTAAGGTTTGGGATTTTTAATCAGTTCTATGTTCAAATTGCAGAAGTTTACCCCACAAGTATTAAGCATCTCCCTACACAAGTCATTATTTGACGTGGCTATGTGCTCAAATTTGATTAAAGTCTCACATGGATGAATGTTAAGAAAAATTTAGTTCGCATGTTGTCCAATTTTCTAACTAAAGTACAAAAGTTAATTCAAATCATGTCATAAGCAATAAATAAGTCAACTAAAATTTTCAAAATTTTCACTTTTTATGATTTTTTTCACATTTTTCAGATTTTCTGAATTTTCTACCCAAAATCGAATGAATGTGTATATGAAAGCACATGAAAGAGATTCCCGTGGGAATCTCATTTTTCTATTTTGGACTCCGTTTTCGACCCCTACACACATCCAAATGCATGCAACCAACTTCTAAATTATATGTACACGTCCTAAGCTAGATTCGCAAGTGGAAGATTGTAATGAAAAATGACAAAACAAATAATAATGCAATGGAAACTAAAAGAAAAAAAAAACGTGCAAAATAGAATACTAGAATTATTTAAAGCACATAACAACTCAATGCATGCATTCATTCTAAATATACTAGTGCTCCTAAAATGCACATTTCAAGTAACTAAACAACAATCAAGCAATAAAATAACTCAAAAACAATAAACAAAATAACTAAAGAAAAGGGTTTGAAAAATTGGGTTCCCTCCCAACAAGCGCTTAATTTATAGTCTAGAGCTAGACTTTTTGCAAATTGCGTTGATCATTCAAGGAACTTTAAACAAGGCTTTTGATGACTTTCTTTGCTTGTGTCGGTTGAACTTGTACCAATTTTCATTCCTACTCCAAAAGCTCACTTTTCCTATGTCATGTATCTTGATGTCACAAATTGATTCAAACTTCAATACATAAACTTCAATCATCTCGTCTGTGCCAATGATGAAATCAATTATTGCGCAGTCAATGGAGTTGGAGGATTTCATGGTACAGTTTGCATCTTTCAATGTCTCTATTTTTGTTTCCTTTATTGTGATCAACTCCTCTATTTCCATATGATTTTCTTCTTTGATTGAAGTTTCATTGAGCTTGATGTCCATATCTTGAATTGTTGACAATGAAACAGTGGCATCTTCATGACAATTATTTTCCTCTTGGTCTGTTTGTTAAAAGCCCGGTAGAGGTGATTCCCTTAATTGATGTTCATTTACGCTTGGTAAAAGAAATACCTCACATGGCAAATCAAGCACATCAAATTTAGTTGAGAGTGAGACAAATAATGAAGCAGGTAATGTATCCAGGATAGCTTCATTAACTTCATATTTGGCTTTTAAATCTCGTAGTCGCTCTCCTATGATAAAATCTGCTACTAGCATATCATCCTCTTCAACTCCTTGAACTATCAATAGTTGTTCCCTTATGAGGAAATCACGTACAGACATTGCGTTGAAGTTAACCACTGCCATCTCGAAGGTCGAGTATCAAGACCTAAGAAGAAAACATGACAAATAGTGAACGAACTAAAAAGAAACTAAAAATAACAGAAATAAACTAAAAATAAAAATAAAGCGGTAAAAAGTCCGAATTAGTGAAAGTAATCTAAGAATAAATTTAAACTACAATCCCCGGCAACGGCGCCAAAAACTTGATAACGCTTCGCAAGTGCACGGGTCGCGCAAGTAATAAAGTGGACGTGAGTCCAAGTATCGATCCCACAAAGATTGTTTTAAATCGTATTTTTAGATTATAATTCCTTAACCGCAACAAGAAACTTTGAATTTGGAATTTTGAATTGAAAATTTGACTAAGATTAAAATAAAATAAAACAAAACAAAGAAAATTTGATTTTTTAAAACGATGAGATAAATATGTTAGAATTATGAATCCACATTAAACATATCAACCATGTATTTGACTTAAACATTTAATAACAAGGTATGAGTATTGAAAATCCATATTCCTATATTTATTTATGTCCCCTTTCGAGCGATGCATAAACACCTTTTCCTACAAGAAACGGGCCTATATTTTTATGACCAATCCAAACATGTAGAAAAGCATTAACGAATTATGAACACTTTTAAGGATAACACGAAGTATAGGGATATATTTCTATCCCCTATCAGACTTCGCAGCAATTAATCAAGGTCTAATAAATTTCTACTCTTTCGAACATAGAAATCTATCACAAACATCAATAATTATGCGTCCACAATCATAGATGATAATAACAACATAATTAATTGCATCAATCTCATAAATTGCATAATATAAATATAAAGTCAAAACATGGAATCAATAAATTAATGCTTCATCACAATTCTAACAATTAAAACCTAGCCTAAATACATAATCGAAAATAAATCACAAGAAGAATGAAAAGATGTCACCATGTTCATATTCTTGATCCTTGTTCTTCAATCTTGAATTTGGCCTTCAATGGATCCCCTTGCAATTCGACAGCGTTTTGGCATGAATTATGAAGATTGGGAACCCCTAATCTCGTGCCTTAGGTCTGGTATTTATAGATTTCCCCGAAAATTAGGTTAATTGAGGAGAAAACTGCTGAATTCCGCGTAAAAAGCCCAGCTGAGGTCCAGTTGGGACTACTGTGCGATCGCACGGTTCAAAAGTGCGCGATCGCAGCCTCGAAAAGCCAACATTCAGTCGCAGATTTTTTTGGCCGTGCGACCGCACACTTTTTCAACCGTTCGGCCGCACGGTTATACCGGAAGCTACAGTTTTCTTCTTTAAATTTCAGCATTTGGTCATCATCCTTTTATTGCACAGCATTTAGTATTTTGATCATATCTTTCTATTCCATTATCCGATTGAGGTGCTTTAAAGTCCGTTAGAAAGATAACGTAAATGGCTACAATTCTTCCATATTTCATTCCTTTTTGCCTTCTAATTGCATCCAATTGACTCCTAAAAGTCTTCAAGTATCTTATCTTGATCTGAATCAACTATTGAATATTTGCAATTTGGTCCTTCTTCTTTTGATTTGTATACTTTAGTCCTTGAACTTCTAATTTCTTCCAATTTGGTTCGTTCTTTGACTTTTCTTCCAATTGACCCTTTTGATTTACTTCGTCAACTCTTGGTTTTCATACTTTGGTTCTTTTATCATCCAATTTGCTTGTTTTTGCTCCAATTCCATTGTTTTATCGACTTTGGGATTATTTCTGAAATATAAACAAATAACACAAAATAAATAGTAAATATTCTAAAACAAACATATAAAATCCTACTTTTAGAATAGAAATAAGTGTATAAAATACACTTATCAGTTCACAACATGGTCTACAACATATTAAAAATTCGGGTCATTTGGAGTTCAATAGGGTAATGAAAAGCTATGGAGAAGTAGGTGACGTGAAGCAGTTTTTAGGTGCAATGGCCTGCAGTGACCTTGCAATGGGGCTGCCATGGTGCTTAATTTGTTTTCATGATTTTCATACAATGAAGTGAACTAATTCATGAATTAAACACACAATCAATAATAAACATATCATGAAGATAAATGCCCAGGAGCTCAAATTTGCACAAAAATCTCATTGTGGCATATCATCAAACACTTGGTGTGCATTGTGAAAATTCAAGAATATGCATAAATATGAGTACATGGATGAACCCAAATTTTTTACCTATCAAAACACAATCCACATACTTCATAAACTAACCTAAACCCAAACTTCTTTTCTCATAATTTCAAAAATTCCTGAACTCAAAGAAAATCTCACAATTTTTGATAAAACCATGAATTAAGTGGAGAGGTCATAGCTTTGATTGGATTTTGAAATGTTAAAAGCAATGGCTTTGATGCCACTAAATGTTGATGACATGCACAAAGATGAGAAATCAATTTTGGAGTGATTTTGGGGAGATAAAATGAGCTTGTTGTGTTTAAAATTGAAAGAGTAAAAAAAAAACATATAAACCTGTCGTTCTGCCCAGAATTTGACTGTGCGACCGCGCAGGAAAATTCTCGCGCGGTCACGCGACATTCAGGCGTAAGGAAGCTTTCTTTTTATTCTGAATTTCAAACTCGTATTTAACCCCCTAATTACTTCATTATCTATGTTATGACCTATAAAACATCTTCTTAATGAACTAAACTTGTGTGTGTGTGTGTGTGTGTGTGTGTGTGTGTGATGACGACAAAAGCGTAATCTAAACAAAACATGCAAAATAAAAAATAACCCAAAAATGCAAAAATAGTAGATCAAGACTAAGTATCTTAACATGCAAACATGGAAAGTACTTAAACATGTTATCTATCATGCATATATCAAAAAAAAAAAAAAAAAAAATGAAAATAAAACTCAAAGCGTAATAAATAAAAGGGTAGAAATTGGGTTGCCTCTCAATGAGTGCTCCGTTTATAGTCTAAAGCCTGACATTTTTACCTGGTTGTTCAAGGAATTTTAAATAGAGCTTTTGATGACCTTCTTTATTTGTGATGGTCAAATTTGTTCCAAAGTGCATATTTGTACCAAAATTGTCCTTGCCCATGTCATATTTGTGGACTTCTACATTCGATTCAAACTTTAATATGTAGATTTCAATCATGGTCTCATTACCACCCTTAAGCATCTGCTTTTCTGTGTTTAACTCATCTTTCCCAAATTGATATTCCTCTTCAATTGAAGTCTCCTAGAGCTCGATATCCAGCTTTTGGACAATCGATAATGGGATTATGGCCCCTTCTTGGTAGCTACTTTCTTTTAGTTGATCCATTTTTTAAGTTCTTCTTCTTTTTCTTCAGCTATTTCAACCAATTTGTCTGACTCCTCTGATATTTGCACCTAAGTTTCTAGTAATTGCAATGGTTGACTCTCTGACTTGCATGCTATCATCTGCTCCATCAACTTCTTAATTTCAGCCTGTTGATTTTACAATTTCTGATTAATCAAATCTTGGTTGTCAAAATCTTCAGTTTCAGCTTGAACTGCATGTACTGGTGGACACCCCTGCTCTACCATATAATAATTCCCACAACAATCAGCATTCCATATAGCATCCTTAGGTGCAATAGGGCAAACAAATACAACATGATTTTCCCAACAGAAATCACACATCAGATAAATCTGAATTGTTGTTCGATTCGAGTGCCATTGATAACCATTTGATGCCATCTTGCTGTGTTGCCTCCAACTATTTGAAAATTCGTTTAATCTCTGAAAAGGAAACAATTCATTGTTTTTAAAAAATATTTCCAAAAAAAACTAAGAAATAAAAATAAAAACAAAAATAAAAAATAAAAATAAAGTTTAAACTAAAGCAAGAACTAATTGATATCTATATTAATATAAAAACAGTCACCGACAATGGCGCCAAAAATTTGTTCACAAATATCTTGCGAAGCGAAATATCCCCACAAGTGTACGGGTCGTGAGAAGTAATAAGTGGACCTAGGAGTCCGGATTATCGTCACACGGAGACTGCTATTAATTATCGAAATATCTTAGTTCTAGACCTTATTTGAACAAACAAGAGAATTTGAGATTTTAAAAGAAAACTAAGAACATAAACTAAAGAAGTAAATTTGCAAAAAAAATTTTGTTTCTAAATATGATTGTAAGATAGTTGGGAATCCCAATTCCACCTAACCAATTATATTAACTCCAATTCCATGTTTTATTTCCTAATTATGTACTCGGTCGAATTCACTAATGTATATTGAAATTTATCTCTCAAGTTTAAATCAATTATACCTAAATAAGTCAACCATGTATCTCTATAGAGGGTCCGAATATTACTTACCTAGATGCAATAAATACAAGAATTCACACAGGACCTCAATAACAACAAAAGTATATCTCTATCTCTTGTTCAATTATTGGATTTATTATCACGTTCTAAGTTATTACCTCACCCCTTGGATTACGGAAATAACTCAATAAACCATGAATTTGTGATCAAGAAATTCAAGCATTAAGAACAATAATAAATCAATACATGCAACAGAATATTAAAACTATGGAACTTGGAATTAAAATAATATGACTAGGCTACATCGTTCATCTCAATATGGAATTTAGTTACACATCATTAATAAAGAACAAGAACAATTAAAATAAACGTTCATTAAAAATAACATAAAGAAAGAAACGCTTGCTCCAAGTTTTGATTCTTCAATTATCTTCAATTTACGCCCTTTGGATTACTTGATTCCCCAAGAATTTGATATTGAATTCTTTATTGTGGCTCGTTCTTTGGAGAGGCAAAGGTCTTTTTTTTTCGTGCCAAGAGGTTGTATTTATAATTGGACCTAGTCAAAAAAGGAAAGCAAATTGTCAAACTCGCGCTCGAGTCTTTTCTTGTATATGCACAGCGTTCAGTATTTCGACCATATCTTTCTATTTCCTTATTCTATTGAGGTGATTCAAAGTTATTTAGGAATATAACTTAAAGGGCTACAAGTCTTCCTGAAATAGTATTTTCCCAATTCGGATGTCTATTGCCCCAAGATTAGGTGATAAAGTTCGACTAAAAATCCGTCCAGAATCTTGTGCGGTTGGAATCAATTTTATGGTAATATTCCATTCCTTTTTGGCTTCTACTTGTATCCAATTGACTCCTAAAAATCTTTAAAGTATCTTCTTGTGATCCAAATCAATTATTGAATATTTGCAATCTGGTCCTTCGTGTTTAATTTTCTCTTCAGTCCTTCAACTTCTAATTTATTCACTTTCGCACCATGGATGATTCTCGATTGTTGTCATAAACTCCTCAATTTATTAATTAAGCTCCAATTAGCATCCAATTGTGCATTTTTCTCATCAATTGCTTCATTTTTCATCTTTTGGGATATTTTCTGAAAAGTAAACAAATATACACAAATTAAATAGTAAATATTCTAAAACGACAACAATTTATTATAATTTAGACATATAAATAAGTGTATAAAACACACTTATCAAGGGTCATTTCGAAATTCTTATTCTCACGTTCTATCTCCTTGACAGAAGATTCCGCCTCGTCAATTAAAGCCAAAGCTCTAACGCTTATATCTTTAGCAACAAGCAGCCTTTGGGAAGGGGAGATGCTTGGAAAGTAAACTCGCCACCATTCAAACCAATATTGCTTCATGGCTAAGGCAACTTTAACAGATGGAGTGGATGGAGAGTCAAGGAGGCTCGGATAAAAAACAACATCACTTGGTAGAAGGTTGATCTTAATTTGGCCAAGCTTACCATCCATAGCCAGAGTAACATCCTGATCCACCTCAGGTAAAGAAGTAGAAGGCTCCTCCACTTCTTCGGGTAACTCAGGTGGTGGAGGTGGGGGAATTGAGAGGCCATCCTTGCTCTTCTTCAACTTCTTCAAAGGAGTAGGTTCCGTATCAGACTCCACCAGTACAACGTCAACTTGAGCTCCCCTCTCCGAACGCACTCTGCTTGGACCCCTACATTCCAAAGCATCGTGAAGGATCGCATCTTGACCCACTGGTGGGCTGGAAAGAAGGGCTGGGGTGTATTATCAGGACTCCTGACGTCGAAATTTTGAGGAGACACCCACCAGATCACTCCCCCTGATCAGGACTCCTGACAACCGAAAGTTTGAGGAGACACCCACCAAATCACTCCCCCTAATCTCCGACTCTACCTCATTACTTTCCCAGGACTCCAGATTAGGTTTAGGATCAATATGGTACCCCAACACCTTGTTCACATAATCAACCCAACCTTCAACTTGAGTGATCTCCTCGAATATTCCAAGTCTTTCCCTATTTGCCCTAAAAGGGGCCTTAACATCCTGACCAGACTCACGCAACCTTGAAGAGGAGCTCACACACTTTATTTCTCTCAACTCTTAGCTTTTTAATCCTAGCGCTCTTGCAACGCCACTTCCTCCTTCGCTGATAGTTTGGCCAGAAACTCGAAAAATCACCTTCATTGTCAGAATCATCCAAACAAATTACATTCGAATAACTTCCTAAATACCTCTCTTCATAAGCTCCCTGAAATAATGAGAAGTGAAGACCAAGTTGGTCCTTCGTCAAACACCCCCAATTGTATTCTCCATAACCACCAACTTCCCCGAAGTCATCCCCTAAACTCTTTCCATTTCCCCGAATTCAAACTTACTCGAGAGTAAATAAAAAAAGAAAAACTCTCAAACCAACACTCAAAATTGAAAAGTGAAAACAACAAACACACGAAAGAAAGAGAGATTAACTGAAAACAATGAGAATGGGTGGTCTCTTGTTTGAAGAAGGCAGAACAATAACAATCATAGTTTCCAGAAAGGGTATGCTTGTGGAAACCTTTGAAGATTGCGGTAGGGTTCTTTGTAAAGAAACAAGAACTTTCGCAAAAAACCTCTAAGGAATTGATGAAAGTGCAAAAAAGGAGAAATTGTAAATTAATAGAAGCTTTATAAAGGATTGTCGTTAATCTGAGCCGTTAACCCCAAGCTGGAAGATTGATCAAGGTAGTACACGTGCCCTGCTATAAAATAAATCGAAGCTCCAACAAGTTGGAATTTGAAAGGTAATAATCATTCGACTACTTAAGTGTAGTATTGTACGCACGCAAGGGCGGGTTCCCATGGAACGATCTTTGAAAATCGCGAACCATCAATACTTTGTCATAAATACGCCCCAAAAAGTGTGTCAGCATGTGTAACGGTTATCTTGGAAGGAAATAAGTCCAAAGGTCTTTCTCTATTTTAAAAATAAGGACACTATGACGAGAACCCCAAACTTCGGGACATTGCCACATGACCCCTACAGTATTCACTCTGGATTGACGAAAACTACTTAAAGTCTCACACCATCACAAAATAAGCATATCCCCGTCATTATGGACCTTTCTTGAAGCCTATTTATTTATCTTTGTCGACTCTGATCCGCACATAAATGACCCCATCAAACTTGATGGACTAGTGTTACGACCATACCTAAATGGACTTGACACATCATCCACGAGGCCCATAGGCATCCAACAATACTCCAATATTTTGCGATGTCCAATAGTCAGATTGCTTATGGCGGACTGGTACCATCCAAAGTTCATACTCCAAAAAGGTGATAAGACTAGTCAATGTGTCGTGAGATGTGACCCATCTGCAAAGGGCGATTTGATGGGACAATGTCTTTAATGGGATGTAATAGCAACCTTAACCATATAGTAGATGGTAATGATTATAAGTAAAGAAATTGTTTACCTCATGAAGGGGTTGAGAATTTGCCACTTGTAAAGTATGACATGTATCATAACCTGAGACAATGACTCTTTCTATAGATAGATCACATTTGCCTCCAAGAAAAATGTTACTAATTCAATACTCAAACACAATATATAAATCTCACTCTCTTTTCTCTCTTACACACTTATATTTCTCACATTCAATTTATATTTACTCATGGAAGTCCTGACTTGAGCATCGGAGTGCAACCGGGACCCACCCTAACCCCCATTACATACTGATTGTTTGTCCAAGTGCGCAAAAAGTCCACGTATTCAAGAGGGAGGAGCTGAGAGGTGTTGATTTAATGTCCCACCAGATTTTGTTGTCAATAGTGTGATTTATAAATAGATTTATGGCTCTGTTTGTTAAACTTTTGTGCTTAAAAATATGTTTTTTATGTTTTGTAGGTAAAATATATGTTGAAAACTGGAAAGGAAAAATATGTATAGTTAAAAGTAGTTTGGAGAATTGGGATGTTAAAAAACATTTTTTTAACGTGTTTACCAAACAGAGGCTAAAATATAATAATTACATTAAAGAATAGATGCTTATAAACCAATTTTTAGACAATACAATTTTCAAAACCACTTTTTTACTACACATATTCTCTCTATTCTTTTTAAACTATATATTTTATCTAAAAACAAAAAAATTAAATAAACATGAACTGTATTACCAGATAGAATATAAGTATAGTCGGCAGAAATATTTTAACAATCGAAATTGTTAACTTTTCTTAAAAAAATTGTCCAATAAAATATTACCACGTAACCGTTCATAAAATTCAAACATTTGCTTAATACCATGATTAGAAGCAATGTGAAACCAATAAAAACAATGCACATCATTAGAATATATATTATTTGACAAACTTTAACAAACTTTTTATAAAAGTTAATACAATATATTATTGTCAAATCATTAAATATTGTGGATCTCATAATTTTAAATTAAAATTTAATTCGTTGAAAAATAGTGTTCTAAAAGTTTGTCCAGGCGACACCTAATTTCAAAACTCAAACAAAGTGCCTCGTCTTGATTAATACGCATCTAAGAAGGGGTGGACAAAAAAATCGAAACCGAGTAAATCGAATCGAAAAAATCGAAATATTTCGATTCTTAAAAATAAAAATCAAAACCGAAACCGAAATCCATTTTTTTTTAAAAAAAATCGAAACCAATTGGTTCTTAAAATCAAAACCGAAATCAAAATTGATAAATTTTTTTTTTTTTTTTTGAATTTTTCATTAAATTATACAACAAAATATACTTATGTTCACGCTTTAATGTGTAGATAGTGGGTCAGAGGAGTATAAATTTACTCATAATTTTTTCATTTGAGAAATGTTGTCTAGATTGGTAGTATTTTATTTAGAAATCCATGACTCACAATCTTATTCAAGTAGAACCACATTTTAATGTATAGACACTTAGACAGTGTATGAAATATTGTCTGTTTGATATACTATTATTATGAAATTTAGTAATTTATTTTTAAGTCATTTCATTTCATATACTATTATAATATTCTTATTTTGTGTAATTTACTTTTAATGAGATTCAAATGTTATTGCTTTCTCGACGTGATTTCATTTTCAAATAAGAATGATTTTAGAATAGAAATTTTTTTTTAACTATCAAGATTCTGAGATTTACATTCGTGGTATATTATACATGAATTTGGACTTTAATTTTAATTGGAAGCTTTATTTGGTTGTATTTACTTTTAATTTTTGCAAACAATTAGATTTTTTTTGTATTTGCATCAAATTTAATTTTTTTAATTGGAATCGAACAAAAACCGAAAAATAACTGAAAATCGAACCGTAATCGAAACCGTTCGGTTCTTGTCTTTGAAGGAACCGAACCGAAAGTTTCGGATCGGTTTCGATTCCTTTAATAACCAAACCGAACTGGTAAACGTCCAACCCTACATCTAAGCGACTTTATTAATTTTTTCCTCTTTTAAAACCTTTTATTTTCCAGTTTTAAATGACTTTTTATATAAAGGAAAAAATGAAAATATGTTAGAAAATTTCAAATATAAACCAAAATAAAATTGAAAAACTTGAAAATTATATAATTGACTATTTTGTATGAATTAGTATTTAAATATAATATTTTTTAATTTTATATTTTTTGTACATATAGTTTTAATTATTAATTTTTTTTTAGAATGATTAAAATTGAAAATAATATGAATTCTCTGTTTCATAAAAATTAAAATCTATATTTAGGCTACCTTTGTTTGGTAACACCGTTTTGTTTATAAATTGATTTATTTATGATTTTGAGGTAAAAAAAATAAAAAGTAGTTGTTGAAAGTCTAAGTGAGAAAATATATGTGATTGAAAAATAGATTCGAGAATTGTGAAATTTATAAATTAGTTATAAACCAATTTATTTTATTTACCAAACGGATGCTAATCAAAGTCAATGATGAAGTTCAATCACATAATTCATAAAATCCACAAATTTTCAACCATACATTTCATTAGTTTTTATCAAGAATTACTAAAAATTCCAATTTAATTTTCACCAATCATGAAATAAAAATAAGAAAACTTCCACCCTCCCCCCCACCTCAAGGCATCCCATATAATCGGAAAGGTCTCTTACCTTGGCATAGGACCATATAGTTTGAAACTTGGTCTTTCACGCCTAATCACGTTTTTTTTTTTTTTTTTTAAATACAGTTGAAAATTCGAATTTTCTTATCCAACAATCAAATAAATTCACTTCTTTTTGATAAATTTGTTTATAAACATATTTTTTAAATTACTTTTTAACCATAAACATTCCATTAAATAACTTTTAACCACATATTTTAATTCGAAAATATCATATTTTTTTTTATATATTTAACTTGGCCTCTATTTGGTCAAATTTGTTTATAAAATTTATTTATAAACGATCACATGACAACATTTTTTAGACAATTTTTTTAAAGAAGTCAACAATTTCGATTGGTCAAAGATGATCAAACCCATCATTTTTGACTTTTCAAAAAAAAAAAAAAAAGAACCAACGAAATGTGACGCATTACTTTATATATATATATATATATATATATATATATATATATATATATATATATATATATAAACAACAATTTATAAACTATTACTCAAACTGTTTATATTTAATTTATAAAAACACAACTGTTTGTTAAAAGTCGTATGTTTAAAAACATATTTTTTTATATTTTCGAGGTAGAATATGTGGTTGAAAAGTGGAAAGAGAAAATTTGTGTGGTTAAAAAGTAATTTGGAGAATTGTATTGTTTAAAAATATAATTTTTTTTTTTTTTTTATGCCAAACTGAGGCTAACTACACAGTTTTTGAAAGAGAACAAAAATTCATTTATAAATCAATGCATGCTTGTTTGGTGAACTAAGTCCTTGTTTTATTTAAAGTAAGAATTATTTATAATCACATATTAATTTTACTCAAATATTTTATCAACTTCTATCAAACTTGCTAAAAAATGATTTTAATCTTCACCAAATGGAATTGCATTTATTTTGTTGATTTATTTGTGTTTTGTAGGTAATATGTATGGTTAAAAATTTAAAGAAAAAATGTATATATGATTAAAAAGTGATATAAAAAATTATCTGAGGTTGCGTTTCATAAGAATGATTTCCATGGAAAATGCCAAATTTCATAAAAATTTTCCATCTTTCATTGTTTGGTTCAACAGTTTTTCCATGGAAATTGTTTCTACCGATTCTTGGCATGTGATGCATTTTCCTCAAAAATGAGAAATTTATTTCCAGCCTGTGGGGGTAGTTTTTTTATTTTTTTGGCAACTTTAGGTTGACTTTTCATTATGTTTGATCATTTTTATTATTGTTAATTGATTTATTTTTCTTCTAAAAATTAACATTATTATTATTATCAAGTACAAATGTGTAAAAAAAAAAGCATATATATATATTGATTAAAATAGCTAATTTTGTTTTATTTTTCATGGAAAATAATGTTAATCAAATAATAAAAGTTGAAAAATTTCTCACTTTTTTCATCTAGAAAATGAAAACAATCAAACACATTAAGTTTCAAATTCTCAAGAATTCAATTTTCTGAAATTCATTTTTTTTTTCATCCAAATTTTACTTTCGCTATCAAACACAGTCTAAATTAAATTTTGTGTTTTCTTTCTCCCATTTTAATTTACCAGCCGCACACAGCCAAGAAGAGAAACTTTTACCAAACAGGGGCATATCCAAACATAGGCGCTGAACAGGCTGTAAAACAAACAAAGAGCTCCCATCATAATAATTGGCTCCCGGGAGATATCGCCAATGTGATTCTTACAGAATTTCCACCAACAACTCTCCACTCCCCCACTGCAATCCATCTCTATATATATCGGCCAGCCATCTACAACTAGGACCCAACCACAATTCCACACTCTCTTTCATTCATCTTTCTTCACCATTAATTAATGGGGACTCTTGAAATAGAAGCCCCACTTGAACCCAAAAAATCCATACCAGAGGAGGAGGAAGAAGATTACGACGAGATTTCACCCATAGAACAAGTCCGGTTAACCGTACCCATAAACGACGACCCGACCCTCCCATTATGGACTTTCCGTATGTGGGTCCTCGGCCTTCTCTCCTGTTCACTACTTTCCTTCCTCAACCAGTTCTTTTCTTACCGGAGAGAGCCACTAATAATCACTCAGATAACCGTACAGGTGGCTACTCTCCCCATCGGAAGGTTCATGGCTGCCGTCCTGCCCACCACAAAGTGGACGCTGAATCTCCCACGGGTCGGGCCTACTGAGTTCAGTCTCAACCCGGGTCCCTTCAACATGAAGGAGCATGTACTCATCTCGATATTTGCGAATGCTGGAAGCGCTTTTGGAAATGGGCCGGCTTATGCTGTTGGGATCGTTAACATAATTACGGCCTTTTACGGCAGGCATATCTCTTTCATTACTGGTTGGCTACTCATTATAACTACTCAGGTATAGTTTCTTTTCTTGCTCCAGTGTTAATTTTTCAATAAAAATCTCAGATTTTGTTTTTTAATCTCCTTGAACTCTTGGTTCGAAACAAGTTAATACGTTTGCTGCTCCAAATATAGAACGTTAGTTTGAAGAAGTTAAGGTAATACTATATTTTGGATGAAGAATGAAGACTAATTTTAAATATATAAATGAACCTTTATTATATGAAAATCAAATGTTAAACTTGACATGGGTTAAGTTGAAGGCTAAATCTAAATAAATGTAAGCGTGTTTAGATGGATTTGTTCAACCTTTGATTGATAGCCTAAATGAATGATGAGATAAGCCTTTTTTCCGTTGTGTTTTCTTGGATTGGATTGTGAGTTGTTTTACATGAAAGTGTGAAACGAATTGGAAACTTGTCAAGATTGATGAATGAGGAAGAAGGTATTTTTCTCCTTTTCTGCCGTAAGCTGATATTGATTTGATGCCAACCTGTGGAACTGTGAAGGTTTTGGGATATGGATGGGCCGGGCTTCTCAGGAAATACGTTGTAGAGCCGGCACACATGTGGTGGCCAAACACACTTGTCCAGATCTCCCTCTTCAGGTACTCTTTTACTTGATTTATTTTTCTGCTGTTCCTTGTTATTGAATTACGATAGACTCGATTATAAGCTCTTTGCTACTACTGTTTTGGTGTAATTATAATTATTAATGCATATCAACTTTGTAGATTTAGGCAGAACGCACTGCTCTTTGTTGCTAAGTGGCTGTCTGATTTTTTATTTTGTAATAAATTCAGTTGAAGTTGAAGTTCCTTTTTATTTTTTTTGAGCAATAGTGAAGTCATCCTCCCTTTCAGTTAGCAAACATCGTTGACAAATACGGTTGCTCGTCAACAAAAAATTATAGCCTTATTCTATGCTTCACCTGGATTCATTTTTTCTTTTGTCAGTTTGATAGACTAATTCAATGGGTCCTTTGAATTTTTGTTTAATACTTATCCCATGTTTGGGACAAATTAATATCCAGATTTTAATCTAAGTCATAGACAACAGTCAATCTTAGCTATATATATTTTATAAGACCCACGACTTTTCAACACACGACTCAAGTTAGGTATGTTATGCAAATAATTTGGAAGATTTTCAACTATGTGCATATTAGGAGTCCATGAACACCTTGTTTTTATAAGATTTCGTTAGGTAGTACACCTTCAATTGTACTACTTGTCTCTCCGAAGTTCCTTTATTCCTAACAGTTACTGATCCTGCCTGATATTTCTTGAATTCCTATTGGTTGAGAGGTTGGTTCACAAACTACTTGAAATTTTGGTTATTGGCGTCGCACTGACCAACTGTTCTTCCAGGACGATCTTATGTGAGCCTGTAGCACTTATTACAGTTCACAAACTTTTAGTATGGACACTACTTTCCTTCTGATTAAGCACGACAAGGTCGGAATGCAAAGTATATACTAGTAATCTGGAAGGGAATAAGTGTTGTATTCATGCTCGATTTGTCATTAGTTTCGTCGTACAATACTTCTGAATCTTGACTTGCATTATACAGGGCATTGCATGAAAAAGAAAATGAATACGGTGATGAAAATGAGGATGGTAGTGTTGGCCCGAAACAGACGTCGCGGTTCAAATTCTTTCTAATCGCACTACTTTGTAGCTTTTGCTGGTATCTTGTCCCAGGCTACTTCTTCATAACCCTACAGAGCATTTCTTGGGTATGCTGGGCATTTCCCAAGTCTGTTACTGCCCACCAGATAGGATCAGGTTTCAGTGGCCTTGGAATTGGAGCATTCACGCTCGACTGGGCAGCAGTAGCTTCCTTCTTGTTCAGCCCTCTCATCTCTCCCTTCTTTGCCATTGCCAATGTGTTCGTAGGATATGCATTGTTTATGTATGTTGTTATTCCCGTATCATATTGGGGGGTTAATTTGTACAATGCCAAAAACTTCCCCTTTTATTCTGCGGACCTGTTCAGGGCACAAGGTCAGCCATATAACGTAACAGCAATTGTCAACAAGAACTTTGAGCTGGATCTGGGAGAGTATGACAAGCAAGGACGAGTCAACTTGAGCACTTTATTTGCTCTCTCATATGGATTTGGATTTGCCACCATAGCATCTACACTTTCGCATGTTGCATTGTTCTATGGAAGGTACACCTTTTTATTGATTTTGTCTTCATTTTCACAATATTTACTCAGAACTGCTTGGCTAGCCTAAATTGCAATATCTTGATATAGTTCGT
Organism: Ligustrum vulgare; assembly: GCA_963555705.1. NCBI lineage: Eukaryota > Viridiplantae > Streptophyta > Magnoliopsida > Lamiales > Oleaceae > Ligustrum > Ligustrum vulgare. The sequence continues at coordinate 35,285,156 of OY743184.1, read as the reverse complement.
CTGTCTTGAGTAAACTTGTTAATCTCCACTTAAATCTTCTTTGATAGTTATTATGAAGAACAAAAATTGCTTTAATATCTTCCAATTAATTCTGAACTACTATTTACCTCTATGGAGTTCCTGATGGAACTTTGATGGGTACAAAATTATTTTTCAAATAGTTAATATGGTTTGCAGAAATCACCTGATATCTCAACTCGAGTCTCCCTCTCTTTTGTTAGCATAAAATAGAAGGATCAGAACCCGAACTTTTCCTTCTGAAATTTGTTTTTTAACTCAAAATTCATTTAGTTGACTGGGGTTGCAAATTTTGCCCCCTCAGATTTTTCACAAGGTCTATACTTCTCTATTTGAAAACTGCTGTATTACACAATTCTTTGTAAAACCGTTTAGTGAGTATATTGAACTTCCAAATTCTCAGAAGTACATAACTGTAAACCATTGCCTTTCTTTGGTAGGACTTACATATTAATGCATAACTGTCCACCGTTGATTTACAGGGAGATATATGATCGTTATAAAGCTTCTTCAAGGGGAAAGATAGATGTTCACACAAGATTAATGAAAAACTACAAAGATATTCCTCCATGGTGGTTTTACACTCTTCTTGTGGTGACTATTGCCGTCTCTGTTGCACTCTGCATATTCAAGAAAAGTGAGGTTCAGTTGCCTGTTTGGGGACTTCTATCTGCAGCTGCCCTTGCTTTTATATTTACTCTTCCGATCAGCATCATCACTGCAACCACGAATCAGGTAATTCTTGACATAGGTTTATTCTCCATTCTCTGTTTCGTCTCATTTATGGAAGAGATCACTTAAATTTTGATAAATACAAGAGAAAGTTAGTCATCGAGATTATTCTCAAGATATACTTTTAAATCCTTGTCAATGCTACAAGACTTAACTGCTATGAACAAAAAGGTTTGCTAATTCCTTATCCTTCCTTCACAGACACCAGGGCTAAATATTATCACGGAGTATATTATGGGAATTGTATATCCTGGAAGACCGATAGCAAATGTCTGTTTCAAGGTGTATGGCTACATGAGCATGGGTCAAGCAATCTCCTTTCTTAGTGACTTCAAGCTTGGTCATTATATGAAGATCCCTCCTCGATCAATGTTCTTAGTTCAGGTATGGTTTTTTCTCCCAGCAGTTCTGTGAAATTCGAAATTTTGAATTTCCATTCTAATTATATTTGGCTGGAATGGTGAAGAACCAATTTGATGAGCATTTTTGCACATAGAACTAGACATGAAAGAATAGTATAATGAACAAAATTTCAGCATTTTTTCTTCCTTGACGATGTCCATTACTATTCTCTCCTGAGTCTCCTCTATATGAAACGTCCAATAAAATAGAATATCGCCGTGACAATTCACAAAGCTTATAAAAGATGCATTATCAGTTTATTTCTTGATCAATATTTCTTACAAGGATGCATTCATTCTTGGGTACCATGAACTTGGCATTTGTATACCAGTTCCTTGGAACCATGATTGCAGGTACAATTAATATAGGCGTCGCGTGGTGGCTTTTGCACTCCATTGAGCACATATGCCACAAGGATAAGCTTCCTCCAAACAGTCCTTGGACGTGTCCCAATGATCGCGTCTTCTTTGATGCATCGGTCATCTGGGGCCTGGCGAGTCCAAGGAGGATTTTCGGCAAATATGGAAACTATTCAGCAATAAACTGGTTCTTCATCGGAGGAGCAGTGGGGCCATTTGTTGTGTGGGGGTTCCACAAGGCATTCCCTAAGCAATCTTGGATTCCCCTCATTAACCTTCCTGTACTCCTCGGAGCAACTGCTTCTATGCCACCAGCAAGTGCATTGAACTACAATTCTTGGATTCTGGTCGGGACGGTTTTCAACTTTTTCGTGTACAGATATAGGAAGATGTGGTGGCAAAGATATAACTATATACTTTCAGCAGCCTTAGATGCTGGTGTTGCTTTCATGACTTTGTTGATCTACTTCAGTGTGGGGTTGGCGAATAAAAACTTAAATTGGTGGGGTGCTGATGATCCCGAGCATTGTGAGCTTGCCATTTGTCCTACAGCCAAGGGTATATCAGTCGATGGTTGCCCAACATTTTAGTTCTACGTTGTATTACTATTTGCTCGTGTTTGTTTGAAATTATATTTCCACGAAACAAATTGATGAAAATTGCTTTAAAGAAAGAAATTGTATATAGTAGACTTTGTGCATGCAATGTGCTGTAGAATTATGCTAGATTTCCCTTGTCGCTCACCCCGGGATGACCCCCCACTCACATGTGGTCTCACACATGTGAGTGGGGGTCATCCCGGGGTGAACGTCGAGAGGAGTGTAGCATTGCCTATAAATATTACTTTTTACTTAAATCAATAAGGCTGCCGTTGATTTGTAGAAGCAGGGACTCTTGGGAAGTAAGAATAATAATATTGATGTGTATAATTCTGCAACAAAATTTTTGACCAAATTTCAATTGTTTATCCTCGCAATTCATAATTAATATTTATAATTATTATTATTATCATTATTTTTTTTATATTTGTTTCACATACTTATATAAATCATGTTGGGTCGTGCTATCTACAAGCAACAATGCACGAAGTGACTCTCGTAGCCATTGTAATAAGCAGTGACGAGCCCACTACTACAATGTTTACTTCAGTTTTCTAGTTTGATAGAGATTAATTTATTTACTTCTTCAACCAATTGAGTATTAAATACCTGATAATATACAATGATTAAAAGTATAAAATTGCGAATGTGATAGACCTATGTGTAGGTAATAACGCAAATGTTGTTTGAACATCTTAAGAAGCTTATCACCTATCTTTGCTTCTTATTCAATATGGAAGTAGATAAATTGTTATTTCTAATTTTTTGAAGAGTGACGTTTTCATTTCATGTTTGGACATGAAAAGATTGTCTTCTTTATATTTGACATTTGACCAATTCAATATATATATATGTATGTATGTAACTTTTGAGGTAAATTGTTGACAAGTCATCTTTTACTGAAAAAAGGAAAAGGTGATGGTTTATCTACTAAGTATGTTACATTCATATGTAAGTGGGCATATGTCAAAATGATTTTAATAATTAGAAGACCTTGACAGTCATGGTTATTTATGATGAAATTTAAATATAATGGTTTGAAAAGTTCAAATGATGCAGATATAAATTAGAAGACAAAAATGGGAAAAACATTCTAAACACTTAGATTTGACCAAAATGGAGAATACTTTAAGTGTTGACTTCAAGATTATGTTACGAGAACATAATTTTCATGCAAGTAACTCTTCACATACGCCTTGGCACAATGGTGTCTCTGAAAGGAAATATTGCAATTGATGCTATCTATAATGAAGCCACGCAAAATTTCAAAAATTATTTTGGATCTTTGTACTGGACAGTTTGTACTACACACTATAAGATATGGATTTAGAAGGTCTAATCTTTCTCGCGTTAAGTTTTAAAACTTTAATACTTATCAGAAGTATGCTAAACTCGGATGAGCTAAAACCTTAATCCAATATATATACTTGTGAGATATTCAAATGGTTGAATATTATTTTCACATTCTCAACGAGAAGAAAATATTTATCTCATAATTTGTCAATATCTTGGAGAAATAGTTTATCCAAGAAATGACCGTGAGAGTAAAAGTAGATCATGAAAAAGTTCATGATTTCACATATATATTTAACATATCAGATAAGCTAGAATCTGCGTTTGTATTGGATGAGGCATAGACCGAGGCTTTGAGATGTGCTCGCTACTTAGAACATTTTGACAATTGAGGACGTGTTAGCTCCATGTATAGGTGTTATGATCATTTGTTTTCTATTGAGTTACAAATTCATGATTACTAATATTGTACTCATCTATGATGATGAGCCTAGCCTATATTATACAAAAACTAAGTCAAATTTCGACTAAATTAGATGGAAGCATGGAATTCGAAATGAATTTCATGTATGATAACAAGTTTTGAAACTTTTTTCATCAGCCTGAAATGGGTAAGACCAATATGATGTTAAAGAGCTTACAAGAATAAGATTGACATGAATGGTAATGTTCATAATAACAAGACAAGACTAGTCGTAAAGAGACTTTGATGAATCTTTATCACCAGTTGCGATGTCTAAATCAATTTAGCCACATTTCGGAGGCTTGGTTAGTGATTATAATCACTGATTTTTGTGAACCTCGAGGTGAATAAAAGATTAAAAATTGGAGAGAGAAAAGATATGTTGTTAAAAAGTTTTATTGAAAATTGGACCGATTATAAACCAAATTACCGAACGCAGACTAAGATTCTGCTTGTTGTAGCAATATGCTGGGAACTATCAGATTTGAAAAATGGATGTTGAAAATTGTATTCCTCTATGGGAGTCATAATAAGGAGATAAGTATGACACATACTGAAGGTTTTAAATCCAACAAGAACACAAGTTACAAAGATTTAGTTATGGGTTGAAGCAAGCCCCAGTGAGCTATAATCTTTATTTTGATGAAATAATCAAAATATTTGATTTTATTAAAATTGAAGACAAACCATGTGTGTGTGTGTGTGTGTGTGAAAGGTTAGAAGAAGTGTTCAACATTTCTGATACTAAATGAATATGACATATTATTGATCAGAAACTAATCTCCTAACCATAAGAAGTAAAAGTGCAATTAGTCAAGATTTCTTCATGATGGATTTGAGAAATGCGACATTCATTTTGAGAATCATAATCTATAGAGTTAGATCTAGAAGGTGTTTTGATCTCCAATGAACGTACATAGATAAAATGCTATTGATGTTAGCATAAAAGAATCTAAGTGGGATTCGACCCCACATGAGAATAATCTCTCCAAAGTATTTAGAACACATGTTGAGAAAATACTTGATTGTTTGATAAAAAAAAATCTTCCAGAATGCTACACTATGTACGATAGCTTATGTGTTCTTGAGTACTTGTGAAGCATTAAGAATGCATTAGACATGTGGAGAATGTAAATTAATTAATTTTAATTACTTTCTTCTAATTCTCCCATTATGTGTGACTTATTAGGTTCTTGACCACGATTGAAAATCCATAATTTTCCAAACTCGAAAAGGGACAAAATTCTCGAATTCCGTGCTTATTATGAATTTGCACCTCTTGGGATCGATAAACCTTTTGGATCTTATTAACCAAAAGGAACAACTGAAAGAGTAATATATGTGATCACCTTGAGCCATTCGATGAGAGTGCTCTATTTCATGAATAGAAACAGGAGCTTCCAACTCCTCGGGTTTGCTAAATTGGATCTGTTTATCATAAAGAGATTCATCGTTCCTGACCCTGCAATTAAGTAAGTAATATAATAGGCATAGATGGATTACATAATCGTATATCTAATGAAGTGAATTATTATTGTGATCTAAACAAAATAAAATTATTTAAAACTCGCTTTTTAATTGATCATTGATTATCCTTGATTAATTATGTTACATTCGTTGTTCCATATTGACATCTAGCAATCTGTCAGGCAATACATGTGACGAAAATTGTCACATGGTGTGATAAAAGCAAGCTTGTTCATTTACCATTAAACTTTAGTCATTTCGTCAACATAATTCGATCAATCACGAGACATGAAAGTGTGTCAATCTCGATTATTGATCATATCTTTTATTTTTTCTTAAATTAATAAATGTCGAAACTTTTTTCGATGCACGAACTCACATTGGCCAAGGATTTCAATGTTGATTTAACCAAATAAAATGCTAATCATAATCTATTACTATCTAAGAGTGACGAATCTTATATGATCATTCACAATATTCATATGATTCTTGATATACCTGAACTATACTGTATTAGCAACTCTTCATAGAGCTGCATCCGATATCAACAAAGTATAACTAGTGACGGCAACGGGCCGTGTACCCCCGACATGTGCCCTGCCTAGTGAATTTCAGAGGCGAGTCAACCCCATTGCCCCATTTAATTTTTTTGAATTTTCCTTTTTAGCCCTGTATATTTTTTTACTATTAATTATTTGGGATGGGTTCTGATGGGACGGCCAAAACCCACTTCGTCGAACGGGTTTTTTCACTCGTCGGGTTCGGGCGGGTCGGGTTTTTTTGGTGCCATCTCCAAGTATATATATATATTGGTGCCATCTCTAAGTATAATTATGATAAGCTCAAGTCAAATGATCAATTCACTAATGAACGTAAAAAAATTAACCACTAACTCTTAGATAGTTATTCATGTGTAATCTCTGTTGTGGGTCTCAATGTTTTTCTTTCTTAACAAAACATCCGCATGTCTATTTAAATATCTCTACATCTTAATTTACGAGATCAACTACTCACTTAATGAGTGAGAAGTGTCACAAGTGTTGGCCTAATCATAATAACGATATCTGTGTCTAGATATTACAATAAGACCAAGAGTGATTCGTGATTCAATCATATATAACTTATATCTCATAGCCGCAATTCCTCGTGATTAATTAAAAAATTATTTAGATTTGAATTTACGGACTCTGTTGATTTAATTCACTAGAATAATATTAATAATACTAATAAATTAAATAATAGATTTTCCATAAATAGAATGTATCAAATATATTAATAAGTGTTTGGTCAAACTATTGGACATATGGCATAGCACTTACAATCTATGCACCATAAGTTTTGGATGTGAAGCAAAGGTATATGGGAAAACCTTTGACATTTATCGCACCACCGTAGTAGTCTAATGAGTCATTTTTAGGGGCGTTCAGTAGTACCATTGTCTCAGTATTTTTTGAGCCATTATAATCCACGTTCATGATTTTACAAACCCCCATGTATATTACAGAGCATGTAACTGGCCTGATATATTTCAGCCAACTGTAACAAGATGTAAGAGAAACCTCAACCACTTTTTTTTTTTTTTTTTTAATCAAGGTTGCATACCTCTCTGCAGGGGCAGAGGGAATGTATGGGCAATGTAGGGAATTTACCATACTAAAATCTCGGTTGAGTCTTTTAAAAAAATTAATTGAATAAAAAATGGATTAGACTTTGGTCCTTTGACCCATAAACCTAAAATCAACCTAAATCCTAAGTTCCTAAATCCCAATTAAATTCTCTCTCTCTCTCTCTCTCTTTCTCTCAGATAGACCCTAGTTCGCGCTTCAACCTTTGCAGAGCATGAGCTAGTCCCGATTCTACAGTCCGTGTTCTAGTCGGCACTCAGCAGTAAGTAGTAGTTACTACAAATGCGCTTTCGAAATTTGAAGAGTCCTATTAGGGTTTGTTGAATTGGAATTGGTTTCTCATATCAATAGTTACTCCTATTATAGTTGTTGCTATTGATGTTGCTAATTATGCTGATTTTATCTAATTACATAGATTTAGTTATAAATCATGTTAGGGTTTATTGTATGTTTAAATATATAGAACTATAAGTGTATTCAGTTATAAATGTGTTGGGGTTTATGTTTGTTTGAGATTAGTTTTACTGTTGTTATTATTTTACTTGTTGTTAACGCTATTTTTGCTAATTTCATTGAATTATGCGTAGATTTGGTTATGAACTATGTATTATAGTTTACTAGATGTTAATAATTTACATTATATATATTATATATGTTGCTTGATGTTTCATTCACAATTATTGAATTATGGACAAATATTTGAAAATTGAAGAGTAGAGTAATAATGTTAGTGAGGATGTTCAAGATGAAATGAATATTATGGCAAAATTGATGTTGCACAAATTCTTACATATCATGGACTACGAATTCCAATAATGGAATAAAATATTAATGATCGGGATGTGGTTCGAAGAGCATACTTGCAGTTGGGTCCCTCCCCTCTCAAGCATGATTTTCCACAAAAAATAATCAGAAACCCAGATTGAGACGTTTTCAACCATCTTGATTTAACAAATTCTATTCTTGGTTAGAATACAACATAGAGAAAGATTTTGCATTTTTCTTCACTTGTTAGCTTTTCCAATCAGGCAGGGAACGAGGTAGTAGTGATACTTTCATTGAGAGGGCGTTTTCAAATTAGAAACACTTAGATGATAACCCAAGAATGACTAACCAAGAGGGGGTGAATTGGTTTATAAAACTTTTTAGATAAATAATCTCAAACTTAAAAATAATAAGAGCAAGTATAAACACTTAGTGTTATACGAGATGTAAAGTAACTCAACTATCAATACATAGTGCTATAAAGATGTAAACTTTAATTAATAGAGCAATTATAGCACTTAGAAATAGTATTGAAAAATATAGATTGATAGAAAATGATTAAGTGCAATATAAGTAGGTAAAAGAGATTAGATGATGTAAATGATATTTTAAGGAGGTTCAATCAAACAACTTTGTAGCGACCAAGAATTTTTCACGCATTGCATAATTATTTTAAATTATGGAAAACGGTGCCACTGCGATCTCACCCATTCTTAAGTTAACGTTGCGACGTATTCGTCCAGCCAAGTCGAGAAATATCGAGTTAATTCAATTTTAAATTAAATTCCGAATTTCCAAAATTTTATTATTTTATTTATTTATTTAAATTATTATTTTCAAAATCATTTTAAATCCCAAATCACGTCAATCTTATTTTATCAGTTTCATTCTTCTGACCCAGTTGAATTCGCGTACGATTTTCCTCGAATTACGTACAATGCTTGTCTAAATTTTCACACTACCAACTTTTACCTATCACATCAATCTCATACCATACGATATCCTAGCTCTATATCATCTACTCCCCCAAACCTTACTCTCAGCATTCACCTCACCCCTCAAACAGCCAGCCTCTCCTCTCAACCGTCCCAGCCTCCTCCCAGCTCTACCTCAAGCTCCATTGCAACCTCCAGTCAGTCCAGCAAGGTAAGAACAACCCAGACACCGCCCCCACTGACCTTTCACTCCACCAGCTGGCCACCACTACAACCAAACCACCACCCAAACCGCCTGAAGCACCACCATTTCCACAATCCAACCAATCAACCCACCTGCACCACCACCATTTCCACAACCTAGCCAGAATCATGCCACCAACCTCCCCAGTCGGCCAACCTCCAGCAAACCAACTCACCTCCATCACCACCACTTCCAAATCAATATAACAACCTAGTCATCACCACTGGTCGGCCAAAACCATCACCACCTCAACCTGCAAGAACCACCACCGCCACCTCCTTCATCATCACCATCACACCCATTGTCGAACCAACCACCTCCACTGCCCAACCCCAAATCCCCATCTACCAGCCCCGAAATCAAATCCAAAACCCAAGAAACAAAGTACCTAGATACTACCTACTTCGACCGCCGGTTTTATCACCGGAGAAATCGTGATTTGAGCCTCGTTTCACCTCGGTATTTCACACCCAACCTCTCACTTGAACCCCAAACCTGGACCCCTCCCTTGCCGTAGCTCGCCGCCACCTACCAGCGACGTTTCGCCAGCACACCGCCGGCTGTAGCACCGGTTTTCCCCATCTCCGCCGTCGGTCGCCACCCCTCTCTTCCGCCCTTCGTGAATGGGAGAGAGAGAGTAAAGAAATTGATTTTTATATTTTGAATTTCAGAAATTGCAGCTTAGTCCCTCGGGTTTTTAAAGTTGTTTATTTCAGCCTTTTAGTTTTAAAACTTATAATTTCAGTCCTTAAGTTTTAAATGATTTTTATAAGCTTTTCATTTTTAAAATTACTTATCTCAATCCCCACAATTTAATATCCATTTTGAGTTTCAACCCAAAGTTTTGAAAAGTATTCATTTTAGTCCCTCAATTTTAAAGTTGTTTATTTCAGCCTTTTAGTTTTAAAACTTATAATTTCAGTCCTTAAGTTTTAAATGATTTTTATAAGCTTTTCATTTTTAAAATTACTTATCTCAATCCCCACAATTTAATATCCATTTTGAGTTTCAACCCAAAGTTTTGAAAAGTATTCATTTTAGTCCCTCAGCTTTCAAACTATTTGTTTTAGTCCCTCAACTTTCAAAGTATTCATTTTAGCCCCTCAACTTTGAAATTATCATTTTAGTCTCTCAACTTTCAAATTATTCGTTTTAGTCTCTCAACTTTCAAAGTATTCATTTAATCCCTCAACTTTCAAAGTATTCATTTTAGTCCCTCAACTTTCAAAGTATTCATTTTAGTCACTCAACTTTCAAATTACTCATTTTAGTCACTCAACTTTCAAATCATCAATTTCAGTCCTCAAATTGTAATTTATCATTTTAAACTATAAATTTCAAAAGACTAATTTAACTTATTTTCTAATTGGCTAGACGAGGCGTACGGAGATTTGAAAGATTGAAGTCATTCCCGCTCAACCACACTCGTTAAGTTTAAGGTAGACTCGCCCCTATTATTTGATTTAAATTATGATTGCATGTGAATGTGTATGTTATGTGACTTATGTGAAAGTCATTTTTATGAAAAGAGACGAGAATGTATATCTTCAAAAATATTTATGTTGTTATGCTTGTCATAACTTATATGATTTTATACATGAGAAAGAAAGAAGAGAATATCTTGCAAGATAAATGATGATGTTAGGCATAACTTACGTGCCTTAAGTGCACGAGACGAGACTACCCGCACCCAATGTATAGCGACCCAGAATTTTTACGCAATTAATAATTATTTTAATATTTAGAAAATTGTGTCGCTATTGTTTTGAAGTTAACGCCGCGACGGATTCGTCTAGTCAAGTCAAGAAATATCGAATTTGTTCGATTTTAAATTAAAATCCGAATTTCTAAAATTATGTTATTTTAATTATTTATTCAAAGTATTATTTTCAAAATCATTTTGAATTCCAAATTTATTAAAATATCCCAATGATTCTTATTCAAATTATTTCAAGTCCAAATTACACCTCAATTCCAATCTATATGTCTCCACCCACGTTTTTTTTTTCATCATCATTCCATCCACTAATCACCATCATAACAATTCAACCATAATTGTACAAGCAAAGCATCATCAATATACCACTCAACTTTATCTCCACCAATCCATTTCTTTTCTATTTCTTTTTCTACATTTACACCTAATATTCTTCAACATCATCATCCTATGGCCGAAAGCTTGCATACACTATATCATTTTCAATTCCCAAATTTGCATCAATGACAACTGCAACCATCATCCATTTCTACATTTATTATTCACCACTACATCAATCTCATAAGATTCCCAAATAAATTAATCTCAAATCCAACCCATACTCCCACTTTTCTCTCCAATAAATCACCATCACGCCATTCACCATTATGATCATCTGCATAAACTCCATCATCTATCATCTATCATCAAATTTACACTCTCTGCACAAACCAACCATCTTCCTCACGAGCAATACATTCGATTCCAGACTGCCCAAATCAACAACCACTCTGCCTCCATCATTACCACTTCAATCTCAACTCTCAGTATCACCTCACCATTTCAACCTCTTCATTCAGCAAAACAATATCAATCCAATTCAATCAACATTCTGCCAGACCACCAACTCACTGCCAAGATTTCAGAATTTTAATCAACCTGCAGTAACATTTCCATCACAGACATAAATTGACCTCCAACCCAAGAATCCAATCGATCACTGCAACACTATAACTCATACGCAGCCAGCCAAAAATTATCAAACCATCATCAAGCCATCTTCTAACTTCAAACCAATCATCGAACACAAACCAAATTCATCATCAATATCAGCACCATAGCCAATCACCAATTGAATCAGCGTCATCATCATCATCAACACCCTCTGCACTCACTGCCAAGAACCATCTCCAACTCATCTCCGATCTGTTAAACAGCCACCACCACTGCAATGTTAATCACAACCGTCCTCAATTCCAATTCGCCATCCTCAAATCCGCCATAGCCGAATCTCCAAACCTAGTCCCAAATCAATCATCCAAATCCTCACCCAAAACCAAAACCAAAACCCAAGAATCAAAGGAGCCAGTTACTTACCTCAAGCGCCGCTCCCTTCGCCGGAATTCCAAACCCAAATCACGAACCCAACTTCAATCTTTAGCCTCGGTTTCGCACTCGAATCCTCTCAAAATCTTAACCCTTCCTTGCAGCTACTAACCGCTGCTCTGCGCCGGTATTTCACCGGCAACTCGCCGACTGAAAGGTCGGATTTTGGCGAAGACAGTGCACCTCTTTTTTTCTTCCTTTCCGATCGCGAGTGAGAGAGGGTTAGGTCGAGAGTGAGAGAAATGGTCGTGAGAGAACGAGTTGTGAGAGAGAGAGAAGATAAAGATTTGATATTATATTTAACTTTCAGAATTTGCATCATTAGTCCCCATCTTTTAAAGTTATTTCAAATCAGTCCCTATGTTTTATAAAGGTTTTATTTCAGTCCTTTCAGCTTTTAAAATCATCAATTTCAGCCCTTAAGTTTTAAATGAGTTTTAATCAGCCCTTTCATTTTCAAAATCTGATCACTTCAGTCCCTGCTGATTTACTTTTAAGCTCAAGTTTCAAAAGTATTCATTTGAGTCCCTCAACTATCAAAAGTATCTATTTTAGTCCCTCAACTTTCAAAATATCTATTTTAGTCCCTGAACTTTCAAAGCATTCATTTTAGTCCCTCAACTTTCAAAACATCAATTTTAGTCCTCAAATTATAATTTATCATTTTGAACTATATATTCGATAGACTAAAGTGACTTATTGGCTAAGACGAAGCGTACGGAGAATTTAAAGGAATTGAAGTCATTCCCGCTCAACTTTGCACTCGTCGGATTTGAGGTAGACTCGCACTTATTAATTGATTTAAATTATGATTTCATATGAATGTCATGTGACTTGTGAAAGTCAATTTTTAAGAAAAACAAGTATGTTTTTATGAAAGGTAAATATACCTTATGTTGTTATGAAAAGTAAGTATGTTTTTTATGAAAAGAAAATATACTTTATGTTTTTACGAAAAGTAAGTATACCCTATGCTTCACGAAAATGTTTTTTTGGATCATTGCTATGAAATCAATCTACCAAGATTTTTTTGGGTCCCATATGATAAGTTATGATATGTTAAGGGGACCGGAGTTTTAGTAGCGCTACACATAAGAATTCTTGCCACCTAAGTTCGGTAACATTCTTGTGTCTCCTATGTTTATGAGGATTTGCCACGAAGTTCGGTAAAATTCCTATGTTTCCATATGTTTATGAGGATTTGCCACCTAAGTTCGGTAAAATTCCTGTCGCATATGTTTATGAGGATTTCGATCCTATCTTATGTTATGATGCAATTGATCCCTATGAATTTCAGAAAATTATGCTTGGTATACTTACTACATAAGAATTCTTGCCACCTAAGTTCGGTAAAATTCTTATGTTTATGAGGATTTCGATATTATCCTATGTTATGATGAAAACTTACTGTTATTATGATTTTACTGCATAAGAATTCTTGCCACCTAAGTTCGGTAAAGTTCTTGTGTCTTCTTATGTTTATGAGGATTTCAATCATATCTTATGTTATGCTTTCAAAAGAAATTATGCTTGGCATAATTAAAATGTTTTTATAAGTATATGGTTTTCAAAGAGCTATTTTCAAAGAGCCTATGATTTGCAAAATATGTCCCGTGCTGTAATGCAAAATATGAGTTTTATCAAGAGCCGTTTTATAAAGAAGCTCTATCAATGCCCATTTTATAAAGAGCCGGGATTTATGTGTTTAATCATCTTATAAATTAAATTAATTTGCGATGAGTCTACTGAGTATTTCCCCCATGAAATACTCACCCTACTTTTTAACAGTTTTGCAGATTGCGGAGACGGTGGCGAGCGATGAATGATGGTGGCAATAATCGTTGAACGGTTGAAAGTTTGACGTTAATGATTTCCGTATTTTCCAAACAATCGAATAATTTAGAGAAGTTCATTTATTTGAGAAATTATGATATTGGCAATTTCTTTACAATATTAATGGTTCGATTTACTATTTCAAATGGTTTCATAAATGTTTTCAATTTTAGCGGCCATTACAGTTTATTTAATGTTGCAAAAAATGAATTTCAATTATTTCTTCCGCAAAAATATTATTCGAAAAATTTAGACAGAAAATGACGTAGTGAATCGGGTATACGGAACTCGGGGCGCTACAAGTTGGTATCAGAGCTAGTCTGCGTTTCTGTAGACTGGTAAAATTTTCAAAAAGAATTTTCAAGAAATATTTTTCATTATAAGATTTTTATTGATGAAGATTGCCACTGCCATCATTTCGCTCCACCAACTCCGAGGTAAAGAAGTTTATAATGTTTAAAGTTATTTCAGTATTTCGAATACTCATTTTATTGATTTATGAGAAAGAATGAAGAGTATTTCGGATACTTATGATTTATGAGAAATAAGAATGTATTTCTTCGAAAATAATGATGTTGTTATGCTTTGTCATAACTTATATGCTTTAATGTATGATTATGAGAAATTTTTTAAGAAAGAAAACGAGTGTTGAGCATAATGGGAATAATATGATTTTATTGAAAATTAAGTAATGGATATTATGTTGAGTAAGTGAATTATTTCCTCTATTTTGAAGAGAAATTTATTATGAAGTTTGACCTTGTGAATAAATTTGGGGAATATGATTTATGGCATATATTTATAAGTATGAGTTATCTTTTGAGCCATTAAGGTATCGAAGGAAGTGATATTGAAAAATATAATTTGAAATTGTTATGTTGAGGAATTATGAATTGAATTATGGGATATTTTTTTTTGATGATATTGAAGTGTTGGAATCGTTTTCAATATTTTAGATCGTTGTGGATAAATGTGGAGTTATATGTTATTGTTAGTTATGAAGTATACTTATGGTTTGGGATAAGTTCAAATTATAAGGGAGACTCTGTCCAGAATTTTATCATTTGGAATTAAGAGCATAGTATGGTATGCAATCACTAAGAGAATTGAGTTTAGAATTGCAAGTTCATAAGCAAGATTGAGTAAATGATAAGTTATATTTTGAAAGACGAGTGAAGACAAGTATAAGGGCATTATTGGGAAGAATCTTAATTATTCTTGGGAATGGATTGATCACTTGTAAGGAATGATCACTTGTATTGGAGAGTATTATAAGGATATGAATTTTGAGGAAAATAGGGATAAGATTTTACAGTGATGACTTATTTTGGAATGGTGTTCAGAAGAGGGACCACGGTAGAATCCAAGATTTTTTTTAATCTGAGAAATTGATACATAATATTGAGTTTGATGATCTTATTTTGATGGTTTATTGCATTATGGTGAAATATTATCTACGATTGAGAATTTTCATTTTTAGTCATAATATATGGGTTTATTTAAAGATTTAGTGATGCAGTTCGATTAATTATTATTGGTTGTACTTTTGAAGTGAGTAAATATTTGGGCTACAATAATGGAAAATCTGAGATGATCAGTTGTGTGATTTTTAATTATGGGATTGTATCTTTGGGTTAAGCAAATTTGATGAGGAATCCTATATGATGTACAGAAGTCTTATTTAATGGTGATAAGATTAATCAGAGTATTGTTCATAAAGTGTGATATGAATTGAAGTTTGGGAGAATAGAAAATTTTAATTTTGAATTTCAGATTTGGGAAATTAGTGAAGTTTCTTGAGTTTGAGAATAACATATCTGATCCTTGTGATGCTGTTTTAAGTTAGTATCTTAGCTCTCAGCTAGAATGAGTATTTGATACCGAGTACTTGATGTATGATTTAAAGTATAATGAAAAGTGGGAACAAGAGTTAATGCGCTGTTATTTTTCTCGACAAAAGAAAATTTGATGATAAGATTGGAGATATGGAATATTTTATTGGATTTTGGTACTGATATTTTTGGTATAATAATCAAGGTATAGTGAGATGATACGGGAATACGTGAAAGAGAAATAAGGACTGTATTGAATCAGAATTCATAAGTATGTATAAGTGAAAGAAATACTTTGCAGGAAATGTGGTGACATTTAAGTAAAGAATCTTAGTTATTTGAAAGATATTTGTTTACTGAATTTTGGGTTACAAATATTGGAATGATAAGTTGATGATATTATGTTGATATGTTATTGGGTATATTATGTAGAAAGAATATTCAGGTAATTCTTTGATTATTTTGGGAATATTCGATGATAAGAAGAAAGGAAAAATTATTATGATATGATATGTCAGTAAAGATTTGTTGAAATTTTAGAGATATATACGAATATCTGAGGTCACATGATACGATGATAAGTGACATGTTACATGAATACTACAAGATATGATGAAATTTTTACATACGATTGGGAATTGTTTTGATTATTTTGGGAATATTCGATGATAAGAAGTTTAGAGATGATAAATTATTATGGTTTGATATATCAGTAAAGATTTATGGAAACTTGAAGAGATTTTTTTATGGAATTACAGAAATTAGTAAAGAGACATGATGTTGTTTTGGGTTCATAAAAATGGAATTCAAAGAATAGTGAACTTTCAGTCACTTATGATTCAGAAAAATTTTTGAGTAGACACATATGTCTATAGAAAAGTCCATGTTCTTAAGAAAACAAAGTGATGCATTTAGTCAAAGTCCAGTGGGTTAAATATGGTTGGGTTAAATATGGTAGCGATGATGCTACATAAGAGAAAGAAGAGATTCTGATTAAGTATTCAGAAATCATAAGATCAAGTAAGTTTAATTTCGAGGACGAAATTATTTTAAGGGGGTAAGATTATAGCGACCCAGAATTTTTACGCAATTAATAATTATTTTAATATTTACAAAATTGTATCGCTATTGTTTTGAAGTTAACGCCGCGACGGATTCGTCTAGCCAAGTCAAGAAATATCGAATTTGTTCGATTTTAAATTAAAATCCGAATTTCTAAAATTATGTTATTTTAATTATTTATTCAAAGTATTATTTTCAAAATCATTTTGAATTCCAAATTTATTAAAATATCCCAATGATTCTTATTCAAATTATTTCAAGTCCAAATTACACCTCAATTCCAATCTATATGTCTCCACCCACGTTTTTTTTTTCATCATCATTCCATCCACTAATCACCATCATAACAATTCAACCATAATTGTACAAGCAAAGCATCATCAATATACCACTCAACTTTATCTCCACCAATCCATTTCTTTTCTATTTCTTTTTCTACATTTACACCTAATATTCTTCAACATCATCATCCTATGGCCGAAAGCTTGCCTACACTATATCATTTTCAATTCCCAAATTTGCATCAATGACAACTGCAACCATCATCCATTTCTACATTTATTATTCACCACTACATCAATCTCATAAGATTCCCAAATAAATTAATCTCAAATCCAACCCATACTCCCACTTTTCTCTCCAATAAATCACCATCACGCCATTCACCATTATGATCATTTGCATAAACTCCATCATCTATCATCATCATCAAATTTACACTCTCTGCACAAACCAACCATCTTCCTCACGAGCAATACATTCGATTCCAGACTGCCCAAATCAACAACCACTCTGCCTCCATCATTACCACTTCAATCTCAACTCTCAGTATCACCTCACCATTTCAACCTCTTCATTCAGCAAAACAATATCAATCCAATTCAATCAACATTCTGCCAGACCACCAACTCACTGCCAAGATTTCAGAATTTTAATCAACCTGCAGTAACATTTCCATCACAGACATAAATTGACCTCCAACCCAAGAATCCAATCGATCACTGCAACACTATAACTCATACGCAGCCAGCCAAAAATTATCAAACCATCATCAAGCCATCTTCTAACTTCAAACCAATTATCGAACACAAACCAAATTCATCATCAATATCAGCACCATAGCCAATCACCAATTGAATCAGCGTCATCATCATCATCAACACCCTCTGCACTCACTGCCAAGAACCATCTCCAACTCATCTCCGATCTGTTAAACAGCCACCACCACTGCAATGTTAATCACAACCGTCCTCAATTCCAATTCGCCATCCTCAAATCCGCCATAGCCGAATCTCCAAACCTAGTCCCAAATCAATCATCCAAATCCTCACCCAAAACCAAAACCAAAACCCAAGAATCAAAGGAGCCAGTTACTTACCTCAAGCGCCGCTCCCTTCGCCGGAATTCCAAACCCAAATCACGAACCCAACTTCAATCTTTAGCCTCGGTTTCGCACTCGAATCCTCTCAAAATCTTAACCCTTCCTTGCAGCTACTAACCGCTGCTCTGCGCCGGTATTTCACCGGAAACTCGCCGACTGAAAGGTCGGATTTTGGCGAAGACAGTGCACCTCTTTTTTTCTTCCTTTCCGATCGCGAGTGAGAGAGGGTTAGGTCGAGAGTGAGAGAAATGGTCGTGAGAGAACGAGTTGTGAGAGAGAGAGAAGATAAAGATTTGATATTATATTTAACTTTCAGAATTTGCATCATTAGTCCCCATCTTTTAAAGTTATTTCAAATCAGTCCCTATGTTTTATAAAGGTTTTATTTCAGTCCTTTCAGCTTTTAAAATCATCAATTTCAGCCCTTAAGTTTTAAATGAGTTTTAATCAGCCCTTTCATTTTCAAAATCTGATCACTTCAGTCCCTGCTGATTTACTTTTAAGCTCAAGTTTCAAAAGTATTCATTTGAGTCCCTCAACTATCAAAAGTATCTATTTTAGTCCCTCAACTTTCAAAATATCTATTTTAGTCCCTGAACTTTCAAAGCATTCATTTTAGTCCCTCAACTTTCAAAACATCAATTTTAGTCCTCAAATTATAATTTATCATTTTGAACTATATATTCGATAGACTAAAGTGACTTATTGGCTAAGACGAAGCGTACGGAGAATTTAAAGGAATTGAAGTCATTCCCGCTCAACTTTGCACTCGTCGGATTTGAGGTAGACTCGCACTTATTAATTGATTTAAATTATGATTTCATATGAATGTCATGTGACTTGTGAAAGTCAATTTTTAAGAAAAACAAGTATGTTTTTATGAAAGGTAAATATACCTTATGTTGTTATGAAAAGTAAGTATGTTTTTTATGAAAAGAAAATATACTTTATGTTTTTACGAAAAGTAAGTATACCCTATGCTTCACGAAAATGTTTTTTTGGATCATTGCTATGAAATCAATCTACCAAGATTTTTTTGGGTCCCATATGATAAGTTATGATATGTTAAGGGGACCGGAGTTTTAGTAGCGCTACACATAAGAATTCTTGCCACCTAAGTTCGGTAACATTCTTGTGTCTCCTATGTTTATGAGGATTTGCCACGAAGTTCGGTAAAATTCCTATGTTTCCATATGTTTATGAGGATTTGCCACCTAAGTTCGGTAAAATTCCTGTCGCATATGTTTATGAGGATTTCGATCTTATCTTATGTTATGATGCAATTGATCCCTATGAATTTCAGAAAATTATGCTTGGTATACTTACTACATAAGAATTCTTGCCACCTAAGTTCGGTAAAATTCTTATGTTTATGAGGATTTCGATATTATCCTATGTTATGATGAAAACTTACTGTTATTATGATTTTACTGCATAAGAATTCTTGCCACCTAAGTTCGGTAAAGTTCTTGTGTCTTCTTATGTTTATGAGGATTTCAATCCTATCTTATGTTATGCTTTCAAAAGAAATTATGCTTGGCATAATTAAAATGTTTTTATAAGTATATGGTTTTCAAAGAGCTATTTTCAAAGAGCATATGATTTGCAAAATATGTCCCGTGCTGTAATGCAAAATATGAGTTTTATCAAGAGCCGTTTTATAAAGAAGCTCTATCAATGCCCGTTTTATAAAGAGCCGGGATTTATGTGTTTAATCATCTTATAAATTAAATTAATTTGCGATGAGTCTACTGAGTATTTCCCCCATGAAATACTCACCCTACTTTTTAACAGTTTTGCAGATTGCGGAGACGGTGGCGAGCGATGAATGATGGTGGCAATAATCGTTGAACGGTTGAAAGTTTGACGTTAATGATTTCCGTATTTTCCAAACAATCGAATAATTTAGAGAAGTTCATTTATTTGAGAAATTATGATATTGGCAATTTCTTTACAATATTAATGGTTCGATTTACTATTTCAAATGGTTTCATAAATGTTTTCAATTTTAGCGGCCATTACAGTTTATTTAATGTTGCAAAAAATGAATTTCAATTATTTCTTCCGCAAAAATATTATTCGAAAAATTTAGACAGAAAATGACGTAGTGAATCGGGTATACGGAACTCGGGGCGCTACACAATGATTTTAAAGAGTTTATGATTTTTCAAAGAGAAGCCACGTGCTTTAATGTATAAGAAGAGACTACCCACACCCTATGTTTCTAAAGAGCTTGCATTTATGTATTCAATTATATTGTAGATTAATTAATTGACGATGAGTCTACGGAGTAAATTCTATGAAATGCTCATGTATATTTTTAACAACATTTGCAGATTTCGAAGAGGGTGGCAAGTGATGGATGATTGTGACAATAGTCGCTAAATAGTTGAAAATCTTATTTTAATGATCCGTATTTCCAAACATTGGATAATTTTGATAAATTCAATTATTTGAGAAATTATGACATTGTCAATTGTTTTACAATAAATGACTCGATTTATTATTTCGAATTGTTTCATAAAGGTTTTAAATTTTATCGACCATTACAGTTTATTTAATGTTGTCAAAAATGAATTTCAGTTATTTCTTCCGCTAAAATATTATTTTAGAAGTTAGATCAGACGATGACGTGATGAACCGGGTATTTAGAACTCGGGGCGCTACAAACCTGATCTACGTCCTTCGTTACCAAGTTCTCCATCACGAGTAAGACCAAATTCACTATAATGGTAACTTACAATAAGGAGCGCTTATCCTCAAGTGACTTACAACAAGGAGCATATATCCTTAACAATAATCGAATTTCACAAGGCTCTCGAAACCAAAATATATATGATCACTGTTACAAGTTGTAGAACTCTCTTCAACAAATGATATTCAAGTACCAAAAGAGTTTGGATAACAGCTCAATAGTCAATAGATGACAATCAATTTAGTTCAAGTATTTTATTTAAAAGACTTTGATAAATAAAGAATAAAAAATGAAATAAGTAGGATATTTGAATCAAAAATTTCAAATAATAATCTCTCTTAGCAAATAATACAAGTTAAGTATAAATAGAGATTTTCACTTTAATATTTGGTAAAGAAAAACTTTTTTAAAAAAGTAATGAGAATCATTAAGGTTGAAAAGTTTTCTTACCCACTTGGAATCTTTGAAAAAATAGATGAAGAAAGATTCAATCAATCAAGATATTCCTTTATAACTAATGAAATAAAATTTAATACAATGTAGACTCAATGATTTTCTCTCTTAAATGGTCTTGTAAGTTGGTGAAATTGAATGCAAAGAGAAGGCTATTTATAGAACAAATTTTGCACATTCTGACTCTTGCAGTCGACCTCATCCGATGCGGCGAAGTAGCCGTTATGGAAAAATAGTCGTTGGATTTTAAAATTGAGTCCATGAGGTTGACCTCATCGACAAATAACTTCAAAATTAGTTTTTCAAAGGTTTTGATCAAAGTTGATTTTGCTAAGTTTTAAAACCTTATGAAAGAGTATTTAAAAGATTTTAAATGTTTTACTTGAGCTTTTGAAGTGTATTGCCAAAGATTAATATGTTAACCTTACATTTGTTTGAAAAACAATTGTAAATGCTCAATTCTTTGTATGCTTCATCGATTGGTCTTCATGGTATCATGCTTTGTGTGGCATTTCTTGAGTGTGACCATTTCTTCATTTACGAGGAACGACTGGTACTTGTGAAACTTCTAAAGATAACTTACACATGAGGTATATATTCATTAGAATGCAAAATAGACTTGTTTGTCATAATCAAAATTATAGGATTCAGTCAACCATAGGCCAACATTAAAAACACTTCAAGAACACATTGGAGATCATAATATTACATACATTAAAGCTCGTATTAGATGTGAAGCCTTCACAAATTAAAAGAAAAAGTGCCTTCACTAATTAAAAGAAAAAGTATTCATCAATGTTTTTTGAAGAAGTCCGAACAAGAAAGAAATGACTACAAATTCGTTTGGGTGCATCAATAGATTGTGCTAAATTTCTTCTACATCAAAGGCTAGCATTTTGAGGACATGATGAATTTGAAGGTTCAAAGAGTCAAGGGAATTTTCTTGAACCGTTGAATTGGTTGTGTGATCACAATGATGAGATTAATGCTGTTGCATTGAAGAATGCTCTGAAAAATAACAAGTTAACATCATCTATCATTCAAAAAGATATTGTAAGTCCTGCTGCTTTAGAAACTATCAATGTTATTATATATAAGAAAAAAATTGGTGATGGTTTATTTTTTGCTCTTGTTGATGAGTAAAGAGAACTCCCCTCCAAGTTGAGTTCTTGAATTGAATGCTCCAATATTTTTTCACTTAGAATCAATTTTCTCCTTCATCCATCAATGTTTTCAACCCAACATAATACATTAAATGTACCATAAATACAATGGGATCGCATTGAAAATAAGAGTTTTGAGAGGAAATACAAGAGAAAGTGTAAGAGAAATTGAAAAGAGTCACAAAATAATCTTAACCATAGCACAACACAAGTTTGGATATTTGTATTTTCCCTAAAATCACTCATAAACACCCAAAAATTGGCCAAAAACGCAAGATTCAGCGTTTGAGGTACCATTACCATCGCACCAATGTATAACCATGCGATTGCATGGTTCATTAGCCATCTTGATTGCAGTCAAGTTCTCAACTTTCTGGAATGAGCAATTAATCTACATTTTCAGATATCTTTCAAAAGGTCCTTCCAAAATTGTACTTTAAGTCCTTCAAATTTTGGGAAAGTACAATATGGTCCCCCGATTAATTGCATAGTTGGTCCCAATCTTCTAAAAAAGCGACATTTTGGTGCCCAAAGTCCCAAATCCAGCGTAGTTTGGACATCTTTCGTGATTTTTTGCCTCAACTTTAATGTTAACCTATGTAGACACAAAATATGTATAAATGAATAGATATTTGCTCAAGATATTTCAAAAATGCTATTTTAAAGGCATGAAATGTGCATGTAAAATGCACTTGCACTTAACAAATACCCTCAAACTTAAACTCTTGCTCGTCTCGAGCAAGAATATCTACATGCATAAACAAGTGGAATGACAAAATGATAAAAAATGCAAGATGACTTTCAATCTTTCCATGAGTGAAAAATTGCATCATTAACTCACAACTATGCTTCCAAATAATGCTACCAAAAAGATGCTTTAGCTTATCCGATGTTCGATCGGTGTGTGTGCATAGTCATTTTCAATCATCAATTCAGTTTGAGAAATATTGTAGAGTGAAGAAATGTCAATATACACAAACCCACCTTTAGTCGTCAATTCTTTCCTTTCTCTTTCATGACATTCATCCCCCAAAAATTATTTCTTTTATTTCCCGAGATGCAATTCTAGAGGTTCCTCTCAAATCACTCATTTATTTTTCCACTCTAGTTTGATTAGGCTTTTCCGATAATTTCAACAATCTAGATGTATAATGATTCTCCCAAAATTCAAGTGTTCCAATAATCAAACTACCGTTAAGCAATTCAAACCCACTATTAATCTAAGCTCTTAAGCGTATAGGTGATACATGTTGGGGTTCTCAACATGGTTTTGTGCTTAGCTTGATTGTTATCTTTTTATCTATAATTGATGACTACATCTCATGAAAAGACGTTAGAAATTTCTGACAAATTGTTAAAGGCATTATAAAAGAAGGATCAAAATATTTTCAATAGTGAAATTTGTAAATCACGACTCCAAGAAATGAGGGATAATGGATGAGATTTTTTTGGGAAACAGTTAGCTATTTCTGTCAGATGCCTAATATTGCTCATAACTGAATGATATTTATATACCTCCAGGTCGTTCATGGCGTAACAATCCAGAAATGACAAATTTGCATTGCGTGGATTTCTTATGTGCCGTCATTGATTGATATGCAACTTTAGGAATAGGTTAATAGTGACTTGTGTCTTTGTGTAGCGTTTTTGTGTTTAATCATATTGTGCTTTTGACAAGAGAAGATTAATTCAAATCGGTGAATATTATCGCGAAGATTTTCACCAAAAGATCTCTTGGCACTTGATGAATGACTTGAAACTTATAATTATGACATCTGCACTAATGAAGATTTTAGTGGATTACGAGGCCTTAGTGATCTTGCACAAAAGTCGGTGTTGAAGAAAAGATGAAGTTTATCCACTGCTCTATAGACTTATGACATTTGCATTAACTCTTGCGATTGCTACTACCATTGTCGAGATAATATTTTCACCAATGAATCTTATTAAGACTCGGCTGCGCAATCGGATTGAAGATCAATGGTTGAATGATAGTTTATTATGTATATCGAGAAATATATATGGGATAGAATTGATAATAAAGTAATTATATGCCATTTCCAAAGTATAAAAATACGCCAGAACAAGTGTAATAGTGAACAAAAAATTTTGATTATATATGTATTGGGATTTTAATGTATCGTTATTTATTTATTTTTTCAAATACCTTTTCATACTTGCGCTATGAAATAAAATTTTCTGGCTCAGCCATTGCCTCTTTGGATTGATATGCATCATCTTCTATTTGTGAGGAGAAAGTCTGGGAACGATTTTCAATCCATGTTTCCTTTTAGAAACTCTTCTTTAATTTCCTAAGATAAGTTACTTTCGACTTGGAGCCCTTTGGAGCTATGTTGGCCTATTGATCGAGCTATCCAAGACGTATTCTATTTTTAGACTAAAACATTTTTAAAATATTGAAAGCAATTTATTTTTATAATTAATGTGCACGAGTTTCATTTTCAAAGTATCTTTTAAACAAGAACTTTACTCTTCATAAATGTTTTTCCGAACACTAATTAATATACTTTCATTGATCATGTTGTAAAACTATTATGAAAATAATAGAAAATATAGAGAGAGATAGGAGAGAATTCTTCTCTTATTGAATTCATATGAATGAATGAAATAAGGCTCCTATTTATAGGAGTGAACAATGGCACAATCATAATATGTAAAGTTTACAGGGATATAATGGTAATTGGTCATCACATAATTATATATATTTTATAACACTCCCCCTTAAATGACCTATTTCGCAATTGCTTGCCTAGTTAAAACCTTGCTAAGAAAACCCAGTGGGATAAAACTTGAGCGAAGGAAAAAGAGTACAGAAGCTCCCCCTGATGTTGGCCATGGTGAATCATTGAGTCTAACGTTCGAGTAGAACAAATCACGTATTGAATCTTGAAATTCTGAAGTGCCGCCTCGTTAAAACCTTGTCAGTAAAACCCAGTGGGATAAAATCTGAACCAAGGAAAAAGAGTAAAGCTGCTGTCTCGTTAATACCTTGTCAGGAAAACCTAGAAGGACAAAACCTGAACGAAGGAAAAAGAGTACATCATGATTCTCCCCCTGAAGTGTGCAATTGAGGATTCATGAACTTCTCGAACTTTGATGTCATCTTTCGTTTGGAATATGTATAAAAATCTCCTTGTATAGCATTCTTCATAAGATGTCTATGATTTTCTTCATTTGTTGATATCATTCCAGTATAACAATGTATTGCTGAATTAAAGCTTGTCGATAGCTATGATAATGCCTCAAAAACCTTGCTAGGAAAACCATGTGGGACAAAACCTCAGCGAAGGGAAAAATAGTACATTATTCTCATTAATTTTCATCAATACGTCTCAACTGCTGCCTCATTAAAAACCTTGCCAGGAAAACCCTGTGTGACAAAACCTCAGCTAAGGGAAAAAGAGTGCAGCGCGTATTTGTTCCCTTCATAGGAATATCACAAGTATATTAATGCAATCTCAAATCATTTTATCAAACATATAGTTTGTGATGAGCTTTTATAAATAGTTTATAACTCATTTATGATGTCATAGCTCATTTATGATGTAGTGAACATGCTATACCAAGCAATATTTAGTTAGTTGACTGATTGCATTACTCAAATCTAGAATTGATTCACTTCTGGTGAAACTATCAAAATCTAGAATTCACTTCTGATGAATAATTAAATATTCATTTTCAAATTCACTTCTGGTAAATATTCATTTTCGGTGGATAATATAATTTTGCATATTGAAAATCAATTGCATGCCCAAATATTCAAATATAATAATAGTACACTCCAATTTCATTTTCAACATATTATATTATGGGGTCATATATATCATTCTTCATATGATTTTATTTTAAGAATCACATTTCATTATATAATGATACTATTCTGGGCAAATTGAATCTTTCAATGATTTATACATATATGTTCTTGCACTTTATAAACTGCAATTTCTAATTTGCAGGAGTATAATCAATCATTGAAATAGATATCAGTCTCGACATATAATCTATAATCATTTCGCTTGAAATTCCAACGTACCGCGATCAACTGGTACATCAAAGAAAACTCCCAAAGTACCGAGATGAGAATTACACTTTTTGATCTCACTCATTGGTATATCAAAAAGCTCAAACTAGTGATTTAGATTATAGTCACATCCACCATATGCCATGCCAGTTCTTTGAAAATTTTTGCCCGCAACGAGTCGTCATTTACGACTGTGTAATATTTTTCATTTGAACATATAATTACTGGCTTTACACATTTAAGCATTTGGATTTCAGGTCCTTGAACAATAATCCCTACATCGGGGTTTTATACTTGGCCAAAGTATTATAATTTCATCAACCTCATTTTCATAAGAGGGTTGTATGTAGTCGACTTATTTATCGATTCCATTTCATCTCAACATAACATAGAGAGATCCCTGTATATGTTCTATCATCAGGTACCTGAATCTCTTTTAGCTATGTCCCTTATACTCACTATGAGTATTTGCCTCAAAGGGATCATCTCAATCATTCAAGAGATATTTATTTTTGGAATCGATTCTCATTATGCTTCAGGCATAATTATGCTTTAAGCGTGTTTTTCCTATAATATTCACAAATCTTATATTATATCAATCGGCTAAAATGCCGCAACACATGTCATACGTAACTGTGGATATAATCACAATCATATATCAAGTGCGTATTGTTGGAGTGTATATAGATATCGCACTTCTTAGAAATCATAAAGCTTCACAAGCAAATCTTTATTTCATCGTATTGACATGTTTGTATGTAGAATATTGCTGCATAAGAAATATTTATATTCAAGTTGTTCTCATAGCAAATAACTTGAGGCTTTTAATCTGCTAAACCATTAGCAATATAATATTCTATTATCTCAACTAATTCGTAAAATCATTAATGACTTTAAAATATATTCATGCTAGCATTTATCACTTTGCTCGTAATATCATTACTCGAGCAAATAATCAGTCATTCATTTTCTTAATGAGATAATTAATTTGGTTTTGAGAACAAGCAGGAATGATAACTTGTTAACCTGAAAAATCTTCTGGTTCTTTAATGAATGTCATTTTGCATTCTCAATAAATCTCATTATTGAATTGGAGTCTAACCAATCATTATAAAACTTCAGATTCAGCAAGATATTTCACTTGTACATATGTATGAACTTCTGGTTCAATACAGTATTCATTTCATCAGTACATATTTCTGTATAGTTCAAATCAGTATACCTTTATAAGTGTACCGAAAAAATCAGGTACAATATCCAAGAAAATATCTCATGTTCTCAATATTGTCGCCATATCTTCCCTTATATCGAAAAAGGTAATGACGCATTATCTCATTGTTCCCACCTTTTCAATAATTTATTACATTATTTCTTGATGGAATCACTGATATGCAGAGCCACCGCTCTTTTACGCATTGAATAATGCATTTAAATAGATCGTTTGGGAAGAGATTAGATCCATAAAAAATGGATGTTATATTATCAAATATCTGCAAATACTACTCAAATCTTCCGATAAATGTTTTGAAAAAGATTTATCAAGTTCGACTCGAAAGATTGAGGCTGCTGATGGATCAAGAAATCCCAGAAGATGTTCGTTGGTTGATCGAAGCAAAAGTTCTATTAGCTGGTGAATTACCAGATTCATTTTCTAAGCACAAGCCCGACTTAGGTAAGAGTACTTTTGCAAAGAAGCGAAGAGCAAAAAGATTAAATAGTTGTTACAAATGTGCTCGATGAACATGTAATACCCGTTGTAAATCAGTAGGATATTCATCCATAAATCGAGATGATAAGATAGACTTCATTAAGGGTGGACTGAGTAAGGAGTTATTGGATGATATTTGATTGACTCTTGAGACGCACCCTAGTGGTATGTAGCGACCAAACTACATTTTTATGAAGTGGTGATGAGCTGTTGAGATTATAAGTGATGTGATTTTATTAAGATTTTTATGAAAAAAATTATGAAATTAGAGGCTTAAAGATTTGGTTCTTAATAATTAGGAATTAAGTAATGGATATTGTGTTGAGTAAGTGAATTATTCCCCTATTTTGAGAGAAATTTATAAAGTAGTTTGGCCTTGTGATTTAAATTTTGGGATTATGATTTGTGACATATATTTATAAGTATGACTAATGGGTGATCATTTGAGCCAATTAATGTATTGAAGGAAGTGAGATATTGATATTGGAAACTAGGATTTGAAATTGTTATGTTGAGGATTTATGAATTGATTTTCTGGGATATTTTTGATGATATTGAAGTGTTGGAATTGTTGTCAATATTTAAATCGTTGTGGACAAATGTGGAGTTATTTGTTATTGTTGGTTATGAAGTATACCTACGGGTTGGATAAGTCCAAATTACAAGGGAGACTCTGCCTAGAATTTTATCATTTGGAATTAAGAGCATAATATGGTATGCAACCACTAAGGGAATTGAGGTTAGAATTGCAAGTTCATTTACACCATAAGCGAGATTTAGTAAATGATAAGTATATTTTGAAAGATGAGTGAAGACAAGTATTATGGCGTTATTGGGAAGAATCTTAATTATTCTTGGGAACGAATTGATCACTAGTAAGGAATGATCACTTGTATTGGAGAATATTATAAATTATGAGGATAGGAGATAATACTGTTGATTTAATTTGGAATTTGATCGGGAAGATATGTTAAAGATAAGCTGATGATATTATGTTGATTTGTGAATAACATATTATTGAGTATATTACATAAAGAAGATATTTAGGTAATTGTCTTAATTATTTTGGTGATATTTGGTGATAAGAAGTTTTAGAGATGACAAATTATTATGGTTTGATATGTTTTTAAGGAAATAGTAAAGATTTATTGAAATTTTGGAGAGAATTTTTCCCGGATTTTTGTAACGGGCTTACAGAGATTAGTGAGGAGATGTGATGTCATTTGGGTTATTGAATAATGACTTAAGTAGTCAGCAAATATTTATTTATACAGAGTTTAGAGGCTATGTTGAGAGCTTGCATTTTAGACTTCGGTGATAGTTAGGAAAACTATTTACCGTTTGTTGAATTTACATGTAATATGATTTTCGGTTATCATGAATGGGAGATATTGAAAATATTTTATGGTGAGATGCCTTAAAAGAGTAACCATTTATTCAAAGTGAGAAATTGGGAACATGTGATTTAATGTTTGGGATTATGTGAGATAATGATGATTGTCATTAGGACATTTGTATATAAAAGGTACAAGAGATAATTATAAGGAATAATGTGATTTTCTTAGGTCGAGAATTTAAGGTGATGATGTGTTGAGATTATGAAATAAGTTGACCATCCATGAATAAGTTATGCTGTATTTGGTTCTAAGTGGAATTAAAAGAATGATGAATCTCAGTCATGGAAAATAAATCAGGTTTCCTTGTAATTTGAATGATTCACTGATGTACGTTAAGTTTTCATTTATGATACTAGAGAATCATGAGAGAAAATTTTTGGATGAAATTGATGAAAGAAACTTTATCAGGTCCTAGATTTGTATAAGTATTGATGAAGTAATGCATTTGATCAGAGAAAGGCTTATGATTTATCATATCTTGAAATTTTGGAGATTGTTAATGATGGTATCTTGTTTAGAAAATAAGAAATGAAATTTTATGTAATTGTTCTTGTGGAAAGAATTTGTGGAAAATAGAGATAAGACTTCACAGTGATGACTTATTTTGGAATGGTGTGCAGAGAAGTGACAACGGTAGAATCCAAGATTTATTAGTCTGAGAGATTGATATATAATCTTAGTGAGTGGATTGATGTATAAAGTTCACGTGATAGGTATGATGGTTATTATATTGAAATCTTAGAGAGACTGATATGAATATTTGACGTCATATGATACGATGATAAGTGACAGGTTACATGATTACTACAAGATATGATGACTAGACAGTTAAGGGATGTTATGGTTATCCCGTGAAGAATTGTGTGAATATATTGAGGATCTCATTTTGATGGTTTATTGCATTATGGTGAAAAATATTACATAGATTGGGAATTTTTGTTTTGGAGTCATAATATATGGGTTTATTTAAAGTTTTGATGATGTAGTTTTGATTATTTATTGTCGGTTGCACTTTTGATGTGAATAAAGTATTTTGGCTACAGTAATGGAAAACCTGAGAAGATCATTTGTGTGATTTTTACTTATAATGGGATTGTATCTTTGGGCTAAGCAAACATGATGAGGAATACTATATGATTCACAGAAGTCTTATTCAATGGTGATAGACTTAATCAGAGTATTGTCCATAGTGTGACATGAATTGAAGTTTTGGGAGAACAGGAAAAATTGAATCTTGAACTTCAGATTGGGAAATTAGTGAGGTTTCTTAAATTTGAGAATAACATATCTGATCCGTATGATGCTTTAAGTTAGTATCTTAGCCCTCGGTTAGAATGAGTATGTGATCTGAGAACTTGATGCATGATTTAAAAGTATGGATTAAAGGATTTAAGTTTGAATTCTCCGATTTTGAAAAGGAAGTTTCAGTCGAGCTTATAAATGATTACGTTGTTAAATCTATTCAGAAAGATTCTGCCAAGTTTGGGTTTTGTACTCAATATTTTGGAATTGATATCGCGCTTATATATTTTGGATCATAAGGATTTATTCGTGATCAATCTTCTTGATTTTTAGTTTAAGCATTTGGGTCAATGAATATTTTGTGGTTTCAATATTAGTATAGATCCTATGAAAAGTATTCTTGGTGTTGGCAAGATAGGGAATTTAAGGCCTCATTTCATCGGACCATTTAAAATGCTAGAGAAGTGGGTAATGTGACTTATTGTTTGACTTCGCCACCAGAACTTGCAATTGTTCACAATGTTTTTATGTTTCCCTACTGAGAAAGTATGTTCATAATTCAAATCACATGGTCAATTATTAGTTTATTGCAGTCCAGAAAGATTTGACTTATGAAGAGGCACCTATTTGCATAGGAGAGAGAAAAGTCCATGTCTTAAGAAACAAAGAGATTCCTTTAGTCAAAGTCCAGTGGGGTAGATATGATACTGATGAGATTATTTGGGAAATGAAAAGAAGATCGAAATTATAAGATCGAGTAAGTTTAATTTCGAGGACGAAATTATTTTAAGGGGGTAAGGTTGTAGCGACCAAGAATTTTTACGCATTTAATAAATTATTTTAATATTTAGAAAATCGTGTCGCTGCTATTTCACCCATTATTTTGAAGTAACGCCACGACGGATTCGTCTAGCCAAGTCGAGAAATGTTAAATCCATTCGATTTAAATTAAATGTCCGAATTTCTAAAATTATATTATTTTAATTATTTATTCCAAAGTATTATATTCAAAATCATTTTAAATTCCAAATTTATTAAATATCTCAATTTTCCTTATTAAATTATTTTAAGTCCAAAATACGTAATTCAATTTTATCTCAAAATTTATTTATTCTCAAATTTATTTTCAGTCCAAAATATATCTATTTTAAAAACGTTTCCTAATCGAAGTTAGTCAGAATTTTAGTTAATTATCTTAAATTAATCCTATAATTCCTAAACCGTCCATTTTCCCCAAACCTTCCATGTGCAATTCCACCATTAAAGCTCCATTTCCATCACAAACCTGTCCGCACCTCACTTTTATCGCCGTAAGCTACAAACCTCCATTTATCGATTCACTAGCCACAACCTCCTCTATAACCAGCTGAATCATTATTATTATCACCCACACTGATTCATCGCATCACCACCACTCACGCACCTTTACCTTTAAGCCATAGCCTCCACCTACCACATTTTTAATCCACTATATCACCATTATTGGAATCATCAATTATGATCACTTCATCAACCCAATCACCATTCTGCAGCACTTTCATCACCAACTGAAATACTGTCAATCAACAATCCTCAATCCAGCTACCACAATTATCAGTTGTAGCCCCAAACCACAACCACGAAACCTATGTATCATCATCTCCATCGCACCCTGCTCACAGCCATCAACGCAACCAATCGCCAATCACCATCGATCTGCACAAACCATTATGCACCAACCAACATCATCACCACCCAACCGAGAACAACCAACACTGCCCAGCTACAACCAGCAGACAATCAACATCATCATCATCAGAATCAAACACCTTCACCGCAGACCACAAACCTGCAGCACCGTCACCTCCATTTTTCAAACACCCAGCATCATCACCATCATCATCATCATCCCCACGCCCAAAACGAGCCTCGAACCCACACGCAGCCCACTTCCATTTTTAATCCAAATCAAAACCCAAAACCCAGAAATAGATGAACCCCGACACTTACCTCAACCACTGCCGTAAGATAGCAGCCCTAAGTTCGAAATTTGAGTTTCGGTTGCACTTTGATTCTGCGCCAGTCTCGCACAAATCAGCCCCCAAAAACCCAGCCTTTTGTACCCCGTCACTTGCTACTCACCCCGTCGGCGTTGCGCCGGTGTTGCGCCGGCGAAATCACCGGCAGTACTTTGACCATTTTTCCCAGTAGCTGCGTATATGGAGAGAGAGAGAGAGAGAGTTTAGAACGTGAGAGAGAGAGAGAGAAAATAGATCTGAGGTTAATATTGTGAATTCCAGAATTTGAAATGTTGGTCCCCAAGTTTCAAAGTCTTTCAAATCAGTCCCTATGTTTTTAAAATGATCATTTCAGCCCTAAATTTCAAAAGTTATTATTTTAACCCCTAAGTATCAAACCCATTTATTTCAGTCCCTGCTGATTTACTTTATTTGATTTTAAGCCCAAGTTTTAAAGGATTTACATTTTAGTCCTCAAATGTTTAAAAGCAATCATTTAAGCCCCCATATTTTTAAAGTCTTTTGATTTTGTTCATATTGATTTAAAATGATATATATATATATCTCAACTTTTGAAAATATTCATTTTAGTCCCTCAACTTTCAAAATATTCATTTTAGTCCTTCAACTTTCAAAGTATTCATTTTAGTCCCTCAATTTTCAAAACATCAATTTCAGTCCTCAAATTGTAAATTATTATTTTTAAACTACAAATTTCTAAAGACTAAGGTAACTTATTGGCTAGACGAGGCGTACGGAGATTTAAAGGATTTAAGTCGTTTCCCGCTCAACTTTGCACTCGTCGGATTTAAGGTAGACTCGTCCCCACTAATTGATTTATATTATAATTGCATGTGTTATGTGGATATGTGTGATTTTATGCTTAATTGCATGAGAAAAGAATATCTCTTTTGAGATAAAGAATTATGTTATGATGGGCATAACTTATCTGCTAGCCAAGAAAAGAAAAGAATGTGTTCATTTGCGTTCACTATGTGATGCCTATGAATAAGAAAAGAATGTCACTACATTATTTGCATGATTACGTGTTCAATTATCTTGTAGATTAATTACTGACGATGAGTCTACTGAGTATTTCATTTTTGAAATGCTCAACCCATTGTTTTAACAATTTTTGCAGATTTCGGAGACGGTGGCGAGTGATGGGCAAAGACGGCAAATTACAAATTGATATTTTTTTAAAAGTCGTGAACTTTGAAATAATTATTTCATTTTATCAAGAATTGTCATTTTTATAAATCTGTACGAATTTACTTATTCCATTTGAATTATCGCTAAACTTTAATTCAATAAATGCGATATTTAATATTTAGTCATTTTCCGCAACAAAGTTTATTCAAGAATTTAGAAAAGTGGCGTTCCCGCGCTCCTCGGAACTCGGGGCGTTTCAGGGTATGTGCAGCGTGAGCTATTATCTTTATGGGCTAAATTCATCAGCGATAAAGAGCGTTACAGTCTCAAAAATATAATAGCAAAAGATCCTGTTTGCAAGGCTGTTATAAACAATGATGTTTTAGCTATTCAGTATTGATATAAGGTAAATCAGTATATTGTATGTATATATATTTGCATATATATTTATAAAATATTTTCATGTTTCATTTCTCGAGCATTGATAAAGTGTATTGAAAAAAAAATCACCAAAAGGTAAGCTTTATCAAAAGTAGTGTAATTTAGTCAGAAGTAGGTTTTCACTTTTTCAAAAGACGAGCAGTAAATAGTGACGTTTTTCAAGTTTAAAAAGCCAATGATTTTCACAGTTTCATGCATCCCAAAATATCATTTTCTCATAAGTTTTTCCTTCCTTATACTCTCAAAGATGGAAGGACCAAAACTTCGAAAGATTAAAACTATCTGTGTATTTTGTGGATCAAAAGTAGGGAAATGTTTTGGGTATCTAGAAGCAGCAGTTGATTTAGGAAAGAAGTTGGGAGAGAAAGGTATCAATCTAGTATATGGAGGAGGTAGCAGTGGATTGATGGGTTGTGTTTCACAATCCGCTCAAGCAGAGAAAGCAAGAGTGATGGGTGTTATACCCGTTCCTTTAGTTGATATCACAGGAAAAACACGGGGGCATGAAGTACAAACCTTATCTATCCATGAACGCATAACTTGCATGCTATATGGTTCTGATGCCTTTATAGATCATGAGCTCAACTAGATCTCCATACCAAGCCTATTGGGCTTTTAAATGTTAACAATTTCTTTGATGGTTTGCTAACATTTCTTGATTATGTTGTGGAACAGGGATTCATCTCTCCATTTTCTAGGAGAATCCTTATTTTTGCTCCTACTATCGAGGAACTGCTGGATAAGTTGCAATCATATATTCCAATACAAGATCCAGCTAGAGTTAAGATAGATTGGTCGCAAGGAAGGGGAATCAAGCGAAAATGGAGTCCGGTTAATGTAAACTTAACTTTGTGAACCCTAGAATAGGTGGTGGTAGAGTATGGAGTATTCTCACTCTTGAGACACACATTAAATTTCTAGAATTTTATCAATGTTTAATCTTGTGTACCTCAAAGATTTAAGGTGGTAGAGTATGGGGTATTATTACACCTGATACACACCTCTACTTTTGAGGATCATAAATGTTTCCCCCCTTTTGTATTTTGCATGTATGACTCGTTTATACTTCTTCAGGAGTAATAATAATAATATCATTTCAGTATGATAATCTTTAATTCTTTTGAAGTAAATATGTACTTCTTCTGGAGTACATAAGTGCTTGTGCAAGAACTTTGATAAAAAATGCTTATCGTAATCATATAACATTTATCTCATAATACTGATGAGATTATTTTCACATTAGCCATATCCGTGCTATCATGTGATATTAACTTATCATACATCAACATTTTTCTTTGTTGAATAATTTATTTTCATCCACCCTTTCAACTACAGATATTGGTAACTTCTGGTACCAAATGATGAAATATTTTCATTAAGATCCAACAATCTTTTGGTAATGGTAACTTCTGGTACCATTTGTTTAAATATCAAATAATAACAATATTATCAAATTTATATGAGTAGAGATATTTAAAATTAGTAGAACCAACCATATAGGTGGTAACAAAGAAATAATTATATTTCATAAATGAGCAAGTCATATCTCTAAATCCAGTCAATATATTCATAACAGTCCAGGTCGTTACGATAATGAGTTATACTCAACACATCACGACATGTCAACTATTATGTTACTTTTAAATCTTTTAATTTATCATATTGATCACATAATAGTGTTAAATAATTTAGAATATATATTTTATTAACACTTATCATCAGATCATTAATAATGATTAATCAAATTCGTTAAATCACGTATCATCAAGGGCAAAATCGTTTATATTTTAATATATTGGTCATATGAGTAAATCGAATTCGTCAATAGTTTTTAAGAAAATCCCGTCAGAACTGCTCCAAAAACAGTTTTTAAGAAAATCGTCACGTTCGACCGCCGGGAAATTTCAAAATTGTACAAAACAGAAAAATAAGATCATAGAAAAATCCAAATCATCAAGACGAACAAAATGCCTGAAAATGTCTTCGCCGGAATCCGTTCACGCGCCGTCGCCGGCCGCCACGCGTCGGTGGTTGGAAAAATCAACCCATCACCATAATGTGTGCCTCGACGTCCTGAACATGTCCATGGTCTCCGTTTCTCCAAAAGATCAACCATTTGGCCGGAATCAGCATTTTTCAGTCCGCTAGCCTCTTCTTCTCCGGCCAATAACTTCCTTTTTAATTGTCGGATCGGCGCCAAATTTCAGTCGAATCTTCTCCTAGAAAATCCTGTTGATATGCCGCTGGCCGATCGTCGATCGGAGTTCAGAATCGTCCGGAATAAGCATTTCAATTTTCGGTCAGATTTTGTTTTTTGCACAGTTTTTCAGCCTCTCTTCTCCGGTCGATATCTTTTGTTTCAGCCGTTGGATCATCCTCAAATTTTAGGCGATTCTTCTCCTCGACAAGCCCGTTCTGATGGCGGTGGCCGATCGTCGATCGGATATATGGATCGGCCGGAATCCTTATTTTTCAGTTCGACCAGAATTTTTAAAAATTTTGATAAATTTCGCCTATTGAAATTTTCAGATCTACAATATATGTGTTATTTTCTAAAGCCAAAAGTGTTTGATTTGAGAAAAGAAAATATTGATTAGTAATAATCAGGTTTTTGATACAGAGGTTCATCATTTAGATGCAACTGTAGAGCATACTCCCGTTATATTACTCAATTGGCTAGAGACTCATGCTAATAACGTGTTGTAAAACTATTATGAAAACAATAGAGAATATAGAGAGAGATATGAGATAATTCTTCTCTTATTGAATTCATATGAAGGAATGAAATAAGGCTCCTATTTATAGGAGAGAACAATGGCACAATCGTAATATGTAAAGTTTACAGGGATATAATGGTAATTTGTCATTCACATAATTATATATATTTTATAACAGATCACAAAATTTGCACCTTTTTTCTCCTAAGTAACATGTATTTCATCTCAATTTTAATTTTTTGGAAAATGGAGTTGTCAAGGGAGTGGAAAAGGGGAACATAAAGAAATGAAGCCTACCAAGAAAACTAAACTAGTTAGTGGTGGAAATAGGAAAATATTTACTCCAACGTCCTCACTCAATATATTATAAGATTATGGCTGCTAATGCTCTATTTTAAAATCATATTAACTTTGAAAATAATAATAAAATATTCCAAATGAAGTTTGTATATAAACTCTTACCATATATTTTCTATATTAAATTATATAGATTGAAAAATATCAAATTAAGAGATGTAAAAAAATTTGCTTGGGTTAGTCGTATCTATCAAGTTTACTGTTGATATCTACGTCAAAGTCAATTAATTTTAATCATATATTCCTTCAATTTTTATCGAAATCTAAAATAATTTGATTTTAATTTCTATCAAACAAGGATCAAGGAATAGCAAAAAAATCAGAGGGACCCAAAACCTACAAGACTCAATCCCATTAGGGGTGCCCACCCCGTAGTGCGTGTCATAAGCCTGCTCCCCCCGCTGACCCACTGAAGTTTTATTTATTTTTTATTTTTTCCCTACTAAAAAATAGGAAAAAATATTAAAAAAATAATTAAAAAATATAAACAGAGCGGGAAGATAGATCCATCCTGCGCCCTGTCTCTATCCAATCTCGAGACCCGCAAGGTGTTTGTAGTTCAAGGGCGGGCTCGATCCATTGTCATCTCTAGAGGCTATATATATTTCATTTTTTGAGAATATATTTTGTAAAATGTGTGATTAAAAAATAAGAAAAAATTTGCGTTTGATAATAAAATTATTTTATTAGATCAATCCGTAATGATAAAAATATTTGAGAAGAAAATGAAACTTAAAGAAGAGCATAATATGTGAGTCACGAGGATAAGAGATGCTATGGACAATTATAAAAATTATTCCCTCTTTGTCACAAATTATAAGTCATTTTACTTGTTAAGAGTATATTTTACTTTTTTGTTTTGTAATATGTCATTATTTAATATGTCCTGTTATTAATAAGCATATAAATTACTTATATTTAAATCATTATTAAATATAAAGATATATTAGTAAAAATGTAAATATATATAAGTATATGAATAATATTTTCTTAATTTGTGTAAAATTGAAAATAAGCCAATTTTGTGGAAGGGAGTATGTATACAATATCCTACTAATTCATGTCTTGAAACTAATGAATAAGCCTATAACCGCTGTTTAGTTCCATATGTCCAAGGTTCGAAACCTCCTGAGAACGCATCCAACTAGAGTGAAACAAATCCATACTACACGGTGGACAATTCGCGTGTTGACGACCTGTAAGCATCCCAAAGACAGGGCAACGTCAACATAAAAGCGCGCGTTGACATTGCCCTACCCTTGAGGTATTTACAGGTCGTCAACACATGGATTGCCCATCGCGTAGTGTGAATTTGTTCCACTCTAGATGGACGTGTCCTAGGAGGTTTCGAATATTGGACCTATGGAACTTAAGAATTTCAAAGACCTCCCTGAATTTCAATTTCACATTAATTAGTGAAAATTCTCTCGCACATATTTTCCAAGAGGACAATCATGCATTACATCAAAAAAAAAAAAGTTGGATTAGATTAATTAGCCATAATCTTTTAATCGAAAAAGGAAGGGACAAGTGTCAATCATCAAACAAATTATATGATCACACAAACCTAGAGAGAAATCAAAAAATGGTGAAACCTTA
Organism: Ligustrum vulgare; assembly: GCA_963555705.1. Lineage (NCBI taxonomy): Eukaryota > Viridiplantae > Streptophyta > Magnoliopsida > Lamiales > Oleaceae > Ligustrum > Ligustrum vulgare. The sequence goes on along the minus strand of OY743184.1, from coordinate 35,246,101 downwards.
CCTTAGGGGCCCCGACCTACTCTATCATGCATCCTGATGAAGGATGTAAATCGGGAGATATACATCAATTGATCAGGGACTGAGAGTTTGACCACTGATCAAATCCACAAGGAAGTCAAGTTCAAAACGTTGTTTCCAGAACTCGAACTCCACACCTTGTGGATTGCCAACGAGATTTGACATTATGTCCCCTTAATCTTTTCCAGTTGATCTATGCTCGGGGTAGCCAAGAGAGAAATCAAAATCCCATATACATTGGTACGTTTCTTTGTCCTTGTCATTATCTAATAAAGATCACACATGTTTAGTTTAAGATAATCAAATGAGTCCCATCTTTCTTGTAAAATGACATTTGTTTCAACAAAGATGGGTAAATAGAACTATTGTCTTTAACCTTTTAAGCTTAGCAAAATTTTCCAAAATTTTCGTCTTCAACTTCCGAGAAATTACTAGACTCCGTCTTTACGAAAAAGTTTACCTTCAATAATATTTAAGCAAAACACAATAGGAAAAGAGAATATAGGGGGGGGGGGGGGGGGGAATCAATTTAATCCTAATTGCTATGGATAAAATCAACTAATTTCTCAAAAGTTAGAAACAAAAGAATATAACAGAGGTTAGTGAGATATTTTTCTCAAAGATTGGGATGAATAGTACAATTTATCGAACAAATAAAGTTATAATCTTCCAAGTTCAGAACTCATCAAGTTTTCCCTTTTCTTTTGTGTACAATATATTGTACTTTGGTGGTAAAACAAGAAAGGAAAAAAAAAAAAGTGTGGAAAACTTCAAATTCTAAACCCTGATTTAAAGATTACTCAAAATCATAGTTTTTAAGAGAAGTTATCTAGGTTATATATATTCAAATTAAAATCCTGACAAAATCGAATAAAATGCACATATGTATACAGGGTTAGGTCTGAACTCTTACGTGTTCTAATCTTAAAAAAAATATAAGGTTATTGTTGTCTTATTCTCTTTGCCAATTAACGTCTTAAGTAACATTGTGAAAGATACATATCGATATAAATATAATCATATGCAATGATCGTCACAAGTGAAACATGGATCACTTAAAGCACATGATATTACATTTATATAATGAAACCAAAGGAGTAGTTTAATAATAATAATAATAATAATAGAGCTGTATATGAAGTTGAAAAACACATTGTTTCTTTTGAAAAATGCAACATTCTTTTACCATATTATAAACTTCAAACAAGTTACTTCAATATTTTCAGTGTGAATAAATAGCTAAAAGGGATCAATTCGAATAAAATCTGCAAAGATTTCCAGTCTTTTAACTGCATTATACTTCATTCTGGCCGCTATACGAAATAATTTGTAGGAAATGTTAAAAAAAAGGGTATTACAAACCATATAGAAAATGTCTAAATTGTTGTCTTCGTTAATTTTAGTGTCCAATTTAATGTATTTCAAATATGATATAATTAATGAACAAAATTGTTAATAAAATACACGTTACATGCTTCATTTTGAACTTTGTGCCATTTGACCAAGTGTCTTAAAAGGGGAAATTGGGGAGAGCGCCATGCATAATGGAAATTCTTGTGATGTTGTGCCATTTTTTGAAGAATTCATGATGGGTATGGTTTCATAATGGTCTGTTTTTGGGGATTTCTAAGGTTACTCAATTCCTTGCCAGATGTTTTGTGTTTGTCTACCTTTCTTTCCTAACTTTAAGAGCATGTTTGGTAGTGAAAAAATTGAAAAATTTGCCAGTTTTTTTCCTGTTGGGACCCACTTGAATATAAATATTCTGCCACACATTAACTGAACCCATGTCCAATCAATTACAACAGTTATTTAACTCTTCAAATTCCGTTTCTATCCCTTCTTTACATTTGTCTTTGAAAAGTAAAAAAACAACAATTTGTAGTTAAAGGGGTAGTAATGTCCAGGGAAAAAAAAGCCTGCAACCCTTTTGACTGTACCGTTAAATAGTCAGACTTTTTGATTTTTTAACTGACTGGGTCCCACGTTTTGTTATGTTTTTTCTCACGGTGCATTTTTTTCCACTACCAAACAGGCACTAACTCTCCCCATCCTTGTCCATGTGTGTGGGTGTATAGACACACACACACACTCGCATACACACAGAGTAGCGGATTCAAGATTCCAATTAGATCGAGCTGAATTTCAAAAAGTGTAATGTAACAAAAGTTATGTATATAACAAAAATGTTAGTTACATCGTAATATTTAGCTAAATTGTGGTCGACGAGGTTTCAAAGTATAAAATTTGCCTATAATAGATTCTTCATCTATTTTCTTAACTAAACGTCATTCGATGTGAATCGTCAAACAATCTGAAAGAAAGTCATCCTCCATTGTGTTTCGAGTGCCGTCTTTACATGTTTCATTGCTAAAAATGCTCGCTCCGTTGTGATAGTAAAAACTGGTAATGTCAAAATAAGATGAATCAATTTATTCAACATGACGTAAATCTCTGACATTCCATTCTTAGTCAATTGCTTGCTTAACTCAACTACTAAGGATGCCTAAAATTGAGGATCAGGTTTCGCATCGTGCTTAAAATGTATCAACTCATGATAAGTACAATTTTCGTACTTATCTTGACTTTAGATTTAGACAATTATTAGTATTTTAGGATATGATATTGCTAAATTATTTTTCAATTTTGTTTGTTTTAGGAAATTTTTTATTTTTAATGCATTCGGAGGCAAAACGAAAAAAAGTGATAGAAGCCTTACAAAAAGGACTAAAGTGCAAGCATAAAAAAATTGAAGGACTTGAATGAGCATAAATGAAGACATGGGCTGACCACTGAACAATTAACGACTCAAGAACCAACTTTAATTATTTGAAAAAATTGAGGCTCAAGAAAAAACCCTTCTAGTTATAATTGGGCCTTGAAACCCTCTTAAAAAGGGAATCAATATAGGGCTAATTAGGCCCACTCATGCATTAAGATTTAAAATTTTTAAAACCAGATAATTTAATAATATTTTCACCAAATCAGGTGTTGATTCCAACACCCTTCTCTCCCACGGCGACTTCCATCTTCACTTCCCCTTCTCTCAACGTTAGCAATGGTAGTGGCGCCCGTGATCAGAGCAGAGTTGCGAAGCCGCTGATCGAAGCCAGAAATGGACAGAACTGAGAGAAACGAGTGGCAAAACGAAAGCAGAAGGATATGAAGGTGGGTGGTGGAGTGGTGTTCGGAGTCCCAGGCGCCACTGCTTTCCCGACAATTCTCTATAGCCGTCGTAAACCTACTTTTCGATGTTACTCTTCTTCTCCTCCTGATACATTAACCATACATTTTCACCGTATCTTTGATCTGATGAATTCCCTTCTCTCCGACACTTCCACCGCTGCTTACTCATCTGATTTATCATCCCCTTCTTCTATCCTTAACTCCACCTTTGTTGCGCCCTTCCTCTTCTTTACTAACACGATTATTTTCATATTGGCTACTAAACTTGACCTTGAGTTTATCAAAATCCTCGTTTCCCAACGTCATCTCATGGAGAATACGCATGGGTTTTAGGAATTAACCCCGTTCTGAATATTTTTGGGATTGTTGATTCGACTTCTGTGAAACTGCATAAGCTTAGTCCTGAATCTCCTGATGTATCAATGGTTCCATGCATTATAGCAAATATTGGTATCCTTGATTTTGTTGCAGGTTGTTGTGGGCAACAGGAAGGTTTTCTGGAATGTGTGCGTGAGGCTCTAGGTATCTGATGATTCCACTCATTTTGTGGATAGTTTTTGTATAATAGGTTGATTTCTTGTGATAAAGAATCATTCCAATTGTCATCTTCTCCACTTTTCTTCTATGTATATATTGACCTTAGATAAATTACAGTGGTCAATTACGAATTACACTAATATTTCATGAATTCATGAGTTACAATTGTGATTAATTGTAACATGTAATTCATTAAATAATGTAATTAAGTTGTAATTGCATTTATAATTAAGGTGAATGTAACTAATTCAATTAATTTTAGCAAAAATAAAGTCACATTTACAAATTCGTTAGTTACAATTGCAACTAATTGCAAAATTGAAATAAAATTACAATTGTAATTAATTACAACGTGTAATTAAGTTACAATTGTAATTGATTACAAAATGTAGTTAATTTGCAGTGGTAATAAAGGAGAATGTAACTAATTCTATTAACTTTTTAAAAAAAATATATCATATTTTACAAAATTGTTAATTACAACTGTAATTAATTGAAAAAATGAAATAAAGTTACAATTGTAATTAATTACAAACAGTCATTGTGATTTTCATTACCTGATTTTGATAAATATGTTTTACATTCTTAAAATATCTTTTCAAATACCTGATTTGAAAATATAGATACCTTAATGTTTTGTATTTGCGTACTTAACCCATCAATATAACTCTTGGCTGGTGCTTATTATAATTGGGCCTTGAAACCCTCTTAAAAAGGGAATCAATATAACTCTTGGCTGGTGCTTAAGAGAATAGAGAGGAAAGGACTCGGTTGGGAGAGGAAAGAAAAAAGGACAGCAACTTCTTGGTGGGCGAAAAAGTGGTCGGCTGGATTAATATACTCGGCAACTTCTTGGTTGGCGTGTGCTGGTCGGCTGATTGGTGGAAGGCAGAATTATTTCTTGGGAGGTGGTGGTCACCCGACTCAGACTGGGAATAAAAACAGGGTGGAATTTGGGACTACAATACATAGAAAAGTAGGATGGGATTAATTAAAGCAGACGATACACGGAAAAGAGTAGTTCTCAGCCAGTGATAAACGGAGGCAGATTTCTAGTTTCTTTTGTGCTTTCAACAAGGTGTATTAAAAAAATATTTTAAAATAAAAAAAAAATTATAAAACTGGGGTCCAGGTTTCCTCCAGGGTCAACGAGTTTGACCCGACTGAGTTTTGTATGTGACTCAACGGGACTTTTGGGCTCAGTCAGGTTTCTGGGTCGACCCGGCCTGGCCGAGTTTGAAAATAGTGATTATTATTTATTTATTTCAATTCAAGAACCAGCAGTTTAGGAATTCTTGCGTTATTGATTAATGATGCAAGCTTATCTTTATTATTTGATTGATTGACCACCAATTGAGTATATTGTTACTTCTTGTAGTATTGGAAAAGTCAAAATCAATTTGAACATTATATGATTGACACATGAACACTAGATGTTATGAATAATATCATGACATGTGCAATTTAATTGATAATTGTGTGATTTAATGCGTTCCAAACATTGATATTCGGACTAGGAAAAAATTCATTTCATGTTTAGAATATACTTAATCTCTCTTGGAAAAGAAAGTTAAATGTAGGAGTGATGAGATTCGAAGCGCGGAAGAAACGTCGGAAAGTTCCAAACTGAGGTTGTGGTTGTACGGATGAATCATGACCTGATATTCACGACGCGATGGCTCGACGATGCGGAATAAAGAACCACGACTTTCGAAACGCCACAAGGATTTGTCCAATCTCCCTGATAAGTTTCAGGTTTTGAACGCCACAAATATTCTCAAGAAATATTTGATAAGTTCAGTATTTGAACACCACAAGAAATATTCTTGATAAGTTCGAAAACATAAGAATCCACCTACATCTTTTATTGAATCCTCAATAAAAACTGTTTATATCAAAATTAAGTATGATTACAATGAATGGAAAAAACGTATAAATAAGCAAAATAAAACCCTAATCGCTAATAGACTCAAAATAGAGTTTTAACTAACCTAAAATAGCTAAAAACTGGAAAAGGAATTAAAAATCCGAATTATTTGCGAAAATCATAACTTACGGCCGTGACAGCATCACTTACGGCCGTAACTATTCTTCTGCTTAAGGATTACGGCCGTGACCATAATACTTAAGGCCGTAACTTTGAAAACCTGGAATTCTTCATTTTGATCCGAGAGTGACTTACGGCCATGAGAATCTTTAGTTACAGCCATAACTTTGCTTATGCATAATTTTTGGTTCTTTTTGACACGGTTTGATCTTCAAGGCTCATCGAACCTGCTGAATTCTTATTTTGGCTTGAATATTTAAATTTTATTGTCAAGCCTGCTATGATTCGTATTATTGGGGTTCTGGATCACATCAAGGAGACTTACCAATTGTCAAGTAACACATAGATGACAAAAAAAATCCAAAAGACCCGAGACGCCCCGCCCTGAAAAATCGAGTCTACGGGGCGGGTTCAAAGGGGGAACTTGCCTTGTAGAGTACCGAAACCTGGTTTTTTTTAATTGATTGATTGAAATTTTAAATGAGAAACTTAAAAATAAATTCAAAGAAGCCTTGATGAGTTGAACTCGGGTGAGACTTAAGGGTATGAGTATACACAACCACTATACCATTTCTTATTTGTTGATTTTTTTTTTTCCTTCAAATATATACATATTATCGTTAAAGTTCAAACTTAAAAACTTTAATTAATTCGACACCTCAAATTTCGTTATTATTTTTTCAAGCAAGCAAAGAAAATTGGGTCATTGGTGGGGCGGATGGGTCGTCCAACCCCGCTACTCGACCCGCGACCAGCCGGGTAGCATAGCGGGGCTATAATTCTAGGGTTCGAGGCGGGCCCCCATTTCCATTGCTAAGTTGCACCATACATATCTATCAAGCTCTTTATAGATTCGTAATGAGAGCTCCAACGAGTAGTTCCCAATAGCTGCAAATTACCCATTTGATTTACCCCATGTCCAAATTCACGCTCTCCAGCATTTAACATATTTTGAATTTCAATCCAATGTTCAGCTTTTAACATATTTTGAATTTTAGCAATGATCCTAGGAGAAGAAGTAATAATATTGAAAATATTATCTAAATGAGAAAAGAATGCCCAAATAATAATTACATTCTCAGCAGTAGCAATCAAAGTCAATTGTAATTGATGGACAAAGCAATGCATATATGATAAGTGTATTTTATACACTTATTTATATGTCAAGATTAGAATATATTGTTGTCATTTTAGAATAAATACTATTTAACTTATGTTTATTTGTTTACATTTTAGAAAATATCCCAAAAAATATAAGAATTGAGCAATTGATGAAATAATGCACAATTGGATGCGTTAATGACATCAACCAGGAAACATGCATGGTACAAAAGTGAATAAATCAGGAGTTATAGGACCCAATTGAAGAAGTTGAAAGGTGAAACGAGCAAATTGAGAAGATTCCAAAGTATGAGGACTAAATTGCTTCAATTAAAAGTGAAGGACCAAAGCTGCAATTAAAAGTGAGGGACCAACTTACACAACCTAGAAAAGATGAAAATTGCGCCAAAGACCAATGCCACGCAATCGAGACGTCTAAAGCACGCGATCGTGTGAACTTTTGAAAAAACCACACGAATGTTTTATGTATAACAGCGCAATCGCGCGGTGTTGCACCACACGATCGCGCACCTTAACTGCTGGATCGGAAGTGGGCTTTTCCTGCTATTTTCAACAATTTTTCAACATCTTTCACCTAGGTCTCTCCAATATCTATAAATACAACATATGAGGCACGAAATTTGAACCTTTACCTCACCTAAGAATATCATACAATTGAGCTTTTCGCATCAAATTCTTGGGAGATCAACGCATAGAAAATGGGCTAGAATTGAAGATTACGTGGAGAATCGATACTTGGTGCAAAATTTCCATTCTCTTATGTTATTTTCAATGAACACTATTATTTATTATTTTTGTTGTTTATTCATGATGTGTAATTAAACCCCATATTGGGATGAACGATGTAGACTAGTTATATTATTTTAATTCCAGATTTCATTTTTAGTTATTCGTTGCATGTGTTAATTTATTATTGTACTTAATGCGTAAGTTAATTGGCCACCAATTCATAATTTAATGAGTTAATTACATAATTTGAGAGGTGAGCTAATAACTTTGATCAAGGTAATAAGTCCGATAATTGGACAGGAGATAAAGATATAGTTTTGTTATTATTACATTCGTGTGTGAATTCTTGTGTTTATTGCATCTATATAAGGAATATTCGAACCTCTGTAGAGATACATAGTTGACTTATTTAGGTAGGATTGATATAAACTCGAGAGAGGAATCTCAATTTAAATTAGTGAATTCGACCGAATGCATATTTAGAAAATAAAACTGGAATTGGAGTTAATTTAATTGACTAGGTAAAAATCGTGAATCCCAACTATTTTACAATCATTTTTAGAAATAAAAATTTTTTGTAATTTTAATTCTTTAATTAATTTTCTTAGTTTTAGATTTCAAACATCAAAACACATTCGTCTATTCAAATAGGGATAAAAACCAAACATTTCGATACTGAATAGCAGTCTCCGTGGGACGATAATCCGGATTCGTTTGTCTACTTTATTACTTTTCATGGTCTGTACACTTGTGGGTATACTTTGCATCGCAAAATAAAGTGAACAAGTTTCTAGTGCCGTTGTTGATGACCATTTTTATATTAATATCGATGTCCATTAGTTCTTATTTTACTTTGAACTTTTAGTTGATTTATTTTTATTTTATTTTTATTTAATTTATGTTAATAAAATCTAAGTCTTGTGAATTGCTTCCTCTTGATACAGAAATTGAGCATTCCTTTCGACAAAGGCACAAACAATAGTTGGAAGTAGCTCAACAAATAGATTTAGCCATGCCAGATAACAGAATTCAGAATAATCAAGGAAATCAAAACAATTTGTTAGCAGTTGTTATTGAACAACAACAAAATCAACCAAATCATGGGAGGTGGACTTTTAGAGAATACATGGCTCCTCTTGTGGGGAACATTGGGACCTGTGTAGAACCTCTTGCAATCCCAGTCAATAATTATGAGATCAAGACTTCCCTGATTTCGTTGATCCAAAACTCGGCTGTTTTTCATGCGTTGTCATCTGAAGATCCACATGCTCATCTTCGGGCTTTTCAAGAATTGCATGACATGCAGCACATGAATGGCGTTCAAGAATTGTGTGACATGCAGCACATTAATGGCGTTCCAGATGATGTCGTGAAGTTAAAATTATTCTCATTCTCTTTGGCAGACAAAGCTAAAGCATGGTTCTACTATTGCCTCTCCATACTATCACTACTCGCGAAATTTTGAGCCAGAAATTTGTTAATAAATTTTTCCCACCTGGCCGGATGTCAAAGCTCAGGCTTAAAATCTTATCTCTCAGTCAATAGTGTCCATTTTTTAAGCTTGGGAAAGGTTCAATAAGTTGATTCGACAGTGTCCTACATATGGAATAGTTGACTAGATTTTGATGCTAACGTTCTACAATGATTTGACAAATGAAAATAAGAAACATGTAGATTCAGTAGCTGGGGGATCAGTTATGGACATGACTTATGCAAAAGCTTCTGAAATTTTTAAGAAAATGGCTACCAACAGCTACCAGTGGTTTCAGATCGATCAACAAAAAAATCTAGGGGAATTGTGGCAGTTAGTGAAATTACAGCAGTGAACGTGAAGTTGGATGCTTTGACAAAGAAATTTGACAATTTGAGCACATAGTCAGTTCATGCAATGCAGACAGCCCTTTGTAATTTTTGTTTTGAACATCACGCTGTAAATAATTGTCCTATGGCTCAGCAAAATCAATCAAGTCTAGAGCAAGTGAATTTTGTAGAAAATAGGCAACATGGTGATCTATATTCACAGACATACAACTCAGAATGGAAGAACCACCCCAACTTCTCATGGGCCAATAATCAGAATGTTCAGCACTCACCAGTCTTCCAACAGCAACAACAATTCCAAACCACAATGAAGTAGAGCATATGCTAATTCAGCTGGTTAAAAGTCTGAATAATGCGATAATGAGTTAAGCAGCTAAAATAAAAAAAATTGAAGAATCAGATGGGGTAGTTAGCAGCAAGTAGAGTAGAAAGGCAGCCTGGACAGTTACCAAACAACACTGAAATGAATCTACACGAACATATGAATGTAATAACAACAAGGAGTGGACTTCAGTTTCTAGTAGTAACTGTGGAAGAGTATGAAAAGAAAAAGAGGCAAAATGTGGAGAAAGAGCAGAAATTTGAGAAAGAGTAGGGGTCTACTACAGAAGTTCAAGAAAAAAGCTGAAGAAGAAGTTCGAGTTCGACCCCCAATTAAAGCTTATGTGCCTCCCATTCCATATCCATAAAGAGTGAGAAAGCACCTATTGGAATAACAGTTTGGTAAATTTTTGAAAATTTGAAGAAACTGCACATAAACATTCCATTTGCAGAGGCATTGGCTCAAATGCCGTTTTACTTAAAATTTATGAAATAGATGCTGTCAAACAAAAGAAAGCTGGTAGAATTTGAAACAGTAGCACTGAGTGAGGACTGCAGCGCCATTCTTCAAAACGAGTTACCACAAAAACTAAAAGATCCAGGGAGTTTCTCTATTCGTTGTACAATTGGTAATTTCAATTTTGATAATATTTTGTAGGTATGGGTGTGGGTTGGGTTGGGTTGGATTGGGTTGAGGCTCAACCCGAACCCAAACCAACCATATCGATTTGCATGAAAATGAACCCAATCAATCAGATGAGAGTTTAAAAAATCAAACCAACCAAACTAATGTTGGTCGGTTTGGGTTGCGGTTTGGGCTTTTAATTCGGGCCTTTTTTTTTTAATTGCTGGACCTCATAAATATTAACCCGTACCCATACTCATACATTAGCAATTTAACATTGGCTGAACCTGAACTCAAACATTCACAAAATTACAATTACAAATATGAACTTGTCAAAACTCAAATACATACTTGATCCAAATTAAACATAAAGTCATAGTTCATGTTAAACATTGTACAACTCATTAAACTCCGTTAAAAAAAAAAAAAAAAAAATTCAGATTCAATGACTGCCTTAGCATCTAAGCATTTGTTCCCTTTACCAAATCCAATTACATAAAAATCTGTAAAAAAAAAAAAAAGTATGAGATGCATAAAAAAAAAAAAAAAAAAAAAGCCAGTGATTTAATGTCAAATTATAAATATACCAGTGACATCGGATTTGACGCATTTTTAACCTTTTTTTTTAAAGTAACCATTTAGGTTATGTTGGGTTAATCGGGTTTTTAACTTCAACCCACAAACCAACCCGGAAATTTTTTTATATTTCTCAACTCGCAAACTAACCCAATCACCTGAAAACTCCAAACCAGTCTGTTTGGGTTGGGTAGGTCGGTTTCGTCAATTTGGTTCAACTTTTGCTAGCCCTTGTGTGACTTAGGGGCAAGTGTTAATTTAACGCTTCTTTCTGTGTACAGGAAATTTGGTTTGGGGAAGCTTAAACCAACAAACATCATACTAAAAGACTTATACAAGCAATAACTAGTTCTTCACCCGTGCGATGTACAAAAATATTATATTGATAAAAATTAATGTACTTAAACATAAGAATTGGAAAAAAAAAAAATTAGAAAAAATATCTAAAGTTAGTGTCAACCTAAATAATAATAACCATTTAGTATTACAAATTTTGGAAAACCTCCTTATATACAACATTTGTCATCACATTTATTGGGTTCTCACCGTCATCACAAATCAAAATCTTTGGATCAGCACGATTCATAACTCTCTGCTCCGTACAACACACGATGTATCAAGACGGGATATATAAGATAGCACTACATTGTTCAATGAACAATATGATATCGTCCACATTTGGTGTTATTTATAAAGAATTTATTTGAAGTGAATAGTAAATAGAGTTACGGCCGCAAGACAAATCATCACGGCCGTAAGAGCATGTTGAATCAGAAAAAAAAAATAAGCAGAAAAGATGTTACGGCCGTAAGACATATCCTTACGGCCGTAACCCTCAAAAGGTGAAAATGCGCAGAAACATCTTTACGGCCGTAAATCAGAAGTTACGGCCGTAACTTCAATTTTTGAGAAATCAGCAGAAACCTCTTTACGCCCGTAAAGGAAAACTTACGGCCGTAAGTCTCCAGTCAAAATTCCCATATTTTAATTCTTTCCATAATTTTGGGATTTCTTGCTCCCAAAGCTAGGGCACGAAATTAAGGCTATAAAAAGGGAATTCTAGGACAGAAAAAGGTGTGGAATAATTATTGAAAGAGGCGCGGCTCGCTTGCAGAATTGGAAGAAGAATTAAGCAACTCGAGAAGGTGAATCAAGAAAGAAAATTCTAGAATTCTTCATGACTATGCTCGGCTAAGCTTCCATACCTAGTTCGAAGGGGAAGTTGTATTTCATATCAATTTGTTATTGCTTTTCCAAACTAGTAACGTTGTTCTAAATTCTTTACTTTGATTTGTTGGATTCTTATGCGTTTTTGATTTAATCAATGCAATTCTTTATTTGATTAAGGCCTTATCATTTAATGTGTTGTATTGAGATTTGCTATTTCGAATGATTGGATCCGTAAATGTCTTTTTATTCAAATCATAGTAGCAATTGGAAATTTAATATTTTCATAAAGAATTCCAACTTAGGTTAATTGTCACGAGCTTGTGTGATTGATAATCTAATTCATCCTAATTCTTCTCAACCAATATATAGTTGTTGTCTTAAATCTAAAGAGCTTGTTTTAGGTCATTCAATGGCTAATGTTTGATTAGAGAGCTTATTCTAATTAAATACAATTAAGGGAGAATATGAATAGTTAGAGCTTATTAACTATTTACGGATGATAAATCAAAAAGGGAAATTGAACACGCGTTACTTGGAAAGTGATAACATTGCGATAGAATACAACTGAACCTGAGAACTAGGGTTTGAAAATAATTGACTTTTATTTTATCTAATTTACGTTTTTCCTTTATTTTCACGATATTTACAATTATTGAACTCGAAAACCCCCCATCTATTCTAATTGACAAAGCACTACTTTAGTTCCCGTTCCTCGTGGGATCAACTCTTACTTCCGGTATTACAATCAAATCTAATAATTTGCGAGTAAGATATTCATTTATTATTTTGGTGCATTGCGACACGCATTTAATTTTTGGCGCCGTTGCCGGGGAGCGGTTAACCAATTTAGTGTTTAATCAATTAGAATTTTATTTTTCTGCATTTATTTTATTTTTATTTTATTTTCACTTTATTTCTATAATTTTTCAAAAAAAAAATAAAATAAAATTTATTTGTGCTTCTTTGCTTATATGCTTAAAACTCGGTCAACTAATTGTGAAATTTTTTATCTTGACCCAGAAATTGAGAGGACTTTTTGACAGCAAAGAAGAGCAGCGTGACAAATGGCAGCTAACAACAGGACTCTTAAACAACTGGCTATCCCCGATGTGGCTCAACAGCCCTTATGTATCACTTTTCCAACGGTGGAAGAAGGAAAAACCTTCGAGCTTAAATCTGGGATCATCCACTTATTACCAACTTTTCGAGGGAACCCCGGCGAAGACCCATATAGGCACCTAAAAGAGTTCCATGTGGTTTGCGACAGTATGAGGCCCACATGCATTACCGAGGAACAAATAAAAATGAGAGCCTTCCTATTCTCATTGAAGGATGCCGCCACCGACTGGCTCTATTGTCTACCATCGGGAACAGTTACTACTTGGAGCGACATGAAAAGGCTATTCTTGGAAAAATACTTCCCTGCATCGAGGGCTGGTACCATCCGAAAAGAAATATATGGGGTGCGCCAGAACAACAATGAAACGTTATATGAGTATTGGGAGCGTTTCAAAAAGCTCATCTCCAGCTGCCCCATCATCAGATTAGCGAGCAAATTTTGGTGCAATACTTCTACGAAGGTCTAGCACCAATGAACAAAAGTATGATAGATGCCGCAAGCGGAGGTGCGCTAATGGACAAGACACCAGAGCATGCACGGGCTTTAATATCTAACATGGCGGAAAATACTCAGCAATTCAACTCGAGTAGGGATTCCCAAGTCCGCCGAGTAAACGAGGTAAGTAGTTCTAATATTGAAGGTCAGTTATATGAACTAACAAATCTTGTTAAGCAACTTGCTGTAGGGAATTCGAAACAAGCCAAGGCCTGTGGAATTTGTTCGAACTTTGGACATCCAACGGATACCTGTCCGGTATTGCAAGAAGAAAACAATGAACAGGTAAATGCTGCTGGAGGTTTTCCTTTCCAAAGGCAACAATACAACCCATACTCGAACACGTACAACCCCGGGTGGAGAGATCACCCCAACCTGAGCTACGGAAATAACAAACCCCCGGGTTTTACTTCAAACAAGCCACAAGGACAATTCCAGCAGCAAGGGACTTTCCAACCACAGGGACAATATCAACAAAAACCTCAAAATTCAGGTATGTCTCTTGAAGATATGGTTAAGACGTTGGCAACTAACACGATGCAATTCCAACAGGATACCAAGTCAAGCATTCAAAACCTGGAAAATCAAATGAGCCAAATGACCACTGCCATAAATAGGTTGGAATCACAATCCGGAGGTAAATTGCCATCTCAACCCGAGATAAATCCTAAAAACGTGAGTGCCCTAACTCTCTGAAGTGGAAAAGAAATTGAGGGTCCTCAATTGGAACCGGCTGCACCTAAAATGGAGGGAGATGAAAAGGAAGGAGTCGGGAAAAGAAACAACGCTTCGCAAAACCCTCAGGTAAAAACTGATTCCCATTTAAATGTTAAACTAACACCTCCACCTTTTCCTAGCAGGTTAGCAAAGATGAACAAGGAGAGCAAAGAAAAGGAGATGCTGGAAATGATTAGAAAGGTTGAAATCAATATCCCGCTATTGGAGGCCATCAAGCAAGTCCCCCGGTATGCAAAATTTTTAAAGGATTTATGCACTAGCAAACGGAAACTAGTGGGAAACGAGAAGGTAAGAATGGGGGAAAGCGTTTCAGCCTTATTCCAAAGGAAATTGCCTCCGAAGGGTAAGGATCCTGGTATGTTCACTGTGCCATGTCAAATAGGTAACACCAAGGTAAATCATGCACTAATAGATTTAGGAGCATCCATTAACGTAATGCCTAGATCCACCTACATTGCATTAAATCTTACCAAAATGACTAAAACAGATGTTATCATCCAACTAGCCGACCGTTCCAATGCATATCCAGACGGGGTAGTTGATGACGTTTTAGTGCAAGTAGGAGGGTTGGTGTTTCCGGCAGACTTTTACGTACTAGATATGAATGATGATCACTCCCCTAATTCTACCCCTATATTGTTAGGAAGACCATTCTTGTGGACCTCCCAAATCATAATTGATGTAAGAAAAGGGGTGTTAACCATGGAATTCAATGGGGAGGTAGTGCAATTTAATATCTACAATGCAATGAAACACCCAAATGATGTATGTGCTGCTTATTCTATTAATGACATCACTCCTGCTGTACAGAAAATTTTCAAGCTAAATTGCAGGGACGAGCTAGAAACAGCTATCGTGGAGTCGCTAAGGCAAGATGATGTCAGCGACGTGGGTATAAGCAAGGAATTACAGGATGAAATTACTGCACTTAATTCACTGGGACCCGCACCACGCAGGTATGCAGTAAAAACAATTCAACTGACAGATTATCCTAACAAATTGCTACCCTCTATCTTGCAGGCCCCAGTAGTGGAAATAAAATCTCTACCCGCCCATCTGAAATATGTATTCCTTGGTGATGAAGAATCTCTTCCCGTAATTGTTTCATCCAACCTCACCAAGCTGGAAGAAGACAAACTGGTTCGGGTCCTTCGGGAGCACAAGTAGGCGATTGGTTGGACCATCCCGGATATCAAGGGAATCAGCCTGTCAATCAGCATGCATCAAATATTGCTTGAGGAAGGAGCTCAACATCGAGACAAGCCCAGCGAAGGTTAAACTCGGCAATGATGGACGTGGTGAAGAAAGAAATTTTGAAACTGCTAGGAGCAGGGATGATTTACCCAATCTCAGACAGCAAGTGGATTAGTCCAGTCCAAGTGGTGCCAAAGAAATCCGGAGTAACGGTGGTGGAAAACAAAGGTGGAGAACTTGTACCAACTAGGGTCCAAACTGGATACCGGGTATGCATCGACTACAGGAAGGTAAATGCTGACACTCGTAAGAATCATTTTCCCCTTCCCTTCATGGATCAAATGTTAGAAAAATTAGCTGGTCATTCCCATTATTGTTTTTTAGATGGTTTCTCAGGTTATTTTCAAATTGCCATAACTCCAGAAGATCAGGAGAAAACCACTTTTACTTGTCCATTTGGCACGTTTGCATATAGACGCATGCCCTTCGGTTTGTGTAATGCTCCTGCAACATTCCAACGTTGTATGATGAGCATTTTTTCTGAATACATAGGACAAATTATAGAGGTGTTTATGGACGATTTTAGTGTGTGGGGTGATTCATTTGATGCATGCTTGGATAATCTCTCATTAATTTTGAAACGTTGCATTGACACTAACTTAGTCTTAAATTGGGAAAAATGCCATTTTATGGTAGATAAGGGAATTGTGTTAGGTCATGTAGTGTCGGAAAAGGGAATAGAAGTCGATAAGGCTAAGGTAGACCTCATATCTGCATTACCTTACCCCGCCAATGTGCGGGATATACGATCTTTTCTTGGGCATGCAGGTTTCTATCGCAGGTTCATCAAGGACTTTTCCAAAATTGCATCACCATTGTGCAATTTGTTGCAAAATGATGTTCTATTTAATTTCACCGAGCTATGCAAAAAGGCCTTTAACAAACTAAAGGAGCGGATAACTACACCCCCGATCATTCAACCGCCGAACTGGGATCTTCCATTCGAAATAATGTGTGATGCCAATGACTATGCATGGGAGCAGTCCTAGGACAACGGGTTGGGAGAGCGGCCCATGTGATTTACTATGCCTCCCGAACCCTGAATCAGGCCCAATCCAACTATACCACCACTGAAAAGGAACTTCTATATGTGGTATTTGCTTTAGAAAAATTTCGTCCTTATTTATTGGGTTCTAAAGTGATTGTTTTTACAGATCATGCAGCTTTCCGGCACTTGTTTGTAAAAAAGGATGCTAAGCCTAGAATCATCCGCTGGATACTTTTATTACAAGAATTTTACTTGGAAATCAAAGATAAGGCGGGGTCCGAAAATGTAGTTGCCGACCATCTTAGCCGAGTAGTGAAGCCCGAGGACGACCTACCTCTGCATGAAACCTTCCCAGATGAGGGTTTATTTGCCATCGAAGCAAATCCCCCATGGTATGCTGACTTGGTAAATTACATGACTGCTAAACTAATTCCTACTGGTTTTTCGCAAGCACGAAAGCATAAGATGAGAAGCGATGCTAAATATTGCCCCAACCAAATCATTAGAAGATGCGTGCCGGAATCAGAACATCAATCCATCCTCACCTTTTGCCATTCATACGCATGCGGTGGCCATTTTGGACCTAGAAGGACGGAACAAAAGGTATTGGAGAGTGGGTTCTTTTGGCCGACCCTTTTCAAGGATGCGTACATTTTTTGTAAGTCTTGTGATAATTGCCAAAGAACAGGTAACTTATTCCAACGAGATCAAATGCCTCAAAACCCCATTATTGTATGTGAGATTTTTTACGTTTGGGGCATTGATTTCATGGGGCCCTTTCCCCCGTCATTTGGTTGTGTTTACATTCTTTTAGCTGTCGATTATGTTTCAAAATGGGTGGAAGCAAAGGCCACCCGTACTAATGACGCTAAAGTTGTTGCAGATTTTGTAAAAGCTGTCATTTTTAGCAGGTTTGGAATACCCCGAGCTATGATCAATGACAGAGGGACGTACTTTCGCATCCGAACCATTGAAGCCTTGTTACGGAAATATGGAGTGATGCACCGGGTATCAACCGCGTATCACCCCCAAACTAGCGGACATGCAGAAATTTCCAATAGGGAGGTGAAGTCCATCCTAGAGAAAACAATTCGACCGGACCGGAAGGATTGGAGCATTCGCCTCGATGATGCTTTATGGGCCTACAGAACCGCTTACAAGACACCAATTGGTATGTCTCCATACCGATTGTTATTTGGAAAACCATGCCACCTACCGGTGGAACTCGAGCATAAAGCTTATTGGGCCATCAAGCAATGTAATATGGATTGGGGCGTGGTAGGAGATCATAGGAAGCTCCAATTGCAGGAATTGGACGAAATACGGAATGAGTCTTACGAGAATGCAATGATCTATAAAGATCGAACCAAAGCATTCCATGATCAATGTATTTCTCGAAAGAACTTCTGTGAGGGCTAGAAAGTGCTACTGTTTCAATCCCGGCTCAAATTACACCCAGGTAAGCTTCATTCTCGTTGGGTTGGTCCTTTTGTTGTTACTAATGTATCTCCCCATGGTGCAGTCGATATTAGGAGTTTGCGTACGGATACACAGTTCAAGGTCAATGGGCACCGTCTCAAGCCGTATTATGAGGGATTCCAAACTGAAAACTTGGAGGTGATTGCACTGGAAAACGCCAACAAAGGGCAATAGTCCTGCACGGACTCAGTCGAGCCAACGACAATAAACAAAGGCGCTGCTCGGGAGGCAACCCGAGAGGGGAGTTTCTTTATCTCCTCAACTTTTTATTCTCGTATTTTCATTTTTTGGTTAATTTTAGTCTACTTAGTCAGTTAAAAAAAAAAAAAAAAAAAAAAAAAAAAAAAAAAAAAAAAACATGAATTTTCCAGTGGCCTTGTTACGGCCGTAAGATAACCTTTTACGGCCGTAACTCATTTCCAGTTTTTATACAGAGGCCTTATTACGGCCGTAATTACATTTTTACGACCGTAATTGTTTCTTTGAAATTTGTTTTTTCAGAATGTGACTTACGACCGTAAGTCATACCTTCACGGCCGTAAGTCTGTTTTTTTTTTTTTTTTTCAAAATTTTAAAAGGCAACCTCGCGCATAACTCTCACTCTCCCCCTCTTCTTCGCCATTCCCCCGATTTTCTCTCAAGCATATTCTTCCCATTTCGCACCATATTTTCGTTCTTAAGGGAGCCCAATTGCTATCATCCATCACAACCTTCCTTCCTTCCTCAAAAGTTCTTCAAGGTATGATTTTTTTCTCCTTTCTCTTTTTCTCTTCGTGGCGTGGATATTGTGCTATTATACATTGGGTTCTCGACTTTTTCCTTTCTACTGACCGAATTTGCATTGTTGAGATTGTGTTTTGTGATTTGGGGATTTGGATTTTGATTGTTTTACTTACCATGGCATCATTATTAGTTCGCTCTCTAGATGTTCGATGAAATGTCTAGGCGAGTTTTGGGTGTTCGTTTCCTTAAAACTTCGACTCACATCTTCCTATTTTGCTATTCTAAGTGTAGTGTTGTCACAATAGAAGTTAAATTGTAAGAAAAGTGTGGCGTTTGATTTTGATGAAGTCATGGGGTACATTGTATATTGGTCATTGCTTGTTATATATTTTAATGGGTAATTCGGTTATGTGCTCCACTCTTTGACCCCACATTAGCTTAAATTGTGTCTCTACACCCTTGTTCTGATATGTCATAATGGTTTGTGCCACATGGTTATCAAGAACGTCGCATGACCTTGCACTTGACGTGTGCCATCTAACGAAATCATGATAGGATCCTTGTACTTTTGCCATTTTGCATTATGCCTTTCGTGTCAACATTGAATTCCGAGTTTAGGCTTTAATCGTCACGCACTACGTGCTTGCGCACATTTTCTTTTAAATTCCTATCCTGCTCGACTTAGTCATTTTTTTTTTCTCGTTTGCAGGATCTTCTATGGCCCCTCCGACTAAGAAAGGGAAGCAAGTGGCGGGGGAGCCCTCGTCTGAGCCCCGCCAAGAGAAGTGTCAATCTAAATTGTGCATTAAGGAACGGCTCTTCCTCCCGGAGGAGTTTCAGGAATGGAGGAGCGCTGACACCATCATTGCCCAGCGACAATTTTGGGCCCGCTTCGTCGAATTTGGTTGGGTTAAATTCGCGAGCGATCTGCCTTTTGGGAACCCCCCGCTGGTATACAAATTCTACACCCAGTTCAACAAAGAAATTAGTGACGAAGGATCACTAGACTACCACCACATCAGGGTGGCAGGCAAACGAATCAAGTTTGATAAGGAAGTGGTGGAGACCTATTTGGGGTTAAATAGCACTGGCGTTGTCCCTATGTCATCCAATTCCGGTGTTTTCTTTCCAGACCAGGAGGTGCTCCGTTGGGCTTTGAAGCCTGAACTCCATGACTCCCTGAATGTCATTCTTCCGCACTACAAGAATCGGGATCTACAGCGGGTCGCTTGGTACCTGCATTAGTGGGGGTCGGGGAGTATCTTCCCATCCACTAGCCTCACTACGGTATCTATTCGCTACCTACGGGTCTACTATGCCATCACCATGGGAATCAAATTTGACTTGGGGCAGCACATCTATGATACGATATCCACATACGCCAGCTTAATACCGCAGAAGCGAGGAATGCCGTTCCCATGTTTAATTACCGCCTTATGCTGGGCTCAAAGAGTTCCCGCTGCAGTAAGTGACGACACTTTGGGGCATGGGAATCGCCTCACGAAGGCGAGTTTGGAGAATGCTCGCAGGCAGATCATCGCGAAGCGGGGTCACGGGGATAATGAGTCAGGGGACTCCGATGATGATCAAGGCGCCGAGGAGCCCACAGCACGGGAAGCGCCACAACAGCCCAATGCTCCTAACCCTTTTGAGCTACAGATGCTAGGCATGATGCAAGCCTTCCAAACCCAGCTGAATGCCATGCAAGAAGATCAGCAGCTTCTACTGGAGGGGCAGAGGGCCATTCGGGAGGAGATTCGGCAATTGCAGAGAGCTCAAGACGATCAACCTCCACAATAGACCGAGGGAGTTTCTTATTTTTTTCCCTTTTATTGTTTTACTTTTCAATGAGGACATTGTATTGTCTAAGTGTGGGGGGGGGGATTGACTTGATTGTAAGCTTATCTAATTTATTCTCTCTATATTCGAATCTTTAAAATTCATTTTTTTTTTTTGAAAAATCATTGCATAATTGGATATAAATTGAGCACATAGAGATCATCTCGTCCAAAGCCTCACAAATAGGTTGAAAATGAACAGTAAAATTGTCAATTATCTACAACCTAGTCAACCCAACCCACAATAGACAGATTATTCCTTCATATATAACCCTGAGCGTCCCAATTATTATACTTTTGTGAGTAGTCATGGCTTGAATACTTTTATCCCTTATCCTCGACCAATGGATTTAGATTTGGAATGAAGATCAAGCAATGACCGATAACTCATAATTGGATGGGAAAAACACGTGAAAACCATAATTTGTGAGCTTTTGAACCTAAGAGCTGTTTTTAATACTTATGAGCTCGTAATTCTTTTATGTGTGTCCTGCATGGTTGGGTTATGCTTGGATGTGCTTTCTTGTGCATACCATTGTAGCTTCTTGATTCAAGTGCAAATTATAGCAAAGACAATAGGTTAAACCAAATTTGACTTGCTAAAAGAGCCTACCTTGCTACATGGACCATTAGAAGCCCGTTTGAACCTTAGCCTTTCTTTGAAATTTTATGCCACGCTACAAGCCACGAATACCCTTTCTTTCGCATTGTCTCTGTTTTGAACCCATAGAAAAGGGATTCGAAAGCTTTTGTTGATTGAGAATTGTGCTATGGTTTAAGTCTAAGAAGTTGAAATAGTTATCTTATGTTGGGCGATGGTTGTGTAATGGAAGGAATTCAGGGGATTGAAATTCTATCTTGTGTCACTTGGTGACTGAAAAAAAAGGGTTGAAAAAGAAGTTTAGTCAAGGAATTTATTGGTTGAGGATGTCAAACACTCAACTTGTGAAAAAAAAAAGAGAGAAGAAAAGAAGAGATTCAAGTGTGAATAAAGTTGGGTAGCGGGAAACAATAAAGTTCATATTAAGAGTGAAGGAAGTTATTATATTATGAATCGACTTAGTTTGCGAAATTCCTTCTCGACTCAGCCTAAATATATCCTTTTTCCCTACCTGACCTGAAGCCCCGTTACAACCAAATAAAGACCTTCGCTTTGCACTTGTGTTATTGTTGGCTCCGATTATGACAGTTAGGCAATCTGTGGTACTGACTTATCCATGCAGAGAGATGAGCGAAAAATTCAAACACTTATACACTTTGTGCGAAGAGAGAAATATCTTGTGAGCGTGTTAACTGCCATTACATATGCTTATGAGTGGTTTGAATTGCTTGGTCTAGGTTGGTGCTATGAATGTGGTCGGGGGTGCTGTGTTGACTGAATTCATGTCATGAACAGCTCAGTTTACGCAACTGATTTCCACTAGAATTGGGCGAAATTATTCTCCTCGTAGTCACTCATACATGGTTGGGATGTGAGCAAACACGAGAGGTGCAAGGAAATAAACCATATCGAGCCATGATTGGGATGGGAAGTAAAGGGCGTTGCATCTCTAGCACACACTAACACAATCCGATCATGCGATGGAACATTCTTGTTAAAGAAAAGTGGGTTGCAACCTCAAGTGTCTAAATTGTAATCTATTGTTTGAATCCTATTCTTTTCTTTGCAAATCTTTGTTCGAGGACGAACAACGGTTCAAGTGTGGGGGGATTTGATAAGTGTGATATTTACGTTTATTTTATGCACTTATATCCTTGAATAAGTCATAATGGGATTCCATCTAAGTATTATTAATGCATTTTATGTTTCATGTTGTATAGGATCCTAAAAGAGGAGAAAAGAAGAAAAAAAGGACCAAATTGCACTAAAAACTGAAGTTTGGGGACTTAGGTGCAAATAGAGTTACGGTCGTAAGACAAATCATCACGGCCGTAAGAGCATGTTGAATCAGAAAAAAATAAGCAGAAAAGATGTTACGGCCGTAAGACATATCCTTACGGCCGTAACCCTCAAAAGGTGAAAAATGCGCAGAAACATCTTTACGGTCGTAAATCAGAAGTTACGGCCGTAACTTCAATTTTTGAGAAATCAGTAGAAACCTCTTTATGGCCGTAAAGGAAAACTTACGGTCGTAAGTCTCCAGTCAAAATTTCCATATTTTAATTCTTTCCATAATTTTGGGATTTCTTGCTCCCAAAGCTAGGGCACGAAATTATGGCTATAAAAAGGGAATTCTAGGACAGAAAAAGGCATGGAATAATTATTGAAAGAGGCGCGGCTCGCTTGCAGAATTGGAAGAAGAATTAAGCAACTCGAGAAGGTGAATCAAGAAAGAAAATTCTAGAATTCTTCATGACTATGCTCGGCTAAGCTTCCATACCTAGTTCGAAGGGGAAGTTGTATTTCATATCAATTTGTTATTGCTTTTCCAAACTAGTAACGTTGTTCTAAATTCTTTACTTTGATTTGTTGGATTCTTATGCGTTTTTGATTTAATCAATGCAATTCTTTATTTGATTAAGGCCTTATCATTTAATGTGTTGTATTGAGATTTGCTATTTCGAATGATTGGATCCGTAAACGTCTTTTTATTCAAATCATAGTAGCAATTGGAAATTTAATATTTTCATAAAGAATTCCAACTTAGGTTAATTGTCACGAGCTTGTGTGATTGATAATCTAATTCATCCTAATTCTTCTCAACCAATATATAGTTGTTGTCTTAAATCTAAAGAACTTGTTTTAGGTCATTCAATGGCTAATGTTTGATTAGAGAGCTTATTCTAATTAAATACAATTAAGGGAGAATATGAATAGTTAGAGCTTATTAACTATTTACGGATGATAAATCAAAAAGGGAAATTGAACACGCGTGATAACATTGCGATAGAATACAACTGAACCTGAGAACTAGGGTTTGAAAATAATTGACTTTTATTTTATCTAATTTACGTTTTTCCTTTATTTTCACGATATTTACAATTCTTGAACTCGAAAACCCCCCATCTATTCTAATTGACAAAGCACTACTTTTGTTCCCGTTCCTCGTGGGATCAACTCTTACTTCCGGTATTACAATCAAATCTAATAATTTGCGAGTAAGATATTCATTTATTATTTTGGTGCATTGCGACACGCATCACTTTCCTTGGGAGCTCATCAACCATCGACATCAATTTTACAACACACCTTACATTAACGTTAAACAAATGCCCGTGTTCAAACACATGTACTCGCGAGTAAGAACATATCCTCTACCAGGAGAGTCGCATCTTATTAAAGTACATCATCACCACCCTCCACCAGGAGAGTCGCATTGTCCACCCCCGAGCAGTTAGCAGATTCTGCTCCACCTTTTGGACAATTTCTTCTCACATGACTAAATTTACCAATTTTCCAACACATTACCTTCTTTTTTATGGAGTTACCTCTCTTCTACTTTTCAGTAACAAGCAATATGTTTTCAGATGAACTTTCACTTCAACCTAATCAAATTAACTTCTGAAAATTCCACTGTTTCCTTCCCGTACATCAAAATCATCATGATGTGCTCAAACGTGAATGGAAGAGACCAGATGAACCTTATCCTCATCATCAATCTTAACTCCAATAGATTTCAGTTCAGAAATAATCCCATTGAGAA
Source organism: Ligustrum vulgare (assembly GCA_963555705.1). Classification (NCBI taxonomy): domain Eukaryota; kingdom Viridiplantae; phylum Streptophyta; class Magnoliopsida; order Lamiales; family Oleaceae; genus Ligustrum; species Ligustrum vulgare. The sequence continues at coordinate 35,221,670 of OY743184.1, read as the reverse complement.
CACTAAGATGGTCTAAGATTTTCATACTTGCATTTATTCTCAAAGAATGAAACCGCTCCTTCAGATACAAGTTATTTGATAAGCTCTTCATCTGATACAACTCTTCCAGTTTTTTCCACAGTTCTTTCACAACAAATATTTCATAAATATTTGCAAGAACATTTTTGGTCAAACAAAGTTGTAACATGCTAGCAGCCTTCAAATCCAAATCTTACCAATCTCCATCACTCGTGCTGAATTCAGTTTCTTTGTCAGAACTTGGGTTGGTTTTTCGTTCAAAGCTTTCTGCAGTCCCGTCTGAATCAATACATCCATGACTTGTACTTACCACAAGCCAAAATTGATCTTCCAGTCAAATTTCTCCACGTTTTACTTTCCAAACATATTTTCTTTTGCTCCAAAAAAATCTTCGAACCACCTGATGCTCTGTTAATTAGATGTCGATTTCCTCGTCGAAGATGTCACTATTGAGAATTACACACAAATTCTCTCTCTAATTAATCCCACATGAATTTTGATGTTCAAGAAATAATTGAGCCAACAAGAAAATGAAACAACAACGCAAAATTTACGGACCATCAAAATTTTTCACTATATAAAAAATTGTTACAATTATATAGAATTTGCACTCACCAAACCCCCCAAGTATTGTAGGAAAAATAATCAAACTTTACCACATATACCAATTTCTACTTCTTTTTACAATCCACAAAGAACCCAAGAAAAAACCAAGATGCTAGACTACATTTTTCCTCAAAATACTCTCTAATCAATGTACAATTAATTGGCTCCTCAACACACATATTTATAGGTAAAAATAACCCAAAAACATGTATTACTTGTACCCCAAGATGTTTCCTTTTTGAGATCTGTAAAGTGCATTGAACTCCAAATTCGAAGACATTTTCAATGATATATTATAGTAACTATACTCCATAGAAATTTAGTCAAAAGGAAACTGTTTCAACATTAATCTATTCTACGAGTTGTTCATTCAGTAACTGAGGTGAGTGAGATATGTTTACATGAATGGTTTGTTTAATATATATATATATATATATAGAATATACTTAATTGAATTATAGAATCTCATAACATGTGAGTACAGTATGTTTAGATGAATAATTTGATTGATAACATGTTTTATTTGATTTATATGATTAGAAGGTGCTTAATCAGGGATGTGATTTAATAACACATGAATGTAATGTGTTTACTTGATTAAAATATACTTATCATAAATTAAAGAAAACCGTAATATTTGTTTTACAATAAGTTAATAATTATGAGTACAATGATAATGATAGTACATTTAGAAGTTGACGTTTAGAAGTTAAAAATGGCAAGTAGTGGACCAATGAAAGTTCACAATACGATTATTTAAATTTACATTAATGGGGTCGATGCCTTGTAGAGGGGTTGATACTCGTTTTGCTTGCAATTGGGTTGACCACTCACCCCTGCTAGGAAGTTTTTAGAAAAAGGTTCTCCGCCTTAAAAGTCCGTATTTCTATATGAATGATTTGAAATCATGAATGGAAAATGTTTATAAGAATGATTTAATTGATAATGTGAGATAAAGAGTGATTACTTAAGTAAATTATGTTTAATGGAAACATAAGCATAATATACATATTTGACTAATTGATAACATGACTGGGATATGCCTAATAGAGTCATTTGATTGATATCATCAATAAAATATGTTTAGTTATGTTACATGAGTAATAGCTAGAATTGAGACATATGGATATTGATTATCTTAAATCTGATTGGTAATGATTCAATTGAAATGAAATTTTATGAGCTTTGTATAAATAACGTGTAATTGCATGAGATATGCAACATGATATTTGAGTCATGAAATAATTGAGATATACATTAATTGTAAACGTTATTGTTATTGGAAATATTTATAATTGGGCATCAAGAGCAAACTTGTTGACCTCGAGATGTACAACGAACGATGTAATTTAAAATTAACCTTAATGGGGTCAAATCATATTGATTGACTTATTGTGGTCACCCTATCGATATGGAATTGAATTTAATTATTTTTGAGTGCTCAAGGTACGATCTTTGAACCGTAGAGGCCCATCATTGACACGCATTGCATTGTATAGTTTTTTTTTATCAGTATATTATACATTTATTGATATTTAAAAGTATCTATGTCATACAAGTCACCAGTAATAGAGCACGTGCGATATATCAAAGTTATAATTGGATATTACGATACATATTTATTATGCCATAGACCTAAAAAAAGTCATGATCTTTAGATGCCAATAAGTGGGATCACTTGTTAGATCGAACCCAAAGATAGGTTTGATCGGCTAAGCCTCAGGTGGTGGATCGAATGAACACTCAATAGCATAACGGATGGTTCTGATCTATTATGACATAGCCATAAGGTACTCAATGAACCTTTTTATCATATAAAACCTTTTTTGTAGCTTTGGATTGATGTAAAAATATTATAGATGTAGATGTAGGAATAATGGCACCAGAGATAATATTGTTTCACCCCAAAATAGCTTCACAAAAATTGGAGATTCACAAATATGGCAACCTCTAGAACTACTATTGAACCCAAAGGTAGGTAAGAGATAACCTGGAAAACCGAAACATCTTAGTAGCCAGAGAAAAAGAAAGTAAAAGCGCTTGTACAGTTCATAGAAGGATATGATAAACTACTTAATTGTTGGGAACCTTGACTCCTTTACATTCAAAATATGCCTCTCTATGAGCATTACGATCTGCAGCTAAAATGGTCCCTTGTGAAGTCTCTATTGGTCTTATTCTTATTTTGCAACTTGTGAGCGCGTTTGGATCCACGAAGGAAATCGTTCCCTAACCTAACCTGGGAACGAACTGGAGGGAACCACAACAAGGAGATTGTCTACGTCTTGTTTCAAGGTTCATTTTGAGTTATAGGTCATAGGGCCAACAACTTTACCTGATCAAGGGTTAGAGCACAAGGGTTCTGGTACTATCCAGGTGGGAAGAACCCTGATGATGACTGTAATAGGCAAAAATATCACTTACGAGCCTAAATGATGAAAGTGGTTGTGGGTACACTTAGCGCTTGGTAGGTCGGGAGCAAAAGTTGTGATATAGTATTCCCAAATCCAATATCTTTTGAAGCAGGGGATATCTCATACGCTTGTTTTCAAAAAGTAATGCAATCAAAATTCTATGAATGAGTTCCTTCATAGCCTTGCTTAATAGATGTAGTAGAGAGAAATTGGAGTAAGCTTTGGCCCTGACCAAATGCAATGGAACCATAGACAGTCGAGTGAAATCCAATCCACGAATTTATGGACAACATCATTGTGGTAAAGGCGCCCTTTGCCCTAAGAAAGAGGTGGCTTCACTGAACTTGATTGGAAGGAAGGGCATCGCTTTTCAATCACTTTTTTAGGCCGATCTGGATGAGCCTAGGAAAGTTTGGAATTTTCTATCACCTTCTTTTTCCATGCTCTAGCGAGCTTGTGCATATATTGTACTTTCTGGTACGACTTAGTGTAAGGCATATCCTGTTTTCCTAGCTTTCGCCTCTCAATATCAATGTCGACCCAGTAGAGTACTTTCGCCATTGGTATCCTTTTCGATCTCTACTCACCAATATAGTCCCCAATAGTTTTCGTTACCCAGATGTCTTTTTTTATTGTTCCTAGGGATTTTTTGGGTAATCTGCTCCTATGCTGAAAATAGTCAAATCTGAACTTAAAAGTACTACTTTGAAAGGCTCGTTGGAATTGATCCGCTACAAAGTTTACATTATATGCAACATAAGTATCTAAAGTACCAAATAGAATAGGTATTAATTTGGTAATGGTTGGATCAGCAAACTCAGATTCAGAAAGAATCTCATTTTTTTGTAGTATGAAGGAGAAATCGGCCCAATGATTGGATGGGGTCAAGACATTGTTGGGCCATCGACGGATGACTTAATTACCCCTCACACTGCATGAAATGGTCACATTCTGCCTTAATCTGCTAAATCTATTTGAAAATCTTTTTATTTATGGCATAACTGATCTTGCTAGTTAGCAAGTCTTGCTGTTAGGATGAAAGGAATATCATATGAAAGCTTCAAACCTATTACCCTTACAATGCTTAAAAATTTCCAAATTATTAAATAAAAGATGAAGAAGTTGATGATGATTCTCAGTAACATTGAAAGCAGTAAGGAGAAATTCCAAATCTTGGTATGTTATTGGACTACTAGAAAAAATATGATGAGAAGTCTCACCACCTTTACAACAAGAGCAAGCTTTTGGGATTGATATTGTATTTTACATGGGCCTTCTGCAAAACCTCAATCATTTGCTCTCGGTGATGTTCCAAGGTTATCAATAGATCAAAAATTGAGATATGCATGGAGATCTTTTCAATTGTTCCGCCACATTCTACTCTGGCTTCTTGAGAGCATTTTCTTGACCTAGCCATACTTCCTATCTTAGCACATTCTTCATCAAGTTTGCTCTCCACTTTTTTCAAGTAACTAGATAGCCCTGACGGGGTTGCTCTAACTCAGAGTACCCTAAGAAGCGCCACACTCCAATAACAAATCCTTTTATAGGTAAAGGGACAGAGCGTACCCAGGTTCCACTTAGGCTACATGAAAAGAGCGAGAAAGAGAGAGCATAATACTTGTCTTTATGTGAGCAAGGAGAGGTTAAGCCCTTGAACCAGTTTAGTTTGATTGAACCAGGTGAAAGTGCCAACTTCACTTCAATTTCTCAGACCGATTAAATAAATATATCAAAAAGCTTTGTTCCTTTAGAAAGAGGGAAAGCTATTGACTCTCGATCTATTAGTGTATTGTATGGTTCCTTGAACTTTTACCTTGGCATTAGAATACTATCTATACACATATTTTCATCTTGGACTCTCAAATCTTTTGCTTCTCGGGTGGTAACGAACAATGGTGCTTGCATTGCGGTAGATGTCAAATTAATGCGGCTTGGCTGGTACCAAGCTCTAAAAGATTTTTCTTCAAGTGACTGATCTTTCTATATTTTTGGGTTGCATGCCCAAGGTAATGTTTTTTATATATTGAGATGGATTGATCTTCACTATAATGCCTCCTTTTTGTACCAGTTGATGTTGCGATAGTGCTTAATATGAGTTATTGAGTTGCTACTGCGCAAACATTTTCCGCAATGCTTGGTAGAGCTTATTTATGATTTCTTGTTGAACTTGGTAAACTTGGTGGTCTTTCTAGAAGTGTTATACAAAAGTTTTTCCCTTGCTTCTTGGTTAATTTTACTTTTTCGTCATTTCATAATCTCAAGGGTATGATACCTTATAGTTCACAGTTACAAGTCATTTTCTCATTACTTTATGTATCTCATTTTCTCCTTTTATTAGCATTACTATAATGGGATTTCAAAAAAAAGGGGCTTCATTTTTAAGCTTCTTATTACCCGCAAGAGTCCCATTGCTCTGAGCACCTTTTTTAGTACTCCTTGAGCTGGTCCTTTTTTTTTTTCCTTTTTAGTGGAAATGCAACAAGAAAATAAAGTTTTCAAGCCTTATTTAATAGTTTAAATCATTGTAGTGTCAAATTAAGAAGGATTCTTTGTCAACCTATTATAGTTGGCGTGTTAGCGCTTTAGTTCGATTATAGGGGCAAATTAGCGCTTGAATAAAAAGATAGAAAGGACTTTTCCAGCTTGCTTACTCTACTACAGCAGATCGTTAGCATCTCAACTAGGACTCCAAGCCTGTGGGAATCCAATCTTTTGATAAAGGCTACCAAACATTGATCCATGAATTTTCCAGACTTAGCTTGTGAGCTAGACTTGCATGTCTGATCATCATCTTTGAGACCAATGGTTTAATCTTTTTCTTATTGTATATCACCCCTCCCTACTTTTTTTATGTATCTGTAAAACCTAAACAAAAGAGAGTTCACCATCAGCCAGTCTCTTCCAAAAGATAAGTTTTTGATATACGAATATTATGGTCATATATCGAACTATAACATTGTAATTGATAGAACTATTGATCGTTGCATAGAATATATCCAATTCTATAATTGTAACTAATATGATATAAATAATTGATTGTTACATAGAATATATTGAACTGTATCATTGTAACTGATATGATATGAATAATTAATTGTTACACCAAAAAGCACACTTGTGCATCATGTACTTCTCACTGGGCACGTGTGTGCTCATCCCACATTTGTTAAGATTTCGAGTAGCTGTGATATAATAGAGTTGGTGTGAAACTTTAGAGGAAAAAGAAAAATGTCGTGTTACCATTGAGTTATGGGACTCATCAGCAAGCAAATATATTATTTCTAATCAATGTTCTAAAAAGCCCGCTTACGCTTAGGTGCGCTTAGACTTGAAGCTTAGCCTCGCCGCTTCGTCGCGCTTTGCTTATGCATTTTGCAATTTTTTTCACCTAGGCGCGCTTAAGCGTGATGCTAGACCTCATCACTTCATCTTACTTTACGATTTTTAGAACAGTATTTCTAATATATGTTTAAAAAAAAACAATATAAAAGATACATTAATGATTTTCACGGCAGAATTTCTTGATTTTTGGTATGTGTAGTGTTTTGATGTTATAAAACATTTTAGAAATATTTCATAATAGTTCTTAAAATAAAGAAAAGTAGTATCGAAAAATTGGGATCGTTACACCGCCCAAACTAAGTAGTCTACATTAAGTATCATATGAATTCAAGTGGGTTACTTTCAATCGACCTTGACCTATATAGAAGTTGATAAATTTATTTTAGACATTTTTTTGTGAGCTTAAAATATATTTACAAATTATATAGTTTAAATATTGAAAACACGGGTAAACCCCAAGTTTTTACGTAATTTGAGCAAAAATATAAATCTTTAGCTTGACTAGAGTTGGTTCGAAGCAATTGATGACTAACTAGAGAGCACGAGATTAATAAGAAGCATTAAGAAAGCAATTGGAGGAAAGTGACAAGTTTCTAGAGTGAAGTTCAACTTATCGAAATTTTGGAGACTGACTTACACACTTGCAGAATTTGAGAAGAACTATTTTTTATGATTATGGAGGTTGGACGACCATTATGGACGCTTTTCAAAGTTTTAGGATCAAGATTTAAGAATTAGATAAAAAGGACCAAAATCGTATGAAGACATTTAGAGACCAAATGCAAAAAATTAAAGTTTCAGAGATTATCTCAATTTGTAAACTACGATCCATCCGTCGTCACATTGAGGACATATTTGCATCTGTTGAAAAGAGTAAGGTTTTGCCACATTAGGGAGTCCACGGTCCGTCTTTAATTTTTTTTTTTTTTTTTTTTTCCAATTTGAATTTTTACGTTCAGGTACTTTGGTCCTTCTCATAGGCATAAATTTCAAAGCAATTCAAGCAACATATAAAGACCTAATTTAGGAAAAAATAAAGGGGTGGCACATTCAATAGAAAAGTGTAAAGATACAATCGAGAAGAAAAAGCTAGTGTTTCAAAAACTTGGTAAGAGTAAGGTGAATTCTTAGTGCAAGAATACTATCTTTTTGAGTTTTTTCCTTTAAGTAGTGATGGCAACGGTGTGGGTTTGAGCCGGATTCCCCTCGTCCCATGAATTCTTTTAATACTAAACTCGTGTCTCGCCCCATGAGTCTCAGGGCTGGTTAACCCCGCCACCATGTTTGTTTAATTTTTTTCCTTTTTCTTTTCCTATATATATATATATATATATATATATATATATATATAATTAATTATACGAGGGCGGGTTCAGGCCGGGGCAGCCAAAACTCACCGCCGCTCGCTCGAACCCGTCCTGCTGACTCGCGAGTCAATTTTTTTTTTTTTTTTTGCCATCTCTACCTTTAAGCCTTATGATGTACTTTAAAATCCTTGTGTACTTCTTCCATTATGATGTGTTACTAAATCAATAGTTGAGATGAACAATGTAACCTAGTTTTGATTATTTAATTTAAACTTTCAAGATTCTCAAAGTTAATTATTTATGTATTGCTTTTACTTCTACTCTTCATGCTTTAAAATAATTGATCATTATTTCATTTATTTGTGGACTTGTATAAATCGAGAGATAAGTTAGCCTCTGTATGTTAAAAGTTTTTTGTTTAAAAACATGTTTTTTTGTGTTTTCTAGGTAAAATGTGTGGTTAAAAATTGGAGAGAGAAAATGTGTGTAGTTAAAAAGTGATTTGGGGAATTGTGTAGGAAAAAATATGTTTAAAAACATATTTACCAAACACATTCTTATACATTAACTTAACAGTTGAGTAAATGATAGATACACACTTTTACTATTACGAGTAGAAAGTACGTGCGTTGCATGACTTATATATATATATATATTATGAAATTATGTATATAATGTGAAAATTTTGAATAAATCGAAATTTAATGTTTTGATTATAATAATACTTCTTTGTACATAATATTTTTTGTCAACTTCTCACAATTTTTCTTATTTTTATTTTCTGATTTTATCTAGACTTTAATAGTTTATATAATGTTTTGATTATAATAACACTTATTTCTACATAATATTTTTTGTGAACTTCTCACAATTTTTCTTATTTTTATTTTCTGATTTTACCAAAACTTTAATAGTTTTTATTGAAATTTCTCGAGAAATTTCTATATATAGTTGACCATGAAAGAATACATGTTCACGAACGTATATTCGAAAGTAATTGTTGAATCCGGGCCCAAAGAAGGGTACAGTGACCCACCAACGAAGGCCCAACGGTGGCCCAACGGACCTTGACCCACAGCTAAGGCCTAAAATATCACCTTGGGATGAATGCCGAGGTGGTATGTCAAGCAAACCTCTTTAGCCGACCTGGTTAACGCCCTAGCCGATGTGCTTTATACTCAGCCGGGGCGCTTTATGGCGCTGACCAGAAGAGAGAGATAGAGTCAGTGATGGGACACTGCCTGTACCCAGACGTGACAGGCGCCCATCCCCTACGAAATGTAGCAATGATTACGGTTGAAAAGCAAGATTGTCACATCCATAAGCTAAGGTGATGACAAGTGTAAAGTATGCCACGTGTCGCAATCCGAGACAAGAAGTTCCATTATAAATGAAGCACAATTGTCTACAAAGAGGAGGTTAGCAATTTCTCACTAAAAAAACGATATATTTCTCTCACTCCCTTTTCTCTCTTTTACACACTTATATTTCCCGCACCCAATATATATATTTGCCTAAAATGAGCACTGACTTAGGCATCGGAGTGCAAACGGGAGCCACCTCAGCCCCCTTTGCAAGCTGATTGTTTGTCTTAGTGCGCAGGAGATCCACGTATTCAAGAGGGAGGAGCTGAGACGTGTTGGTCCAAGGTCCAGCCGGATTTTGTGGTCAACATTTTGGCGCCGTCTATGGGAAACTATACTGCTAACCACGAAAACACATGGTAAAAAGTCACACATAGAAAGGTAGTTCTGAAAAAGGACGAATAACCTCTTATGAAAGAGCGGATAACATCAAAGAACTTTGAAAGATAAGCTGGTTGGCCTTGAAAAAGGCAAGAGCTTTGAAAGATAAGCTGGTTGGCCTTGAAAAAGGTAAGAGCTTTGAAAGATAAGCTGGTTAGCCTTGAAAAAGGCTAAAAAACTTTGAAAGATAAGTTTGTTAACCTTGAAAAAGGTAAAGAACTTTGAAACATAAGTTGGGTAACCTTGAAAAAAGGTGAAGAACCTCTTGAAAAAGAGTGAAGAACCACACAAAACCTTGAAAAAAGGTGAAGAACCTCTTGAAAAAGAGAGGAGAAATACTACAAAATAATAATAATAATAAACAAAAAATAAAAACCTTGAAAAAGGAAGGAAACCTTTGGAGAAAGATTGGTAACAAATGCCTTGAAGAAAGGCCTCCTCGAAAGGACCCCTCTTATTGTCCTAAGCGGCATGGCCGAAGTTCTTCTCCTTCATATTGCCTAAGTGGCATGGCCTAAGTAGCTTCCCTCGTATTGCCTAACTGGCATGGCCGAAGTGCTTCCCTCTTATTGCCTAAGTGGCATGGCCTAAGTAGCTTCCCTCTTATTGCCTAAGTGGCATGGCCTAAGTAGCTTCCCTCATATTTCCTAACTGGCATGGCCGAAGTGCTTCCCTTATATTGCCTAACTGGCATGGCCGAAATGCTTCCCTCTTATTGCCTAAGTGGCATGGCCTAAGTAGCTTCCCTCTTATTGCCTAAGTGGCATGGCCTAAGTAGCTTCCCTCATATTGCCTAACTGGCATGGTCGAAGTGTGTCCCTTTTATTGCCAAGTGGCATGGACGAAGTGCTTCCCTCATATTGCCTAAGTGGTATGGCCGAAGTGCTTCCCCTCATATTGCCTAAGTAGCACGGCCGAAGTGCTTCCCCTCATATTGCCTAAGTGGCACGGCCGAAGTGCTTCCTTCATATTGCCTAAGTGGCATGGCCGAAGTGGCTCCCCCATCATATGCCTAAGTGGCATGGCCGAAGTGCTTCCATCTTATTGCCTAAATGGCATGGCCTAAGTAGCTTCCCTCATATTGCCTAACTGGGATGGTCGAAGTGCTTCCCTCATATTGCCTAACTGGCATGGCCGAAGTGCTTCCCTCTTATTGCCTAAGTGGCATGGCCTAAGTAGCTTCCCTCTTATTGCTTAAGTGGCATGGCCTAAGTAGCTTCCCTCTTATTGCCTAAGTGGCATGGCCGAAGTGCGTCCCTCTTATTGCCAAGTGCATGGCCGAAGTGCTTCCCTCATATTGCCTAAGTTGCATGGCAGAAGTGCTTCCCCTCATATTGCCTAAGTGGCACGGCCGAAGTGCTTCCCCTCATATTGCCTAAGTGGCACGGCCGAAGTGCTTCCTTCATATTGCCTAAGTGGCATGGCCGAAGTGGCTCCCCCCTCATATGCCTAAGTGGCATGGCCGAAGTGCTTCCCTCTTATTGCCTAAATGGCATGGCCGAAGTGCTTCCCTCTTATTGCCTAAGTGGATTCCTTTCCGAAGGACCTCTTCCATGGACTCCTTTCCGAAGGACCTCTTCCATGGACTTCTGATAAATGTATTTTATACACTTATTTATACGTCTAAATTAGAATAAATTATTATCGTTTTAGAATATATGCTATTTAATTTGTCTTTATTTGTTTACTTTGCAGAAAATATCCCAAAAGATGAAGAATGAAGTAATTGATGAGAAAAATGCATAATTGAATGCTAATTGGAGCTAAAATGAGCAATTGATAAGTTTGTGACGTCAAACGGAAAGATGCAATGTGGCGAAGTAAATGAATAAGAAGCTGGAGGATCCAGTTGAAGGAATTGAGAGTTAAAACAAGCGAATTGAGAAGATTCCAAAGTATGGGGACTATATTGTTGCAATTGGAAGTTGAAGGACTGAAGAGCAAATTAAACATGAGGGACCAACTTGCAAATATCCAATGATTGATTTGGATAATAAGAAGATACTTTGAGGATTTTTAAGAGTCAATTGGATGCAAGTAGAAGTCAAAAAGGAATGAAGAAGCACAAAGGGCCGGTTTGGACTTCCTCATGGAGAAACGGAGCGATTCCCAAGTGGTGATGGCCAAGTACCAGAAAAAGATGGCTCGATACTACAACAAAAGAGTGAAGAGTCGACTCTTTAATATTGGGGACTTGGTCCTCAAAAAGGTTCTTCCTTCAACACAGGAGCCAGGAGTAGGGACTCTAGGTCCTAACTAGGAAGGTCCTTACAAGGTCCTTGCTGAGGTGGTACCCGGAACATACATGATTGAGGACCTGTCTGGAGTACCTCTGTGTAATCCTTGGAACACGGACCACCTTCGCCGTTATTTCCAATAAAACTAAATTCCTCCTCTATGATGGAAACATTACCATATGGCTTCATAAAAGTCATGGGCGAGCTGCATTGAAAATTACACCAATCTTCATATTAGACAAACACAATGGATAAACGCACATTCCAAAATTATTTTGGTCATGACACCATACGTCCACGCTATGCATTAAAATTGTTGAAAACAAGGGACTCTTATAAGGTCCGCACGGCGATCACTGTGTGAAAAATCGAGTGTGTTGGCACCATAAAAAGAATTCCGTACAAACTTGCTTGCATAGGTCCTACAGAAGGTGATCTGAGAAACGTTCAAATAATTGTCAAAATCAAATCCAGCTGGTAAGCATAAATGCCTCAGATATTGTCATATAAACCAAAGTGATTAAAGCGTTAAGTTAGTTCAATACATACGGAGCGCTCGACGAAGCATTCGCAAGACATGTGTGTACTAAGTACTGTATAATCAAGCGTAAAAGTCCCTATATTAATTGTGTTGCAGAAACACATGCGCGCTTCGTTAAAAACGAATGACTCTTGCAGATTTACACCATGACCACGGCGTACGGATTGAAAGTGTTCACGCCATTAACAGGAGTTCATACAAAGTTGAAAATATAGGTGTTACTGAATATAAGGTAAAACCGCTCAAAAGTTAGTCAAAATCGGATCTAACCAGCAAACGTGAACGCATTAAGCTCATTAGATCTGAGGGACTAGACACTCACAGACACTTATAATTTCCCATATTATCATCACACAACCATGAAGCATTCACTTAAACAGTTTTGAAACGTCACTGCGACGAAATCATAGCAAACTATTCCATTCATAAGAATGAGACATTTACAAAGCAAGTAAAAGTTGCATTTGCAGTATCAGGTGCCGGGGCACTTACAAAAAAAAAAAAACTAAACTAACTAAAAGCAAGGCAAAAATGGGAGAGGATCATTGTGGGGGAACGCCTTCTGGAGAGCCCTTGCTGGATGCACCTAAAGGATCTGTAGGGGCATCTTGGGGCTCAGGGTAGAATGCTTCAATGGAGGACAAATCCAAGGTAGGAAAAGCTTCCTTTATGTCCTCCAAGGCCATCCTGGCCCCTAAGTTCCCAAACACTCGCTGCATAGCCTCGTATTCTGGGGTCTCCTCAAACGTATCCTTGAAGTTCTGAACTGCTTTCGATACTTCTATGTCCAGAACCTCCTTCACCTGGCCTCTATGGTACGCTCCAAAGCCTCGGAAACCCTGGAGTCAATGTGCTTCTCCAGAGAAGTGTAATCTTCCTCAACCTTCTTCCTAGCCTCCAGCTCCCTCTCCAGCTTCTCGTTGACTGCCGCCACCTCAGTTTCCAGCCTCAACTTGGCTGCGTTAGCAACGACCAGGGCTTCAGAGGTGATAGATTGTGCGCGGTTGGAGTCGTCCAGTTTCTTGCATAAGACCGCCACGTCTGACTCGGAGGCCCGGAGGTCATGCTTCAGTTTATCATTGTCCTCCTGGAGACGCTTCGCATTAACCCTTTCCTCTGAAGAAGATTTACGGGCTATGGATAGCTGGTCCTTGAGGTCGTTGATCTCCTTGAGCATATTGTCCGCGTGTCGGAGAGCAGTCTTAGCATTCTTTTTGTCCATCTGCGCCTCATCCACGGAAGATTCCACCTCGTCAATAAGGGCCAATGCCCTAGCGTTCATGGCCTTGGTGGCGAGCAACTTCCAGGACGGACTAACCCTGGAGGAGAAAGCAGACCAGCCTTCTGTCCAAAACTGTTCAGTAATAAAGGCGGCCCGGGCTGGAGGGGAGCTGGGAGAGTCAAATAGTGAAGGGCTAAAGGTGACCTCCCTGGGGAGAATGCTGGTTTTGATGTGCTTGAGCTCCTCTGCTCCCTCCGGTGTCATTTCATAGGCCAAGCCCGGAACGGATATAGAGGGCTCATCCCCCAGGTCTTCGATTATGGGAGGTGGGGGCGCAGAGGTGGATTCCTTGCCCTTACCTCTTCTGAGTCTCTTCAGGAGGGCAGGCTCCTCCTCAGGGACATGTTCAAAGATGTCCTCGGATAAAGGAGGTGGCACTGAGACATCCTTAGCCTCTCTGTCTCTTTTGGATCCCCCCCTGTCAGACCTTTTCCCCTTTCCCCTTGGAAGGACTCCCTTAGGGTCGGCCTCCTTTTCTGTGTCAGGCTTCTGAGGGCCCACAGGCAGCAGAGTAGGCGGTGGCATTAGGGCTGGAAGAGGCCCCTGAAGTTGGGCAGCAGACCTCTCAGACGTCTCCTTCGCCACCCCAACTTGCAAGTTGGCCAGGACCGCTTTCTGTTTTCTCTCGATTTCGCTGCCGTGGCGAAGAGCAGGAGGAATCTTAGTAGCCATGAGACCCTTCAGAGAGATCTTCGGGAAATCCTTAGAACCTAGCAAGAAAGAAAGGAAAATAAAGCTGCAAGCAGAGAAAAGGGGCGTAGGATGAAACAGTAATAAGGAAGCTAACTTACCCATAGCTCGCATAAGACCGTGCTTCACAAACAGCTTGTTTTGCAGAATGACTCCTTGGAAGCTGCCCCTATAAGTGAACAAGCGCCTCACGGCCGCTAGGTCTGCGTCGGGGAGGAGGTGAGCAAACGTATCCCCTGACACAAATAGCGAACATGTTAAAAAGAGAACCAGCAAAGAAAGGTGACTTGAAAATAAAAACAAGTGACACACTACGTTTAAGGACACTAAAGCAAACACACGACTCACTAGGAAGGGAAAAAGTTCGGGGAACTAAAATTTCCGGACAAGGGTCCACAGGAGAACTCTGCCACTCCCCAGTTACCCAGAACCATTGATTCCTCCAATTCTTTATAGAGGTCGGCTGGCCAGTAATGGCAGGAGGATAGGAGCCCCTAGGGGACAAATAATACCGGTCTTTCACGTCGGCCCTCACATCCCTCTCCCTTCTCACTGACTTCTTCAGAGTGTACAAAGTATGTATAATATAAAGGGAGATAGGATGGTCGGGGTTGACTTCCTGCCACGCTAGCCAAGTGCCCACAGCCTGGGTCCAGAAGTTAGGTGCCAACTGGTAGGGACACAGGTTGTAGCTCCTAAGCAGGGCCCTGAAGAAGGGGTGCAGGGGCAACCTCATACCGCAGGACAAAGCATCGTAACAGATGGGCGCTTGGCTTGGAGGAGGACTGCATGGTCGGCAGGAAGGCGTAGGATGCACCAAGTGGATCCCTTCTGGCATTCTGAATTTCGCCGAGGCTCCAGCTAAATCAACTCCTCGGATTTCAGAAGTAACCTCACTGCTTTCCCACAAATCTGAGTTTGGGTCAGGATCCTCATGATATCCGGATGTTTTGTTTACCAGGTCCACCCAACCTTCGACCTGGGCTATCTCCCCCTCTGAGAGCCCCAACTCCTCTCTATGCGCCCGGAAAGGGGTCCTGGTGCCCAAATCAAGATTTTGTGGGCCAGAAGAAGAACCCGTTGCTTCCTCTCTCCCCCTGTCTCTATCACGCTTGCTCCGGAGTTCTCTCAGCACGGATTCCTCCTCGGATGACAGGTGAGCCATGTAGGTCTGGTGTTTTTCTTCTTCGCTGTCAGAATCACTCAAATAAATTATGCCACTGATTTTCCTATTTCTCCTCTTAACCTGCTCCCTAAAGAAACGGGAACTAAAAATCGATAAAGAGATGGGGCAGAAACCTCTGACGGGAATCGCCATTGCTAACATTTCCTGTGAACCCGTACCCCCAACTCTTTCCATTTTTTTTTCTTTTTGTTTTAAGGCGGATCAGACTCAACGAAAGAAAAACAAGGTGCAAAAACAAAATTTTCAAACCCACAATGAGAAACTAAAAATAGAAAAGTTTCTCATATACAGAGACCAAGAGGTTTACCTTCAGATGACGAATGCTTGGAGTTGTGCACAGGAACGAAGAACTCGCCAAGAAAGACTGTGAAACGTCAAGGGCGAGTGTTGGATAGAAAACCCTTGAAGAAAAGACAGGAAACTCGCAAGGAAGAGAGAGACGGCGCAAGTTTTCGCGAAAGTATGGCTGCAAAGATTCTAAGAAAATGGTAAAAGGTGAAATGGTAAAATGAAGAAGGATTTATAGGCATCCTAACGGTCTAGATTCCTTGAGTTTCGTGAGCCGCATGATTAATGTGGGTAACCCATGCTTCTTGGAAAATGAGCTAATCAAAGCGCCAGCCGTCAAAGGGAGGGACAAAAACCGTTCAGCTACCACAGTGCATGCCACGCGCTGCGAAATGCTGCCCCCCTCCCATTTTATATATATATTTCTTGGAAATAAATACCGATAGCTCCTCCGAATTGAGTGCGCCGCCTAGGAAATGCGCTGATATGATCCTGGCCAGTAGGGAGAGAAAATCTGAGGCAGAAGGTCGGCTATGATATGGATCCGAGCCTTACCTAAGGAATTTCATTATTGACTCCCTAAAAAGTTAATGCTGTGAAATCATGGCAAATCCTACACGACCATGAATGATCCCTTCGGATTTGAGGGACTAGTGTTGAATCCGGGCCCAAAGAAGGGTACAGTGACCCACCAACGAAGGCCCAATGGTGGCCCAATGGACCTTGACCCACAGCTAAGGCCTAAAATATCACCTTGGGATGAATGCCGAGGTGGTATGTCAAGCAAACCTCTTTAGCCGACCTGGTTAACGCCCTAGCCGATGTGCTTTATACTCAGCCGGGGCGCTTTATGGCGCTGACCAGAAGAGAGAGATAGAGTCAGTGATGGGACACTGCCTGTACCCAGACGTGACAGGCGCCCATCCCCTACGAAATGTAGCAATGATTACGGTTGAAAATCAAGATTGTCACATCCATAAGCTAGGGTGATGACAAGTGTAAAGTATGCCACGTGTCGCAATCCGAGACAAGAAGTTCCATTATAAATGAAGCACAATTATCTACAAAGAGGAGGTTAGCAATTTCTCACTAAAAAACGATATATTTCTCTCACTCCCTTTTCTCTCTTTTACACACTTATATTTCCCGCACCCAATATATATATTTGCCTAAAATGAGCACTGACTTAGGCATCAGAGTGCAAACGGGAGCCACCTCGGCCCCCTTTGCAAGCTGATTGTTTGTCTTAGTGCACAGGAGATCCACGTGTTCAAGAGGGAGGAGCTGAGACGTGTTGTTCTAAGGTCCAGCCGGATTTTGTGGTCAACAGTAATCATTATTTATCCCTGAGTTTGGTTAATAGTCATTGCAAAGTATAGACATTGAAAATTGTTCATCTTGAATTTGAATTAATATACTCCATCATTTAATGGAATTAATAGGATACGCGAAATAAAAACTTATTTTTCATCATCTTATCCAATGATTATTTCTGCATGAATTATATGTCTTTTGAAATCACGATAAAGCATTCGTGTCTCATTGCAAAGATCGTTGGGTGAGTCTAGATTCTTAAAAAGTACCGTTGGAGAATTTATTCTCAAGATTAACTTGTTTGGTGGGATACCATTTAAAAACAATGTATTTAGGAGCTCCTCTTAGTAAAATTAGTCTATATCATCTATTGCTTCATCGAAATTGAAAAATTCTACACTTTCTACATGAAATAACTCAATAGTTTTTCATTGATGTAGTCAACATGCTCGTATTTTGTTGAAAAAATTCATGTTGTGCCACAAAATCAGAATGAGTTGCATATAATAATACATGTAATAAATTAATGTAATGAACTATATTATTAATATTATTAATTGACAATATGATATTGTGTAAGGATTTAGAGTATCTCATTGTAATGTATTAATTTAGTATGGAAGTCAATGAAGCACAACCTATAAAATGTTATATGCATATTTATTCAAAAATTAATTTTTATTAATGTAGTGCAATATAATTGTATTAGTAATTATATTATATGTAAATGTGAATTAATATTTTTCATTTAACCTATGAAAATTAAAATCATTGATTAATGAAGTTGTAACTTTCACTAGTACAGATTTGACCAAAAAAATAATAAAATACAAGTTGTTTTTTGGAACAATAGACGCGTATAAAAGGAATGTGACATTTTTGTAATTATGTCTAAACTATACGCGTTGTTTATAGTTTAAAAATGGAAAAATGCTAAAATCACCTCGGGGGTTAGCTGATGTTTGCTAAAATCGCAAGTGTACGATGTCGCATCCAAATAATAAAGCTGACTTTTTGAATCCGAGTTATCGTCCCACAGAGATTGTAATTAAGTATCAAAATTGTTAGTTCTCCCCTTATTTGTACGGTAGAATATGAGATTTTGAATATAACTAAACTAAAAAAAAAAAGACAAAAGATAAGATATTTAAAGATTCTAAATTGACGTTTATAAGTGTTGGGACATCCGACTTCACATAGTCAATACTTCTAATTCCAATAATCTAGTTTTATTCCTGTTATAGTGCTCGATCGAATTCACTTATGCACATGAAATTTCCCTCTCAGGTTTAAATCAACTCTACCTAATTAGTCGATCATGTTAACGAAAAACTGACCGTAATGACTAAGTACATGGAACACAAGAATTCATGTAGTGATCGCAATAATAACGAACGTATATCTCTATCGTTCATCCAATTACCGAATTTTATCTCTAGATCTAAGTGTTTGCTCACCTCTTTGATTATGAAAACACCCGTTAAATCATGAACTAGCCGCAACTTAATTCATGCATTAAACATAAAATAAAATCAACGCATGCAACAAAAGCACAAAACTAGAATTATAGAACTAAAAGCGTAAAACTAGCTATATCGATATCCCAACTAAAGAGTTAATTGTTCATCAATAAAGAAGTAAAAAAGCAATAATATAAATTACTACGTATGTTAAGTTTATCAAATTAACAAAGAAAATGAAATCTTGCACCGAGTATTTCGCTCCCCATTGATAATCTTCAATTCTCAAGCATTTGTCTTCAATTTCCTCCAAAGAATTCGATGTTGAGAATGTGGAATTATGATGTTTTTAGAATCTACAAAGGTTACCTTTTTCGTGCATGAAAAGTGGTATTTATAGATTCTTCAAGAGACCTAGGCTTTTGGCACAAGAAATCCCGCATGAGCCTAATTTTGCTAGGCTTCGGGAAGCTGCGCAGCCGCACAGGCAAACTTCTGGTGGCCGCGTAGTAGATTGAAAATAGGTTTTGTTTATTTCAGAAATCTCGTGTGGCCACCATGTGGATAACCCGTGGCCGTGCAGTTCAAATCTTCAACTGCAATTTCCATCTTCTCGATACATTTAAGTTGGTCCTCAAAGTTTATTTGCACGCGAGTCCTTCATCTTCTGATTGTAACAATTAAGTCCCTGAACTTCCAAAACTCTTCAAATATTCTTCCAAACTTTAATCCATCTTCAGTTAAGCTCTCAAATTCTGATTTCTTCAACTTAGCTCTTCTTGGAAATCCCGGTTTACGATACCACATCTATTTTGCTCCTTTTAGCTTCAAATGACATCCAAATGCCCACTTTTCTACTTTAGTGCTTCATTTCAATGACTTTGGAAAAATTCCTAAAATATAAACAAATATAAAGCAATTAAGTAACAATTATTTAAGAATGAAAATAACATAATCTAATTTAGACATACAAATAAGTGTATAAAATGCACTTATCATTAGCCCCGAGGTGACCGGGTTGAGGTGACTGTAGCATCACCCATAAAAATGATGCATGTACATCATTTAAAGGTGTCGGTTCTAAAACCCGCCTTCGCCTCTCCCTCTCCCTCGCTCATCTCCAGCTACTCTTCCCGCCATCTCTCCTCTCTCGACCACTCCCAGCTGCCAACACCATCAACAATGGTAAGGAACTCCCCTCCCCTCCCCTCCTCCTTCACGCACACACACATCACGCACACACCCTCTAGATTTTGGGGTTTTCTTGGTTTTTTGTGAGTTTATTGAACATCAGTATCACAAAAATTGGTCTCTCACTGTTTCTTAGCTATATTTTTTGATCTTCTACTTTAAAGTGAACGTGTTCTTATTTTTGCAATGCATGAGCTGGATTTTCATCAAAGAGCAAGTATATGTTCGAAAAAGTCAATATTATTGTAGAGGTTGATTCTGCTGGGACTGTCACTACTTTCTATGTAAACTTCATTTCTCACCCATTTTCATTTATTTTCAGTCATTATACCGAAATTTATTGGCCAATTTTTCATGATTGTGTTCAGTATGCTGTTTTCTTAATGAGTTTACTTGTGTGAATAACACTTTGCAGCTAATGTTTTGTATTAATATGGATTTTCCTTGTGGTGACTCCCGCGTTACGTTTTTGCACATCAAATATATGAGCTTCCTTATTCTTTTCTCCCTACAAACTTTTGCTTTCTTGCTCTGAAAACACCTCAACTCTTCACCTATAATCGCATTTTTCAAGAAAAAGAGAATTTGAAGAGATCTCTTTAAGGTTTGTTGATCAAATGACTCTTAGTAATGCTTCTTTATATCCCTTCTAATGAATTTCGATATAGGTTATCGTTCTTTTTTTTATATTGGATTTAAAGTGTGTTGATTTGAGCTCAATGGGTTGTTTGTGAGATAGGTTTTCCTTATTGTCAATCTTTACTTATTTTATTCAATCAGGTCATATCTGATATGATTTCTATGCTTTTAATAAGTTAATGCTTATTGATTGTTTGTTATTTGATTTTTTGCCTAACAAGCTCAGGTTATATGTTTAGATTAATTTTGAAACTTATATGTTTGATTGTTTTCTTAGAATCTTTTAATTTTGAAATTGTGTAGTTAATGAAGGATCTTTACTATGAACTTGAGTTCTCTGATATTTTGACTCAAATATCAAATCTTGTGTAACTTTTTCCTTTTGGCTTATCGAGGTTTAATAGAAATGTTGGAATTGGGATCCTGTGTTATGAGTTCTTATGATCAACCTCATTTAACATGGTTCATTCTTAAACTCAATGTGGGTTTGTTCAGTTGGTAAGCTTATTGTTAATAATGATTTGAGTTGCTGACATGGACCATGAGTATCATTTTTAAGAAGTTCTTTAGGGAGATCAGAAGTTGTTGAGGTAGAATTCAGATATCTTCAAGTTGACTGGGGCACTAAATGCCGGAAAATAGACAAGCTTAGCTCCAGAGACAGTGATTTAATATCAATAATTTCTTTAAAGAGTTGAATGATATTGTGTGTGTTAGTAAAATGCTTCTGTAATTTAAGAAAGTACTAATGATAAATTTTGAATGGGAGTAAACTTGCCCATAATAAACAATGTCATTATCCTATTTTTTTCCAAGAATAAAAGCATGAGTTTTTTTTTATAAGTGCATGGCTTTAACTGCTCTCTCTCTCTCTCTCTCTCTCTCTCTCTCTCTCTCTCTCTCTCTCTCTCTCTCTCTCTCTCTCTCTCTCTCTCTCTCGGTATACATGTGTTCTGAGTTATTATGAAAAAAATCAAAGAGGAGCCATTTTTCGAGTTGCGGGGATGTATTTTAATTCATATTTAATTGGTTCAGCCAGCTGACTACTATTTCAGAATTACAAACCTTCTAGATGAAGAATGTGAAAAGAGAAGAGAAGAGTGAGAGAAATCAGCAGTAGACACAGTAAGCCAACTGGAAGCTCAAATTCGTGAGGAGCAGCTTGCTTGTGCCAACAATAGAAACACATACCTGCTTCTTGCTGCACAATAGATTCTTATACCTCAAGCAAAAGTTCTCAAGGATGGCACAACACTATAAGAAATAAAGTTTTGTGGTCATCATGCTTACAAAGGTAAAAGTTGATATGTTGCTTGTTACTATAAGCATGAGAAGAAATAATTTGTGTATACTTTAAAATCACTATTTTATAGCAAATTTGGTTTCATTTTCTTTTTCATTTTAAATACATCGTATCTATTTGTTTGTACTTTATGCCTTTTAACTGTGATAATCTTTTGAACTTTTCAATTGTATTTCTTATCCTTTTTATTCACGTGGTTCTTTGAGTATTCACGCGTCTCCGCCAAACACGTCGCTTGTACAACCAACACCTTTTGTCTTTAACAACCGATGCAAATGAGTCTTTTTGTACTAGTATTTTTAGATTGAAGGTACTGTTGCGCGCGCGCACACACACACACACACACACACACACACACACATATATATATATATATATATATATATATATATATATTGTTTACAATTGAAATATGAATATTCCAAGTCAGGAAGGAAATAGGTGAATGTTAGTTATGCAACAAAAAATTGTATGTAGAAGAAGTAGATCTCAGGTCGGAATGGATTACCTAGACTTCACGTATGAATTTATATATATATATATATATATATATATATATATATATATATATATATATATATATATATATATATAGTTGGCCTTAAATAGCCAAAGTTGGGATCCTTTTGTGAGCTACCCTCTTTTATATTTATATGGAGGAAGGGGTGAGCTGGCTTATTACAATCCCTGACTGTAAACTACTTTAACTCTTACATAGTACACAGTCGTTGACATTTATCTATTCTAACTTTTTTCATGTCAGAATTATTGTTTCAACTGTCATGTAGGAAAGTAGTTAGGGTCTCGTTCAGTCTTCACTAGTCAACGTCTGAGATGATACTTCCAGATCGAATTATAGTTCGGATAACCTCTTCATCACCGGAGGTGGTAACATATTTTCCGACCTGACACTTCCAGGTCGGACAGTGATGCCACGTGATCTGACCTCCATGAATCAGAAACGTCACCAAATGTTGTCGTCCAGTCACCAAGGTCAGATTACCCATAAACAATTGCTCCTATGAGTCGAGTTGAAAAAGTTACAGATTTGCTCCTATCATCAATATTATTGTTATAGATCTGGCCTAACGAAATAGGGTCATGATGACGTTTCCACGTGTCATCGGCCCATTAGGACCAGTTCTGTCTGTGCCAGGGAAGTATAATCACCAGTCACTTTCCTTAATTTTTGTTGAAGGGATCGAGACGCCTCTTCAAATTCTGTACTGATGACTAATACTGACTTTATATAAAGGGAAGACTTCACCATTTTTTCCTTTCCATTTACCTGATACTCCCAGAGAACTTTCGCATTCTTCTATTTGGTGTAAGCTTCTGGTCAGACATATCACGCGATCTCAGCCTCAGATCTGCTTTTCAGTCCACGTATTCCTTTATAACTTAGATTAATCATGAGTAATTCTGGTAGTGATAGTATGGGTAATGAAAATTCCAGTTCGGACTCAAGTAGTCACTCCGGTGAGTCAGACACTAGCCAGTCACACATTAGGCAAGACATTACTCACGGTGTACACCCACTTAGGTTGGTGGACCCTATCTTAATTTCTCAAAACCCACATCGCTTACAATCAATTTCCAGGAGGGTAGGTATGTCTAGTTCAAACACAACTTTCTGGCACGCCGGTTATCATCCTTCAATAGTGTTTGAGCGCGATCTGGATGAGTGGCGATATAGATTTAGGATCCCAGAGTCTTTGTTATTTTTTCTTCCCAAAATGGATGAACGATCAAAAAAGCCTCCAGAGGGTTGCGTAGCTGCCAATAGGATGATGTTAAAGGTAGGTCTGAGATTCCCCTTACCCCGTGATGTGACGGATTATCTTAGGTACTGGGGCTTAGCTCTTTTACAGATTACTCCGAATGGTTGGAGGGTTATTATTGGCTTTCCAGTTATTTGGAAAGAGTTAGGATTCTCTTACCCTCATGCGCGTGAGTTCGACTCTGTCTACCAATTTCGAGCTAATGGGAAAGATTTAGGCTGGTACTACATTATGGTTCGACCTAGAAGTGGTGAGAATTTAATAGAAGAGCTGCCATACTCCATTAAGGGTTGGA
The DNA here is from genome assembly GCA_963555705.1 of Ligustrum vulgare. Classification (NCBI taxonomy): domain Eukaryota; kingdom Viridiplantae; phylum Streptophyta; class Magnoliopsida; order Lamiales; family Oleaceae; genus Ligustrum; species Ligustrum vulgare. The sequence continues at coordinate 35,198,028 of OY743184.1, read as the reverse complement.
GTGATTGGTGGTTTTATGTAAGAGGTGACTGGAAGACCTTGGGCCGGACGAGCTGGATTATGCTGTCCCAACTTATTACAAACCCTACTATATGTTTCTAAATATTATTTTTTTATCCCAAACTGCTTCTTCTAATATTAATTACTCTCCTTTCTTTCAGGTCCTTCCAACCCATCTAGGTCAATGGACTTCGAACTACAACTTCAAAGTGCATGCAACCTTGATAAACGTGACGGGACTTCACGGAACTGATCACAGAAGAAATTTTCTACCGAGCTGGTCTCACTACTGTCCCCCCTTCTGCTGCTTTCTATCCTCCCAAAAATCGTAAGTTTTTTTCTTAATCGTCTTTTTGAATTTCACCCAATTCGTACTTAAGTTGTTTTCACTTTGCAGGACCGACCAAGTCAAAATGGAAGGCCATCCCTCCATTTGAACAATCAGCTTTCGCGGGGAACAAGAGGAAAAGGCCTACTACTGGAGGGAAGAAGTTGCCCCCAAGTCTTGGTCCAACACCCCAATTAGGTTAGTCCAGTGGGACTCAAGTTCTTGAGAAAAGCCCATCCAGATCTGCTTATAGCTGAGGAAAAGGGGTGGGAGAGAATCTCCTTAATTTATCAGTTCCTTCTGATCATCCATCTTCTCCAGAACATCAGGATCAATCCGATGTCCAGATTATTTCCAACTAGTGACCTTCTCCTGATCATCATGTCCATCCACCTTCAACTTTGAGCGACCCTGCTGATTTCACATATTTTTGTCTGCACCGAACATGGGCTATCAAGATGGCAAAGCTGAAGGGGAAGATCCCAAAAGCTCTAAGGGATGTTAGGTCCAGCAGGTGTCTAGGTTCTGATGCCCTGAAGGTACTCCCTAACAGCATTCGTAACTCTTTTGACATGACTGTAAGGAGTTGGGATAAAAAGAAAGAAGCTATGGCGTCTGACATGGACCTTCTGAACACTGCTCATGCCACCTCAGCATTTCTGGGATTGGCTCAAAATTACATGTCCCATGTCCGGGCTAAGGCTTCCGAACAAATGGAGGTGCACGACGAGCTAATCCGCCAAAGCATAATGGTGAAGGATCAGAACAAGGCACAGGAACTGGAGAGAAAGAGGATGATTGGGGCAAAGAAGGAGCTAGAGCTTCAATGTGAAGGCTTGGCTCAGAGAAATGGCCTCTTGACATCTGAGCTGGAAATAGCCCAGCTTGAGAATGGTGAATTGAAGGCCCAAGCTAAGGCTGATAAAAAGGCCAAGGAAGATTTGAACGCCCAACTTGAGGCAGTTAAGAAAGATCTTGAGTAGCCCAGATCTTACTGGGTCTCAGCTGTTGAGGCCTATAAGAGTCGAAAGAATATGAGGTCGACCATACTGACACTTAAATCTGGGCTCTGGAGGATGCAATAGCGTGGTTCCTAGAGCTCCACCCCTCATTTGATGCCGACCAAAGGAAGAGTTGGAAAAACTGAAGAAATAGTATCACAGTCAGTCGTCAAACTGGCTTTAGGGGGAGCTCCTCCTGCTGAATAGTTAATAGGAAAGACTTGTAATTTTCCTTATTTTGTTTCCAGATCGCCTGTAATGACTCTCAAGGTCCATCTTCAAAGGCTGACTCAGTCAGGACACATAACTCATATAATCGAACTGGGACAATTAAAGGTAACCTTTTGTGGCTGAACTTAATCAGGTAGGTCTTTTAAGGTCCTAAATCTAGAACTTCCAAAAGATAAGGTAATTTTTTCGTCTCACTAATATAGTCAGTTCGTAATAATCCCCTAAAAATGTAACTTGAAAGTTCAGGGAGGTAATAAATTTTCAAACCGAACTAAGGTAGTCAGTGTGACCTACTCTTATAATTTACAAAATAGACTTGTTATTTGAAGCTTAACTTATTGCCGACCTGATATATTCAGGTAGTATTGGTTCTCAAAAAGACTTTAGGATTCAGACATGATTGTCTCCAACCTTCCACAATCAAGTTGTACTAGTCTATGAGTTGACTAAAGGAAAAACACTTCTGCACGACCTGAATCAGTTATATCGTGGGTATGCATTTTTATGTATAACAGAAATCTTCATGAGATGAAACAGTTAGGTCAGGTTATGCATAACTGAAATAAATTTCCGCAGATGATCTGAAGCAGTTAGGTCGGGTTATGCATCTTAATGCATAACTGATGAATATTTTCGTGCATGGGTCCTAGGGAATTCTTGAATTTTATTGTGACAGACCTGCTTGGTTGTTACGACAGACCAAATTGGTGTGTAACTGAGGTCCTAAGAAATTCATAAATTCCTTTATGACAGACCAAATTGGATGCATAGTCTTGTTTTGTCTAGGAGATTTGTTTTTTGTCAAAAGATTTTATTCATTGTAGAATTTTCATGACATGTTGGCCATCACATATTGAAAAGAGTTACTGATAATATTTCTTCAAATGTTCTGTGTTCCATGGATGTGTCAAGGTCTTCCCTTCCAAGGTTTCCAGTTCATATGCCCCATTAAGTAAGGTTTTCTTAATTCTGTAAGGTCCTTCCCAAGGTGGGGCGAGTGAGCCGGATTGAGCTTCCTTGGTGGCTATGAACATCTTCCTGAGTACCAAGTCTCCAAAGTGGAACTTTCGGCATCTTACTTTGGTGCTTCTTTGCTTGTAGGTTGCATTCTTGAGATCCGAGTAAAGTCGCTTTTCTTCAATTAAGTCCAGGCTAGATTGAAGCATTTCTGTATTCATTCTTTCCTAAAAATGTTGTGTTTTGCTTGAGGGGTTACCAATTTCAATGGGGATCACAACTTCAGATCCAAAAGCCAAGCTAAAGGAGTTTCTCTCGTTGCTGTCCTACAAGTTGTTCTATAAGACCATAACACTGCAGGTAGTTCATTAGCCCAAGCACCCTTTAGTTCATCGAGTTTAGTCTTCAGTGTATGTTTGATGATCTTGTTGACCGCTTCAACTTGTTCGTTTGCTTGCGGGTGGCATGGGGTGGAATAGTGTTTCTTGATTTTCAATTCTTCATAGAATGACCCGAATTTGGTGTTTTCAAATTGTTTTCCATTGTCTGTTACTATAGAATGGGGAATGCCAAAATGAAAAATGATGGACTTCCAAATGAAGTTTGTGGTCTTCAGTTCGGTAATTTTTTCCAGGGGTTCCTGATGAGATCCCAGTCGGGGAATCTCGTCGAAAACGCGGAATAACGAAATTTAAAACCCTAGGATAGATCTAGATCAGATATGACACGAAAATAACCAAAATTAAAATACTGGAAAGATAAAATTGACGATAGGACCTTGACCCAAGATTCACGACGCAAGAAATTGACGATGCGGAATCGAGATCCAAGGTTTTCGAAACTCCACAAGGACTTGTCAATTTCCTTGATAAGATTCCAATTGGAAACGCCACAAATATTCTCGCGAATATTTGATAAGTTCAACGCCACAAATATTTCACAATATTTGATAAGTTAGATTTGTTCTCGAAAAACACAAAAGGGACTCCTCAACCTTTAACAAGAGAATCCTCTCTCAATTTAATTCACAAACTCAACTTAACTTAACAGTTTTTTACAATGAATGGAAAAGAATATAAATAAGCAAAATAACCTAGTCGCTAATTTACTAAAAATAGAATTCTAATTAAACTAGAATACTAAAATAGGCAAACAATTAATTAAAACCGAAAAATAATTAAAAATCCCCTAAAATCCGGAAAACCTTAATTACGGCCGTGATAAACACTTTTACGGTCGTAAAAGGCTTTCTGCTTAAGACTTACGGCCGTGACCATCTTTCTTACGGCCGTAAATATGGAATTCTTCAATTCTTCATCTGAACCCGAGGCGGAGTTACGGCCGTGATAATAACTTTTACGGCCGTAATTATAAGAGTTACGGCCGTGACAGATCTTCGTTACGGCCGTAATGATCATTCTGCCCAAATAACTTCGATCACTCGTCTCGGCTTGTTCCTTTCGCCTTCTCGGCTCGACTCCAACATGGAACTTACTCCGTTTTGCACGTAGATCACCGTCGTACTGTCGATGTCTCGACTTCGCCCTTCGATGCCTGGTCCGAATCATATCATACTCCCTCTCTTGGAAAGGATTCGACCTCGAATCCATTTTTGGTCGGCTTTTCAAATTCCTCCTGCTCTCCTGGGCTCGATGATCATTTTTAAGCTTTGTGCGATCTTTTAGACTTTTGGGCTGCTCATTTTTCTCCTTCAACTTTCTCGGCTTTTTGGGCTGCTCATTTGTGCCAACAAGTTTTTTTCCTGTTTTAAGCTCATGGTTTGACTTCGGTACCTGTAAAACAGATTTTAAAGAACTGGGGAGGGGTCTGTTAGCGTGAGTAAGTGCAAACAGACTCATTTTTGTGGTAGACTCTCTTTTCTTTTGCTTTTTGCACTCAGTCTCTCCTTTTTCTGAGGTTTGAACTTCAACCATCTTTTCTTTATTTCTCACTCCCTCTCTTTTTTCCGAGGTCATGGCCTCAACTCTTTTTTCTTTAATTTCCACACCCTCTCCTTTTTCTGAGGTCGTGGCCTCAACTCTCTTATTTTTCCCCTCAAACTCACTTTTCACCTTCAGTTGATCTTTCAGGGCTTCAGTTGGAGATAGTGGCATTAGAGTAAACTTTTTCCCCCTTTTACCAGGCTGTATCTATTCGTATACCCATCATGTAGCACAGCCATTTCATGCTGCCAAGGTCTCCCCAACAGTATGTGACTAATTTGCATTTGTACCACGTCACAAATTACCTCATCCGAATACCCACCAAAAGAAAATGTCACTAAGGCCCGTCTCTTCACCTTAACTTCCCCCGACTCAGTCAACCATTGTAATTTATAAGGTGTTGGATGTTTCATTAAAGGTAAGCCTAATTTTTCCACCAACATTGTACTAACTACATTAGTACAACTTTCCCCGTCAATCACCAAGCTACAAACTTTTTCATCCACTAAGCATCTAGTGCGAAAAATATTATCCCTTTGCCCATCCACATTTTCCAAAACATTGGCCTTACGCTTAACTCTAAGAGCATGCCTATCAATAATTGACTTATCCACCACAACACTTTTAGCCCCTTCACTATCACACCTAACCTTCTTACGTGGACAATCAAGTGCAATGTGACCCCGTTCCAAACATTTAAAGCACTTAACATTTTTATCCTTAAGAGGCTTGGAATCAGAATTATTTTTACCTTTGGTTGTCGTTTCCTCCCTCCTTTTGTGAACATGATCACTACTCTCCCGTTTTAATGACTCTTTTCGCTTCAATATCCTTTCATCACCCCCATCTCCACCTCTAGAACTGGCTTCACGCCCCTTATGCTTCCTAGCCCAAGAATCCGCCTGATATTGCTCCTTTTCCCATTGAGCAAGTTCTGCTTCCATTCTATCCATCTTAGCCATCAATCTCTCAAGTTTTGCCTTCATGGCCTCCATCTGTTTAAAACTCTTGTGGTCACCTGTTGATGGAGATTTTTCCCTGCGAGACATGGTTAGTTTTCAAAGACAAACAAAATTTCCTCTCGTGTTTACTTTCACTCGTGTATCACACTAAATCCCTTCAAATTTCACCCAAGAACAAACCAAGGATCAACAATCAAGGAATTTATGGAAGATACGAAAAGTTAAAAAAAATTAAGAAATTCTCGGAATATTCGATTTTTTTTAATCTGCCAGAAAATTTGACTACGAATATGGCAGAAAAAACGGAATTGGATTTGGACGAGAAACGAACAAGAAAAACACTTTTGAATTTTTAGGACTGACTCTTATGGATCAAACTGAAGAAAATTATGACTGACACGAAGAACGCGAAGAACAAAAAAAAATCAAGAAAATTCAAGAAACGCAAGAATCTGAAATAGATCCAAGCTCTGATATCAGATGATGAGATCCCAGTCGGGGAATCTCGTCGAAAACGCGGAATAACGAAATTTAAAACCCTAGGATAGATCTAGATCAGATATGACACGAAAATAACCAAAATTAAAATACTGGAAAGATAAAATTGACGATAGGACCTTGACCCAAGATTCACGACGCAAGAAATTGACGATGCGGAATCGAGATCCAAGGTTTTCGAAACTCCACAAGGACTTGTCAATTTCCTTGATAAGATTCCAATTGGAAACGCCACAAATATTCTCGCGAATATTTGATAAGTTCAACGCCACAAATATTTCACAATATTTGATAAGTTAGATTTGTTCTCGAAAAACACAAAAGGGACTCCTCAACCTTTAACAAGAGAATCCTCTCTCAATTTAATTCACAAACTCAACTTAACTTAACAGTTTTTTACAATGAATGGAAAAGAATATAAATAAGCAAAATAACCTAGTCGCTAATTTACTAAAAATAGAATTCTAATTAAACTAGAATACTAAAATAGGCAAACAATTAATTAAAACCGAAAAATAATTAAAAATCCCCTAAAATCCGGAAAACCTTAATTACGGCCGTGATAAACACTTTTACGGTCGTAAAAGGCTTTCTGCTTAAGACTTACGGCCGTGACCATCTTTCTTACGGCCGTAAATATGGAATTCTTCAATTCTTCATCTGAACCCGAGGCGGAGTTACGGCCGTGATAATAACTTTTACGGCCGTAATTATAAGAGTTACGGCCGTGACAGATCTTCGTTACGGCCGTAATGATCATTCTGCCCAAATAACTTCGATCACTCGTCTCGGCTTGTTCCTTTCGCCTTCTCGGCTCGACTCCAACATGGAACTTACTCCGTTTTGCACGTAGATCACCGTCGTACTGTCGATGTCTCGACTTCGCCCTTCGATGCCTGGTCCGAATCATATCATACTCCCTCTCTTGGAAAGGATTCGACCTCGAATCCATTTTTGGTCGGCTTTTCAAATTCCTCCTGCTCTCCTGGGCTCGATGATCATTTTTAAGCTTTGTGCGATCTTTTAGACTTTTGGGCTGCTCATTTTTCTCCTTCAACTTTCTCGGCTTTTTGGGCTGCTCATTTGTGCCAACAAGTTTTTTTCCTGTTTTAAGCTCATGGTTTGACTTCGGTACCTGTAAAACAGATTTTAAAGAACTGGGGAGGGGTCTGTTAGCGTGAGTAAGTGCAAACAGACTCATTTTTGTGGTAGACTCTCTTTTCTTTTGCTTTTTGCACTCAGTCTCTCCTTTTTCTGAGGTTTGAACTTCAACCATCTTTTCTTTATTTCTCACTCCCTCTCTTTTTTCCGAGGTCATGGCCTCAACTCTTTTTTCTTTAATTTCCACACCCTCTCCTTTTTCTGAGGTCGTGGCCTCAACTCTCTTATTTTTCCCCTCAAACTCACTTTTCACCTTCAGTTGATCTTTCAGGGCTTCAGTTGGAGATAGTGGCATTAGAGTAAACTTTTTCCCCCTTTTACCAGGCTGTATCTATTCGTATACCCATCATGTAGCACAGCCATTTCATGCTGCCAAGGTCTCCCCAACAGTATGTGATTAATTTGCATTTGTACCACGTCACAAATTACCTCATCCGAATACCCACCAAAAGAAAATGTCACTAAGGCCCGTCTCTTCACCTTAACTTCCCCCGACTCAGTCAACCATTGTAATTTATAAGGTGTTGGATGTTTCATTAAAGGTAAGCCTAATTTTTCCACCAACATTGTACTAACTACATTAGTACAACTTCCCCCGTCAATCACCAAGCTACAAACTTTTTCATCCACTAAGCATCTAGTGCGAAAAATATTATCCCTTTGCCCATCCACATTTTCCAAAACATTGGCCTTACGCTTAACTCTAAGAGCATGCCTATCAATAATTGACTTATCCACCACAACACTTTTAGCCCCTTCACTATCACACCTAACCTTCTTACGTGGACAATCAAGTGCAATGTGACCCCGTTCCAAACATTTAAAGCACTTAACATTTTTATCCTTAAGAGGCTTGGAATCAGAATTATTTTTACCTTTGGTTGTCGTTTCCTCCCTCCTTTTGTGAACATGATCACTACTCTCCCGTTTTAATGACTCTTTTCGCTTCAATATCCTTTCATCACCCCCATCTCCACCTCTAGAACTGGCTTCACGCCCCTTATGCTTCCTAGCCCAAGAATCCGCCTGATATTGCTCCTTTTCCCATTGAGCAAGTTCTGCTTCCATTCTATCCATCTTAGCCATCAATCTCTCAAGTTTTGCCTTCATGGCCTCCATCTGTTTAAAACTCTTGTGGTCACCTGTTGATGGAGATTTTTCCCTGCGAGACATGGTTAGTTTTCAAAGACAAACAAAATTTCCTCTCGTGTTTACTTTCACTCGTGTATCACACTAAATCCCTTCAAATTTCACCCAAGAACAAACCAAGGATCAACAATCAAGGAATTTATGGAAGATACGAAAAGTTAAAAAAAATTAAGAAATTCTCGGAATATTCGATTTTTTTTAATCTGCCAGAAAATTTGACTACGAATATGGCAGAAAAAACGGAATTGGATTTGGACGAGAAACGAACAAGAAAAACACTTTTGAATTTTTAGGACTGACTCTTATGGATCAAACTGAAGAAAATTATGACTGACACGAAGAACGCGAAGAACAAAAAAAAATCAAGAAAATTCAAGAAACGCAAGAATCTGAAATAGATCCAAGCTCTGATATCAGATGATGAGATCCCAGTCGGGGAATCTCGTCGAAAACGCGGAATAACGAAATTTAAAACCCTAGGATAGATCTAGATCAGATCTGACACGAAAATAACCAAAATTAAAATACTGGAAAGATAAAATTGACGATAGGACCTTGACCCAAGATTCACGACGCAAGAAATTGACGATGCGGAATCGAGATCCAAGGTTTTCGAAACTCCACAAGGACTTGTCAATTTCCTTGATAAGATTCCAATTGGAAACGCCACAAATATTCTCGCGAATATTTGATAAGTTCAACGCCACAAATATTTCACAATATTTGATAAGTTAGATTTGTTCTCGAAAAACACAAAAGGGACTCCTCAACCTTTAACAAGAGAATCCTCTCTCAATTTAATTCACAAACTCAACTTAACTTAACAGTTTTTTACAATGAATGGAAAAGAATATAAATAAGCAAAATAACCTAGTCGCTAATTTACTAAAAATAGAATTCTAATTAAACTAGAATACTAAAATAGGCAAACAATTAATTAAAACCGAAAAATAATTAAAAATCCCCTAAAATCCGGAAAACCTTAATTACGGCCGTGATAAACACTTTTACGGTCGTAAAAGGCTTTCTGCTTAAGACTTACGGCCGTGACCATCTTTCTTACGGCCGTAAATATGGAATTCTTCAATTCTTCATCTGAACCCGAGGCGGAGTTACGGCCGTGATAATAACTTTTACGGCCGTAATTATAAGAGTTACGGCCGTGACAGATCTTCGTTACGGCCGTAATGATCATTCTGCCCAAATAACTTCGATCACTCGTCTCGGCTTGTTCCTTTCGCCTTCTCGGCTCGACTCCAACATGGAACTTACTCCGTTTTGCACGTAGATCACCGTCGTACTGTCGATGTCTCGACTTCGCCCTTCGATGCCTGGTCCGAATCATATCATACTCCCTCTCTTGAAAAGGATTCGACCTCGAATCCATTTTTGGTCGGCTTTTCAAATTCCTCCTGCTCTCCTGGGCTCGATGATCATTTTTAAGCTTTGTGCGATCTTTTAGACTTTTGGGCTGCTCATTTTTCTCCTTCAACTTTCTCGGCTTTTTGGGCTGCTCATTTGTGCCAACAAGTTTTTTTCCTGTTTTAAGCTCATGGTTTGACTTCGGTACCTGTAAAACAGATTTTAAAGAACTGGGGAGGGGTCTGTTAGCGTGAGTAAGTGCAAACAGACTCATTTTTGTGGTAGACTCTCTTTTCTTTTGCTTTTTGCACTCAGTCTCTCCTTTTTCTGAGGTTTGAACTTCAACCATCTTTTCTTTATTTCTCACTCCCTCTCTTTTTTCCGAGGTCATGGCCTCAACTCTTTTTTCTTTAATTTCCACACCCTCTCCTTTTTCTGAGGTCGTGGCCTCAACTCTCTTATTTTTCCCCTCAAACTCACTTTTCACCTTCAGTTGATCTTTCAGGGCTTCAGTTGGAGATAGTGGCATTAGAGTAAACTTTTTCCCCCTTTTACCAGGCTGTATCTATTCGTATACCCATCATGTAGCACAGCCATTTCATGCTGCCAAGGTCTCCCCAACAGTATGTGACTAATTTGCATTTGTACCACGTCACAAATTACCTCATCCGAATACCCACCAAAAGAAAATGTCACTAAGGCCCGTCTCTTCACCTTAACTTCCCCCGACTCAGTCAACCATTGTAATTTATAAGGTGTTGGATGTTTCATTAAAGGTAAGCCTAATTTTTCCACCAACATTGTACTAACTACATTAGTACAACTTCCCCCGTCAATCACCAAGCTACAAACTTTTTCATCCACTAAGCATCTAGTGCGAAAAATATTATCCCTTTGCCCATCCACATTTTCCAAAACATTGGCCTTACGCTTAACTCTAAGAGCATGCCTATCAATAATTGACTTATCCACCACAACACTTTTAGCCCCTTCACTATCACACCTAACCTTCTTACGTGGACAATCAAGTGCAATGTGACCCCGTTCCAAACATTTAAAGCACTTAACATTTTTATCCTTAAGAGGCTTGGAATCAGAATTATTTTTACCTTTGGTTGTCGTTTCCTCCCTCCTTTTGTGAACATGATCACTACTCTCCCGTTTTAATGACTCTTTTCGCTTCAATATCCTTTCATCACCCCCATCTCCACCTCTAGAACTGGCTTCACGCCCCTTATGCTTCCTAGCCCAAGAATCCGCCTGATATTGCTCCTTTTCCCATTGAGCAAGTTCTGCTTCCATTCTATCCATCTTAGCCATCAATCTCTCAAGTTTTGCCTTCATGGCCTCCATCTGTTTAAAACTCTTGTGGTCACCTGTTGATGGAGATTTTTCCCTGCGAGACATGGTTAGTTTTCAAAGACAAACAAAATTTCCTCTCGTGTTTACTTTCACTCGTGTATCACACTAAATCCCTTCAAATTTCACCCAAGAACAAACCAAGGATCAACAATCAAGGAATTTATGGAAGATACGAAAAGTTAAAAAAAATTAAGAAATTCTCGGAATATTCGATTTTTTTTAATCTGCCAGAAAATTTGACTACGAATATGGCAGAAAAAACGGAATTGGATTTGGACGAGAAACGAACAAGAAAAACACTTTTGAATTTTTAGGACTGACTCTTATGGATCAAACTGAAGAAAATTATGACTGACACGAAGAACGCGAAGAACAAAAAAAAATCAAGAAAATTCAAGAAACGCAAGAATCTGAAATAGATCCAAGCTCTGATATCAGATGATGAGATCCCAGTCGGGGAATCTCGTCGAAAACGCGGAATAACGAAATTTAAAACCCTAGGATAGATCTAGATCAGATCTGACACGAAAATAACCAAAATTAAAATACTGGAAAGATAAAATTGACGATAGGACCTTGACCCAAGATTCACGACGCAAGAAATTGACGATGCGGAATCGAGATCCAAGGTTTTCGAAACTCCACAAGGACTTGTCAATTTCCTTGATAAGATTCCAATTGGAAACGCCACAAATATTCTCGCGAATATTTGATAAGTTCAACGCCACAAATATTTCACAATATTTGATAAGTTAGATTTGTTCTCGAAAAACACAAAAGGGACTCCTCAACCTTTAACAAGAGAATCCTCTCTCAATTTAATTCACAAACTCAACTTAACTTAACAGTTTTTTACAATGAATGGAAAAGAATATAAATAAGCAAAATAACCTAGTCGCTAATTTACTAAAAATAGAATTCTAATTAAACTAGAATACTAAAATAGGCAAACAATTAATTAAAACCGAAAAATAATTAAAAATCCCCTAAAATCCGGAAAACCTTAATTACGGCCGTGATAAACACTTTTACGGTCGTAAAAGGCTTTCTGCTTAAGACTTACGGCCGTGACCATCTTTCTTACGGCCGTAAATATGGAATTCTTCAATTCTTCATCTGAACCCGAGGCGGAGTTACGGCCGTGATAATAACTTTTACGGCCGTAATTATAAGAGTTACGGCCGTGACAGATCTTCGTTACGGCCGTAATGATCATTCTGCCCAAATAACTTCGATCACTCGTCTCGGCTTGTTCCTTTCGCCTTCTCGGCTCGACTCCAACATGGAACTTACTCCGTTTTGCACGTAGATCACCGTCGTACTGTCGATGTCTCGACTTCGCCCTTCGATGCCTGGTCCGAATCATATCATACTCCCTCTCTTGAAAAGGATTCGACCTCGAATCCATTTTTGGTCGGCTTTTCAAATTCCTCCTGCTCTCCTGGGCTCGATGATCATTTTTAAGCTTTGTGCGATCTTTTAGACTTTTGGGCTGCTCATTTTTCTCCTTCAACTTTCTCGGCTTTTTGGGCTGCTCATTTGTGCCAACAAGTTTTTTTCCTGTTTTAAGCTCATGGTTTGACTTCGGTACCTGTAAAACAGATTTTAAAGAACTGGGGAGGGGTCTGTTAGCGTGAGTAAGTGCAAACAGACTCATTTTTGTGGTAGACTCTCTTTTCTTTTGCTTTTTGCACTCAGTCTCTCCTTTTTCTGAGGTTTGAACTTCAACCATCTTTTCTTTATTTCTCACTCCCTCTCTTTTTTCCGAGGTCATGGCCTCAACTCTTTTTTCTTTAATTTCCACACCCTCTCCTTTTTCTGAGGTCGTGGCCTCAACTCTCTTATTTTTCCCCTCAAACTCACTTTTCACCTTCAGTTGATCTTTCAGGGCTTCAGTTGGAGATAGTGGCATTAGAGTAAACTTTTTCCCCCTTTTACCAGGCTGTATCTATTCGTATACCCATCATGTAGCACAGCCATTTCATGCTGCCAAGGTCTCCCCAACAGTATGTGACTAATTTGCATTTGTACCACGTCACAAATTACCTCATCCGAATACCCACCAAAAGAAAATGTCACTAAGGCCCGTCTCTTCACCTTAACTTCCCCCGACTCAGTCAACCATTGTAATTTATAAGGTGTTGGATGTTTCATTAAAGGTAAGCCTAATTTTTCCACCAACATTGTACTAACTACATTAGTACAACTTCCCCCGTCAATCACCAAGCTACAAACTTTTTCATCCACTAAGCATCTAGTGCGAAAAATATTATCCCTTTGCCCATCCACATTTTCCAAAACATTGGCCTTACGCTTAACTCTAAGAGCATGCCTATCAATAATTGACTTATCCACCACAACACTTTTAGCCCCTTCACTATCACACCTAACCTTCTTACGTGGACAATCAAGTGCAATGTGACCCCGTTCCAAACATTTAAAGCACTTAACATTTTTATCCTTAAGAGGCTTGGAATCAGAATTATTTTTACCTTTGGTTGTCGTTTCCTCCCTCCTTTTGTGAACATGATCACTACTCTCCCGTTTTAATGACTCTTTTCGCTTCAATATCCTTTCATCACCCCCATCTCCACCTCTAGAACTGGCTTCACGCCCCTTATGCTTCCTAGCCCAAGAATCCGCCTGATATTGCTCCTTTTCCCATTGAGCAAGTTCTGCTTCCATTCTATCCATCTTAGCCATCAATCTCTCAAGTTTTGCCTTCATGGCCTCCATCTGTTTAAAACTCTTGTGGTCACCTGTTGATGGAGATTTTTCCCTGCGAGACATGGTTAGTTTTCAAAGACAAACAAAATTTCCTCTCGTGTTTACTTTCACTCGTGTATCACACTAAATCCCTTCAAATTTCACCCAAGAACAAACCAAGGATCAACAATCAAGGAATTTATGGAAGATACGAAAAGTTAAAAAAAATTAAGAAATTCTCGGAATATTCGATTTTTTTTAATCTGCCAGAAAATTTGACTACGAATATGGCAGAAAAAACGGAATTGGATTTGGACGAGAAACGAACAAGAAAAACACTTTTGAATTTTTAGGACTGACTCTTATGGATCAAACTGAAGAAAATTATGACTGACACGAAGAACGCGAAGAACAAAAAAAAATCAAGAAAATTCAAGAAACGCAAGAATCTGAAATAGATCCAAGCTCTGATATCAGATGATGAGATCCCAGTCGGGGAATCTCGTCGAAAACGCGGAATAACGAAATTTAAAACCCTAGGATAGATCTAGATCAGATCTGACACGAAAATAACCAAAATTAAAATACTGGAAAGATAAAATTGACGATAGGACCTTGACCCAAGATTCACGACGCAAGAAATTGACGATGCGGAATCGAGATCCAAGGTTTTCGAAACTCCACAAGGACTTGTCAATTTCCTTGATAAGATTCCAATTGGAAACGCCACAAATATTCTCGCGAATATTTGATAAGTTCAACGCCACAAATATTTCACAATATTTGATAAGTTAGATTTGTTCTCGAAAAACACAAAAGGGACTCCTCAACCTTTAACAAGAGAATCCTCTCTCAATTTAATTCACAAACTCAACTTAACTTAACAGTTTTTTACAATGAATGGAAAAGAATATAAATAAGCAAAATAACCTAGTCGCTAATTTACTAAAAATAGAATTCTAATTAAACTAGAATACTAAAATAGGCAAACAATTAATTAAAACCGAAAAATAATTAAAAATCCCCTAAAATCCGGAAAACCTTAATTACGGCCGTGATAAACACTTTTACGGTCGTAAAAGGCTTTCTGCTTAAGACTTACGGCCGTGACCATCTTTCTTACGGCCGTAAATATGGAATTCTTCAATTCTTCATCTGAACCCGAGGCGGAGTTACGGCCGTGATAATAACTTTTACGGCCGTAATTATAAGAGTTACGGCCGTGACAGATCTTCGTTACGGCCGTAATGATCATTCTGCCCAAATAACTTCGATCACTCGTCTCGGCTTGTTCCTTTCGCCTTCTCGGCTCGACTCCAACATGGAACTTACTCCGTTTTGCACGTAGATCACCGTCGTACTGTCGATGTCTCGACTTCGCCCTTCGATGCCTGGTCCGAATCATATCATACTCCCTCTCTTGAAAAGGATTCGACCTCGAATCCATTTTTGGTCGGCTTTTCAAATTCCTCCTGCTCTCCTGGGCTCGATGATCATTTTTAAGCTTTGTGCGATCTTTTAGACTTTTGGGCTGCTCATTTTTCTCCTTCAACTTTCTCGGCTTTTTGGGCTGCTCATTTGTGCCAACAAGTTTTTTTCCTGTTTTAAGCTCATGGTTTGACTTCGGTACCTGTAAAACAGATTTTAAAGAACTGGGGAGGGGTCTGTTAGCGTGAGTAAGTGCAAACAGACTCATTTTTGTGGTAGACTCTCTTTTCTTTTGCTTTTTGCACTCAGTCTCTCCTTTTTCTGAGGTTTGAACTTCAACCATCTTTTCTTTATTTCTCACTCCCTCTCTTTTTTCCGAGGTCATGGCCTCAACTCTTTTTTCTTTAATTTCCACACCCTCTCCTTTTTCTGAGGTCGTGGCCTCAACTCTCTTATTTTTCCCCTCAAACTCACTTTTCACCTTCAGTTGATCTTTCAGGGCTTCAGTTGGAGATAGTGGCATTAGAGTAAACTTTTTCCCCCTTTTACCAGGCTGTATCTATTCGTATACCCATCATGTAGCACAGCCATTTCATGCTGCCAAGGTCTCCCCAACAGTATGTGACTAATTTGCATTTGTACCACGTCACAAATTACCTCATCCGAATACCCACCAAAAGAAAATGTCACTAAGGCCCGTCTCTTCACCTTAACTTCCCCCGACTCAGTCAACCATTGTAATTTATAAGGTGTTGGATGTTTCATTAAAGGTAAGCCTAATTTTTCCACCAACATTGTACTAACTACATTAGTACAACTTCCCCCGTCAATCACCAAGCTACAAACTTTTTCATCCACTAAGCATCTAGTGCGAAAAATATTATCCCTTTGCCCATCCACATTTTCCAAAACATTGGCCTTACGCTTAACTCTAAGAGCATGCCTATCAATAATTGACTTATCCACCACAACACTTTTAGCCCCTTCACTATCACACCTAACCTTCTTACGTGGACAATCAAGTGCAATGTGACCCCGTTCCAAACATTTAAAGCACTTAACATTTTTATCCTTAAGAGGCTTGGAATCAGAATTATTTTTACCTTTGGTTGTCGTTTCCTCCCTCCTTTTGTGAACATGATCACTACTCTCCCGTTTTAATGACTCTTTTCGCTTCAATATCCTTTCATCACCCCCATCTCCACCTCTAGAACTGGCTTCACGCCCCTTATGCTTCCTAGCCCAAGAATCCGCCTGATATTGCTCCTTTTCCCATTGAGCAAGTTCTGCTTCCATTCTATCCATCTTAGCCATCAATCTCTCAAGTTTTGCCTTCATGGCCTCCATCTGTTTAAAACTCTTGTGGTCACCTGTTGATGGAGATTTTTCCCTGCGAGACATGGTTAGTTTTCAAAGACAAACAAAATTTCCTCTCGTGTTTACTTTCACTCGTGTATCACACTAAATCCCTTCAAATTTCACCCAAGAACAAACCAAGGATCAACAATCAAGGAATTTATGGAAGATACGAAAAGTTAAAAAAAATTAAGAAATTCTCGGAATATTCGATTTTTTTTAATCTGCCAGAAAATTTGACTACGAATATGGCAGAAAAAACGGAATTGGATTTGGACGAGAAACGAACAAGAAAAACACTTTTGAATTTTTAGGACTGACTCTTATGGATCAAACTGAAGAAAATTATGACTGACACGAAGAACGCGAAGAACAAAAAAAAATCAAGAAAATTCAAGAAACGCAAGAATCTGAAATAGATCCAAGCTCTGATATCAGATGATGAGATCCCAGTCGGGGAATCTCGTCGAAAACGCGGAATAACGAAATTTAAAACCCTAGGATAGATCTAGATCAGATCTGACACGAAAATAACCAAAATTAAAATACTGGAAAGATAAAATTGACGATAGGACCTTGACCCAAGATTCACGACGCAAGAAATTGACGATGCGAAATCGAGATCCAAGGTTTTCGTAACTCCATAAGGACTTGTCAATTTCCTTGATAAGATTCTAATTGGAAACGCCACAAATATTCTCGCGAATATTTGATAAGTTCAACGCCACAAATATTTCACAATATTTGATAAGTTAGATTTGTTCTCGAAAAACACAAAAGGGACTCCTCAACCTTTAACAAGAGAATCCTCTCTCAATTTAATTCATAAACTCAACTTAACTTAACTGTTTTTTACAATGAATGGAAAAGAATATAAATAAGTAAAATAACCTAGTCGCTAATTTACTAAAAATAGAATTCTAATTAAACTAGAATACTAAAATAGGCAAAAAATTAATTAAAATCGGCAAATAATTTAAAATCCCCTAAAATCCGGAAAACCTCAATTACGGCCGTGATAAACACTTTTACGGCCTAAAAGGCTTTCTGCTTAAGACTTACGGCCGTGACCATCTTTCTTACGGCCGTAAATTTGGAATTCTTCAATTCTTCATCTGAACCCGAGGCGGAGTTACGGCCGTGATAATAACTTTTACGTCCGTAATTATAAGAGTTACGGCCGTAATGATCATTCTGCCCAAATAACTTCGATCACTCGTCTCGGCTTGTTCCTTTCGCCTTCTGGCTCGACTCCAACATGGAACTTACTCCGTTTTGCACGTAGATCACCGTCGTACCGTCGATGTCTCGACTTCGCCCTTTGATGCCTGGTCCGGATCATATTAGTCCCGCTTCAGCCCATTTTGTAAAATAGTCCACTACTATTATTGCATACTTGATTGATCCTCTTCCTATTGGTAGTGGTTCGATTAAGTCAATGCCCCATTTTGCAAATGGCCAAGGAGCCATCACAAAAGTGAGATCTTCTGGTGGTGATCTGATCATTGGGGCGAACCTTTGGTACTTGTCACATTTCCTTACGAACTCCAAAGCATCTTTCTTCATTGATGGCCCAAAATACCCCTGTCGTAAGATCTTGAAAGCAAGGGACTGACCTCCAGTATGGTTACCACATACACCTTCATGTATCTCCCTCATGGCATATAAATCTACCTCTTCATTCAATCATCTGAGTAGCGAAAGGGAAAAACCCGGTTTGTACAACACATTATCTATCAAAGTGTACTTGGCGGATCTGAATTTTAGCTTCCAAGCATCATCCTTAGTACCTGTTTCACGTCTGGTGGCAAGTCTGGCTAGCGCATCGTCTTGACTATTTTGAGTTCTTAGTACCTATTTAACGACTGCATACATGAACTTTTCCAATTCTCTTTTGGCTACCTTTTGGTAATATGTCATTTTCTCCTCCTTCACATTATAAGTCCCTAGGATTTGGTTCACAACCAGTTGGGAATCGCTATGCACGATCACTCTTGTTATTCCCATGTCCCTTGCCATTTTTAGACCTGCGATGAGCACTTCGTATTCTGCCTCATTGTTAGTTACTAGGAACTTGAAGCAGAGGGATTGACAGTACAATGAATTTTCAGGGCTAACCAAAACAATTTCGGCTCCAGCACAGTTTTCAGTAGATGAATCATCCATGTAGAAGTCCCAAAGTTCCTCCTTGTCAGGTTGGCAAATATCCATGTGAAGAAATTCTCCTATGAAATCTACCAACACTTTCCCTTTGATGGCAGCCCTTGGTTTGTAAGTTATATCAAATTTCCCCAGATCTACTGCCCACTTCATCAAACTTCCCGAGGTGTTAGGTTTCTGTAAGTTCTAACGAAGTGGATAGTTGGTTAGTACCTCCAGTGAATGCTCAAGGAAGTAAGGCCTCAATTTTCTCGAACTCATAACTAATGCAAGTGCTAGCTTTTCCATCGGTGAGTATCTCAGTTCTGAATATTTTAGTTCCTGACTAACATAGTATACTGGGTACTTAATACTGTTCTCCGTTCTGATCAGGACTGAACTGACTGGCCTCTCTGACACTGTTAAGTATAGTTCTAGCACTTCCCTTAATACTGGTTTAGAGAGTAGGGGTGGTGAAGCGAGCTGTACTTTTAGATCTTCAAAGGCTTTCTGACATTGTTCTTTCCCATTTTTAGGGCTTCAAAGAAATGTCTGCATTTTCGGTAGATTTTGAGACAAACCTGTTATAGGCTGCTATTCTTCAGATTAGGCGTTGTATTTCTCTTATACTACCTAAAGGTTTCATGTCGATCAAGGCCTTAATCTTCTCTAGGTTGGCTTCAATTCCTCTATGGTGCACCATGTATCCCAAGAACTTCCAGATTCGACACCGAAGGAACATTTCTGGGGATTCAATTTCATCTTGTAATGTCTAAGAATGGAAAACATTTCTGCCAAGTCCTGGATATGTTCTGAGGATTTGATGCTCTTCACAAGCATGTCATCCATGTATACTTCCATAGTCCTACCAATTTTCCCAGAAAACATCGAGTTGACCAATCTCCGGTACATTTACCCTGCGTTTTTTAGACCAAACGGCATCATCTTATGACAATACAAGCCTCTATCTATCATGAACGAAGTGCGTTCTTCATCTTGTCCATACATGGGAATATGATTGTATCCCGAGTAAGCGTCCATGAAATTCAATAGCTCGTGTCTTGCGGTTGCATCCACGATTTGATCTATCCGCGAGAGTGGGAAGCTATCTTTAGGACAGGCTTGTTTAAGTTAGTGAAATCTATGTATAACCTCCAGGTTTTGTTGTTCTTATGCACAAGAACTGGATTGGCCACCCATTTTGGATACCTTGCCTCGCGTATGAATCTATTCCCCAACAACTTAATGATCTCGTTTGCGAGAACTTCATAGCTTTCTCCATTTGATGGGCAGCGCCTCTGCTTTTTTTGTCTCGCTCCACGATCAATATTGAGCTTGTGACAGGCCAGGTGTGCAGGTATTCCCTCCATGTCAGCATGGGTCCAGGCGAAAACATCTCTGTTCTTTTTTAGGAAGTCTATATGTTTAGACCTTATTGGCTCTTTTAGGTCTTTCCCTATCTTTAGCTGTAACTCAGGCTTTTCTGGATCTAAATTATACATTGTGAGGTCCTCCACTGGTCCGGTCCTTGTTTCATACTGGTCCAAGCGTGGGTCTAATGTTTGGATTTCTTCAATCAGATCTTCCGTTTTGACACCTTGTACTGGATGTACCAGGCCGGGGCAAAAACTCAAATTACACTATCGGGCCAACCTCTGGTCTCCCCTTACTATGCCCACCCCGTGAGAGGTAGGAAACTTCATCACATAATGGTATAGTGAGGTGGCTGCCTTCAGTTTATGAAGAATTAGCCTTCCAAGAATCACATTATGATTGGATGGTATGTCTGCTATGACAAAATCCGCTATTACCCGCCTGGTGCATGGGGGATCTCCAAGTTCTACCATTAGTCCAATTTGACCTATGGGTGTAACATAGTCACCGGTGTAGCCTTGTAACTTTATGGAGTAAGGGCAGAGATGTCGTTCTTCCAATCTCATTTGGATGCAGGTCTTCTAGTACAAGATGTTTACAGTACTTCCATTTTCTACTAGAGTACGTTGTATTTTCACCCCTAAGACGGGCATGGTTATGATCAAAGCATCCACATGTGGTTGGAGGACTCCCTCTGCATCCCTTTTGTCAAAGCCGAAAGACTCGTCCTCTTTCACAAGAGCTGGAGCTCTTGCTGATAGGATCTGGTAACTATTCCGAGCATCCCTGATATGCTGGCGCCTGTATCTTCGAACCTTCCCAACTTTGACTTCTGCTTATCAGCATCTGAATTTCGGTGGGGGGTGTGCCTCAAATTTCTACTTGGTCCCTCTTGCCTTGATTCTCTTTTGGTTCTTCTACATATTCTTTCAAGTGACCTTTGCTAATCAATTTCCCAAGTTCCACTTTCAGGTCCTTGTAATGATCTGTATCATGCCCGGATGATCTGTGGTATCTGCAATATCTTGACTGATTGAGCTCGGATGAACCCCTCCTCAACGGTCTGGGCCTAGGTAAAAGATTCTTATCTTTTATGTTCATGAATATGGTTTCAGGTCTGGAATTTAGGAGATCAATCGGTGAGGAGGTTGTTTGGTGAGGTCAGAATTGCCCAGGTCCTTGAAAATCACGCCTCTTTTTCGGGTTGGTCTTATCATTCTTCATCGGTTCTTTCTCCTTTCCTTTGAGCTTTTCTTGGTCTCTTATTACTCCCCCATCTTCCGCTCTACTGGATTTTGCCTCTTCATTTCCTATTGCCATGTCTGCTCTTATCAGGAATTCCCGAAAAGTTTTTGGTCCTTCCTCGTGTACTATCCACCAAAATTTGGATTTTAGCCACAGACTCGACGTTACTACCATAAGGAGCGCATCATCCGACACCTTATCCGTATCCATAATTTTTTGATTGGATTGGTCTAAGCAGCTCTTCAATGAATCTTTTCTCCCTTGCTTGATGGTGACAAGTTGCTCTTTGGGGGTGGTCCTGGTCTTTGCAGCTATGAAGTTGCAGAGGAACTGAGAGGATAGATCTCCCCAGTTTGTTATGGAGTGGTCTAGTAATGTAAGCAACCACCTCTGAGCCCTGTACCCTAGAGTTAGGGGAAAGGTCCTACACATGATGGCATCACTGACTCCTTGTAACTCCATCCAAGAGATATACCTATCTATATGTGCTACTGGATCGGTGGTTCCATCGTAACTAGGTACTTGCGGCACCTTGATCTTGCTAGGAAAGGTTTCTTTCAGAATTTCCTTCGAGAATGGGAAGGATCTGGAGAGAGCCTAATTACCAGTCGGGCTATCCCTTTTTTGTTTTCCTTCCAAATCACTTAGTTGTTTCTTCAGTGCGTTGAGTTCCTCCAAGTTTCCTTTTCCATCAACACAAGGTGGATCGCTGAGGTCCAAGGTCGGTGCATCCCTGGTAGTAGCCTTGAAAGTTTTGCCTCAAGTTCTAGCGGGTTCATGGTATGGACTACATGTAGATCTTTTCGAATGATGTGATGTAGCAGGTCTTCTTTTCATTCCTGATGCCTGGCCCTTCCTTGCCGGAGCTGTTGGATCTGGACCTAACCTACTAAATACACTGTATGTCGTTTTGGGCGACCTCCTATAGGGAGAACGGGAATTGCTCTCTCCAGTAGAACTTTCAGAATTCTCGTATACATAGTTGAGCTTTCGGCGTACCTGTTGCCTGTTTTTAAGGAGATGGTGAGAGGGTTCTCCCTTAGTATGAGGGGTTTGCAAGTTTTCTAAGGTCTGACGCTGCTGCATCCTACCGACCACTTGTGTCAACTCTTGCAATTGACGCATGACCACCACCATTTGGGGATCAGGACAAGACCTGTCATCCTGGTCGTCTTCTTTCCTTACACGACCTTGTGCCTCCACTTGGTTCACTTTGTTCCCATGATTGCTCATAGAACCATGATCATCCATGTTATCTGAAGATTGTTAAGAACTATATGGTTTGAATAAACTGGCTGAATGGACTATTTTATCACAAGCGGCCTTCCTTCTAGCGCCAATTGTTGAAGATTGAAATATAAATATTCCAAGTCAGCAAGGAAATAGGTGAATGTCAGTTATGTAACATAAAATTGAATGTAGAAGAAGTGGATCTCAGGTCAAAATGGATGATCTGGACTTCACGTATGATTTTATATATAGAGTTGGCCTTAAATAACCAAAGTTGGGATCATTTTGTGAGCTACCCTCTTCTATATTTATAGGGAGAAAGGGGTGAGCTAGCTTATTACAATCTCTGACTGCCTAACATCAGGACATAACTAAACTACTTGAACTCTAACATAGTACAAAAGTCGTTGACATTTATCTATTCTAACTATTTTTATGTTTGAATAACTGTTTCAACTGTCATGTAAGAAAGTAGTTAGGGTCTCGTTCAATCTTCACCACTCAACGTCTGACTTGATAGTTCCAGATCGGATTATGGTTCGGATAACCTCTTCATCACCGGAGGTGGTAACATATTTTCCGACCTGACACTTCTAGGTCGGACAGTGATGCCACGCAATCCAACCTCCATGAATAAAAAATGTCACCAAACGTCATCGCCTAGTCACCAAGGTTGGATTACCCATCAACATATATATGTTTATATATATATATGTGTGTATGTGCGTGCGTGCATGCGTGCGTGCGTGCGTGCGTGTGTGTGTGTGTGTGTGTGTACAAACACACACACTATCAGACCATCCAATTTTTGAAATTTTGGATGTAATATTTTGATTATTATATTAATATTAATATTCTATAATCGTAATAGTATTTATTGAATGACGAATTAAAGATTATAACATAATTTTTCTTTAAAAATTTAAATAAAAAACTATAATAATAAATCAATAAAAACTTGAAAAATATTGAGAAGAACACCAAAATATTAAAAAACAAAAGAAAAGTAAATGTGAATTAAACTTTTTGAAATATTTTTTTTATGCAATCTGTGAAATAAAAAGTCCCGGATTAATGGATTGTAGCATTTTGGATTTAAATTTACGTACGCAGTTATTATATTCATAATATAGTACATATACAATACGAATTATGAAATTTGAGTAGACGATTCAATTTTTTAAAATTTTGATGTAATATTTTAAATATTATATTAATATATTATATTCTAATGATATTTATTAAAGGACGGAGTATTTTTTTTTTAATACTAAATAAATAAAAGGTGTAATAATGTGAGAATAATAATATGAAATTTTATTACAACATCGGAAAATGTTGATAGTAAGTTAATTTAGCTCCCGTTTGGCCTCTAGTTCTTGGGAAATATTTTTGTTTTGAATAATATTTTTGGGAGGATGTGTGGTTAAAAAATATTTGAAAAATAAAAAATGGTGAGCTTGACTAAGATGGATGGTGGAGATTGAGTGTTGAATAAATTTTGTTTTTGAAAAATGGGGGCCAAACGGGGGCTTAATACCAAATAAATGAAATAGTATAATAATATGAAATTATATCATAACAATTTAATTCTTAAAAATAAATTAATTAATGTAATAAATTATATAATATTATTAAATAGGGTTAAGGGTATATTGGGTATATAGCTAAATATATAGGGGCAAAATAGGTATTCAAAAGATTTTCCTCTATCCATCATTTTTGTAGATGTAGATGTAGATAGATGTAGATGTAGATGTAAATGTAGATTGTTGTCTTTAGTTGAATTCTTAGGTGAGTTAATATGTTAAGTTGAAGCTTATTCATATTCACATAGAGATATAGTTAGTTCACTCACTACACGTGGTTGATTTGAACTCAAAAGAGGTAATTGGTTTTGTTGCGACCACATCCTAATTACGCATGACGTGTCACACATGGAACCTAATAACCACCTAAGTAGGTCCCCACCTAAGGGGTTATTATTTGGCCGAGGCATTCCGAGGCGTATCCCTCCTATGGCCAAACCGTCTCCACAAGCGGCATCGTCCGAAGCAACCTCAAGGACCGGCATTTAGGCAGGGCAGAAACGTCACCAACACAGGACCTATAAGCAAACTACAATTTGATGGGACAACGCCTTTATCATTGATGTGATAGCCGTCATAACACTATAGTAGACTGTAATGATTATGCCCAACTAAATGGTTAACTTGACCAACGGATGGGGAGAAGCCACGTGTAAAGGCCAAACACGTGTCATGATAATAATAAATGAATGTAACTATAAATAGAATAGGTAAGTCTCCCAAACGGGGGTTAGCAATTTCTGAGTCTTAACAATATACTTCTCTCACTCCCTTTTCTCTCTTTTACACACTTATATTTCCCGCACCCAATAGATATATTCGCCTAAAATGAGTACTGACTTAGGCATCGGAGTGCAAACGGGAGCCATCTCGGCCCCCTTTGCAACCTGATTGTTTGTCTTAGTGCACAGGAGATCCCCGTGTTCAAGAGGGAGGAGCTGAGACGTGTTGGTCCAAGGTCCAGCCGGATTTTGTGGTCAACATTTTGGCGCCGTTTGTGGGAAGCCATACTGCTAACCACGAAAACACGTGGTAAAAAGCCACACATAGAAAGGTAGTCCTGAAAAAGGACGAATAACCTCTTACAAAAGAGTGGATAACTGCAAAGAGTTTGGAAAGATAAGCTGGTTGTCCTTAAAAAAGGTAAGAGCTTTGAAAGATAAGCTGGTTGGCCTTGAAAAAGGTAAGAGCTTCGAAAGATAAGCTGGTTGGCCTTGAAAAAGGTAAGAGCTTTGAAAGATAAGCTGGTTGACCTTGAAAAAAGGTAAAAGCTTTGAAACATAAGTTTATTCACCTTGGAAAAGACGTATAACTTTGAGATATAAGTTTAGTAACCTTGAAAAAGGCGGGAATTTTTGAAACGAAAGTCCACTCATCTTTGAAAGACAAGATAAGATTAAGGAATTTCCCTAAACATGAACGAAAGTGATGGTGATATTAACCCCCGTAAGGGAAGAAGTGGCCAACACAGCGAGGGCGAGGTTCCTCAAGGACTTCATGAAAATGCCAATGAGGAAGTGGCACAACCTAACCCACCTCGCTGGCACCGTAATCGCCGCATGATGAGAGATATGACATGCATGGTGGCCCAAATGTTAGAAATGCAGAAGCAGCAGATAGAACAGACTGCTGCAATGAATGCCTTTATGGCCAGAGGGTATGTTATGAATGAACCTGTAATGCCTCAGCAATACCCACTGCCACATTATTCACCATCCGAGGCGGCCACTGTCTCGTATTATTATCAAGATCCACAGACATATGTCGAGGTGGAATCCGAGCCCTTCTGCGAGCAAGACCCGGAACATGAAGCACATGAAGAACAAAATCCACTCCCAGCTAGACGCAGGGAGGCTTCTCCCGCAAAATCCGGCAGGATTTTCAGCCGAATAAGAGGGTTATT
The DNA here is from genome assembly GCA_963555705.1 of Ligustrum vulgare. Taxonomy (NCBI): domain Eukaryota; kingdom Viridiplantae; phylum Streptophyta; class Magnoliopsida; order Lamiales; family Oleaceae; genus Ligustrum; species Ligustrum vulgare. Next base: position 35,172,105 of record OY743184.1, on the reverse strand, counting down.
CAGGGGCCAACGAAGGGGGAAAACGGACCCAGGTCGGCACAACGCCACAGAGCCTAGAAATAGGCACGAGCGACGCGCTGAAGAAGCCTTGTCACAGGGTTAAATGTATAGGGACCAACATGGTATGGGAGCGGAAAGGTTGGCATCAGCACGTGAGCCTAGGAATAGGCAGGAAAGAAGAGCCGAAGCAGTTCGAACTAATCCTCGTAAAGAATTACAGAGCCATGAAAGGCAAAACTACGGCCGCGTTCCACCACCCCAAAGGCAGGAGTACGCTCCGCCGCTCTATGGCCAATACCGTGATCCGGAGTATTCCGGTCATGACGAGAACAGCGAGTTGCCGTCATACGAGCTGGATGACGAGGAGGAAGTAAGTCCCTTCACAGAGGGCCTTCGTAGATGCCCCGTACCCCATGACTTTGGGATGCCAGAAATAGCGAAATACTCTGGCCGAGGTGATCCTGATGATCACCTGTTAAATTAACGCGCCAGCATGGAAATAGCCGGAGCCACCCCAGCACTGAAATGTAAAGCCTTTGCTCTAACCCTCGAGGGAAGTGCCATACGATGGTATAAAAAACTCCCCCCTGACAGCATCCACAGTTGGAGAGATATGAAGACAGCTTTTAACAATGGCTTTGTTTCCTCCAGGCCTGGACAGCTCCTGCTCCAACGCCTTCAGGATCTGAGGCAAGGAAAGGACGAGTCTCTGAAAAGTTACCTAGCTAGGTTTACTGAAGAGATACATATCTACGAAAATATCACAGAAGCGGAGATGTTTTTGCCTTAAAAGGAGGGCTAGATATGACCAGCATGTTCTGGAGGGATGTCCGGAGCAGGAAACCAAGGGATTACAATACCCTGGTAGACCTGATGAAGGAAGAGATTGTATCGAAGGAAATGGCTAGGGCTAGAGATAATCACCCCCAAGGGAGATATAACCTTGGATATTCCAATGAAGCGGACCTCAAGAAAGGAGGGAACAAGGATAGGGTCGGCGGTAACCGAGGTGGCGCGCCTCGTCCATTTCCGGGGACAGGATCCAGCTTTGCAGCGGAAATCACGGAAGATATCCCTCACTTGCACTCTAACACCCCTTCTCAAAATCCTCCCACGGCTCAAGGGAGAGTGGAAATCGGCTGAAGTGGAAAATAGCCCATGATAGGGGCTTACTGCGCCTACCAAAAATATTACGGTCACGCAACAGAGGATTGCAGGGAGATCCACATGTTAGCTGACCAAAAGGCGCAGGGGAGAAGGGGGTGGTTTTCCCCCCGATACAGGGAGAACTCAAAAACCCGGTGGTCAAAAGTTCAACCGAGCTGATAGAAGAGCTCCGTGGAAGAACTCAACTAAGGAAAGAATTGACAATCGTGAAAGAGACAGGAATAAGGGCCAGGATACCGCCCCGGCACATGCTAAAGATACACGGGAACCACCTGTGCCTGTGGCCGACCTCCCCATTTGTAAAATCGACACAATACTGGGAGGCCCCCACCCAGGTGGGAGCACAAAAAACTCCCAAAAGAGGTATATAAGAGAGGCCAAGCAGCCCGCCAACATGAATTATCATATCCATTCACATCCGGTTGGGATACCTCGGACGGAATCTATCACATTCACACAAGACAATGCTGTTGGAGTGCACTTCCCGCACAACGACGTATTGGTAATCAGAGTGGTGGTGGCTCGGAATGGGCTATCACGGATGATGGTGGACGATGGTGCCTCGGTAAATGTGATTTACGGGGTAACTTTTGATAAAATGGGGATCAGCACTCCACTCATTCCAGTCCCTGATCCAATATAAGGATTTACGGGGGACAGAATAACCCCCAGAGGGTCCATAACCCTCATAAATGAAGTAGGACAAGCACCGACCCTCTCCAGAATCCCTATGGAATTCCTGGTGGTTGACAAAATCTCCTCCTATCATGGTTCAATTGGGAGGCCTGGTCTTATTGACTTGGGGGCTGTAACGCATACCAAATACATTTGCATGAAGTTCCCCACGGAGCATGGCGTTGCAACTGTAAGGGGAAGCCAAACAGAATCCCGGGCTCGTTACACAAATGCAATCCGAAAGTTTCAAGATCGAAGCTTGAACATGATCAGTGACGTAGTCATGACCGAGGCTGCCCCAGACCCTGAAAGATTGGGTGAAGGGCCTTCGGGAAGTAAGGATGTTACAATGACACTTGAAGAGGATTTGGCAGATCTGGACCCAAGAATGTCAGGTGACAATTGCTCCACCCCGGCAGAAAGGTTATAATGCTTCGGTGTAGACCCATTTGATCCAATCAAGGAATTGCAGATCGGATTAGACTAACCAATTGAATACAAAAATAAATTGAAGAGCTTCTTACTCAAAAATCTTGATGTTTTCGCATGGAAACACAGCGACATGGTTGGGATCGATCCTAAAGAAGCCTATCACAGACTCCAGATTGATCCCCGATGTCCTGGACATAGGCAAAAGAGAAGACCAATGAGTTCCGACAAATACGAGGCCTTGAAAGACGAGGTCAGAAAGCTATTGGAAAATGGTTTCATCAGAGAGTCCCGCTATCCGAAGTGGGTATCAAACCCTGTTTTGGTACCAAAACACAATGGGAAACTGCGGGTGTGCATTGATTTCTCCAACTTGAACCAGGCATGTCCCAAGGACAGCTTTCCACTGCCCCGGATTGATCAGTTGGTTGACTCCACGGCAGGGCACGAGCTGCTAAGCTTCATGGATGCTTATTTCGGGTACAATCAAATCCCCATGTGTGAATCGGATGAGGAGCATACTTCATTTATCACAGATAGAGGACTCTATTGCTATAGAGCTATGCCATTTGGCTTGAAAAATGCGGGAGCTACCTATCAGAGGCTGGTAAACCGCATGTTTTCAGAACAGTTGGGGAACACCATGGAGGTATATGTTGACGACATGTGTTGTGTTTGAAATCGCAAGTGTACGATATCGCAATCAAGTAATAAAGTGGACCTTAGAGTCCGGATTATCGTTCCCACGAGGACTGCTATTAATTACCGAAATATTTCAGTTCTTAACTTTATTTGAACAAATGAAAATCGTTTTAAGAATAAAAATCTAGAATTAAGAAATGGAACTAATGAATTAAAAAGAATTGTTAAATTGTTTTGTTTTCAAATAAGATTGTAAAGTAGTTGGGATTCACGAATTCACTTAGCTAATTAAATCAATTCCAATTCCAGTTTTTTTCCTATTTGTGTGTTCGGTCGAATTCGCTAATTTAAATTGAGATTCCTCTCTCGAGTTTAAATCAGTCCTACCTAAATAAGTCAACATTGTATCTCTACAGCAGGTCCGAATATTCCTTAACTAGATGCATTACACACAAGAATTCACACACGACCGCAATAATTACAAGAGTATATCTCTATCTCTCGTTCAATTACCGGATTTATTACCTAGATCTATGTTATTAACTCACCTCTCGGATTATGGAAATAACACATGAAATCATGAATAAGTGGCCAGTTCATTCACGCATTAAACGCAATAATAAATCAACACATGCATTAAAGCGTTAAAACAAGGAATATGACATTAAAATAATTAACTAGGCTACATCGTTCATCCCAACGTTAAAATTAGTTACACTTCATCATGAAATAACAAAAACAGTAAAAATAAACGTTCATTGAAAAGCAATATAAAGAATGGAAAGATTGCACCAATTATCAATTCTTCAATTGTTTTCAATTCACGCCCCTCTACGATGTTGGAATCTCCAAGGATTTGATGTTGAATTCTCAGTTGTGGCTAGTTCTTTTGAAGAGGCAAAGGTCTCAATTTCTTGCCTCTTATGTTGTATATATAGGTTTTGGAGAAAACCTAGGTCAAAAAGCCCAAAGCCTGTCAAAAATCGCGAGAAAAATCTGATCTGCGGCCCAGCCGGACAAGAGCGCGATCGCGCAGGCATAATGCCGGCGATCGCGTGGAAGACCTTATAACTCTCGGGTTATAATTTACAACCATCTCGCGATCGTTTGGTGTGTAACCAGCGATCGCGACTTCATCTTTCTTCCGGCTGTGCGAGTTAGTCTCTGACTCTTAATTGCACCTTCAGTCCTCAACTTTCAATTGTTGCAATTTAGTCCCCAAACTTTATCTTCTTCTCGGTTTGACCATTCAAGCTCTTAGTTCATTCAATTAGGTCCTCCAACCTCTGATTTAGTCACTTTGCCACCAAGCATGTTTCCCGGTTGTTGTCACAAACTCCTCACTTGTCCAATTTAGCTCCAATTAACATCCAATCGTGTCATTTTTCCATTAATTGCTTCATTCTTCTTCAATTGGGACATTTTCTGAAAAGTAAACAAATAAACATAAATTAAATAGAAAATATTCCCACACGACAATAATTAATCCTAATTTAGACATACAAATAAGTTTATAAAATACGCTTATCAAATACCCCCAAACTAGAATTATTGTTCGTCCTTGAACAATGTAAACTAAACTACAAAAATCAAAGAAATAAGAGAACAAATATTTTTGTTGTGTCAACATGTTTACCATATGCCTCTACAGTCCAAACCAATTTAAGCTTCAGCAAGCGTCATGAACAACAATGCAAAATATTTTCTAGTTATATCCTGCCAGAGTTTCAAGTGTGTGTGTGAATAGCTAATGTCAAAGGCATACTTATGCAAAAGATATACTCAACACTGTGTGGCTCATTATGCATAATCCAACCCGAATCCCATGTGGTCAATCTATGATTTCTAATAAAATTCCTTTCAACGCTCATGGATGATCACCACTTTCTGCTTTTTCTCTCGCATCCTAGGTTTTTATCTATGTGGGTTCTAAAAATATTCTTAGCTTTTTCCACACAAGGCAGTCAAAATCAGAAATATGTATGCACAACTAATCAAAAGAAAGCAGTCCCCAATTCTACAACCTCAACCACCATAGTTCAGTCAACAAAGCTTATACCATGCAATTTTTTTTTTTATGGATGACTTTTTCTTTTAATTGTTCAGTCAACAAAGCTTATACCATGCAATTTTTTTTTTATGAACGACTTTTTCTTTTAATTGTCCCTGTCTTTTACCATCTTTGTACAGAACTTTTCATACTGGGTTTCTATATGACCCCTGTAGCGAGCTTTCAGATCGGCAACTCCCAAACCAGACGGCTTTAGGGTACCAGGTTCAAAGAACCCCTCAGACATACTTGCCCGAGTCATAAAGGCTTAAACAGAAAAGTTAAAGATGTTATAATGTCTTATGTGTAAGTCCACTCTCCGTACTTGCTTTCTAATTGACCCATGTAGCGAGCTTTAGGTCGATGACTCCCAAGTCAGTTGGCTTTAGGGAACCAGGTTTGAAGGACCCCTCGGACTTACTTACTCGAGTCAAAAAGGCATTTGAAGAGCGGAATAAGACCTTCAGCATTTTTCTGTTTTTATGCTGGAAATGGTTTATACCAGTTGACCAAACTGTAATGACTAAAGTGAAAAACCAAGAACCACAGACCTCCAACCCGTCAATACACACAAATTCTAACCATTTTACCCCCAACTTGCCTTTTAGCATGATTGGTTCTAATTTAGGGGTGGGATGTCTAACAATCTAAGTTCAGGGCTTTTCAAGTCATTTCTAAGTTCAAATTGCATAAAATATGCCCCACATGTATTAAACAACATCCCTCACAAAAGCAATTATCAAACACTAGCTATGTGCGCAATAAGTATGAATCTATCAAAACATAATTAGTTCAAAATAAGTTCATGCTTTCATGTTGTCCAATTTTCAAGCCTAAGCACAAATTGATTTATACTATATCCTAGGCAATAAACATGTCAACAAAGTTTTCAAATTTTTTTCCCAATAAAATCGAATGAATATAAAATGAATAAAGAATGTAATGAATTTTCACCCCCAAACTTGAAATGAACATTGTCATCAATGTTTTTCAAAAAGATTCAATAATGTAAAACAAGACAAAGAAAAGAGAACGAGAACTTCCCAAGTGTAGATGATGTATTTCTTTGAAGTATTGCACTGCATTGGATGAATCGACCCTTTGTTTGTATTGTTGAAATTTGGTTGGCGTGTTTTGACTGGTGTTTTCCCTGCAAATAAGAAATAATTAATATTAGAATACATAAACACCAATAAGAAGAAATGGAAGTTCAGCACCACACCCCCAAACTAAAGTTATGGCAAAATTTTGAATTTTCAACATTGGTCGACCACACACATTCAAGCCTTGACATCGCCTAGAAAAACATAAATTTTCCCTAGCCATCTTTTGATATGTTAAATTTCACAGCATGGTCTACAACATATTAAAAATTCAGGTCATTTGGAGTTCAATAGGGTCATGAAAAATTATGGAGAAGTGGGTGACGTGAGCTGAGTTTTTGGTGCAATGGCCTGCAGTGGCATTGCAATGGGGCTGCCTTGATGCAATGTTGGTTTTTATGATTTTTCATGCAATGTAGTGAACTAATTCTAGAACTAAATACACACAATCAATGATGAACATGTCATGAAGATAAATGCCGGAATGAATTTCTAAAATTAGCACTAGGGGTGGACAAAATAACCGAACCAGACCAGACCAAACCAAGACCAGACCAAACCAAGTGGTTTGGTTCAGTTCTACATAAAAAAATAATGGTTTGGTTCTTAGAATCAAGAACCATTCGGTTTTGGTTCTGGTTCCGGTTCTCTTTCCAGAACCAGAACCAGAACCAAGAACCAAACTATATATATATATTTTACAAATTAGTAGATATTCATCTCACCAAAAAATTAAAATCTAAAATTATAAATGTGAAATGTACAAAAATGTTATTTAACATACATTTTATCTCATTTCATATTATACAAAGATTTTAAATCATAAATCTAAATTCTAATTCTAATTCGTTTTTCATCTTTTCAATTATAAATACGCATTCACACTGCTTTACTTACACTCCTATAACACAACAATCGTTGCACTCCTTAGTTACCATCGACGACAATGATGATTATTTTTTAAAATTTATGTATATATAAACCTCGACCCAATTCATCAATTCCCAAGAGTTAACCCAAACTCAAATTGCAAATTCCATCCTAACTCACACGGTACCACGGTAGAATGAGACTCAGAACTTCATCGTAATCTGTAACTATAAGTCTAAACTGCCTTTATGTTCGATTCTCTAAATTTCAACAGGTCGACGAGCTTCCTTCAGACTAGTTTTTTCTTCTTTGACTTAGAATAACATGTTACTTTTTCTAAATCTTTGTTTTGTTAACTAAAAATTTCATTTTCTATTTAGTAATGATGTAGATGGATTCTAATGAAGAAGCGGATATGAACATGTTTTAATTTACATTTATTATTTAAAAACTCAAGTAATGGTCTCAGAACCAAACCAGACCAAACCAGAACCGAGCGGTTTGGTTCCATATCTTTGAAAAAACCAATTGGTTCCATTAGTAAAAAATCATCGGTTTACGGTTTGGTTTGGTTCTTATAGAACCAGAACCAAACCGAACCACGTCCACCCCTAATTAGCACAAGAACATCTTTGTGGCATTTCATCAAACACTTCATGGGCATTACAAAAATCAATGGATATGCATAGGGTTGGAGGCATGAATGAACCCAAAATTCCTTGTCTACTAAACCACAAATCACGAACTCCAACCACTAACCTAAGCCCATTCTTCAGAATTCACAATTTTTAGGTAGAAGAACTTAAAGAGACATTCACAATTTTGACTAAAAATTGACTTAAGTGAAGAGATCATACCTTCAATTGGATTTTGAAGTCATGTAAGCAATGATATTGATGCAACAAAGTGTTGATGACATGCACACAAGATGTAAGATCAAATACGAGGTGTTTAGGGGAGAGAAAACGAGTTTGTAATGTTTAAAGTTGAAAGAATGAGGAAAAACACTTAAACTGCCGAATTTGGTCCCAGTATAGCCACGCGATCGCCTGGCTGGAGTGCCAGCGATCGCGTGGTTCAAGGTTTTAAAACCTGTTGATTTTTAAATGCAAACTCGCGATCGCCATAGCCTAGTGGCACGCGATCGCGCAGTTTACGACAGTAATGAAAATTTTTCCTATTTTTGATTTTCAAAATCATTTTTATCCCCCTAATTACTTCATGATTAATGCACTGGTTTTCCAAACATTAACTACATGATTCAAACTAGTGTGTGTGAGTTTGGAATGACGATGAAAACCTACCCTAATGTAAACATGCAAAATCAAAAATATACCTAAATATGCAATAATAGAATATTATGCACAAGTGCTCTTAACATGAAACATGCAAAACACTTAAATACAATTCCTACCATGCATATATCTAAGTTTAGTAAATAAATAAATAAATCATGAAAGCATAATAAATAAAAGGGAAGAAGGGTTGGGTTGCCTCCCAACAAGCGCTCCGTTTTAAGTCTAAAGCTCGACTTTTTGCACTTCTTTATCACGGAGGCTTGAATGATCCTCTTGAGCCCCTGCACAACTTGCAATTACATGCCTTGTACTTCTCAATTCTTTTCCTCACTCTCTTGAATCCCAAAGCCTCACTTTTAGCCAATTGTTGAGGGATGTTCGGCTTTTCTTCCTTCTTGTCCCTCCATCCATCTTTAGCCTTTATGAACTCATGTTTTGTGCTTAGCTCCTCCTCAATATTAATACCCTGCTTGGTCTTTTCTTCTGGTTTCTGGACCACCCCCTCCACCTTGAAGCAGCTTTCATTTAGACCTTCAAGATCTTGCCTTGGCTTGATGCTGAACGTGACTTGTTCCTTCTCGACCCTAAAGATGATTTCTCCCTTTTCAATGTCGATTAAGCATCTTCCAGTAGTTAGGAACGACCTTCCAAGAATGAGGGGCATTTGGGCGTCCTCTTCCATGTCCAAAATCACAAAGTCGACTGGGAAGAAAAAATTGTCTACTTTTATATTCACATTCTCAACAATCCCATATGGATATTGGATTGATCTGTTCGCCAGCTTCAGTGTGATATTGGTTGGTTTAGGCTCCCCCAAACCAAGTTTCCTGTACACAGACAAAGGCATTAAATTAACACTGGCCCCTAGATCACACAAAACATTATCAAAACTGAAATTACCAATAATGCAAGGGATAGAAAAACTCCCTGGATCGGTCAATTTTGTGGTAATTTCTTTTGAAGTATGGCGCTGCACTCCTCACTCAGTGCTACTATTTCATTGTCAACCAATTTCCTTTTATTTGACAGCATCTCTTTCATGAATTTCAAGTAGAGCGGCATTTGAGCCAATGCTTCAGCAAAAGGAATATTAATGTGCAATTTCTTGAATATTTTCAAGAATTTTCCAAACTGCTGCTCCAACTGATGCTTTATCAATCTTTGTGGATAAGGAACTGGGGGTACATATGCCTTTACTGGAGGTCGAACTCGAACTTCTTCTTCCACTTTTTCTTGAGTTTCTGAAGTTGATCCCTGCTCCTTTTCACTTTTCTGTTCTTCCACCACATTTTTCTTCTGGTTCTCCTGCTTTTCACATTCCTCTGCAGTCACTTCGGATAACTGAACCCCGCTCCTCGTTGTTATTGCATTAACATGCTCACGAGGGTTCATTTCAGTGTTGCTTGGTAACTGTCCTGACTGTCTTGTTGAGCTGCTAGCTGCCAGCTCTCCCATTTGTTTCTTCAAATTTTTTATTTCAACAGCTTGATTCATTATCTCACCATTCTGACTCTTGACCAGCTGAATTAACTCTTCTATGTTCTCGGATATGTTTTTCTGAGATTGTTGCTGTTGCTGTTGCTGAAATCCAGGCGGCCGCTGAACATTCTGATTGTTGACCATGAAAAATTAGGGTGATTCTTCCATTCTGGGTTGTAAGTTTGTGAATAAGGACCACCCTGCTGCCTGTTGCCCATGAAATTGACTTGTTCTGGATTTGATTGATTTTGTTGAAGTGGGCAGAAATTTATCGAGTGATTTTCGAAACAAAAATCACACAAAGTTGTATGAACTGAATTCATTGGCTGCACACCCATACTGTCTATTTTCCTTGTTAAAGCATCCAGCTTAGCATTTAATGCTGTAATCTCATTAACTGCAACAGTTCCTCCAGACTTTGGTGTAGATCTATCTGAGTACCACTGGTAACTGTTCGCAGCCATCTTCTCAAAAATCTCAGAAGCTTCTTCATATGTCATATCCATTACTGATCCTCCAGCTGCTGAGTCAACGTACTTTTTATTCTCATTCGTCAACCCATTGTCGAATGTCTGGACTAATATCCAATCTGCGATTCCATGGGTAGGACACTGTCTGATAAGCTCATTGAACCTTTCCCAAGCTTCAAAAATGGATTCCCCTGGCTGTTGACTAAAGGACAAAATTTCACGCCTTAGCTTTGACATGCGGCCAGGTGGGAAAAATTTATCTACAAATTTCTAGCTCATAACTTCAAAAGTGGTGATTGTGTGTAAGGGTAAAGAGTAAAACCAGGCTTTTGCTTTGTCCTCCAAAGAGAATGAGAATAGCTTTAATTTCACGGCATCCTCTGAAACTCCATTCATGCGTTGCATATCACATAGTTCCAAAAATGTCCTAAGGTGCGCATGAGGATCTTCAGATGGCAATCCATGAAAAATGCACGAATTTTGGATCAAGGATATCAAGGAAGTCTTGATCTCAAAATTATTAGCTCGAATTGCAGGAGGTACAATGCAGGTTCCAATGTTCCCCACAGGAGGAACCATGTAGTCTCGCAAAACAGGCCTTCCATGATTTGATTGCTGTCCATTCACAGCTGCTGGCAGATTTTGTTGATTTCCCTTATTATCCTGAATTATGTCATCCGCCATGGCTAAGTCTGTTTGTTGATTCGCTTCCAACTGTTGTCTACGCATCTGTCGAAAGATGCGTTCAATTTCTGTATCAAAAGGAAGCAAATCAAAAGACTTAGTCCTTCTTAACATAAATTAAATAAAACAAAAATTAAAAACAAAAACTGAAAAATAATATAAAAATAAAAATAAGCAAAATAAAGTTCAAAGTAAAATAAGAACTAATGGGTATCAATATTAATATAAAAAAAAACAGTCTCCGGCAACGGCGCCAAAAACTTGTTGTATTTTTGAAATCCCAAGTGTACGATATCGCAATCAAGTAATAAAGTGGACCTTAGAGTCCGGATTATCGTTCCCACGAGGACTGCTATTAATTACCGAAATATTTCAGTTCTGAACTTTATTTGAACAAATGAAAATCGTTTTAAGAATAAAAAATCTAGAATTAAGAAATGGAACTAATGAATTAAAAAGAATTGTTAAATTGTTTTGTTTTCAAATAAGATTGTAAAGTAGTTGGGATTCACGAATTCACTTAGCTAATTAAATCAATTCCAATTCCAGTTTTTTTCCTATTTGTGTGTTCGGTCGAATTCGCTAATTTAAATTGAGATTCCTCTCTCGAGTTTAAATCAATCCTACCTAAATAAGTCAACCTTGTATCTCTACAGCAGGTCCGAATATTCCTTAACTAGATGCATTACACACAAGAATTCACACACGACCGCAATAATTACAAGAGTATATCTCTATCTCTCGTTCAATTACCGGATTTATTACCTAGATCTATGTTATTAACTCACCTCTCGGATTATGGAAATAACACATGAAATCATGAATAAGTGGCCAGTTCATTCACGCATTAAACGCAATAATAAATCAACACATGCATTAAAGCGTTAAAACAAGGAATATGACATTAAAATAATTAACTAGGCTACATCGTTCATCCCAACGTTAAAATTAGTTACACTTCATCATGAAATAACAAAAACAGTAAAAATAAACGTTCATTGAAAAGCAATATAAAGAATGGAAAGATTGCACCAATTATCAATTCTTCAATTGTTTTCAATTCACGCCCCACTGCGATGTTGGAATCTCCAAGGATTTGATGTTGAATTCTCAGTTGTGGCTAGTTCTTTTGAAGAGGCAAAGGTCTCAATTTCTTGCCTCTTATGTTGTATATATAGGTTTTGGAGAAAACCTAGGTCAAAAAGCCCAAAGCCTGTCAAAAATCGCGAGAAAAATTTGATCTGCGGCCCAGCTGGACAAGCGCGCGATCGCGCAGGCATAATGCCGGCGATCGCGTGGAAGACCTTATAACTCTCGGGTTATAATTTACAACTATCTCGCGATCGCTTGGTGTGTAACCAGCGATCGCGACTTCATCTTTCTTCCGGCTGTGCGAGTTAGTCCCTGACTCTTAATTGCACCTTCAGTCCTCAACTTTCAATTGTTGCAATTTAGTCCCCAAACTTTATCTTCTTCTCGGCTTGACCATTCAAGCTCTTAATTCATTCAATTAGGTCCTCCAACCTCTGATTTAGTCACTTTGGCACCAAGCATGTTTCCCGGTTGTTGTCACAAACTCCTCACTTGTCCAATTTAGCTCCAATTAACATCTAATCGTGTCATTTTTCCATTAATTGCTTCATTCTTCTTTAATTGGGACATTTTCTGAAAAGTAAACAAATAAACATAAATTAAATAGAAATTATTCCCACACGACAATAATTAATCCTAATTTAGACATACAAATAAGTGTATAAAATACGCTTATCAACATGCTAGTCAAAAGCATGGTCGCTGCGGATCATACCCTCCATTTGTCAGAGGCATTCGATGTTTTGAGGAAGTATCGGATGAAACTCAACCCAGTGAAGTGTGCCTTTGGGGTAGCATCTGGAAATTTCCTCGGATTCATGGTGAATAAGAGGGGATCGAAGCCAATTCGGACAAAATCAATGCTTTGCTAAACATGCAGTCGCCTCGGAATCCGAAAGAAGTGCAAAGCCTAACAGGGAGAATTGCGGCCCTGAATCGATTCGTCTCAAAATCCACTGAAAAATGCTTGCCATTTTTCAAGGTCCTAAAGGGGGGGAAGCGAGCAGGCGTTTTTCGACCTAAAATCATCTCTGGGGCGGCCCCCGTTGCTATCAAAACCAGAATCTGGGGAGCCACTCTACCTATATTTGGTTGTATCCAAAGAGGCTGTTAGCTCAGTGTTAGTCAGAAAGGAGGATGAGAATCAATTACCAGCATATTATGTAAGCAAAGCCATGCTGGACGCCGAGACGCGTTACCCAGATATGGAAAAACTTGCTCTCTCGTTAATCATAGCCTCTCGTAAACTTTGTCCCTACTTTCAATCACACTCCATACACGTGCTCACCAACTTTCCCATGAGACAAGTGTTGCAAAAACCGGACGTTTCTGGGAGGCTACTGAAATGGGCAATAGAAATCAGCCAGTTCGACCTACATTATACGCCTTGGACCGTTGTAAAGGGCCAAGCGCTGGTGGACTTTGTAGTTGAATTCACACATCCCCCTGAGGTTGAAATGGTAGATAACACGGATGACAGCCAAATTGTTCGTTGATGGGTCCTCGGCTGATGGGCGATCCGGCGCAGGGATATTGTTAGTAAGCCCAGAGGGGTTTAAATTACACAGCGCAATCCGCTTCGAATTCAAAGCCTTAAACAATGTTTCCGAATACGAGGCATTATTAGCCGGGTTAAGACTTGCGAAAGCCTTGAAGGTTAAATCTGTAGTGGCTAATAGCGATTCCCAGCTTGTTGTGAGCCAATTCAACGGGCAATTTTCTGCCAAAGAACCTTCTATGGTCGCTTACTTGAAGAAAGTAAGAGATTTGGCTGTGCACTTCGGAAAAATGGAGTTGCAACACATCCCTAGAACAGAATATTCCAACGCCGATGCGTTGTCCAAATTAGCAAGTAGCAGCGATTTAGAGTTACACAATCTAATCCCAGTTGAGCGCATGTTGACTTCGTCTATTGAGCCAGGACCGGAGATTTTCGCGATTGAAGAAGAGGGATCCTGGATGAACCCCCTGGTCGCCTATTTGAAACATCAGATAGTGCCAAACGAGCCAGAAGCAGCTCGAAAATTGCAGAAATACTCTGCGAATTTTGTACTCTTGGACGACCTACTTTATAAGCGGAGTTACACCTCTCCTTTTGATATGATCTGGACCAGGTATCGAAGGGCGAAGTCGAGACATCGACGGTATGACGGTGATCTACGTGCAAAACAGAGTAAGTTCCATGTTGGAATCGAGCCGAGAAGGCTAAAGGATCAAGCCGAGTCGAGTGATCGAAGTTATTTGGGCAGAAAGGTCATTACGGCCGTAACGAAGATCTGTCACGGCCGTAACTCTTATAATCATGGCCGTAAAAGTTATTATCACAGCCGTAACTCCGCCTCGGGTTTAGATGAAGAATTGCAGAATTTCATAGTTACGGCCGGAAGAAATATGGTCACGGCCGTAAATCTTAAGCAGAAAGTCATTTACGGCCGTAAAAGTGTTCGTCACGGCCGTAATTGAGGTTTTCCGAATTTTAGGGGATTTTTGATTATTTTTCCGTTTTTAATTAATTGTTTGCCTAGTTTAGTATTCTAGTTTAATTAGAATTATATTTTGAGTAAATTAGCAACTAGGTTATTTTGCTTATATATATTCCTTTCCATTCATTGTAAAAAAAACAGTTTAGTTTAGTTTGAGTTTTGAGATTAATAAAGTTGAGAGAGTTTTCTCCAATTGAAAGGTTGAGGAGTCCCTTTTGTGTTCTTCGAGAACAAATCCAACTTATCAAATATTGTGAAATATTTGTGGCGTTGAACTTATCAAATATTCGCGAGAATATTTGTGGCGTTTCCAATTAGAATCTTATCAAGGAAATTGACAAGTTCTTGTGGTGTTTCGAAAACCTTGGATCTCGATTCCGCACCGTCAATTTCTTGCGTCGTGAATCTTGGGTCAAGGTCCTATCGTCAGTTTTATCTTTCCAGTAGTTTAATTTTTTTTATTTTCGTGTCAGATCTGATCTAGATCTATCCTAGGGTTTTAAATTTCGTTATTCCGCGTTTTCGACGAGATTCCCCGATCGGGATCTCATCATCTGGTATCAGAGCTTGGATCTATTTCAGATTCTTGCGTTTCTTGATTTTCTTGATTTTTTTCGCGTTCTTCGTGTCAGTCATAATTTTCTTCAGTTTGATCCATAAGAGTCAATCCCAAAAATTCAAAAGTGTTTTTCTTGTTCATTTTTCGTCCAAATCCAGTTCCGTTTTTTCTGCCATACTCGTAGTCCAATTCTCTGGCAGGATATTAAAAAGAAATAAAAAAAAATTTCGAAAATTTCATTTTTTTTTCCATATTCCAAATATTTCCCAAATATTCCGAATTTTCTCAATTTCCAAATCTTCATCAATGGGTGACAACAAACGCCCCGAAAGAGAGAATAGGATATTGGAGCAGGGTGTTGAATTATTGGCAGAGATGCAGGAAAAATTTAAGAAGGTAATGGCTAGGATGGATAAAAGAGATGCGATGATTGCCCAATTGAAAAAGGAGCAATCGCGGGCGGACTCTATGGCTAGGAGGATTAGTAAGCGTGAATGTCATGCTAGGTACGGAGATGGGATGGATGAAAAGTCATTAAAGAGAAAAGAGACATCAAAACGGGAGAGTTGTGATCATGTTCACAAAAGGAGGGAGGAATCGACAACCAAAGGTAAAAATAATTCTGATTCTCAGTGTCTTAAAGATAAAAATATTAAGTGCTTTAAATGCTTGGAATGGGGTCACATTGCACTTGATTGTCCACGTAAAAAGGTTAGGTGTGATAGTGAAGGGGCGAAAAGTGTTGTGGTGGATAAGTCAATTATTGATAGGTATGCTCTTAGTGTTAAGCGTAAGGCGAATGTTTTGGAAAATGTGGATGGGCAAAGGGATAATATTTTTCGCACTAGATGCTTAGTGGATGAAAAAGTTTGTAGCTTGGTGATTGACGGGGGAAGTTGTACTAATGTAGTTAGTACAATGTTGGTGAAAAAATTAGGCTTACCTTTAACGAAACATCCAACACCTTATAAATTACAATGATTGACTGAGTCAGGGGAAGTTAAGGTGAAGAGACAGGCTTTAGTGGCATTTTCTTTTGGTGGGTATTCGGATGAGGTAATTTGTGACGTGGTGCCAATGCAAATTAGTCACATACTGTTGGGGAGACCTTGGCAGCATGAAAGGGCTGTGTTACATGATGGGTATACGAATAGATACAGCCTGGTAAAAGGGGGAAAAAAGTTTACTCTAATGCCACTATCTCCAACTGAAGCCCTGAAAGATCAATTGAAAGTGAAAAGTGAGTTTGAGGGGGAAAATAAGAGAGTTGAGGCCACGACCTCAGAAAAAGGAGAGGGAGTGAAAAATAAAGAAAAGAGGGTTGAGGTTCAAACCTTAGAAAAAGGAGAGACTGAGTGCAAAAAGCAAAATAAAAGAGAGTCTACCACAAAAATGAGTCTATTTGCACTTACTCATGCTAACACACCCCTCCCCAGTTCTTTAAAATCTATTTTACAGGTACCGAAGTCAAATCATGAACTTAAGACGGGAAAGAAATTCATTGGCAAAAATGAGCAGCCCAAAAGTCTAAAAGATCGCACGAAGCTTAAAAATGATCATCGAGCCCAGGTGAGCAGGAGGGATTTGAAAAGCCGACCAAAAATGGATTCGAGGTCTAATCCTTTTCAAGAGAGGGAGTATGATATGATCCGGACCAGGTATCGAAGGGCGAAGTGGAGACATCGACGGTATGACGGTGATCTACGTGCAAAACGGAGTAAGTTCCACGTTGGAATCGAGCCGAGAAGGCTAAAGGATCAAGCCGAGTCGAGTGATCGAAGTTATTTGGGCAGAAAGGTCATTACGTCCGTAACGAAGATCTGTCACGGCCGTAACTCTTATAATCACGGCCGTAAAAGTTATTATCACGGCCGTAACTCCGCCTCGGGTTTAGATGAAGAATTGCAGAATTTCATAGTTACGGCCGGAAGAAATATGGTCACGGCCGTAAATCTTAAGCAGAAAGTCATTTACGGCCGTAAAAGTGTTCGTCACGGCCGTAATTGAGGTTTTCCGAATTTTAGGGGATTTTTGATTATTTTTCCGTTTTTAATTAATTGTTTGCCTAGTTTAGTATTCTAGTTTAATTAGAATTATATTTTGAGTAAATTAGCAACTAGGTTATTTTGCTTATATATATTCCTTTCCATTCATTGTAAAAAAAACAGTTTAGTTTAGTTTGAGTTTTGAGATTAATAAAGTTGAGAGAGTTTTCTCCAATTGAAAGGTTGAGGAGTCCCTTTTGTGTTCTTCGAGAACAAATCCAACTTATCAAATATTGTGAAATATTTGTGGCGTTGAACTTATCAAATATTCGCGAGAATATTTGTGGCGTTTCCAATTAGAATCTTATCAAGGAAATTGACAAGTTCTTGTGGTGTTTCGAAAACCTTGGATCTCGATTCCGCACCGTCAATTTCTTGCGTCGTGAATCTTGGGTCAAGGTCCTATCGTCAGTTTTATCTTTCCAGTAGTTTAATTTTTTTTATTTTCGTGTCAGATCTGATCTAGATCTATCCTAGGGTTTTAAATTTCGTTATTCCGCGTTTTCGACGAGATTCCCCGATCGGGATCTCATCATCTGGTATCAGAGCTTGGATCTATTTCAGATTCTTGCGTTTCTTGATTTTCTTGATTTTTTTCGCGTTCTTCGTGTCAGTCATAATTTTCTTCAGTTTGATCCATAAGAGTCAATCCCAAAAATTCAAAAGTGTTTTTCTTGTTCATTTTTCGTCCAAATCCAGTTCCGTTTTTTCTGCCATACTCGTAGTCCAATTCTCTGGCAGGAGATTAAAAAGAAATAAAAAAAAATTTCGAAAATTTCATTTTTTTTTCCATATTCCAAATATTTCCCAAATATTCCGAATTTTCTCAATTTCCAAATCTTCATCAATGGGTGACAACAAACGCCCCGAAAGAGAGAATAGGATATTGGAGCAGGGTGTTGAATTATTGGCAGAGATGCAGGAAAAATTTAAGAAGGTAATGGCTAGGATGGATAAAAGAGATGCGATGATTGCCCAATTGAAAAAGGAGCAATCGCGGGCGGACTCTATGGCTAGGAGGATTAGTAAGCGTGAATGTCATGCTAGGTACGGAGATGGGATGGATGAAAAGTCATTAAAGAGAAAAGAGACATCAAAACGGGAGAGTTGTGATCATGTTCACAAAAGGAGGGAGGAATCGACAACCAAAGGTAAAAATAATTCTGATTCTCAGTGTCTTAAAGATAAAAATATTAAGTGCTTTAAATGCTTGGAATGGGGTCACATTGCACTTGATTGTCCACGTAAAAAGGTTAGGTGTGATAGTGAAGGGGCGAAAAGTGTTGTGGTGGATAAGTCAATTATTGATAGGTATGCTCTTAGTGTTAAGCGTAAGGCGAATGTTTTGGAAAATGTGGATGGGCAAAGGGATAATATTTTTCGCACTAGATGCTTAGTGGATGAAAAAGTTTGTAGCTTGGTGATTGACGGGGGAAGTTGTACTAATGTAGTTAGTACAATGTTGGTGAAAAAATTAGGCTTACCTTTAACGAAACATCCAACACCTTATAAATTACAATGATTGACTGAGTCAGGGGAAGTTAAGGTGAAGAGACAGGCTTTAGTGGCATTTTCTTTTGGTGGGTATTCGGATGAGGTAATTTGTGACGTGGTGCCAATGCAAATTAGTCACATACTGTTGGGGAGACCTTGGCAGCATGAAAGGGCTGTGTTACATGATGGGTATACGAATAGATACAGCCTGGTAAAAGGGGGAAAAAAGTTTACTCTAATGCCACTATCTCCAACTGAAGCCCTGAAAGATCAATTGAAAGTGAAAAGTGAGTTTGAGGGGGAAAATAAGAGAGTTGAGGCCACGACCTCAGAAAAAGGAGAGGGAGTGAAAAATAAAGAAAAGAGGGTTGAGGTTCAAACCTTAGAAAAAGGAGAGACTGAGTGCAAAAAGCAAAATAAAAGAGAGTCTACCACAAAAATGAGTCTATTTGCACTTACTCATGCTAACACACCCCTCCCCAGTTCTTTAAAATCTATTTTACAGGTACCGAAGTCAAATCATGAACTTAAGACGGGAAAGAAATTCATTGGCAAAAATGAGCAGCCCAAAAGTCTAAAAGATCGCACGAAGCTTAAAAATGATCATCGAGCCCAGGTGAGCAGGAGGGATTTGAAAAGCCGACCAAAAATGGATTCGAGGTCTAATCATTTTCAAGAGAGGGAGTATGATATGATCCGGACCAGGTATCGAAGGGCGAAGTGGAGACATCGACGGTATGACGGTGATCTACGTGCAAAACGGAGTAAGTTCCACGTTGGAATCGAGCCGAGAAGGCTAAAGGATCAAGCCGAGTCGAGTGATCGAAGTTATTTGGGCAGAAAGGTCATTACGGCCGTAACGAAGATCTGTCACGGCCGTAACTCTTATAATCACGGCCGTAAAAGTTATTATCACGGCCGTAACTCCGCCTCGGGTTTAGATGAAGAATTGCAGAATTTCATAGTTACGGCCGTAAGAAATATGGTCACGGCCGTAAATCTTAAGCAGAAAGTCATTTACGGCCGTAAAAGTGTTCGTCACGGTCGTAATTGAGGTTTTCCGAATTTTAGGGGATTTTTGATTATTTTTCCGTTTTTAATTAATTGTTTGCCTAGTTTAGTATTCTAGTTTAATTAGAATTATATTTTGAGTAAATTAGCAACTAGGTTATTTTGCTTATATATATTCCTTTCCATTCATTGTAAAAAAAACAGTTTAGTTTAGTTTGAGTTTTGAGATTAATAAAGTTGAGAGAGTTTTCTCCAATTGAAAGGTTGATGAGTCCCTTTGTGTTCTTCGAGAACAAATCCAACTTATCAAATATTGTGAAATATTTGTGGCGTTGAACTTATCAAATATTCGCGAGAATATTTGTGGCGTTTCCAATTAGAATCTTATCAAGAAAATTGACAAGTTCTTGTGGTGTTTCGAAAACCTTGGATCTCGATTCCGCACCGTCAATTTCTTGCGTTGTGAATCTTGGGTCAAGGTCCTATCGTCAATTTTATCTTTCCAGTAGTTTAATTTTTTTTATTTTCGTGTCAGATCTGATCTAGATCTATCCTAGGATTTTAAATTTCGTTATTTCGCGTTTTCGACGAGATTCCCCGATCGGGATCTCATCACCTTTGCTGAGATGTGTGGGACCAGAGGAAGGGCAGTATGTGATGAGAGAGATCCATGAGGGCATTTGTGGCACCATACCGGGGCTTTGTCGCTAGTTCGGAAAGCCCTCAAACAGGGATATTTTTGGCCTACTATGCGAAAGGATTCCCATGACTTCGTGCGCAAGTGCGATAAATGCCAAAGACACGCAACCATACCACATCAGCCGCATCACAAGCTAACTGTGGTGACTAGCCCTTGGCCTTTTGCAAAGTGGGGGGTTGACATTATTGGTCCTATGCCTAGAGGAGCTGGTAACAATTGCTTTGCGATAGTAGCAATTGACTACTTCACCAAGTGGGTCGAAGCGGAACCTTTGATGAAGATCACCGAGGCCAACACCACCAAGTTCATTTGGAAAAATATCATATGCCGGTTCGGGATACCACATTCGCTGGTTAGTGACAATGCGAAACAGTTCAAAAACAGAAGCGTCGATGAGTTGTGTGACGATTTGGGAATTAAGAAGCTGTTCTCATCTCCACATCACCCACAGGCCAACGGACAGGTCGAAGCGGTGAACAAGACCATAAAAAATACCCTGAAAAGGAAGTTGGAATTCAGAAAGGGCGCATGGGTAGATGAACTCACACAGGTGTTATGGGCGCTTCGAACCACCTCGCACACCGCTACTGGTGAAACACCTTTCTCACTGGCTTACGGAGTCGAGGCGGTATGCCCCGTTGAAATCGGAATCCCTTCGCTTCGTCAAATTCATTATGACGAAGTTAGGAACGAGGAAGCGCAAAGGGCCGGTTTAGACTTCCTCATGGAAAAGCGGAATGATTCCCAAGTGGTAATGACCAAATACCAGAAAAAGATGGCTCGATACTACAACAAAAGAGTGAAGAGCCGACGCTTTAATACTGGGGACTTGGTCCTCAAAAAGGTTCTTCCTTCAACACAGGAGCCAGGAGTAGGGACTCTAGGTCCTAACTGGGAAGGCCCTTACAAGGTCGTTTCCGAGGTGGTACCCGGAACATACATAATTGAGGACTTGTTTGGAGTACCTCTATGTAATCCTTGGAACACGGACCACCTTCGCCGTTATTTTCAATAAAACTAAACTCCTTAAGAACAAGGGACTCTCATAAGGTTAAACTACGATCACCATGTAAGGATAAGGAGATTTAGTACGATCAAAGGGAGTTCATACAAAAATTGTGTATACAAATCTTATAAAGTATAACTTAGACGCGTTCAAATGTTTGTCACAATCAGATCTCACTGGTAAACATAAATGCTTTGAACCACTCAGATCTAAGGTACTGTACTCATTCACCGCAAAATTGTTGATACTTTTACACATACATTCGGAAAAAGCGTTTGCAAGACATATGTATACTAAGTGCTGTGTGAATAAGCGTAAAAGACAAACGTAAAAAATTCTTATATTATTTTGGCCACAAAAACCACACGCCTCCACCAGGCACGAACTTTGTTAAAAACAAGGGACTCCGGTGAATTTACACTGCAACATTAACAGAAGTTCATACAAAGTTGTAAATAGAGGTGTTACAGAGTTTTAAGGTAAAATAGCTCAAAGGTAGGTCAAGATCAGATCTAATTAGCAAACATAGGTACATTAACTGTGTCGGATCTGGGGGTATAGCAAATGATTAAACTTGAATAGAATTATTGCTGCGAAGTGATGACAAATTCGATCCGCTCATGAATGACCACATCGGATTTGAGGGACTAGCACGCCCAAAATATGGCACATTTAACCGCCTGTGAAGGCCCAATGAGATATCCATTGGACTTCCATCCATGACCAAAGTTTTAGATACCGCCTTGGACTAATGGCCGAGGAGGAAAGGCACAGGAGCTCCTCCGGCCGAACTAGGTTGTGCCTGTCCGAGGTGCTTCAAATCAAGTGCATTTTACAAATCAAGACATTTAGAGCGCATGTATTATCTTACAAATCAAGTGCATTTTACATCATACAAGACATTTACAATTGCAAAGGCATCCGCGCTTGGAAGCATTTATGCGTAAACAGTTCGACCTGGTTAACGCCTAGCCGATGTGCTTCATACTCAGCCGGTGCGCTTTATGGCGTTGTCTCTCATAAAAGCTATCCTTGAATGACTTAACAATATTTAAACCTTGTCTATTGAAACCGTGCTGATTATCGAAGGTCATAATTTATTAAAACGAATTGGTCCCACGATCTCATTTGGCACTAGTGGAAAACCATCTATCAGACTCTAATCATTTGTTAAACGGTGTGGGCAGGGTAACCCACATGTCTGAGGGACTATCAAACATGCTATGTGAAAATCTAAAAACCCATGCATACGAAGAAAAGAGAGACATTGAATTTGAAGTATTTACGATAAAACAATAGAAGTAACAAAGAATCACATTGCTACAAAAGACAAAATTATGTGCAATGACTAGAGGGGAGGGGCATCGTCTACAGCGTTGCCACCGGACGCATTCTGAGGGGGTTCGACGGGATCGCCTTCTTCAACATCTTCTGGTTCAGGGTAGAAAGCCTCAATGGTGGAAAGATCCAAGTAGGGGAACTTCTCCTTCACGTCCCTTAGAGCCATACGGGCACCGATGTTTCCAAATATTTGCTGCATAAGTTCATATTCTTTGGTATTCTCAAAGGTATCTTTAAAGTTTTGAATGCCTTCAGCGATCTTGGCCTCCGTACTTTGCTCCAGAAGCCCAAGTTTACCTTCCAAAGAAACCAAAGACTCAGCATCCTTTTTCCGGAGCTCCTTTTCCTCCTCAAGTGCCCTCTTCAGATTGGCAACCTCGTCAAAAAGTTTACCCTTTAGAGCGTTAGACTCTGCCAACGCCTCGGCTGTCACCGTCTGAGCCTGGCAGGCATTATCGTATTTCTTGCATAGGTTAGCCACATCTGCTTCGGAAGAATGAAGGTCCTTTTTTAGCTGCTCGTTATCTTCCTTAAGGGCTCTGGATGTGCTCTTCGCCTCATGGAGGGACCTTCGGGTGGAAGAGAGAGTTTCCTTCAGCTCCTTGATCTCCTGCACCATGCCATCCGCGTTACGCAGGGCCACCTTAGTGCTTTCTTCCCCCTGCTCAAGCTTCTTGATCGGCCCCTCCAGATCGTCCGCAAGAGCTAAAGTCCTTGCGCTCAAAGCCTTGATGGCGAGCAGCATTTGACTGGGAGAGCTTTTGGAGGAAAAAGATTCCCACCCTTCTGTCCAAAAATCATCCACCGCAATGGCTGCCTTAGCAGCATACCCCGGGAGAGATGCCAGGCCGTCAGAATCCAAAATAGATGGCTTAGGGACAAACCCCTCTTTAATTCGAGCCACCTCCGACGCTATAGATTGGTCAGCTTCCTCCACTTGACCCGGAGGGGATTTAGGAAAAGCTTCGGTGCCTTCACCGGGTCCAGGTAGGTCTGCAGGAGGGATATCTGAAGGAACCCCTGCTCCACTGGATTGGCCCTTACCACCCCTCTTTAGTCTCTTTAAGGGTGGTTGCTCCTCAGCAGCTATTACCAGCACCTCGTCCTCCTCAATACTCACCACCTCAGAAGGGGCCTGGGGGATTTTTGATTGCTCCCTTCTCTTCGTCTTCTTCTCCTTCTCCTGCCCCTCGTCCATTTTACGGCCATGCTCCTTCTTTATGGAAAGGAGTTTCGAAACAGTTGGTACTGAGTCAGAAGGGTCTGGAAGCAGAGGCACCTTCGAAGGCTTTCTTTGAAGCTTCAGCTGTAGTTTTAGTGGCCTCCATGTGGAAGCCCACGAATACGGACCTTTGCTTCCTTTCCTCGTCACTCCCGGCAGCAAGAATAGGAGGAATCTTCTTGGCCTTCAAGCCCTTCAGGGATATCTTCGGGAACTCTCTTGACCCTGTAAGGAATGCGCTAAGTCACAAAATGTAGAATGAACCGATCCATAAATATCAGAGAAAGAAGTGAATATACCCATATCCCGCATTAAGCCGTGCTTGATGAAAAGCCTTTTTGAGGAGATAACCTTTTGAAAGTCACCGCGATACCCAAAAAGCTTCCTCACAACTTCCAGATCCTTCGGAGGGAGCTGATGGGCGTATGTTTGTCCTGCAAGATCAAAAGGACCATTTATATAAGCACAAAAGGTAATAAGAAGCCGAGTGTAAATATGGTGGTACACCCGCATAAGATATTATAAGAACTCACGGGGCAGAGAAAGGGTTCGGGGAACTGTTATCTCAGGGACAGGATCCGAAGGAGTACATTGCCAATCTCCGCCGACTCAAAACCATTGGGTTCTCCAATTCTTGAGGGACGTTGGATGCCCGGTGATGATGGGTGGGTATTGTCCCCTGGGGGTTAAGTAGTACCAGTCCCTCACATCTGGCCTTGTATCTTTTTTCTCTCCTAGCAGTTTTCTTCAACACATAAAGTGTGTGGATGATGTAAAGAGAAATTGGATACTCTGGATTGACCTCCTGCCAAATTAACCTGGTCCCCATCACTTGGGTCCAGAAATTTGGGGCTACCTGGTACGGGCATACATTATAACTACAAAGAAGAGCCCTGAAGAATGGATGAAGAGGCAAGCGCATCCCACACTAAAAAGCATCAAGAAGTACTGCTACTTGGCCATCCGGTGGGCAGCAGGGTCGGCACGACGGACTCGGATGAATTACCCTTATTTCCTGAGGCATCCTATACACCAAAGACACTTCGGAAATTCCATTCCCCCTAACCTCTGTCTTAACTTCATTAGATTCCCACTGCTCCGGGTGAGGCTGGGGATCAACATGATAGCCAGAAACTCTATTAACCTGATCAACCCAATCCTCCACTTGGGCGATCTCCTCTGCGGTCAGGCCCAACTTCTCCCTATGGGCCCTAAAGGGGGCCCTTACCCCTAGATGGGATTCTGAAGCCCCGGATGAGGTGCCTGCCGCCTCCTCCCCTTAAAGTATTGTTCTTTCTCATGACGGATCTCCTGTAGTGCCGCTTCTTCTTGGGTCAAAAGCTTGGCCATGTACGGTTGAGATGATTCACCTTCGCTGTCAGAATCACTTAAAGATATTACGCTAGAGAACTGCCGCTCTCTTTTCTTCCTACGCTCCCTAAAAAGACGGGAACTAAATACTAAGCAGGACACAAGACAAAAACCCTTATGGGGTCCGCCACCACCATTACCTCCTTCAGATCCTCTTCCCTAGATCCTTCCATGTTCCCCAAAACCCAACTTACCCCCAAAGATTACACGCAAATGGGGGTACGCTCCATGTACCCCAAGAAAATAAAATATGTATATGTGTATATATATGTATAAGAATGGGCAATGTAAGCAAAATAAAATGAAGGCGGGAAGAAATATTAATAAATCAAGGAGTTACCTGCTTAATGAGAGACAAAGGAGGTTTGATGAAGAGCAGCACGACAAAACTGGAGGCGGCTGATAGTGGTTTCCTACGGAATACCAAGAGCCTTGCGAATGGGTGAGCAGGAGAGATGGTGGAGTAAATCTTTGAGTATTGACAGAGATAACGAAAGAAGAAAAAGAGAGATCCAAAAAAGAGGGAAAAGGATGAAAAGGAAGATGAAAGGTTTACAAAAACGCACCCCGCAAACGCATACCGTTAATTGGCCAAGTCCAGGTTTAATCCCAGCCATCCACGTGCCAAAGCTTTACTGGGGGGTTAAATGAAGCGCCAAGCGGCAGCATTTTGAAAGAAAAATAGCCATTCGTGGTAAAGGGTACAACTCATGAGCCGTAATTGCGAGGAACCCAAAGGAGTAATCTCTCCAAAGTTATTAATGCACGACAAATATGGATTGCACATGAATGAACCAGCCATATTTAAGGGACTAGTGTTGCGACCACATCCTAATTACGCATGACGTGTCACACATGGAACCTAATAACCACCTAAGTAGGTCCCCACCTAAGGGGTTATTATTTGGCCGAGGCATTCCAAGGCGTATCCCTCCTATGGCCGAACCGTCTCCATAAGCGGCATCGTCCGAAGCAACCTCAAGGACCGGCATTTAGGCAGGGCAGAAACGTCACCAACACAGGACCTATAAGCAAACTGCAATTTGATGAGACAGCGCCTTTATCGTTGATGTGATAGCCGCCATAACACTGTAGTAGATTGTAATGATTATGCCCAACTAAATGGTTAACTTGACCAACGGATGGGGAGAAGCCACGTGTAAAGACCAAACACGTGTCATGATAATAATAAATGAATGTAACTATAAATAGAACAGGTAAGTCTCCTAAACGGGGGTTAGCAATTTCTGACTCTTAACAATATACTTTTCTCACTCCCTTTTCTCTCTTTTACACACTTATATTTCCCGCACCCAATAGATATATTCGCCTAAAATGAGTACTGACTTAGGCATCGGAGTGCAAACGGGAGCCACCTCGCCCCCTTTGCAAGCTGATTGTTTGTCCTAGTGCGCAGGAGATCCCCGTGTTCAAGAGGGAGGAGCTGAGACGTGTTAGTCCAAGGTCCAGCCGGATTTTGTGGTCAACAGGTTTAATTAGTGAATTCGATCAATAAAAACTTTAGGAATTGAAGGTGATAACTAGGGACCGTGAAATTGTGATTTGCAACAGTGATCCACATATTCGAGAAAAACTTTAGGAATTGAATTGATCAATGTTTTCACGTATTTTCAAATTTAAGTTTAATGAAAAGTAAAACTCAATCTTAAAACCAAAAGGTGAAAGAATTTCATTGACCTAACATGCGAAACATTGATCAATTCAAACCTGACAATCATTAATGTATGAGAATTTTTCAGAAGTACGAGCTTATAAAATATAGCTAGTAAGAACACATGCCAATGTTCATGAGTTAATGTTAAAAGTAAGTATATAACGTTTATGTAACTCAACTAGTTGAATGGAAATGTAGTCATTCCCCCCTCTCAATGTACTTAAAATTTTACTTTCACGTAGATCATAGATTTAACTTCAATTTCTGTCCCAATCTCACTTATAGGATCCCAATAAAAATAAAAATAAATAATAAAAATTATTAAACTAAAGCATAAAAAGTTCCACTAGGCACATAAATCATAAATATTAAGCGCAATAAAATTCTTTACCTCGAATGTTTCCTACCAAGTATTTGTAACTTGAATTTAAAAAAATTTGAAAAGAAAACTTGGATTGTTCGAAAGATGGAAAACATGGATTTACTTCAATACCACACTTGGTCACACCAACTTATCATCTATCATCTCTCTAAATTTTTGGTGGGCCATGTGGGGGTAGTTGAACCCACGGTATTGTAGGTAGGCTTAGGTAAATACTGCTTCACACGATCATTAATTTAAAAAATTTTGAACTCCAATCTTAGGAATTCCTACAGCCTCTGTCATTGAGATTTGTAGATGATGTCAATCGCGGGATGTGTCTCTGCATCATATCTTGGTTTCATCTTTGGAATGGTTTAGCCTCTTATGTTCGGCTCAAACCTCATGAGCTAACCTCATTTGAGTATTCACATCTCACTTGGTGTGCTAGTCCCATTTCGATGCTCTCATTTAACAGCACACATTTTTCTAAACTACTTTTCAATCACATATTTAATCTCAACAACAAATTCCTTATTTATAAATAAAAACTTTTATCAAATAGAAGCTTATAAAGATATTTTCATCATCTTTGTAGACTAAGTCGACGACTTGGCCTCATCTAAAAATGAATCTCATTTGATTGCGATAATCTTTGATCTTCGAACATGTAAGTTTTATAATAAATTGTGGTGGTTTATGTTTTAATCACCTACCGTAAGGGAGGTTTTATCACCTATAGTGACAAGAAAAGAATTTGTGTGTCCATTCGTTTGTATGCATTCGTCTCCTTCTCTCACTTCTTCCCCACAGAGATAACCAGAAGTTTTCTTCATCATATCCTCCTCCTCTTTCTTCCAACAAGGAAAAACAAAACTAAAAAGCACAACTCATTAGTTAATCACACTTTACCAACTCAAATCATCTCCAAATTCATACTAAAAAAATACGAGAGTTTGTCTTATTATCAAGGCCTCAACTTTACTTTCAAGATCTTTTTTAATTTGAAATCATATTTTATGGTAGGATTTCAATGCGAAAAAGTGGTATATTAGTATTATCAATCATCTCAGAGTAACTATACTTTCAAAAATATGATGTGGCAAGATAGTGAGAAGAGAGAGTGCGTGGAAGGAAAAAAAGAAAATAAAAAATATAGAAGAAGATAAACAAAGAATCTTAATATATATTGTAGAAGCTGTTTAGAAGGATGTCTGAAAATGGTCATCATCTTAAACATTCTTTTATATGATGCCACGTACATTTTGTTGTTTTCCACGTCATCGTCACATCATTTGAATATGTAACGTAGAAAATAGTATTTGAGATGCTTTGTAGTCAACGTTTTAATTTCAATTCAATGTTTCAAAATCAAATGCATAAATTTAGCCTCTCTATGGTAATTTTTTTTTTTTTTTAAAAAAAGAATGTGATATAAATATAAATAAAAAATGATATTTTCAAGATAATCACCGACCGTAGGGAGGTCTTTCTCCCCTACAAAACAAAAAAAGGTATGGATGTCCATCTTCCAAATCTGACTCACACCAAAATTCCCTCAAAATTCATCGAATTTCTTCAATTCTTTTGTACAATTCATACCCTATGGTCGGATCTCATCGTCGTAAAACGGTATACTAATATATAGGCCCTGTTTGGTGGAACTTAAAATCAAGATTTTAATTCAAGTCAAAATCAATAATAAATTTAAATTACACATTTTATGAGATATATAAATTTTTAATCATATATTTCACCAACTTGGAAAATATAATTTTAATCTTTACCAACTGGGGCACAGTTGAAAAGTTATTTGAGTAATGTTTTTTGTCTTTAAAAGTTGGTCGGGGGAAACGTGTACAAAATGTATGTATGACTTTCTACCAGAGATAAAGAAGCCAATTAGACGACTCAATAATTACACGAAGACAAACGTCGTCTTCAGATTCTCGTTTCTCAAACCTAAGGCCGTCACCAATTGATCGATCGCATCGAAATAGCGGAAAATATTCTTGTGCATACAATTTAAGGTTGTTTTCTTATTGAGACAAAATTGGGAATTTGATTTGTTGTCTAATCACAATTTCACCTTTAATTTGAAGCGTATTTGTCGTTAATTTGACGCTGGTTTTGCATTTCTCATCTCAAATTTTGTAATTCAGGGTTCTTGTGGAACTTCTCGATTGGGAGGAAAATGGCTTTAGCTTCTGATGATCGTCAAGCCACCAGCATCTGCAACCACTGGTGAGATTTTCTTTGTTTTTTAGGACAATTAAGCCTCCGTTTGGTAAACTATTTATTAACAAATTCATAAATAGCACATTTTCCCAAACTACTTTTACTTTTTAAGCGCAGACATTTCTCCAAATCATTTCATTAGTTCTACGGTTACAGGTGAAGAATTCAGAATGATAGTCGTGTTTTGGAGGGTCGTAGCTTTCTCAAAAACTTACTGCGCACGCATTAGTAATATCTATTTGCACTGCGTATTTGCATACTTTTATTAAATTTATGCCACATTTCTTTAGTTGATTGAAGATTATCAGACGTGTCATTCTCAGAACTGATTACCAGAAAAAGTTATTACCAAAACGCTTTTTGTGCGATTCTTTGATGCCACTCACAGAATTTGGTTATAAAATACTATAATCTAATACTGTTATTCACCAGGTACTAGGCTCTCAAAATAGATCGTCTAGAATGCGTAACTAAATTTCAAAACAGATTAGTAGCTGCTGCTTTATGTTAAATAATAAAATTGTCATGCTAATGAATGCTGAAACCCCTGATTTTAGTAGAAAAAAGAAATGTCCAAGAATACTGGTTTTGAGTTTCTCAAATAAGTGAATACTCTTGTTTGAATGACTAATTCTTGTTTTTGGAATCTAGAGATGCTATGCAGTATCTTATACTCAGGTTGAGATCATTTAACGTTTAAGCTTAATGTCCAGAGTTGTTTCACTCCATGGAGAATTGAACGAACTGCCTTGGGGGTTGTCATTATCCCTTCTGTTGCGTACCTAATCATTATGTAGACGCGAACTGTCTCTGTGCATAATTGTGTTTGCATAACCTTGTTTAGCCAGATCAATTCAAAAACATAGTTTGATATGATACTGGAATTAGGGGAAGGATCAATCTATTTTATATATTTTAGGGTAAAAAGAAGATTAATTCAAAATGAATTTTGAGATTTCCACTATTGTTGTATTCATGGAGATATGTGAATGGAAAAGTACAGTTCATCTTCAGTCAATTATGAAAGAATTAAGAAATACCTTTTTGTGATGGTCTCATAGAATGAATAGATGATTATGAGTGAATTTGACAAGTTAAGCACTAAATTCATTAAAGGCTTGATTATTTGCTTCGTCATCCATTAGTACTGAAATGTGCACATAGTCTCCTCAGCTCTCATTTATGCACGCCAGAAAACTTGTCAGACTGTTGTATGGAATCATAAGTTTGAATATGAATTATGAAATTCAGATGATATGTGGTAATTATTGTTTGTTTGATTGTCTTCTCCATGTTTCAAGGACATAGATCTAACATATTTAAAGAAGTGTGCATCATCTGAATTTCAGCAGACTCGTATATCAAATGCAAGAGCATAAACCATGATGAAAGAAAAATAAAAATTGGAAATGGAAATAAATATAATTGCGCATAAATATAGCTCCAGAGAATTTTCCTCTTTCTTTTAGAAGTAGAAATGCAAAAGAACTGAGTCAAGCCAGGCTTGGGGCAACCACCATTATTTCATTTATTTATCCATAATTTCGTGGAAGGCTTGTATAGACATGCTTAGAACGTTTATGTTTCATTACTTAATTGGCTTATTTTGATAAGCAACAAATAAACACCAACCTCAATTATCTAAGCACGGTTAACTTGTAGCCGTTTGGGCAATACTGATCTTGCATGCAGATACCTGTTTGTTTAATTTATGGAGGAAAATCCTTGTAGCTCTAACTGGTCATTTAACATATTTATAGAACTTATGCATAAAAGAGTAATGAGGTTGCTTAGGACGGATATTATGTACAATGAAATATTTTATGGCTTGTTAATTATGTACAATGAATTATTCTGTCCAATACTTCAGTCTTTATAGAAAAATTTATAATTTTATTTTTCAAAATCTAAAGTAGCTTTTTGCTGAAATGTTTACTGTTTTATTGCTAGTTGTATAATATTTGACAATGAACGGGCTTATTAACTGTTTCTTGTTTGCTGCGTCATTGTAATTGTCAAGTTGGTACATCATTTATTGTATTTTTTACTTTTGACCTGGTAAACAGCTAATTTATAGAAATTATTGTTTTCCAGTGACAGGGCAATTCCTTCTTCAAATATGGACCTGCATTTTGCTCACTGCTCCCGAAATCTAGAAAAATGTAAAGTCTGTGGTGATATGGTTCCCAAAAAATTTGCAGAGGAACACTTTCTAAGCACTCATGCCCCGGTATGTGAGTTTGTTACCCAGTGAAATTCTGTGCAATAATTTCCGCTTGAGCAGCAGAAAATTTTGCTATATCTATCATATGCTTCCTGCATAGTTGTCAATCTCCTTCAGGACCAATTTGGTTTTACTATAGTTTTAGGCCCTGTTTATTAATGGGATTTTTTTTTCTCAAACTCATTTTCAACCACACATTTCTATAAGGTCCATCTATTTTCAACAACACATTCCCCAAAAACCATTTTTTTCCCATCACCAAACAAGCTCTTAGCTTTAGTAATGTCTCATATTTGGTTTTAAAATATTAGTTTATAATTTATATCATGTGTGTGTGTGTGTGTGTGTGTTGCAATGATGCTCAATTTGCGTTATTGTAAGCAATTTTATACTTGTGGATCATTGGTTGTTATCCTTGTGAATTTGAAAAGGACTTGTTTATGACCGAACTGGTATGATGTCACGTGTTTAACGGGATTTGTGCAAAATCGAAACTTGACTCCTTGAAATATTGTCATGTATGTTCTAAAATTGCATGCATCCTCTTCTTCTACTTTGGTATATCGTGGTAATTATCCGTTATTGAACCAAAAGGACTTGGAACATTTTCAGTTCATTACATTTCATTTTAGGTTGCCTTTTACTTGGTATCCATTACAACTAATCCAATCACTTTTCCTAGCTGTTTTATCCTACAATTTTCTTTTAATGCCCCCAAGGCCTAAACCATTTATTCTGGTCCCATAGCTTATGGGACTTTTACTATTGTTCAAAGTAAATAAATAAATGAATGAATGAAGTTCAATTTCTTTTGGTGATTAAACTGACGGACTTGCACCATTCAGAGTTGGATGGGAATGCTTTAAGGACATTTATTATGCCTTTGATTAAGTTGCAACTCCGTTACTAATTCAAGCCCTCAAGTAGCTTGGCATTTTCTATTAGAACTCCTGCAACGTTCGGGGAGTAGAAGGAAAGGAAGAGCCCCTTCAAGTATGATTTAGATATTTTTAATGCTAAAATTAGATTTATTGATTAGATACCAACATCAGAGGCATACTTCTTGTTCAAGTGCATCATATTTCTATAATAATGGACAAGTATGAGCTAAGTGGCACCTATCTAAATGTCCTATATATCACCCTTTCGGGCATCTCTTTAGAGGATCAACAACCAATTTATAAATCAAATTCTCTACAAAATCCCTTGAAACTAGAAATACAATGACTAGCTAAATGTTCTATAAATCACCCTTTCTCATATCATCTTTAAAGGATCAGGCCACGGGCTACCAACTTCTAAATCAAATTCTGTACAAAAGTCCCTGAAACAACTTGCAATACAATTACTACACCTTTGTTCTTTACCATCATCCCATCTCTAATTCTTGTCTTCCATCCAGATGAAATTTTTCTGTTCTCTCTTCCATTCATAATGAACTGCTGTAATTTCCTTCGTTTATGCATGAATTCTGTTAGTAAAGAACAAGAAATTATTGGAAAGCTTTTGATTTAACTGAGAAAGAAAATTTACAGAAATGAAAGATAACAACTGAACTCTTCATTCCTTAATTTCTGCTTGCCTACAAGAGTCCCTCCTATCTACTTATATAGTGCTGTAGTAACTCTAGCAACCAATACTGTTTCAGCCTTTCTGTTTGTTGTTTCCCGCCAGCTGGCATTCCCACCTTTCTTAGCTCTTCTATAAGTTTATATAATATGGGGCCTATTAAATTCACTAGTAAAGTAAACTTTCAACGAGGAAATTCATTGGCATAGACCTCCCTGTCTAACAACCATGTTGACCTTAAGAGTGTAGAGGTTGAAAAGGGGATAAAAGTGAAATTCTTTGGGATAGATCACCCTATTAACAACCATGTTGACCTATAACTTTAGAGGTTCAATGGCTCAGTCATTTAATAAAAGGAGAAAAAGGAAATGCAAGAGTAAGTTCGTTTTTGTGTCTCTCTTTTTGGTTTCTTTGTTACACAAGACATTTGGAACCTGTGTATTTTGGGTGATACTTGTGCTCTGTGATTTTGGTCTTATAGATGTGAGTAATGAAAGATACATGAAAATTGCCTCCTGTTTTTGTATTTAAACCATCATCATTTTATAACAAAATAAAACATTGTCTTCTACCTCTTTTATTCTTAAAGTCATATCCTCCGATGTATTACGTGATAAAGCCTGCCTTTTTTGTAACTTGCATACTCATCCATTTAACTTCTGTATCGTTGCTCAACACATCCTAAATTAATTGTTATCTTGAACCGGTGAATCGGTGCTCTACTGTTAGGATCTTATGACAAGAGTTTTCACACTACTGGTGTATATGTATACTAACCGGACTCTGCTGACTAGAATAACTGGACTCTGCTGACCAGAATCATTATTCTAGTGGTTCTTGTCAAATTTTATCTATTTGATGCACAAGAGGATTGATTGGCTTAATCTCCTTGGAGGAAAACCAATGACCTCAGGAACATGGTTTAGCCTTGAAAATGCTTTCTTCATCCATTTAAAGGATGTCATTCTTCTTTCCACCAGCACCATAAAAAGCAAACAAAAGAAAGTTAACCTCCTGATCTCATAGACAAGTGTATGCTGGAAACTAACAATAGAAACAACAAAATAATATGCCTAGTTCTCAATAGTACTTTATTTAATGCAAAAGAGGATTGATTTATTCGGGCTGTGTTGTGGCAAACCAATGACCTCAGGAAGATGTTTTACCTCTGACAACGTTCCTTTGAACATGCTGTGTCCTCTTTCCACGAACATCATCAGAAAGCAACACAGAAAATTACCC
The DNA here is from genome assembly GCA_963555705.1 of Ligustrum vulgare. Lineage (NCBI taxonomy): Eukaryota > Viridiplantae > Streptophyta > Magnoliopsida > Lamiales > Oleaceae > Ligustrum > Ligustrum vulgare. The sequence continues at coordinate 35,137,605 of OY743184.1, read as the reverse complement.
TCCTGGTCTTATAGACAAGTTATGGTGGAAAGTTAAAACAGCAGCAATAAACTAGATAACTAGATGTTGTTCTCTATAAATTTGGGATTTGTTACACGAATCCCTTTTTTTTTTTTTTTTTGGCACTCTGTTTCATGCTCGCTACATCTGCAAGCTGGAAACTTAATAAGCAAAAAAAAAAAAAAAAAAAAAAAAAAAAAAATCTGGAGGAGATACAGAAAAAGGTCTGCCTTCAACAAGTGGATTGTGTGAGAGTGTTAATAGGCATTCAACGGGAACTGGAAGTAGTGCATGAGTTGTCTTAATTTATGTTTTAATTATTTTATAATTCCAACAATATCAGTTCACGTGGGAGTTGAAAATACATGCATAGTTGTCTAATGCAAAGGCCGAAGATGGAAGCTCGAGATTGGAGCCATATGAGGTGGAAGCCTCACGTGCATTTTTCTCTGAGAAGGGAGTGGCTACCTGCTGGAGCTTCAACCAACCATCACCGGTCAATTCTGCTTCGTGCAGCTCCTTTTTATTTTGGGTGTGTGAAATATATGAAAAAGGAAGTACAACAGGGAAGTGGGGTATTACATATTAGCTTACATCAGACTTACAAGGGAGACTGTAGGGGAAAAAAAAAGAGTTGGGGGGGGGGGGGGGTGCTTACCCCCATTTCAGAAATCTAGTCTAGTCTAGTAATAATGAAAATACTAGAAATGATATATCACTTCGCTAAACAGAAAATGCAGTCTATCATTTTTTCCAGTGAACATGAGGTATGTAGAGCTTATCCAGTCATAGCAACCTGCCCAGGACACCTTATCTTCTAGTGCTTTAAAACCTTGAGTTGTGGCTCTTGGAATCCAACCTCGGAGAAAAAATCTGCACTTCCATGCCCTTTTCTATAAAAATAAGATGCTCTACACGAGAGTGAAACTACTATATTCTTAATTTCATAATGATTTACTGGATTCTTGTCCCCTGCTTGTTCAAAGAGATGAAAGCCTATGTTGCTCGGACTCGGGTACGGGTACATCCACGTATCTAAGTGTTGGACCATTTTTTTTTTTTTAAACGTAGGATACGAGGACAGCTAAAAAGACGCTAAATTTTAACATAAATGCATGAATACGTCTTATAAATTTCGATTTACTTAAGAAATTTATGTATTAATAATAACATATGCAAGAATTATATTTTGATTTAAATGATATAAAGTATTATCTTTTGACTAAAATGATCCGAGAAAAATCCCATACCCATGTTCATATCCGAGTGTCCGACACGGGTAAGCAACATAGATGAAAGCTATAGCTACAGCTGAATCCACTTCAATCCAGATATTTAACAACTTGTCGTCGGATTTACGTTATACCTCCTTTCAGGCTATCATTATTTGATTTCTGTGTGGTGACTTGAAAACCTTTGTTCAGGTAGCTTGTACCCTGTGCAGTGAGACAATGGAACGTGATGTTTTAGATGTTCATAAAGGAGAAAATTGCCCACAAAGGATCGTGACATGTGAATACTGCGAGTTTCCATTGCCTGCAATTGATTTATTCAAGCACCAGGTAGTGATTTTTTTATGGTGAGGAAATTTGTCGTTTTTGTGATGTAATATTCATATCACTGATCAATCCAGGAAGTATGTGGGAACCGAACAGAGTTATGTCCTTTGTGTCGCAAATACATTAGACTACGTGAAAGAAGTGGTCATGAAAGTAGATGCAACAGTATTGTCAATAGTGTTGCAGAATCCTCGAGGTAAGAAGAATTATTAAGTTCTCAGATTATATGCACACTCTGTATTCATCGGAAGTTTGTGACTCTATTTGTTACAATGGCATATATAGCCTTTCATTGCAATAAACATGGGGTCAGCTATACAATGTTTTTCTTTTCCTCGAAGGACCATTGAAATATATCAAGCTTTTACAAAAGTTTGATACTAGCATATGAGTTTTTAGGGTTAAAATAAAATAGAACTTGTTATAGGCTCATAGCTGAATGTCAGTTTACGCCAACCCTAGCCTATATAACCCGCTGTTATATTCTTGGTTTTGGTTTGCTCATTTGTTTCTATCGATTTTAAATTCTAATTAGTTTCGTACTCCTTTGGTCTTAACTTTGTTGCGCTTGTGCTTCTGAAGGAACACAAGGCAACCTGAAAGGGACCGTGGTGGTGCTCAAAGAAGGCCACAACGCGAGTTTTCACCAAGGCTGCTCCTATACACCATTGCAATTACAGGCATCGCTGTTCTGTTAGGCTCGCTTTTCTTCCAGAGGAAACCAGGGGACAACGAAGTACACTAATTCTGAAGACAAAGTACACTAGTTCTGAAGAATGTTCATGCATTGCTAATAAGCTCCATTTTTATTCTATGTATTTCATTTACTTGTATTATACTATATATGCGAGATTCTAATTTACCATAGTTTTTAATGCTTTTAAGAACGGGTTATCCATGTCAATTAGTGTATAAGATGAGTATCAATATTTTGTAGAGTAAATATGATGTCTTTAAAGGGGGAGTTCCATGTGTTGTAATAGAACAAAATGTTTCTATTCTCAAAAATAATACCGATGTTTCCATGAAACCGTCGATAGATATTTTAACTACAGAAATGAACATGATAGATGCGATCATAATGTTCCTCAAATGTAATGACAGCTTGGGTCGAGGTTTTCACTAAGGTAACTGTTGTTTCTAGTCTATATAAAATGTTATCAATATGTGATTTTGGTGACCAATTTGCAGTGATGCATTATTCTGGCAAATTGTTAACCGAGGAAATTTGTTAGGTGATCCTGACGTCCAAAGAAATGGGTTCCGTAATGGGGGTGATTGATACCTACTAGTGTGCATTGTAATAATTGATTAGAATATGCAAATAATAATAATAATAATAATAATTTTGTTGGATGACTTTGTTAATTGCATTTTAGATGCACATTTCATACACTTAAGACAGTATTTTTGGAGTATTGTGAGCAAATATCTACACATTTATGCATATTTTGTATTTACATATGTTAACATTCAAGGTTGAGGTGAAAAATTACAAAAGATGTCCAAACTATGCAAAATTTAGCTTTAGAGACTAAAATGTCGCTTTTCAGTAATTTAGGACCGGCTGTGGAATTAAAGGAGGGACCGGATTGTACATTCTCAGAAGTTGAAGGATGTTAAGTGCAATTGTGGAAGGACCCATTTGAAAGAAAATTGAAAGCGTAGGGACCAAATTGATCCACCTTTAAAGATGGAGGACTTAAATGCAAATAAAAGGGACGTGGGCTGCAAAGTCCTTCACCGACTAACCACTCGATCGCGTGGTTCTGAAAAGCGCGCTAGCAACCTAGTATTGAATAAAGGCATAAAGTAGAAAATGTTGAAGCTGAGCAACCACGCGATCATGTGGTGTTATCTGCAGGCCGTATTCCGGGCCTTACCAAGTCGACCCGATTTGACCCCATAAGGCCTAACTTACTGTTTTTCATCCATTTCACCGAATTTTCCATTACTTTGGAGGGTTTTGGGGATAATTTTGAGATGATTTTTAGGGCAAAAAGTCCATTGGTATAAATACCATGTCTTGAGTCTCTTCTAAGGTTCTTGATTTTTATGCCTCTTGTATTTTGATAAGTGTATTTTATATACTTATTTCTATCCTAAAATTAGGATTTTTATTGTTTGTTCAAGAATATTTTCTATTTATTTTGGTTGTATTTGTTTATATTTCAGAAAGAACCCAAAGTCGAGAAAACAATGGAATTGAAATCAAAATCGAGCAATTGGATTTTAAAAGTGTCAAAATGTGCAAATCAAGAGTTGGTGCTGTTAATCAAAGGGCCAATTGGAAGAAGAAATCAAATTTGGAAGAAATCAAAAGTTCAGGTACTCAATTGTATCAATCGGAAGTTGGAGGAGTTGCTATGTAATTAAAAGACATGGACCAACTTGTAGCACTTAAAAGATGAAAATTGCATTTTTCCGGATAACCACGCTGTCGCGCCTAATTAAACCGCGCGGCCGCATGACCTAATTTGGCGACTGAAACAAACCTGCAGAAGTGTGCGACCGCAACTATTTGAACCGCGCGATCGCACGGTAGGAAATCTGGACAGCAGCTGCGTTTTTTGGGCGGAATTCAGCATTCTTTCTCCCCAAACAACCTAGTTTTCGAGGAGGTCTATAAATAACATACTTGGGGCACGAAATTAGAGGTTCTAAACTTGTCAAAGGTGATCTTGAAGGGCTGTCGAACTCTCAAGGAACCAACTGGCGCATGACTGAAGATTCTTCTACAACTTGGTGAAAAGGGTAATGAACTCCAATTATCATTGTTGCAATTTATCTTTTATCATGTTTTTAGGCTAGAATTCCTGTGTTAGGATTGTGATGAAGTTTTAATCATTGATTCCATGTTTTGCCCTATTATTTAATATATGCAGTTTATGGGTTTGATGTAATTAAATAAGTACTTTTATTATTATGCAATTGTTTGGCCATCTTTTGCGTGATTGTCTTTATGATTTTCTATGTTCGAAAGAGTATGATTTCATTAGAAGCTATTTAATTGCCACAAAGTTTGACAGGGGATGGAAATATACCCCTATACTTTGTGTTATCCTATATAGTGTTAATTGATCTTTAATGTTTTTCTAATTGCTTAATTGTCATAGAAATATAGTCAATTGGCATTTAGAGATAGGTTTTTATGTTTCGCTCGAAAGAGGACTTAAATAATATTAGCAACATGGATATTCAAAACCCTGTGAATTGTATTTAAATGATTTGGTCAAATACATGGATGATTTGGTTAAAATAGATTCATAATTCTAACGCGTTTGCTTTCATAAGTTTTCACAAATCAAATTTTCTTTGTTTTTTTAGTTTAATCTTTATTTTAATTTTCAAAAAACAAAAAACAAAATTTTCAAACTCAATCAAATCTCTAGTTCCGGTTAAGGATTTGTAATCTAAAATACAATTTAAAACAATCCTCGTGGGATCGATATTTGGACTCACGTCCACTTTATTACTTGCGCGACCCGTGCACTTGCGGAGCGAATAAGTTTTTGGCGCCATTGCCAGAGAATAGACTTGTAGGAGATTTCATGATCCTGTAAATTGTCCAAAACCAATTAAGCATAGTTTATCCACCTTTGGTCTTGCAAACTTCCAATTAAAGACCAATGTGATAAACATGTTTCAAAATGGACATCAATTCTATGGCAAACCCGATGAAAATCCACATCCACATGTGTCTAAATTTTTAGACATGTGTGAACATTTTAAATATCAGGGTGTTTCAGATGATGTCATCAGACTTAGGTTGTTTCCATACACCTTAAGAGATAAGGCAATAGATTGGTTAGACTCCCGTCCTCCTGCAAGTATAACAACTTGGAATGACTTGGCTCAAAAATTTTGCACAAAATTCATGCCTCCAGCCAAAGTCGCTAAACTTAGACATGACATAACAATTTTCCAACAACAAGAGTCTGAATCATTTGATGAAGCATGGAGCAGGTTTAAAAGCATGCTTAGAAAGTGCCCTCAACATGGACTACCTGAAAATGAGCAAGTAAGGTACTTTTACATTGGCTTGCTCCCTCAATTCAAGAGTCTTGTTGATTCTTCATCTAATGAATCAATAACTACCCAAACTCTTGATGGTGCACTTGAACTGTTTGAGAGAATAGCAATACCAATGCAATGTGGGTGTCTGAGAGAACAATCCAAAAGAAACCAGCAAGAGTTTATGCAGTGGATGATGTTTCGGCATTGTCTGCTAAAATAGACTCTTTGATTAATTTCATACAAACCAACCATTCAGTGAAAAGTGTAGTAAATGGATGCGAGGAATGTGGGGCTAATCACAATACATCAGATTGTCCAATTTTGGCTAGTCAAGTTGAACAAGTAAATTTTGTACAAGGGGGATACCGACAAAATAATCCAAATTCCAACACTTACAATCCTGGTTGGAAAAATCACCCTAACTTCTCATGGAGGGATAATCAAAATGGAATAGGACAGCAAGCCCCTCCACATCAGGTAGTGGAGAAGAAACCTCAACTTGAGGGGATGGTTGTGAAATTGATGGAGAAGACTGACCAGTACATGAGCCAGACTAATCAGTTTATGGCTAAAACTGATCAGTTCATGACCAAAACAGACCAATTCATGAGGATGACTGAAACGACACTGCGAAATCATCAGGCTTCAATCAAAAACTTGGAAACCTAAGTTGGTCAGATAGCTCAGGCTTTAGCAAACAAAGCCCCTGGTACACTGTCTGGTAACACTGAGGTTAATCCTAGGGAGAAAGTGATGGCAATCAAAACTGTTGAAAGAGAGGTAGATTTTGTGCCAAGAAGGATCACTTTTGCTCCATGTGACAGAGTTAATGAACCTCCCACTCTTTTTCCCAAAAGAATGAAACGTTGAAAAGAGAAATAAGTAGTAAATGCAATTACCACACGCAGTGGGGTGAAACTTCCTAAGATTCATGTTCAAAACCCAGACGAAGAGAAGGGAAAATATGTTGAGACACCTGAAAAGCAATCTTATGAGAAGAAAGAGGGGAATTTGGTAAAATTGACAATTAATCCTCATGAGTCCCCTATTCCATTCCCGCAAAGATTATAAAAGCCTAAAGAGGATCAGCAGTTCAATAAATTTTTCAACATGCTCAGAAAGTTGCACATTAACATTCCTTTCTTAGAAGCCATTACATAAATCCCCAGCTATACCAAGTTCCTGATAAAGATGATGTCAAGTAAGAGAAAACTTGAGGAACTTGAAGAAGTGTAACTGAATGAAGAGTGCAGCGCCATCTTGCAACAAAAGTTGCCACCTAAGCTGAGAGATCCAGGAAGTTTTTCAATTCCTTGCATCATTGGTGACTTAAAATTTAACAAAGTTTTTATGTGACCTTGGTTCAAGCATAAATTTGATGCCTCTTTCAGTCTATATGAAGCTAGGATTAGGGGACCCAAAACCAAGCCCAATCATCTTGCAGCTAGTTGATTGCTCCATTCGATACCCATATGGAGTCATTGAGGATGTGCAGGTTAAAGTGGAAAAATTCATATTCCCTGCTGACTTCGTGATTCTAAACATGGAGGAAGATAGTAAGGTGCCACTGATTTTAGGTCAACCCCTTTTGGCTATTGCTAAAGCCTTGATTGATGTGGAAAAGGGGGAGGTCATACTTCAAGTAGAGGATAAGAAAGTAACATTTGACATGGTTCAACTAGTGAATCAAAATCCACTACTTGAGAATTGTTCAAAAATTGAAGTGGCACAGCATCTTCATCTTTGGAAACAAGCTGAACATGGGGTCAAAACAAATGATAAGGCATCAACATCATGTTTCATGTCATCTTGAATAGTTTGCCAAAAAATCTAGCTCTAGACTTTAAATGAAGCACTTGTTGGGAGGCAACTCAACCTTTCAAACTCATTTTCCTTTAGTTGTGTTATTATTGCTTTTAAGTTAGTTATTTGCTTTATAGTTGTTTAGTTGCTTGACATTTTAGTTGTCGTGTGTTCTAAGTAATTCTAGTATTCTATTTTGCATGTTTTAGTATCTTTATTTGTTTGGATGCTATACATTGCATTTTAGGATCACTTGCATGCTTAGAATTCACACTTTGACATGTTAGTGGCATTGAAAACTTCATTGCACCTATTTTTGCATGTTTTAGCATTTTAGGATTTAGTTGTTTCTTTTTATTTGTTTTGTTGCTTTTCATCACAAATTCCACTTGATCACCTAGCTTAGGACATGAACATATAGTGTGGAGGTTAGTTGCAAGCATTAGAAGCATTGAGGGGTCGAAAACAGGGTCCAAAACTGAAAAATGGAAAATGCACAGGTTGCTGGTCATTAACATTGTGCGGTTGCACGGTATCAAAGCCGTACGGTCGTACGGTAGTTCCCTGTAGCATTCCGGAAATTTTATTATATATATTTTCTTTCATTTTAACCACTTCAAACTCCTTTTTACTCCCCCAAATCGCCCAACATTGAGTCTCCAATTGTTCCCCTAAGTTTGTACATCATTTTAACTCTGATTCATACCTTGCATTGCATCAAAATCATCCAAAGGTAAGAATTTTTCACCAATTTCCAAGATTGTGCATAATTCTTGTGTTCTTCAAATTTTTGTGAAAATTGATTATGGATTGATGGTGATGGGCTTGGACTAGAACTTGGAAACATTGAATTATGTTTAGTAGGTACAAAATTTTTGGCTCAATTCAAGTCTCCAACTCTATGAAATTCCTTAATTTCTTCACATGCACACAAGGTGTTTGATTAAATGTCCAATAAATATTTTGTTGAGTTTTCGCAATTCTTTTTGGATGATCACCTTCATTACATGTTATACATCATTTATGCATCATTCAATCATTATTTACACTGATTTAAGGCATGAAACTCAACTTGAACATCATTGCACTACATAGCACCTCATTGCAAGGCATCACAGCACCACTGCACCAATTTCAGCTTCATATCACCTACTTTGTCACATTTTTTCATGGATCATATGAACTTCAAATTTGCTAAATTTTTGATATGATGTAGAACAAGTTATGTACTTTTACATGTCCGGTACATGTCTCGAGAAATTTTCACTTTTTTGAGGCAATGTCAATAGCTGAAGATAAGTGGTCGATCACTTTAGAAAAATTTCAAATTTTTTCTAAGTCCTAGCTTGGGTGTGTTGTGTTGATTTGTGTTAGTTCCTATGTGATATTTATACTTCTAATGATCATTAATTCTTGTTTGCAATGAACATATCATCATGGGACACTTCAAGCCAAACATGAGAAACGAAGTAAAGGGTTATTTCATCTAACCAAACATTCAAGTCAAAAGTTTCAAAAATGGGAACACCATCTCCCCGAACCTGAGAAGTACTTGACCCCTCTTGTTATTTTGTGCGTAATTGTTTATTAATTCTTGAAATACATTGACGAAAATGTAGATTTCTAGTTTGGGGGTGGGAATCTCATTCATGTGCATTTATTTCAACATTCATTCGATTTTGGGGTAGAAAAAAATGAAAAATTGAAGAATTCATAAGAAGTGAAAATTTTGAAAATTTTTGTTGATTTATTTATTGCTTATGATATGATTTGAATTGACTTTTTTGCTTTAGTTAAAAATTGGACAACATGTGCACTAAAATTTTTCTTAACATTCATCCATGTAAGACTTTCATCAAATTTGAGCACCTAGCCACTTTTGAATAATAACTTGTGTAGGAAGATGCTTGATACTTGTGGGGTAAACTTGTGTACTTTGAACATAGAACAAATCTAAAAATCTCAAACCTAGGAATTTAGATCCCGACCTGAACTGTAGAACCAAACTGCTCAAGAGCAGTTTGGGGGTGAGAAGGTTAGTATGAGTATGTATTGATGGATTGAAGATCTGAAATTTTTAATTTTGCATCTTTAGTGTAAGGGGTTTTGATTAACAGGTATAAACCATAATAACCAGCATAAAAATAGAAAAATGCTGAAGGTCTTATTCTGCTCTTCAAATTTCTTTTTGACTCGAGTAATTAAGTTTGAGGGGTTCTTTGAACCTGGTACCCTAAGCTCAACTGAGTTGGGAGCTGCCGACCTAAAGCCTGCTACAGGAGTCAACTAGAAAGCAAGTACGGAGAGTGGACTTACACATAAGACGCTAAAACATCTTTAACTTTTTGTTTAAGTCTTTATGACTCGGGTAATTAAGTTTGAGGGGTTCTCTGAACCTAGTACCCTAAGCTCAACTGAGTTGGGAGCTGCCGACCTAAAGCTCGCTGCAGGGGTCATATAGAAAGCAAGTATGAAAAGTATTGCACAAAGATGGTAAAAGATAAGGACATTAAAAGAAAAAGTTGTTCACATAAAAGAAAAATGGAATGAAAATGGTATAAGCTTTGTTGATTGAAATCCCTAACGCTTTGTTAATTATTCTTGGTCTGTCCTACATACTTGTCTAATCTTAACTGCCTTGTGTGGAAAAATGTAATTCATACATGTTTAGAAACCACATCAATAGGAAAGACCTCATAAAGTTGTGATCATTCATGAGAGTGTAAGGAAAATTAAAAGAATATCATTGTTGACCACGTGGGATTCGAACTTATTTTTCCATGACTAGTCACACAGCATCACGTATATTTTTACATGAGTTTGCATTTGATTTTTGGTTATTCACACACACACACACACAATGAAGTTGAGCATCGAATGAATGAAAATCATTTTTGTTGTTCATAATTCTTCTCTAAAGTGAATCGTCAATTTGAATTGTTGAAGCGCATGGTAAATGAGTCAACAAAAACAAAAACATTTTAACTTAAGTTTATAGCTTAGTTTTATTTTGTTCGAGGACGAACAATAGTTCTACTTTGGGGGTGTTGATAAGTGTATTTTATACACTTATTTCTATCCTAACATTAGGATTTTTATTGTTTGTTCAAGAATATTTGCTATTTATTTTGGTTGTATTTGTTTATATTTTAGAAATAACCCAAAGTCGAGAAAATAATGAAATTGAAGCCAAAATCGAGCAATTGGATGTTAAAAGTGCCAAAATGTGCAAATCAAGAGTTGATGTAGTTAATCAAAGGGCCAATTGGAAGAAGAAATCAAATTTAGAAGAAATCAAAAGTTTAGGGACTCAATTGTATCAATCGAAAGTTGGAGGACTTACTGTGTAATTAAAAGACAGGGACCAACTTGTAGCACTTAAAAGATGAAAATTGCTTTTTTTTTCCAAATAACTAAGCGGTCGCACTTTATTAAACCGTGTGGCCGCATGACCTAAAATTTTGGCGACTAAAACAGACCTACAGAGGCGTGCAACCGTAACTATTTGAACCACGCGGTCACACGGTAGGAAATCTGGGCCGCAGCTGGGCTTTTTGCTCGAAATTCAGCATTCTTTCTCCCCAAGCAACCTAGTTTTCGAGAAGGTCTATAAATAATAGACTTGGGGCACAGAATTAGGAGTTCCAAACTTGTAAAGCCGATCCCGAAGGGCTGTCGCACTCTCAAGGAACCAACTGATGAACTCCAATTATCATTGTTGCAATTTATCTTTTATCGTATTTTTAGGCTAGAATTCTTGTGTTAGGATTGTGATGAAGTTGTAATCATTGATTCTATGTTTTGACCTATTATTTAATATATGCAGTTTATGGGTTTGATGCAATTAAATAAGTACTTTTATTAATATGCAATTGTTTGGCTAGCTTTTGTGTGATTGTCTTTATAATTTTCTATGTTCGAAAGAGTAGAATTTCATTAGAAGCTATTTAATTGCCACAAAGTCTGATAGTCTGATAGGGGATAGAAATATACCCCTATACTTTGTATTATCCTATATAGTGTTCATTGATCTTTAATGCTTTTCTAATTGCTTAATTTTCATAGAAATATAGTCAATTGGCATTTAGAGATATGTTTTTATGCATCATTCGAAAGAGGACTTAAATAATTTTAGGAACATGGATATTCAAAACCCCGTGAATTATATTTAAATGATTTGGTCAAACACATGGATGATTTGGTTAAAATTGATTCATAATTCTAACGCGTTTGCTTTCATAAGTTTTCACAAATCAAATTTTATTTGTTTCTTTAGTTTAATCTTTATTTTAATGTTCAAAAAATAAAAAGCAAGATTTTCAAACTCAATCAAATCTCTAGTTCCGGTTAAGGATTTGTAATCTAAAATACAATTTACAACAATCTTCGTGGGATCGATACTTGGACTCACGTCCACTTTATTACTTGCGTTACCCATGCACTTGCGGAGCGAACATATTTTCTTAGATTTTACTCACTATTTTCTCTCTAATCATACCTTTGTTGAGAATTTATTGTATTTTGATTGGGTGGTTTGAAGATATTGATTGAGGGAGATATTCAGTTCAAGGTGAAGAATATTGAAGCATTAAATTCAAGCTTCCCAACATTTTCCAAATTCTACATTTTCAAAATCATCTACATTTCCTAGGTTTTATATTGTTTTCTCTTTACTTTAGTTGACTAAAGGAATTCAACATCATACCAAACTCTTTTTGTTACTGGACTTTCCATTCAAATTGAAACCAAGAAGTTTAATTACAAATTGATCAATCATCGTGGCTACGAAAACCCTTCGCCTCTTTTCTACTTGAATGCAAATCGCGCACTTAGGGTACATAATTTTAGCGAACAACCTCAAATCATCTTGAACATTTATTCAAAAGATCTCCAGGCCTTTATATAATTCACAGCAACTCCATATGTATACAAGTTATGTAAATGGGAGTATATATAGCCCTTGAAAATGTATAGTTATATGTGATGCTAGTGGATACAATGGAGGTTGATATTTGGCGATGAAACTTTAAGACGATATTCGATAAACATGTGTAACCATCATCCATCTCTTTATTCGTAAACAACTTTGTTTTCCCTGTTTTGATGAATGTTCATCATGTTGTGAAAATATATTCCTTTTTTGTCTAATTGAATGGGTATAAACTCAAAAATATTTGGATTGAATAAAACGGCGAGCTCATTTTTAGAACTTTTTTTGCTACGGAACATCTTACTTGCATTTGTGACCTGATTTTTTAATAGTTGCTTCACATATGCCAGAATGCATGTGATTATGTAGTTGATTTAGTTAAATATTTGGGTTCAAGAAGATCGAAGAAGTGTTCAAGAACACTTGGGATGTAATTACAAGTCAAAGGAGAATAAAAAACCCGCAAGGATTATGATTAAAGTTTTCATTCATAGATTGAGACCCAGTTTTCATATAGAAAAAAATTTGAATTTGAGAATTCTTATTTCTGAAAGAACTGTGACCCTTTGAATTAGATTTCCAATACACTTTGAATCACCTAAATTGAAAATTGAGAGAGGGAGTTATGACAAAAATACTAACAGATCGCGAGATTACCGCTCAAGTGGGTTTAATAGACCAGGGGTGCTCGAACAATTTTTGTCGTTTGGAGAATTCTTATATTGCGATTTTCAGTCTTTCTACAATCCAAGTGGTTGATCATTATATTTAATAGATATAACATTATGCAAATCTTCTAATTCATTATTTCATTATTCAAGATCAATCACACAATTTCTTAAATTGTAATTTAAGATTGTTCTATCATAAAACACCAAATTCAAAATCATTTACCAATAAGTATTTAGAAGTTTGGAGTTGGGAAGAGATCGCTGGAGTTCTAGTTGAAGAAGAATGAAGTTCATTCTTGACAATCCACATAGAGAGAAAAGAATCTAGAGTTACTGGAATGTGCAAAAAGCACAACCGAAAAGGGTCTTCGGTGATTTACAAGTTGGAGGTCATAGTCAACTAAGTATTAGTAGTATCTGAACCAATTTCTACAAGTCAAATATTTTCTAATGAATTTATAGCATGTTTTCCCTGAGTTTTTTTTTAATCCCTATGAATTTCCTTCAAGGGGTTTTCTTTTATTACCAATTCTTGATGTTATTTAATTTATGCATTTATTTATTGTTTTGGGTCGATTATATTATAATCAATTACTTGTTAATTAATTTATAATTCCATGTTAAACATCTATTCATAACCTCTATGTGCAGTTAGATCAACACAAGTTATTTCATATTAGAACCTAAATTCGATCTTTGATCCCTATTTAGTTTAGATGAGTAAATATTTATCTGTTCCTCCCTACTTTTATGGTAATAATTACGCATACTAGAAGCTTAGGATGTGTCTTTTTAAAATCTATTGATTAACATGTTTGGTGTAACGTTATTATGGGTTGGACAACCCTCTCTACCACAATTAATGGTTTAGTTACCCCTAATGATATTTTCACTAAGACTAGGGATGGATTAGCTAATTGTAATTGGAATAGTAAAGATGTCAATGTAATATTTATGGCTCTCCCTCAAAGAATTCAAATGTGTCTCTATATATGAGACTGCTCAAGAAGCTTGCGATATTCTAGAAACCACAGGTGAGGAAAGTTTGGACTATGTGGATTTTACCTCGAGAGTGAAGCTTGACAATGAGAGAGATGAAGACATAGATCAAAGTAACTCTTCAAGGATAATTCTAGAATTGATCCATATTGAGAAGAGACTTATAATCAATTATATAAGGAGGTCATCCAGATGAAAAAGATTAATCGATTCACTCCTACGAAGTTGAACGGTGTCAAGGTAGAGAAACAATATATTATTCTTAAACATCGGGAATCAATAGAAAAATTAGAAAATTTAAATGTTGAGAATGAGTATCTTGTAGAAAAGAATAAGACTAGATGATCATCTTAAGAAAATCAAAGTACAACTACATAGTTTCTCTATCGGATCTAAGAAACTTGAAAATATCCTAGGGTCTAGTAAACCAGTTGGAAATAGAGGAGGCATAAGTTTTAAGGAATCTAGTACACAAACAAAGACCACAACTACCTTTATCCATGCATATGTAAAGTCTGTAACATTAGGAACAAATGAATCAAAGAAAAATGAAAATGCTAGAAAAGCATTTCTTCGTAAAATGATGTTCGACATTCTAGGCGTCAAAACATAAAATCTAGGTTTTCTCCTAGGTTCATTCATACTTGTCATAAATATGGAGAATTAGGACACATTAGACTTATCAAAAACTATTTTCTAGGAACAACAATCTGGAGATCATTTCTCATGCTAAAGGTCTAGCCAATCAAGTCAATCATTTGACTGATTTTGTGACTTATTTGACTAAGGTTACATCTTCTTCTAAGAAGAATTGGGTCAAAAAAGTGAACTTTATGATTAGAATAATGTATTAAATTGTGATGTGGATCTTGTTGCTCTTAAATGTAAGAGCGTTTGTATACCTTATTAAGTAGGTCTCTAGGTGCATGCATCTGTGTTGTTCATGCAATTTATTCATACATTCATGCATTTACAAATTTTCATATTTTATTCATTATTATTGGTTTTGCATTATTTTTTAATTTAAAAAACATTTTTTTATATAAAGTGATATTACTAGACACATTAATTTGTGATCAAGTATTAGTAAAATTCAGTATTTAGAAAATCGAAAATCGGTTCGAATCGAAAAAGGCAACGGGTCAAGGGTCAAAAGGTCCGATCGGGTCTAACAGGTTTCAATTAAAACATAAAAAAATTATTCCAAAAATCACTAAATTTTCTAAAAAAACATGTTATTTTACAAATAAACTAATATTTACTCATTTAGAAGATAAAATTATATACAAAGTAGCTTAAAACAACTAGAGAAAATCAAACAAAAAAAAATTGAAAACCAGGTTTAAAAACCAAGCCGATTCCCGGTTCCCGATTTTTAGGTCAACCGAATCAATTTTCCAGCCGGTTCCCGATTTTCCCGATTGAACAGGCCAGTCCAGTCTGATTTTCTAAACATTGGTAAAATTTATAAATAACGAACAAAGTTTTCATTAACTTTGTTTAAAAATTATTTAGAAAAAACAGTATAGGTTATTTCATATAACTTTTGCACTGCACACATTAAGTTCTTGTAAGTAATTTGATGCGCGTCGCTACACACCAAAATTTAATTAAATATCTTATTTGCAAATCATCAATTTTAATTGTAATAACAGAAGTAAGGATCCATCCCACAAGGAACAGGAACTAAATTAGTGTTATGTCAATCAGAATAGATGGGGGGTTTTGAGTTCAAATATTGTAAGTGACTTGAAAAATAAAGTAAACACGTAAATTGGTTGGAATATAAATCAATTATTAACAAATCCTAGTTCTCAGGTTCAGTTGTATTTTATCACAATATTACAACTTTCCAAGTAATTCGTATTCAATTCAATTCTTGATTTGTCACCCGTAAATAGTTAACAAGTTCTAACTACCTCTTTTCTTCCTTGATTGTATTTAATTAGAAAAAGCTCTCTAATCAAACTATAGCTATTGGAAAATCTAAAATAAGCTCTTTAAATTTTATACAATAACCAAATAACGCAAGAAGAAATTAGGTGATCTAGATTACCAATCACACAAGCTCGTGATGATTAACCTAGGTTGGAATTCAAATGAAATTGCAAAAATCCCAATTGCTAATATGAATTGAACAACAAGACAATTACGGATCTAATTATTCAATTTAGCATGCATCAACACAATAAGATATGGGATAGACCTAAATCACAGAAATCATTGTATTAATTGAAATGAAGTGCGTAGAAATCCAACAACTAAGAATATAGAATTTTAACACTAAATTACTAGTTTGGAAAATAGAAACATAATGAAATTAAATACAACGTCCCCCTTGAACTAGATAGAGAACTTAGCCGTTTAAAGCCATGAAGAATTTCAGAATTTTCCGCTCTTGATTCACCTTCTCGAGTCGCTTGATTTCTCTTCCAAGCTCCAAGCAAGCCGCTCTCCTTTCAATAATTTTTTCCACACTTTTCTGTCATGAAATTTCCTTTTTATAGCCACAAAATCGTGCCCTAGAGTTGGGCTCAAGACATACCAAAATTATGCAATGAATCAAAAAATGAAATTTCTTGACGAGCAAGTTACGGCCGTAAATAATTATTTACGGTCGTAAACCAGTTTCTGTTGATTTTTCTTGTTTGAAGGTTACGGCCATAACTTTTGGTTTACGGCCGTAAGTCATGTTCTGCTTCTTTTTGCACATTTGAAGGTTACGGCCGTAACTTTTGGTTTATGGCCGTAAGTCATGTTCCGCTTCTTTTTGCTTAATGCGATGAAGAAGTACGGTTGTGAATGTTTAGTATTGCGGCCGTAACTTATTTGCACCCAAGGTCCTCAATCTTTAGTTTTAGGTGCATTTTGGTCCTTTTTTCTTCTTTTATCTTCCTTTATGATCATATACAACATAAAATATAAAATGCATTAATAATACTTAGATAGGATCAAATTATCACTAGTCCAAGGTTATAAGTGCACAAAATAAGTGTTAATAAAGCACTTATCAAATCCCCCTACACTTAAACCATTGTTCGTCCTCGAACAATGATAGACAAGAGAATAGAATAGGGCTCAAACAATAGATTATGATCTAGAGAATTAAAGTTGCTGCCCACTTTTCTTTAGCAAGAATGTTCAATTGCATGATCGGATTGTGTTAGTGTGTTCTAGAGATGCAACGCCCCCTATTTCCCATCCCAATCATGGCCCAATATGGTTTATGTCATTTCACCTCTCGTGTGCACTCACTTCCCACCCATTTATGAGTGACTACAAGGAAAATAATTTCGCCCAACTCCGGCAGAAATCACTCGCGTAAACAAAGTTTCTCATGATGTGAATTCAGTCAACACAGTATCCCCAACCACATTCATAGCACAAACCCTAGACCAAGCAATTCAAACCACTCATAAGTAAATGTAATGGGAGTTAACACCATCACAAGATATTTCTCTCTTCATACAAGGTGTATAAGTGTGAGAATTTTCGCTCAGCTCACTACATGGATAAGTCAGTACCACAGACTGCCTAAATGTCATGACCGGAGCCAACAATAACACAAGTACAAAGCAAATGTCTTTATTTGGTTGTAATGGGGCTTCAGGTTGGGTAGGATAAAAAGATATATCTAGGCTTAGTTGAGAAGGAATTTCGCAAACCAAGTCAATTCATAGTGACATTACTTCCTTTACTCTCCGTATGAGCTTCATAGCTTCCCGCTACCCAACTTAGTTAATACTTGTAAATCTCTATCTCTCCTCCTCTCTTTTTTTTCAAAAGCTGAGTGTTTGACTTTCTCAACTACCAATCTCCTTTACTGACTACCTTTCCAATGCCTCTTTTGTGAATTTTTTTTTCGAGTATAGACTGCAACTTTTTCTCTTTTGTTCAAATTTTATGTAGTCACCAATTGGCACGAGATAGGACTTCACTTACTTGAATTCAGTCCATTATGCAACTATCACAAGATACCCACCGCACCTCTTAGACTTAGACCAAAACACATACCCAATTCAACCAAAGCTTGCGAATCCCTTCTCCATGGGTTCAAAACAGAGATAATGCGAAAGAAAGGGTATTCGTGGCTTGTATCGTGGCATCAAAATTCAAAGAAAGGCTAAATCTCAAAGGGGCTTCTATTGGTCCATGTAGCAAGGTAGGCTCTTTTAGCAAGTTAAAATTTTAAATTTGGCTTAACCTATTGCCTTTGCTATAATTTGCACTTAAGTCAAGAAACTACAACAATATGCACAAGAAGGCACGTCCAAGCATAACCCAACCATACAGGACACGCATCAAAGAATTACGAGCTCATAAGGATTAAAAACAGCTCTTAGGCTCAAAAGTTCACAAATTATGGTTTTCATGTGTTTCTCCCATCCAATTATGAGTTATAGGTCATTGCTTGATCTTCATTTCAAATCTAAATCCATTGGTCGAGGATAGTGTTTAAAAGTATTCAAACCATGACTACTCACAAAAGTCTGATAATTTCTGATGGAATTGGGATGCTCAGGGTTATATATGGAGGGATAACATGTCTATTCCGGTTTGGGTTGGCTAGGTTGTAGACATTTGACAATTTTAATTTTCATTTTCAACCTTTTCGCACTGTTCTGGACGAGATCATCTCTATGTGCTCAATTCATATCCAATTATGCAATGATATTTTTTTTTTCAAAAATTTGTCAAAAGTGAGGCTGCTTCCTATTTCATTGAAATGTGGTTAAGACATAAGTGACCTAATTAGGAAACAAAATTAAAATGAATAAAATGGATACTGACTCAACAGGAGTTTAACGATTCGACTACAAGAAATAAATATGAAGAAATGAAGCTTACAATCAATCCCCCCCACTTAAACATAACAATGTCCTCATTGTAAAATAATGTAAAATAATAGAAAGGGGAAAAAAACTCCCTTGGGGTCTATTGTGGAGGTGGATCATCCAGAGGTCCCTGCAACCTTCGAATCTCCTCACGAATGGCTCTTTGCTCCTCTAGTATGAGTTGTTGATCCTCTTGCATGGCATTCAGTTGAGTCTGGAAGGCTTGCATCATCTCCAACATTTGTAGCTCAAAAGGGCTAGGAGTAGGAACTATTGTGTCCCTTCCCTAGTTGCGGGCTCCTTGGCGCCCTGATCATCATCAACTCCCCTGAATCTCCATCCCCGCGACCTAGCTTGGTGATGATCTGCCTACAAGAATTCTCCAAACTAGCCTTTGTGAGGTGATTTCCATGCCCCAAAGTGTCCTCACTCACCGCTGCAGGGACTATTTGAGCTCGGCATAATGCAGTAATCAAGCATGGGAATGGCATACCCCTCTTATGTGCCATCAGGCTAGCATAGGTGTAGATGGTGTCATAAATGTGCTGGCCCAAGTCAAATTTAATCTCCCTGGAGATAGCATAGTAGACTCGGAGATAACGGATAGAAACCGTACTGAGGCTAGTGGATGGAAATAGACTCCTCGACCCCCACTGATGCAGGTACCAAGCATCCCTCTCTAAATCCCGATTCTTATACTGGGGATGTATGACATTTTAGGGAATCGTGGAAATCTGGCTTCAAAGCCCATTGGAGTACTTCTTGGTCTGGAAAGAAAGCCCCTGTACTACATGTCATAGGGACGGCCCCAGTACTGTTGATTCCCAAGTAGTTTTCCACTACCTCCTTGGAGAACTTAATGCTCTTCCCTGCGACCCTGGTGTGGTGGTAATCAAGCGGTCCCTCATCACCAATTTCCTTATTGAATTGAGTATAGAACTTGAACACGAGTGGGGGTTCCCAAAAGGAAGATCGCTGGAAAACTTCACCCAGCCACATTCTACAAAACGGGCCCAAAATGGCCGAGGAGCAATGACCATGTAAGCGCTCCGCATCTCCTGAAACTCCTCTGGGAGGAATAGCCGTTCTTTAATGTACAGTTTAGACTGACTCTTCTCTTGGCGGGGCTCAGATGAGGATTCCCCCGCCACTTACTTACCCTTCTTTGATTGTGGAGCCATAGAAAATCTTGTAAAAGAAACGAAAAAAGTTAGTTGGGCGTAATAGGAAGTTAAAGAAAATGCATTCAAGCAAGTATGGCTTAATGTTCAAGGCTCAAATCCGAGAATCAATGTTGACATGAAGAGCACGGCGTAAACATAAATTAATCATGGGAAGGATTAACTCGTGGGATAAAGCGTGCAATTAACCATTCAAGCCTCAACACCAATCAATTGAATAAACAATGGCACAAGCTCAAGATCCCTAACAAGTTTTTTGAGAAGGCACACTCCAAATGCAAGGTGAATGTTAGGCTCAACAAGTCCGTGTGACAATTTTCATTATTACAAATCAAAGACAAAATGTAGAGTGACAAACTTAGGCCATTGTGGAGTCAAAATTGGAATTGACAGCCTAAGTACCCATCAATGTTTATCAAGCAATATGGCAAAATGCAAAGTACCCTACCCACTTCATCAATTCAAAATGCTCAAATACCACAATTTTCCCTCAATTGAACCCCTATCATGATATCTATACACTTATACTAGCATAATAGAGAGATTCGAATCGAAATTTTAAGGAAACAAGCACCTCAAACTCTCCTAGACATTTCATCGAACACGTGGAATGCAAAGTTAGTGGTGATGCCATTGTTGTAAGAATATTTAAAAGCTAAGTTCATAAATCACAAACACACTCAACAATGCAACATTCAATCATTAAAATGGAAAAAGATCGAGAATACCATGTCTATTGATACTTCACCCACGACAAAGAGAGAGGACAAAGGAGAAGAAATTGCATACCTTCAAAACCTTGTGGAGAGAAATGTGTGTGTAATGGAGGTGATGAATCACTTCAATGAGACTTCCTTATAAACGAAAGTATGGGCATGAATTGGAAGAATTTTCGTGAGAGAATCGTGGGTGCTTTATGGAGGATTGCGTAATAGAATGCGTGAAAGTAGCGTGTTTTAAAATTTGAAATATGTCAGACTTACGACCGTGAAGGTATTACTTACGACCGTAAGTAACATTCTGAAAAAAAAAATATGAAATATACAATACGGTCGTGAAAATGTAGTCACGGCCGTAATAAGGCCTCTGGATAAAAAAATGCTAGAATTGAGTTACAGCCGTAAAGGTTTAACTTACGGCCGTAACAAGGCCACTAATTCAGTTTTTTTATGTGTTGAATGAATTAAAAGAATAAGAGTGACAAAAATGACAATAACGAAAAAAAAAAAAAATTTTGAAGAGAAAAGAAACTCCCCTCTTGGGTTGCCTCCCGAGCAGCGCCGTTGTTTACTGTCTTTGGCTTGACTGGGTCCTTGCGGGACTAGTGTCCATTATTGTTGTTCTCCAGAGTGATCACTTCCAAGTTTTCAGTTTGGAATCCCTCATAGTAAGGCTTAAGAAGGTGCCCATTGACCTTGAACTGTTTGTCCGTCCTCAAGCTTCTAATTTCGACTGCACCATGTGGAGATACATTAATAACAACAAAAGGACCAACCCAACGAGAATGAAGCTTACCTGGGAGTAATTTGAGCCGGGATTGAAACAATAGCACTTTCTGGCCCTCGCAAAAGCTTTTTCGAGAAATGCATTGATCATGGAATGTCTTAGTTCGATCTTTATAGATCATTGCATTCTACTAAGCCTCATTCCGGATTTCATCCAATTCTTGCAATTGAAGCTTCCTATGATCTCTTGCTGCTCCCCAATCGAGTTCCACAGGTAGGTGGCACGGCTTCCAAAATACCAATCGGTATGGAGACACTCCAATCGACGTCTTGTAAGCGGTACGGTAGGCCCATAAAGCATCATCGAGTCGAATGCTCCAATCCTTCCTGTCTGGCCGAACTGTTTTCTCTAGAATAGACTTCACTTCCCTGTTGGAGATTTCTGCCTGCCCGCTAGTTTGGGGGTGATACGCGGTGGATACCCTGTTCATTACTCCATATTTCTTTAACAAGGCTTCAATGGTTCGGTTGCAAAAGTGGGTCCCCTTGTCACTGATCAATGCTCGGGGTATTCCGAACCTGCTAAAAATGTTAGCTTTCACAAAATCTGCAACAACCTTAGCGTCATTAGTACGGGTGGCCTTTGCCTCCACCCATTTTGACACATAATCAACAGATAGAAGAATGTAATTACAACCAAACGATGGGGGAAAGGGTCCCATGAAATCAATGCCCCAAACATCAAAAATTTCACATACAATTATAGGGTTTTGAGGCATTTGATCTCGTTGGGATAAATTACCTGTTCTTTGGAAATTATTGCAAAACCGCTTTCCAATACCTTTTGTGTTGTCCTTCTAGGTCCAAAATGGTCTCCGCATGCATATGAATGGCAAAAGGTAAGGATTGATTGGTATTCTGATTCGGGCACGCACCTTCTAATGATTTGGTCGGGGCACCTTTTCCACAAGTATGGTCATCCCAGATGTAATATTTGGAGTCACTCCTCATCTTATGCTTTTTTTCCTGCGAAAAACCATCAGGTATTAGCTTAGAAGTCATGTAATTAATCAAATTAGCATACCATGGGGGATTCGCTTCGATAGCAAATAAACCCTCATCTGGGAAGGCTTCACGCAGATGTAGGTCGTCTTCGGCCTTCACTACCCTGCTAAGATGGTCAGCAACCACATTTTCGGACCCTGTCTTATCCTTGATTTCCAAATCAAACTCTTGTAATAAGAGTATCCACTGGATGATTCTTGGCTTTCCATCCTTCTTTGCAAACAAGTGCCTTAATGTTGCATGATCTGTAAAAATAATTACTTTAGAACCTAATAAATAAGAACAAAATTTTTCTAAAGCAAATACCACAGATAGAAGTTCCTTTTCAATGGTGGTATAGTTCGATTGAGCCTGATTCAAGGTTCGGGAGGCATAGTAAATCACATGGGCCGCTCTCCCAATCCGCTGTCCCAAGACTGCTCCCACTGCATAGTCACTGGCATCACGCATTATTTCGAATGGAAGATCCCAGTTTGGTGGTTGAATAATCGGAGGCGTAGTCAACCGCTCCTTTAGTTGATCAAAAGCCTTTTTGCACAGCTCGGTGAATTCAAATGGTACATCATTTTGCAACAAATTGCACAGTGGTGATGCAATTTTGGAAAAGTCCTTGATAAACCTGCGATAAAAACCTGCATGCCCGAGAAAAGATCGTATATCCCGCACATTTGCGGGGTAAGGTAATGTAGATATGAGGTCCACCTTAGCTTTATCAACTTCTATCCCCTTTTCAGACACTACATGACCTAACATAATTCCTTTATCTACCATAAAATGGCATTTCTCCCAATTTAGGACTAAGTTAGTGTCAATGCATCGTTTCAAAATTAATGACAAATTATCCAAGCATGCATCAAATGAGTCACCCCACACACTAAAATCATCCATGAACACCTCCATAATTTGTCCTATATATTCAGAAAAAAATGCTCATCATACAACGTTGGAATGTTGCGGGAGCATTGTACAAACCAAAGGGCATGCGTCTATATGCAAAAGTGCCAAATGGACAGGTGAATGTGGTTTTTTCTTGATCTTCTGGTGTAATGGCAATTTGAGAATATCCAGAAAAACCATTCAAAAAATAGTAATGGGAATGACCAGCTAACTTTTCTAACATTTGATCCATAAAGGGAAGGGGAAAGTGGTCTTTTCGAGTGTCAGCGTTTACCTTCTTGTAGTCGATGCATACCCGATATCCAGCTTGGACCCTAGTCAGTACAAGTTCTCCATCCTTGTTTTCTACTACCGTTACTCCAAATTTCTTGGGCACCACTTGTACTGGACTGATCCACTTGCTTTCTGAAATTGTGTAAATCATCACTGCTCCTAACAGCTTTAAAATCTCTTTCTTCACCACATCCATCATTGCTGGATTTAGTCTCCGCTGAGCCTGTCTTGATGGTTGATCTCCTTTCTCAAGTAATATACGATGCATGCAGATTGACGGGCTGATTCCTTTGATATCCACAATGGTCCAACCAATCGCCTCCTTGTGCTCCCGAAGAACCCGAACCAATTTATCTTCTTCCACCTTGGTGAGGTTGGATGAAAAAATTACGGGAACCGTTTCTCCATCACCAAGAAATACATATTTCAAATGGGCGGGCAGAGATTTCATTTCCACCGCTGGGGCCTGCAAAATAGAAGGTAGCAATTTGTTAGGATAGTCTGTTAACTGAATTGTTTTAACAGCATACCTGCATGGCGCGAGTCCCAGCGAATTAAGTGCAGTGATTCCATCTTGCAGTTCCTTGCTCATAACCAATTCGTTGTCATCATCTTACCTTAACGATTCCAAAATAGCTGTTTCTAGCTCATCCCTGCAATTTAACTCAAAGATTTTCTGCACTGTAGGAGTAATGACATTAATAGATTAGGCAGCACACATATCATTTGGATGCTTCATTGCATCGTAAATATTAAATTGCACCACCTCCCCATTGAATTCCATGGTCAACACCCGCTTTCTCACGTCAATTATGGTTTGGGATGTCCACAAAAAATGGTCTTCCTAACAATATAGGAGTAGAGTTAGGAAAGTGATCATCATTCATATCTAACACATAAAATTCCGCTGGAAATACCAACCCTCCTACTTGCACTAACACATCCTCAACTACCCTGTCTGGATACGCATTGGAGCGGTCGGCTAGTTGGATGATAACACTTGTTTTAGTCATTTTGGTAAGCTTTAATGCAGTGTAAGTAGATCTAGGCATTACATTTATAGAGGCTCTTAAGTCTATCAGTGCGTGATCTAACCTTGGTGTTACCTATTTGACATGGCACAGTAAACATACCTGGATCCTTAAACTTAGGAGGCAATTTCCTTTGAAATAGTGCTGAAACATTTTCCCCCATTCTTACTCTCTCGTTCCCCACCAATTTTCCCTTGTTAGTGTACAGATCCTTTAAAAACTTTGCATACCGGGGGACTTGTTTGATGGCATCCAATAGCGGAATATTGATTTCAACCTTCATAAACATTTCCAAAATCTCTTTTTCTTTGCCCTCCTTGGTTTCCCTTGCTAACCTACTAGGGAAAGGTGGAGGAGTTATTTTAACATTTAAATGGGAATCAGTTTTTACTTGAGAGTTTTGCGAAGTGTTGTTTTTGTTTCCGGCTCCTACTTTTTCATCTTCCTCCTTTTCAGGTGCAACCGATTTCCTTTCCGGACCCTCAACTTCCTTTCCACCCCGGAGAGTTATGGCACTCACGTTTTTGGGATTCACCTCTAGCTGTGATGGTAACTTCGCTCCAAATTGCGCCTCTAATCTATTTATGGCAGTGGCCATTTGGCTCATTTGATTTTCCAGGTTTTGAATGCTTGATTTGGCATCTTGTTGGAATTGCATCGTGTTAGTTGCCAGTATTTTTATCATATCTTCAAGAGATATACCTGAATTCTGAGGTTTTTGTTGATATTGCCCCTGTGGTTGAAAAGTCCCTTGCTGCTGGAATTGTCCTTGTGGCTTGTTTGGAGTAAAACCTGTGAGTTTGTTATTTTCGTAGCTCAAGTTAGGGTGATTTCTCCACCCAGGGTTGTATGTGTTGGAGTACGGGTTGTACTGCTGTCTTTGGAAAGGGAAACCTCCTGCAGCATTTACCTATTCATTGTTCTCCTCTTGCAACACCAGAAAGGTATCCGTTGGATGTCCAAAATTTGAACAGATTCCGCATGCTTTGACTTGATTCGAGTTCCCTACAGCAAGTTGCTTAACGAGATTTGTTAGTTCATATAACTGACCTTCGATATTGGAACTACTTACCTCATTCACGCGGCGGACTTGCAATCCCTACTTGAGTTGAATTGCTAAGTGTTCTCAGCCATGTTGGAGATTAAAGCCCGTGCTTGTTCCAGTGTCTTGTCCATTTGCGCACCTCCACTTGCGGCATCTATCGTGCTTCTATCAATCGGTGCTAGACCTTCATAAAAATACTGCACCAAGAGTTGTTCACTAATCTGATGATGAGGGAAACTAGAGATGAGCTTCTTGAAACGCTCTCAATACTCATACAATGTTTCATTGTTGTTCACATATCTCCTTTCTGATGGTACCAGCTCTAGATGCAGGGAAGTATTTTCCAAGAAAAGTCTTTTCAAGTCATTCCACGTAGTGACTGTTCCAGATGGTAGACAATAAAGCCAATCTGTGGCGGCATCCTTCAATGAGAATGGGAAAGCTCTCATTTTTATTTGCTCCTTGGTAATGCCTGTGGGTCTCATACTATCGCAAACCACATGAAACTCCTTTAGGTGCCTATATGGATCTTCACCAGGATTCCCTCGAAAAGTCGGTAACAAGTGAATGAGCCCAGATTTAAGCTCAAAAGTTTTTCCCTCTTCCACTATAGGGAAAGTAATACACAGTGGCTGCTGAGCAACATAGGGAGTAGCCAGTTATTTAAGAGTTCTGTTGTTGATGTTATTAGCTGCCATTTGTCGTGCTGCTCTCCTTGGTTGTCGAAAATCTCTCTCGATTTCTGGTCAAGATCAAAGAGTTAAAATTAGTTGACCGAGTTCTATGCATATAAGCAAAGAAGCAAAAAATTATTTTTTTTTTTTTTTTTTTTTTTTTTTGAAAATTATAGAAATAAAGTGAAAATAAAATAAATTAATTAAAATGCAGAAAAAATAAAATTCTAATTCATTAAACACTAAATTTGTTAACTGTTCCCCGACAACGGCGCCAAAATTTTGATGCACGTCGCTACACAACAAAATTTAACTAAATATCTTACTTGCAAATCATCAATTTTAATTGTAATAACAGAAGTAAGGATCGATCCCACAAAGAACGGGAACTAAATTAATGCTATGTCAATCAGAATAGATAGGGGGGTTTTGAGTTCAAATATTGTAAGTGACTTGAAAAATAAAGTAAACACGTAAATTAGCTGGAATATAAATCAATTATTAACAAATCCTAGTTCTCAGGTTCAGTTGTATTTTATCACAATATTACAACTTTCCAAGTAATTCGTATTCAATTCAATTCTTGATTTGTCACCCGTAAATAGTTAACAAGTTCTAACTACCTCTTTTCTTCCTTGATTGTGTTTAATTAGAACAAGCTCTCTAATCAAACTATAGCTATTGGGAAATATAAAATAAGCTCTTTATATTTTATACAATAACCAAATAACACAAGAAGAAATTAGGTGATCTAGATTACCAATCACACAAGCTCGTGATGATTAACCTAGGTTGGAATTCAAATGAAATTGCAAAAATCTCAATTGCTACTATGAATTGAACAACAAGACAATTACGGGTCTAATTATTCAATTTAGCATGCATCAACACAATAAGATATGGGATAGGCCTAAATCACATATATCATTGTATTAATTGAAATGAAGTGCGTAGAAATCCAATAACTAAGAATATAGAATTTTAACACTAAATTACTAGTTTGGAAAATAGAAACATAATGAAATTAAATACAACGTCCCCCTTGAACTAGATAGAGAACTTAGCCGCTTAAAGCCATGAAGAATTCTAAAATTTTTCGCTCTTGATTCACCTTCTCGAGTCGCTTGATTTCTCTTCCAAGCTCCATGCAAGCCGCTCTCCTTTCAATAATTTTTTCCACACTTTTTCTGTCATGAAATTCCCTTTTTATAGCAAAAAAATCATGCCCTAGAGTTGGGCTTAAGACATACCAAAATTATGCAACGAATCAGAATAGGAAATTTCTTGACGAGCCAATTACGGCCGTAAATAATTATTTACGGCCGTAAACCAGTTTCTGTTGATTTTTCTTGTTTGAAGGTTACGGCCGTAACTTTTGGTTTATAGTCGTAAGTCATGTTCTGCTTCTTTTTGCACATTTGGAGGTTACGGCCGTAAATTTTGGTTTACGACCGCAAGTCATGTTCTGCTTCTTTTTGCTTAATGCGATGAAAAAGTTTATGGCCGTGAATGTTTAGTGTTGCGGCCGTAACTTATTTCTATTATTTTTAGAAAATTTTATTTTCTTATTTTGTAAAAAAAAATTTGTAAGTCTACAGAAACGTAGACCCGCTCTGATACCATGCTGTAACGCCCCGAGTTTCGAGGAGCGCGGGAACGTCACTTTTCTAAATTCTTGAATAAACTTTGTTGCGGAAAAATGATTAAATATTAAATATTGCATTTATCGAATAAAAGTTTAGCGATAATTCAAATGGAATAAGTATTTTCGTACAAATTTGTAAAAATGACAATTCTTGATAAAATGAAACAATCATTTCATTGTTCACGACTTTTTAAAAAAAATATATCAATTGTAATTTGCCGTCATTGCCCATCACTCGTCATCGTCTCTGAAATCTGCAAAAGTTGTTAAAATAACGGGTTGAGCATTTCAAAAATGAAATACTCAGTAGACTCATCGCCAGTAATTAATCTACAAGATAATTGAACACGTAATCATGCAAATAATGTAGTGACATTCTTTTCTTATTCATAGGCATCACATAGTGAAAACAAATGAACACATTCTTTTCTTTTCTTGGCTAGCAGATAAGTTATGCCCAGCATAACATAATTCTTTTATCTCAAAAGAGATATTATTTTCTCATGCGAATAAGCATAAAATCACACAAAACCACATAACACATGCAATTATAGTATAAATCAATTAGTGGGGGCGAGTTTACCTTAAATCCGACGAGTGCAAAGTTGAGCGGGAAACGACTTAAATCCTTTAAATCTCCGTACGCCTCGTCTAGCCAATAAGTTACCTTAATCTTTAGAAATTTGTAGTTTAAAAATAATAATTTACAATTTGAGGACTGAAATTGATGTTTTTGAAAGTTGAGGGACTAAAATGAATACTTTGAAAGTTGAGGGACTAAAATGAATATTTTGAAAGTTGAGGAACTAAAATGAATATTTTCAAAAGTTGAGATTTATAAATATACATATATATATCATTTTAAATCAATATGAACAAAATCAAAAGACTTTAAAAATATGGGGGCTTAAATGATTGCTTTTAAACATTTGAGGACTAAAATGTAAATCCTTTAAAACTTGGGCTTAAAATCAAATAAAGTAAATCAGCAGGGACTGAAATAAAATGGATTTGATACTTAGGGGTTAAAATAATAACTTTTGAAATTTAGGGCTGAAATGATCATTTTAAAAACATAGGGACTGATTTGAAAGACTTTAAAAGCTTGGGGACTTAGGTGTAATTTTCGAAAATAAAATTATAATATCAGATCTTCTCTCTCTCTCTCTCTCTAACCATTCACGATCAGAGAGGTGGAAGGGAGGAGGTGCGACCGACGGAGAAATCCGGTGCTACAGCCGGCGCAACGTAGCCGGCAGGTAGTGGTGGACGGCGGCAAGGGATGGGGGTTGAATATTAGGGTTTCAAGTGCGAGTTTGATGCGAGACAGAGAGGGAAAATCGCGGCTTGGATCGTGATTTCTCCGGCGAAAAACCGGTGAATATGGTCATGAGGTCAAGGTAAAGTTCTATACTTCTTCTATTTATGGGGTTTGGGTTTTATTTGTGGTTGATTTGGGGTGGGCTGCCGGTTATGGAGGGTTCGAAATTGGATTAGGTGATGTGGTGTTGAATTGGGGATTTTGGTTATGGCTTTGAGATTGAGGTTCTGCAGTGATGTTTGGATTGTGGTTGCAGACGGTTGGCAACAGTGGTGGTTCTTGGCCGGTTGAGTAGTGCAGATGATTACTGTGTCTGCGGTGATGGTGGTGTTGAGCAGTTGTAGTTGCAGGGGAGTTAGGCTGATGACTCGGTGGTTTATGATTGGTGATGATGAACTGTGGTGATGGTGAGTTTGGGGTTGATGCTAGTTGACAGATTGGTGGTTGCCGGTGGTAGTGGGACTGTGGCTCGGCTGCGTGCGGTGGTGGTGCTAAATTTTTGATTGATGATGATGAACGGAGGTGGTGGCTGAATTCTGATCGAGGAGGTGGTTGTTTTGAGGTGTGGAGTTGCAGGTGGTTTTTGGGTTGTGATGTGTGTGAGTTGGCATTGCTGAAGAAATAGGTGATTACGATGAGGATGATGAAGGGGTCGATGATGATTATAATGGTGCTTTGCTTGTATTGAATTTGTGTTGAGATTTGTGAGGAGATGGAGGACATATATAAAATTTAGGAAAGATGGTGGATAATTAGGTATGAAAAGGGTGGAATATGGCAAATCATCATTATGTTTTTGATTAGAAATTTTATATGAGAGAATAGTGGGGAAATAGGTTGGATTTCTGATTGGGATGAATTGTGGGCATTGCAGAATTTGGTATGTTATTTTAGGGAGGTGAGGGAGAGAATCAGGGATGTGAAGATGGAAGATTGCTGGAATTTGCCAAAAATTGAAATTGGTAAGGGTCATGAATTTGGGTTGGAATGTGTGGCAATTTATGTTAAATTTACGATTTGAGGGGATTGATTTGTGGTTCGAAATTGGAAGAAAATAATACAATTAAGATTTTGAACTAGAAATCAATTTGAGTCCAAAAATATATAAAAAAAATCTGGACGTAAATCAAATAATGAATTTGGATAACTTTAAAATCCTTAAAATTTGAATTAAGATTTAAAATGGTGACATTGGGATATGTTGAATAAGATTCTTAAATTTAAATACGATGAAAATTAATTTAATTTCATTCTTAATTTGGCTAGACGAACACTCCTTTAAATTAAATGGAAAAAGTCGTAGCGACGCGCATTTAAAGTTTTAAAACATTTTATTTAGAAAGAAATGAAAATTTCCGGTCGCTACAGCATCAAATAGGGGCTTAATTAAATTGTGTTTTTTATTTCTTTCGTGCATCGCACTCTTAAAGAGGGGGTGGGCTGCTATCTGGAAAAGAATATGGCTATTGAAGTTCATAAATGCTGAGGTTGACAAAAAAAAATGTGAAATCGTTTATTGTTAATTTAAAAGATGATATAACATGTAAAAGAACAGAATTGTATCACATATGCTACACATCAGATCTTCGAAGAGATAGCTGTCCGACTCCAAGAAAGATATGTAGTTATTTGTTATATATTCAAATTAAAAAAAAAAAAAACCCTTGTAGACACGGATTAATCAAGTCGCTTTTTGGTATTTTCAGCTTCGTCGGCGGCCTCCACCTGCATCTTGGCCGTCTGTAGATCAGCCTCCATCGCTTCCTTCTCCGTTTTCGCCTTCATTTTCTTAGTCTGACCTACCACAAATGCTCTCAGATACCGGAAAAATTCTTCAATGGAAACTGTGCAGGACAGGCACCTTTTCTTCGCACGAGATACTGCCGAATTTTCGCGCCTCCGTGTAGCGGCGGCGTCACTGCTTGCCGCCGGTGATGACAAAGGGAGGTCTTCCATTCATACCCGGAACCTGTTGGCTTTCATGCTAAATAGTAAATACTAATGGCGTGCAAGAAGATTTGGTGCAAATCTTAAACGGTGGAGGCTTTAAATAAAAGATTGCAACTTGCCACGTTAGTGCATGTCGTGTCAAATTTTAAATCTTTGTGATTGCGATGGTACATACAATTTGAGTAAAAAATAAAGGAAAAATTCTTCTTATATCCCCGTCATACCGTGGGAGGTACCGCCCCCTCACAAGGGGGGCGTGGGGCCCTGGGGTACAAGAAGAAGGGCCAAAAAGAAAAATTAATCTTAGGGAATGGAATTTTTGTGAACTTATTTTTTCTGAAAATTAAAAATCAAAGTGTTTGATTGCAAAAATGAAATTTGAGTAAGAAGAAAATAAATTTCATGTTTTGATGATTGATTGGTAATATTTTACATGTACTTGATTGGTGATAATATCATTTAATAATAAATTATTTAATGAATAAATAATATGAAAATACGTGAAAGTGGTGAAAATGTGTGGAAAAAGTGATTTAAAAAATTAAGTAATTTAAATTGTTCATTTAAATGATCTAGCCGAACACACAAGATCATTATATAAAAAAAATCATTAATAATTTATCATTTAATTAGTTTATGAGAGGTAGAAATGTTTTGCGCAAAACGTTTACATGCCGGGAGGTTTTGTGCAAAACATTTACATTTTAAAGACGTTTTGTGTCAAACATGTATACATACTACCTTTATTCTTGTGCATTGATGATTTTTTCCCAAACTTTTCAACCAAAAATCTATGCCAGCACAGCATTTAACAGATTAGTTAACAGTTTTGGACGGTAAGACGAATTCCGTAATGAAAGGTGATTTTGAGGGTGTAATTGCAAAAAGTGAAACGATAGGGATGATTTTCACAATACACCCAAATGATAGCGACGGTTTTCGCTATTTACCGTAAAGAAAAAGTATAACATTGGGTCAATCAAAAAGTTGGAGACCAAAATTCAAGAAAACAAAGTGAATTTCATTTTGCCTGGAAAATCAATTTCCACCACTTTGGTAAGACAAAGAATTCCTTGAAAACACGGAATTGTTCGCCATTTGTCAGAGACCTTTGACATTTTGAGGAAATATCGGATGAAGCTCAACCCCGCGAAATGCGCTTTTGGGGTAGCGTCTGAAAAGTTTCTTGGATTCATAGTGAACAGGAAAGTGATTGAAGCCAATCTGGATAAAACCAAAGCTTTACTAGATATGCGCTCTCCTGGTGCCCAAAAGAAGTGCAGAGCTTAACGGGAAGAATTGCGGCCTTAAGTCGATTCGTTTCTAAGTCCACTGACAAATGTTTGCAATTTTTTAAGGTCTTGAAGGGAGGAAAACGATTTCAATGGACCCCGGATTGTGAGCAAGCCTTTGCTGACCTGAAATCATTCCTGCGTCAGGCCTCCCTATTGTCTAAACCAAAGGTCGGCGAGCCGTTTTCCCTGTATTTAGCCGTGTCAAAGGAGTCTGTTAGCTCATTTTGATCAGAGAGGAGAATGGGAATCAGCTTTCGGTGTATTATGTAAGCAAAGTCATGCTGGATGCAGAGACGCGATATCCAGACATGGAAAAACTTGCTCTAGCACTAGTCACTGTGGCTCGCAAACTCCGCCCCTACTTCCAGTCGCACTCCATCCATGTTCTCACGAACTTTCCTATGAGACAGGTATTACAGAAACTAGATGTATCAGGAAGGTTAATGAAATGGGCGATAGAAATTAGTCAGTACGACCTGCATTATGTGCCTCGAACAGCTATAAAAGGTCAAGCATTAGCAGATTTCATAGTTGAGTTCACGCATCCGCTTGAGGTGGAGATGATTGATAACACGGATAATAGCCTTGAGTGGAAATTGTTCGTTGATGGGTCCTCGGTTGAAGGAAGATACGGGGCAGAGATACTGCTCGTGAGCCTGGAGGGACGCAAGCTGCATAGCGCGATTAGCTTTGGCTTTAAGGCCTTGAATAATGTTGCAGAAGCTTTGGCTTTAAGGCCTGGATTAAGGCTTGCAAAAGCTCTAAAAATTAAGTCAGTGGTGGCGAGCAGTGACTCGCAACTTGTCGTAAGCCAATCTGACCGACGATTCTCTGCCAAAGAGCCAGCCATGATTGCATACTTGAAGAAATTAAAGGACTTAGCTACCCACTTCGAAAAAATTGAACTGCTTCATATTCCCAGAACTAAGAATTCTAATGCAGATGCTTTGTCTAAACTAGCAAGCAGTAAGGATACCGAGCTCCTCAATTTGGTGCCAATTGAGCATCTGCCGATCTCTTCCATCGAATAAGGAGCGGAGATTTTGGCAATAAAAGAAGAAGGTTCTTGGATGAATCCTATACTGGCATACTTGAAGCATCAAACTCTACCAGACAAACCGGAAGCAGCTCAGAAATTGCAAAGGTATGCAGCAAATTTCATCCTCTTGGACGATCTGCTCTATAAACAGAGCTACACCTCTCCGTTGGTGCGATGTGTTGGGCCAGAGGAAGGACAGTATATAATTAAAGAGATTCACGAAGGCATATGTGGCAACCACACTGGAGCATTATCACTGGCTTGGAAAGTCCTCAAACAGGGATATTTTTGGCCAACTATGCGAAAGGATTCTCATAACTTCATCCGTAAGCGCGATAAATGTCAGAGGCATGGGACCATGCCGCATCACAAATTAACTGTGGTAACCAACCCATTGCCCTTCACGAAGTGGGAGGTTGATATTATTGGTCCTATGCCCTGAGGTACTGGCAACAACTGTTTCGCAATAGTGGTGATTGATTACTTCACCAAGTGGGTCGAGGCGGAGCCCCTGATGAGGATTACTAAAGCCAACACTACCAAGTTCATCTGGAAGAATATTATATGCAGGTTTGGAATACCGCACTCATTGGTTAGTGATAATGCAAAACAGTTCAAAAAGAGAAGTATTGATGAATTGTGCGATGATTTGGGAATCAATAAATTATTTTCATCTCCGCATCATCCACAAGCAAATGGGCAGGTGGAAGCCGTAAACAAAATCATAAAGAATACCCTAAAGAGGAAGTTGGAATCAAAGAAGGGTGCATGGGTATATGAACTCCCATAGGTGTTATGGGCACTTAGGACCACCTCGCACACTGCCACAGGGGAAACGCCTTTCTCCATGGCGTATGGATCCGAGGAGGTATGTCCAGTTGAAATTGGGGTGCCTTCTCTTCATCAAATACATTATGACGAGGCGGTAAATGAATATGCACAAAGGGAAAACTTGGATTTCCTCCTAGAAAAACGGAGTGACTCCCAAGTGGTGATGGCCAGGTTCCAGGGAAAAATGGCCCGCTACTACAACAAAAGAGTAAAAGGTCGGAACTTTAACATTGGGGATTTGGTCCTTAAGAAAATCCTCCCTTCCACTCAAGAACCAGGAGTAGGGACTCTAGGTCCTAATTGGGAGGGCCCTTATAAAGTCACTACCGAGGTGGTACCCGGTACATATATGATTGAAGACCTATCTGCGTTCCTTTGTGTAACCCCTGGAACACGGATCACCTTCGTCGCCATTTTCAATAAAATGAAGTTCCCCTTAAATGATTATAACATCTTCACATAATTTAATGAAAATTTGAAGCGAGTTAAGTTAAAATATTGCGTCAAGTGCTCTTCTTTAAACATGGCGGATGTTAAAAATGCTAAAATTATTTTTGTTCATGAGAAAGTACAACTCCACCTATGGTAGTCAAGCAACAGTAAAATGATGACAATACTATACTTGAACTTCATCAAACAAGGGACTCTTATAAGCCTGCGTTGCGCTCACTGCGTCTTGGCTGAAAGTATTAAACCATTAGCAGCAGCTTGTTTAAACTAATAATCGTAAGAAGATAGAATCACAAGTGCTAAAAAGTATAACGCGAATATGGTCAAGTATTCATCAAATCAGATCTAACCAGTAAACTTGAATATCTTAAGCTGCTTAGATCTGAGGGACTACCAAGTATACAATGCGTTTAGAGGCATTTAGAGAGTTCACAATCTTACTAACAACGTCTTACAAATCAGAATTTGTGCACACAACTGTTGAACTTCACAAAAATGATCAAAATATTGAGCTAATTAAATCATTACATTTACAATTCAGAATTTGAGAAATGTATCTAAAAAAAATATAAAAAACTAAAAAACTAACTACTACCACATTTATTGAAGGACATATTTCGCAGAGTCTCCACCTGGAACAATTTGGCAGGAGTCAGAAGGAACATCAGTAGGAGAGTCTGCTCTTGAATCTTGTAGCTTCGGGTATAAGGCTTCGATCTGGGAAATGTCCAAGTTTGGAAAAGCCTCTTTTACATCCCCCAAGGCCATCCTAGCCCCGATGTTCCCAAAGACCCTCTACATAGCTTCATACTCAGGGGTCTCCTCAAAAGTGTTCTTGAAATTTTGAACCGCCTCCGCCACTTTGCCCCCCACGACCTCCTCCACCCTTACTGCAATGGTATGCTCCAAGGCTTCAGTAATTCTGGAGTCAATGTATTTCTCCAGGGAGGCATAATCCTCCTCAGCCTTCTTCCTAGCCTCCACCTCCCTCTCCATTTTGGCGGTAACTTCTGCTACCTCGGCTTCCAGTTTGCCCTTCATAGAATTTGCTTCTACTAGGGCTTCAACTGTGATGGACTGCGCGAGGTTGGAGTCGTCAAGCTTCTTGCACAGAGTCGCCACATCTGATTCAGAGGCCCGGAGGTCATGCCTTAGCTTTTCATTATCCTCCTGAAGGGGCTTTGCAAGGGCCCTATCCTCTAATGAAGATTTTCTGGCTATGGACAGTTGATCTTTAAGATCATTGATCTCTTTCAGCATGTTGTCTGTATGAAGAAGTGCAGTCTCCACATCTTTCTTGTCTAGATGCGCTTCTATCACAGAAGATTCCACCTCATCTATGAGGGGCAGTGCTCTAGCATTCATGGCTTTGGCAGCGAGTAGTTTTCGGGATGGGGTGGCGCTAGAAGAAAAGGCGGACCAGCCCTCAATCCAAAATTGTTCAATGACCAAGGCAGCCCTGGCAAGAGGGGAGCTAGGGGAGTCGAACAGGGAGGGATCGTAAGTGACGTCCCTAGGAAGGACACTAGCCTTAATCTGCTTGAGCTCTTCAGCCACCGCATGTGTCACTTCGTAAGCCACCCCAGGAATTGACATGGAAGGCTCATCCTCCAAGTCTTGAGCCTCCGCCGGCGGTGGTGCAGAGGTGGTATCCTTGCCCCTCCTGAGCCTCTTCAAAGGGGCAGGCTCATCCTCGGATATGGGCTCAGAAATGTCCTCGGATAGGGAAGATGGAACCAAAGCACTTTTAGAGCCTCTTTCCCTCTTGGAGCCACCGCGATCCGACCTCTTCCCTTTCCCCGTTATTGTGACCCCCTTGGGTTCGGCCTCTTTCTCCAAGTTTGACTGCTGGGGGCCTACAGATAGCAAGCTGGGGGAGGCAGTAGCGCAGGAAGGGGACCTTCAAGCTGGGCAGTGGACGCTTCAGATACCTCCTTTGCAACCCCCACTTGCAGGTTGGCAAGCACTTTTTTCTACTTCCTCTTGACTTCGCTACCGTGGCGAAGGGTAGGAGGGATCTTCTTGGACATAAGGCCCTTTAGAGAGATTTTAGGAAAGCCCTTGGAACCTAGCAGGAAAGAAAGAAGAATGAGACTCTGAATGCCAATACAGAAGCTACAAAGACAATGAGAAAACTCTACTCACTCATGGTTCTCATAAGGCCGTGCTTGACAAAGAGTTTGTTATGTTGGATGACCTCCTGAAAAGTGCCCCGGTAGGCAAACAGGTGCCTCACTGCCGCTAAATCTGCGTCGGAGAGGAGGCAGGCAAAGGTGGACCCTGTAATAATCCAACAAAGGAAGAAAATAAATTAAGAGTGATGAGAAAATATGAGAAGTAAATAACACACAACACTTAAAGACGCAAAGCAAAGACAAGACTCACTAGGGGAGGAAAGAGTTCGAGGAACGGTGATTTCCAGAGTGGGGTCCACGGGCGAGCTCTGCCACTCCCCCGCAACCCAAAACCACTGGTTTCTCCAATTCTTTATCGAAGTAGGATGACCAGTGATGATAGGAGGATATGAGCCTCTGGAGGACAGGTAGTACCAATCCTTGACATCCGACCTCACATCCTTATCCCTTCAAACAGATTTCTTCAGGGTGTATAAGGTGTGGATGATGTGCAACGAGATGGGATAGTCAGGGTTGACCTCTTGCCACACCAACCAAGTACCCACAGCTTGAGTCCAGAAGTTCGGAGCCAACTAGTAAGGACACAAGTTGTAGCTCCTAAGCAGCGTCCTGAAAAAGGGTGTAAGGGCAGCCTCATCCCACAGGATAAAGTGTCATAGCACACTGCCACCTAACCCGGGGGAGGACTGCAGGGTTAGCAAGAAGGTGTGGGATGCACCAATCTGACCACTTCCGGTATCCTGAATTTCGTCGAACCACTTGCCATATCAACGCCTCGGACTTCTGAGGCAATTTCACTACTTTTCCAGGACTCTGGGTTCGGATCAGGATCCACATGATACCCTGATACTTTGTTCACCAGGTCCACCTAACCTTCGACCCGGGCTATTTCCTCCTCAGATAGTCCTAGTTCTTCCCTGTGCACCCTAAATGGAGCACTAATACTTAAGCCCAGGTCCTGATGACCAGAAGAAGAGTCCACTGCCTCTTCTCTTTTCAAGTCCCTATCTCGCTTGCTTCGGAGTTCCCGCTAAGAGGCCTCCTCGCCGGATGATAGGTGAGCCATGTAGGTTTTCTTCACTGTCAGAATCATCCAAGTTAATTATACTGCCATATTTTCTATTCCTCCTCTTAATCTGCTCCCTAAAGAAGCGAGAACTAAAAACCGATAAAGACAATGGACAGAAACCTCTGACAGGAATCGCCATTGCCAACAGTTACTGTGAACCCGTTCCCCCAACTCTTTCCATTTTCTCTTAAAAATAGGCCAGACTCACCAAAAGAAAAACAAAATGCAGAACAAAGTTTTCAAATCCGCACTCGAAGATTAGAAATGAAAAAGTTTCGCACATGCAAAGGAAAAGAAATTTACCTTCAAAAATGAACATTCGAGGTTGTGCACTCGAAAGGAAAAACACGCCAATGGAAGGTGATGGATGGTGGAGATGATTTGCAGGGTGGAAAATCCTTAAGAAATGCTGAAAGGCTTGCAAGGAAAGGAAGGATGCTAGTATTTCTTGCGAAAAAGTTACTACGAAAATTCTGAGAAACTGGTAAAGAAGAAATGCTAGGATGAAG
This sequence comes from Ligustrum vulgare, assembly GCA_963555705.1. Lineage (NCBI taxonomy): Eukaryota > Viridiplantae > Streptophyta > Magnoliopsida > Lamiales > Oleaceae > Ligustrum > Ligustrum vulgare. The sequence goes on along the minus strand of OY743184.1, from coordinate 35,098,936 downwards.
GAGGCTTTATAGGGAACCCAATAGTCTCAAACCCTTGGTCTTTGATCCGAATGATTGATGTGGATAACCCGCGTCTCTTAGGGAAAGGGCTAATCAAAGCGCCAGCTGTAGAAGGAAGGGAAGAAACTATTCAGCTACCAAAGCGTGTACTACACGCGGTAAGGTGTCCTCCTCCATCCTCTTCATATTTCTTGGAAACAGATACCCGCAGCCTCTTTGTATTAAATGTGCCGCCTAAAAGATATGCTAGCGTAATCCAAACTTTTGTCTGGAAGGGAAAGCAAGAGTAGAAGGTTGACTTTACCTTGAGTTCGAGCCTCACTAAAGAATGGCATTCCGAGCCGTAAGTTCGTAGCGCTATGTAATGATTCCCAGCCGATTGATTGCAGAATAATTATAAAACACTGAATATAACAAATAACGAAATTATTACAAAACTACAATCCTATGGCTGTCCGCTTACGGAAAGTTACCATAACAAGACTAGTTGTAGCGCCCGGAATTCTAAATACCCGGTTCACCACATCATTTTCTGGTCTAAACTTTAAAATAATATTCTAACAGAAGAAATAACTGAAATTTATTTTTGACAATATTAAATAAACTACAATGGTCGATAAAATTTGAAAACATTTATGAAATAATTCAAAATAACGAATCGAGCCATTAATAATACAAAACATTCGGAAATGCCATAATTTCTCAAATAATTGAAAATCTCAAAAATAGCCAAAGTTTAGAAATATGGATTATCAAAATAAGATTCTCAATTATTTAACGACTATTGCCACAATCATCTATCACTTGCTACCCTCTCCGAAATCTGCAAATATTATTAAAATAGACATGAACATTTTATAAAAATACTCAGTAGACTCATCGCCAATTAATTAATCTACAATATAATTGAACACGTAAATGCAGGCTCTTTAGAAATCATAGGGTGTGGGTTGCTCTTCTCGTGCATTAAAGCACATGGTTCTCTTTGAAAATCATAGGCTCTTTAAAATCATAGGGTGTGGGTTGTTCTTTCTTCTCGTGCACATAAGGCACATAAGATATGCATAACATCATCATTTATCTTACAAGATATTCTCTTCTTTCTTTCTCATGCATAATAGCATATAAGTTATGACAAGCATAACAACATAAATATTTTCGAAGAATTATATTCACATCTCTTTTCATAAAAATGACTTTCACATAAGTCACATAACATACACATTCACATGCAATCATAATTTAAATCAATTAATAGAGGCGAGTCTACCTTAAACTTAACGAGTGTGGTTGCTCTTTCTTCTCGTGCACATAAGGTGCATAAGGTATGCATAACATCATCATTTATCTTGCAAGATATTCTCTTCTTTCTTCCTCATGCATAAAAGCATATAAGTTATGACAAGCATAACAACATAAATATTTTCGAAGAAATATATTCTCGTCTCTTTTCATAAAAATGACTTTCACATAAGTCACATAACATGCACATTCACATGCAATCATAATTTAAATCAATTAATAGGGGCGAGTCTACCTTAAACTTAAGGAGTGTGGTTGAGCGGGAATGACTTCAATCTTTTAAATCTCCATACGCCTCGTCTAGCCAATTAGAAAAAATAAGTTAAATTAGTCTTTTGAAATTTATAGTTTAAAATGATAAATAAAACTTAGGGACTGAAATTGCTGATTTGAAAGTTGATGGACTAAAATGAATAACTTTAAACTTGGGGACTAAAATGGAGTTTTTCAAAACTTTCAAGACTCGGATAAAGCGCTATTAAAATATTCATGCTGAAAATAAAAGATTTTTAAATTAAAGGATAGAGTTTTAAAATACTTGAACTCATGGGCCGAAATGAAATATTTGGAACATTGGGGACTAAAATGTAAATTTTCAAAACTTAGGTTGAAGCTCAAAATGAATATTAAACTATAGGGCTTGAAATAATTGGTTTTTAAAATAAAGGGACTGTTTAAAATCATTTAAAAACATAAGGACTAAAATGATTAGTTTTAAAACTATATGGACTGATTTATATCTCTTTGGAACTTAGGGACTAAAGTGTAAATTTTCCAAAATCAAAATTATTAAAACAAACAAAACTCACTCTCTCTATCTCACCCAATCAGAATGCAGAGGAGGGGGAAAGGAGGTGCGACGGTTGCACCTCGCAAGTCCGGCCCTGAGCCGGCGATTTTCCGGCGTAGAGTGGCGGCGAGTGGCAGCCAAGGAAAAAGTTCAGATTTGGGGAATCTGGTGCGAGTTTGGGGTGCGAAACCGAGGCCAAAAAATGAGGCTGAGTTCAATTTTGGGCTGCGAAATCCGGCGGTAAATCCGGTCTAGGGATGAGGTAAGTGTTGGGTTAACTTATTTCTGGATTTTTGGGTTTTGATTTGAGTTTGGAAGTGGCGGTCAAAGGTGGTTTACGGCGGATGCGGGGGGGTTGTGGGAATGGTTGGCAGTTGATGAGTATTGTGGTTGTGTAGTGGTCGAAAATGGTGGTGAGTGGGGTGGAATGGAGTTCGCAGGCGGTGGCTGCAGTGGTGGTGTTGTGAGGCGGTTCAGCGTTTTTTAGTGGTTGGGATCGCGATGAGGAAGTGGAGGTGGTGGCTGTAAGGCGATGGAGTTGGTTGCTGGTGGGTTGTGACGGGGTGGACGGTGGTCTGCATGTGGTGATGGTGAGGTTGGTCTTGGCCTGCTGCATTTGGTGGTGGTGGTAGAGTGGGTGGTTGTTTGCACTTGGTTTGGTCGTGGAGTTGATGAGGAAATGGAATTGCAGCTTGGGGTTGTTAGATCAAAGTTATGGGGTGTGGTGATGTATAAAGAGGGGTTGGGAAATGTAAGAGTATGGGTTGAAGTTAGTGGGAGTTGGTAGAGGTGTGGGTTGATTAGAATATTGTGGAAATCTTATGGGATTTTGGGTACACAAGACACGAAACTCGAGGAAATAATACGCGAATTCAACTGAGTCGGAAATGAATATGATAAATGAGCTTAATAAAATTTGAAATTTAAAATGATTTTGAAAAGAATATTTTAAATAAATGGATAAAATGATATAGTTTTAGAAACTCAAAATTTATTTAAAATCGAAATGGACTCGATATTTCTCGACTCGGCTAGACGAATATGTCACGACTGTAATTTAATAATGGGTGAGATCGCAGCGGCACATTTCATAGTTTAAAAATGATTATTAAATGCGTAAAGATTCTTGGTCGCTACACTAGTGCTTCGAACCTATGGAAAATTCGATCCGCCCATAAATGACCACATCGGATTTGAGGGACTAGTGTTGAGACCGTGTCCAAAAAGGAGCTCAATGAGTCACCAGTAAGGGCCCAATAAGGGCCCAACAAGCCTAATCCCATGACCAAAACTTAAGGCATCCCTCTGGGCCGGCTACCGAGGTGGAAAATCACACGAACCTTTATTATCCGAACTGGTTTATAACAAGCCAAGGTGCCCCATAACAACGCTTCAGGTAGATGATGGGACAACAGATGGCATCAGTAACAAATGCCTTTCCCCAGTTGACTGTAACTTGATAAGACGTTGCCTTTCTAGAAGATGTGACAGGCGTCCATCCCCTACCAAACGTAGCAATGATTACTTCAAAGAAGTTGTTCCACTTCTCCAATAGTTAGGGTAAAGACACGTGTAAAGTCTACCACATGTCGTCATCTTAAGACCAAAACCTCTCATATAAATAGAACATTCTCGCCTCAAAATGGGGGTTGGTAATTCATTACTCTAACTTAATATTTTACTCTCACTCCCTTTTCTCTCTTTTACACACTTATATTTCCAGCACCCAATTTATATTTGCTTGGTATGAGTACTGACTTAGGCATCGGAGTGCAAACGGGAGCCACCTCGGCCTCCTTTGCAAGCTGATTGTTTGTCCTAGTGCGCAGGAGATCCACGTGTTCAAGAGGGAGGAGCTGAGACATGTTGATCCAAGGTCCAACCAGATTTTGTGGTCAACAGCTCTAATACCTCATCAATAGTCGTAGTAGATAGTGATCCATTGGATGATAAATCCACTAACGTTTTAAATTGAGGAAGTATGCTTGCGTAGAAGTACTACACTTGAACACCCCTCATGACCCCGTGATGAAGACACTTCCTAAGCATGTTTTTTAACCTATTCCATGTCTCATCAAATGATTTTTTATCATGTTGCTGGAAAATCGATATATCATGCTTAAGCTTCACGATCTTGATAGGTGGGAAGAATTTTGTGCAGATTTTTTTAGCCAGGTCATTCCAGGTTGTGATGCTTGCAGCGGGATGTGAATCCAACCAATCCAGTGCTCTATCTCGCAAAGTATAGGAAAATAACCAGATTCTAATAGCATCGTCAGAGACACCATAATATTTGAATTGTTGACACATGTCCAAGAATCTGGAAACGTGTATTCAGATTTTCATCTGGTCTCTCGTAAAATAGATGTCCATTTTGAAATAAGTTGATGACAATGGTTTTCAACTAAAAGCTTGCTGGACCAAAAGGTGGATATGTGATGCTTGATTAGTTCTGAAAAATTTGCGGAGTTATGAAGTCGCCTACGAGCAAGTTACCTTCATCATCACCTTGATTGCTAATCGCAAGTGTACGAATTGCAAAAGAACTAAAATAAAACAAAGATAAAAACAAAAACAAAAAATAAAATAAAATAAAAATTAGAATAAAAAGGTAAAAAGTCCGAATTAGTGAAATAATCTAAAAATAAATTTATACTACAGTACCTGACAGCAGTGCCAAAAACTTGTTGCTAATCGCAAGTGTACGGATTGCAAAAGTAATAAAGTGGATTGTGAATCTGTGTATCATTTTTCACGAAGATTGAGTAAATTGTATTTTAGATTAAAATCCTTAACTGGAACTAGAAAATCAATTTGAGTTTGGAATTTTTATTTAAATTAATAAATGAAAATTAAAAATTTTGAATAATTGAAATAATTTGTAAACATGCTAGAATTGAGAATCTAATTTAATTCCATCATTCATGCCTTGATTTAAACATTTAACTACAATTCATGAAATTTTGAATATCAAATGTTCCTAATTTTATTAAAATCCTCTTTCCAGTGATGAATTAAAACATTTTCCTATATGTGACCCGACTATATTTTTATGATGAATACAAACATATAAGAAAGCATTAATATTTTATGAACACTTATGGAAGATAACATAAAGCATAGGATATATTTCTATCCCCTCTCGGAATTTATGGCAATTAAAACTTGTGTAATGAATTCTTAATCTTTCGAACTTAAAAAATCATCACAACATTGACACAATAATTAGTTATAAAATTGTAGAATTATGAAATTCGGAATTAATTGCTCAAACCCATAAATCGCATTAATTAAACACAAATCAAAACGTGAAATCCAAAAAGTAAAACTTCATCACAATTCTAATATAAAAATCTAGCCTAGAAACATGATAAAAGATAAATCAAAACAAGCATAATTGAAGTTCATCACCCTGTTCATTTGGTTGTAGAAGAATCTTCAATCATGAATCATTCGCCAAATTTGTCCCTCGATAATTTGACAGCGTTTTGTCATGAGTTTCAAAGAGTTGGGAGCTCCAAAAAGGTACCTCACATTTGGTATGTATAGGTTTATGCGAAGTATAAGTTAATTAGGAGAAGATTAGGTAAAAACCCGTGTTTAAAAGCCTAGTTGCCACCCAGTCGTAAAGGTGTGCAACCACACAGGCATAATTGGTGCGAATGCAATCGCATGGTTATTTGTTTTGGGTTCTACCTATTTCTGAACTGCTCGAGCAACCGTGCGCTTTTACATGGTGCAACCGCATGGTATTAATGATTCCATGCAAATTTCATCTTTTATTCTCTGCAAGTTGGTCCCACAGCAGGTCCTTCATCTTCTAATTGTTTCAATTGACTCCCTGGACTTCTGATTTCTTTCAATTAGCTACTTTTCGACCTCATTTGAATTCATCAACTTCTCATGTATACAAATTAGCTCAATCTATCATCCAGTTGTTCCTTATTTGCTTCAATTGCATCATTTTCTCGACTTTGGGATTATTTCTGAAATATAAACAAATAATAACAAATTATGTACCCTTTAGTCTAAAACGGAAATATTAAATCCTACTTTTAGTATATAAATAAGTGTATAAAGCTTTAATTTGTTGGCAAGTAAGATACTTAGCTATAAATTTTGCAATCTCTCTTTTCCTCTCTAGCCACCAATATAAGGATTTAATCTCGTGGTATAATTTGATTGCTCCAGGGTGTACTGAATAAAGGGTATTATGAGTTTCATGTATTATTTCTTCTCGCAGTCCTTGCATTTTTAGTAGATATATTCTAGATTTATACCTTAAGATTCCCTGAAAAGAAGTGTTATACTCAATTGGCTTTCCATTCGCCAAACTCTTACAAATTTTCTCAATTAATGGGTTGGTTTATTGTCCATCTTTGATTCTATCTAAAATGGTGGGTTTTATTGTAAAATAATTCAGTCTAATATCTCTTAGTTTTAGGATTTCCAAACTGAAGTTTTCTATTTCCTTCTATAGCTCCTTAAATCTCTTCAGTACCAGAGTCTTTCTAATTAAGGTATCAACTACAACATTTGCTTTTCCAGGATGGTAACTAATAGTATAATCATAGCCTTTTACCGGTTCCAACTATCTTCTTTGTTACATATTCAAATCATTCTGAATGAAGAAATAGGTCAGGCTTTTATGGTCAGTGAAGATCTAACACTTTAGAAGTAATGGTGCCAAATATTTAAAGCAACAACAATGTCTGCCAATTCTAAGTCATGGTTAGGATAATTCAGCAGAGGCGATTACCTTCCCCATTTTGCATCAAAATGCATTATAAACCATTCTTAGATGCATTACTGCAGATAGTGAATCCATCATTTTTCTGAGGTATAGTTAATACAGGAGTAGTCGTGAGGCATGTCTTGAGTTCTTGAAAACTCTCCTCACTCTATCAACTTGAATGGCATATTCTTACAAGTAAATTTGGTAAGTGGAATAGCGAATTTTGGAAAAATCCTAAACAAATCGACGGTGGTATCCAGTTAAACTTAAGAAACTGTAGGAGTAGTATGCTAGAACCAATTTATTACTGCTTCAATCTTACTAGGGTCTACGGATATCCCATCTCTATCTACAACATGTCCTAAGAAAATAACTCTTTCCAGTCAAAACTCACACTTCAAAAATTTAGCGTAAAGTTTTTTCTCACTCAATATAATTGAAGGACAATTTAGGTATATTTTAAATGTTCATTCTAAGACTTCGAATATATAAGTATGTCATTGATGAACATGATGACAAATAGATCAAAATAGTCTTTGAAAACATGGTTCATTAAATACATGAACACAGTTGGAGAGCTTGTTAATCCGAATGGCATTACTAGAAACTCAAAATATCCATATCGCGTACTGAAAGCAGATTTCAAAATATCTTCTTCTTGGATTTTCAACTTATGATACTCTGAGCAAAGATCAATTTTTGAAAAGACTATTGTGCCTTGGAGTTGATCTAGCAGATCATCAATTCGTGGAATAGGATATTTGTTTTTATTGTAACTTTTTTTAATTGACAGTAATCAATGCAGAATCGCATTGATCCATCTTCTTCTTTACGAATAGTACTAGAGCACCTCATGGGGATGTACTTGGTCGTATAAATCCTTGGCTTAGTAGATCATCTAATTCAATTCTTAATTCTTTTATTTCTACTAGGGTTATTCTATACAGAGCTTTTGACAAATGTCGAGCACCTGAGATTACCTCAATGCCAAACTCGATCTCTTAATTTGGTGGTAATCCTAGAAGTTTATCAGGAAATACTCCTTGAAATTTTTGGACAACGGGTAAGGAAGAGATGATTACGGGTTCTTGGTATCTGTCTGATGTAGGCTTATCCAAAATCTCGAATGTCATTAATTTATGAGTTTAGTAGCTTGGATGGTTGAGATGATTATCTTTAGGGTCTTCTCGGGTAGTGGAAATGAAATTGATTCTTCTTTAGGAAAGTTTAAAATCATCTTTTTACAATCAATCAAAACTCCAAGAATTGAAAACCAATCCATACTGAGAATTATATCAAAATCATGAAAATCAAAGGCAATGATGTCAACAAATAAATCAACATTTTTGATAAATATATTCGTATTGGGAATATAATTATTTGCATGTAGAGTGGGTCCAAAAGGAATGATGATATCAAGGTTAAATGGTATAGAAATCAGTTTCACATTTATGTTATGCTGAAAGTTCAGAGATATAAAGGAGTGAGTAGATCCTGAATCAAACAATGTATATGCTAGCTTAGTTAGGAAAAGTGGTACATGTGTTCACTAAAAATGTGTGTACCGCTAGCGTACGGGTCACGTTTAAGTAATAAAGTGTACTTTTTGAGTCTGGATTATCGATCTCACAAGAAATATAAACTCACTTACACCCTAGTTAATTTAATTTTAACAAAGAGGACACAATAAAAAGTTGGGTTTTTGTAAATTCAAAACTAAAAAAACTTTAAACTAAATTAAAATAAGGAAAATGAAAGATTAAATAGTTGGGATCATTGATTTCACTTAACTTTCTCTTAAGTAATTTCTCAACATGCAAATTAACAAATTACTCATTTACAATGTTAGACACAACATCTCTCAAAAAATTAACCCTAATTGATTAGTTTAACCTACTAAATCTCTATGTCGATTAAAACTCAATCAAAAGCATTATATCTTTGTGAAAATAACTCATTGGATTATATAGGGATAGGACTATATCTCTCTCTCCTAAATTATAACCTAGGGCATTTGTTATTTGGTCTAAAATGCATAATATCTCTCGATCATCATACACTCCATAATCACATATTTTGTGATCAATCAAACACATGGAAATAATCTCAATAAAAATGCACAAGAAAATAGGTACTTAACATCAATAAGCAAACATTAAAATTACTTAAACGAAGTTAAGCTACATCTATCATCCCAGTATAAACAACTAGCCCATTGTATATATAATGCACAAAAGTTGAGGGAAAATACATCACAAAGTATATAAATCAAATATTAAAATACAAGATAATGAAATAAACGACTTCCCATGATTTTTGCTCCATAATTCCTTGAACTTTGCTTTTAACTCTCCACCTCACTTCTTTCTTCCTTGATTCAATGGTAGAATAGAATATGGAATGAAAAATTAAAACTAAAAAATAAATTACAAACTAAAAAGAAAGCAAAGAAAAATAAAGAAGAAGAAAGAAAATAAAAGGAGAGGCTAGGGTTTGAGAGTGGAAGGGAATTTTTAACCTAATTTTTTAGAGTTGGGAAGTGGGAGTATATATTCTCCCAAAAATTAGACCTAAAAAGGTCCCAAAAGTCGAGTCAAACACGGCCTAAATAAAAGAAAAGAAAAAATGAAAAATAGCTAGGCCAAAATCGGCCCACGCGGTCGCGTAGGCTAAGGAATTGAACACTGGTCCAAATACAACAGAGGGCGCAATCGCATTGCTTTAAAACCATGCAATCTTGTGGTTCAACCCACAAGGTCAGCTTCCAATTTTTTGCAACCAAGTCACTCAATTTCTGATCTTCATATTGGTTCCCACATTTTGACTTTCATTACAAAAATATCCCTGAAATATGTGTACTTCTAGTTCTCCGTCTTTCTGGGATGTTGCAATTGAGTCTCTGAACTTTTAATTTCTTTCAATTAGGTCCCTGGACATCAAATTTACTCTTCTTTTAGCTCAATTTTTCTTCAATCTTATCTATTTTCTCTCCAATTGAGGTTGTACCTAATTGTAGAAGATAAATACAATTTATAATAAAATTTTGCTCAATTTCTCAATTAAAATGTCAATTTAAGACCAAAATAGTGTTTAAAGCACACTTATCAATGTGCAATGACATTAGCATCATTAGGCACATCGGGTCATGCCATTGCACTCATCCCCCTATGGCATTTGGTTTTTGTTGGGCTTTGACTTAATTATTCGAACAATCCCTAATCCGGTGCCCTTCCTTGCCACTTCCATAACAACGTTTAAACCTCGTATAATATGTTCCAACATGAAATTTTCTACAAATTATATAAAAACATTTTGCTGCTTCTCTCGACGTATTATTTATACGGGGTCTCTTATTCAAAAAGTGATTGGTATTCCCAACTTGATAGTTATTACCATTGTTCCACCTTCTATTTTGATTCCAATTTAGATTTAGAGGAGGACGTGAACCAGAGTTTCGGACTTCACGAGCTCGAATAATCTTTGTTTCTACTCATTCAACTAGTAGGTCTCAGTCCATTATTGTTGCAAAAGTCATACCTTGTGTGCTGGACATTTGCACATAACGGGCTAACTTTGGTTTCAACCTATCAATAAAACGATTTACCTCAAGTTCATTAGTACTCACTATGTAGATCAAAAATCTATACAATTCTTCAAACTTCTTAACATAATCTGATTCTGACATGTATCCTTGTTTCAACTGTATAAACTTATTCAATTTATGTTGCCTTTCTAAAGATGAAAAGTATTTGGTGTGAAGTTTTTCACTAAATTGTTTCCAAGTAAAATCCTTAGTCTTCTCTCTGCTTGATACTTTGCACCACCAATGACATGCACTGTCTCAAAGCATAAATAATACACATTAATTTCTCAGATACGGTCAGTGGAAATATTCCTTTCTTTTCCCTCTTTTCCTCATGATGAATGACCGTTCAAAGAATGATTGTTAATCATTAGGATAATTTGAAAGACTTGGTTTCTAACTAGTCAAATCTTTCAACTGAGATGACATTATTAGCACTAGCATCATTGCTTGCTTGTGAAATTATGAACCTTTTTAACCATCAGATTTCACATTTTACACAGTCTCACCAAATTTTACATATGGCATTGACACATAACCTATTGGTGTCAACAACTAATCATCATACAAATCAAAATAATAAATTATGGTTAAATTCAAATTTCTTATTTTGGTGATGACACCAAAATAACTTGTAGCCTCAGAAGTTTTGGCGTCGACATCAAACTATTTTTCAGATTTTAAAATCATCCAAACACTTCATTTCACTCATTTATTCCCACTTTTCTAACCTATCTCTCTCCCTTCTCTCTAGAAACAAGTTCCCTCCCTTCAAATTCCTCAATTTTGCTTTGAATTCTTGGATCAAAGTTCACCATTTTTACATTATTTACTACACTATGGGAAGAATCGAGAAATCTGGTATTAAATCGGTAGTAATCAACCCATTATTAGAGATGAGATGAGTGATGAAGAATAATTTCTCTTGGTGGGTCCTCACAGGTGGAAGGCGACGAACTTTGGTGAAACACACTGGAGTTCACGTGTGGCACCTTCAAGGAGTGGTTCGAGTTCTTCTTGACCTACGGGTCGTACGGGTAAAGAAATATAGTGATGATGATGATGGTGATGATGATATTTTACGTCATGGTGGCTCGGATTTTCCAAATGCCTATTTCTTCATCAATGTTGCATTTCGTCAATACAAGAGTATGAAGAAAGAAGAGGTAATCCCCGGTTGACAAGTAAACCTTACCTTTCTTACTAACCTTAGATTTGAATTTTTGCCATACTTTCAATGCATGAAATGGTTGAGATTTTTGGGTTCGAGTCTAGGGGTTAGTGAGAGACTAGTGCAATTATTTTATTCTAATGTCGATGCTAGTTCTGAATTGCTCAATAGGTCGGGGAATCTTCGGATCATTTACACAAATTTGTCAAGTGGAAAACCTTTTGGTTGAGTTCAGATGATCTTGACAAAAAATTTAGTATGTTGGGCGGGGGTTTATGTTTATGATATTCAATTTGATAAGCTAGAAGCATCCTGTTTGGTATTTAAAAATTCAGACATTACCGTACCTCGTTCTGATGCTCCTTACCTTCCCCGTGATACTCTTTTGCTTCATTTTATTTTCACTCATACCATTAATCAACGGTCGAGAAAACACACTATCCTTACTCCCAATGACATGTGGTTTCTCTCAATGCTGATACGAGGTGAAAGGGTGAAGTTGCCACAATTGATCACTAATGGCATGATCTTGATCTTTACTAGTTTTAAGTCAAATAAACTTCTTTATGGATGAGTGATCTTGGCATGTTTATCTAGAGAGAGGATCGAGCTCACTATGAATATTTTCATGTCCATTCACCCAAACACAATTCTTGGGGAACCTTTGATGAAATTGATTAAGTATGTTGAGGTTAATGGAGATTGGATTCCGAAGGCTATTCAGGGTGAAGGTAGTATCCGAGTACCACCAATTTCGTAGAAGCCAGTATATATGGAGGGAATCGAGTGAGAAATGAGGGAGGAAATGGATTTTGTAGAATGGGAGCATGTTCCATCCACTGTGTTTGATACCTTCATGATGGAGTTTCGAGGTTTTCAACTTGAGACTCGAGCTAATTCTGCTAGGTTGATCCAAGCGCAAAGTTCGTTATTTTCCTACATGCATGACATGATGGACGAGATCCTAGCTCGTCAACACCGCTTGGAGGATTGAATCAATGATCTTGAGGATGAAGCCCTCAGGATGATGACGGTGATAAGTAGATTTCCCTCCTCTTTTGATGTATCCCTTAGGTTGCTTCATGTTATGTTATGTCTTTCTCCCTTTCTTTCTATCTACCCTTCGGGGTATGTTACATTTCTCTTCGGACTTTTATGTTTTATTTAAGGCATAAGCCTTTTTTATGTAAACTATGGTTTGCTTTGTTCTTATGTTGAATTTTCATTCTATACATACAAACCATAACATGCAATCATAATCAATCTAACATATTGAAGTAATTTAAACAATGTACAAGCTTATCTATTGAGTTTGGATGTCAATCGATGAGCTTTATATATGTGTGAACTATATAGAACCGCTTTTAGAACAAGAGCTCTGCTATCACGTTTGTAATGACCCCAAACTTCATGTATTATTTAATAACGAATAAGTTAAAAAATGGGATAAAATTAAAAAAAGAAATTGAGCAGGAACCAATTTTGACACCAAATGTCCAAAATCTGAAAGTGTAGCTACATGAGTTTTGGTATCGACATAAAATCAGGGGGTGTCGACACCTACACTATTTTCGAGAAATTTTGTTTTGGTGTTGACATCTAGGGTTTCAGTGTCGATGCATAATAGACTAAAACATAATTTTTGAATATTGAAATGTATCTTTAAATCCATGAATTCCATAATATGAAACTAATTATTAAACTTCTCCAAGCTAATTTACGTAGTTATTTTGAAAAGTGAATTTACAAAAGTATTCAAAACATCCTCCTTTCGATTTTAAAAAAAAAAAAAAAAAAAATCTTTACAAAATTATGTTGACATATGGTTAACTTAACATTATTGTTTTGATCATAACAAACAAGTTTATCTTGCATTGTTAACATATATGTTTCAAGTGTTTCATGCAGTGATATTCTTCAAAGCATTCTATGTCCAAATCATCTGTTAAATGATCAAAGATACATGATCAAGCACACAAGATGTGAAGATCAAAGCTATTCAAAGATCAAGATAGAATCGAAGATATTCAAGATAAAGATTCTAGACGTAAAGTATGACAAGAAGATCAAGAATTCAAGCATACAAGATTAAAGCTCGAATTTAAGTTGACTAGACCTATGTAAAGGTATAACGCTCTCAATCTTTAACAATGAATTCCAATGAGCTTGAAAATGATTTTCATGCATCAATCACATTTCATCAATTGTATAAAATCATTTTGATTCAAAATACGAAATAGCATTTGGAAAAAAGGACACATTTCGATATAAATATAATTTTTCAAGAATTTCATACTTTGGTCAACCAAAAGTTAGCGGTTGACCGAAAGATTGATCAATCGAAATGGTAGTTTTGCTCAATTGAAACTCCATCAATTAAATGACGGCTACTTTGCACTTTCGATTGACCGAAGTGATCAACCGAAAGCCCATGTTTTTCCTTTATTTTGATCTATAAATAGCATTTTCTCTTGCATTCAGTTCTAACAACTAAGATGAGATTTTGAGAAAGGCTTTTTATTGAAAAAATTCATTATTATTACTTGATTTATATTCATTTATCTTAATTAGAAAACTTTGATTAATCTAAACATAGTTTTATCAAACTTATCAAAGTTTTTGTGGAGGTTCTTGGTTTATATTGTATTATATATATATATATATATATATATATATATATATATATATATATATATATATATATATAGAGAGAGAGAGAGAGAGAGAGAGAGAGAGAGAGAGAGAGAGAGAATATCTATTAAAGAACTTTGATTATTTGTATCATATTTTTCATCATCCTTTGATTTATCAAAAGTTCCATTGTCCAAATACTTTAAGCTTAAATTATTGTTAATTATTCAAGTATTTGTCATCTGTTGGTACTTAATGTCACGAACCAAAAATTCAGGCTATATTTTTTTTTCAAGTCTGCTGTTGGCTACTAGTAGCATAAAATAACTGAAAACGTAACTACAAGGGGCTACTAGTAGCGTACTTTCAGAAATAGGACAACTTTAATACATTTATTAAAAACTCTTTCTAAACTTGTTTACCCTTCTTACACATTTAGGATTATTATCCTTACTTTGATTTTAACATTTTAATAAAAATCGAGTAAAAATAGTTTCAATATCAATATTTCATAAGAGTGAAACTTAAAACTTTACGCGGAACTTTAAAATATAAGGCTCATTCTTTTCATACACTTTACATCTCAAAATAAAACCCGAACTAATAATTTACTCATAAATATAAAGAGAATAATATTTACATTCCAAAATTAGTTTAAGCTATAGAGAAACTTAATCCCTCATTATCTTCGGTTACCAATGAGTACTCTTCATTCTCGACGAGCATTCTCCATTGGGAATCCACACATACAAGAACGAATGCTCCGTTGCTTATAAAAAAAGATATGAAACCACTGTGAACCACGTAGTTCAGTGAATAAAACTTGATGCATGTAATAAGAGGTTAATTTGAACATAAAGTGTATGAAGTCATATAAACATCTATCATTCTCATTATTTTCTTGTCAAACTTTCACATTTTAAGGAATGAATATAAATCATATACTTTATCTCTTAACTTTAACTTCCATTCTTTACTAAAGTAATAATTTGAGCATCCGAATAACAAACTTAGTTTGCTAACCAACTCAAGCAACTTTAAAGATCATATTCAATTCAATCATGATAACAAATTTCATTGATATTGATATCATACAAGCATCATTTACTTATTCTCTTACATTTGCTTCTTTTACTACTTTCTAACCTTAACATGAATTCTCATATAGTACAAGAAATCATAATCAATTCAACGTATCATTTGTAAACACTTCACAACATTTATTTCCATATAACTATATTCAATTAATCAATTTCATATTTATGACATGAATGTCATGCATGAAGTGATATGCATGAGTGATAATGTTATTTTCTTTCGCATGCTTTCTTTCTTTCTTTCATTTCTTTCTTTTCTTTCTTTCTTCTTTCTTTGAGAAATGACATAATTGAAAAATACAATATTTTTCTTTTCAAAAGACCTTTTTTCTTTTCTCTTTAGGGGCACTTCCCATATTAGGGTCATACACCGCACGTAAAAGTTCTTTTTATAGCACAAGGTTACAAGAGTGTTCTTTTACACTCACGAGTTTGCTAACTCGATTCTTCTTCTTCTTTTCTAGAGCACTTGGCTCATGAGCATGCTAGCTCGAATGGGACTTACTCCCATAACAGACACCCATACTTTCTACTCAGCGTCCATGTCAAACAGGCGTCCATACACCCTAAGTGTAACCAAGACCGAAAGTCATGTTGCATGTTTTAAATGAATCTTTCTTTCTTTCTTCTAGGGGCATCTAATAGCCCATGACCTCAAATAGGGACTTTCTCCCTAGGTGTACAACATAAATAAGGATTCTTTAAAGTTTCAAAATCATTTCTTGAAAACATCATTTGAAATATCTTATAAATAATCATTTCGTCACATATTGAAAACACATAATTTACTATTTTATGATAAATGATCATGCATGCTTGTGATGATGAGATGAAATGCTATTCATCAAATATCATATGAAAGACTTTACATAATAACATTCAATCACATATTGAAACATAATATCTTATCATTTGCTTAACACATAAAGGATCAAGATCAAGTCTTTCACTGTAGAATAAAGTTTCCTATGTTTAATATATAGCATCTCAACCTTTGAGTTACATCCTAGAAGCTGAATTTAATCCTTAGCTTCATCAAAATCTTGATTCTAATTTGTAGGTGATCACAAACTTAAGAAAGTAACCCAAGTAGATTTTTACATCACTAACGTTACATCTTATTACTTTTCATCATGTGTAATAACATAAAATACAATCCAAACCTATAACCCAAGTGTTGCCATAAGTTTGATATCATAAAATCTCCAAAAATCCAATTCTAAACATCTATATGGTCATAATTAAACATGTAATGACCCAGCTCCCTCGCTGGGGCCTTTTCCGTGTTGTACTCATGGTCTTTCCAATCCCCCCTGGTCATCATGGTCCTTAAGAGCTGCCAGCCTAGTTTCCAAGAAGTGGATTTTTACCTTCCGTAGGGATCAAACCTTGTACCTAGGGGCTAAGTACAAAGATTCTTAAATTGGTCTAATGGTAGCAGATATTTAAGAATCTTTGTACTTAGCCCATAGGTACATGGTTCGATCCCTGCAGAAGGCAAAAATCCAATTCCTGGAAAAGAGGCTGGCAGCCTTTGAGGACCAGGACGACCAGAGGAGAAGTGGAAAGACCATGAGTACGACACGGAGAAGGCCCCAGCGAGGGATTCGGGTCGTTTCAAAAAAGACGCATTTTTTTGTAACACCCGGCTCCCTCACTGGGGCCTTCTTCGTGCCGTACTCATGGTCTTTCCACTTCCCCCCTGGTAATCTTGGTCCTCAAGGGCTGCCGCCTCGTTTTCAGGAAGTGAATTTTTGTCTTCCACATGGATCAAACCTTGGTGCAAGGTACAAGGTTCGAAACCCATGGAAGGCAAAAATCCACTTCCCTTTTTTGTAACGACCCGGCTCCCTCACTGGAGCCTTCTCCGTGTCGTACTCATGGTCTATTCACTCCCACCCTGGTCATCCTGGTCCTCAAGGGCTGCCGCCTCGTTTCCAGGAAGTGAATTTTTGCCTTCCATGGGTTTCGAACCTTGTACCTAAGGGTTAAGTACAAAGATTCTTAGAAAACGTACTTAACCCCTATGTACAAGATTCGAAATCCATGGAAGGCAAAAATCCACTTACTGGAAACGAGGCTGGCATCCCTTGAGGACCGGGACGACCAGGGGGAGTGGAAAGACCATGAGTAAGACACAAAGAAGGTCCCAAGGAGGGAGCCGGGTCATTACAAAACCAATTCAATCTCAACAGATTTTAGACTACTTTGATGCTTAATAATAACCATCTAGTCATGTGTATTGAGCTTGGAAGGTAACTTGAACTAATGACATGTTTGAGACATGAAGTCCAACAATATTTAACTTAGAAAACTAGTTTAAAACTCTTGCAAAATGACCATTTTAAACAAACGGTTCTAGCAGATTTTTAAAGCATATTGCTTGCCTTATAACACACTTCAAATCTTGTATAATGATCATAAAACATTACTTAATTTATAACAAATTTTAGTCATAAGGTCAACCACTTTTTGGCCTCAAAACTCAATTAAAAGCTTCCTTACATGGTACTTGAAATCATGGATTTCACACTTCAATAAAATCAATCCAAAATCAAGTTTTGAATGCATGCAAAGTAATGTTTCGAAGTGAACATTCCAGCAGATTTTTATACTAATTCAACTCCTTTTAACATGTTTTGGATCATGTAAAATGTATAGTGAAAGAGTTTAGGTTAACAATAATGTTTGAGTACAAGAATTGAGATACTTTCTAGTATGAAAACTAATTCCTACCACTTTCATAAGAGCAAGATTGACAACCTTAATACTCTTTAGTTTTTAAATCGGCTTAAAGCTGGATTTTTATACATGAAGCCCAAAAACAAGCCTAAGCCATTAGAGAGAACATGATTTAGTGTCCAAAATCAATTTAAATCATGGTTTAATGCTTTTATTTGAAACTTGAGTCTCAAATCTTAGTAAATTCACTCAAGTAACAATTTAAGGGGACTCAAAATTTAGGACAGCAACTAAATTTCAAACAAACTTTGATATAAATCACATCTTCTTTACTCCTAACTTTCTCATAATGTCCTCAACATTAAAATTTAATATCCCAATTCAAAAATTAGATTTATAACATCAATAAGTCCCATATAAACATGTAATTACCTTCATTTAAGTTTCAAAATCAGCACTTAAACTTTTTTGTCAATTTCAACTTCTAATGCTTCTTAACCTCCATCAAAACATTTCTCCACTTGTAATCAAATTCAAAAACATGTCCAATGGTTGTTATCATCCTTAAACCCAATTCCCAACATCTAAAATGTAGCACAACATCAACATAACTCAATAAAACCATTATTGCTTTACTCAAACAATTCATCAAACACTTAGAGAGCAATTATATTCTTAACTTTCAATCTTAAACATAGTTTATCCAATCAATCATAATCAACAAGAATCATATTAGAATTTGAAATTTAAAGATAATACTTGAACACAATATGAAAAACTTAACTCAATATTACGCAAATCAAGTTTCACTCATCTCTTGAAGCTAAGAAGGAAAAACAACACTTAGACAGCTCAAACTTCAAGCAAAGCTTTTCCTACCTCTTCCCTTCCTTTCCTTTCTTTTTTCCTCTTCTTTTTCCCTCTTTTTATTCTCCTTTTTCCTCTCCAAATTTGGCCAGAATTCTGCCCTTAGTTCCTCTCTTGTGTATCCACTGAAAAATGAAGAAGAAATGGTGTTAAATCATTCCTAGAATCAATTGTTTCAATAATCTTCAACTTTACTAACTTTAAACTTGATAAATCAATCCAAAACTCTATTTTAAACCTTAAACATCAAGAAGATATTTTATTGCTTACCTTAAGAATTGAAGAAAGATATTCAAAACCCAAGCTTCCCCAACTAGATTGCACTACATGGCTTCATCATCGCCAATTTCCCTTTCTTCTTCACTTGGTTTCTCTCTTCTCAGTCTCACTCTCTCTTTTCTCTCTATTTATTCATGAAAATGAAGAGGAGAAGGGCTGAAATTTTGTTCTATATAGATAGATTTAGGATAGGTTTGCAAAATGGCCCATTACTTTCAATTTTGTACAAGTTGGTCATTATGTAATTGAAAACTAAGTCTTCAAGCTCTCTTTTCCATCATCCAAGCCCTATTACTTTTGGTAAATAATTACTTCTAACCAAAATAAGTTCATGTGTCAAACACACCCTTAAAATAAGAATAGGGGAGTGACAAGTGTCCCCCTCCAAGTATTATTTTAATACAATATTTCCTAATTTTTCCTTTTCAAGGTGTCGCTTTCGGGTCAATATTTGAAGGTCAAGACGAGCTCCATTTTGGTCAATCTTTAGACCGTTGTAAAGTTCACACTTCAAGCTTCAAAACGATTACACATGCAAGGAAAACGGACCATTATACCGCCCGTACCGTTCATCCAAAAATAGCTGCTCGAATAGTTTCAACACATAACCAAATTTTCAGCATTCTTACCATTTCATGTATACAACTTTAACTCGATATTTTATTTGAAGTACTTCTCAAACTCAATTGTGCTCGAATTTAATGTCAATACGTAGATCTCAATGTGAACTACAAGGTAGTATAACATGCAAAGACATTGGATTACCATGTTGCTGGTACCATCCTCTCAAACATGGCTGCTCGACCACAACTCTACACTTAGAATTATTTTGAAGATTTTTAGCATTCCAACTACTTCTCACATGCAACTTTAGCTCGATTTTTGAAACACGTATCGAACTCAAATGTATACAAATTTGATATCAATGTTTAGATCTCATCATAAGCTATAAAATGGTATAACTTGAAATGGATAAATATCACTATATAATCCACAAAATGATCTCAAAGTTGTGTTCATCCCAATGGCAAAACTGTAATTAATAGGACTTCCTAAAATTTTCAGCTTAGTCCTCAACTATAAAATTTAATCCAACTGAGTTCAAACATCGTATATAACTTTCTCTTATGCCAATTTCTCCTCTTTTCTCATAAATTCTATACTATCTCATCATACAAAACATGTAATTGGCTATTTTCTTAAGAAAATACTTGCATCCAACTTTCTAAATAAATTAACTAAGGTATGAAA
This sequence comes from Ligustrum vulgare, assembly GCA_963555705.1. NCBI lineage: Eukaryota > Viridiplantae > Streptophyta > Magnoliopsida > Lamiales > Oleaceae > Ligustrum > Ligustrum vulgare. The sequence goes on along the minus strand of OY743184.1, from coordinate 35,078,548 downwards.
TTTTTGGGTTGTTACACTTAACTTGATTAAATCATTTACAAGAGATTATATTCTTTGAAAAACTTTGTTTGATTGCATTAGACTTTTCATTATCATTTGCATCAAAGTTTTTCTCTAACAAACTTAATTCATTACTACTTATTGAAGTGTTAACCAAACTTTCTCGAGACTTAATTTGAGTATGTCATTTTCAAGAGAGTTATTTCAATTGTAAATAAATTCACTGTACTCGGGTCATTTTGAGGCCCCTTTAAAGCTCAATTGTTATTAAAGGATATGTGCTCCTTATTATACATCACCTAAGGATAAGTACTCCTTATTGTAAGTCAGTTAAGGATAAGTTCTCTTTATTGTAAGCTACTTAAGGATTGGTACTCCTTGTTGTAAGTTACCATTGTAACGAGTTTGACATTGCTCGTGACGAAGAGCCTGGTAACGGAAGAAGTAGATCAAGTTATTTGATTGAACCTCCATAAAATATTGTTTGCATTCTCTATTCCATTTTACTTACTTACATTGTACTTGCTCTTTTCTTTCACTCCATATTGTGCAATATTGTCTCTAAGTGTTATACTTGCTTTATTAATTAATTTTACATATTTATAGCACTCTATATTGATAGTTGATTTACTTTACATCTCTTATAACACTAAGTGTTTATACTTGTATTTATTGGTTTTAAGTTTGATATTATTTATCGAGAAGTTTTATAAACCAGTTCACCCACTCTTTGTTAGTTACTCTTGGGCTAACAATTGGTATTACAGCTTAGGTGCTCATTTTTAAAAGATTCTACAATCTTGAGTAAAGGCTAATCATAATATTGAGGGGTATTCTACAAATCGTCATCCTTTCTTTGAGGGTACGTTATAACTATTGAAAAACTAGAATGATGATTTATATTCAATCAATAGATTATAGTATTTTGGATGTAGTTGAATTTGATCCTTATGTGCTTAATAAGGTTATTAAAGTTGACGAAAAACTAGACCAAATTATTTCTAAACCAAGAGAGGAATATCATGCAGATGATAAACGAAAATTGTATTTAAATGCTAGAGCAAAAAATTTACTTTATTGTTCTTTAAATATAAATGAATTTAATCGTTTGGAAAATGTGATTTTGAATATGATATTTGGCATGCAATAGAAATCACACACATGGGTACAATGAAAGAAACTAAGATAAGTCTTTTGTTTAAAGATTTTTAAAATTTCTTTATGAAGCAAGATGAACTCATTACTAGCATGATTACTCGGTTTATCGATATTTATAATGGCCTTAAAGGCTTTATTCATAAATTTACTAATGGTGAACTAGTGAGTAAAATGCTTAGGTCTATCTCCAAATATTGGAACTCATTAAGGATGTTGAGTGAAGACACAAAAGACATCAACACATACCCATTGGAGGAGCTCTATGGAACATTAATGACTTATGATCTCAACAATGTCGAAACAAAGGAGAAGACAAGAAAAGGAAAATAAGAGGCTAGGTGAGAAATTGCTTTAAAATCATCTCATGGTGAAAGCTCATCTATCTTGAACAAGAGTGAAGAAAATATTGATGATTTAGTCCTTCTTGTGAAAAATTGGAGAGGTTCTCGTAATAATCATTGATTTCGAAAAGGAGATGAAGAAGACAAAAAGATTGTTTGTTATCATTATGACAAACCTGATCATAAAAGTGTCGAATGTCAAAACAAGAAAAGATTCATCAAGAAGAAAGCACTCTAAGCCAATTGAGATGAAAGTGATAATGAGAAGAAGGAAGTGGCCAACATGTGCTTCATGGAAATTGGAGATGACATAGGCTTTATTGATAAACCTTATTAAATGGTCGAACAATAGCTTGCCAACACTACTGCATCTTCTACAATTTCATCACTGCAAAGTTTCGATCGACCAAAATATTTTGGTTAAACGAAATCGTCACGCATTTGAGCTTTGAAAATCAATTTTATTCCCAATTTCTCATTTCATAAAACCTAATTGTTCTTTTTTTTCCTCTCTAAAACCCCTTCATACTTCATATATTCATCAAAATTTTCTTCCAAATTCCAACAAATATATCTTACCAATCAAATTTAACATCAAAACCTGATATTTTCTTCTTCAATTTTATCAACAAACTCGAAAAACCCACATTCTTACTTCAAACCCTTGAAAATTCTATTTTTACTCAAAAAACCAATTTAAATTCTCTTCAATATTTCATATGCCAATCATTTTCTATCAACACACACTTGTGTTCTTATCAAAGTCCGATTTTTCAAACTCAATTTTTCTTTACCCTCTCAAAAACCTGAACCTACAATGCCTGGAAAGAAGAAGTCGAAGAAGGGAGAAGCTAGTTCATCCAACGTGGAAGTTGACACACCGTTGCCCGACCGATTAACAGATTGCCCTAATTTAATAGGTAAGTCTATTGATTTCTTTGACTTCTACCTCAATGCTCCATCTTTCTATATTGAGGATTATTTCAAGGGGATTGGGTGGAAAAATGTGGTTTCAATTTTCATAAATGCTTACCCTAGTTTAATTCGGGAATACCGAAATGCAGCCTTTTATTCCGACCATATTACTTTCACTATAAAAGAAAAATGCATTATTATAAATAGAACTCTTATTCATGAACTCCTTGGTTTAGAAGTGTGTGAAAACCGTGTCTATGTCCAAAATTATCATGTTGAGTTTGAAGGGTATAATGAGCTTGAAGTATGTAGTAGTGTCACCGACCGACCCCTTACTACAACTATGACTTTGAACCTAAATTCTCTTACTATACCTTTCAAGATTCTTCATCGTGCTACTGCACATATCATAGTACCTAGGAGTAGCCATTTCGAAGAGGTTCATCACCTCGATTTGTTTATTCTTGATTCCCTACTTGTTGGACGTAAATTGAATTTTTCTTACATTTTCATGCAACATATTCGACACGTCCATTCTTCTCCTTGTGTTTATGCTTACCATATGACATGATTCTTACAAAATATTTGAACACTTCAATGTGCCTTCGAAAAATGAACATGTCCTTAAACCAAAACACACTGATTTCATCAACCTTAACACCATTAAGGGCATGAGAATTGTTAAAGGCGATGGGAGTGGGTGTGTCATACACAGGGATTTGAAAATTCTTTAGGGCCCATTGCTTAGCCATTCACCAAAGAAGAGGCGCAGGAGGATATGCCCGTTGGTGAGGGTGAGGGTGATGGTGATGGTGATGGTGATGGCTCTCCACGATCGAGACCTAGGCCTACAGTTCCTCAAGCTACACTGCCTCCTAGATAATATCTATCTAAAGATCAATTTAACATCTTAAATGATCACATTGGTTCTCTCTCTACCACCATGAATAGCTGCATGGACTCACTTCAATACATGATGGAGCAAATGCACGTCCCAAGAGGCCTTCTTTGCACATTTCTACTCCATCTATCCTCTTGATCCTCCTCCAATGGTGGAAGAGTGAAATATTTTTATGGCTATTTTAACTTTTGAGAACTCATTTTGGAAAAATATTTTCTATTTTTTGAATTTTTTTAGGTTGTATCCTTAAACTTGAACCTATGTATAATTCTCATGTCAATTATGTTATGAACTTTCGTTTCTCGTGCATATGCTATGATTGAGGGGAAAGTTTTATCCTCACCTCCCCCATTCCTTTGTATGGTGCAAAAAGGGGGAAAGTATGATTTTTGGTTCACATATGACATATTATGATCTTATGCTATTGAGATATCATGCTTATGATGGGAAATGAAATTATGGTACTATTCTATATACAATCCATGATTTGATGTTACAATTGTGTTTGGAAATATACTTGTGATTTGTGATCTCGTATTGTGCCAAATGCAATTGTCACATTATGCTATCTTACACTATGATATGATGATGGAAAATGCAGATTTTAAGATTATGTTATCGATAAGTATATTTTATACACTTATTTCTATCTTAAAAATAGGATTTATTGTTATCATTTTAGAATATTTGCTATTGACTTAGTTGTTAGTTATTTATATTTCAGAAATATCCCAAAATTGAGAAAATGAAGGAATTGATGCAAAAATAAGTCAATTGGATGATATAAGAGTTAAAATGTTCAAATGAAGAGTTGATGAAGTCAATCAATGTGCAAATTGGAGGAGAAGTGGAAAAAGCCCAAATTGGAAGAAATCAGAAGTTCAAAGACCAGATTGATCTAATCGGAAGATGGAGGACTTGCTGTGCAATTAAATCATGAGGTCCAACTTATAGCATTTGAAAGATGAAAATTTCACAGGACAATGATAATCGTGCGTCGCACAAATTAAACGCGTGAGGTCACATGGATGACTCAAAAATCAATAGAATCTAAAAGACTACAACTGTGCGGCCGCATGAAATTATACTGTATGGCCACATGGTAGTTCAGCTGGGCTGACTGTTGGGCTTTTTATCGCTGATTTCAATAAGTTTCTCTTCTTTTCACAGAGTTTTGACCAAAACCTATAAATACCATATGTCTTGCACTTTTTTGGGGTTCCCAACTTTTCTAATTCATGTCAAACCCCTACAAAATTGTTGAGGGATCCACGTGAAGCCAAAGTGCAGATTGAAGATACAAGATCAAGAATATGAATGGGGTGACATTCTACCATCATTCTTGTGATTTATTTTCTATCGTGTATATAGGTTAGGCAATTAGTGTTAAGATTGTGATGAATCTTTAATTTCTTGATTCCATGTTTTGACTTTTCGTTTAATTTATGCAGTCTGTGGGTTTGAGTAATTTTCTTATGTTCGAGAGAGTAGGAATTCGTTATACGTATTTTAATTTCCACAAATTTTGATAGGGGATAGAGATATATCACCTATGCTTTGTGTTATCCTTGAAAGTGTTCACAAAATTTAATGTTTTTCTAATGTTTGAATTTGTCATAGAAATATAGTAGGTTCGGATTTAGGAAAAAGTTTTTATGCATCGCTCGAGAGAGAATTTAAATAACATTAGGAACACGGATTTTCAAAACTCCATGAATTATATTTAAAAGATTAAGTCAAGATATGTATAATAGAATTAAATTGGATTTATAATTCTAACACACTTGTTTTCATAGTTTTTATAGAAATCAAAATCTTCTTGCTTTCTAGTTAAATTGTTAGTCTAGTTTTAGTTTATAAAAATTCTCAAAGTAATTCCTAGTTCCGGTGAAGGAGTTTAGTCTAAAAATACAATTTACTCAATCCCTGAGGGTGTGATATTTAGACTTAAAATTCACTTTATTACTTGTATGATCCATACACTTGCGGTATCTTTATATACTTGAAAATATGCATAAGCAATCTTATACATTGAAATGATCTGTATGACTTTTATACACCTTTCACTCATTTCATGCTATAAGTATTCTACTTAGGGGTAATATGATTTCAATCATGCTACTCTACTCAAGCTTCAACGTTCCATGCTTTTCACACAATGCTCGTGATTAAAGGAAAATGTTATCTATTTGAGATCATCTTATTGTTACATGTCTTCCTCCCTATTTTGAAACTATTTTCCTATCAAGTGTGCTATATTAAAAAAGAGCTAATATGTTAAATACCACCCTTTTGCTTATGCCAAAAGATGAAAGAGATTTGATGATTTTTTTACTTGTTTTGCGTGATGACTATGGATAATCTATATACTTTGAAACGAATTATGTTACATGCTAAATTATATTACTACTTTACATTGAAGATTAAGCGTTGGTTTGTAAAAGATAAGGGGAACATATGCTCAAATTGAACTTATCAATTACTCTAATCTCCCCCATACTTTTAATCAAATGCTTTAATCGTCTGCATTATCTTTACAAATCATCTTGTTTGTCATAATAAAAAAGGAGGAAATGGTTGACCTGCAATTAACTTAACCTTATTGTTTTTATCATAATAAACAAGTTTATCTTGTATTGTTAATACATATGCTTCAAGTGTTTCAAGTAATGATATTCTTCAAAGCATTCTATATTTAAATCGTCTCTCAATGTATAAATCAAAGATACATGATCAAGCACATAAGATGCGAAGATCAAAGTCATTCAAAGATCAAGATAGAATTGACGATATTCAAGACAAAGCATGACATGAAAATAAAAAATTCAAGCATACAAGATTAGAGCTTGAGTTTAAGTTGAGTAGACCTATGTAAAGGTATAACGGTATCAATCTTTAGCGATGAATTCCAGTGAGCTCGAAAATGATTTTCATGCATCAATTGCATTTCATCACTTGTATTTAATATTTTTTAATCAAAATATAAAATAGATTTTGGAAAAGACATATTTTGACATAAATACAAATTTCAAAAATTTTCATACTTCTGTCAACCAAAAGTTACTGGTCGACCGAAAGATTGATCAACCGAAATGATAGATTTGCTGAACCGAAAATCCAACGGTTAATTTTCATAACGGCTACTTTGCATTTTTGGTCGACCGAAGTGATCAATCAAAAGCTTTTGTTTTTCTTTATTTTGATCTATAAATAACATTTTCTCTTGCATTCAATTTCCACAACTAAGATGAGATTTTATGAAAAATTATTATTGAAATCATTATTCTTACATGATTTATATTCATTTATCTTAACTAGAAAATTTTGATTGACCTAAACTTGGTTTTATCAAACTAATCGAAGTTTTTGAAAGAAAATTTTTGTGGAGATTCTTGGTTTACATTTTATAAACTTCTTCAACATCTTCACATCATTTATTGGAATTGAAGTGTAAGTCTCTCTAGTGCTAAAATTATTTTCAAAATTATCGAGGGAGAGTTCCATTGTCCAAACACTTTGAGGTTAACTTATTGTTAACTATTCAAGTGTTTATCACCTCTTAGTACTGATGTAACAACCGAAAAATTCCGTACCCTAAATAATTTATTTAGAAAGTTAGAATCAAGTTTTTCTTAGAGAAGAGAGATTTTCACGTGTTGTATGACGAGATAATATATATGATTTATAAGAATATGGGAGAAATTGATGTTATTGGTAACTTTGGAGACTAAGTTTGCATAAAAGAAAGTTGTATATAATGTTTGAACTCAATCGGATGGAATTTCATAGTTGAGGACTAAGTTGGAAATTTTAGAAAGCCCTATTAATTGCAGTTTTGCCATTATTATGAACACGACTTTGAGATCATTTTTTGGATTATATAGTGATCTTCGACCATTGTAAATTATACCATTTTATAGTTCATGATGAGATCTAAGTATTGGTATCAAGTTTGATCACCTTTAATGTCGAGAAGTGTTCTAACAATGAAGCTAAAGTTGCATTAGAAGAATAGTTGGAATGCTAAAAATCTTCAAAATAATTCTAAATGTAAAATTGTGGTCGAGTAGCCATGTTTGAGAGGATGGTATGAGCAACATGGTAATCTAATGTCTTTGCATGTTATACTCCTTATAGTACACAATGAGATGTACGTATTGGTATCAAATTTGAGCACAATTGAGGTCCAACTGTGCTTCAAATATCAAGTTGTAGTTGCTTACTTGAAATGATAAAAGTGCTGAGAAAATCAAGAAATTTGGCTAAGTATGGAAATCCAGTCAAGCAGTCATTTTTGGACGAACGATACGGGCGGTATAATGATCTGTTTTCTTTGCATGTGTAACCGTTGGGAAGCTTGAAGTGTGAACTTTACAACGGTATAAAGATTGGACAAAACGGAGCTCGTCTTGACCTTGGAATATTAATCGGAAGGTGGCTCCTTGAAAAGGGAAAATTTGGAATTTTTGTATTAAAATAATACAAATGAGGGACACTTGTCATCACACCTCAAGGGTGTGTTTGGATTATAAACTTATTTTGGTTATAAGTAATTATTTATCATAAGATATAGGGCTTGGATGATAGAAAGAAAGCTTCAAGGACTTAGTTTGCAATTACATAAGGGCTAACTTGTGCAAACTTGAAAGTAATGAGCTGTTTTGCAAACCTATCTTAAATCTATCTGTATAGAACGAAGTTCAATCCTTCTCCTCTTCATTTTGTCACCCAAAAATAGAGAGAAACCCGAGAGGAGATAGAGAGAAACCGAGGGAAAAAGGAGAAGAAAGAGAGAGGGATTGCCATCAATTGATTGTTGTGGAAGGAAGTTTCAAGCTTGGGTTTTGAATCCCTATTTCAATTCTTAAGGTAAGAAGTAATCTCTCCTTCATGTTTAAGGGTTAAATTTGGGTTTTGAATTGATTTAGCAAGTTTAAAGTTATTAAAGTTGAAGATTATTGAAACAATTGATTATAGGAATGATTTAACACCATTTCTTCATTTTTCGGTGGAGACACAAGAGAGGAACTAAGGGCAGATTCTGCACAAAAATGGAGGGGGAAAAGGAGAAGGAAAAAGAGGGGAAAAGAGAAGATAAAGGAAATTTTTTTGTACCAAGGATACTAGTAGCATCGGTAGAGGCAAAACGAGAGGCTTCTAGTAGCCTTTCCGGGTTCTGGGCAGATTGTTCCAAAGTTAGAAACCCTCACTTTTGGATGGATTTTCTAAGTAAAACTTGAATTAAGAAGTAAGATTTTAGTATATTGAAGTTACTTTAACACTTGGTTAAATAATTGTAGGTGTTATGACTCAAAATCATCTTATCTAAGTTAAAGGCGGGTGAAATTTGATTTATGTAATATTATGTTAAGTTTTTCATATTGCGTTGAAGTATTATCTTTAACTTTCAGATTCTAATATGGTTCTTATTGATTATGATTGATAGAATAATCTATGTTTAAGATTGAAAATTAAGAACAGCCCTCTCAAGTTTTTGATGAATTGTTTGAGTAAAGCAACAATGGTTTTGTTGAGTTATGTTGATGTTGTACTATATTTTATATGTTGGGGATTATGTTTAAGGATGATAACAACCAATAGTTATATTTATGAGTATGATTTTATAAGTGGAGGAATACTTGAATGAAGGTTATGAAGTAATAAAAGTTGACTTGGCAAAAAGGTTAAGTGCTTATTTTGAAACTTAAATGAAGGTATTTACATCTTTTTATGAGAGATATTGGTAAAATCTGATTTTTGAATGGGGATATTAAATTTTAGCGTTGATGGCATTATGTGAAAGTTATGAGTAAAGAAGATGTATTTTAATGACTTATTTCATAACTTGTTTGAAACTAAGTTCTTGTACTTATGATATATGAGCCTAAAACACCCCTTTAAATTAGAGTTATTCAAACCTTAAAGCTAATTTTAAGTTGGGATGTTGATTTGGGCTTGATGGTGAACTCTTGATGTAGTTTGTGCTATTTATGGCTGGTTGTGATGATTTGTAATGATTGAATAAATATTATTCCAAGACTAAGCTTAGATTTGCAAGTGATTTTGGGTGTTTGATGAAATGTGTAAATGAAATATGCCTTAGTAAGTTCTTGTGGAATTTTATCTACAAGTTAGATTTTTAACTTAAAGAATGTGAAGATACAAAGATGAGGATTAACATGAAGTTTTAAGTTGTTGATTTTGAGTAAAGAATATTAGAATTTAAGTCTTTATGTCAAGTATGATGGCATATGAAATCCTATTTTAAGTTAGTATATTTGTATAAGAAAGAATTGAAATTATGGACATTTAGTGATGAAGTTTCATGACCTATATCCATGCTTATAAAGTGTAAAATTCAGATTTGGAGATGTTTATTCTTAAGGTATGAATCTGATTTTTGAGGTTTTAGATATATGATGTTGATATCTTATGGATTAAACATACTTTTGAGGTTGCATATATGTAAATTTAGATTTGGAGACAATTATGTTTAAGTATGAATCTGATTTTTGAGTTTTTAGACATATGATGTTGATACTTTATGGTCTAAACATATTTTGAGTTTGTACGTATAAGAATTTCAGATTTGAAGATAATAGTTATGGAGATAAGAATATGAAAGTATGTCAAGATGAGACTTGTTAAAGTTTTTTAGAAATGAATGATAGCTAGATGTTATATCTAAAGCTTGTGAATTGATATGCCCTATGTTAGAATCAATCATTATGATTTTAAGTGTTCAAATATGTATACTTATGGATGAAAAATATGTTAGGATTGATTTAGGTTTATGATGATTATAAGGATCTTAGAAATGAATTTTGGAGATTTTAAGTTACGATACTTTTGATGAAACTTTGCTATAGGTTTAGAATATATTTTATGTCATTACACAATTGGGAAGTGTAGTAAAATGTGACATAAGTGATATAAAATATGTTTGGGTTACTTTCTTAAGTTTGTGATCACCTACAAATTAGAATCAAGATTTTGATGAAGCTAAAGACTAAATTCAGCATCTAGGAAGTAACTCAAAGGTTGAGATGCTATATATTAAACATAGGAAACTTTATTCTATAGTGAAATATTTGACCTTGATCCTTTATGTGTTAAGTGAAGGATAAGATATTATGTTTCAATATGTGATTGAATATTATTATATAAAGTCTTTGATATGATAATTTATGAATAGAATTTCATCTCATCATCACAAGCATGCATGATCATTTCACATAAAAAGAGCAAATTATTTGTTTTCAAAATGTGAAGAAATAATTATGTATAAGATCTTTCAAATGATGTTTTCAAGAAATGATATTTAAACTTTAAAGAATCCCTATTTAGGTTGTACACCTAGGGAGAAAGTCCCTATTTGAGGTTAGATATCCTTAGAAGAAAGAAAGATTCATTTAAAACAGGCAACATGACTTTCGGTCTTGGTTACACTTAAGGTTTATGGGCGCCTGTTTGACGTGGACACTGAGTCGAAAGTATGGGTATTTATTATGGGAGTAAGTCCCATTCGAGCTAGCATGCTCATGAGCAAAGTGCTCTAGAAAAGAAGAATAAGAAGAAGAAGAATCGAGTTAGCAAACTGGTGAGTGTAAAGAACATTCTTCTGACCTTGTGCTATAGAAAGCACTTTTGCACGCGATGTACGACCCTAATATGGGAAAAGGCCCCTAAAGAGAAAATAAAAGAGATATTTTGAAAAGAAAAATATTGTATTTCTCATTTATGTCATTTTTCAAAGAAAGAAAAAGAGAAAGAGAAAGAGAAAGAAAGAAAGAAAGAAAAGAAAAAGAAAATGATTTTCATATCATTTATTCATATCACACCATGCATTACATTCGTTCCATTAATATGATATTTGTTTATTTGAATGTAGTAATATGGAACTAAAGGTTATGAATGTGATATAAGTTGATTATCAAATGATATGTTAATATGAATGTGATTTCATTCACTTAAATGAAATATAATGTCAAAGTTAAGAGATAAAGTGTATGAATTATGTTCAAGTTAAGGTTTGACAAGAAAAGATTTAGAATGAAAGAAGGTTTTGTGACTTCATACGCTTTATGTTGAAATTAACCTCTTATTACATTTATCAAGTTTTATTCACTGAACCATGTAATTCATAGTTGTTTCATATCTCTTTTTATAGGCAATGGAGCATAAAGTTTTGTTGAGTGGATTCCCTATGGAGATTGATGGACGAGAATGAAGAGTATTTATTGATAACCAAAAGAGATGAAAGATTAAGTCATTTTGTATTTATAACTATTTTGGAATGAAATTTTATTCTTCTACTATTTAAAAGATAAATACTATTTGGGGCTTGATTTTGAGATATATAAGTAGATTTTTATGAAAATATATGGGCATCGTATTTTAAAGTTCCGCTTAACGTTTAATTATCGTTCCGCTTAACGTTTAATTATCGTTCTTATGAAGTATTGAAACTATTTTTACTTGATTTTTACTAAAATGTTAAATTCAAAGTAAGGATGATGATCCTAAATGTTTAATAGGGTAAATTATTATTTAGAACAATTAAATTGGTTCTAAACAAGTTTAGAAAGAATTTTTAGTAAATGTATTAAACCTGCCATGCTTCAGAAAACATGCTTCCAGTAGCCGCCTGCAACTGTGTTTTTAGTTCAAAGGAAGGTTACTAGTAGCCGTCAACAGACTTGAAAAAAATAAAAAATTAGACAGAATTTTGGGGACGTGACAACTAAACTTGATTCAATCATTTTACAAGAGATTATAATCTTTAAAAACTTTGTTTGATTGCATTAAACTTTTCATTATCATTTATATCAATGTTTTTCTCTAACACTCGAGTTTAATTCATTACTACTTATTGACATGTTAACTTAACTCTCTTGAGACTTATGAATATATTATTTGTCAAAAGAGTTATTTCAATTATAAATCAATTCATTGTACTCGGGTCATTTTGAGGTCCCTTTAAAGCTCGATTGTTTTTAAAGGATAGGTGCTACTTGTTGTAAGTCACCTAATGATCTATAAGCGCTCTTTGTTGTAAGTCAATTAATTATATGTGTTCTTTGTTATAAGTTACTATTATAGTAAATTTAGCCTTACTCGTGACGGAGAGCTTGACAACAGAAGACGTAGATCAAGTTAGGGATGAACGCGGTCCGATTTGGACAGTTTGTGATATATTTTCAAACCAAATCATTTTAAGCAATTTGATATTTTTCCAAACCATTCCATTTCATTTTACAAATCAAACAAAACCAAACTATTTTTTGCGGTTTGATGCAGCTTTAATCCACCGTTTACCTATCGACATAATATAACATATTTTAGATATCAAATTAATTCGTATTTCTTAATATATAAAGCTAAAATAAGTTAATATAAACTAATATATGGTAACATTCTTTGATTCTTTGTTTACCTCGTTATCATTGCAGGTGATAACGTAGCACTAAATGCCCCAGTCACTTATACACATATACATCTAATTGTAATTAATTATTATTCATAAAGCACATTATACTATTAACAATTTCTCTTTTGATGTCAATCTCACTAAGGTTATAAATGCATGTCGTTACCATGCAGTAAGAGATGAGCTTAAGCAATTGATTGGCTTCTGATCGATGAATTAAAATTCTGACGTACTGGAATTGAGCATTTTTTTTAGTGGTCATATAAAATTTCAAGTATAATATGAAGTTAAGTATCCTGATTTTATTTTCTGATTGCCTTTTTTTTTTTCTTATCAATGATTTTTGGGTATCTTCCTAATGTAGGTTATTTGAGGTTATAGTAAATAGGATTGAGCAGCTTTTTCGATTGAGTGGTTTGTGAAAAGTGATATATTTTATAACAAAATGTGTTGTTGAAAATGAATTGAGAAGAAGTTAGAAAAAAATATTATTACTAAACAAGTTCTAAAAACCAACTAGCTATTAAGAAAAGTTTTGAGGACCGATTCAGCAAATTTCCACATAAAAGAGTCGTTTCAATATTTCACGGGCATTTTACTACATGTACAAACAGGCTTACAAATAATGTAAGTGACAAGAATCTATTAATTCATACATTACATCACTTAAAAATCAATCATGAAAATAGCCACATTATTTTTTGTGCACTTGTTTATACGTTTTGATGGTACAAGTGTAATTTTGATTTCACGGAGACTCCCTAACAAAGGACGCATTGAATTTGATAGCACAGGGGCATTATTGTCTTTTTGAAGTTCATTACCATCGCCACTCGTCTATATAAATGGGCAGCTACGAAAACTAGGGTATATAAAGCCCCAATTCTTCTCCCACTCTCTTTCCAGCTTCGATTCCAAACGAATCCCAGAGCTCGTAACTCCTCTCTCTCTCTCTCTCTCTCTCTCTGTAGCTATACATATACACATATCTCCATATATATATACTAATGTCATAATGAATTAATTAATTTAGTGCATTTATCAAGTTCAAAGATCGTGTATTTTTAATTTGCTATTGGTTATTCGACTGAAATTATCGTTCTACTTTCGAGTTGGTTTGAAGAACTGGATTGATATGATTTGTAATATTTTTTGTAGATCTTATTTTATTTTTCTTTGGTTGTGGCTTTTGGATAGATCGGCGTAAAAATGGCGACCTTTGAGTTGTACAGGAGATCGACGATTGGCATGTGCCTTACGGAGACGCTTGACGAGATGGTTTCGAGTGGTGTTCTTAGCCCTGAGCTTGCTATTCAAGTCCTTGTTCAATTTGACAAGGTCAGTCTCTTATTTACAGAATTTGTGCCTGTTTGTCTTCCTATTCGTGTATTGATATCATGATATGTGAAAACATACGGAGATTTATTAGTGGATATGCTTAGAATGCGAAAACTTTATTTTGATGTTTTTATGGCTTGCAGTCAATGACTGAAGCATTGGAAAGCCAGGTGAAAAGCAAGGTTTCTATTAAGGTAAAGAAATATTATTTTGAAGAAAGAATATATTCAAAGGTTTGACTTTGTATGTATGTATAAATTTGTTGCGATATATTTTGAATTTGGCCTTTTTATTTGAGAAGGTAGAAATATTAATTATTTTACTGTTCTACAGAAAAATTAATGAAATTAGTTCATTGCTCGAATTAATTTTTGAACTGATTTCGCGTATGTTTGTTTGTGGATGCTCTGTTACCGTTCTTTTGCCAAACTGTTAGTATTTATTTTAATGGTGTGAAGTATCCAAAAACGTGCATCTTTATATCTTTATGGTTGGAAACATGTGGCCAACTTTGAAAGAGTTTCAAAGTTGATGAGCAATTTCCATGAACCTTTTTTGTCTTTGCCAAAAAAAAAAATGAAAAGTCGAAACCATAATTGATTCATAGCATGCTAGAAACAATACTTACCTACTTCCATGACAGGAAGTTTTTTGCAAGGTTGAAAACCATGAAGTATCTAATCATACTTTCATTCTCATTTGCAATATCTGTTAGTATTTCTAGGAAGCTTGCCTGTCCCTAAATTATTGCACTGCGCTGGAACATACTAAATTTTCAAGAGATTTTTGGTGCGTTCTACAAGACCAAGATGGGAAACGGGTTCAAATCCTGTCAGCGCAATAGCTTTTTTTTTTTTTTTTTTAAATAATCAGAAGGGTTTGGCTCTGTTAACTAGTAGTTAATTACCCCCGGGCCCCGTTCTTTGTGTGGGGGGTGGGAAAACAAGCATGTACTCTTTAAATGTGTGCTGACCTAAGAATACAATGATGATGATTTTTAAGTGAATTAGTACTTTGTGTACTTTATGAAAATAGGACGATAAGAAATCTGTGACAAAGATTACCGTTTTGCAAAAAGAGTAGCATCTTTTGGGCTTACGAGTGGTAAGAAATACTTCTGAAAAGAATAACATTCCTTTTCATGTACACTCTGCCATAGAAATACAAATTATCATCTGAGGGTGCCAATAAGTTCCAGATATCAGATATCCATAAGCAATTCACAAATTGTACTGTTTTTACTAGTGTGCTAGTGCCTCTCTAGTTCTTCAAAGTATGACAAAGTATCAGATACCCATTTAGCAATAATTCAAAAACCAGTGTGCAAGTGCCTTTCTTCTTCAGAATTCAAGGTATGACAGCATTTTTAATGGGCTTCCAAAAATACTACTCTACTAATCTAGAATATAATTTTATTAGAATTTCGTTTAATTGCATATGTACACTTGGATAATCAGTGATTCATTTCTTTTTTAAGTCTTACAAGAAAATATGAAAACTGGAAACTATAGGTTCAGTCTGGAGACATGCTGCACAATCTTGGAAGAAAACAAATTTAAAAATGTAATCTAATTGTGCATTATACACCAAGTTTATAGCAGCTACCGGAACTTGCAGAATATTAAATAAGCTCGAGATAACACTATGAGGTGTGCCTTAAAATAAGAGAGCTTATTTATGAAGATGAGAAGCAACCATTGCTTTGAATATGTGATGTGATGGCACTCTGATGGAAGCTTCAGGACCTCCGAGTACTTGTGATATATCAGTTTTAAGGATCATCATCCTGCAAAGTAGCACAGCTAAAACACTTTATTCGAAGTGCAGAAATTGGAATTTTGAGTGTGAATCTATCCAAATTTTGTTTCAGATGGTATAAATGATTTAAGAGATGCACACCCCTCGGATAGCGGCTGACTCTGTCTCATAGAACTAGCACATTCTTTTCCTTTTGGAGTGCAGATTTCATTTCAGCGTGTTGATGTGTGGTTTGTCATTGCTGTATTTTCTTTCCTAGTTGAGCAAATTTTTTCACCCATCTCCTTCTGCAGGTAAAAACAATTATGTGCTTAAGTGTGAGATTATGATTGTAAAGGTAATGGAAAGCTAAATCCAGGAGTGTCATTCACAAAAATTGGCAAGGGAGTTGCATTCTGGAATTTCCCAGAATATGCTATAAGAATCTGAGAGGAGAAGAAAAATGCAAGATCTCACCTAGAACTCCCTAGAGACAGGGGCTTGTACTAGAAGGTTGCACTATAGAAGAGTCATTAGCTCCTCTAACAGACAGCATCGTTAATAAATATCTGTTCTTCTTCCATGTTCGTTATTACTTCAGATATTGGGGATGTGAACTTGTTGAGCTTCAAGTTATATTTTTCCTCTGACGAATTGTTTAAAGACGTTAAACTTCAGGCCCAAATTTTAAATGCTACCTTCATCGTAACTTTCACATTGATTTAGGGCCCGTTTGCTAATTGGATTATTTTTGCATTTTTTCCTCAACCTCATTTTCAACCTCTATGGAACCCACCACTTTTCACACTTTTCAATCATTTTTCAACCACACATTCCCCAAAAACCATTTTTTCCCCATTACCAAACAAGCTCTTAATACATAGACACAGAGCTCATAACAGGCCCAAAATTTTAAATGCAACATTCATCATAGCTTTAATGTTTATCTGAGTCTTAAGACACATAAAGCTCATATCAGAACTGGAGACCAGGAATGTCTTGATGAATCACGTAGATCAAAACACTAAGAAATTATACTAGCATATCAAAGAAGGCTTTTTTTTTTTTGGAAAATAGAACAAAAACCTTCAAATTCTTCAGACTTTGATCATCTCACTTTCTTATCCATTTATATGAATGTGCCATTATTTATTTAGCTTTCTTATCTTAAGTTCTATCTCCAAGGCAATTGATATTTGGAAAATTGATGATTTGTCTCATCCTCCTAGAATTCATATATATTGCCCAGTAAAAGGGCTTTACAATTAACTTCTTCACCGAGGTAAACCTGGACTCAAGGGGAATTATGTCCAAAAAATAAATGTGGTCAAGAGAATATGGCTTAAAGGGAAAGAAAAAAAATAGCTTCCAGTCTCTGATATTAATACAATTCAGTTCTAGAACATTGAAAAATGTCAATCCGTCATCTTTAATTTTTATAATAGTTTTCATGGGTATGCTTTTTGGGTTCTCTTTCTTTATCTTGTTTATCTCCCTCATTCTGTTAAGTAGGATATCCACATGAAACCATAAACAACCAAGTGTGTAAATAATATAGACTTTAACGAGAATATAAAATTTATAAGGATTTTTTAATTTGACATTTTTCTCTGTTTGCTGCTTATCCAATATGATGAAAAAGATGTACATAAAATTGATGTACCAATTTGTTTTAGTGTTTCATACTTTCAACCATGTTTTGTTTAGCTGCAATTTAATGTTGTAGCATGGATTATCTAAGTGATGCTATTTAGATAAATTTAACTTTGTTTGTACAATTTTTTGCCTTTCACCTTCTCCCTCCCTTTTCATTTCTTTTACATGTCTAATCTGTTTGTTTTTGCTTCTGTTATATGGGTAAACAGTTTTGGTTAATTTTCATAGACAGCATCTTTTCAAGCAATTACCATAGCCTGTAATATACAGCATCTTTTCAAGTAATTACCATAGCCTGTAACCATAGTCTGTTTGTTAATTACTTATTGATTCAAATGTACAAAACTATATCCTTGAAAATCATAATGTCAACACATGTCCGAACATGGTTACTTGGCATGTAATTTTTCCTCCCTACATTTATCTGTTATCTTTTTTTGTGTGTCGATATCATATCCTTGTATATTCCGCCTTTTCGCGTGACAGATTTCTTGTAATCCACAGTAGACTGAACACGATCCTGAATTATTATTTGCTTATAACTGCACCGTGTTTGCTTCAGGGACATCTTCACACCTACAGATTCTGTGACAACGTTTGGACTTTCATCTTGCAAGATGCTCTGTTGAAGAGCGAAGATTTCCAGGAGACAGTTGGTCACATGAAGATTGTGGCATGCGACTCAAAGCTGCTTACGCAGTGAGAAAACAAATGAAAGGCAAATGCTGGGATTAGTCACTTTGTATAAACCAAACATGTATAAGCATAATAAAGAATGTCTTTCAATCGTGTTACTTAGATATTCACTTGGCTCTGAAAATGTGTTATTTTAGATGGGTTAGAGAAATTTGTGATGAGCTGTCTATCGAGATGCAGAACTCGTATAATCAGTGGTATTTTGAATGTTCTTAGTATGGTTTGTATGTTGCACTAGATACGACTGGAAAAGGTTAACAGGGATATGCTTGATAAAATTTGCGTGTGTGCTTGGTGCAACATCATGAATTTATATTGTTGCTCCTGACCTTGTTGTATTAAAACGAATTGTCGAGATAATACATTATTTTAGTTTTTCTCCCTCTCTTTCTTTTCTGACTTAAATCTAACTTCTTGAAATAACCTTAGGCTTTGTTTGATAGTCGGGAAAAAACAGGTTACAAAGAATTGAATTCTTGGAAATTTATTTTCTTAGGAATTAAAAGTTTAATATGTTTGATTGGTTTAATTTTCTAGGTGAAAAAAGTGGATAATTTTTATAAAAAAAAAAAAAAAAATTATTGATATTATTTTTCATGAAAAATAAAGTAAATTTAATTATTTTAATCTCCACAAAAAAATCTTTAATTTTTCACACGTTTATACTTAATAATAATAATGATGATGATGATGTTAATTTTTGAAGAAAAAACTAATTAACAAACAAATGACCAAACGTGGGACAAAATAGCCTCCTTACCTAAAGGAATTCATTTGCATCAAAATGAAGGAATTGGAGGTTACATGCAGTAAGGTAAGAATTTGAATTCCAAGGAAAAATGATCAATCAAACCATGAAAAAATTTGAAAAATGGCAAAAGCTTTACATCTTACATGGCAAATGAAGCTATCAAAAATGGCCTTAGTTGCTAGTCTGTTTTTTTAAGCCATAAATGTTAAAGGTAAATTAAATAAAATACATTTTTATTATTATTTCATAGAACTAGGAAAGCAGACTAGGAGTATGAGCAGTGGTCAGTGGGCCCCATCGGAAAAAAGTTGTATCCCCCTTACAATCCCTACTTTTATATATATCCCTCCGAAGAGTTGCTTTGTATGTTACTGTTCATTTTTGGTTTCTTCCTTTCACACGTAAAAGTCAACAATGAATTCAGATTAAGTACACTAAATGCACATCCTTATCCCATCCCACACACAAAAAATTATTGGTGTAGCTCTGCCCACCCCTTTCTCCCCGCTCCATCACCGATGAAATTACAGTCCCAAAGGAGCAGATATTATACAGTAAGGCGGTGCCAGAAAAATCTCGTATCACGTTGTCTGTATCCCAAAAACTCTACTTCTTCGGATCTTCATTCCTCTCGACGAAACCTAGATTTCTGATCTTCATCCCTAAATCGATCTCCCTTTCGACACAAACCCTTTATCCCCTTTTATCCATCTCCTTATTATCATACTGGACTGTGAGAACAGCCACAGTGATTCACAGTTCATACCGAACGGCTTCATCAGTATCAGACCGCTCCTGCACCAGTCAGTTGCTCTACATTTTCTCGGGGTCTACATACTGGGTCTTCCTCCATTCATCTTCATCCAGCTTATTGTGAAGATTTGATCACGCCGTGTGTTACTAATCGCCCCGGTTATATAGGTATAATAGTTGAGCCGATTTTTATTTCACCTTCTTCTTGTTGTTTTTGTTCCTCTTCGGCAGTGACTTTTTACATCTCAGTGGAAATAGTGTTGTTCCACTTGTTTCAAGTTCTACTCGGCGGCTTCAACAGCAAGTCGTTACGCATCTGCACCTTCAACTATTCACCGGATCAAGGAGCAACGTGATTACTAATCTACGCTGAGTTGTAAGGTAAATTCATCTTTGATTCATAATTTCTCTTCATTTATATATACCCTTGATCCGTATAGTTCTTTTTTGTTCTTCCAAGTTTAGTTTTCATTTCCTTTCCCTAATATTTTCAAACCCTTTATTTTTATATGTTCATTGTTTACTCTTCGCCAGTTTCTGGAATGTGCTGTTATTGATTTTAATTTATTGACTTCCTGTTATTTCCTTAAGTTTATTAATAGTATGTTCCTATATTTGAGCATGAATTTCCAATATACCCAACAAAAAAATCGGTAGGCATAATGATTTCTTATTTTTTCTTGGAGTTCCTGTATTCTTTCAAAGTTTGAAGCTTATGAAATGAGTATTTAATTTGTTCATTGTTGATGTTTTTGAAGTTTATTATTTACATTTTGTTTTTAATTTTCCCATTATTGCACCACATTGATCCGTATGTGGTGAACTAGATCCGAAGGTACTCTTTTACACCATCAAACACAGTTACCTAATTTGGATTTAAATGTTCAATTTGTTTGTGGATTTACATTATTATTTTACAACTCATATTTTCCTTCAGAGTAAACGAATTCTTTCTCACCAAAAACAGTTTGAATTTATGTTGCTAAGAAAACCGTACGTCGTCAACTAACCTTGAAGGTATTATTTTGCATTGTCAACCAATTTCATCATCATTTGTTCCTTACTATATTTAATTTCTATATGTATGTTTTAATTTTGTATTACATTTATTTCTATTTTTTATATAACAGTTTTATTTTTCATATATTATAAATATAAATTGAAATCACAGATATTTAATTTCCAATTTCAACATTAATCTTTCCCATTTTTCTTCTTCAGTTGAAAACTCTTTGCACCAATTTCTTTTTCTTCCCATCATTTCAACCGCGTTGCAGGTATTAGTAGGGTTATTCTTTCCACCAATTTTTTTTCCTTTTTCTTCTCTTAGATTTATTGTTAAATGGTAGTTCATTCCGTTTTTTCATTTACAGTTTTTCTTTAATTGTTGAAAAGGTCCAAGAAATTTCGACAGATCGACTAGCTCAGGTATGTCGATTTCATAATTGTTTCTTTTTAGAGTTATCTTTTTTCGGTTTAGGTTTATTCATTTTTTAGAGATAATTTTTCAGCTAATGATTCTTGTGATTAGAGTTTCGAATCTTGTGTATAACTGAGGTGTGTTACTTAATTAATTCTTTTAGGCTCTCTACTCAATGTAATATGCTTTCAGTGTCTGTTTGCGACATTCATGGAATGGAGAAGTTCATTCACATTTTGTCTATGTTCACTTTTCGTCAAGTTCATAATTGAGAAATTTCATTTCTTGAAGACAATAGTTATAGTAGATCCCTGTTACTTAGGATGCTTCACTTTATTCTCAATTCTAATTTGTTGGATTTGACCATATGTAATTTTTTTTTTCTTTTCATCTATATTAGAAATTATGATGGTGGGGTCCTCATGGAATGTAAAGCTAATCCAAAGCTTCAAGTGTATATTGAGATACCGTCTCAGTAATTACAAACTGAGTTTCAATGAATAACTCAAGAGATCCTAAAGTTGCCATTGAAGAGGTTAGTTTTATATTAGTTGAACTAAATGTGATTTTACATGTTATATGTCAAAAATTAAATTATCATCCCTTATATTTACTGATAAAACATGCTATTTTCTCCATAGGAATACAAAACAATTATCCGTCAGGTACAAAACCAACAAAGACGACAAAAAATTGCATTTCGTAGGTCTCAAGAAGAACACTATGCTGACAAGCGCAAACATAAACCGAATTTGGATGGTAACCTGATCTTATTTTAAATATATAATCTATACATTAACATTTTGGGATTTCTAATGGACTTATTCTAATCGTGTTTATTTTTTTTTAGGTTGAAACAATATTTCCTAAATAATTATAACCGCTCTTTATTGTTCATTTTCTTGCTTGTTCTTCTTTGCCAGCACCACATGTAATAATTGAAAAACCACATGATTTACAGGTTCGAAACATATCATATCAAAGCACCCAATTAACCATACCTATAGCTGTTTATGTGTTGCCTCATTTTACTGTTTGCGAGCATTGTGGTGCCAAAAAGTTTTACAGAGAAAGCAAGGGATTCTGTTCTCAAATGTTAATCATGCTCTTTTAAGTGCACTTGATGCAGATTACGAAAAAATTCCTTTTTAGGTATATCACTTAGTATTTAGCACATCAATCTTGATGAAATTTACTGCTTTCATGTTTATCGTTTGTGTATTATCACATGCAACTTATATCTACAGTTCCAAATAAGTCGCTGAAATTATGCATCATCTTTGGCTGTTGGTGGGTCAGATGACCTTCCACGTGAAGATATTAGTGAAAAGGTCACACCTTCGTTGAAGGGCCTATAACATTCAGATTGGAAGGTATATTTTTACAATTGAGATTATATTTCAGTCTTAATTATTCGTTCATCAATGCAATAGCGTAAAAGATGACCCATAAAAGATCCAATAAAAATTCTATTTTCATGTTCTCTCCGACTGGGAAACCCTAGAACTCTCCTTCCTTCCTTCGACTACCACACATCCCCTCTCATGTTCTATACCAGAAACCTCGGAATCTCCTTCTAGAAACTACCTCTCTGAGATCTTCCAGAGCATAGGCTGATTCTTCTCGATCTTCTAAAGGATCTTCAAAATCGATTTCCCAAGATTGAATCGGATTCAATAATCAATCATCGAAACATCTTCAAGAGTTGGCTTCGAAGTTCAAACCATTCAAGTTTGCCATCAAGATCACTCTTCTCTCGTTGTATGCGAAGGGCTTCCCGATCTTCAATCTCGAATTTCGGTTTGGATGCTCAATATGTTCGCCATCTTTGCTTGCTTGTACGTTGCTGGCTGGTAAGCTTTATCTACGCATCTACATTTTCTTTTATGTTTCTGTAGGTGACTAAATTTATTTCGTTTATAGTTTATGATTAAAGCTTTAAAATTTTCACGAGGTTGCATTTGACTTGGTTTTAATTTATTAACTGGCATTCTTCTCACCTTAAAAATTAAGAATTTGTATATCTGGCACATGAAAGGTTTAATCTTTGATGCTTTAGTTCAATAATGAATTTTTTTTTTTAGTTTTTATCTTAATCAATGTGATCTCATCATTTTCTGAAGGTTTTTCACTACGCATTTAACAAGTGTTTATTGAGTTCTTCATTTTGCTTCTGACTGAGATGCCTTCTACAGCTTGCCTTGGATGACATAGAGGAGAAGCTAATCAATCAGGATATTGATCATCTGGAGAGGGGACTCCATCAACAGGTTACCTCACACCACCCTTTCCATAGTCTGTTTTGAACGTTTAATCGAGATTATGAATTACTTTCAGGAGTCTTTTTATTTTTCTAAGTCATTGCCTGTTATTATTCTGCCATAAAATTTTCCCTTTAAATATTATTGAGCATTCGTCTTACTCACTCGAAACTCTAGATTGAAAAGAAAAAGATGTTCCTAGATAAAATATGCAAGGCTATTTAAGAAATCGGGGATGTAGGCCAATGATAAATACTTTAAACCTTTTTTTTGTGAGCATTTGGCAATCCTTTTTATCACCAGTAATTGCGAGTTGTTGCTCAAATATTGTTATTACAAACACATATGCTTAATATGCACGGATTCTGAGCAACTTGCTATGGATAAACCTGTTGAGTTGGCTTACGAGAAACTTTGATATCGCCTAACACGACCAGTCGCAGCATACCAGATATAAAAAACATTGGCAATGTGTGACATAATATAGGTGTTTGCAATCTAGATTTATAATCTGTAACTATAATGATTGTTATTATTGAGGTATGTCAATGACTCAATATTTTTGTAATCAGATTCTCTACAGTTATGTCCTTGTTCATCTATGGTTATTTCAACTAAGACTTAAAAATGTGAAGTCTTGGAATAAAGTAGCTTTCATTTGAAGATATTAGCAATTAAATTTTTATAAAGGTGTAACGCTTATATTTCAAAATTATATTTTAATCACGCAAAGATATTCAACTGAAAAACATTTCTCGTACAAAGTACGAGTTTGCACTAGTATATATATATATACTACAATAGAAGAGCAGCTTTGGTATTTACTGTTCAATTTTGGTAGTTTGATTTCACACGACGAAGTCAACAATTAATTGATTAATTACACTTTTTTATTCGCTATTCATTTTTTATTTTATCTGGTATGACAAAGCTCGGACAAAATATCTAGACAAAATAGTTCCCTTACAAAGCAAGGTTTTCGTTCATTTCACCTCCTCCTTCCCCAGCGATTTTTTCTTCACACAGTCGCCGCTTACCAAGCAAGGTTTTCATTCATTTCACCTCCTCCTTCTCTCTGCGATTTTTTCTTCACACAAGCGCCGCTCCTTCAATCTGTTCTTTCTCTCTCAATCGCACAAAATATACCCAATGTCAGTTAAATGTATACTTCTCGTTTACTTTTTCTTTCTTCTCTTTCACCGGCTCCCTCTCGGTACCTCTCTCTCACTTTCGTCTCTCCTCTAACCGTCGACCACCATAGCCTCCACCACCACCACAAGGTAATCTCTGCCTTCCCCCCCTCCCCCCCCCCCCCCCCCCCACACACAACTCACACACTCACACACAGATACTATCAAAACGGCGTTGTTTGGTTACTGAAGTGTATATAATTATACAAGACAAAACACTGTTCTTCATTTTGTTCTTCGATGGTTCAAGAGGGTTGTTTGACTGGGGTATCGTTTTCAGTCTCTTGCTCACAACAATTGCTCCTTGCGTCTGGAGTGTTTTGCTATAGCTGAGGTGTCTCTGATTCCAACATCGGTTCTCCGTAACCTCTCAGATAAACTATATGAAATGCGCAGAATTGCTGCTCTAGAGGTCTTATTTTATACGTTCTTTTGTTTTTGGGTACAATTTTGCTTGATGGGTAATTTTCTGAATTTCTATTTCTAACCCATTTTTTAGGCATAATTTACTCTTCGTATGAAATTTCGAATTTATTATAATTGGAAATGAAAATTGTTGTTTCGGGTATGTTAAAAAAAATGTCCATTTAAACAAGCTGGCTCAGATGGAAGGACACGGTACAACTCATTTGGGGTAGACATTTTTAACCTTGATTTTATATTGATATGTGTTTATAGCATTTCTCATATTAGATTTATCATTATCACTTCATAATTTCATTTTGATGATACTGATTTTCACCTCTTATTTGATCTACTATAAGAAATTTATGCTAGGATACCTATATTGTTTAATCTTTTGTCAAAATTATTAACCTTATCATATAGCATCTGGGTGAAATTTTCTTGGTCCTATGGAATTATTCTATTTTCAAACGGAGATCCCAGACTGTAATATGTTTATTTCACTTATTACCGTTGCTGTCTTTTTGCAATTAGGAATGATTTGCACATGGTCAATGTCATTATGTTATTTACAAATTATTCATATATCTTTTGTTTGTTATTCATATATATAGATAATGTGTTTACATGTGTTTTTTATTTATTTCTATTGATTTACATAATTCCCTTAATTTTTCATGTTGTGTAGAGGTTGAGATGATGGAACAAAGATTTTTAGAATTGATGTTTGAGGAAAGTATGTTAGGTTCTTACTATTCTTTGTTGTATGTTTCTTAAATATTATATTAATATCAATTAGTTGATAAGTTTTCTAATCTGAGATTGTGATATTAATTGCCTAACGCTCAAATAAGTTTGTTTTACAATAAGTAGGGGTATGTCACATTTTTAGGAAAGATGATGCTCTTCTTTCTTTTCCTTCTGTGAATTGTAATATGTAGATGCAACGATGTTCTGAAAATCTAAACCCCAATCCTCCCCTGATCATGAAATTATTTCAAGGGCATTTAAACCCGTCTTTCCATACAATGAATTGTGCCCAATAAGTTATACAGTTGTTGTTAATGAGATGCTGATGACTATAAAATGAAGATTGGATCTGTCTTTAAATATGTATGTTGACTTAATTTTCCAAAGTTGCTATGATGAAATGTTATCTACTTGCATTGCAGATTTTTTTTAGTTAAACGAAGTCGTGTTTATATCCAGTTTAATCAAATTTTTATTTCCAATTTATTTTCTAATTTTATATCCAGTTTAATCAAATTTTTATTTCCAATTTATTTTCTAATTCTTGACTCGACTATGTTTATAATAGTAATTGGGAATAAGTAGAAGCAAAAGTGTTTTCTTTCCTTTATTTTGTGTTGTTTTTGATAATGTCACTTATTTTTGGGGTAAGACCTTACTATTTCAATAGGGTTGTACTTTTAAGTTTTACCGTAATTTTTAGGTCATAGCTATTAATGCGAGGTGTTTATAATGCTGGTATGAACGATCTGCCATATGTTGTTCCATATAAATTCTTTTCATAAGGAGATGGCCATGAAAATCCAAACTACACTGAGATTGTGAATTTAATCACAATAGTACTAAGTATGAGATTTTAAATATGATCAGGGTTATAACTATTTCAAATTGCACATATTTATGTATGAAATCGCCTAGAGCTTGTTTATACATGAACAGGACAACTCTTTATGCTCCCCAGAAATTAAAAATTGAAGGCTTGCTGAATTCAAGAAGACCAGTACGTATTATTTCAAGTCTGTAGATATTACCATATATGTGCACTGATATTCCATAGATGTCACTGCATTTGAGTTCTTACTTTGCAAAATCCCTATTAAAATTGTATTTTAATAACGATAATAAATTCGATTGTAAAACGGTTATCGTACAACGTATGAGTCAAATTCGATTGTAAAACGGTTATCGTACAACGTACGAGTCATCACTAGTAAGTAGGTAAAGATGCAAACCCACATATTCTTTGATGCCAAAAGTTTCCTTTTCGTTTTCAGTTCCTGATTCCAAATTCCAGAATTGCTTGCTTTCATTTTAAGCCTCAGTTTGGCGGCTCCTTTTTTTTTAATAAAATTAAAAAAGAAAATTTGTATAAAAATACATTATAAACAAATTATCAAACACATGTTATATTTCTCTTTGACAAGAGTGAATATAATATTTGCGAAATTAAACATAGTTCATAGTATTTAACCATTAAATCAATTAATAATAAAGTTCAGTATTGATCCTAACTAGACATGTTAGACGACATGGGCAGATCTATTTGTGACCAGTGCTATGCTGTAGCACAGCCATTTCACTGTCCAGATGACAGAAAAACAAAGGTTAGCTCGGCTCAAAGAGAACCATTAGCTCGGCCCAATATTTACAACCAATCCAAACCCTTTGCAACCTAAATCATTTGCAACCCTAATACAGCCATCTCATTCTCAATAGTGCCCATAAATCTCACCCAAAATGTCCCGATTTTTCCTTTCCTGAGCAAAAATCCCAATTTTTCTTCCAATTTTTCCTTTCCCTTTCCTTTCCTTTTTCCCTTTCTTTTTCTCCCCTGCTTAGTCTCGTTCTCAGGCTCTCAGGTCCCTTCCCTTTTTCTGTGCGATTTTTATTCAATTAGATATAAAATCAATAAGGAAATTGCAAATAAAGTCCCTGGTGAATAATTTATAAGTTAAGTCTCGTAATTTCTAACTAAGGTCAATTAAGCCTTAACTTTAAATAATGATAAGATGACCCACTAAAATTCTCATTAATTCAAATTGGTCCAAACTTGGGATTGACTTAGTTAAATAAAATGTTTGACTTTCACTAAAAAAATAAAATTTGACTTATTAAAGTGGTTTGTTACATAGTGTGTATTTTCTTTAATAGATATATGTCCATTGAAACTGTAATTTAGAATGTGGGTTTTTAGTATTACTTTACATGTTAGAGTGTGATTTTTTTTTTAACTAACAATGAAAGAGCATCAAGTTGTAAGAAAGTAAAAGTGTTGATTTGTGAAAATGATTTGGGGTGTGAATTTTTTACTACTGATTTAGAATATTATTTAAAATGTAATTTTGAGTTTTGCTTCAAAATGTGATTGGTGAAAATTGTAGTGACGGAGTGGACCTTCAAAATCTGATTTAGATTAGATAATATCAATAATTTCAAAAGGTAATGATAGTGATGGAGTGGATAGGAAAGTAGACATGGTGAAGAAGGGTATGGATGTTAATTGAAACAAAGATGATTCAAGTAAGCAGTTGGATCCCCAAAAAAAATGAGGAAAAGAA
The DNA here is from genome assembly GCA_963555705.1 of Ligustrum vulgare. Lineage (NCBI taxonomy): Eukaryota > Viridiplantae > Streptophyta > Magnoliopsida > Lamiales > Oleaceae > Ligustrum > Ligustrum vulgare. The sequence continues at coordinate 35,050,288 of OY743184.1, read as the reverse complement.
AGCAAATGATGATGATTTAAGAGATGATCAAAAAGATAATAAGGATCAGACTCCGAGTTTAAAGAGTGAACACTTTTGGTGTGTTAAAAGTCTCGATCACCCCCACAATTTTTATAATCCAGCTCGATCCAACATGAAATCTTGGATCCGCCCTTGGTAAACGATCGCCTAAGTTCCCACTTTTGTTATATATATATTAATGAAAAATTCAAACAAAATAAGCCTTCGTTCAGCTACCTCATTAATGAGGAGTTTAAACTACACAATTTCTCAAATCATTTTTAATCACACACATTTTCTCCCTCCAATTTTTAACCATATATTTTATCTCGAATCGAAAATATCAAAAAATCTTCTCCCTTCTCATTAAAGAGCTGTCGAACGCATATATAAAGTCCAAATGCAATAAATCAAGCCAACTCAGATGTCCAATTAGCAAACTAATGTAGACGTCAGCTTACATCATTTTTTATTTTATAGAAGTATTTAAAGCTTATTAGATTGCTTAACAGATACTGAGAAAAAAATTATGTAGCACTTTAATTTTTGGTAATACAAACACTTTGGAAAAGTCAAGTTGAAAGTATTAAAGCAATAATATTTCAAGCGTAAAAAATACTTGGTGAAAACACGTGATGACTCTTAAGATATTTAGAGATGCTAACGGTTTATCTTTTGACAAAATTTTAAGTTCTTATTGACATGATTATTTGTACAATATATTGTTTGTTATTAATAAAGCAAGCAAAAATATTGCAAAGTGAGGACATATTTTTATTGATGCAACAATTAATCGCTTGAAATCAAGCATGTTTGGTATTGGAGAAATCTACCAATTTTTTCCTCAAGTTCGTTTTTAACCTATCAAGCACTTATTTCATTATTTGAAACATAAAGAGAATCTTGATTTGAATATGACAAGATTAATCTTAAATAAATTGTTGTCCAAATACATTTCGTGAAAAGTGTATTATTCGAAGAAAAATCACTTTGTTAAATATATCGATGATAAGATAATACATTCGACGAAAGAATATTTTTGAGTTGATTACTTCTTATATTTAGTTTATTAGATTCTTTTTTTCACTTAAGTTCAGCGCATCCGCATTGAATGTGTTAAATTTAGCTAGTCACTTATGCAAAAAAAATAGATATTAAATAACATGTATACTGATTAAAAAAATAATAATATGTGTACATGTTAAAGTTAACTATTTATTATTGCCATAATGAATATGTTAATTTCTAGGAGACTGGCTAAGGACCATTAGCCACCAAAAAATTAGCAAAGCAATTATACTACCAAGAGCAGAAACAAGAGAAATGAATGTTTGATCAGGGACTTATTCAATGTATCTACCCTAGCAAGAATATGAATGAGATATCATTATTACTTAATCCTATCAAAGTAGCAGTTCAGACCTACTTTGGGATAACCAAAGTAGAGAAGATCTCTATCAAGATTTATTCAGCCATCCCAGAATTGATCGAAGATGTCTATCTAAACAGAACATATTATAAAACTTGGAGTAACTAGCAAAGTCATCCTTGTAGAACCAGAAATTAAACTATTTGACAAAGATGAGCAAATTAAAGCTATTCCAGAAAAAAGGGTTTGGGATTCAGAGTCATGTCATGTACACAGAATTTAGGGATACCCTTACACAAACAATAGTTTGGGTTCATGAATCTAATGGCAATAAATTATTGATCAACAATATTTCAAGAGTTAAGCAAGTTAATTGTCAATTATGAAGATTAAAACAATATGCTGAGAATATACTTATCAATAATTTGGATCTAAGCAAAGAAGCATATGACCACCTACATCAACTAATGGAAGTAGAGACATGCAACAAGTGTGAAAGCCATGGGGACCAACTCAACTATAATGAAGATGGAACTTATCTTCTCTAATATGAATTATTCAAGGCATGTGGATCCAGACTCATGTGAAACTTTAGAAATGAGCAGAAATTATTGTAACCTTATCTTTGCTTTATCTACTTTAAATGTCGCCATACATGTAAAATTTAGGGAATCTTATCTTGTAAAGCCCCGGATTCCGAACACCCGGAACGCCACTTCATCGTCTCAAATTAACTTTGAAAATAATCTGATTTTATTGCGGAAATAATTAAAAATTTCAAATATCATATTTATTATTTGAAACCATTGAAACAACATTTTTGCGAAAGAAATGAATTTATAAAACATCACATCCATTGTTTAAAAGCTAAAGCGGAAACTAAATTTTAACCAATTCATAAAAATTAAATCTTAAGTTTTAAAGTAAAGTAACGATAAATAATTAAATTGACGACATTTATGAAATCGACTTAAAAGAAAAATTAACATTATTTTTGATTTGCCACCGCTGTCATTTCATTCGCCGTCAACTCAATCATCTGCAAAATTTTGTTTTGGAAAACGTGAGTATTTCATAGAAATACTCAGTAGACTCGCGCACAATAATCATTTAACATTATAAATTAAAACACATAGTCATGAAATTCAAGTCTCAGGTGTCTAACGATCACCAGTATTCTCATGAACATACAAGTTCAAGTCTCATGCATTTAAGCAAGTAAATTCTCGTAGCATAGTCTCATACTTAGAAAAGCAAGTAATTCTCATGAATACAATCATACATGCTAAACTTATAATCAAAATAATTATTGATGGGCACTTTTAAAAAACGTAAATTTGTAGATTAGAGTCTACCTTAATTTCTCGAGTATTGAGCAAACAGGAATAAATACTTTCAAATGTTCTCGCGCCTCGTCCAGCATAACCTAAAATAATAAGTCCAATTAATACTTTAAAACTGATTTAAATGACTTTGGACTTTAGGGACTGAAATGATTATTTTAATACTTGGGGGACTAAAATGAATGCTTTGAAAATTGAGGGACTAAAATGAATACTTTTGAAAGTTGAGGGACTGAAATAGATAACTTGTAAAACTTGGACTTAAAATCAAATGAATTTAATCTATAGGGACTGAAATAAAATGGGTTTGATACTTAGGGGCCAAAATAATAACTTTTAAAACTTGGAGATTAAAATGAAAATCTAGAATAATTGATTTAAGAAAATGAGAGGGCTGATTAAAACCATTTAAAAACTTAAGGACTGAAATTAAAAGTTTTAAAGCCAAAAGGGCCGAATTAAATCAATTTTGGAACTTATGGACTAAGTTGCAATTTATGAAACTTAAAATATAAAAATCAGTTTCCATTCCCTTTCTCCCATTTCGGTACAGAGACGGGAGAGAGACAGGGAGGACGCGACGCTGAGCTGCGCCGATCTCCAGCCGGCGAAACGCCGCGCTGTGTGGCGGCGGGCGGTGGGTAGGACAAAAGGGTCAAATTTTTGGGGATCTAGGCGCGAGTTTAGGTGCAAGACCGAGGCTAAGACGAGGCTGCTGTTTGGTGATTTTCGGCAAAAAAAATGGTGGTTGAGGTAAGAAAATGAACTTCTTGCTTCATGGGTTTTTCCCTTCTTGGTTTTGATTTTGATTTTTGGTTGTGATTGGGCAGTGATGATGATGGGTTTGTGCGGTGGTGTCGCGGCGGGATTGGGGTGGTTTCGTATGGTGGTTGAGGTGATGATAACGGTGGTGAATGGCGGTCGGTGATGATGGTAATGATGATGAATTGCTTGTGAAATTCATGTTGGTTGGGTGAAAGGTCTGTGGTAGAGGCGGTGGTTTGACTGTGGCGTGCTGGGGCGGTTGGGTGGTGGTCCTTGGTGGTTTTTGAATCTGAATTGTGCATCAGTGTTATGGGTTTGAGGTGCGAAGATTGGTTAGCTTCCGGAAATGGTGATGAGAACAGATTGGTTGTGAAAGTTAAATTGCAGATTGGAGTTGAAATCTGTTGATTAAGGTTGATGGAGGTTAGAAATTGGTTTGTGGTAAATTGTGGCTCGATTGGGAGTGTGGATGTGGGTTATGTAATTGGAATTCCGCTGGGCAGTAGGTGGTGGAGGCAGTGATCTGGAATTGTTAAGGTTGAGATGATGAAACCAAATTTGATCAGTTTGAGAGAGATTCATACCTAGAGTTTCTTTCTGTTCACATAGGTTCGTATGGGTGAGGAATAGGAGTGTATATGTATTGATTTGCTTCTGATCAAGATTATGGAAAGATGGTGAGATTGAAGGGAGTTACAAGGGGCAATGGCGGATTAAAGGGGAAGGATTTTGGGAATTAATAATTATCCATAACTGGATAGCATGAAACTGGAAGGAGATAATTTCTGGGAAGAAAAGAAATAAAAATGTGAGGAAATTGTGAAGAGCTCGGTTTATGCAGAAGGCTGGATTGAGGGAAAAGATTGAGGAGAATTCAAATAAGTTGCAGGGTTAACGTGATTGAGCAGATGATAGGGAAGGAAAATTGTGTGAATTTGGGAGGATTTAGCTAGTGAATTATATGCTGATTTGGTGATTGAGTGAGAGAGGATTAGGGAGAGAAACTGGTGGATGGAGAGGGGATACATACCCAGTATTTTTTGCAGAGAAATGTTGTGAATGATCTTGAGTTATTGGGGAGGATTTGGAGGTTGATCAAGATGTATTGAAGAGTGATCATGGGGAAGGGAAAAATGTGCTGAATATGAAAATGAAAGTTGGGGAGGAAATTTTGGGATTTAAATTTGAAATTGAACATGAATTGGGGATTTAAAGCATTTTAGACTTAAAAATAATTTGAATCCCATAAATTGAAAATTAAATTTTAAAATAAATAATGGACTTTAAAATAAATAATGGATTTGGACATGAAATCAAATAATTTGGATAATCTATTAAAAGTTGAAATCTGGACTTGAGAATAAAAATGAAAATGATTCACTTTAATGGAACTGGAATTTGATTAAGATAAATTTAAAATATAATTTTTTACTTCGTTGGCTAGACGAACACGTGTTTAAAATAAATAGGTAAAGTCGTAGCGACACGTTTTAAATAATATTTATTTAAATAAGTCATGAAAAATTCTTGGTCGCTACATATCTTGTCCCTCAACTTATCTTTTATCATCTATAAAATGAGGCGCCTCTCCTCATTGTAACACATCCGAAAATCATATTGGTTTTCATCAATAAAGATTTATATTCTCTCCGCTTATTGTCTTTCTTTTCATTCATAGTTCAAATTTCCTTTCATCAAATCAATTCAGAAACAATCAACAGAAGATATGGGTGATTAACTCCATCTAAATAAATGTGAAGCCATTAAATAGTTAGTAATACTCTATTCATGTATTAGTCTGTAAGTTTATTTTTTATAAAACTTTTGTTAAAAGAGTATATCCAGATGTAGGAAACGAAACTGAATTGTGTTGAACCTATTTTGAAGTGTTTACATAAAGTATTAGATTAAGTCTTTCGAGCATCCATTAACACGTAAGTCTTTCAAACAACAGCAATCTCCTATGGAGAAGTGTTAATACTTAGATAAATAACTGAAAAGTATTTGATCAAAAATCTTTTAAAATCAAATTTACAAAGAAACGTGATGGGTACCCATAGATAGAAAGAAGTATTAGTAATTATTTATGGTGAATTATATGTCGTCTTTATTATTGATTTGTTATCTTATTATCAGAATTATATTGTTTAAATTATCATCTTGGTTATGATATTCTTTACATGTTTTATATACGATGATAATCTATTTTTATTATGCCCAGATTAACTATTGAAAGAAAAATTGAAATTGTTAAAAGAAGATTAGAAGAAATAATTCTTATAACTAGAAATAATAGAATATATTTAGAAGAAATAAAAAATCTTCAAATAAGAGTAAATTTATTAAATTACAGAGTTTGGAATTTAAGAAATAGAATTAATAGTTCTAATTAACTATTTAGTTTATAATTTATGAATTAGAACCATTAATAGAATTAAATCCTACAGATATAAGTGACTTCGTATCTAAAAGAACAAACAAACGAACAATTAAAAGTTGTAAGAGAAGATTTGGGAAGATATTACAATTTGTTAGACTACTTAATAAGAGAACCTTCATTTACAAATTATTTAAGAATTACTAGAAGTATTAGTAATAGAGAAGAAATAATTAGTGATCTAGAAGAAAAAATTAAAGAATTAGACATAATTATTGAAGAAGAAACTTTAACATATAATATTGTACTTTATACATTTTATGTTAACAACAAATTTAGAGATATAAACATATTATCAGAAAACTAGAATTTATAACTAAAAGGATAACATAATAATTATACATTTAAATTTTTTTGTCTTTTAGTCGTTAGTAAACTTATTAGTACATATTGTTAGTACGTATTACAAGGTCCAAATTTGTTTGATCATAACACTACAATTAGTTCATTAGGGATTACAAGTGCAAACCACATTCTCTAAATTATTTATCTGTAATATAAGTTTTCTTCTAGAGACCATACATTCATCTTTAAGCGGAATGAAACATAAATAAAAGAAAGGCGTGATATTACGAAAAAATAAGGGTAAAGAGATAGTCCAGACTTTTGTCATGAGATCCCGATATGTCTGCTAAAAGTTTTACATCTAAGAGGATGAATGATTCTAAAACTTCTGGGACAAAATCATCTCGTCTACATCTTACATCTTAAAAGAATGGCAAAAAGCATTTAAGGTAATTAACTTTAAATTGTTCAAATAAAAATTTACGTTTTTGTTCACAATCCATAAAGTAATACCAAAATCCAATACTGACAGTGAGAAGTTTAATGCAAGCTAGTAAGTGAGAGCAAATTGTAAATATATTGTCCGTAAAATCATATCAAAAATTAAAGGTAAAGTTTTATTTTTTATTTTTCCTCAATATCAAATTCATTTTAAATTATATCATTTAAATCTTATAATATTATCTATAATTAGTTAACTAAATTCATTTTAACCATAGATGATTAATTTATGTTTTGATTTTTCTCATCAAATTAAAATAAATAGTAACTATACGAATTTTAATTTAAGGCAAATCCAATTAAATTGGGTTAATTTTACAAACTTAAGATTTCTTCAATTCATTCACCACTTTCACATTATTTTTATTTATTTATTGATTCTATTCATTTTCTATTTTTCATTATAGATTTAAATAACTAAAATATGCAAAAATATATTACAGATTTTAACAATTAGTTCATATAATTTCTATTAAACAATTGATCGATTAATAATTTTTATTAAAGTAATAATGTAACAATATGAATAAAGAAATTGTGAGTATGAAGAAGGAAGAATCAACTAATGTAACAATATTTATTAAGATTGTTGATTTTTTTTTAGAAAAACACTTGAAATTAATAATTAATGCTTAAAAAATCAGATTATATAAAAAAAAAAAAAAAAAAAAAAAAAATCTATCTTACACCTCTTGGGAAGAATGTGATGAAGAACAATATATGAAAAAAAAAAAAAAACATCGATCTTAAGGAGAATATGTAAGTTGAGTTTTGCACATGTATTGTATGAGCATAATTTTGTAGTTCAAAAGTTTTTTAAAAAAGAAAATTCCATTTACTAAACGTTAATTCTAGAAATGGAGTTATTCACGGTACAATCTCTAAAATACTTAATTCATGATCTATTTTCCAGTAAAGATGATAAAACAATTCATGACCTCTTTATTTCATTTTACGATTTGAAAATTGTAAACATTTAAACTTTAAGAAATCAAATAATTGTAAGCTTGACTGCAATCATCAAATCAAAATTGTAAAGTACAAAATAAGTCACATGTCCATATCCGACTTCACCTAAATAGACTAAGAAAATTAGAGAATGGACAATTAGCCGTTAAAACAAATATGCAATTTAGAATTTTATATTTTACTTTTCTGGGTATTTTTCATTATATATATATGCACAATTTATGTTGGGCATTGTATTTTTACAACTTATATTTAATAAATAATTGTTAATTATATTTTCCATTTTCTTTCCTAATTTTCATAAATATTAAATTAATTCTAAAAATATATTTGTTACGTAAGCATGAGTAAATGAGGACATCATAATTTTTCAAGGCGTTACAATCAACCATCTTTAAAAGAATTTTTTCCTCAAAATTTACCTTTTACGATAAGAGTTCTGGATATTGGGTCTTCATATCATCTTCTCGTATATATAAAAGTAGAATAGCTGTCACCAAAATACACACATAATTTAATTTCCCGCCAATTTTTTTTTAAAATTTGGAAATTTTTTGGTAAAAAATAGTATATTAAATATTTTAGCAATTATTATTTTACATATGTCATTAATTGTATTGGCATCCGTACTATGCTATTAATAACATCAAAATGTTATTTTTTTCTATTTTATTATTTTTTTAATAATTATTATATTATTTTGAAATCGAAAAATATGTAATATTGGTGTCAAATTAAAGATTACAGTGAAAAGTTTAATGCAAGCTAACAAGTGAGAGCAAATTGTAAATATATTATCCGTAAAATCTTATCTTAATTCTATATACATATATAATAATAGGATAACCGTCACTATTTTACGCACATAGTTTCTCGCCCTTTTTCACCTGTCATTTTAAGAAATTTTTTATTTTTATCAATTTAATATATGAATTAGGAAAGTTCAATTAATGCATGAAATAAATGATTTGTGGATTTTTTTTAAAAAATATATATTATAAAAAGTCAAATTATAGATTTTTTTTTTCTTTTGATAATTAATGCATTATTTTGAAGTCAAAAAATATATAATATGGGTGTCAAATCCAAGATTTCAACGAGAAATTTAATACAAACTAAGAATTGAGAGCAAATTTTAAACATATCATTTGTAAAATCATTTTAAATACTAAATTAAAAGTTTTACTTATATTTTTTACTTTTTTCAACATCCAATCGTTTTAATTTGTCTCATTTAACCTAAACATATACTCTCTCTATTCCATTTATATAAGTTTGTTTAACTTTTCACACAGATTAAGAAAACATATTTAATGTTATTGAAAAGGTAATTTTTGTAAAGACAATTTCCAATTTACCTTTATTAATATCAAAATTATTATTATTGAAAGTAATAAATAAGAGTACATTAGTAAACAAACAAAATAAATACTTCCCAATAAAGAAACAAGTCTATATAATTGGGACAAGAAAACAAGGAAATGAAGCCTATATAAATAGGATGGAGGAGTATAATAATATGATAACCTTCACCGTTTTACGCACATAATTTCTCTCTCATTTTCACCTATCATTTTAGGAAATTTATTTTTTTTTCAATTTATTTTAATACATAATTTAGGAAAGTTTAATTAATGCATGTAATAAATGATTTATAGATTTGTGAAAAAAAATATTTATAAAGTTAAATTATAGAATTTTTTTTCTTTTGATAATTATTGCATTATTTTGAAGTCGAAAAATATGCCATATGGGTGTAAAATTCAAGATCTCAACGAGAAATTTAATACAAACTAAGAAATAAGAGCAAACTCTAAAATATCATTAGTAAAATCATTTTAAATACTAAATGTAAAAATTTAATTATACTTTTTACTTTTTTCAACATCCAATCTTTTTAATTTATCTCATTTAAGTCCTCAAATGATACCTATCATTTCTTACCTAAATTATTAATTTTGAATCATTTTCGTATCAAATTGAAAGAAATAATAGATATTTGATCTTTCTAAATAAATTCAATTAATCATTTAATTTTCTACAACTTTAGATTCCGATAAATTCATTGGTTCAATTTGTAAAATAAGTGTTAGCAAAATCATTCTATTTAAAAATAGAATATGGAAAACACATTTATTTAGCATGCACAAAAATAGTATGTGCAATTGTGGAAAATGAGTTTTAAAAAATGTATGCATGGTTGAGAATGAACATTAAAAAAATTATTTTCGAAGAATCAATTATATACGAATATGTAATAAAGTCTTATATCTTGTGGGTTAAACCCCCATTTATAAATTGAGATATATAGCTGATTTTTTTTTATATAAAGTTAATTAACTATATTTTAATATTCATTCAATGAAATTTAATTAAAATTTGTATTTCATATTACATTCATTTAAATATAGGACCGTCTAAAAGTTTGTAACGTGTAAGTTTAACAAATTGCAACATTTAATTTAAGTTTGAGTAATTTTTTATTTTTTAAAATGTTGGTAAATTTTGTTCGTAATGTATTTGCTTTTTTACATGTAATGAAATGAAATATTTGTTTAATATATTTAAATATCAATTATTGCATTAAGATAGTTAGTACAAATTCGTATAGTGCTATACAAGAATTCTATAAATTAATTCTGCAAATGTTTATTAGCCTCTTTATTTTATTTTACGATTTGAAAATTGTAAACCTTTCAACTTTCAAAAATCATAAATTCAACTTCAATCATCAAATCAAAATTGTAAAGTATAGAATAAGTCACATGTCCATATCTTACTTCGCTTAAATTGGCAAAGAAAATTAGAGAATGAACAATTAGATGTTAAAAGAAATATGCAAGTCGCAATTTTATGTTTTACTTTTTTAGTATTTTTCATTATATATAAATGCACAAGTTATGTCGTCGTTGTACTTTTACAATTTATTAAATAAATAATTGACAATTATATATTCCGTGCATCGCACGGGTGCGATTACTAGTATATGTTATAACAATAAAGTGGTCAAATATAACACCACACAATTTCTCGCCTTTTTTACATTTGACTAAAATGGAAATTCGTGATTTATAGAGATTAAAAAAAGTGATTATCTATATACTTTTCAAAAATTGCTGTTATCTAAATAATATAAACGATCATTTTGAAAATAGTTTTACCTCATTATTAGTTTTGTTATATATTCCGCTATTAATTAGTTGACATTTTCAATATGTTTATAATTTGGAATTATGATGCAGAGTTTGAATATAAAATTATTTATATGCATAAAAAAAATGCAACCATGTGCACAACCATTAATAAACAATCATAATATTTGAGTATTCTGGCCCTAAAATTATATATAATGACCAAGTAAAATGAAGCAATATCAAAACATGCTTGTGGGATGCAACAAGAAGCTCTTCATTCTTGACACCTTTAAACGATGAATTAATAATAATAACGTAATTAAAAATGCATTGCTTTACTAAAGTTATAATAATTAAAAAGTATTAAAAAGAAAATAACTTAATTATATTATGAAAAGAATATAATTAAAAATTTTAATTTGTAAAATAGTCACTACAACAAAATGAAGCTTTTATAACACTTAAACGACAACATTCAACTATTAAATGTTGCTAAAAAGGGGGTCAACAGCAACATTTAGTAATTGAATGTTGCATTTGATTCATGTTTTTGAGATTTATCTCCTATCGCAAAGTTTAAAATTTGTTGTCATAAGTTAAAATTTTTGCAACACTTAAATTAAGCTTTTGCAGCGTTTTTCAAACATTGCAAAAGTTTAAGCTATTACAACATTTTTTAAACGTTGTAAAATCTTAGGCTATTGCAGCGTTTTTTAAACGTTGTAAAAGTTAAAGCTATTGCAACATTTTTCAAACGTTTTGGAGTTTAGTTTCATATTATCTAAAGCTGGAAAATTAAATTGCATTTAACATAAAATTAAAACCTAATCCCTACCCCCACAAATCGATTTCATTTCCCCTCTCTCTCTCTGTACTCCGCTCCCGTCTCCATCTCTCGGTTCGAGTTCTCTCCCTCGTCACTCTCTCAACGCCGTTGTCTCCATCTCTGGTCTCGAGTTCTCTCCTCCCTCACTCTCTTAACGCCGATGTCTCCATCATCTTCTCTGGATGAAAGTAGAAATGAATACGGATAATACTTATTCAAGTGTTCTCAATTTTTCTTCAGATTTAGATATTAATTTTGGGAATTTCTTGTTTTAGGCTGCATTGCTCTTCAAATTGTCTGAACAGCGACAATTGGCATCTACTGCACTAATTTTCTTTTAGTTCTTGGAACGATATAGCTTATTGAGATAATTTTTGTATCCTTTTTCGGCAACAACTTGTCTATTTTTTGCTCTTTTAGTATTGGGTACTGCGGTATCTCCTCCAACTCCTAATGGGGATTATGGGATTGGTCTCGAAGAACTTGCTTCAATGAGTAGGGACCATAATACTTCTGCCCTACAACAATAAGGAGGGGCAAGTCAAAGTTCCTCTTTTTTTTGTATTCTTATTATTTTTTTGGTCAACTATTCATTTTTGTGTACAAAATATATGCTTACTATGTCATTTTCTTCAAGTAAAAGGATTATCAAAGATGCTAAAAACAAGCAGGGAAACTGGAATTGTTGGTGAATCGGTGATGATGAATTATCACAAAGACAGGGTGCCTTTGGCTCAAATACATATCCTACAAAAAAAGGACGAAGTTTCTTGGTATGTATATTTGCTTGAGGTGTCAATCTTTTTCTTTCCTTCATCCCAAGTGCACTATCACTGGAATTATATTTTTTCACTCCCTTTCATACATTAACTCGTCTATTTTTTATAATTTTGTCTGGGACATTATCTTTATGCGTTTTTTGTTGTGAATTGATTGAGATCTGAAGTTGAATTAAAATGTTTGTGTCAAATGAAAGACGAATCATTTTATAGTTTTCAATTTCTTTAGGGCTAATATGATGGTAGGAAATGAACAGGGACTAAAAAATGTAAACCCCATCTAATTCTCATTTGGATTCCTTGACAATGATTATATATGACTTATTACACTAACACGCACAGTGAGAAGAAGAGGAAAAAATTCCATTACTACCTCTTCTCCAGTACTACTAACTCTATCCTTTCAAAATGTTCATGTTCTTGAATCTGTAAATCCATTATGAACACAGTTACACAGCACCTGAAGGAAAAAGCTTAAAAGAAGCACATTATCCTCTGAAAATGCTTAGCAGAAGCTACATTGTGTTTATCTTTTTTGTTGGTTCGTTTTTAAACCTCAGTTCAGCAATGGTGAACCTCACTCTTCCTGGTCAGCACCCTTTCCCTGAAGAGGTAGTTCAAGATGTTCACATTTTGGTTCTTACTTCTTTCTCACCTTTATTTTTTGGGCTTCTGACCCAAGCTATGACATCTGTCTCTTAGGCCAAACCGAACAATGCCAACCTCTACTTAAGTCCTGGACTTGTCCACTAAGTAAGTTACTACCATTTTGCACTTTGCATTAGCCAGAGTTCTCGCTGTCCTCTACATACTGTATTCCACTAAGTAAATTTGAACAGAGATTGATTTTTTCTTTCAACTTATATGATGATATGATCTATGTTTTAAATGTTTGATTTTAAAAAAAGCCAATGCAAGCAATTATGACTCCAGTGTCATTTTCAGATTTGTTTTCCAGATTTATAATCTTTTTAAAGAAAATCTCATTCTCCACTCTCTCAACTCTCTTGTCGTTTTGATGATATTATTATGATTCACGTTCTTCATTCTTCTGTTTGGTGCCAAATAGGGAACATCAAAGTTGAATTATAATTTTTTTAGTTTTTAGTTATTTTATAAACAAATAGATTTATTTCATTAATTAATAGTTAACTATCTGTTATATATTATTATTTAACTATATAATCAAATGATCCAAGCAATCAAGTAATTATGTAATCATTGCATCTAATACTTAACTAAATTTTTATCTCATGTTTATTTGTGGCAGGGAATGGTGGATATGCAAATTATAAAGGTTTCATTTTAACTATAAAATCACATCATATGATCCAAGTGACAAACAAAATATGTATTTATTACATTTAGTATTTGTCTAATTTTTGTCCCGTGTTTTTCTTGACAGAAAACGATGGACAGGCAAACTATCAAGGGATTATATTCTACCTGTAAATCCATGTGATCCTAGCGATTAAGTATTTTATATTTATTGCATCTAGTGCAAGTCTAATTTTTTACTCATGATTCTTGGTGACAAAAAATGGTGTGGCAGTGGCGGTCATGGTGGTTGGGGTTATCGTGGTTAGTAAATTCTTTACCTAATGACTTTGAAAACTGTGTTTGAGAGTGGTTAATTGTGATAAATTGCGTTGTTTGGTTTGATCTCAGGTGCTCGATATTGAAGAGGGAGAGGCGGAGGTGGTAAGAGTCTATGGCTGTGGCCGCTGAAGGGGTGGTGGGGGTGGCAACCAAGCATAGTTGGGATCAGTACTATTTTGGGAGAGTTATTTGGTTTAGTTGTGAAAATTTTGTTCGAGGAAATATAGGTTTTATAAATAAATATTTCATAATTCTTTTAAAAATATATATAAATTGCATATAGCAGCATTTAAAAAATGTTGCAAAATGATCTACGACAACATTTAAAAAACGTTGCAAAAAGGTCAATCGCAACACTTAAAAAAACGTTGCAAAAGGATTTATGACAATACTTAAAAATGTTGCAAAATGGTCTATCGCAATAATAAAAAGACGTTGCAAAAGGTCAACGACAATACTTAAAAAACGTTGCGAAAGGTTTACGACAACACTTAAAAAACGTTGCAAAAGGTTTTTGCTCTACGGCAACACTGCGATTTGCAACACTCGAAAAACGCTTCAAAAGCCAAAAAAACGTTGCAAAAAGACAATTTTTGTTGTAGTGAGTATTAAAAAGTAACATAATTAAAAATGTATGTTATTTTAATTAATAATAATAATAATAATAATAATAATAATAATAATAGTAATAAAACAATATTTAAAAGAACATAATTTAATTATGTAATTAAAAAAGAATATAACAAAATATGTGTATCAAAATAGTATTAAAAAGTAACATATTAAAAAATGTATATTATTTTACCAAAACTATAGTAATTAATCAGTATTGAAGATAACATAATTATTAGAGATTTTATTAGTAAAATAAAACAATATTAAAGACCATATATAACATAATTACAAATGTGTATTGCTTTACCAAATAATAAAACAGTATTAAAAATGTATATAACATAATTATCTCGAAAAACAACTTTAGAGCGTCTGCACCTTCAAATGCCTGTTGGTATCCTCAATGTTCTTTGTATTGGGGCATGTATTTTTTACTGTTCTATGTTTAATACACTCATACCATAAATATATATCTTGAAATTAAACTTTTTAAAATAGCAACGGATTAATTTATACTTTGAAAGAATTATTTTCTTTAGCCTCGATACAGTTCAATTGAAGAAAGATTCATGCAAATCAAAAAAGTAGTTTTTTTTATACTGATATTAGTCTCTAGATCCTGGAGAATTAAAGAACCAATTTTTTTTTTTGAAAAACTAACGATTAGTTTGTTTAAATGAAATATTAACAATTTGTCTGTTTGAAAATAAATCTATTTCAGAAACTAATTATACTAGAGAAATGTAAGAAAACATAAATATTCATAAAGGAGACATAACAAGACAAATGATTTTTCCAGATCTGGTGGATTATGTAAAATTCAAAATAACCAATTATTATTAGTAATAAATATAAGCAAGAAACAAGATTTTTTTTTATATAAATCATGTGAATTACATTTCTGGAAATATTTACCTTATCAAAACACTATTCTTGAGTTTTTAGGACATCAGAGCAGTGCAAAAAATAGGTAGATCTGATAGAATAATTTGTACCTTCCTTGATCTACTTTTATTGTACAAAGAAAACCTATGAAAAATAAATTTCTTTTACAAACGTGATATGTAAAGAAGTCTTTCAAAATTTTGATTAGTGGTTTATGTGTTTTGTAATCCTTTAACAATAATTATAAATGATTATCATCTTTTTTGTGCAATCTTTACATGTCCCATGCATTGCACGGGGCGAATAATAATAATAATAATAATAATAATAATAATAATAATAATAATAATAATACACACACGCACGTGCACATGCACGTGCACGCGCGCGCACACACACATATAATCGAACTTATTAATCAATTTCTCGATATAATATGACTGACTTAGCATAAAACCCTACTATTTCTTGTGACTTTGATACTTAGTATGCTATCCATTTATCTAAGATCTTCTGTTTTACACGTGGAAGATAGGAACTTCTTAGTTTCATTTATGCCTTGCATACGATTACTGATTATCAACATATCATCTACGTAAAGGCATATAATCACAACATAATTATCACATACTTTTGAATACAAGTATTTATCAGCACTATTGTGTTTGAATCCAAAAGATATAATAGCTAAGTCGAACTTTTCATGCCACTTTTACAGTGTTTGTTTTACACCATATAATGATTTAACTAATTTACATACTTTATTTTCATTTTTGGGGAGAACAAAACATTTTGGTGGTTATATATAAACCTCCTCATCAAGGTCCCCATTCAAGAATGTCTTTTTGACATCCATTTGATGTATATGTAAATTATAGATTGAAGCTAGGGAAAACATTAATCTTATAGATGAAACACGTGTCATATGTGCATATGTATTGAAGTAATCTATTCCTTCTTTTTGTTGATATCCATTTGCTACGAACCGAGCTTTAAAGGTATTAAGAGTACCTTCTATATTGTACTTCTTTCTAAATACCCATTTATAGCCTATAGGTTTAAAGCCGATTGGTAAATCAACAAGTCTCCATGTATTATTTGACATAATTGAATCCATTTTGTCATTTGTCGCATCTTTTCAAAAGATACTTCTCTTAATGACATAGCTTCTTTTTAGGTTTTATGATCAAATTTTATTTATTTGAAGAACATACAAAGTTATTCTAATGATGCTCCTTTTTTTCCTCAATTAGATAAAGGAAATAAGTTGAGACTCGACCTCATCTGGTCCTAGAACCTTAGGTGGCGTTCTGTTTGTATTTTATTTTGTATTTTCATTTTCGAAAATGTTTTGTGTTTCCTGTTTTTATTTTTTTTTTCAAATTTGCTGAAAACGCGTTTGGTTTGTCATTTCTGAAAACTGTTTTTGAAAATGAAAAACTGGAAAACACGTTCTGTTTGAAATTTTGCAGAATACTACTTAAATTATTTTTAATTAATTTGCTTGCAGAATACTACTAATTCAAACTCAAATTTCATTTCACAATACACTGAAAACATGGTTACATGCAAACACTAATGTGAGCATTAAGAGTCTATATTAACACAGCTTGGTCAGGTTCGGAATTTGAAAAAGCTCTACTACTATTAAAATTCAGAAAATGCAAGTTCTTTCAAAACCACCAGAGTCCATTTATCAGTGTATTTTTTGAAATATAATAACAAAAATTCTCACTTAATTTTTTTTTTTAATGTTGATATTGAATTCAATAAAACTTTATTTAAACTTAGTTCCAAGTTAGGATAATTCTAAAAAAAAATTATTTAGGCTTAGTTCCAAGTTAGGATAATTCTAAAAAAAGTAATAAAAAAATAAAAAAATAAAAACTTTATATTAAACTTAGTTCTAAGTTAAGATAATTCTTTTAAAAAAAAAATTCCAAAATGCGTTTTCCGCGTTTTGGACATTTTTTGTCGAAATACACACAAAACGCCCAAAACGAGGTTTTGGGCGTTTTGCGTTTTGTGTACAAATTTTTTTTTGTTTTCCAAAATGCGTTTATGAAAATGGTAAAGAGAACGCGTTTTTAACGTTTTCGAAAATAAAAACGGAAAACGACCTCAAAATAACAAAGAGAACATGAGCTTATCTTTTCTGGCTCTTTTGCTTTTATGGGGTTCATTAAGATCATCAACATCTTTAGAGAATGTTTCTTCACGTGATATCATAGAACTATGAATAACTATGAGTAATTCCTTAATAGGATTGTTATATGAAGATAATGAATCCTAAAAGAACTTTACATCACGTGATTCAATTATCACATTGGTCTCTAAGTTCAATAGTTGATATGCTTTATTATTTGCAGCATATCCAACAAATGTACATTTGACCCCTCTTGGACCTAATTTGGTCCTTTTAGGATCGGTATTCTTGCAATAACCAAGACACCCCCACACTTTGAAGTATCCAATGTTTAGTTTTCTCTATTTCCATAATTCGTAAGACATTTTAATAGTTTTAAAGGGAACTCTATTTAAATATGACATGCACTCAGGAAAGCTTCACCTCAAAGATTAAATGGCAATTTAAAATACATTAGCATTGCATTATTCATCACAATTAGTGTCTTATTTTTCTTTGAGCCAAACCATTTTGTTCGAGTATTCTACGTACATTACATTGATGAATTATGCAATGTTGTTCTCAAAATAAGTAAAAATCACTAGAAAACTATTTAGCATTTCTATCATTTCTATGACTTTTAATTTTCTTCGAAAGTTTTAAAAGCCGCATCCTTATGTTTTAATAAAGGGGAATTTTCTGTAAATACCCATTTTTAAGTGGGCAGATTTTTTAAGGCCTATTTTTACTTTTCATATCTAAAAAGACCTCTTTTATATTGGTAAGATATAAAATGTCCCTTAATACTCTTTATATGTATAAATTCTAATTTACCATTTTCTAAACCTAAAAATCAAAATCAATTGTAAAATAGGAACGTTATAGTATTCTCGGGTTCACGCAAGTTATTTGCTCCAAATTCAAAAAAATCTCATTCTTCATCATCTTCTATGATGGATTCGGATTCTACAACAATCATTCTTCATTTCTTGTGTTGCCCAATATTTAATTTCTATTCATTTTGAAGCATCACTTTGTGGATTCAAGCATTTACATGTGAAAATCAATATAAAGGTATGTTTTAATTATTATTATTATTATTATTATTATTATTATTATTATTATTATTATTATTATTATGTTTGCTATTTTTTATTTCAAATAAATGTTAGATACAATGTTGTGAAATTATCACCAACTTTAGCATGAATGGACCAATGGTTTATTTTTCGTGACGCTGGTCTATTTGTCAAGTTGACCCCTGCAAATGTAATTGTCTATAAAATCCCGTTTTTGTTATGACCACATATAAATGCACAAATTGACTATTTCTCGATTATGATCCATTTTGCTCAAATTGACATTGTGGTCTATTTTCATCTTTGACAAAATTGACTTATGTTCTATTTCTATGGCATTCGTATCTTTACATTGGTTCTGCTTCTCATTCATGGCTAAAGAATGGAAGAAGAGCGGATGGATTTTGTTGGTCAGTTGTTGTAGAGAGACACTGGAGAGAAGGAGAAGAAGAAATGCATGGGTTGAAGAGAGGAGAGAAAGAGAGGGGTTTTGAGGCAACTAGGTTTGGGTTAAGAGGGATGGGAATTGGGGTTTGAAATGGAGGGTTATGGAATTAGGGTATTTTAGGTATTCGAATGATAAATTGGATAAAAATTATGTTTGACTTCGTCTTTAAGATTTTAGGCTAAAAAAATATATGAGGTTAAAATAGGCCTTTTCCAAATATCCTCTTTAAATAAACGTAAGTAAATCTAAAAAATCATCTATAAGCATAATGAAATATGTATATCTGCCTGTTGTTAACATGGCTTTTAATTCACATATGTCGGTATGTACAAGATCTAATAAGTTAGTTATTTTTGTCATATTATAAAAAGGTTTCTTAATCATGTTATATTCCACACAAGTTTCACATTTATAAACTTTATTTTCATCATAAGAATCAAGTCACAATTTTTCATTCTTTTCATAGTACTATTGCCTATATGGCTTAATCTACTGTGCCATATTGTAAAAGAGTCAAGCACAAACGCAAAATTTACTTTATTATTATTGTCATCATCAACAGTATACAATTTGACCATTCTCCCTCTAGAATAGTCTTTACTAACAAAGAACTCATTACAGGATAATACAAGTTTACTGGATTCATAAACACTTTTGATTCCAAATTTTCCTAAAGATCGTCACTAATTAAATTCCTATTCATGTCCGGAACATGAAATATATTTATAAGAGTAACATTCTTTTCGAATGTGAAGATGATGTCCACACTTCCTCTTCCAACCATTTTGGAGCGAGCTTCATTAACCATTTGTATCTCATGTCAATCTTTAATATCTTGATAAGTTTTGAATAAGAACTTATCATAATAGACATGTACAGTAGCAAAAATGTCATACCACCAACCTTGAACTTTTCCTCTAATAGCATTGACTTCGCATATCATAGCCATATTTTTGTCATCTTCACGTAGTTTACTTTGTGTTTCCCATTGAATTTTTTTCTATGACTACATACCTTAGCCAAGTGACTGGGTTTTTCACAAACACAACATGGTCCTTTTGATTTTGTTATGAACTTTCCTTTGTCCTTTTTAGGACCAAGATGATTTGATTTAGTTTTGTCTTTGTTGGAGTGTTCAATCCTTTCAATGGCATTTACTTTAGATTTCCTCCATAAGAATTTCATTCTTATCTCTTGCTCTTGATTCTTCTTCAATGAAGAGATGCTTTTGTAATTATTCCAAAGAAAAATCTTCAAAACTATGAAGAATCTTCTATTGGTATCCTTTCCAAGCATTTGAAAGTTTGAGAATAATTGTACTCACTTGAAAAGATCCCCAAAGATCTATTCTGACCACTTTTTAATTTTTTGACAAGCACTTGCAATTGCAATTCATGTACTTGGGAGAAGAATGGGAATGTTATCCAACAATTTAAAATCAAAATGTTTTTGAAATAAAAAAAATTCTTTGGTACTTTCTTCCTCCGCTTTACACTTGTTTTCAAGTTATTCCCAGATTTTTTTGCTGAAGTTGTGTTGATGTATGTATCATACAAATGGTCTGACAACGCATTCAAGATGTGACATCGACAAATTAATTCATCCTCTTGCCTTTTCTTCCTTCCATCTCTTATATTTTCTGTATCTGTCTCCGCTGGTTCCACTAGAGGTTCCAAATTTGAATCCAAAATATATAAGATCTTCAAGGTGATGAGTTGGAACTTCAACTTGTCTTGTCAATGCGTGAAATTAGTGTCATCGAACCTATCAAGTAATATGGACTATAGATCAACAATGTTAGATAACTTACAAATTACTCATGAGTGTAAAATTATATAATCAATTCAAAAATATGCTTCCAAATAATGCTACCAAAAAGAAGTTTAGCTTATCCGATGTTCGATTGGTGTGTGTGTGTCCATAGCCACTTTCAATTGTCAATTATGTTTAAAAAAAATTAAAGAGATGAGAGATTTCAATTCGGTACTAACCCACCATTAGTGGTCAATTCTTTCATTTCCGACTCGTGACATTCATCCTTCAATAGATATTTCTTTTCTTTCCCGAGATGCAATTCTAGAGGCTACTCTCAAATCACTCATATCTTTTTCCACTATAGTTTGGCTGTATTTTACCGGTAATCTCAATAATCTAGATATACAATGACTCTCCACTAGATGAGTGCTTCAACAATCAAGTTTATAACAAGCAATTCAAACTCACTATTAATCTAAGCCCTTATGCAAGTACAAATGCATGATTTCTATAAACTAATGTGATGATTGCTCCTAACTTCCCCACTCCCTTAAGCTTTCTAATTGACCTATAGAATGAGTTTTAGGTTGATAACTCCCCAATGTTTTTAGGATCAAATGGTACTGGGTTTTGAAATTGGCACAAGTAGCATATTGGTCATAAATCATGAATCAATAACAATTTTAAATATCAAGTCATCTTAAGCCAACAATGCTATCTAACATGTCAAGTCACAATAAGAAATTCACTCCCAAACTTGAAATGCACATTGTCCTCAATGTGTAAAATTAAATCAAAGTAAGAGGAAAGAAGTTACTAGACATCCCAAGAAGTGGTGGGGCACTCATAAATAGTCTTGGGCATGTGAAAATCTCATTTCAAACACTAATAATCCACCCCCAAACTTGTGTCCACTCGATTGAACAAATTTCTTCAAGGAGGCATTTCATCAAACACCTTGTGATCATCCTATGAAAACACAAGAAAAGAGTAAATATTAAATGATGAATGACCCAAAATTTACATCGCGTTCAACATATTCATTCCACTCATAAATTAAATATAATTTTCCTATCCTCAACATTAAATCACAATTAACGATAAAATACAATATGCATCATATGATCTAAAAATTGAGAGTTAAGCAAATTTTTTACTTTGAAAGTTTGATATGAGTAAATTTTAGAATGAAATGAAAATGTATTAGATCTTTTTCACACTACCCAACTTGGACAAAATAAATGTGGAATATGAAGATATGGGCCTAGTCAACTTATTTGCAAGAAAGAAAATAAAATGCAAAAATTAAAAATAAAGCAAGTAAAAGGATAGAGAATGATTTGCCTCCCATTAAGCGCTTATTTAAAGTCATTATCTTGACTCTTTGCACAATGTCTTCACGGTACTTTGAATGAAGAAAAAAAGTGCGGAGTGGTGGGATAAGTGCGGAGTTGGTGGGATAAGCGCTTATGTTGGATGTGGGGTGAGTGTGGAAAAATAGAAGAAAAAAAGTTATTTTATGGGGTGGGATGAGGTGGGTGGGTGTTGTGGGTGGGGTGGGGTCTGGGTGGGAGGGTTGTCGGGGTGGTGGGATAAGTGCGGAGTTGGGTTGGGATGGAGTGGAGTGGTTGTGAATTATGTATTGTTTTGATTTTATTATTTAATATTATGCCTTTATTTGGCAACTCATTATAATTATTATAATATTGTATTAATTAATTAACTAATTAATTCCTGATTTTTAAAAAAAAATCTTAAGTTTGTTATGTTTAAAAAGTGAAAGTTTAAGTTGTATAATTATGTACTTTTCTCATAAATTATTTGGCAAAAATGAGGCTTTAATAGTAAAACCCTACACCAACATTACTTAGACCTCATAATCAATTGTAAGTAAAACTTTTGGCCCAAATTATTGATTGACTAATTGGAGTTTAAAACCCTATTAATGTATATACACAGCAGCAGAGAGACGAGGGTACGAAGCTTCGGAGAAAAAAAAAGTCAACGACTGGGAATTAACAGGCAGAATACATTGGAGGATTGTAGGGGGAGAGTTTTTCTTGAATATGCATACACAAGGCTAGAATTAAAAGAGAGGAGACAAGAATTGTGGTTACCTTGAGAGTGGTCGGCTGATTTTGGAGAATTAATTGGGAGTTGGCTGTGAGAATTAAGAGATGCGGCAACCAAGTGAATTAATAAAGGGATTAAAGTTGTTAGTTGAATCAAAAGGTTAGAATTCAACAATAAAGGAAACAGGGTAGGGATGGCAATAATACCCATGAACCCGATACCCGATGGAGATCCGACATAAATGGGCGGGGATTACCCGACTAAATGGGTTCGTGTGTAGGGTGTGAAGGTAAATTTTAAAACCCGACATGGATATGGGTCGGGTGTGGGTTTTACTACAATACCCATACCCGACCCATATATCCATTAATTTTCTTAAAAAATTATAAAATTTAAAACAAAAGTGATTGTTTAAAAAAATAAAAATAGAACCCAAATATCTATTGACATTGTTATCGTCTAAACCTTAATATGTTTAAACTATTGACTTTGTTAACGTCTAAAAAAATTGTTCAAATTCGCTTGTATAATTTCAACATATAACAAACTTTTTTCAACTCAAATTCAAGTGAAGCCCAATATTTAACTGATTCAAGTTAATCCGGAGCACCTATAACCTATTTATAGTCTAAAATAATAATAAAAAAATAAATAATTAGTAATGAATTTTAAATGGGTATAGAAGCAAACCCGCCTCCGACCCGCACCCGACCCGCAATTTTTAAATGGGTATATGGGTAGGGTATGGAGGTTGTAAATATTTAGTGGGTAGGGTACGGGTTTGGCAAACCCGACCCATACCAGTCCCATTGCCATCACTAAAACAGGGACTCAGCTTTGAAGAATTAGGCAGAATTCTTTTGAGAACTTTGTAGTTGGATTTGGGAAGAAAGTGGAAGAACACACGGCTGGAAGCTGAATTTGGAAGAAGTAGCAATGCTTAGACTTAAATTCTTGAAAACTTCGGGTTTTATTTTCTTTATTTATTGTTTTTTCTTCCAAAAATATGAGTGACTAAATTGTTAATAAGTAACTAAATTGTTAATCGGGATTGACGATGTAGATTTAATATTTTTAGTTTAATTTTAATTCTCAAGTTGGTGCTTTATTTTCATGTATTGATTTTATTATTACTTTTAATGCTTGAATTGCTTGATCACCAATTCATGATTTAATGGTTGTTTTCATAATCCGAGAGGTGAGTTAACAATTAGATCACGTAATAAAATTCGGTAATTTCAACAAAAAGATAAATATATGAATTTGTGGTTGCTTGTGGTCAATTATGAATTCCTAGGTAATTTAATGCGTTTAGTTAAGAAGAACTCTGACCCGCTGTAGAGATACATAGTTGACTTAGTTAAATAGGCATAATTTGAACTCGAGAGAGGTAAATTGGATACATGCGTGAATTCGGCCAAATACGATTGTAGAAAACAACTTGAGATGCGAATTTAAGCTAGAACGTTACTTCGAAATTATCAGTCCCGATATTCATTTAATTTTTAAAAGCCCACAACTTTACGTCTTGCTTTTGTTAGTTAGTTTTAGTTTTAAATTTCTATTTTTATTTAATAGAATTCTTTACTTCATTAAATGTCTATTTTATTATCGTTTTGGATTCTCTTGCAATTTTATTTTCTTAGTTAGTTTTTATTTAGTTTAGGAATATTTTAAATCAAATTAAAGCGATAGTAAATAAATAGTTCTCGTGGATCGACAATTCGGACTCAAAAATTCACTTTTACTTCTTGTTAACGATATCGTACGCTTGCGATATATCAAACTAACACACCACCATATTTATTTAAATCGACCATTAATTGTTTCTTAATTTTAAGATAATATTCTATTGTATCAGAACGTAAAGTGTTTCGACTAATACCGACGTACCTGGGTTGAAGATAACGCTTGATGTATGTAATAAAGCGTTCATTGTCCACTATGCTTAGTGGCAACTCCGTCCCCCAACGAATTGAACCATCCCAGTTCGATTCTCTGCTTCGGAATACATCTAATTTGAAAGTGTTGTAGATCCCGCTCCAGAACCATTAGTGACCGATGAACCAAATTGTAGTTGACTTTTGTTCGATTCAACGAACTCGTGCTTGATCTGACACTTACGATAGTGATGGTTGAGGTGTATAGTACCAATCCCTTTTGCCCATACCAATTTTTGTGCACAATATTTGCACACAGCTTTGAATTCATCTTCTCCTTCAATTTTGTTCCTGTTGCGACCAATTTAAAGTGATCCCAACACTTCGAAGTTGGCTTCTTACCTTTTCTAGATTTTCTTTTTCCTCTTGTGTCGGGAATATCAGGATCATTTTGTAAGATTTGAACATCCGGATCTTCTTCAACATCGTCTAAATCGATTTGTTGATTTAATGGATCTTCTTCAATATTGTCGAGAATTGTTATATCGTTGAGACCGACAAATTGATCGTAGAAATGAGTTTGAAATTGTGGTGTTGAGTCATCATGCCCCCCAAATCTTAGTCAACCATCAAACAATTCATTAACAAATCTTCAGCTACTGAGATCCATTCTTTTGTATGTGATGTGGTGTAGAAAAATTGAAATATAAAATGAAATATGTGTAATTGAGAGATGTAATGGCTAATTGAGATATTGAAATTGAAATATCAAATATGTAACTAAGTATTGGTAAACAAACTTAAAACTTGTAGTTGAAGACTTGTAGACGTAGATTGTATATTTGTAATGTAGAATTGTAAAAAAAAAATAAAAAAAAAAATAGAGTAAATGTAGTAGAGGAAAAGTGTAGCTAAATAAGAATTAGAGTAATTTAGAGAGCTGTAGAATTGTAGAAATGAAGTTGTGTTACTGTAGTATTTATAGGGTAAGAAAAAAATTAAAAAAAGTTGCCAGAACGGTCACTTTTTTTTTTTTTACCAGAACGGTCACTTTTAGTGACCGTAAAGTGACCGTTCTAGTCACTAGAGCCATGCAACGTTCAGTTGATCGTTGCATGGTTTATTTTTTATTTTGTTTTTGACGAGCCGCTCGGCTCGCCATCTCATTAAGTTCGTTGGCACGAGCCGCTCGTTGAACCACAAGCCGAGCTTGGCTCGGCTCGTGGTTCAAAGAGGGTGATTGGCTCCCCCACGAGCTCGTGAGTTTGACGAGCCTAGTCGCCCTCAGCTCGTGTTTTCGCGAGCCGAGCCAACGAGCAGATGAGCGACTCGGCCCGTTTGCCACCTCTACAAATAATAGCAAATGAATAGCAAATATTTTCAAACAAACAAATATAATCCTACTTTTAGAATAGAAATAAGTGTATAAAATAGACTTATCATCTACAACACACAATCTGACTTTTCCCTTCTCAAAATCATATGAATTGATGGCATTGGGCTCAAATACAATGATGTAAATTTCTATCTCCTCATCGGTCTCAATCACAAAATTAATGGTTTCTACATTTTCATTTTGCTCCATTGTAGTGAACGCTTCTTTTCAATGTGCTCTTCCACCTCATGTTGGATGATTGGCCTATTATCCAAAATGTTCGCTCAAAATAGTGTACCGCAAGCGCACGGGTCGCGTACAAGTAATAAAGTAGACTTTTTGAGTCCGGATTGTCGATCCCACGAGGAATGTATACTCTAGATTATATAACTTTAATTAATTTAATTCTAACAACAAAGAGAAACACACAATTAAAAGATGGATTTTTGTAAATTCTAAGTTAAAGAAAATAATTCTAAACCGAATTAAAATAAGGAAAATGGAAGATAAAATAGTTGGGATTCATGATTTCACTTAACTCTTGCTTAAGTAATTTCTCAACACATGCAAATTAATAAATTACTCATTTACAATGTTAGACCCGATTTTCCAAGCTTAGTTAATTGCCTCTCTCGAGTGAAATCAACCCTAATCAATTGGTCTAACCTACTATATCTCTATGTCGATTAAGGCCCAATCAATTGCATTAACTCTTTGTGAAAATAGCTCAATGGATCATCTAGGGTTTAAGGTATATCTCTATCCTTAACAAGAACCTAGAGCATTTGTTATTTGGTCTAAAATGCATAATATCTCTCGATTATCATACACTTCACAAAACATATATTTGGTGATCAATCAAACACATGGAATAATCTCAACAACAAACACACATAAAATAAGCTCAACATTAATAAACAAACATTAAAATTACTTAAACTAAGTTAAGCTACATCAATCATCCCAACATAAAATAACTAGCCCATTATATCAATATTGCACAAAAGTTGAGGTTTACGAAAATACATCACAAAATATAGAAATCAAAGATTAAAAATACAAGATAATGAAATAAATCACTTCCCTTGATTTTTGCCCCAAAATTCGTTGAACTTTGTTTTGAATCTTCACCTCACTTCTTGCTTCCTTGCTCCAAATGGTTGCTAGTAACTTAGAAACAAAAATAATCTACAAACTAAATTACAAACAAAACAAAAACAAAGAAAAGAAAAGAAAAGAAAAGAAAAGAAGAAGAAGAAGAAGAGAAGAGAGAAAAGGGGGCTAGGGTTTGTTAAGAAATTGGGGGATTGAGTTGAAGAAAGAAGTGGGGGTATTTATACCCCCAAAAATCTGACCTAAAAGAGGTCCAAAAATGCGCCCCTTAAGAGCCAAACACGCCCTTAACTTAAAATATTAAAAACAGAAAATAAAATCCGACAGTGTAAAAATATGCCCACGCGATCGCGTGGCTGAAAGACTCGCGATCGCGTGGTTAAGCTGAAATCTCTCGGGTTGGCTTATGGCCTGACTTCGCGATCGCTATCTAGTCGAACCACGCGATCGCGTGGTTCACCGGCAGCTTTGTCATTCCATGATTTGCAATTGAGTCCTCCATCTTCTAGTCCTCTACAATTTAGTCCTCGAATTTGACTTTTATCACAAACTAGTAATCGCACCCGTGCGATGCACGAATTAAATAATATTTATTGAATAAGTTGTAAAAATATAATGTCCGATGATAATAATAATAATAATAATAATAATAATAATAATAATAATAATAGTAACTTGCATACACAAATTTTGAATAATTTGTAATTACATTTCTCCCTATAAAATTTCTTACTTGAATGCATAAATTGTAAATTCAATATACAATCAAAATATCAAATAAAATAAAATAAAGTTATGAATTGCAATTTTTTTTAACAGTTAATCATTCATTCTCTAGTTTTCTCAGTTTATTTATTCATATAGAATTGATTATTCAAAAATATTTTTTTTTTAATGTTCATTCACAACCTCATATTATTTTAAAACTACTTTTTCGCAATTGCACATATTACTTTTTAACCACACATTCTAAATAAAGAAAATCAATTTTCAACCACTCAATTGATTGATTTGACAATTATTTTATTTTTTATACTACCTTATTTCACTTTCAATCACACATTTAAAACTATTTCTATAGTCTATATCAAACTTACTCATATTCAATGGTTTCAAATACAACGTGACATTTTATTTTTCACTAAGTATAATATAAAAAATGGTCATGTTACACACAGACAAAGACACACAAAAAAAATTATTTTTTGTGCATGTTAAATAGCTGTATTGATCATATTTTATGTTTAAAATGAATAAGTTTGATAAAATTTATATTTTTATTTTCTATAGAATTCAATGAATTAATTGTTAAAATCTGTAGTATATATTTTACAAATTGATGTTATTTTAAATTTATAAAAATTAAAAAATAGATAAATGAACAAAATGAGTAAATTTATAAATTAATTTCAAAATTACCAAAGAATTTATCAAAACCTAAAGTTGTAGAAATTAAAATGATTCAATTGAATTTACTTAGAAAGATCGGATATCTATTATTTCTTTTAATTTGATAAGAAAAAAGATTTAAAATTAATCATTTATGTTAAATTAAAGTTAGGTAAGAAATGATAGATATCATTTTATGACTTAAATGAAATAAATTAAAAAGATTTGATATTGGAAGAAGTAAAAAATATAAGTAAAACTTTTACCTTTATTATTTGAGACAATTTTATGAATGATATATTTAGAGTTTGCTCTAATTTGTTAGCGTGTATTGAACTTCTCGTTAAGATCTTGAATTTGACACATATATTGCATATTTTTTTTATTTCAAAATATTGCTATAATTATCAAAAGAATAAAAATAATATACAATTTGACATTTTTATAGATTTTTTATTTTTTACAATCAATAAGTCATTTATTACATGTCACCTATAATTAATTTTGCATTAATTGAAATTTCCTAATTCAATTATTAAAATAATTAATAAAATTACAAAGTTTCCTAAAATAGTAGGGAAAAATGACGGGAAACTATGTGTGTGTTTTTTTGACGGCTATACTATTATTATATATATTAAGATATGCCCTTGAAATATTTGCAAAGTAAGTCCTCCATCTTTCTGAGATGTTGCAATTGAGTCCTCATACTTTTGATTTCTTTCAATTAAGTCCTTGGATATCGAAATTGTTCTTCTTCTAGCTTGATTGCACTCCAATCTTGTCCATTTGCTTTCCAATTGAGGTTGTACCTAATTGTACAAGATAAACACAATATATAAGTAGATATTTGCTCAATTTGTCAATTAAATTGTCTATTTAAAAGCACAATAAGTGTGTAAAATGCACACTTACCACAAAACATTGAGAAATTGACTCAATTCTTGAGCCCCTTGACTCACTTTTGTGTTCGATATTTTTCAACCGTTTCAACTCATTTTGAAAGAGGGTGACGGAGTTCTCTAATGGTAATTCCCATTGATCTATGACGTTCAGACAAGAATAGACGGAATGTAATTGCCAAATCTAATGTGCCCAAGGGCAATGTTAGTGTCATTGGCAAGTTGTCTTAATCAATATCGGCATGTGCATAGTATTCTACCATTTTAACTCGATGCATGTTAACGAAACAAGATAACAATATATCTTCTTTGTCAATACCGGAAAGTGATTTATGTCCCACCATTTTCGAACTAAAAGAAAATTTATATACAAAAAAATAGAGGACAATTCAATTTAAACTGGAATGAAAAATTTACACAAATAAAATTATTCCCTGATAACAGCACCAAAAACTTGTTCGCAAAATCATATACCTCAAGTGCACGGATCGCGTTCAAGTAATAAATTGGACTCGAAAAGTCCAGGTTGTTGATCCCACGAGGAATGATTTATTCACTCTAGTGTCAGTTGAATTGGTAAGAAAACGTGATAAGATTTTTGGTTTCAATTAATTATTTCCTCCTAAATTTGACAAAAGTAATCAAAATAAATAAACTTAAAATGGAAAGAACTTGGATGATAAAAATGCTAGGATTCATGACTTCACTTAACCGCCATCAGATTAATCTTGTAACTTGCATTGAAACTAATCACTCATTACTAGTAGTGGGTTCAATTTCCAAGCATAGCCAATCTCTTCTCTCGAGTGTCAGTTAGCCATAATTAATTAACTAAAACAAGCTAACATCTTCTCTAGAATGTCAATTAGTCCTAATCAATTAATCAACCAAGTAACTGCAAAGTTTATCACTCCAAACACAAACTAATCTCTTCTCTCGAATGTTAATTAGTTTAAATTAATTAAGTAATCACCAATTTTTTCTTTCAAATGTCAACTAGCCCTAATTGATCGATTAACCACTAATCTCTTCCCTCGAATGTCAATTAGCCCAAATTAATCTATTTGAAAAAAAAACACAATTGAACCACCTGGGGATTAGAATATCTCTATCGCCTAAATTATGTAACCTAGGTTATTTGTAACATTAATCTAAAATGCATAATATCTTTCAATTAATATACAAATCACAATCCCACCATTTGGTAATTAAGCAAATGAAAGGCAATAATCACTATTGTAAACACACATGAAATGGATGACAAGAAATCAATAAACAAATATAAGAATTAATTTAATTAGGTTAAGCTGCATCAATCATCACAACAAAATAAAAACTAGCCCATTGTATAAATATTGTACAAAATATAAGGTTTAGGAAAAATACATCACAAAGTATAGAAATTAAATATTAAAATACAAGATAAAGAAATAACTTCTTCCCTTGAATTTTTGCTTCAAAAATCATTGAATTTTACTTTGTATTTTCACGTCACTTCTTGCTTCATTGCTTCAATAGATGCTAGATACTTGAAATAAAAAACTAAACTAAAAACTAAAAGAGAAAAAAAAAGATAAACAAAGAAAGAAGAACAAGAGAAAAAAAATGCTAAGGTTTGATAGGAGGAGTTATGTCTTTTGAAGGAGAGAAATTGTGAGTATTTATACTCACAAAAATCTGACCCAAAAAGGTCTCCAAAAAGTCCAAAGTTTAAGCCAAACACGCCCTTAAAAAAAATAACAAAATCAAAAACAATTTTGGAATTGACAAAAATTGGCCTATGCAACCGCAATGGCAAGCCACACTCTGATTGTTTCTTGCGACAATCTTTTTTCTTTCTTTTAACTATTTGCAAGTTAAGTCCTGCATCTTTTGGTCTTCTTCAACTTTAGTCCCCACATTTTTTTCTTTTATTGCAAAAATACCCCTGAAATATTTGAATTTTAGTCCTCCAACTTTCTAAGATGTTGCAGTTGAGTCCCAAATCTTTTGATTTCTTTCGATTAGGTCCTTGGATATCAATTTTCTCTTCAATTTTATCCATTTTCTTTCCAATTGAGGTTGTAACTAAATGTAAAAGATAAATACAATTTATAAGTAGAAATTCGTTCAATTTGCCAATTAAATAGTCAATTTAAAATCAAAATAAGTGTGTAAAGCATACTTATCACATCATCATACCAAAACCAAGGAAATGTGTGGTTCTTATATGTAAACAATACAAATGAAACCAGAAAAAAATTGTCCAATTTAAATGATGCTGAGCCGCAAAACATGTTGAATGTGATTCATATTCTAAATCTGATTTCATCCTTTTCGGCTTACTCTCTTATCGATATAGCCCTAGATTAGTATTCTATAGATATTCAGTTGACTGGTATGGATACAAGATTTAACGAGAAATCGGTTAACTACTTACGCTTAATGTGGCTACGGGTCCTAAAAATTATTTTCAATCATTTAATGCAAATTATATTTATGAACTTGCAGGGGAGTTTTATCTTGATGATTTTGAACATCAAGAGAGGATTGCTTTGATAAGTGAATTAAATTATACCGTGAGGATGTCATTTGTGATCCTCATTTGATGTACCTATATGATAAGTGTATTTTATACACTTATTATACGTCAAAATTAGAGTATTGTGTTATCATTTTAGAATAAATACTACTTAATATGTGTTTATTTGTTTGAAAATGTCCCAAAATCATGAGAATGAAACGATTGATGGAAATAATGCACAATTGGATGACTTTTGGAGGTAAATTGGACAATTGAGAGGTTAATAACGTTAACGGGAAACCTACATATTGCTAAAGTGAAGAAATCAAGAGTTGGAGGACTCAATTGAAGAAGTTGAGAGCTGAAACGATCTAATTGAGAAGATTCGAAAGTATGAGGACTAAATTGCTTCAATTGAAAGTGGAGGACCGAAGGTGCAATTAAAAGTTAGGGGGACCTACTTATATTGATTTCATAGTTGAGAATTGCACAAAATTCTATAACCATGCAATTGCGGCACTCAAAGGCTTGCGATTGTGCGAGGTATCAAAAAAACCACCCGAGAGTTTTACACTCAACCATGCGATCGCACAGAGTTTAACCACGCAGTCACAGGGTTATTCGACTGGGCTTTAGGGTGGGCTTTTTGTGCAATTTTCATCAGGTTTTCTCCTTCTTTCACCTAGATTTCTCTAACACCTATATATACAACATATGATACACGAATTCCAGACCTTTGCCTCACCTAAGAACGTCACAAAATTGAGATTTTCACGCAAAATTATTGGGAGATCAAAGTAAAGTAAGGGGCAAGATTTGATGACTACTTGAAGAATCGATACTTGGTGCAAGCTTTACATTCTTCTGTGTTATTTTCAATGAATGCCTACTTATATTTTTTTTTTTATTTAAACATGATGTGTAACTAATTTTTAATGTTGGGATGAATAAAGTAACCTAGCTTTATTATTTTAATTCCAAGTTCCTTTATTTTAATGCGTTGCATATATTGATTTATTATTGTGTTTAATGCGTGAATTAATTGGCCACTAATTCATGAAATATTGAGTTATTTTCATAATTCGAGAGGTAAGTTAATAACTTAGATCAAAGTAATAAATTCGTTAATTGGACAAGAGATAAAGCTATACTTTTATTATTATCGCTGCAGTGTGTGAATTCTTGTATTCTATGCATCTAGATAAGGAATATTCGGACTCTCTGTAGAGATACAAGTTGACTTATTTAGGTAGAATTGATTTAAACTTGATAGAGAAAGTTTAATGTACATTAATGAATTCGACCGAATGCATATTTAGGAAATAAAATTTGAATTGAAGTTAATTTAATTGGGTATGTGAAATCGTGAATCACAACTACTTTACAATCATTTTTAAAAACAAAACAATTTCACAATTTATTTCTTTAGTTCTAGTTAAAAAATCAAACTTTTCGTCTGTTCAAATAAGAATAGAAACCAATAATTTCGGTACTTAATAACAGTCCTCGTGGGAACAATATATCGGACTCGTTTGTCCACTTTATTACTTTTTACGATCCGTACACTTGCGGGTATATTTTGCTTTACAAAATAAAGTAAACACTACACTTTAAAAATCATACAAGAAGTTGGTTGAGACGGGAACATCAAAGGATTATAAGATGATAACTAGATTGATTTGCCTTGAGTTGTACTTGTTTCACTATGACTACAGAGGTCAGAAAGCATTTTCAGCAATAAAACACGGGAAGATGGCTCTTTGCAACAATATGTTTCTTGCTAATCGTATGACAATTTTGTTGAGAGTGATCTTATTAATGTAATAGATGTAGATTCTATCATAGATGAATTCGCTATTGTAAAAATCTTCGGGCACTAATTTCTTTAGCTAATATTAGATCTTAATTATTGTTGTGCAATTAATGACCTTTTGTAAGCTTTTGTCCTGACCCCCTTGTTGGTTCTTATGTCAGCCCCTGATTAGCCTTGAGATTACTAGAAAATAAGACCCACATTAAAGTATTATCTCGATCAAATTTGAATAAAATCAAGAAGGAGCTTCAACCAAGTTGTAAATTATCCTTTTAATTTAGTTGTTATTATTTACATTACTATTATATACAAAATTTCCAGATCATTTTAATAAGTTGGCATTCAACCTTTAACTTTAGCCATTGAAAATTCAACTATTTTCCTTTGAAGAGTAACATAGTTCTCGTGGATGGTTCCTAATATCAAAGTATCAAAGCATGATCAAGCAGTAGGTGACTAGCGAACGCTTAAAGCTCCAATTTATTTAGACACTATTTTTTCAAAATTTTCATATTATTGCATTATGTTTCTTATTATGAAAACAATTCTGTAGAAAATTAGTAGCATTAACAAATTTAAAAATCACGAATTTTTTTTGTAGAATGTAATATATTAAACAATACAAAAAATTAAAAAACTAATCTATCAAAAAAATGTCACCAAAAATATATATTAATAAAAATATAAAACTATATCCTAATCGAAATTATGCTGGAATGAAAGCTAAAAGATAATCTATAAGTCGGGAATAACATTAGAAATAATAAAATGATATTTTAAATTACTTGTTTGCATCTTAAAAACAAATGAAAAAATACAGAAATAATTGAAAATCACCCATATATGGATGCAACCAAAAAAAATCATAAAAAACACATGTATATAATCACCCAAAAAAAAATCAAATTGAACAATAAAATGAGAAATCCAGTGATAAAATCTCCCTTTATCCAAGTTAAAATGGTTAGCTAGAGGCTCATATTTTAAAATCGAACTCTACAAGACAGCACCACAAATTGGTACCAAAGTCCACTTTTGGTCGGACCACTAGGTTCCACAAATGATGGATAAACAAGGTTGCAGAAAGAGGTAAACCGATCAAAAAAAGGAACTTCAAGGGTGGTAGTATGGCAAGACAAGAATATAACTTCTTGTTATTCACGCAGAGAAAAAGGTCAAGCCAACGTGCTTTTTTACCCATTCTTTTTCTAATCTTGAGAGAGAGAGAGAGAGAGAGAGAGAGAGAGAGAGAGAGAGAGAGAGAGAGTGGTACTAATTAGGTATAAGTTGGATTAACGAACGAGCCCTAATAGAAGTGGGTCGACTTAAAATCAAACCACTGAGCAAAAGGGTCAAGTCCCGTTTAAAACCTCCAAGTTGTTTATAAAGAATTTTGGTCCATCTTGTTATTGGGATGCCAATTGTGGAAGTGGGCTATTTATTTCAAAATTCAATCCTCAGCTATAATGCTTATGAAATATAACTAACTGGCCCGTTTAATCATCATAGTCCTTCCGTTTGTTTGGGACCAAAATCTTAATAAACCTTCACCTTGGTTTCAAACAAACCTACAACATCAAAAACCACATAATTTATTAGTTGCACAAAATAATTCCAAACAAATTAGAACTCTTCGTACTTTTATCAATGTTTAAAATCAGAAACATATATCATACATGCTAATAGTACTAACTCTCAAGTACAATCCAAACTCATAGTGAGCCAAACTATTCATTTATATCACATTAGCAAGTAACATAATTTTAGGTAAAATGACACATACTTTCTAAAGACAATGCAAACATGTTATATTCACACATGGGTCAGTCAAGAGCATATAATAACACACAAATATAGGTAACTCTATTCATGAGTTGAAAGAACATCATAGGCTAAGCCACATAATATTTTCAACAAATTCACATAGAGAATTTAAAATTAACACCAAGTTAATCAATTGCCCAACACATGCAAGTGACCTCCAAGAAAAAATATTGCTACAATCACCATTTCCAAAATCGATGTAGCTCATCTTTCATCTCTATCAATGCTCACAAGATTACTCACTCATCATGCACAACTGGAAAACTGCTAAAGATCCCAAGACAATAGATATACCTTTGTCACTTCTTTAGTTCTCTCTCAAAGAGAGGCCAAATGTTGTGTGAAATATCGCAAGTGCACAATATCGCGAACACGTAGTAAAGTAAAATTTTTGAGTCCGGAATGTCGATCTCACGAGTACTAATTTACTTGTTACTAGTTTGATTAATTAATTCCTGAACTACAAATAAATGTCAAGATTATGATTTTTGAGTTTTTAAAATACTGTGTAATGCAATGTGAAAATAAACAAATAAAGCAATTGAAATGATTTGATTTTTATTTTTATTTTGAATGGAAAATGTTGAGACTCACGATAGTAATTTTATTATTCTATTCAATTTCTCTTTTCATGTAATGTTTCGAAAGTAGTGTTTCATCGAATTCACAATTTTATCCAAAATCCCCCTCTCGAGTTTAAATTGGTTCTATCTAGATAGGTCAACCACATATCTCTATGATGGTGAGAATAAGCCCTAAATAGATGCATTCAATGACAAGAATTCAAAATGATTACGACAACCACAACTATGTATCTCTACCCTTTTGTCAATTGCCGGATTTTATTACTAGGTCTAGGTGTTAACTCACCTTTCAAATTATGAAAACAACCTACAAATCATCAAATTGGTGATCAAGCAATTCATGCATTAAAAACAATAATAAAATCAACACATAAAACAATTTGCCCAAAACTAGAGAATTGAATTGAATATTCAAATAAAATTATATCGTTCGTCCCAACTAATAAATTAATTACACATAATTAAAGAAAAAAAAGAAGAATATATAAGAAACGCATTGCCAAATTCTAGAAATAAGGTTGAGGAGATGAAAGAATTCATGCACCATGATCTAATCTTCAACCCAAGTTCTTGATTTCTTCTTTGGCTTCTTGGAATTTCTCCTTGGTTTCTTGTAGAATTTCAATGAATAATGAATTGGAGACCAACTTCAAGGTTAAAATATGTCTTTATATAGTGTAGAAGTCAAGAAAGTTGTTTAATCCTTGTTGGCCTTGAAAACAAATGGAAAAAATGAAGGAAAAAATCAAACAAAATTGCGAAAAACCCTAGATGGGCCGTGGTTGGTCCGCTGGTTGCAAATCGCGGTCAGACCACGACAAACAGGACCGCGGGTCGGCCGCGGTTTGCAAACCGTGGTTGAAATCTTGGTCCATCAATCGAACTTCAAACTCACATAACTCTTGATCTACAACTCCAATTTATGCTCTGTTTGTAGCGTTGGACTCTAAATTCAATTATCTTTCCAATGATATATTATGGACTCCGTGGAGATATTTGTACTGAAAGTTGTGCACTGATTTCTTCACATACTCCGCACATGACTTTCTCGTTTTGCTTCAATCTCTTCCAAATTCGAGTTTTTCCTAAAACAATCAAAATAAATAAACAATTAAGTAATATCAAACTCTAAAATACTTACAATTGTCTAAATTTAAGATCAAAATAAGTACAAAAAATGTACTTATCACCAAACCTCAAGTCTCCACCTCACTAGAGGTGATAGGAGCGTCCTTCACCTAATTGAATTTCTAATAGATAGAATATATTAAGACAATTAGCCTTTGTTTGGTACATTTTCTTTCTTTTTTTCTTTTTCTTCTTCTTCTTCTTTTTTTTTTAAATCTAGTTTGTAAGTGGCTACATGACAACATCTAATTGAACATTTTTTTTGAAAAGTCAACAATTTCAACTAGTCAAAGATTCTCTCTACCATTTTTTACATTTAAAAAAATGAACAAACAAAATATTGATAAGTCGTTATTTATACAAAATACTTATAAACAAACATTTATAAATAGTTTACCAAACAGATGCTTAATAATCTCACCTCTCATAATCTAAATGTCAAACATATACATCCATCAGCATGTTACTAATTCACCCTCGGGCACCTGGTCTCAACATTTTCAGCTAGCCCAACACTTCTAATGCAACTATTGAATGCCCATCTCTATAAGGAAACACATCGGATACCTATAGTGAGAACACAAACAAGTGTAAAAACCTCACACGAATCCTAACCACCATGCATATAACATCGATATACAGAATAATATAATTACTCTTAAATTCTTGGAAATGTTCAAATCGAATAAATGAAATACAACATAAAAAGAATACAACCGAATCAAGTGATCGCACATGCAAATGATGTGAAACAATCATATACAAATCATTCAGTAGTAACAAGAAGTAATGGAAACACGTGGACCTCATCGCTACATCCTTTCTTCTTTTAGCTTTCACCTCCCTCTCCTTACTCCTCAAGGAATCAAGGACAATTTTAGGTACAAGGTCCCTCTCCCATATTTAATAACATTTTTAGTATCGTCATACACATAAGGAATAACATTCAACATGATAATAGATTTATATTTTTTTGAAGATTTTATCACCACAATTAGTAATGTCTTACACGAGTTTATTAAAGAAGTCAAGATTTTTTTTCTAAATTCCTTAAAGTGATCAATTTTGAAGCTGAAAAAACTTGCAAGCAAGAAAAGTTTATTCGGGGTGGATTGAGTCAATTAAAGTTTTTCCAATCATTTCCAGAGTTTTATTTTTTTATTTTTTTAATGGAATCATGTTTTGCCAACTTTTTCTCAAAATAGAGTTAGATAAGTGCAAAATGATAGAAGTTTACGCAAGTTCTTCGAAATATTTTCTTGTTTATCAGTCTTAGTATTTGAAAAATAATTATCAATTTCTTTGGAAACCTTTTTTTGTACCAAAATGTCTTTCATTTTCTGTTGGCTAATAGAAAAATCACATTTTCTGTCAAAGATATTCAAGTCAAAATGGTGTGCAGATATATAACATATAAGAAATGCACCTAATAAACACCTTAAAGATAGTCACAAAGAGAATCCTAAAAGCTGCAATATAAATAATTCTAGATTCTCAGGATTTCATATGATGCGAACCCCTTTGGTATTTGGATCAAAAAATCCTACAACAATTTTGTATCAACCCAAAAAATCTAAAATAGTAAAATAAACCTAAACTCAAGTTTAATCTAACCAAAATTCTAATGAATGAACCTTAACTCAATGGAGAGAAATAAACAAGTTCATAGATTTCTTCCAACAACACAAGAATCATATAATTCTAAAATGAAGTTGAGAATAATACCTCAAAGAGGTAACAAGAATTGAAGAGGAATTCTTACCTCTAATTTGCTTCCAAGTAGGCTTCAAGTTCATACAACTAAGACTTCTTAGGATTTGAAAGAAAATTAATATTTATTGTACAAAACATAGGGAAACTAAAGAAATTGGAAAACTACACAAAAACCCCGAAAATATGAGTTTCAGGAACTTTGGTCGACTGAAACTTCTGTTTTGGTTGACCAAAGATCAACCGAAATGAACTGAGACTTCTTGAATTTCTAGACTTTCGATCGACCAAAACTGACTCAGTGTTTCGGTCATAAATTTTGATCGTAATGTCCGATTGAGGCGATTCAAAATGATTTGAAAACTAGACGAGAAGGGATATAATTCTTCAAGAAATAGTCAACCTCAAATTCAGACTTTATCTATGTCAAAACTTTAATTGAATCCATAACTTGATCCAATCTTCATGTCTTTGCTCCCAATTTGATTATTGACTTCTTTTCTTGGCTTGATCTCTTGTTTAAGCCTTTAATCTTCTTCCAAAAATGGCCCATAGTTGACTCGAGCTCCACAAATATGCACTTCAAAAATTGTTTGGCTCGAATGATTGATTTTCCTCATCGAGCCTCCTATGTTCTCATCATATCCTCCTTCTTCAAGATAATTCGTCCCGAATCGTAGGTTTGTTCATGGTGTTTCATTGCACTTCCTGGATCAAACAGAAAATCCTTGCTTCCATGCCTCATTATCAACCAATAGTGCTTTGTAACTTTGGAAATATGGAAGGATCGAATCATGAACTCTTTTGGATATATGTGGTGTGATCCAAAAATCAAAATGCAATTAACATGCAAAATAGATTTAAGCAAAATGGGGTGGGGAATATTAGTTTCTCCATGTACAAGGTACAGATCCTTGTATTCACGATGAGTCAACACCACTCCATCAAATTCAACAACGAGGCTCTTCATTTCACCTCCTATCTTCTTCTCACCCCCTTACTCATCCAACGCCTCAAAATTCTTATTTCCATGTTCATTCAATTTCCCCCACACTTTCAATCAACTCTCTCACATTTTTACTCTCAACAACATCCTCTATATTGATAAGCTCATGCACCCCCTCATCAATATTTTTAATATCTACATGAGAATTTGGAGTTTTATCAATCATCCCTAATTTTACCTCCCCCTCATTCTTCTCAACTTCCTTATCTTGGGGCTCTTCTTTCAATTCAACCACCATCCCTCTTTCATTCTTTTCACTCTCCCATGCCATAAACCTTTTTCAAAAATTTTCATAGCTCCTTAAGGTTCAACTTTGGATCACTCTCCTTCATCACCTTCTTCGTGGCACTCCTCTTATGGTATGATGGAATTTTCATTTTTACGCTACCAACACTCTTATACATTCCATCCCTACCCTTATGGTTCCTTAGATGACCTCGATCAAGCCCCCTATCAAACTCCTCATCACACCACTCTCCTCTACTACTACTCATACTCCATTTTTGTTCCATGGATCTTTTCCCAAAACATTATCAAATTCATTCCCAACTCTTCTTCTATTTCCCCTCCTATCAACATTATCCCTTGGTGGTGGGATTTCTCTCCTTGCCTCCAATCTTTACAACCTATCCAATCTCTCTCCCATC
The DNA here is from genome assembly GCA_963555705.1 of Ligustrum vulgare. Taxonomy (NCBI): domain Eukaryota; kingdom Viridiplantae; phylum Streptophyta; class Magnoliopsida; order Lamiales; family Oleaceae; genus Ligustrum; species Ligustrum vulgare. The sequence goes on along the minus strand of OY743184.1, from coordinate 35,009,427 downwards.
TCTTCTACTTGCCTAGTAAAATTAGTTGAAAGAACTTGCAACATCTTACACAAGTCTTGAGTCATGTTGTGCAAGTGTGGAAGTGTCCTCACAAAGAAATTTCTTTCTCTCGTGTTTCACTCCAATTTTGTAAGGAACATAATCAATTAGATTTATAATTCTTGTGAAGCATGAAGCCACATACGAGTAAGAGATGTAGGAATGGATAGATACAAGAGCAAGTGGAATTTTCTTTACTTGCTAAAACACAAGAAGATGGCTTTGAATTTGTATGACAAATTTTCAAGAGCACAATGTGACAAAGAACAAGAAATTACTAAAGACTAGTTTGGTGCTGAGAAAAGTGGATTCTAACATGGAAGTTCTCTTTGGGGGCAATTTATTAAACACTTGGTAGGCACAATTGGAAGTCATGGAATTGCAAGTATTTTGGTTATGAAAAATCCCCAACAATCTCAACAATGATAGCAATGATAATACCCAAGATGTAGGAATCAAGAAATATACATGGACATATAAATTTTTCAATTTTTTTTTTTTTTTGGTAACAAGAAAACAATAACAATGACAAGAAATTTAAATATAGATTTACCAAATTAGAGCCAAGCTCTGATACCAAATGATGCGAACCCCTTTGGTGTTTGGACCAAAAAATCTCACAACAATTTAATATCAGCCCAAGAAAGCTAAAAATGGTAAAATAAACCTAAACCCAAATTTAATTTAACCAAAATTCCAAGGAATAAACCTTAACCCAATGGAGAGAAATAAACAAGTTCATAAGTTTGTTCCCACAACACAAGAATAATAATATTCCAATGAAGTGAGAACATTACCTCAAAGAGGCACAAGATTGAAGAAGAGGATTTGACCTCCAAATTTGCTCACAATGGATACTTCAATGTTCATACACTCCAAAACTTCTCTAAGGTTGAGAATGTGTGTACAAAAAATTTGGGAAAAATTGGAAAACACGGAAATTGTACAAAAAACCTCAAAATTTGAGTCTTAGACTGTTTCGGTTGACCAAAATGGTCAATCGAAATCCATTTCGGTCGATAGAAATGGTCAACCGAAATCGACTGCAAGCGCCTTCTTCAGTATTTGAGTTATAACTTTTGATCATGATGTCCGATTGAGGTGATTCAAAATATTTTGGAAACTAGACGAGAAGGGCTACAATTTTTTAAATTAGTGAACCTAAAATTCGGACTTTATCTCAGTCAAAACTTTAATTGAATCCCGAGCTTGATTCTTGGATTGATATCTTGTTTTAGCCTTGAATACTATTCTTTTACCCTTTAAGAGTCCTTCAAAATGTACTCAAAATTTGTTTGACTCGCATAATTGATTTTAATTTGTCGAGCCTCCTATAATTCTCATCATGATGCGAACCTCTTTGGTATTTAGACCAAAAATTCTCACACACTTTCAATTTCAACCACTTCTTCTACACTTGTAAGCTCATGCACCCCCTCATCAATATTGTTATCATCCACATGAGAATTTGGAGTTTCATCAATCATCTCTAATTTTAACTCCCCCTTATTCTTCTCAACATCCTTATCTAGGGGCACTTCTTGCAATTCAACCACCATCCCTCTTTCATTCTTTTCAAGCTCCCATGTCATAAACTTTTTTTTCAAAATTTTTCATTCGGCCTTTAAAGTCCCACATGGGATCGCTCTCCTCCTTCACAAGCCCCTTATCAAATCTCCTATCACGCCCTCTATCACACCGCTCTCCTTTATCCTTACCCATGTTCCTATTTTGATAATTACCACCACCACCACCATCATCAAATTCACCTCTAACTCTTCTATTTTTCCTTCTTTCACAATTACTCCTAGGTGGTGGAATTTTCCTCATTACCTCCAACCTTTCCAACCTATCCAACCTCCCTCCCATCTTCTATATTTTCCTAGTAAAAGTGGTGGAAAGAGTTTACAACATCACACGCAAGTCTTGAGTTTGGGCATTGAAGTTTTGCTCACTTTGAGTATTTGGATGGATCATGTTGTGCAAGTGTGAAGTGTCCTCACAAAGAATTCATTTCACTCGCGTTTCACTCAATCCCCAAGGAATTCAATCAACTACACCGAAAAAATTAAATCTTGTGAAAATTCAAACCCCAATCAAGGAAGGGATGTAGAAATTGATGGGCACAAATAGCAAGTGGAATTTATAGCTTGCTACAACAAGGAAGATGTATTATGGATTTATGGGACAATATATTGAAGTACAAAATCACAATGGACTTGTCAAAGCACAAGGAATTGCTAATGGAATAGTTTGGTGTTGAGAAAAGTGGATTCTAACATGGAAGTTCTCTTTGAGGCAATTTATCAAACACTTGGTAGGCACACTTTAGAAGTCGTGGAATTACAAGTGTTTTGGTTATGAAAAATCCCTAATAATCTCAACAATGATAGCAATGATAATACCCAAGATGTAGGAATCAAGAAATACACATGGACATATAAATTTTCCAATTTTTTTTTTTTTTTTTGTAATTTTCGTTTTTTTTTGGTAACAAGAACAACAATAAAAATGAAAAGAAATTTAAAGATATATTTACCAAATTAAAGCCAAGCTCTGATACCAAATAATGCGAACCCATTTGGTGTTTGGATAAAAAATTCTCACAAAAATTTTGTATCAACCCAAGAAAACTAAAATGGTAAAATAAACCAAACACAAGTTTAATCTAACCAAAATTCTAAGGAATGAACCTTAACCTAATGGAGAAAAATAAACAAGTTCATTGATTTCTTCTAACAATATAAGAGTAATACAATTCTAAAATGAAGTTGAGAATAATACCTCAAAGAGGCAACAAGATTTGAAGAGGAATTCTTACCTCTAATTTGCTCCCAAGGAGGCTTCAAGTTCATACAACCAAGGCTTAGGATTTGAAAGAAAATCAATATTTATAGTACAAAACTTGGGGAAATTAAAGAAAATGGAAAATTTGAGTTTCAGCAACTTTGGTTGATCGAAACAAACGTCTGTTTTGGTTGAACAAAGATCAATCGAAATGAACTGAGGTTTCTTGAATTTTTGGACTTTTTGAAACTGACCGATCCTGTTTCCTTCAATGTTTCGGTCATAACTTTTGATCCCGATATCCGATTGAGGAGATTCAAAATGATTTGATAACTAGACGAGAAGGGAAACAATTCTTCAAGAAATAGTCAACCTCAAATTCAGACTTTATATATGTCAAAAATTTAATGAATCCATAACTTGATCCAATATTCATGTCTTTGCTCCCAATTTGATTCTGGCTTCTTTTCTTGGCTTAATCTCTTGTTTAAGCCTTGAATTTTCTTTCAAAAATGGCCCATAGTTGACTCGAAGCTCCACAAAAATGCACTTCAAAAATTGTTTGGCTCGAATGATTGATTTTCCTTGTCGAGCCTCTTATGATTCTCATCACCATAAGACTCAAAGATCTCAAGTCAAGGGAATTTTCGATGCGTGTGAGGTCTATGTGATAGTTCTAACGTATATTTATTACACAATATAGAAAAAGATCACAAAAGATATCAAAAAAGGAAAAAACTGCGAAATCACAGGTAATATTAAATTACTCCTATAATCCAGTAACAGGAAAATCGCAAGCCTAATGGTCACCACACATAATGACCTACTAGTATTGGAATAAAAAAGTGATCAATCAATTTACCAGTGTGAACTAAATTCGTGGGTCCGTAAATACTGGAGAGAATGAATTTTTAGTTTTAATTTTCAACTTCTGTATAATTTATTTTCAGTAGCTCAAAAGTGTAAATTTAGTACCCAATCAAGTATCATTATTGTCCAAAAAACCTCAATGCCCAAAAATAAACCTGAAAAATCAATAAATGAATTTCAGCAGTTGAAATAAGAAATAAAAATAAAATCACCATGCAAAATAGGTCAGTCTTCGATACTGGACCTTCGTCCCTACTGTTCTGCCATCGTGGTTGCCTACGCTACGACCTCCATCGAAATTTTCCTCAAAATTTGATTTCTTCTTCCCAAAATTCGCCATCAAGGCTTTGATACAAAATGTTAGATAAATTAACCTTGCAAACACAAAGTAAAACAAGATTAAATCAAGAATAAACACAAGAAATCAAATGGAACAATAAAATGAGAAATTCAGTGACAATATCTCCATTTATCCAAGTTAAGATGGTTTAGGTAGAGGCTCGGATTTTACACTCAAACTCTAAAAGGAAACACCACAAATTGGTACCAGAGTCTACTTTTGATCGGCCCACTAGGTTACACGAATGATAGGTAAATGAGGCTTCAGAAATAGGCATACCAAACATAAAATATGAGGTTGAGATTGATTGTTGACTTTGACTTAATTTAAAATTAAAATTAAAATTTTAATTGATACTAAACATGGGCTAAAAATGAGTTTGATTTATTTATTTATTTTTTGCTTTTTTGAAGAATTTGTGCCAAGCAGGACTAAATATTTCTCACTATCGATTATTTGTTTTTCCTGTAACTTTTATTATTGAGAATTGTTTATTCTAATAAGATACTATCCCATTTTACTATATAGATACCATTATTTGTTGTTTTGATCTATAAAACATCATTTTTTTTTCCATGTTATCATCTTTTTCAAATCTAGTCTAATCTTGTTGTAACTAATACTAAAATAGTGAGTGGGGAAGTTCCTGTTCATTTGTTGTAATCTTTAAGGGGTTGTTTGGCTGAGTTATTTTTTGTATTTTTTAATAGCACTGTTATTTTATGATCGCTTCTAATGACGTGTTTTTTCTAGAACAAATATGTCATTGTTTACTTTTAGCGTGAGGCCTTCACATCTTTCTTCGAAGCTTCTCTATTCTATTACTTTCTATATATATATAAAAAAAAAAATCTAACTAATACTAAAATAGTGAGTGGGGAAGTTCCTATTCATTTGTACCGTCTTTAAGGGGTTGTTTGACTGAGTTATTTTTTGTATTTTTTAATAGCATTGTTATTTTATGGCCGCTTCTAGTGACGTGTTTTTTCTAGAACAAATATGTCATTGTTTACTTTTAGTGTGAGGCTTCTCATCTTTCTTCGAAGCTTCTCTATTCTATTACTTTCTATATAAAAAACAAAAAAATTAGACACTTCTAAAGTTTCTTTGTTCTCTATCTTATTATTTTCGTTCTCTATTATATTATTTTCTTTCTTCAATAATTTTTATTTTTCAATGTAGAGTTGATTCTCTAATTTTAGTAGATACTAAGGGGCTGTTTGGTTGAATATTTATTGTCGTTGTTTTTTTAACTGAGTTTTCTTAGAATTGTTCATTCAGTCATTCCTGGTTGCTTCTAAGTTTTAATTGTGTTTTTGGTTGTTGATCTTTTAAGAACAAATACGTCATTGTTTAAGTTCTAGGTAATATCTTCATGTCCCTTGCAACTTCATCATATTATTTTCTATTAAAAAAATAGATACTTCTATACTTTATTGTTTCTCCTATTATTTTTCTTCAATAATTCTCTATTTTTCAATGTAGAATTGGTTATCTAATTTTAGTAATTTTTGATCATCTATAAGTGAATTATAAGTCGATTCTTTATTTTCCCTTTCCTAAATTTTATTTGGGGGCAATGAATATTTGATATGGGTGTTTCTTTAGCTTGGACATGTGATTTCTTCTAGGCGTGTATATGTAAATTTTTAAAGGAATTTGAAGAAGTACGTCTCTGCAAATTTTTCTCTTTTTTTCTTTGAAGTTTTATTTTTCAAGATTGCCTCAACCTACAATTCATACTGTTGAATGTTTTCGGTCTTACATGTATACATCAGAAGAAGTCTGTAATTAGTTACATTTCTATCTACATAACATCATATCTTTTATTTTTATTGTCACTAATAGATTCTACATTAAATATAAATAAATCCAACACTATTACATACAATATACCCGATCAATGCACGTGCCTACTCTAGTCCTAAGTTAAAAGAGGATGCTTAAGAAGAATAGTAGTGTCAATGAAAATAGTTAAAAATAATAAATAAATAAATTAAATGAGATAAATGAGACCAAAGTAGGAAAATGAACCCATTTGGTAGAGTAAAAATGAACATTCAAGAAGACGAAGGACCGAAGAGCAAAACCGCCTTATAACCCTATATATAATCACAGAGAAGAAACTACGGGCAAGACCATTGTGTCAGGAACTCCGCCCTCCCCTATTCTTCCTACAAGGGTTTCAATTTCAATCGAACTCAACCCACAAAATAAACCCTATACATACGTAGGACTCATCTGTCTCTCTTATCTATATATATCTATTTCCCTGTTTACAGTCCCAACCCTTTCGATGTACTTGCATACAACGCCTCCTCTTTCTTGCCACCAGGTCAGCCCCCCTTTTGTATACGCATACTATCGCTTTATATATTTATTAATATTATTTATTAATTTACGGGTTTTCAATTTTGATTCACGGGCTCTTCTGTAGTTAATGAATTTTGATGTTACTTGTTTAAGAAAACTGAGGTTATGATACTGATTCTTGGTTGGCTTTCGTGCTTTTGTTTTTATGCAGTAAACAGAGTACCGGAGGCTAAAATGGCTAGCGTTAGATCAAGCTTGCCGTCCAGGCTACGCCAACTGCTCTCTAGTGAAGGAGCTATCGGTCCCTCTGTTAAACTCGACTCTGAGCCTGTATTACTTCTCTTAATTTCTCTCTCTATTTTTGTATGAGTTTAGTTTCCAATTGACGATCAGGGTTTTGTTCTGTAGTATTAGTGGGTGAATCGGGCCTTTACTATTTTGTAGATGGCTTTCAGTTTTGTACTGGAGCAATGACTTTTTTCTATTCACTTAATCTTTTGTTTTTGGGATTATTTATGAGTGATGGAGGTTGTGGAGGGAAGGGAAAATGGGTGGATGCGGGGTTGGATAAAATTTCTAAACACAAATGGGCTTTATTACATTCAAATTGTGGTATCTGAGTAATACTAATTTATATTTGTGTTTAGTAATTTGTTCTGTTATATGTTGGTAATTAATAATTTTTTTTAAATGTGGTGTTATTCACGCTTGAAGAGAGGTTTTAATATGTGTATTTTCATGTTTGCATTGATTGGTTTAGATGCGTTGAATAGATGCTCTTTCTGGTGTATTTGGTTCCTGGTCTAGTAAATGGAATTCTGAAACCTCTCTGCTCATTATTACTTGTTATATAGTTGTGATTTTATGTTGATTCAAATTAACACTTACGTCTCGAGACATATTTGGGCCAAATTGGTACTAATTGCAGGCATATTTGACCCTCTTTCTACTTTATAATTGTTAATTATTTTTTTTTAATTTTTGTTTTTATTTGATTGAATGAGGTTGTTTTCGGTTCTGTTTTGATTTTAAACTCCACCCAAAGGGGTTTAGTGATATCTTATTGAAGTTTATCTTGAAGCTGTATTCATGTCCAGCTTTCTATTTGCTGAGTTATTGTCAATAAAATTTGCTGAGTTATTGTCAATAAAATTCTGTTTCCTATAAAAAAATAAAAAAAATAAAATTCCATAATGTAACTACCATGATATGAATATGAAGGAAATGAGCTGCTTGAAATTATTCTCTCGCTATTTGAACTTAAGTGAATAGAATGTGAAGACTTAATTATTAATATGGTGCTGCCGTGGCTTATAAAATCTCCTCAGGGAATATGGGGAGGAAAATCAGGAGAACAATAAATGATTAAAAAGGGGCTGAATAATGAGGACAAGATAATCATATTAGATTGTCTCTACTTGGTGGCCATTCAAAAATATTAGAACATAAAAAATGTTTTGAGCAAAATCAAATTGGATTGTCTACAAATGCCAGTTTTAGGTGTTATTTTATCTTATTTCATTTTTTTGTTTATATATATGTTGCTAAAATATTAAAAGCAAAGAAGGTTGTAGTACTCGTGTCTGGTAATGAGTGGATAAAAGTGTCCTGAGTTTCTAAATCCCTTTCATAAACATGAGCCAAAAATAAAATATATAAAGCGGGAAACTTCAAATAAAAAATGGGATGAAAGGATTGATATATTCATTTTTCTTTGGAGGTGGGGTTGTTAGGGGAGTGACTGAGGAATTCTTATTTAAAAATACTAGTTTATTGTTATATAATATACAAATTGTTCATATAGCAATTAATGAGTTCACGATCCATTCAGCTTCTTTGATAGTTCAATGTACTGAGTAGAATCTTTGACGTTTTACTCTACTGATTTCTGATTATACATTTATGTAAGGCGTTAGAATAGATGTATGTCATCTTTTTATGAACTGGCGAGACATTGTTGCCTTTTCATGTGTGTATTTTATTATATTGTGTTTTATGGGTTATGGGTTATGTTGGTTATATTTCATTGACCTTGCTCTCTATTTCTAACATGGCAATTGGCTGCAAATTCTTTTGATTTCATTTCCTCATATTTAAATTCACAACAATTCATCTCTATTCAATGGAAGAATACCATTTCTACTTATCAATCCATTAGCTGTACTTACCATCTCCATTAGGATCTTGATATCACATTTACAAAGCTTTTGTATTCAATTAGTGGGACGTCACGAGTGATCTAGCTGAAATTAATATCATTTTTTTGGGGTATTTATTAATAGATTGGTGGGGATGGTTTGGGGCAGGAGTGGGGTGTAGGAGCAGCCCAAACCCTCCCAGCAGGCCAGATTATTCTGGGTGGGCCCGCCCCTAATGGATCGGGTCTAGGGTCTGCCGGGTTTTTTTGCCATCCTTATACAGGCCTTATAACATTTTTATGTAACCTGTCTTTTTTTTTTTTTTTTTTGGCTTAGTTCATGAACCTTGACTGTGTATTTTCTTTCACAGCCTCTGAGAATAAAGGCATTTATTGACAAGGTGATTCAGTGTCCGTTACAAGATATAGCAATACCTCTATCTGGTTTTCGTTGGGAGTTTGGCAAGGTGGTCATTAGTCCTCATTATAGTTATTTTCCTGGGGTTCATTGACTTTCTACTGATATTTTGCTTTGTTTCAGGGGAACTTCCATCACTGGAGACCATTATTTATGCATTTTGACACATATTTCAAGACATATTTATCCAACAGAAATGATCTCCTCCTGTCCGATAATATTTTAGGTGATATTTGCCCATTTCCAAAACAAGCTGTTCTGCAAATTCTGAGAGTGATGCAATTCATTCTGGAAAATTGCCACAATAAGAGTTCTTTTAGTGGATTAGAGGTAAGCTGAACCCTGAAAGTATGATTAATTTTTATTATAGTTGGATAAAATCTTTTATTATGCAACTTTACTAGGCAGCCTAACAGTGCTCCCCCGTCCTCACCCAAAAAAAAAAAAAAAAAAAAAAGGAGAAGGAAAGGAGAAAACATGAAGTCTACTCTGCTTTTTGTATCTTGATGCGTGATGAGAAACTCAATCCTTCATAAGTTCTCTTTACTAAGCTTCTTTTCTCTCTTCAGCATTTCAGGCTCTTGCTTGCATCAACAGATCCTGAAATTGTTATTGCAGCTTTGGAGACACTATCTGCCCTTGTGAAGATAATTCCGTCCAAGCTACATGCAAATGGAAAGCTGGTTGGTTGCGGTTCTGTGAACAGCTGTCTCCTTTCCCTTGCACAGGGATGGGGTACAAAAGAAGAAGGCTTGGGTTTGTATTCATGCATCACACTACATGAGAGGACACCAGAGGAAGGGCTAAACCTCTTTCCATCTGATGTGCAAAGTGATCAGGACATGTTGCAGTATCGATTAGGGTCAACGCTTTACTTTGAACTTCATAGTGCCAATTCTCCCAACATTTCAGAACCCAATGATGACACAGTTTCTTCAAGGATGAATGTGATTAATCTCTCTGATCTTCACTTACGCAAAGAGGATGACCTGTCACTTATGAAGTTGTGCATTAATCAGTATAATGTACCTTCAGAGCATAGGTTCTCATTGTTGACCAGAATCAGATATGCCCATGCCCTCCGTTCTCCCAGAATATGCAGAATTTACAGCAAGATTTGTCTTCTCGCTTTCATTGTGCTTGTACAGTCTAGCGATTCACATGATGAACTTGTTTCTTTTTTTGCAAATGAGCCAGAATATACAAATGAATTAATAAGAATTGTGAGGTTTGAAGAAATCATTTCTGGAAGCATAAGGACACTTGCAATGACAGCTTTAGGAGCACTGTTAGCTGCATATTCAGCATCTCATGAACGTGCACGTATATTAAGTGGATCAAGCATCAGTTTTGCAGGTGGTAATCGCACGATCCTCTTAAATGTACTGCAAAGAGCAATCTTGTCATTGAAGAACTCCAGTGATCTGTCATCTGTTGCCTTTGTTGAAGCACTTCTACAGTTTTACATGCTACATGTGATATCTTCTTCAAGTACTGGGAGCATCATTCGGGGGTCGGGGATGGTACCCACCTTTTTGCCTCTTTTGGAAGATTCAGATCTTAAACACGTGCATCTTGTGTATTTAGCTGTGAAGACTCTGCAGAAGCTCATGGATTACAGCAATACAGCAGTGACTCTTTTCAAAGACTTGGGTGGAGTAGAGCTCTTGGTTTACAGATTGCAGATTGAAGTGCATAGAGTGATTGACTTGACTGATGCAGAGAAAAATACTATGCCCATTGGTGAATGTAATAAATACAGTGATGATCAGTTCTATGCTCAGAAGAGACTCATCAGGGCTTTGTTGAAGGCTCTTGGTTCTGCAACATATGCTGCCACGCATTCTACTAGATCACAGAATTCTTATGATGTTTCTTTGACTCCCACTTTGTCAATGATTTTCAGTAATGTGGAAAAGTTTGGAGGCGAGATTTATTCCTCAGCTGTAACTCTTATGAGCGAAATGATTCACAAAGATCCTACCTGTTTTAATGTCTTGCATGAATTGGGTCTACCTGCTGCATTTCTATCGTCAGTGTCGGCTGGTATACTTCCTTCTTCAAAAGCTATTACATGCATTCTCAATGGCCTTGGTGCAATATGCCTCAATTCCAAGGGCTTAGAAGCAGTGAGAGAAACCTCGGCTTTACGCTTCCTCATAGATATATTCACTGACAGAAGGTATGTGATGGCAATGAATGAGGGTATTGTTCCTTTGGCGAATGCTCTGGAAGAGCTATTACGGCACGTATCTCCATTGAGAGGTAGTGGTGTTGATCTTATTATTGAAATTGTTAATAAGCTTGCATTGCTTGGAGAGACAACAGTTTCTGGGTCAGCAGCGAAAGATAATGAAAACAACGCAATGGTAATGGATTCCATGGACTCTGAGGATAGAGAAAATTTAGGCGCTGGCTCACACTCGCTTGATGAGAAAAATTTGTCTGTTGAAGGCATTAGTGATGAGCAATTTATCCAGCTGTGTATCTTTCATGTGATGGTGCTTGTTCACAGGACAATAATAAATTCCGAGACATGTCGGTTATTTGTGGAGAAGTCCGGTATTGAAGCTTTATTCAAACTTCTTTTACGCCCAAGTATTACTCAATCAACCGAGGGAATGTCCATAGCATTGCATAGCACCTTGGTATTTAAGAGTTTTACACAGCATCATTCTGTTCCTTTGGCTCGTGCCTTGTGTTCTACTCTCAGAGATCATCTGAAGAAAACTTTGACTGCGTTCAGTGTTGTCTCTGGTTCCTTTCTACTGGAACCTAAGACTACTCCAGACAGGAGGGTATTTTCGTCCCTCTCCCTTGTTGAATTCTTGTTATTTTTAGCCGCCTCGAAAGACAATCGGTGGGTAACTGCATTGCTTACTGAATTTGGTAATGGCAGTAAGGATGTTCTGGAAGATATGGGTTTTATTCAGCGTGAAGTTCTATGGCAAATTGCTCAACTTGAAGATGCTAAGGTTGATACAGTGGTAGACTCTTCTGGTTCTGGTGAGGATTCACGACCACCAGAACTGAGTCCAAATGATACTGAAGACCAGAGATTGAATACCGTCATGCAGTTTCTTGATCCTTCAGTTAGAAGGCGGACATCTGGATGGAGTTTTGAATCCCAATTTTTTGACCTTATAAATCTTTACCATGATCTCTCTCAGCAACGACAGAATGTAGATAGACCTTCAAGTTCGTGGCTGGGAGCCAGTCAAGAATCACAACAGTCTGGTTCATCTGATGGAACTGAAATGTGTGCCAGAAAGGATAATGACAAGCAGAAATCTTACTATCATTCTTGTTGTGATATGGTAAGATCATTATCCATTCACATAACCCATCTGTTTCAAGAGTTGGGAAAGGTGATGCTACTTCCATCTCGTCGTCGGGATGATATGCTAAATGTGTCTGCCCCTTCAAAATCAGTGGCTTCTACCTTTGCTTCTATAGCTTTAGACCACATGAATTTTGGGGGTCATGCCAACCCTTCTGGATCAGAGATATCTGTTTCAACCAAATGTCGCTACCTCGGCAAGGTTATTGATTTCATTGATGGCGTGCTTCTGGACAAACCGGACTCGTGTAATCCTGTTCTATTAAATTCCTTCTATGGACAAGGAGTCATTCAATCAGTCTTGACAACATTTGAAGCTACCAGTCAGTTGCTTTTTGCCATCAATAGAACTCCTGCTTCTCCCATGGAGACTGATGAAGAGAGGCAAGATCAAATAGATGAAACAGATAGCTCATGGATATATGGACCCTTGGCTAGCTATGGTAAACTTATGGACCACTTGGTGACTTCGTCTTTTATATTATCTCCCTTTACAAAGCATTTGCTCACCCAGCCTCTAGTTAGTGGGGGTGCACCATTTCCTCAGGATGCAGAAACGTTTGTGAAGATTCTTCACTCCATGGTGCTGAAGGCTGTGCTTCCTGTTTGGACTCATCCACAATTCCCAGAATGCAGTTATGAGTTCATTGCCAGAGTTGTTAACATTGTGAGGCACATCTTCTCTGGTATAGAAGTGAAAAGTGTTAATAATAATGCTGGTCGTGTGGCTGGGCCTCCGCCAAATGATTTAACCATTTCAATGATTGTAGAGATGGGGTTTTCCAGGTCTCGAGCTGAAGAGGCCCTGAGGCAGGTTGGTTCAAATAGCGTGGAACTTGCAATGGAATGGTTGTTCTCACATCCTGAGGAAACCCCAGAAGATGATGAACTTGCACGTGCACTTGCTATGTCCCTTGGTAACTCTGATTCAAACTTAAAGGAGGATGCTGCAAATGAAAACAATCAGAACATTGAAGAGGAATGGGTTCAGCTCCCTCCGGTTGATGAGCTATTGTCTACTTGTAGTAAGCTCCTTCAAATGAAAGACTCCTTGGCTTTCCCCATTAGAGATCTTCTTGTGATGATTTGCTCACAAAATGAAGGTCAGCAAAGACCAAGAGTCATTTCATTTATCATCGAACAGGTGAAGCTTTGTGGTAGCATATCCAACAGTGGAAATAAAAACATGCTTTCTTCTTCTTTCCATGTTCTTGCTCTAATTCTTAATGAAGATTCAGCTGCACGAGAATTAGCTTCCAAGAGTGGTTTGGTTAAAGTTGCATCAGATCTGCTCTCACTGTGGAATTCTAGTTCATATGATGGACAAATATCTGAAGTTCCGAAATGGGTGACTTCAGCTCTTATTGCCCTTGATCGGCTTTCACAAGTGGATATGAAGTTAAATGATGATATATTAGAACTGTTGAAGAAGATTGATGTTGGCAGCCAACCATCTCTCGTCATTGATGACGACAAGCAGTACAAATTGCAGGCAACTTTGGGGATATTACCGAAGCATTTGGATATACAGGAGCAAAATCAACTTGTTGAAATAATTTGTGGTTGCATGAGGAAACAAGTACCTTCAGAAACAATGCATGCTGCATTGCAGCTCTGTTCAACTCTTACAAGAACTCACTCGGTTGCTGTTAGTTTTCTGGAAGCCGGGGGTTTACACTTACTTCTTTCCCTGCCAACAACTTGCTTGTTTGTTGGCTTTGACAATGTTGCTGCTATTATAATACGACACATCCTTGAAGATTCCCAAACCCTCCAGCAAGCCATGGAGTCTGAGATACGGCATAGTGTTGCAACTGCTAATAACAGACAGTCCACGGGAAGGCTTACACCCCGCAGTTTTCTGTCTAATTTAAGTTCAGTCATTAAACGAGATCCAGTGATTTTTATGCAAGCTGCTAAGTCTGTGTGCCATGTTGAAATGGTGGGTGATAGGCCGTATATTGTCTTGCTGAAAGACCGTGAAAAGGATAAATGCAAAGAGAGAGAGAAGGAGAAAGAGAAAACAGAGGAGAAAGATAAACAGAAAACTAATGATTTGAAGGGTGTTGTTGGCAGTGGGCATGGAAAGCACCCTGATACAAATTTTAAGAATTTCAAGATCCATCGTAAACCTCCTCAGAGTTTTGTAAGTGTGATTGATCTTCTGTTGGATTCAGTAATATCTTTTGTACCTCCTTTGAAGGATGAATCTGTGACCAAAATTAGCTTATCAACCGATATGGATATTGATGTTTCTACTAGCAAGGGAAAAGGAAAAGGTATTGTGTCTGCATCTGAAGAGAATGAAGCCAACAGTCAAGATTCTTCTGCATCCATGGCTAAGATTGTATTTATATTGAAGCTCCTGACGGAGATTCTTTTGTTGTATGCATCATCTATTCATATTTTAATCCGGAAGGATGCTGAAGTTTGCAATTACCGGGGTAATCCTCAACGGGGTGCCACAGCTTACTATAGTGGTGGAATTTTTCATCACGTTCTATATAGATTCTTACCATATTCTGAAAATTCTAAGGAGAAGAAAACAGATGTGGACTGGCGGCATAAACTGGCTAGCAGAGCCAACCAGTTCCTGGTAGCATCATGTGTTCGCTCCAGTGAGGCAAGGAAAAGAATCTTCACAGAGATCAACAATGCTTTTAATGCTTTTGTTGATTCTCCTAGTTGTTTTAAGGCACCAGGAGTTGATATTCAGGCTCTTGTTGGCCTGCTTAATGATATACTAGCTGCTCGATCGCCAACAGGTTCATCCATATCTGCAGAAGCTTCTGTTACTTTCATAGAGGCTGGTCTGGTACAATCATTTACTAGAACACTTCGTGTGTTAGACCTGGATCATGCGGATTCGCCCAAGGTTGTGACAGGGCTTCTTAAAGTTCTGGAGTCTGTGACCAAGGAACATATCCATGCATTTGATTTGAACACTGGAAGAGGGGAGCGTTCGACAAAACCTACTGACGGCAGTCAGCCTAGGGAAGATAATGCTGGTGGTAGCATGTCACAGTCCATTGAAACTACAAACCAAGCTAATGAAAATTCAGGGCCAACTAACAGCAGAGAGTCTTTTAGCACAAATCAGAACTATGGTGGGTCTGAGGCTGTCACGGATGATATGGAGCACGAACAGGATATTAATGGCAGCTTTGCTGCTGCTGAAGATGATTACATGCATGAAAACCCCGAGAACAGCAGAAATGTTGAAAATGGCCTTGATACTGTTGGCATAAGATTTGAAATTCGACCTAATGTTGAAGTGGATCTTGATGACGAGGATGACGATGAGATGTCAGGGGATGAAAGGGATCAAGTTGATGAAGATGAAGATGGTGATGATGAACAACACAATGACCTCGAAGATGATGAATCACATCATCTGCCACATGCCGATACAGATCACGATGACCATGAAAATGATGAAGATTTTGACGAGGTAATGGAGGAAGAGAATGATGATGACGAGGATGACGATGGTGTTATACTCAGGCTGGGGGAGGAAATGAATGGGATAAATGTGTTTGACCATATAGAGGTTTTTGGCAGAGATAGCTTCAATAGTGAAACTCTTCACGTAATGCCTGTCGAAATTTTTGGATCCAGACGCCAGGGTCGTACTACATCCATCTATAATCTCTTGGGCAGAAATGCTGATAGCACCGTGCCTTCCCAGCATCCACTTTTGGTGGAACCACCGTCCTCAGTGGATGCAGGTCCTCCAAGACAAACAGGTTTGCTTCCTATTAATTGTCCTCTCTACTCAGTATATACTTATCAATTTACGCAATTGTTCGTGTGCTGCTAAATTTCTAAGAGATGCATCCAGTCTTTAGAACAGCCAATTTTTACTCATGGCATCTGTTTTCCCACTCCTCTCTCTTTACAGAGAATGTCCGCAATGCTAACTTGGAAGGTCCCTCATCTCGGTTGAATTCATTTTTTCGGACATTGCGAAATGGACGTCAAGGACACCGATTTAATTTGTGGACCAATGATAACCAGCTAAGTGGTGGATCAAATTTGTCTGCCATTCCCCAAGGTCTTGAGGATTTTCTTGTATCCAGCTTGACACGCCCAATCCCTGAGAAATCTTCCAATGATGACACTGCGGTTGAATCCCAAAATAAAGGTGAAGTCGGTCAGTCCCCTGATTCACCTGTCATGATGCCTGAAACTCCAGTTGAAGACCATGGCAATATTGAAAGCGGTAATGCACCTGTTCCCTCTTCTGAAATATTGGACAACACTGGGAGTGACAATACCACACCTGTTGCAAATGAATCCATCCAGGGTGCAGAAACATCAAGCCAACAACCTCAATCTGTTGAAATGCAGTATGACCATAGTGACGTTGTGCGGGATGTTGAAGCAGTGAGCCAAGAG
Organism: Ligustrum vulgare; assembly: GCA_963555705.1. Lineage (NCBI taxonomy): Eukaryota > Viridiplantae > Streptophyta > Magnoliopsida > Lamiales > Oleaceae > Ligustrum > Ligustrum vulgare. The sequence goes on along the minus strand of OY743184.1, from coordinate 34,992,785 downwards.
AGTAGCGGAAGTGGTGCAACTTTAGGTGAGAGCCTACGAAGTCTTGATGTTGAAATTGGAAGTGCTGATGGTCATGATGAAGGTGTTGAAAGACAAGGCGGTGGTGATGCTCGAATGAGGAGGCCAAGTGTATCATTTGGAAATAATACCCCGATGGGTGGGAGAGATGCATCACTTCGTAGTGTCACTGAAGTTTCAGAAGATCCAATCCAAGAAGCAGATCAAGGTGGTGCATCGGAGGAGCAACATTATAATGGTGATGCTGATTCTGGATCAATTGATCCTGCATTTCTAGATGCACTTCCTCAGGAGTTGCGAGCTGAAGTTATCACTGCTCAACAGAATCAATCACCACAGCCTCAAAATGCTGAACCACAAAATACTGGTGATATTGATCCAGAATTTCTTGCAGCGCTTCCCCCTGACATCCGGGAAGAAGTTCTGTCGCAACAACGGGCACAAAGACTGCACCAGTCACAAGAACTGGAGGGTCAACCTGTTGAGATGGACACTGTCTCAATAATTGCTACTTTTCCTTCCGACATTCGAGAAGAGGTATTTTAGCAGTTGTGACTTGTGGATTCTCTATTTCTTTTTTTTCTTTCCATTTACCGAGTAATTGGATATGGCTTTACCGTCTGCTGATTGTATTCCAAACCACCCCCCCCCCCCCCAAAACCCCGGGGCATTCTCAGGTTCTTTTAACTTCTTCAGATGCTATTCTTGCAAATCTGACGCCTGCTCTTGTTGCTGAAGCAAACATTTTACGTGAAAGGTTTGCACGTAGATATAACCACTCTCTATTTGGTATGCATCCTAGAAACCGTAGAGGTGAATCTTCTAGGCGAGGTGATGGCTTGGACAGAGCAGGGGGAATCATTGCTCGTCGATCAATGGGGAATAAGCCAGTTGAGGCGGACGGGTCACCTTTAGTTGACACAGAAGGTTTGAAATCATTGATTAGGTTGCTTCGCGTAGTTCAGGTATCTGTATGGAATGTTTGAATTCTTCATTGATATTCTTTGTAGATTTAAAAGTATTAATTGTTCTAATTTCTTACAGCCACTTTATAAAAGCCAACAGAGGCTTCTCTTGAATCTATGTGCTCATGTTGAAACCAGAACTGATTTGGTCAAAATCCTGATGGACTTGTTGATGATTGATAAAAGAAAGTCATCCAATTATCTGAATGCTTCGGAGGCTCCTTATAGATTGTATGCTTGCCAGAGTCATGTGATGTATTCTCGTCCTCAGTATGTTGATGGTAAAGATAGTTTTCTGATATATTAATCATTTTTGGGCAAATATTTGGTTACTTCTCAAGTGAATATGGAGGCTGGAGTTTTAAAAATTTAACAAATTACTGATACCTTTAATTTTAGTACCTTTTGGTGTTCGAAGTATTGTTCCATGTTGCATATGCTGAAGATGCTACTTCTGACAAAAAAATTGGTTCTCATTGAATGTAAGGCTTAACTGGGTCCTTATGGAAGAATGTTTTAAGAACGCAGATACTTTTTCAGTATGCTATATTGAAAATAACTTTTATATTAAGATTCCTGAAGTCTGTTGATGCTAGTAAATGGGGAGAAAGTGGATGATAAATTGTGCAGCTATGTACATTTCAAGCATCTAGACAATTATTTTTTTTGATGTCCTGATCTTTGGTATCCTATTCTGAAGAAAAATAGATATGCACTTCCATTTATCTTGTTTCTCTTAATAGGTGTTCCACCTTTGGTGTCTCGACGTGTTCTGGAGACTCTCACCTATTTGGCTCGTAATCATCCTTTGGTTGCAAAGTTATTGCTAGAGCTCCAATTGCCACAACCATCTCTTATGGAGTCACCAAGCTCTAGTCGGGGCAAAGCAGTTATGGTGGTTGATGAGGAACACCAGGATGGACAGGAGTCTCTTGCATTGCTTTTAAGCCTTTTGAGTCAATCACTTTATTTAAGAAGCATAGCCCATTTGGAACAGGTAATAGTTTACAATCAATTTTTATATATTTGCTACTAAATTTTCATCTGTTGGGACTATTTCTAATTTTGCTTTTGATCGTTTCAGCTGCTAAGTTTATTAGACGTCATCATTGGCAGTGCTGAAAGCAAATTAAATTCATCTGGTGACCCAGGGGAATCTGAAACTGAACACATGTCAGCTCCTCCGACCTCCACACCAGATGATGTGGTGAATATTGGCTTTCAACCTACTTTGGCGGAAGGTGATGTTACCAATAAAGCTTTGGTATCTGGTGTAGACAGAGGGCATGATACTCAAAGAGCTCTGTTTAATCTGCCACCAACAGAACTTCGACTTCTGTGCTCACTTCTTGCACATGAAAGGTAAGATTTAATATCTAAGCTTTCCTTTACAATGTTAGGCCCCTGTTTGGGAGAAATTAAAAACAAGATTTTAATCCAAGTCAAACTGAACAATTAATCTTAACCATACATTTCATGGAGCCCACAACTTTTAAACCACATATTTCATCAATTTTTATCAAAATCTACTAAAAAATTTGATTTTAATTTCCACCAAACAGGGCTAGATGGTAATGCAGGAAATTTTTAGTACTGTTTAGATAGAAATTTTTAAATGGTTCATAAATTGAGTCAAAGTCAAACATTAATTTCAATTACATATTCAATAAATATTACTCATTATTAACCACACATTTCATTGGACCCACTATTATTCCTCCTTATAAACCTTTTGTAATTTTGCGGCTTAATTAATGTCTAGCTTTGTTCGTGCGAATGGGCTGGTTATTGGTCATAAAGGAAATATATAGTTGATTTCAATAGCTGATACAATTCAGCTCAACACGACTTCCTCAGCTAGAGTCCAGGACAGGACATGCTGCTATTTAATGGGTCATAATGATAAATACTGGAATGTTTCTACGGACTTCGTAGAATGGATTTTGCTAAAGTTTCTGGACATTACGCTCTTGATTTTGTGTGTGGATATATATTTATTTAGGCAATAGAATGGGTATGGATGGTTCTTTTGAAAGGCATTGTAAGAGACACCAATATTTTTGTGCCTTGTACATTTTAAGCCCCTGTTTGGTTTCCATTAAATTTTTTTTCATTTTTCTACAGTATTCAATCTCAACCATCCATCAAAAGTCAAGTCCACAATTTTTTACTTTTCAATCAAATCTCGACCATCATTTCTCCTAAAAATCACTATTCATTTTTAAAAAATCTCATTTTAAACAACATCAAACACACTCTAAGTGATGGTTTTGACTGTGTTTGCCATGTACTATAGTACTTACAGAATTTTGACTAGAAAACAGTATTGCTCATGCTAGAGTGATGAATGTCTAATATAACGTTCTATTAATAAAATGTACCATTGTACTTGTTTTCCTTGGTAACTGCATGTGATTGTTATGATTTTCTCATACTCTATTATATTTGTATTAATTTCTGTAATCCTTCGACCTTGTTCCTCCAGTCTATCAGATAATGCTTATACACTTGTGGCGGAGGTACTACGAAAACTGGTGTCTATTGCACCTGTTCATTGTCATCTATTCATCAATGAGCTTGCTGGTTCAGTTCAAAACCTCACCAAGTCTGCTACTGAAGAGTTGCACGTTTTTGGGGAAGTAGAGAAAGCACTCCTGACTAGTACCACTTCTCATGGACCTCCAGTGTTCAGGGTGTTGCAAGCCATAAGCTCTCTTGTTATTTTACTCAATGACAAGGACAAAAATCACCAGATTCTCCCTGAGGAGGAGCAAGCTTCTGCTCTCTCTGTGGTGGGGGACATTAATGTGATTCTAGAACCATTGTGGCAAGAGCTGAGCAACTGCATAAGCAAGATTGAGAGCCATTCAGATACATTTTCTGATCAGCCACCTTCAACATCTGTTACGCTAACTTCTAAATCGCCGGGAGTGATGCCTTCACTTCCTGCAGGTACTCAGAATATTTTGCCATACATTGAATCCTTTTTTGTAACATGTGAGAAGTTGCATCCTGGTCAGTCCGGGTCTGGACACGATTTTGGTACCACTGCAGTTTCTGATGTCGAAGAGGCTGCTGCATCTTCTAGTCAACAAAAGACTTCTGGTCTTGTTATGAAAGGTGATGAGAAAAATGTTGCTTTCATAAGGTTCTCAGAGAAACACAGGAAGCTTCTCAATGCTTTCATCCGGCAAAACCCAGGGTTACTCGAGAAGTCTTTTTCACTCATGCTTAAAGTTCCTCGCTTCATTGATTTCGATAACAAAAGGGCTCACTTTAGATCCAAGATCAAGCATCAATATGATCACCATCACAGCCCTCTGAGAATATCTGTGAGAAGAGCTTACATTCTAGAAGATTCATATAATCAACTTCGCATGAGGTCGGCACGAGATTTGAAGGGAAGGTTGACTGTTCATTTCCAAGGGGAGGAAGGAATTGATGCTGGTGGACTTACCAGGGAATGGTATCAGTTGCTGTCCAGGGTAATTTTTGACAAGGGGGCGCTACTATTCACAACAGTTGGAAATGAATCAACATTTCAGCCAAATCCCAATTCTGTTTACCAAACAGAGCACCTCTCATACTTCAAATTTGTTGGCCGAGTTGTGAGTAATTTTCATTATCTGGCTGTTTTATTGAACTGTGTATAATATTGTGTCTAATGTTATGAGTATTTCATAGGTTGGAAAGGCTCTCCTTGATGGACAACTTCTTGATGTTCATTTTACTCGGTCCTTTTACAAGCATATTCTTGATGTTAAAGTGACTTATCATGACATTGAAGCTATTGACCCTGATTACTTTAAAAATTTGAAATGGATGCTCGAGGTTGGTTGCTTTGAAATCTCCTCTTTCTTGTGCTATGTGCAAAAATCTTTTTATCTTTCACGTGACGCTTATAATATTTGATCATTAATCCAAATCTTTTACTTATTGCAGAATGATATAAGTGATATTTTAGACCTAACATTCAGCATTGATGCTGATGAGGAAAAGCTGATACTCTATGAACGTACTGAAGTGCGTACTTTTCACAATACTTTGTGCCTTGATGTTTTCCTATGTATGTTTGCCTAATTTTGTGTTGCGATATTTAGGTGACTGACTATGAACTTATACCTGGTGGTCGAAATATCCGAGTAACTGAGGAAAACAAACATCAGTATGTTGATTTAGTTGCTGAGCATCGATTGACAACTGCGATTCGTCCTCAGATAACTGCATTTTTGGAAGGTTTCAATGATTTAATTCATCGCGAGTTGATATCTATTTTCAATGATAAGGAACTGGAACTCCTCATTAGTGGGCTTCCAGATATTGATTGTAAGTTTTCTACTGATTTTACTTTTCTCCTTGCTTGGCAATCTACAATCAATTGATCTTTTCATTTTAGCCTCCCCCCTCTTCTATCTTTTATGCTCATTAGAGTTAACAACTAGTACAATTAAAAATGTCTTTCAGTGGATGATCTGAGGGCAAATACAGAGTACTCTGGGTATAGTGCCGCCGCTCCTGTCATTCAGTGGTTCTGGGAGGTTGTTCAAGGATTCAGCAAAGAAGATAAGGCCCGTCTCTTACAATTTGTGACTGGTACCTCAAAGGTATATCAACCTTTTGCTGTTGTCATTTGGCCTTTATTCAGTACCAAAAACTCGTTTGGGCTCTCATAATGTTGGTTCACCTTCATCTTTTCCTTCCTTATCCCTAAATCTCCTTTGTGAGAATCAGTTATTTAGAGTGGTTCTGAACATGTAATCTTCGTATTGGGTAGCTCAGTGATATTTCGTTCATGTTAACTCAGGTCAAACTACACTTGGCTCTATTCTATAAGATTGTCCTGTCATTTATGTCAAGGTAGAATATAGTTTATTTTCGCTCAAGACCCAATGCTGATTGCAAAATATCTGTTGGTTTTTTCATGGAGTTGGATCAAAATTTCTCGTGAACATGTTTTTTTTTTTTTTTTTTTTTCTGATTTGTCTTCCTGAAAATAATTATCTTGGTTCTCAATTTATGATAATGTTCGTAGTACACACATTCACGCATGGTAAGACATTGTTTTACTTTTTTGGAGATAATAAGGAGAAAGTGCCACTGCCATTGACACGAAAAAGGTTTAGTTTGCCATGTGATGATATTGAGAAACGTTGTTCTTCCTCAGGTGCCTTTAGAAGGATTTAGTGCGCTTCAAGGCATTTCAGGATGTCAAAAGTTTCAGATTCACAAGGCATATGTCAGTATGGATCACTTGCCTTCAGCTCATACATGGTAATATTCTTTGCAACTATTACACGCTTGAGAGCTCGTTTGAGCCCCCATTTTTTTTAAATAAAAAATTGAGTTAGTAGAATAGTGGATTTTTTGGAGAGCTTATATGGTTAAAAAGTGGGAAAATTTTTGGGTTTATGTATTATTATTTTATTAATATAATTAATATAATGTGGTTGAAAATGAGTTTTGAGTTTTGAATAATGGGGGGCTTAATTTACAGGTGCCATTGATGTTAACTTACTGTATGTCTGCTTTTCTGTAGTTTCAATCAGTTGGATCTTCCAGAATATCCTTCCAAAGAACATCTGGAGGAGAGGCTGCTTGTTGCCATCCACGAAGGCAGCGAAGGATTTGGATTTGGCTGAGTATCAGATGAGAACCTACTTTGTATAGATAAAATCTCGTCCGTCAGGAAAAAAAACAGTATTTATTTATAACATAATTCTTGAGGTTGTTTTAGTATCTGATGAATAGACAAACTAACTGTACAGTCCAAGATTTGCTGTTGCAAATTTCCTGACAGATTTTCTTTCTTCCTTTCTGGTGTCTCATCTATTGGTTTCCGAGTTCTAAATTTTTTTGGGTGCAAAATCAACTGCTATGCAATGCATTATTTCAACTAGTTTCTTATATTGAGTTCAAGTGGGTATCGTTCACTCGTATCCTGAACAGAATAGATGTTGAGACAGAAGAAAGAAAAAAAAGTTTGGTAATCTTGATCTAGACTACGCTATCAAAGTCGAAGAAAGCTAAGGACACTATAAATAGTGGGTGTCTTGTGGTGTCGATCAAGTGTTGATGAAAGAAGCTCAAGGAAATCTCCCTACGCCGGTTAATCCAAAGTCTAAGTCAAAGGGTCGAGAAACTTGACGCCACCAATGAAATTTTATGAGCTAACTAGAGTACTGAGTTTTCTCCTCCTGGTTGGGGGTTGGATACAAGAGGGATTGCAGCGGACTAATCAATTACTTCCTAAGAGTCTTAACCATCATGCATAAAACACGTGCAAGTGATTGTAGGCCCCCAGGCCGTACATTTGAATAAGCTCTAGTCTTGTGTCACTAACCTTTTATGTATATAAAGAATTAATGAAGGTAGGGGTTAGTTGAAATTATCTTATGTGAACATATTGAAATTTACGGGATAATTTTTGTAGGTGCGAATTGGAAAAGTTGTCAACTGGTGTAATGATTAGTAGTCACGATTCTTCAAATACAAAAGGTGCATATCGATTAAAAGTCATAATATTTTTGATGGAATGCAATCTAGATCACTAGATATGAAAATGTGTGATGTAATACTTTATATTAATTTATGTTAAAAGATACTAGAAGAATTAAGAAACAACCATTCTGAAAAGACACTTGAAAACATATACATATACATAGGGGCCCAATTCTATATTTCCTACACAACCAACTCCAGAAAAACTGGTATCTAAATTCTCTATTCTATTCTCTTCTCTACACACACACACACACACATTAAATTTCGTCCAATTTATATTCACTATTCAGAAATAAAACATAGTCTCAGCATTTTTGAGTTCCAAGTCCATTTCCATCCAAAAAGGATGCATACAACACTTTGGTTTGCTCAACAGGATTAATATTGTTTATATATAATTTCAGCAATTTGAATTAGACTAATACTATGATCTCTTTCTCTAGTAGAATTGAAAAGAATTCATAAATTATCTCGATCGATCAAGAGTTGATAGGGTCGAGATTAATTTATTGGAGCTTGATTTAATTAGGTCAATTTTGTCTCTTCGATGGTTTCAAAATAAATTAACTGGCTTAGAACTAAAATGAAGAACGGTATTAGGAAAGTTTTCTTATCCAAGCCAATGGAATAGTCCACTTGAGATTTTATTGTTTCCTTATCAAAGTCAGGCAGGATTGGCCTTGAGTTTTCAGGGGTCCAAGCGGGTCTCCAAACTTTAAAACTAATTGGGGCTTTGGCTATAAATAAGTATGGCAAAAAATTGACTGCAAAGGATTTTAAAATTTTAAATCTATAGGCTAGGAAGAATTGAACCGATAATCATGGTGATCCTTTCAAGCTAATTTTCTTAACCAACTAAGCTAAGGTTAATTTATTATTCATTATTTCTTATTCAAAATTTATATATTTAAACTTCTTGGTTCAGTTGCCTTTTTGCTCGGAATATGGTCGGGGCTCTAGGTGATCGCCTTGCTCGCATATGTTCAGGGCCGTCCTTGAAGTCAAGTCCTATAAATAGACACATATATTGAGGTTTAATTGTTGGTTAATTCTTGTTGTGGACACACACATGATTTCTCTACCGTTTTGTGTTAAAGAACATAGTAGAAGCCAAAGGGTTCGAGAGTGAAATGATGAAGAAATTTTGTGTATAATGTTAAGAAAATCAATAAAATCCCACTATTTATTGGATTGACATATATTGTGTTAGCAATAGAATTCCCTTCCCCAATTTTATTTATTCTACCTAGAATAGCTTAGCCTAACTATAGAAACTATGGATATTTTCTTGTGTAAATATGTACCTTCTTGTATAAAAAGAATATTTTTCTTCCTCTCTTTACATGGTATTAGAGCAGGGAAGGATTCTCAAGTTCCCTCCTCTTTTCTCTTTCGTCATGGCAAACGAAAACACAGCTCTTGAATGGAGGCAAACCAGATGCAGTCGACCGTTATTCTCTACACCGTTCGGATCACCCCGGAATGATACTCATTTCCAAACCCCTCAATGGGGAGAATTAGAGCCATGTTCATCTCTTTAAATGCTAAGTCTAAATTGGGCTTTGTAGATTGGACAATCAAAGCACCACCAACGGACACCAAACCAAAAGATTATGTTTCTCGGAAGATATGGTTCTATCCTGGATTCGCAATTCACTAATCCCAGACATTGCCGATGGCATTATTTTTTCCAACACTCCTCAGGAGGTATTTTTCAGATTGAAAGAGATATTGCTTGCTTTTCTCAAGATCGGACTACTGTCGCTGCTTACTATACAAAGTTTAAAAAATTATGGGATGAGTTGGGCTCCTATAACAGCACTATTTGTTCTTGTGGTGCTGTTCATAAGAGACTCAAATTGATGCAATTTCTCATGGGCCTTAACGAGTCTTACGGTGCTGTGTGGGGACAAATCCTCCTGATGAGTCCAGTGCCTTATTCTTTCCTCACCCAGGAAGAAAAATAGCAAAGTATAACTGCTACCTGTGAGACTATCCTATGGATACCTCTGCAATGGCTATTCGAAGGGATGATCCTGTTGCTCTTGCCAGTCAATATAAGCAAGGCTCTTCTCATTCTTTTTCATCAAATGGCAAACCTTTACATTGCTCTTACTGTGATCAGGACCATAATTTGCGAGAAAACAACTGGAAGTTACATGGATATCCTCATGGACATCCAAAACATGCATCGAACAAGTCTAATCAAGGAAGCAATCATCCTAAAAACAAGAATGATCGTCGGTCTTCAATCAACAATGTAAAGGATAGTCTAGCGATTCAAACAGTGACAAATGGTCTCTCTGATTTTCAAATCCAGCAAATATTATCTATTATGAATGGTAAAGGGACATCTCCATCTGCTAATACAAAGGTAATGTTGCTAATACCTCTACAGGTTTGTCTCACTCTCAGTTGATCTTCAATAGTGGTGCCACTGACCATATTATTTCTTCTCTAGATCTTCTTGTTGATAGTAGAGACAATACTACTCTACCACCAGTTACTATGCTAAGTGGAGAACAGGCTCCTATTGTATCCATTGGGAATTTGCATTTAAAATCTGTCATTTCTTCGAAAAATGTGCTTGGTGGGCCATCATGGTGGATTTAATGTATGTGAGTCAAGACACGATAGATCTAAATTGTTCTGTAGTCTTTTTCCCTAAATTGTGCATTTTGTAGTATTTGATGACGAAGGCGATTGGTTTGCGTAAACAACAAGACGGACTCTATTACTCGATTTCATTGACTACAGAAAAGCTATCACATAAATCGACTGCTGCTATTACCACATATTTATCCTCCACGCACTTATGGCACCAATGACTTGGCCATTTATCTTCCTCTACACTAGATTTTATGACAAAACATTTTTAAAATTTTCCTTTTAAATTTAATGATGCTTGTGAAATTTTTGCCCTTGCAAAACAAAACTCGTCTCCCTTTTTCTACTGGTCCCATTTCAACCGTTAAGCCTTTTGAATTGATCCACTGAAATATTTGGGGTCCTTACAAAGTACCTTCAATTTCTGGTGCCCAATATTTTTTGACTAATGTGGATGACTACTTTTATTTTACATGGTTTTATTTATTTATTGTTATTTTTTTTCATGAATAATAAAAGTGAAACACAACATTTAATTGTCAATTTTTTCCCTTATGTCCAAACTCAGTTTCATAATGCTTTAGCTAACATTCGAGCAAATAATGGACGAAAAACTTTCCCTCTGAAATATTTCTTTAAACAAAAAGGCACCACTTATCAACACCCGTGTCTATACCCCCAACAAAATGGGATTGTTGAGCGTAAAAATAGACATATCCTTACGTCTGCCCAAGCCATTTGCTTTCAAACACACCTACCTTTATGTTTCTCGACCGAATGTGTTTTCACCGCTGTCCACATTATTAATTATTTACCTACACCTCTCTTTTCTCGCCAAACTCCTTTCAATGCCTTTATGGAAAAATGCCTTCTTATTCTCATCTAAGGGGTTTTGGGTGTCTCGCTTAGGCTACTGATGTTCATGTTCCCCATAAATTTGCTCCTCGTGCCAAAAGATATATTTTTGTTAGTTATCTAGTTGGTCAAAAAGCTTACAAGCTTTATAACCTTGACACTCATGAAGTGTTCATGGGTTGTGACGTCATTTTTTATGAAACTAATTTTCCCTATAAGTCAATTCCTTCCCCTTCCCTAGATCCATCTCGTGTCTTTCCTAATGTTGTCCTTGATACTTTCCTTTTAGAGACTGTTCCAATCGTTCTACCAACACAACCCTCAATACCTTTTTTAGATACAACCTTACTCACTTCCAGTAGACCTTCGGCCACCACAACTTTGTGTGGTTCACACAGGTCTCATGCCTCTCCTGCAGCTAGGGCTGGGCGTGTATTTGGTTGGATTGGATTGAAGGCCAACCCGAACCCAAACCAACCATGTCGGTTTGCATGAAAATGAACCCAATCAACCCAATTAGAGTTTAAGAAACCAAACCAACCCAAACCAATGTTGGACGGTTTGGGGTTTCATTTTGGGCCTCCTACTTTTTATTTATTTTTATTATTGGGCCTCCTATTTTGGGCCTTATATAGAATTAATTGTTATAATTGTATTGTTTAACTTGATTAATATTAGGCCCAATTTGTATTACGAATTTGATAGATTCACAAATATAAACATGTTAGGAGTCTCAAGACACCACACCATCACTTCACTACATGATTCATAATCATAAGCTTAATTGATTGATTCACAAAATTAGCAAATGACAACCAGTGCACTGCTGCCCACTACATTAAAATTGAATTTGCAAATGACAAGTAGTGCACTTCACTTTGTGTGACTTTATTTTCAACCAAATGACGTCTCCCGGATCCTCGTTGCCTTCTTCATCCGATCCAACAAAAGGTACATGTTATCCCCTTTGCAATTCTCTCTCTTACCATTGTTACTCCCCCAACATCTATCATTTCCTGCTACTATCAGTTAGGACACTGAACATACCTCTTATGCCAAAGCAGCATCTCATCCCCATTGGCAAAAAGCAATGCAATATGAATTAGCCGCTTTAAAAGCCAATCACACTTGGTCCCTCGCATCTCTTCCTTCTGGAAAGAAGCCTATAGATTTTCGTTGGGTTTACAAAGTCAAGTGCAACTCTGATGGAACCCTTGAACACTACAAAGCACGTTTGGTGGCAAAAGGTTACACCCAACTTGAGGGTGTGGATTATCATGACACTTTTTCTCCCACATATAAAATGATTACCGTCTGTTGTTTATTAGCTTTGGCAGCTGCTCAGCATTAGACTCTCCATCAACTTGAAGTCCATAATGCTTTTCTTCATGGTGATCTCCATGGGGAGATTTATATGTCTCTACCTCTTGGTCTTCAGTGACACGGGAAGAAACTTGTATGTTGCTCCAACAAGTCATTATATGGCTTAAAGTAAGCCTCTTGTCAATGGTTTTCCAAATTCTCAACAGCCATCCAAGATGCTTGATTTGTTCAATCCAAGCCGATTATTCATTGTTCACATGTTGAAAAGGTAAATCTTTCACATCTTTATTGATATATGTTGATGATATTCTTATTACATGTAATGATATTGCTGCCATATCTACCCTCAAACACTTTCTGAACAATCATTTTCAGATTAAAGATTTGGGTGATTTAAAATTCTTTTTGGGCATTGAGGTCTCTTGGTCGAAGAAAGGTATTTCCATCTTACAACAAAAAATAACCTTTGGGAATATTAAAGATAGTGGTCTCTTGGGAGCTAAACCTGTGAACTTTCCCATGGGGAAAAATTTAAAACTTTTAGATGAAGGAGAATTACTTAGAGATCCATCTCAATACAGGTGGCTTGTTGGACGTCTAATATACTTGACAATTACTCAACCACATATCACTTATTTAGTTCATGTACTAAAGTAGATTTATGCACGCACCACGAAAACCACATATAGAGACTGCCATACGCGCATTAATTGAAAAATAATCCAGGACAAGACTTTTTTTTCCTTCTCAAAATATCTATCTCTACGAGTTTTTTGTAATTCGGATTGGGTAGGATGTCCAACCACTCTTAAATCCACCACGGGCTTTTGTGCTTTCTTGGGATCTTCTCTAATTTCCTGGAGAACAAAGAGGCAAAAAACTGTATCTCTTTCCTCAGCTGAACCCGAATATCAAGCAATGACAGGTACCTGGTATGAATTAACTTGGTTACACTAAGTTTTAAAGATTTACGAATATTATATCTGAAACCAGCATTGTTATATTGTGACAATAAAGCAGCATTGCACATAGCAGCAAACCCCATTTTTCATGAGGACCTAACATATACAAATGGATTGTCAGTTCATTCGTGATAAAATTTGAGATGGTTCAATTGAAACAAAATATGTTTCTTCAACTAATCAGCTTGCTGACGTCTTTACAAAGCCACTAGGAAAGGAACTATTCTTGACCATGATAAGTAAGTTGGGAGTTCTTGATATTCACTCTCCAACTTGAAGGGGAGTGTTAACTAAATCGATAAAATCCCACCATCTATGGGATTGACATGTATTATGGGATTGTCATATATTGTATTACCTGAAGAATTCCCTTCCACATTTGTATTTATTCTACCTAGAATAGCTTAGCCTAACTATAGAAACTATGGATATTTTCTTAAAGAAAATATTTACCTTCTATTTTAATGAAATACATCAACCAAGAGTATTTTTCTTCCTCTCTTTACACATAATGACCATTTATCTAAATTGTTAGATTCAAGCTCAAAAATTGACTACAAGATGGTTCCAAATTGTGACTATTCAAGTTCAAGAATTGCAAGTTTTTCTTCATGACCCTTAGTGAGTCATTCCAAGTTACTTCTATCATAGAAAAACTCCCTCCTCAAGTACAAAATCAAATAGATGAACTTTGATGAATTAATCCTCCGACTAAGGATTAAAGAAGATAACAGAAAAACTGGAAAAAAATGGAGGATAGATTATCACAAAGGCTCATATAGTGGAATCGAGTTCTAAGAACAATAAGAAGAGGAAATATTCTGATGATGCTCCTAACAAAGAAAAGAAGAATGCTAAAAAATTCAAGTGCATTTGTTACAATTGTGGTAAAGCGGGACATCATGCATCGCAAACCAAAGAAACAGAATGCCAAGCAAATGTTGATGAAGGAGACATGATATGAAGAGAAACAAGAACTGAACATGTCTGTGGTTATATTTAAATGTAAATATGGGAAATGGGGCATGCATCACTACATTTTTCCTTGGCAGTGTTATTAGATTGGAGAATGTACATCATATTGTCGCTCATTGTAGGCATGACTATCCATCTATTTTTGCTTCTTGTTCGCTGAAGGATGCAAAAGATCTCAATTCAACCAAAGTATAGTTAGGAAATGATGTAGTGTGGAAGCAAGGAATTTAAGCGAAACCTTGTAATGAATTTGGAATCCACCAAAGAATTGAGAAACAATATCAAGAAGTTTATTAATTAATGAATGAATGAAAAGTCCCATGAGTTTAAACTATATAAAAGAAATAAATCCTAATTATAGTAAAATAAGGAAACTGGAATAAATTAGGAAAACAATAAAAGTCCTAAACAAATAAGGAAAAATAATTTTAACCAAAATAAAATAATCAAATCGTCATTTTCCCTGTCTAAATGATCTCGAATGTCCAAAATCTATCGTATGTCAGAAACGAGTTGCCCTCGTCTCGTCGAGATACCCAAAATAAACATATTATGGGCCTAAAACATAGGTTGGACGCCAACTCTGCATATTTCGGTTTACCCCCTTTTGATCTAATTCTTATTCGATTCACTCAGCCATTTGTTCTACATCAGTCCCTTCCACCTTCGAAGAACTCGACCCCAAGTTATAATATGGATAAAGAGGCTCATCATCCCTGTGGAACTTGTACATATCAGCTACGTTGAATGTACTTGAAATCCCCATTGATATTGGCAAATCTAGAATATAAGCATTATTGTTGATTCGCTTCAGCACCTTAAAAGGACTATATTTTCTGGGCTTCAATTTATTGTAATAATCGGCTAGAAATCTCTCTTTTCCCAAAAACACCATAATAGACTCCCCTTCTTGGAACCGCTTGTCGCGTTTATGAAGGTCTACTGCTGCTTTACATTTTGCATTCTTCTTCTCCACATTTCGTTTCACTTCATCCTAAATTGTGATCACTTCTCCTGCCAAATCTTCAGCTGTTTTATTCTTCCCATGCCCTTGAGGTAACGACACTAAATCCACCACATGATATGAAACTTCAGAATATACAATAGCAAAGGGAAACCTATTTGTAGCTATATGAACTGCATTGTTATATGCAAACTCAATCTGAACTAATGTATAATCCCATTGTCTTGGCTTGTCTCCACAAACACTACAAGTCATATTTCCTAAAGTCGTACTGGTAACTTCAATATGTCCATCAGTTTACAGGTGGGCAGTGCTACTTCTATTCAATTTTGTGACAAACAACTTCCACAATGTGATCCAAAAATGCCTTAGAAACTTTATGTCCCTATCTGATGTGATCAACCTAGGAACTCCATGCAACTTGACCACTTCCCTGAAAATCAATTTGGTAATGTGGGATGCATCAGAAGTCTTTCGACAGGCGATAAAGTGGAACATCTTGGAAAACTTGTCAACCACTATGATTACTAAACCAACTAGATTTGTGGTAAACCCAAAACAAAATCCATTGATATATCTTGCCAAATTCCTTCTGGGACAAGAAGGGGCATGTACAATCTCGTGTTTTGAGATTGACCCTTGGACACCTAACAAGTATAAGATTTCCTTACAATGTTTCCAACATCCTTCTTCAATTGAGGCTTATATATCTCTTTTCCAGACTTTCTATGGTTTTATCTCGCCCTAAATGACCACTTAAACCATCACCATGAAGATCGCATATCAACTTCTCACGTAAAGATGAAATAGTGGTGCAAAGTTGATTACCTTTGAATAGATAACCATCCGAGACATGAAAGTCAGTCAGTGGTTCAACTCTGACACATTTCTCCCAAATCTGCTTGAAGTCTTCATTTTCTTGATATAATTCTTTCAAAAAATCAAAACCAAAAACTTCTTGGGATAGAGAAACCAGTAGTGCAACTCTCCTGCTAAGAGCATCAACTACTTGATTAGATGTACCTAACTTGTGTTTGATCACAAAAGGCAACTTTTGTAGAAACGTATCCCATTTGATATGCATCTTGTTGACGAATTTCTAATTATTTTAAAACTTTAAGGCCAGATGATCGGTGAACAATACAAACTCCGTTTGTATTAGATAATGTTCTCATTGTTTCAAAGCTCCCACAACTGCATAAAACTCTTGATCATAAGTGCACCATTTTTTCCTAGCGTCGCTCAATTTTTTTAAAGAAATAAGCGACTGGTCTCTTTTCTTGGGAAAGGAACTCCAACCCCAACACCACTTGCATCACACTCAACTTCAAAAACCTTCTCAAAGCTAGGTAAATTCAATACAAGAGTAGTACATAATTTCTCTTTGATAAAGAGCAAAGCTACGTTCTTGTTCCTCGCCCCAATTAAACTTTCCCTTCTTTAAACATTCTATGAGCGTCCCTGTAATAGTATTGAAATTTTGAACGAAACGCCTGTAGAATGTGGCTAGTCCATGGAAGCAGTTTTATAAATAAATCTGAAGATGTGTAATTTTGTACAAGAAAATTGTTGTTTTGGGGTTTTGAGGTAGGGGAAGATGGAATAAAGGTAGATGAAGAGCACATATGACTTCCAATGAATATAGGTCGTGATGTCTTCCAATTGGTCACTTCAGTGCATCCACTAGTTTATCTGACACAAAATATTCACAATTTCTATTATCTACTATTACTTCGCGTACTTTGTTACTGATGGAACAAAGTGAACGAAATATTCGACGTCGTTGCCTTCTTCTTTTGATGACTATAATACTCGTGCAACACCAAAGTCAACCTTTCTACACCTTCTTCTATAGCGAATTCAACTCCCTTAAATGGATCTTCTGGATTTTAGGAATTCGATTGTTGTATGGGTTTTCCTTTGTCTACAGGATCTGGATATGTAATTCTGAGGAAATTGGCTACTTTCTTTTCATTCTCCATCATCTAAGTTTTCAAGGTCATGTTAATGGCATCCTGTAATGTCCACATAGTCCGTAATCCAATCCTCTCGAATGGCTGCTTGCAAACTACTGGTAAATCTGAAAATCTTCTAATTTTCAGTTTCTTGGAGATTATTACGTTCAACCAAACGTTGGAAATCACATATATATTAATTCATACAGCGGTTACCTTGTACACAATTTAAATACATATTGTAGAGGATCTACTCATAATTAGAAGGTAAGAACTACTCAATCGGTAACTGCTTCATCCTCCTCCACGTGCAGATCTTATTCTTGGCTTATTTGCAACGAGTTTTCTGCAATTGGTCCCACCACACGGCTGTAGCAACTTTCAAACGGAAGGCCACCATCCTCACCAGTTTGTCCTCGGGCATCTCCATTTTATCGGAAAACTGCTCTACTGCTCCTAGCCAATCGAAAAATTCTTCAACTCTCAGGTTTCCAGCGAAATATGGAATATCTACCTTCATACGAAAATCATCACGATTACCATTGTTTTTTGGGGGTGGGACGTCCTCGTCCTCATCCGAATCTTCAACTACCCTCGCTGGTCTGACAACATCAACTTTGGCTACATTAACTCCGTTAGCCTGTTGATGGTTCCCTCCATTATTATCTCTGTTACCACCAGTGTTATTCATGACATTATTCCCAACATCTTGTAATACTTACTCACGAAGCTCTCTAAGTTGGGCATCAATTCGTTGGATTTGTGCCTCAAAATCTGACCTGGTAGTCGGTACTTCAGCTATCGAAATCAAGGATAGCGAGACGGAGAGACCGGCTCTGATAAAATTTGATGCAGTGCGGAAGCAAAGAATTCAAACGAAACCTTGTAATAAATTTGGAATCCACCAAAGAATTGAGAAACAATCTCAAGAAGTTTATTAATTAATGAATGAATGAAAAGTCCCATAAGTTTAAACTATATAAAAGCAATAAATCCTAATTATAGTCAAACAAGGAAACTAGAATAACTAGGAAAACAATAAAAGTCCTAAACAAATAAGGAAAACTAATTTTAACCAAAATAAAATAATTAAATCATCAATTCGCTGCCTAAATGGTCTTGAACACACAAAATCTATCGTATTTCACAAAATTGTGAGTTGTACTCGTATCGTTGAGATACCCAAAATAGGCATATTATGGGCTCGAAACGGAGGTCGGACGTCAAATCTACAAATTGGAGTTTACCCCCTTTCGATCTAATTCTTCTTCGATCCACTTGGCCCCATTTGTTCTACATTAGGAAACCAACACAGACACCAAGTTTTAACAAATAAATTTGTTGCATAATAAAGAAAAAAAGTCAGGTAAGTACAGAGGTGTAAGGTTTGCACATTATATTTATATGAAGCAAATTAATAGATGCTAAGTTGTAACTTGTAATTTTTTTTGGTTTCAACATAAAATATGTGATATGAGATGTCACGGGATTGTCCCAAAATCTATCTGAAAAGTGCATTTCCATACTCAAATTTCGATGATCAACTAAGTAGTCTAAGCATCGATGTCGAAGGCATGAGACTATTAGAAGAAACAATGTTTATTTACAATATCTGTCAAAATAAACGAGAAAAGAAGGGAAATATCTTCATACTCTATTATTGCACATTTCTAGTAGTATAACCTACTTTAGATTTTATCATAATGATCTACATGTACCAACTATACATTCAAGACTTCTTTTACATGACATTGACTCAATTATGATAGCAAAGATAGTCACTTTTTCTCAAATGCACACATCTCTGCACTGATTTATAATTAGAGACTATCAAAACGTGAATAATGATGGAAGATATAGATAACTTATTTTCAATGTTTTAGTGTTTCCTTTAGATTTTAGAAGTTTAGGTTGAGAAATGTTTTTATTTTTCAAAATTTGAACTTTAATATTAATTGTTTATTCCATAATTAATTAAAATACTGAATTATGTTTAACTTATTTTGACTATAAATTTAATTTTTTTAAAATACCTATTTGGTTATATTTATAGATTTTTGATTAATAGCCGAGATATCTGATTAGCTGATAATGCAAATACACATATATTCTTCAAGATAATAAGTATTTCTTGGACTTAACATTCGCAAAAAATAATGTCAATACGATATTTGATGCATCGAATATCGTTGAAGGCTCCGGAAGAGCTTCTATTATTTTACAAAATTAAACATTGACTATACACTTCATTCAAGCAAATTAAGAAGAAATTTGGTTAATTTTAAAGGTATTCTCCCAATGTATATCACATTAAGACAATGCAAGATAATAATATTTAATATCTTTGCATATCTTCTCTTTTATATAGTCATAAGCAAATAAAAGGAAAACTACATGTAGTGACTCCCATCTGCATGTATTATACATTTATAAAATGATTGAGTCAAATATTATCAAGTGCTCAAAATGCATTGATTCAAAATATTTTATACTTAAGCATTAATGCATTATCGACTTGAACATCTAGGAGCAATAATGATGCATCAAATAATAACAACTCACATGGACATCCTCTAAAGAATCAAAAGATTCCTTTTTAATAAAAGATTCTTTTATCTAATGATTATCTATATACTACTTGTTCGCATGATAAGTAACTAGTCATCAAAACCTTTAACTATAAAGGTTAATGCTGAATCTTCAATTTTCTTGTAAAGAATTCATAGTGATATGTAGACTAATAACACCCACCACGTGGACCATTTCTGTAGTTTATGGTTTTAATTGACCTTCTACTAGATTTTCACCATCCACTTACTTTACATTAGGAATGTAACTTTGCTAGACTATTTTCCCTAGTTATAAAATTACGAGTTCAATTTCTTGATTGATAATGTTGGCGAATTTAGATTACAAGAATTCAATGCATATTGTATGTCAATTGGAATTGTTAATGAACATTTGTTTGTACATGTTCATACACAAAATGGTTTAGCGGAGACGTTGATCAAAATCTGCAACTCATCACTTGACCATTATTGTAACGACCAAGTCTATGTGCAAATCGTTAACTTATGTACAGTCTATTTTAGGAGAGCCTAATTGGCACCAGTATTCAACTTAAGTCTCTCATTGGAAATTTCTCAATTGGTAGCAGGATTTAACTTAAGTCTCTCATAAGACATAAATCTTGGGTTCGAATCTTTAGGACGTGATAGAAAGTCATAAGTGTAAGATGAACTTAGTCTTTCCTATAGCAGAAAGTAACAAGTTAAAGGCTTGAGCATAGATGTTGGGTCATTAGACCAGGACTATATTTAAGTATCTCATAAGGCAGAGATCTAGGGTTTGAATCGTGTTCCAAAGTCGTTGACTTACACACTATCCATTTTGAGAGAGCTTAAGCCCATCTTAGCCCTCATGAATTTCTATCTAATCCTACCTGGTATCATAATTCAATTTAAGTCATTTATAAGGTATATATATAGATCTAGGGTTCGAATCTTGGGATGCGATAGATAGTCATGAGAAGTAAGATGGATTTAGACTCTCTCAAAGTGGATAGTCTATAAGTTAATGCCTTGGACACTGAGGCTAGATCGTTAAAATTACTTATGTAAACAAAACTGCCAACTTTTGTTTCGGGTCAAGCCATATTTCATTCTACATCATTGGTTCGTATAACGCCAACTACTCATTATCAATACTCATATTTACAACTTGCATTTGGTCATAAACATAATATTTCTATCTATTTATTTTTATTAGGTTGTCCAAGTTCTAATTTCACCCCCACAACGTACAACAATGGTTCCCCAACGAAGACTTGAAATTTATGTTTGTTTTGATTCACCATTACCATCTATTATTATGTACCTTGAACATTTAACAAGTGATTTGTGTAATGCATTTTGTATATTATCATTTTGAATAAATGAATTCTCCAACTTAGGGAGGTAAAAACTACATCCTGAAAAACAAGAAATAATTTATTGGAATGAATAATTCCATCTCACTTTAATCCTCAAAACAATCAACATGAGAAAAAAGTCAAAAAAATATACACTTGCAAAGAGTTTCAAATAAATTACATGATGTAATTATTGATACAAGAAAGGGATAAAATCATATGTATCAGTACATAATACTGTAGCAGAAATTGAATTCACTGGAGGACAATCTGTAGTAGCAAATGAGCCTTATTTTCAAAAGCGTATCGACCAGTTGATGTTAAAGACTCGGTACCTTAAAAGAAAAAAGTACCAAAAAAAAAGTCAACTAAATACTTTAGGTGAAATTATGTTAGAAAATACTGACCAATCAAATAATGAAAATATGGTTCTGTACAACCACAAACTTCTGAGAATGATAAGATTTCATAAATTATGGGAAAGAAATAATATTATAGAAGACAATATTTTTTTCGTCTTTAACAATGCAAAATGAGGATCATGAACTACACTTCGATAAAGACTGTCAATATAGAAATAATTGGCAAAAATTAAAAGAGTTTATATAGGCAAGTTGAATTCCTCAAAGAAACAAAAAAAATATTTGGACATACATGTATTTTGAACACCCAAAAATATAATCCATGTAGGATTTTTTAAGGAAGAGAAATGAAAATAATGAGATTACTAAATACAAAGCTAGACTCGTAGCACAAGGTTTCTCACAAAAACCTGGAATTGATTATTAGGAAATATATTCCCCTGTAATGGACATCGTCGCTTTTAGATTCTAATTAGTTTTATTGTGTCAAAGGCGTGAAATATGCCTTACGGATGCAGTATCTGTCTATTTATATGGTTCACTTGATAGTGACATACATATGAAACTACCCAAAGGGCATAAAGTGCAAAAAAGTTGAGAACTATTTTTCTATTAAATTACAAAGATCATTAAATGGATTGAAACAATTTGATAGTATGTGATATAATCGTCTGAGTGAATATTTGTTGAAGAAAACAATGAAATCTGCCCATGTATTTTAATAAAGAAAAAAATATTGAATTTGCAATTGTGACAATTTAAGTTGATTTAAATTTTATTAGAACTCCTAAAGAGCTCAACAATGATGGTGATTATTTGGAAAAAAAAAAAAAATCAAATTTTTTCTTTGGTTTCAGACCAAGTATTTTCATGGATTACTTGTTCATCAATCTTCATAAACAGAAAAAAGTCTCAAAACATTTTTACTTAGATAGATTACATCCATTGACATCACTCATGGTTGTCCGATCACTTGATGTGAAAAATAATCAATTTCGTCTATTTGAAGATGGAGAAACAATTCTTGATCCTTAAGTACCGTATCTTAATACATATCGAGCATTAATTTATTTTGCAAATTGTACTAGACTAGATATAACTTTTTATTTAAATTTTCTTGTAAGATATATCTTTGCACCAACTTAAATACATTGAAATTGTGTTAAACACATTTTTCATTACCTAAAAGTTACTATTGGTTTGGAATTATTTTATTCTCAAAAGTTGGGAGTAAACACATGCATCTATCTTTTTTATCCACATAAAATTAAATCACAAGCATGATTTGTGTTTACATGTTTTATGTTGTTTAGAAAGTTCATTTTACATGAATAATGATTTATAGGAGAATGTGTAGTTAAAAAATAAGGAATTTTTTAGAATTTATGAATAATATTATTTTATTAATAAATATATAGTTGAAAGGAGAGAAAAATGTATAAAAAATTTAAAGGACTCTCAAGGGCATATACTGATTTTTGTTTTGACTCCTAGAAAATATCTAACATTGATGGAAAGGCACATTTTAAATGAATCCCACATGCTGGGAGTCGTAAACATCATGCTATGAGGTTTGTGTCCTTGATTCAAGACATTAATGGAATAGTACCGCCATTTTCCCACTTTCCTCTTCATCTTCCATGGAGTTGGTAGGTGCACCAATCTCTTCCCCTGCCCCCAAATTCTATTCTTCACTTCGCACTCAGTTAATTATCAATGGATCAACGCAAATCTTGCCCAAAACCCCCCTTAAACTCTCTTTTTTCGCAAATTCCCCTGGAGAACAGCTCAAGATTTACAGTGGAAAAATTAATGGAGTTCGACTTCAGCATTTACGGCTGTCTACGATTCGCGCATTGGACAATCAAGATTATGCACCTGATGATCCTCGATCTTCTAATTCAAATAGGAATAAGAAGCTATTTGTTATTGCTTGTTCAGCAGTTACTGTAGCACTAGCCATTGCGAATCGCGTGCTTTATAAACTTGCCCTAGTTCCCTTGAAGGAGTACCCGTTCTTTCTAGCTCAACTCACCACTTTTGGGTATGTTTTGTGAAAACCTTTTGATTATGTTGATTTATTAGATTTTTACATTGTTCACTTAGAAATTAACTGCACGTACATGTTTAATTGATAAATAGTTTAAGTAAATGAGCAGCATCCAATTAAGTAAACATAATAAATTCAAAGTCACAAATGAACTAGGCATTGTATTCTCTTGTGGATCACTATTAGAAATAAGTTGTGTTCTCATTTTCTTCATGTAATAAAGTAATGCACACTATCTTAGTAGCTAGTCTTTTAAGATTTCCTTTTAAGACACAGGGACTTACTAATAAAGATGAATAATGGAATGTTACAATCGGTGTTTGTTTTATGATACCCAGGTATGTAGCCGTATATTTTTCCTTGCTCTATATGAGATACCGTTCTGGCATGGCAACTGATGAGATGCTGGCCCTCCCCAAATCACCATTTATACTCATTGGGTTTTTAGAAGCTCTTGGAGTTGTTTCTGGGATGTATGCAGGAGGTATCTTCTATTACACTTTGGACATTAACTTAAATGGGATTGTAAAACTATATCAGAAATCATGTACATTTGTAGGATATAAGGTGTTGTCCAGTATGTTGTTGTTTACACGTACTATTTACTTATTGTTTTTACCTCTATTTTCATATGCAAGGCACCAGTGTCACCAGATGTAATTTCTTGTTTACTATGTTTGTTAGTTTATAACTATACATACCTCTCTCTCTCTCTCTCTCTCTCTCTCTCTCCCGGTGTTGTGGTATTCTTGAAATCAAATGGACGGCACAACAGGTGTGCTGCTACATTTGAAATTGAATGAAGTGAAAGAATAGTCAATATGTAAAAAAGAAGAAAAAAATTTGTCTGTTTTTATTCTTCAAATCAAATGGATGGTACAGCAGGTGTGCTGCTACATTTGAAATTGAATGAAGTGAAAGAATAGTAAATATGTAAAAAAGAAGAAAAAGAATTTGTTTGTTTTTATTCTTCAAATCAAATGGATGGCACAGCAGTTGTGCTACTACATTTGAAATTGAATGAAGTGAAAGAATAGTCAATAGGTAAAAATGAAAAAGAAGAACTTGTCTGCTTTTCTTTTCTCCCAATGGCTTCAGTACTGACTGCTCTGTGTCTTCTACAGCCATGCTTCCTGGACCAGCTATACCCATATTAAGTCAGGTAATGCTTATTTTGCAAAATGTTTAAAACTTTAAATCTGTGATAATGTGGCTGCAAGGTAGGAAAAGATGGAATCCTATTCATTGAATAAGTTTTTACTTTTACTAATTGATTTTTATTTTCATTTTTAAAATGTACTGCACTTATATGTTGACTGGGACATAAGCATTTCAGTGGTGCAAATATATAGCATACATTTGAAGCATGTTAACTTGAACTTTTCTCTTTTTGTGTTGCCTTGAGATAAAACTTTTTGCCACAAAATCCTGCATTAAGCCTCTATCCTTTTCATTAGGGGTGTTTTCTAAGCATAAATTCAATGGAAACGTCTTCCAGACCTCAAATGCAAGGCCATAATTAACATGCCAACTAAATAGTACCTGTTGACAATTCATTAAGGTCCATCCAAGTCAATGAGAGATTTCACAACGGACACAGATTCAACAGTTACTGAGTTCAGGAAAGTTTTTGTATTAGCAATCAAAATGATAAATATTTCCTATATTTCTAATAGTGTTCAAACAGAATGTCCTGTTTAGATTATTAGAGGAAACTTGAAAATTATTTTGATAGGAAAATTGGCTTTAAGCTGGCATACTTTCATTAACTCTCTGTGTGCTTTATATAATCCACTAGGGTTGACAGGTTTTACCTTTTTAGAGTGATATTCTCCTGTCAGTTATCCGTAACTTTGGTAGCACACTGTTTTCTTTTATTTCTGATTTTTACTAGTCAAAATAGTCAATAATTTACAGTCCTCTCAACTGCTCCTACAGTTAGTTATTGATTGACCAAATTCATTTGTTGCTCTAAAGACACATTTAAAGAACAATGTGAGGTTTGTCCTTTGGATTTCCTTAAAAACTTTATCTGATACTTAATTTAGTGTTTTTAGAAACAAACTTTTACCCAGTTTTGGTTTATGAAACAAGGCAAATAGCGAATCATAGTTTTCTCAATGTTGCTTTGTTTGGATTGTTACTGCAGACTTTTTTGGTATGGCAGCTGGTTTTTTCTATTCTCCTCTTGGGGAGGAGTTACTCTATGAACCGACTCGCTGGATGCTTTCTAGTAGCTGCTGGTGTGGTATTGGCAGTTGCAAGGTCCTGCTTCTCTTTAAAGGATAAAAATTTGATGCCTTCCATAAAATTATAATATGACTCTATTTGGCACAATGTGAGTGAGATGCCACAGGCTCTTTATGTGTATTCAATCACTACTCAATTTGTTGAAGAAAAATACAGATTCAATGAATTATGCGATTTTTTCACATTCTTTCCTATAAATCTTCTGTAAATCTGCAATTACAGTTCCATTTTTCTTATGGATAACTAGAATGAAAGCTTTGGCAACGGTGTGTAATTTCCCTAAGAAAATGGATATCCAATGGTTGCTTCTTGTTTGATGCTTGCACATTTTGGTAACTGAAATGTAAATTTTTTGTTTGTTGACTGCAGTGGGTCAGATAGTGATCAAATGCTATCTGGAGTTGGGATTTTCTGGCCTGCAATGATGATAGCTTCAAGTGCCTTTCAAGCAGTTGCATCTATTGTCAAGGTACTCCACCAATTGTGTCAGAGTGCTAATATATTCCTAATAGCAAAATAATATTTCAATTCTGTGAACATGTGTAGGAATCTGTTTTCCTTGATGCTACAACCCGCCTGAAGGTGAGTTGTAAAATATATATGTTGTTTCTCATTATTTCTTTGAGATTGTTCATTCATTTCATTTTGTTCTATCACGTTCTTATAAATTTTGCAATTCTTTCAGGGGAAATTGCTAGACATCTTTGTTGTTAATTCCTTTGGATCTGGGTTTCAGGTAATTATCATTTACCTCACAAGAATATATCTAGATGGACATGCTCACATACACATAATTGTGTTTATTTTCTTGGCCCCTAGCTTTCATTTTGGTAGATCTCACATGCTTAAATATTTCAATGTAATCCTTTTCTTCCTTAATTTTTCCGTATTCTTTGAATTTTTCTGGTGAATCATCTATTTGTGATCTTTTGCAATGATATTTTGGCCATATAGAATGCACGATCTGCTTTAAATGAATTCTTTGTGAGTGTTGAATCGATACGAGTAATATAACGAAATAATCAAATGTAAAATGTAAGAATACCAAGATTTTTCAGTTCGAAAATCCCAGAGGTTCGGTAATTCAAGAATCACCTACTCCCTGCTGAGCAATCCATTAAATTTGGATTCACACTCAAATTTCACTAGACACATCAATAAGTTCATCGCATATTACAAGATCAACACCAAGAACACCAAAAAGATCTCTAAAAAGTGAATCGTACATCCTACCAAACAACAATCGGGTTTCACTAAGAATAAACTCCCAATTCTATATTTTACACCTATTGTAAAACCACTCTAATCACCAAAAAAAGAAATAATAAAGTGAGAACAACAATTAGATCTCACTAAGAAATCTTGTTCAAACCCTAACCTAAAAACGGCTTACAAATTGAGAGCAAAGAAGAGGAGAATCCGCGTGTTGGAGAGAAAATGAGATGCCTCCTATCTCATCTTCCCGTAACCCATCAATTGTCATCTTGAATAACAAATGCAAAGAGGTTATATAAAGAAACAAGCCAATTAGCCCATATATGTGGGCTCAACCATTTTAGGCTCAATAGGAGAAAACGTGATTTTGTATGAAAGTGTAGCACTTTTCAATAGTTAGAATAAATATCATCATAGTTCATCATAGTTGATGCAGCTTGTAACGAGAAAAACACGTGGAGATCTAAAAACTTGCTGATCTGTAGATACCTAAGAATTGAGTGATAAAGAATAAAAATACTGCATACCTTACAATTTTGAGTAAGCTCTCACTTTTTTATTCAATAAATATTCAACCAAATAACAATTAAAGGAGGCACTATTTTCATCCACCATTCTTTTATATCTGTCCACCTTTTTTTTAAAATCTATATTACATTTTAATATTATGCCCCTGTTCGGTCGAGATTAAAATCAGAATTTTATTAAATTTTGATAAAATTTAATGAAATGTGTGTTTGAAAACCTGTGGGTCTAATGAAGTGGTTGAGATTATTTATTTACTTTGACTTAGATTAAAATCTAAATTTTGATTTCTACGGGGGGCTAGGTAAATTTACTTAAATATACAAGAATAAAATCAAAGAAAATCTAGTACTATAAATTCATCCACTAATGTTTATACTCATTAAATGCTTTTGAACCTTTTATGTTGTTTCAGACTTTACGCTAACTAAAACCTTAATATTCATAAAACATTTTCTTCTACCAAAGTCAAAACAATGGAAAAGACACTCATTAGAGCAAATACACAGAGACATAGTCACGTAATAATATATGATGAAGAATTTGGAAAGGTAAGGATTATCTTTTGTTTTTACTTTTTGAATTTATGTCAATGGTTCTATTTGACACCATGCTTTTAATGTTAGATATATATATATCAACACACCACTATGAAGCCATAGTAAGATTTTGATCAATGCATGATGTTTTGTAAATTCTAAATATTTTTTTGATGACGTGACATTTTATTTTATTTTTATTTTTTAAGGAAAAAGTGCATAATATAAATTATGTGTCTTGATATATATCGAACAAGGACGAGTGAGCCAAGCCAATTATCAATAAAATTTACTTTGTTTCATATCAACAAATTTTGAATTACAAAAATTATGTCCTTATTAAGTGGGTCAATACATTTCATTTATTTTTAATTAATTCATTCCAACCAACTTCACATTAACAAATACAAACATTGGCATGACATTAGTAAACTGATGTAAATTAAATTCATTAATTGTGAATGTTTGATTATGGATTTGAACGAAAATAATTGATTAAAACATAAATTTTCTAAAACAACAAAAACTCTAGAAAACTTATCTAAACTAATAAAACTCCAATAAAATAGAACTCCTAAATTAATACTGAACCTAATTTACGTTTAACAATAAATAAATAACTTAAAGTGAACAAGTAAATAATTTCCATTTAAAACGTGCTGGTTTGACTGTTGATTGAATTGGGTCAAAGTATCTAATTACATTAAGAGTCTAGTGGAACTGGGGGGAAGATTATTCTTAGAAGTATTCTATATTTTTCTTATTAAGCCTTTAATAGTAAGCCAGCATTGGAGAAACAAATTAAAATGTAAAACATGAAATAATATTTCCCTAACTAGAAACAACCCAGAGTGACCCCTGTTGTCATCTATACGGAAACATAGCAGTGCATCGATCCTAAGTGGCAAGGACTCTGACCTTGAAACTGTATGAAAGAAGGGAGGTCTTGAAGCTAGTGTGCTTTGTGATGCTTGATGCACCCAGAACACCTCTAGTTACTCCGCTGTTATATCACCAGACACCATCGAAGCAGAAAGGTGCAGGCACAAATTAGGAATATCTCTTTCTGACTAATGGTAAAATTATTTTTTGTGGAGTTTATTTGAGTACTAAGATACTCTAAATTCGATCTACTATTATTTGTTAAGTTCTTCATGCTTCTAGTTGTCTTTTATTTTTTTTCTTTTTGATTATTTGTTGCCCATTAAATGGAAAACAGTTCTTCTGTCGACTCGTGTACGTTGAAACATACCTCTAATTTCAAATTTTTCAATACTGACGTGACTTTCCACTTGCAGGCTCTTTTTGTACTTCTCTTTCTGCCATTATTGTCAAATTTGAAAGGCATACCAATAACTGAGCTTCCCTCATACTTGAAAAGTGGCGCCGCTTGCTTCTTCAATGTTGGAACCAACACCACAGGTAATCCGTTTCCCTGGACTACTTGATGTAATGAACCTTTTTCTGACCTTCAATGCTTATATTGAACCCTGACAGGGAGATTTGCTCAGTCTATCCACTATGCTTTGCGGAAAACTGTTAAACCTGCAATTTTTTTCACCGTGTTCATTTTATAGGTAGGTAGTTTTTGCATTTAGAGTTCTCATAGTAAGGAGTGAAAAATTAACTTACATGATGCAATTAGTTTGGATTTGATGGGAGATACTGGAACTAATGCAGCAGAAATTATGAGAAATATGTTGAGACAGAAATTTCCATGTCAGTGTATGAAGTTGGTCGCATTTATTATGCTCTGCATAAAATTGACACATACTTGAATGTTTCATTAAATTAATGACGAACAAAAGTTGTAGAAGACCAAAAATGGAAGACCCTTAACAGTTTGCTTGTAGAAGTAGAGATAGAAACTCTACAGAACACTTTGGCATCAATTGCAGCATTGAAGTTTAACATGTACTTAAAGAGTATTGAACAATACCTAACTTCCAACTGTTTCTGTACCTTTTTCAAGTGACAAAAATGATCTCATCATTTTTATTTCAGATTTTACCTTGATTATCTGTTAGATAAAAATACATGGACTTATATTTGAAAAGGTTGTATATCAGCTCTTTTGTTTTCATCATCAGTGCCCTTCTGTTTTGGTAACTAATCACTTTGTTCTGTTTTTTCAGGCTGTGATGGAGCCCCAACACTTCCCCTCCTTTACATAATTGTCAATATAGTTTTCAACATATCCGTACTCAATCTTTTAAAATATTCCTCTGCTATCGTTTCTTCTCTTGCTGTGATGTCATCAGGTACTCTTCATCATTAGACATTTTTTTTTTTTTTTTTTAGATAGAGAGATGTACCTTATCATGATGCCCTTCTAACAATGATCACTCTCTCTTGTAGTGCCTATTTCGATTTATATCCTTTCCCTTCCATTGCCATATCTACCAGAAGGTGCAATATTGAGCCCCTATTTCATCTTGGGCAGTGCGGTTCTCATGGTTGGGCTCATCCTTTACAATATATCATGGCCTCTCAAGCAAGAATAAGATTTTGTTACAAGGACTTGCTGTACTTTGAGGTCAATTGGACTATGTCATTCTTTATTCTATTTACTCGCTTTCTTGCGTAGTCTAATGGGTAATTCTGTGATGGGATTATTTGATCGCAAGGGGATCATAATTTTCGACTTAGAGGATGGTAATGCTGATCCTACATCACTGATACCCACTATTTTGAAGTTCAATAATGAGACCGCAACTTTGTGTATTGCACAATGATTTCTTCACTAGAAACTGAATCAATTAACGAATTTTCCTCTCAAAATATCCACTCTTGAGCTTACAGCTATGTTGTCTATTTAGTTTTTTTTTTTCCCTTCGATAGTGTTGTCTATTTAGTTCGTGCAGTTTATTATATATATAGTAAGAAATTGTATCAACCTTGAGCGTAATTTCTCAGCTGTTTGATCAAGGTATATTTTTTTAAGGGAAAAATACATAACTATACAACTAAAACTTTCACTTTTTAAACATAACAAACTTAAGATTTTTTTTAAAAAATAAGTTGCTAATTAGTTAATTAATTAATACAATATTATAATAATTATAATGAGTTGCCAAACAAAGGCTAATATTAAATAATAAAATCAAAACAATACATAATCCACAAAAACTTTATTCCAACCCAACCCCGTACTCACCCCATCCACCCCGACACCCACCAACCCACTCCACCACCCCACCCACACCGACCCCACCCCACCCCACCCCACCCCATAAAAAAAAATTTCCTTCTACTTTTTCACACTCACCCCCACCCCCAACCCAACCCCGCCCACCCACCCAACCACCTCGCCACCACTCACCCACCACAAGAATGATTTTAATTCTATTTTTTTATCATCTCACCCACCCACCCACCCCACCCCACCCCAACCCAACTGATGTGATCCGGACCCTCGACAATCGGAGTCATAGCATGCTTGACGGGAAAATTTAAATATTCAAGTCAAAACAAGAATTCAGCAGGTTCGACGAGCTTTGAAGATCAAATCGGGTCGAAAAGAACCGAAAATCACGGCCGTGGATGGATTGGTCACGACCGTAACTTTTGAAGATCACGGCCGTAAATGAAGGATCACGGCCGTAACATGCTCTCTGTCTAATTCATAAACCGGATAAAAGGATTTACGGCCGTAACAAAAATATTCACGGCCGTAACATAATTCAATTACACAATTCACGGCCGTAAATGAAGACCCTCACGGCCGTAAGACAGCTCCTGGACATGCTCCGCTGATGGAATTTAAATATTTTTCATTATTTTATTTCCTTATCATTTTTAGCTATTTTAGGTTAGTTAGAATTCTATTTTGAGTAAATTAGCGATTAGAGTTTTATTTTGCTTATTTATACGCCTTTTTGATTCATTGTAAATTAAGACTTTGATAATTAAATAAAACAGAGATTGAATGTTTTTCAATTGTTTAATGTGTGAATTCACATTACAAACCCAAACTTATCAAGATTGATTATCTTGTGGCGTTCATCCAGAACTTATCAAATATTTGCTAGAATATTTGTGGCGTTCAAATCAGAGACTTATCAAGGAGATTGGGCAAATCCTTGTGGCGTTTCGAAAGTCGTGGTTCTTTATTCCGTATCGTCGAGCCATCGCGTCGTGAATATCGGGTCATGATTCATCCGTCCAACCACAACCTGAGTTCGGAACTTTCCGGCGTTTCTTCCGCGCTTCGAATCTCATCATTTGGTATCAGAGCTGGACTCTGAATTCATGTTTTTCTATCCAGTTTGATTTTTATGTCTATCATCGAGTCCCATAAAAATCATCCATATCTTGTTGTTGAGTCTTTCTTTTCTTGATTTTCTTGTTCTTCGTGCCAGTAAATGTTTTCTTTGTTTGATCCATATAAAAATCCAACAAAATTCAAAAGTATTTGTTTTGCTTAATTCTTATCCGAATTAAGTTCCGTTTGTTTTGTCGTGTTCGTTGTCGAATTTTCGGATTTATAAAAAAAAAAAAATTATTATTATTTTTTTTAGTATTTTATTTATTCCGAAAATTCATCCTAAAATTCAAAAAAAAAAAAAAAAGAAAAAAAAAGTCCATTCAAGAACCACTTTCTTGAATTTCTTGATCATTTGTTTTCATTATTCTTTTTCTGTGTCCTTCCACAAATAATTTCACAACGTCCAATTCCCATGAAAACGCCAAAGATCGTATGTGGAGATTTTTGAATGAAGCTTTGGTTAGGTTGGATAAATTAGATGAAATGGAAGGGAAATTGAAAAGGGGGCAATCTCAAGCAAATCGTAGTGATTATAGGCGTGATCCTAAACCTAGGGATGGAATCAGGGTTAAGAGAGGAGCCGACATTGATCCAAAAGTAATTTTGAAAATTCAAAAGGAAATTTATGAAGAAAAATTGAGGTGTGAACGGGAGGCAGAAAAAAAATATTTGGCTAAATTGCGAAAAAAGGAGGAGAAACGAAAGACGGTGATTAAATGGTTAGAGGGGAGTGAAATACATGTTATGGTTGAGCCTCGGGATATGAATGTTGAAAAGGAGGGAGGCTTGAAACATGAATTAGAAGTAGTTGAAGAGACCCCGAACTTTGTGGTAGGAGTTGAAAACGTGGAGTTGTGTGAACAAACTCCAAAATATGATGAGGAATTAGAAGTTGGGGTAGAAGTTCAAGATTTGAGCGTTGAATTGGAAGATCCACATTTGGGTAGTAATGAGGTAGTGCACGAGCATGGCGATAAAAGTGTGGAGTTAGGAGATGTGGTTGAGTTTGAAGATGGAGAATTTGAACAAGAAGTTGCAAAAGAGAAAAGAGGCGAAGAGAAGAGCCTCGTGGTTCAAGAAATGAAGTTGGTGGTGGTTTATCATGAATACAAGGATCCATACCTTGTACCTCATGAAGCTAACATGTCCCTCCCCATTTTGTTTAAATCCTTTTTGCAGGTTAATTATGTTTGGAAGCTTCAACCACACTGCAAATGGCAAAGGAAGTTCAAGCTCCATATCTTCCGTGTTAGCAAATCAAAGGATTCCAATTTATTGAACTCATGGCATGGAAGCAGAAATTTTCCGTTTGATCCAGGAGGTGAAGTGGAACACCAGGAACAAAGCTATGATTCGGGACGAATCATCCTAAAGAAGGAGGGTATGATGTTATCCGGACCCTCGACAATCGGAGTCATAACATGCTTGACGGGAAAATTTAAATATTCAAGTCAAAACAAGAATTCAGCAGGTTCGACGAGGTTTGAAGATCAAATCGGGTCGAAAAGAATCGAAAATCACGGCCGTGGATGGATTGGTCACGACCGTAACTTTTGAAGATCACGGCCGTAAATGAAGGATCACGGCCGTAACATGCTCTCTGTCTAATTCATAAACCGGATAAAAGGATTTACGGCCGTAA
This sequence comes from Ligustrum vulgare, assembly GCA_963555705.1. Lineage (NCBI taxonomy): Eukaryota > Viridiplantae > Streptophyta > Magnoliopsida > Lamiales > Oleaceae > Ligustrum > Ligustrum vulgare. Next base: position 34,958,900 of record OY743184.1, on the reverse strand, counting down.
CAAAAATATTCACGGCCGTAACATAATTAAATTACACAATTCACGACCGTAATGAAGACCCTCACGGCCGTAAGACAGCTCCTGGACATGCGCCTCTGATGGAATTTAAATATTTTTCATTATTTTATTTCCTTATCAGTTTTAGCTATTTTATGTTAGTTAGAATTCTATTTTGAGTAAATTAGCGATTAGGGTTTTATTTTGCTTATTTATACGCCTTTTTGATTCATTGTAAATTAAGACTTTGATGATTAAATAAAATAGAGATTGAATGTTTTTCAATTGTTTAATGTGTGGATTCACATTACAAACTCAAACTTATCAAGATTGATTATCTTGTGGCGTTCATCTAGAACTTATCAAATATTTGCTAGAATATTTGTGGCGTTCAAATCAGAGACTTATCAAGGAGATTGGGTAAATCATTGTAGCGTTTCGAAAGTCGTGGTTCTTTATTCCGCATCGTCGAGCCATCGCGTCGTGAATATCGGGTCATGATTCATCCGTCCAACCACAACCTGAGTTCGGAACTTTCTGGCGTTTCTTCCGCGCTTCGAATCTCATCACCAACCATACCCCACCCACCCAATCACCCACCCACTAGTCCCATCTCATCACACCTACCCAACCACCACGCACACCCACCCACTCCAAAAATAAGTTTTTTTTTGAAATATTTTTTCACCCTTCCCCACTCCACCCGACCATACCCTACCCCACCAACAATGATTTTTTTCTACTGCCTTTCTACAACTCGCCCAGACCCTACCCTATCTTACCCGGCCACCTACCCCCACCCCATCCACCCCACCTAAAATTAATTTTTTTCTTCTAATTTTCAACTCCCCTACCAGCCTCGCCTCAGACCCTACCCCAACCCACCTCTTCAAAAATTATTATTTTTATTACTTTTTCACGACTCGCCCAGACCTTGCCACACCACTCATCCCCAACCCCACCCACCCCACCTAAAATTAATTTTTTTCTCCTAATTTTCCACACCCCTACCCACCCTCCCCGACCCTACCTCGCCACCCACCCACCCTCACCCCACCCCATCCTACCCCACCCAAAAATGATTTTTCTTCTATATTTTCACACCCACCCTAACAACCCCACTACACCCCACCATAGCAACCCCACCACAACCCACCCCACCCAAAAATGATTTTTCTTCTATTTTTTCACACTTCACCTCAATCGCCCCATCTTATCCCACCACACCCTACCCCCATCCAAAAATGATTTTTCTTCTATTTTTTACACCCCACCCAACCACCCTCACCCCACCCAAAAATAATTTTTCTTCTATTTTTTCACACTTCCCCCAACCGCCCCACCCCATCCCACCGCACCCCGCCACCCACAATACCCTATCAAAAAATTATTTTTCTTCTATTTTTTTCACACTTCACACCAACCACCTCATCTCAACCCACCCCACCCCACCCACCCACCCAAAAAATAATTTTTTTCTTCTACTTTTTCCAACCCCTAACTCGACCTCGACCCCACCCACCCCACTCCAAAAAATTATTTTTTTCTTCTACTTTTCCCCACCCCAACCCTACCTCACCACAAAAAATGATTTCTTCTACTTTTTCTAGCCCCACCCAACCTCTACCCCACTATCCCCACCCCCAAAATCACAATCAGTCACGTAAGTTGACACGAGATCGCAGTTAAGGCACACAAGGTCACACAGAGTCACAATTACAAATTTAGTTGTAAAACCCCACCTCTCTAAAGTCACAGTTGGTCACACAAGATCAAAGTTCGGTCACACAAAGTCGCAGTTTGGTCAAACGAGGTCACAGGAGGTCACTATTAGGTCAAACGAGGTCATGGTTAGATCACACGAGGTCACAGGTCGATCACATAAAGTCACGCTTCGTTCTTACAAAGTCACATTTCGATTACACATAGTTATATTTGACACAATTGTAGATCACATCATGTCCTCGTCCAATGGTCACACCAAGTCACAGTTGGTCACAATCTATATAATTGGTCACAATGATCCATAATTGATTACATATTATTTATTTATTGGTCATAGTTACCTAATAATTGGTCATAATCATCAATAATTGATCACAATTTATTTATTGATTGATCAAAACTTACTTGTTTTTTTGATCACATTCGCACTTATCATAAGTCGCACAAACTCACAATTAGTCAATATTTTGATCACATTTACCTATAATTGATCAAAATTATCATATAATTGGTACGTATTATTTATTTATTGGTCATAATTTACACGTTTCCTCAATCACAGTTAGTTAACATTTTTGTTACAATTACCTAATATTTGGTCACATTCCGTAATCTTAGTTTTCTTGGTCACATCCCCCATTTCTCACAAGTCACAATTAGCAAATATTTTGGTCACATTTACCTAATAATTGGTCACATCCCGTACTTGATCACACAAAGTCACGATTTGAACATACAAGGTCACAGTTCGATCAAAAAAAGTCTCAATTCGGTCATACAAGGTCATAGTTCAATCACACGATGTCATAGTTCGGTCACATGTGTTACCAAACTATGACCTTATGTGATCGAACCGTGCCTTCGTGTGACCAACTGTGACTTTATGTGATCGAATTGTGACTTTGTGTGACCGAATTTTGCAACTAAACCAATTATGATCTAACTGTGACCTCGTGTGACCAAACTATGACATTGTGTGATCAAATTATGACCTTATGTGATCAACTGTGACTTTAGGAATGTGTGGGTAGGTGGGTGAGGTTTTTCATCTAAATTTGTAATGTGACATTGTGTGACCAATTGTGTGACATGTTGTGACTTTGCATGTGGGGGTGGGGTAGGGTGGGGTGATCGAATTATTAGGTAAGTGTAACCAAAATGTCAACTAAATGTGACTTTGTGTGACTTATGAAGAGTAGGGAATGTGACCAATTATTAGGTAATTATGACAAAAAATATTAACTAATCATGAAAAAAACGAGTAAGTTGTGACCAATAAATAAATAATATGTTACCAACTATAAATGATTGTGACCAATTATATTAAAAGTTGTGACCATCTATAACTTTTTGTGATCATTGGACGAGAAAAAGTATAAGAAAAAAATAATTTTTGGGTGGGGGTCGGTTTGTTGGGTGGGTGGCGGGGTAGGGACGGGGTGTGAAAAATTAGAAGAAGAAAAATCATTTTTGGGTAGGGGTGGAGTTGGTGGGTGACGGGTATAGGGTTGAGACGGGGTGTAGAAAAGAAAAAAAAATCATTTTTGGGTGGGGTGGGTAGTGGTGGGGTTGTTGGGTGACGGGCGTAGGGTCGGGATGGAGTGTGAAAATGTAGGAAAAAAAATCATTTTTGGGTGGGGTCAGTTGGTTGGGTGGGTGGCGGGGTAGGGTCTGGACCGAGGTGGGTGGGGGTGTGAAAAATTGAAAAAAAAATCATTTGGGGGGGTGGGTGGGTATGGTGGGGTGGGTGCAAGGTAGGGTCTTGGTGGGGTGTGAAAAAGTGGAAGAAAAAAATCATTTTTGGGTGGGGTGGGGTCGATTGCTTGGGTGGGTAGTTGGTAGGGGCGGGGTGGGTGTGGAAAATTAGAAGAAAAAAATCTTTTTTGGGTGGGGTGGGTGGCAGGGTAGGGTGAAAAAACATGGAGAGATAAAAAAAAATTCATTTTGTGGGGTGGGCAGGGTGGTGTTGGGGTGGGGTTGGTTGGGGCATGAAAAAGTAGAAGGAAAAAAAATCATTTTTGGGGTGGGGTGGGATCGGTAGGGTGGTGTCGGGCTGGGTGGTGGTAGGTGGAAAAGTAGAAGGAAAAAAATCGTTTTTGCGGTGAGGTGAGGTAGGGTGGGTGGCGAGGTGGGCAGGGTGTGTCGTGGTTTGTGGCTGGGATAAGATCAATTTGTCACTTTGCGATGAGGTGGGGTAGATTCGAGTGGAGTGGGGTTGGGTTGGGGTGGGGAAGTGTAGGAAAACATCGGGAGAATATAAAAATAAACTTATTTTTGGGGTGTGGTAGGATATGGGTGGTGAGGTGGGGTTGGTGGGTGGGGTCGGGGGATGTGACTAGGGTGAGATCAATTTGTCACTTTGTGATGAGGTGGGGTAGGATAGGGTCAAGTGGGTTAGGTTGGGTTGGGGTGGGATGGGATGGGATGGGGTGGGGTGGGTTGAGGAAATGTAGGAAAACATCGAGAGAAAATAAAAATAAACTTATTTTTGGGGTGTGGTAGGATATGGGTGGTGAGGCGGGGTGGGTGGTGGGGTCGGAGGATGTGGTTAGGGTGAGATCAATTTGTCACTTTAAGATGAGGTGGGGTAGGGTGGGATGGGGAATGATAGGAAAATATCGAAAGGAAAAAAATAAAAAATTATTTTTGGTGTGGGATTGGGTGGGGTGGGGTGGTGGTCTGTGACTGGGATAAGATCATTTGTCACTTTACGATGAGGTAGGGTAGGGTAGGGTCGAGTGGAGTGGGGTTGGGTTGGGGTGGGATGGGGAAGTGTAGGAAAATATCAGGAAAAAATAAAAATAAACTTATTTTTAGGGTGTGGTAGGATATGGGTGGTGAGATGGTATGGGTGGGCAGGGTGGGTGGGTGGGGTCTGGGGATGTAGCGAGGGTGAGATCAATTTGTCACTTTGCGGTGGGGTGGGGTCAAGTAGGGTTGGGTTGGGGTGGAGTGGGATGAGGAAGTGTAAGAAATCATCGAGAGAAAATAAAAATAAACTTATTTTTCGGGTGAGCATGATATGCGTGGGCAGGGTGGGTGGGGTCGGGGGAAGTGGTTAGGGTGATATCAATTTGTCACTTTGTAATGAGGCGGAGTAAGGTCAAGTGGGGTTGGGGTTGGGATGGGGGTGAGATGGGGAATGATAGGAAAACATCGAAAGGAGAAAAATAAAAATTATTTTTGGTGTGGGGTGGGTGGGGTGGTGGGCGGGCGGACGGACGGGCGGGGCGGGGTGGGGTGGTGGTAGGTTGTGGCGTCAAAATTTGAAATTTTGATTTAATATTATATTATTTTTAATATAATATATAGTAGATAATTATGTTTATCTTATATATATCATTATATTTATTTTTAATTATTAAACACCTAACTAAATGAATTAACACCTGAATTTTAAAAAAAAAAAGATTTCCTTCACATGATTTTTGAATTGCATCTTTGAAACACAAGGTTTTATGTAATTTCCCCCCTTTTTTTTTTACCCCGTAGAGGAAGAGTGGTATTTTTGAAGAATTTCAAATAATTCAGTTTTATGACAATAATTAATTTTGGTTATCAAAAACATAGGATGGATGCATGTTTGGAAACCCTAGTTCAAGGCGAAATATAAACAAAGTACATGTATAGAAAATCTTTGGGTCCGTTTCACAGTGGATGTAAAGAACACGAATTTTAGAGAATTGAATTTTTGAAAATTTATTTTTTTAGGAATTGAAAGTTTAGTATGTGATTGACTTAAATTTTCTATGTGAAAGAAGTTGAATTTTTTTCAAGTTTTGTTGTTAGATTAACATTATTTTTCATGACAAATAAAGTAAAATTTAACTATTTTAATAAAAAAAAATCTTTTAGTTTTTCACACATTTGCACTTGATAATAATAAAACACTAATTAAAAACAAAAACTGAAAATAAAGATAAAAATAAGCAAAATAAAGTTCAAAGTAAAATAAGAACTAATGGGTATCGATATTAATATAAAAACAGTCCCCGGCAACGGCACCAAAAACTTGTTCACTAATATCTCGCGATGCGAGATATCCCCACAAGTGCACGGGTCGTGAGAAGTAATAAAGTGGACCTAGGAGTCCGGATTATCGTCCCACGAGGATTGCAATTAATTATCGAAATATGTTAGTTCTAAACCTTATTTGAATGAACAAAATAATTTGATGTTTGAAATCTAAAACAAAAAAAATCAATTAAAGAATTAAATTGCTAAATTTTTTTTGTTTTTAAAAACGATTGTAAAGTAGTTGGGAATCCCGATTTCACCTAGACAATTATATTAACTCAAATTCAAGTTTTATTTCCTAATTATGCATTCGGTCGAATTCACTAATTTAAATTGAAATTCCCCTCTCGAGTTTAAATCAATTCTACCTAAATAAGTCAACCATGTATCTCTACAGAGGGTCCGAATATTCCTTATCTAGATGCATGACACACAAGAATTCACACACGACCGTAATAATAACACGAGTATATCTCTATCTCTTGTTCAATTATTGAATTTATTACCACGTTCTAAATTATTAACTCACCTCTCGGATTATGGAAATAACTCAATAAATCATGAATTGGTGATCAAGCAATTCAAGTATTAAGAACAATAATAAATAAATACACGCAACAAAACATTAAAACAACGGAATTTGAAATTAAAATAATCTGACTAGGCTACATCGTTCATCCCAACATAGAATTTAGTTACACATCATCAATAAATAACAAAAACAGTAAAAATTAACGTTCATTAAAGATAATATAAAGAATGGAAATCTTGCACCAAGTTTTGATTCTTCAATTATCTTCAATTCACGTCCCTTTGCGATGCTTGATTCCCCAAGAATTTGATGTTAATTTCTCGATTGTGGCTCGTTCTTTGGAGAGGCAAATGTCTGATTTTCGTGCCTCTTATGTTGTATATATATATTTTGGAGAAAACCTAGGTCAAAAAGCTCAAAGCCTGTTAAAAATCGCGAGAAAAATATGATCTGCGACCCAGTCGGACAACCGCGCGATCGCGTGGTAGAACCTCTGGCGATCGCGTGGTAGACGTTAAAAACTCTCGGGTTAAGAATTTGCACCATCTCGCGATCGCGTGGAACGTATCCAGCGATCGCGACTTCCTCTTTTCTCGGCTGTACAATTTAGTCCCTGACTTTTAATTGCACCTTCAATCCTCAACTTTCAATTGTTGCAATTTAGTCCCCAAACTTTATCTTCTTTTTTATTTGCCCATTTAAGCTCTCATATCCTTCAATTCGTTCCTCCAACCTTTGATTTCTTCACTTTGGCACCACGCATGTTTCCCGGTTGTTGTCACAAACTCCTCACTTGTCCAATTTAGCTCCAATTAACATCCAATTGTGTCTTTTTTCCATTGATTTCATCATTCTTCATCTTTTAGGATATTTTCTGAAAAGCAAACGATAAACACAAATTAAATAGCAAATATTTCAAAACGACAATAATTACACCTAATTTAGACATACAAATAAGTGTATAAAATACACTTATCAATAACTTTAGTAAAATAAGCTCACTTCTACAATGTTTTGTTAAATAGCCCTCACAATTAAATAAAAGATAAAATATATTATACAATGTCCAAACTATCCTTTTAACTATATGATCTTCAACACCAACCAAACATGCCCTAATTTTTCAATGAATACCAGCCCTTCTTCATTCTCTTATTTTAGTACCAGCAGCCGTGCCTCGACATCTCCCTCTCTTTCATTGTTCTTTTTTCACATAAAACCCAACAAAAATTCTTGTTTGTCCTCCATTTTGACAAATTGATGCTTTGAATATTTGAAGACTTGCAAAACTATTTACATTCATGATTTGTAATTGAAGAAGAAAAAGGTAAAAATCAATTATTGCAATTTTTTTGATGATTTCTTGTTTTGGTGTGTTGTAATTTTACTGGTTCATACATTTATTGAAGAATTTTTCATAACGTTATATATGCCGTTATCTGTAATGCATAATGGCATCCATGCCGTTATCTTATTTTTCAATTGTCAGCATGTATATAACTTTGGGGGTTCAAGACATTGTTGCTCATGTATGTACTTGCTTAAGAATTTATATATTTGCTTAAGAATTTGTCATAACGTCACATACCCTGTTATTTGTGATGCATAACAGCATCTCTATGTCGTTATCTAATTTTTCTATTGTCAGCTGGTATATAACTTTTGGGGTTTACAATATTGCTGCTCATATATACATTTGATTAAGAATTTATTATAACGTCACATATGCCATTATCTGTGATACATAACGGCACATATGCCGTTATCTTAGTTTTCCACTGTCAGCCTGCAAATAACTTTGAGGGATTACTACATTATTGCTAATATTTCCATTTGCTTATGAATTTAAATTAAGACAAATATTGTTGTTAGCACTCATCATGTATTGATTGAAAAGTTTTTTGTTATGCATTTTGACTTTTATAATGTAGCACTTTGTGATATAATCAATTGAAATCTATTTATTTTATTTTGAATTGTAGTCATGGATGTGTCAGGCAAGGTGTGGATATCAGTTTGTTATTTCGTTGAGTTTGTGGAGAAAGAATATGGTGGGTGGACATGGAGGGATATAGACAATGGTCGAGCAAATGTGACTCCTGTTCTTGTTTCATAAACCACTACCCATGCGAAGCTGTTTGTTAAAGTATGAGAAGTTGTGGAGGTTGATTTTAGGTTATATAATATAGAGATGACAACCATTGTCCCTGGCATGTCTAACGTTCAAGTTCGAAATGAGTGGGAAATTCCTGAGGAAGTTAGATCAAGAACCTACTTGCGTTCATTAACAAGAAAACCTGCTGGACGCCCACTGAAACAACGAAAAAAATCAATTGGAGAGGTACGCAGGCCTCGTAAATGTAGTAGGTGTTTCAAGACTGGCCATAACCGGAGTACTTGTACAAATCCTTCGTCGGCTATATAGATCTAGATGCACTTTATGTAGTAATTGAACATTCTTTGGACAAAATCTGTAATTTGCATTTCAGATTTTTAATACATTTTCGTATTGTTGAAACTATGAATTGTTATTATTTCTATTACTAGTATTTTTGATTGATGAATGTTTATTTAATATCTTGAAGGTGGTGATTTTACTGTTATGCATGTTGTAGTAGATAAATATTGTAACAAAGAGTTAACAGGTCTTTTCTTTATGTTGTTGTTATAATCTGTCAGCATAACGACATCTGTGCCGTTATGCAATCACTAAAACAGCGAACTTGTCGTTATAGTCATAAGCAGTTTGCAGTCATTTGCATCAGTACAACATGTCTTATTTTTTTTTTATAAAATCACTCTAATAAGTCTGTATTTCCATTTCCATGTCGTTCCAAATAGTGTAGGCCAATAACGGCACCAACACCGTTACGGGTACACTAAAGCGACATACTGCTGTTATGGTCATAATTATAAACTTGTCACTCATTTGCATCAGCACACCACATCTCTACATGTTACAAGGAGATTAGAGTTTTGTTTTTTATGTTGTAGTAGATTCAATGTGTAACAGGAAGTAAATAAAGATTTTTTCTTTGTGTTGTTATAATCTGTCAGGATAACGGTACAGATGCCATTATGGGTACACTAAAACGGTACACTTGCCTCTATGGTCATAATCGGGTTTGTCATTCGTTTGTATCGGCACTGAACGTCTTATTTTTTATAAAATCACTCTAACAAGTCCGTGTTTCCATTTCTATGTCGTTCCGAACAGTTTAGACTCATACAACACCATTGCCATTATGGATGCACTAAAGCGGCATACTTGCCGTTATGGTCATAATCAGGCTTTGTATTCGTTTGCATCAGCACTGAACATCTTATTTTTGATAATATACTCTAACAAGCCCGTGTATCCATTTTCATGTCGTTCCGAATAATTTAGACCCATAACGGGAAAAATGCCATTATGAGAATAATAAAGTGGTGTACGTGCCGTTATGGTCCTACCTTACTAATTTAATGTTTTATTCAATCCTCGGAGATGTTAATATTTGAAAAAAACAAAATTAGAGTCTTAGTTGTTACAATGACTTTAATGATGCTTAGTTTTGTTGATTTCATAATAAAATAACTGAAATATCTTAAATGGATGTATGTTGTTTTTATGATGGATTAGACGTGATCGACTGGTTATAAGTTCAATACAAGCATTCTTCTAATCCGACATCCGAAAACCACATCTATATGCCCAAAAATACATAAATATCGTAATTACATAACTTAAAATCCGTCCGGTTGCATTTAAAGACATAACGGCATGCCTGCCTTTACGACATAACTAGAACGGCAAACATGCTGCTATCCTTTCTACTTAAGCATTCTTCTAATCCGACATCCGAAAACCACATCCATAAGTCCAAAAGTACGTAAATATTGTAATTACATGACTTAAAATCCGTCCGGTTGCATTTAAAAGCATAACGGCATGCCTGCCTTTATAGCATAACTAGAACGGTAAGCTTGCCGTTATCCTTTGTACTTGAGAATTCATCTAATTCGACATCCAAAAACAACATCCATATGTCCAAAAGTACGTAAATATCGTAATTACATAACACTAAACCTGTCCCGTTGAATTTAAAGGCATAACGGCATTCCTGCCATTACAACATAACTAGAACGGCAAGCGTGCCGCTATCTTTTCTATTTAAGCAGTCTTCTAATTCGACATCCGGAAACTATATCCATATGTCCAAAAGTACATAAATATTGTAATTACATAACTTAAAATCCGTCCGCATTTAAAGGCATAACGGCATGCTTGCTTTTGCTTTTACGACATCACTAGATTGGCAAGCATGCCGTTATCCTTTGTAATTGAGAATTCATCTAATCTGACATCTGAAAACCATGTCCATATGTTCAAAAGTACATAAATATCGTAATTAAATAATCCTAGATCTGTCCAGTTGCATTCAAAGGCATAACGACATGTCTACCTTTACGATACAACTAGAACGACAAGCGTGTCGCTATCCTTTCTACTTAAGCATTATTCTAATCCAACAGCCGAAAACCACATCCATATGTCCTAAAGTAGGTAAATATTTTAATTACATAACTTAAAATCCATCCGATTGCATTTAAAGGCATAACGACATGCATGCCTTTACGACATAGCTAGAACGGCAAGTATGCCGTTATCATTTGTACTTGAGAATTTATCTAATCCGACATCCGAAAACCACATCCATATGTCCAAAAGTAAATATCGTAATTACATAATCCTAAACATGTCCGGTTGCATTTAAAGGCATAACAGCATGTCTGCCTTAACAGCAAGTATGTCGTTATCCAATCTACTTAAGCATTCATCTATTCCGAACGACACGTAGCTGTTATAGTAAACATATTAAAATAATAAAAATCTAAACAATAACCAATCATAAACTTAGCATATTAACCTTTCATATTACCTACTGAATAATAATGCATACACAAAACTTTACATATTAAAATACAATACATAAGAATCAAATGAAAATTCAGCGATAAATAAAATTTCATATCTTAGAACTTGTCCGGCTACAATTTGTAGGCATATCAGTAAACTTGCTGCTTTGGGATCACTATAACGGAAAGAATGCAGTTATAGATTATACTTAAGCATTCATCTATTCCTTCACGCCCAAACCACATATCCACATCCAAAAATTCATGAGTTTCATATTTGCATAACTTAGAACATGTCCGATAGCATTTATAGGCATAGCGGAAAGCTTCCCGATCTTGTATAACTATATACTTGAGGAAGAAACCTATACAATACCAAATTTATAAACTGAACACATTACCTGCTGAACAAAAACATTTTGTTTAAAACTAAACACATTAACCACTCACATTAATCAACTTCATATCTCAAAATCTAATAAAAGTAAAGTTATAACGGCATGTATGATGTTATAGTAAACACCTTAACATAACAAAAAACCTAAACAACAATAAATCATAAAATTAAAACATTAACACATCACATTACCTACCGAATAATAGTGTGTACACAACAACTTTACATGTCAAATTCCAATAATACATAATAATCAAATGAAATTCAGTCAAATTCTCCTCTAAAAGTCTTAGCCGCCACTTTCTATCTCCATATTAGCATATGCTTAGGTTAAACAATATGCAAGTCCACATTCGAAACTGCTAAGCAATTGAGAGGTATTAACAATGATAATAAAATATTTGTTAGTATATAAACATAAAACGCGTCCACAAGCAAGAATACAAAAAATGTTCCCAATTATTATAGGTGAGGTTATGGTATAACTATAACGACTTACATTATGTCTTATTTAAATTTAATTAATGTTAAATAGTTAATGTGACATTTTAGAACCATTTTGAATGCTTTTGACTCATAACGACATTGGTGGCGTTATGAGACGACTACAAGAACTTACGTGCTATTTCGATAAAAAATGCCCACAAGACCCATCCATATAAAATGTCCACAAAAATTCATTTACAGGCAAGCCCATAAAACATGTTTTCAAACATAAACATAAAATTTCTCGATGGTTAAGAACATAAAACTTGTTTAATTACTATTATGAATTTATGCAGTTTTGTTGGACACTCCATATTTGATACATTACATTTTAAATCATAATAAAAACACCCAACAATAATTTAACTATAATAACATACAAATAATATATAACGACATGCACGACTTTACAAAATTATATATATATATTTTGAATATTTCAAGTCTCAAAAAGGCTAAATATTGTGTTTCTAAAATTCTAAGTGCGTGCAACTGATCGAGAATGCAATTGAAAGCTCTTAGACTCATAACGGAAAAAATGACGTTATGGTATAACTGGAACGGCATGGTGCCGTTATGTGTCCAGTAACATAATTATTTTCAGCAAATTCATCCCTTTGAGTCATTTCATCAAACACCATAAGAGCATTACTCATTTCATCACACTTCTATCTACTATATTAAAGAAGAATTGTCCTCCAAAGTTTTCCCTCCCAAATTTCCCCCCAAAAAATAAAAAAAAAAAAAAAACCGGCCCCAATGTATTTTTAAATTTTGAACTTCAGTCAGTCTGACCCACAAGTTCTTTTCTGCAATCTAATACTATCATCATCCCTTCTCTCAGTAAGCGAGTACTGCTACCATCCCTTCTCTCTGCTTCTTTTCTTCACAGCGACGGGCACTAGGGTTCAAGGTTTTTCTCTCTTCAATAGAGAGCTGCGATTTTATCGTCATTGAGTAGGGTTTGCAGGCGCCGCTTTTACCGATGTTTGCTGGCAACGACGCAGCCATTGAGTGGCTAGGGCGACGAACAGCGGTGGGGGAGCACGAAAAAGAGGTTGTGATGAGATTCGAAGCGCGGAAGAAACGCCGGAAAGTTCCGAACTCAGGTTGTGGTTGGACGGATGAATCATGACCCGATATTCACGACGCGATGGCTCGAAGATGCGGAATAAAGAACCACGACTTTCGAAACACCACAAGGATTTGCCCAATCTCCTTGATAAGTCTCTGATTTGAACGCCACAAATATTCTCGTTAATATTTGACAAATTCGGGATGAACGCCACAAGATAATCAATCTTGATAAGTTTGGGTTTGTAATGTGAATCCACACATTAAACAATTGAAAAACATTCAATCTCTGTTTTATTTAATCATCAAAGTCTTTTTTACAATGAATCAAAAAGGCGTATAAATAAGCAAATTAAAACCCTAATCGCTAATTTACTCAAAATAGAATTCTAACTAACCTAAAATAGCTAAAACTGATAAGGAAATAAAATAATGCGAAATCTGGAAAAAATCTGATCCGTTAATCCGTTACGAAGTCAAACCGTAAAGATGACACTTACGGCCGTAAGTGTGTTTCTGGTTAAGGTTACGGCCGTGATCCCTTATTTACGGCCGTAAATCAAAAATCTTGAAATTCTGCATTTTAACCCGAGGGAAGGTTACGGCCGTGACATATGTTGGTTACGGCCGTGAAAGCACTTCTGCATAATTTTTGGTTCCTTTCGACACGGTTTGATCTTCAAAGCTCGTCGAACCTGCTGAATTCTTGTTTTGGCTTGAATATTTAAATTTTCCCGTCAAGCCTGCTATGACTCCGATTGTCGAGGGTCCGGATCACATCAGGTTGGGGCTCAATTTTTGTGCAAAACTGAGGCTGGGATTTGAACTGGTCTGTAATTTTCTGGCCACAACGGGCGGCGGTCGGAGGTAAGGTAGTGGGTTGGTTTGATTTTTTATTTCTCTTATTGTTTGGGTATTGAAATGAGGAATTTTTGAAGTGGGCAGTGGTACTTCATTCTTCTTCTCAATCGTTGGTTCCTACAGAAGGTGATGAAGATTCAGAAGGTGATGAACCTGTAGTACTTGCTTTAGCATTTAGGGCATCTTTAGTTACTCTCTAAGTGTTTATGGTTTCGATCTTTGGCAATCCGCATTGATGTTGGAATTATGTTACTTAAGTGTTCATCGTTTTGATCTGTGGCAATTTGCTATACTCTTCACAAAATTTTCACTTCCTTAATAGTAGTTAATTGTTTGAGTCTTGGCATATCTTATAACTTGGGGTTATCTTCACTGCAGATTTATTCTCATTTTGATAACTTCTCAATCGTTGGTTTCTACAGAAGCTGGTGAACCTGTAGTACTTGCTTTAGTGAAATTATCAAACTTCAAATAGCTTTTGTGAAATTATCAACATATATTTGCTAGAACTCTCTTTGGGTATTTACGTTCAAGTTTGATAATAAGTTTAATCCTTTTATGTTTGTTACACTAATGGAGCTTCAATACCGGTGAACCTTCTAATATCAAGAAGGGAGTTCATCGAATTTTTCGATGAATAATATGGACCCTCAGTTTGCTGCCTACACTGACTGTGCATAATGTCTGCTTATGGACATGAGATGGAGCCTCAGTTTGCTGCCTACACTGCCTGTACAGAATGTCTGCACATGGGTTTGGAGAGAAATAAATGTAAGTGATGCAGTGAGGTTTGGGATTGGATTCTAATTTCTGAATATCACTATTCTTACTGTGTAATTTCAGAATGAGTTGATCTCATGGAATTCGATGATAACAGGCTGTGTTGGAAGAGATATATCACATTCAATCAGCATATATGGGGGTATATCACATTCAATCAGCATATATGGGGATACATTGATGATTTGCCTAATTCAGCAACTTGCATTTGGATGATGGTGTAGGTTCCTATTTATGGGGCGGGTTGGTCCATTGATAATGTGGCAGATTTTTTCAGGGCTTTCGCTCTATCTTTGCTTTCTTGCTATGCTTCTAAATTGGTTTACTTTGCTTATTTTGGTTTCTTTTGATAAGAAGAAATAATTATTTGAGATGGTAAGAGTTACTATCTTATCTTGAATGTAATTTTACTTGCTTATATATGTAATTTCTGCCAAAAATTTCATTTGGGTTATTGTTTAATTTTTTCTTGTATTCACGAGGTTGGTTTCAGTTGATATTAATTTTAAATGAATTTCTATACCACTTTTCAGCAATTTAAATTAAGATTTGTGAAAATATGATCTACTTGGTGCAATATTTGGTGTGAAATGAAAAGTTTTTAGTTACTAATTTTGTGGTTACAATATTGCCACCCTTTACTTTTTTTGTTCTTAGATTTGGTTGGTTGTATATGCTTATTCTAAGATTCATCGGTCATGGCCAAAATGTAAGTTTAATTTTCATGATTTCAGAATCCTTTTGCTTGCATAAGCCGTGTTGGTCGTCAAATACCCCCAGACACAAATATATTTTCACTTCCAAGTGATTTCTTCTTCACATCTGTATCAATAAAAAACACACGTTGGTTGCAGGTACTTCTTAGAGGACCTATGAAGTCTCATGAAGCAGTTAATCACTTTGGTCCAGCTGGTGTTCCTCATAGCCACACCAAGCCATATGACTTATTTAATTTTCAAGACAAGAGGTGTTTCATTTCATCATTTCTATTTTATTCATTATTTAAATAAAGAAGTGGCTTCAATTTTTATTTTAAATTTGTGGGTTGTGATGGTATCTTGCAAT
This sequence comes from Ligustrum vulgare, assembly GCA_963555705.1. NCBI lineage: Eukaryota > Viridiplantae > Streptophyta > Magnoliopsida > Lamiales > Oleaceae > Ligustrum > Ligustrum vulgare. The sequence goes on along the minus strand of OY743184.1, from coordinate 34,943,067 downwards.
TACTAATAGCTAGAAGACATGTACTGACTAAGGTAATGAGATTTTTTTTTTCCCGTCAGCCAAACAAATATTATATTTTGTTATTTATATATTTGGTTTGTGCCTTTTCAAGGATGCTACTGGCTCAGTGAAATTATGGGAAATTACAAAGGGTATGGTGATTGAAAACTATGGGAAGGTTAGTAATGTGTTGTGGATTTCACATTTGTTCTACTATAGATTTTCTTAGGATGGGGCTGGTTGGTCCATTGATAATGCGGCAGATTTTTTCAGGGCTTTTACTAATAGCTGGGATTTTTCGTAGGCTAAAACACAGTGAATGTTTTTGATGGTACTCTTCATGAGAAGGTATCCTGCAATTACTAGCAATTACTAATCTATCTTAGTGCATGTTATGTGCAATTTTATTAGAGCATAATGTAAAAGATTTTAGCTTATTTTCGGTCATGTGCTATTGAATTTAACTTATTGCTTAATTTGAAATTTTTTATGGTAGAATAACTTGAATTCTTACTATATTTTTCACTATTGATGGTTTTGTTGATAAATGAGCATGATTTATTTGTATATTCTGAATTTTTAATAGTGAGATGATGATTTTCCGGTATATAGGAGCTAATAGTATATGTTAGCATATGATGATAATGAAATGGTTCGTTCATGCTTTAAGCCTTTGAGGCAGAATTTAAGAATTTAGGTACTTTGAGGCAGAATGCAAGAGGCTGGGCATGTTACTCTAGAGCTGTCTTGCTGAAAACCAAGCGTTAAGCCTTTCCTTGCTGACCTTTGGTGCAAGTTTCTAAAGTGTGAAAAGATTTATTGTTTTGTGAAAGACGACAAGTTGAGGTATTTGTTCTTCGATCAGCTTCTATGCTTATGAACGCTACAAGAATGTGAGTTCTATAAGATTAGGATTATAGTTTCAATGCCATTAAAACATGTTTAGTATGCTACTTTACAGGTTGCATATTGCCTTTATACTGATTCTAAAATTGTTTGCAGATTTTAAAATTTATTCCAGGGCTTGATGGTCATGGGGAAAATGTGATGTATTTGTCTTTTGTTGGATTTTATAAATTCTATATTTGTGCAGCTTATCATTTTCAAATTTATAGCTACTGCTTTAAGTACGGAAGCTTAGTCTGTTACTATTCTTATATCATATCTTAATGCTTAAGATGAGCTTTTGTTATAAATGACCCTGAGAACTTCATTGTCCTTTCTCATGCCTCTTGATGAATAAGAAAATATACTGGTTATTCATGCTTGAGCGTTTTAATTGATAGTAAGTGAGATTTATATTTAACATCACACGCAAGTTTCTATTGAGTTGTTTGTGTTCACAGTTGATATCACTTGGTGGTGATTTAACTTTAGTGTGTCTTGACTTCTTTATCCAAACCTTTCCTGCCTTAAGTACTGATACCTTTGTGTTGCAGGAACTGATGCTTCCTCCACCACATCAAAATAAAATTCAAAGAAGTGGACGCATTGCGGGGAATGGAAGGCATGCTGTCATTGGTGCTGTCACATTCGCTCTGGGGGCTACAGTTTTCTCCCCTCGAGTTTCCAGTGCATCTCTGCAAGATAATACAGGTTTTATCTCATTTTTTATTCATAAACTATATAATTTTATTGTTTGGAATTTGATAGTTCTGGGTCTATCTTTACCGGGGAATTCTAAGTGAAGAAAGAGTAGTTGGATTTTACTTTACCAAATTTCTTTTAAAGTTCCTCCTTTTCTTTTAAATTTGATTGACTACAATAACAAAGATGTTCTTTATCATAACATTAGCATGGCCCTCCATTAATTGAAAACTTGATTCAATTTCCCTCTTCTTCTTCTTCTTTTTTTTTTTAGTTTTTTAAACTCATAAAGTAGAGTTATTTGTTATACCTGTAAAGTATCTCAAGTACAATTTATAAGTAATAATGAAAATGCATTGCGGTGGTAATGGAACTCTAGAGAAATTACTTGAAGTGATAACCTGGGCTCAACTTGGTATTCATGATAAGCCGGTATTTCTTGATACGCAACTTTAAAATCTTGGTAATGAGATGCTCGATTTATTTGTTGTATTATTGTTCATCTCAAGTAAAAATGTGTCCATGTCTCAGTACTATGAAAGATAAGAGGTTGGCCATAAAAATGTGGCTTGACTTTAACTACATTCTTTTTCTGTAGCTAATGGTTTTTCTCATTAACATGATTGAAATACAATCCGTCCAGGTTAGAATGGAGATATTCGTTCACCAAAAAGAGTGTGCACTGAGTATCGAAGCATGTTAGTAGAGAGGAACTCCTTCACTTCACCTGTGAAGGATCGCCTTTTGGCCTTTAACAATTTGAAATCAAAGTTGACACCTGCTTTGCAGTCTGCATTTTCTAGGTATTGACTCTTAAATTCTCAGAAGCCAAGCTGTGGCATTCTATGCAAGCAAGGTACTTCATCTAGCCTCTTTTTAATTGTTCTGCAATTTATCTTGCTTTCAGTCCTACGAGGCCAAATCTAGGTGGTGGTGGGGAAACTTGTGCAGAAACAGCAATCAATGTGTTCTTTGGAAAGGTATACCAGTAGCAACATTGTAATGATTTATACCAGTTGTGGTGTGTAGAGCCGCCAAGATTCATATATTAGTTGGTTTGGATAGTTTATGCATCGTTATTCTATCCGAGGCTGGGGTTTCAAAGGATGCTTGAATGGCAAGCCTATCTCCAGAATCATTAGGAATACTTCATTATTGCCCCCATGTTGCTATGGATCAGAATTAACGACATATATAATTGAGCGATAATGCTTTTGTGTTTCTTTTTTTGTTCAACACAGATTGTGAAGTTAGTTGTTGTAAGGATTAATGGCATGGTCGAGCGGCTACAGCCGTCTCCGAAGATAAGGGAGAGTGTGTATTGTCTCTTCCAAAAGATTGTTGGTCAGCGGACAACTCTGTTTTTCAACCGACATATTGATCTAATCATCCTTTGTTGTTTTTATGGAGTTGCTAAGGTCAGCTCAAATTATTTCAAGACTGATATTAAATCATCCTTCGAGTCTCTAATATTCTATATTTTTTATAGAACACGTGATGATACATTTGGGAAACATTGCGTTTGTGAATCCATTGATTACAAGAGAAAATCTACCAAAGACATACATTCAGATAGTGACAATTGGTGGATATCAGTTTTGGTTTATTGGTTTTGTGAATTGAAAATAATTTGTCATTTTTTAATTTATACTTCATACATATGTACAAATATGTGAGTAATGCTTCGTATTTTTTCATTTTACTTCAAATATTTTGTAAAATATTTAACACCGTGCATCGCACGGGTGGTAGAACTAGTTACATGTATATATGAGTTTTAAATAAATTATCTATACTCTAACCTAAATTTCAACATTCAAATTATACATAGATCTTCATCTACATCAAAAAATGAAGAAATTTTCGCCCAACAATCAATATTGTCCAAAAATTAGAATTTATAAATTACCTTGTTAATATGAAGTGGGAAAAATTGCCATTGAATGTGATATTTTGGGTTCTTGTGCATAATAATTCTAATGTCGCAAGATTTTCATTTTCAAAGATTTATCATTCAAAAAAGATATAGATGTAGAGTAATAGAGAAAATAAAGTTGAAAAGTCGTTGAAGAAGAAAGAGAAAGAATGAACATGATTATCTTGAAGATGAGAATGAAAAGAGAAAATTTGTTGTTAATAATATGAGGACATTTAAGTCATTTAGCTATTACTTTTTTCTTTTATTTAATTTTAAATGCATATTTTTGGTCAAAGCCTATTTGTCAAAATATTATTGAGTGAAAGGTCAAGCGCAGGTATTCCCCATAATAATGTTAATTTCTTTAAAAAATAAGTCAATTAACCCAAAAAAAAAAAAATCAAACGTGACGAAAAAACTTTCACCAAAGATGGAAGTTATTTTCTCACCAAATATTCACCAATTTGATGAGAAAACATTTTTCATCAAAAATCTTGAAAAATGTGAGGTATAACGTGGAAAATATTTGAATATGAAAATGTCCTATCAAACAAGGCAAATAATGGGAAATGTGTTGGAATTTCCTTTTCTCACGGAAAAGAAATGGTTACCAAACAAAGTCCGTTTGATTAAAAAGAAAGAAAATAATCATTTCAATTAAAAAAAAAAAAAAAACAAGTGGATAAAAATTAAATTCCAACGAATTGAATTGTGTAGAAAATTATTTTCTTAAAAAATATCAATTAAAAATATTTGATTAGATTTAATTTTTAGACGAAAAGTAGATTTTTTTCGAATTTTGTTATTTTATTGACATTATTTCCATAAAAAAATTGGAGAAGTTGGTTAATTTTTTTTTTTTTTTAAAATACTCGTTTTTACAAATCCCACCCGGAAGAAAAGAATAAAAAAATGACGTCGAATAAAAAAAAAAAAAAAAAAACACAGGAGTGCCACAGATTTACCACCAAAGTGCAAGGAAAATCAATTTTTCCTTGAAAAGGTGAAAAAACTAGTCACGTGAGTGACTTCTAGAAAATATTCTTCCAGGAAAATAATGTACATTAAACATGCCATAAGATGGCAAATGGGTGAAAATTTTCTATCTTCCATAGAAAATCAAACATCAGGAACGTTGACTACTACCCTTTTTTTTGGCAAACATATTATGGAACTTGCTGCTTAAATTATAATTTAAAAAAAAATCAATCACTAAATCGTCATGATGCCATTCAGTAGGTAATTTCACTGATTGAGGAAACACTAAGGTACTAATGTAAACATTCTTAAGCGTTCAATCAACGAAAGCAATATGAATCCCCCTTCTGAATACAAGGCACTGAAAGGGGTCTCAAAGCCTTCATTGCAATGCCAAAAAAGCACGTCTCAGGTCTTCGATGAATAGACATGGAAACCATAGTGTCCTGTAGTTTCTAAAATAATTTGGGTTAGCCTGACCTGAGTTTGCCTGTCATTCAATGCTTCCTCTGCAAAGAGACATAAATTATTATATAAGTGACTATGCCTTCTCCGCAAAGAGATATTAATATTTTCTGCAGGGCACTGTACAATAATATAAAGGATTAATACTAGAAATGAAGAGAGCAAATATTACAAGGAGCTTCATTCCTCAACTCAAGGTTAAACTTTGTTACATACAAATTAAAAATTAAGTTAATTTCATTGAAGCCACAAGTTTCTTGACTCGTTGTAAATCATTGTCTGGGCAAAAGAAATTTTTGACCAATCCGGAAAAGATGCAAAACTTTCTAAAATAGGAGTTTATAATCCGTGGGTTTCTTTAATTTCTTCATGCCTCTTTGCATTATTTTATCACCAAAGTGGTGAGTGATTAGTCCTGCCCCTTGACCCGATAAGAAATATCACCATACTTTTATTGTGCACAGATAAAGAAATGGTCAATCACCACGAGCACAGTAGTGTTGTTTGACAAATAGGCCTACATCTTTAATAAGTAATAACTAATTCACTTTCATTTTTTAATCCCTATAATAATATAATCATACCAACTCAAAAATCACAGTATGCCTCCCTAACATGAAAGGGCTAGCCCCATTAGAACTTCTGACTAACCAGCAGCAAAACCTGTCAACCATTTCAGATTTACATGTTATGGAAACCATACATCGCCCATGAAAACTTCTGTTGCTAATTCTCAATAATCTAACTAGACCATCACATGTTTGATCCCCAACCCAAAAATATATATCAAATTCATATGCAGGATTTTTAGTCAGACAAGAAAGTGGATCCATGTTCTGAGTTATCTCACAGAATAATATGACAGTGCACAAGAGATTACGGGATCCTAGAATTTACAGTTACCATATTGGCCCAACTGCTTGTGGCTCAAGTATTATGGATTTTGGCTCAAATCCCAGTATCAACAAGGCTATAACTAGAAAGATTAAACTTTATATGAAGTTAGATCTCACGGGTTACCTGCATCCGTGAGTTAGGAGTCAATCTGAGATTTAGGGAATAAAAATCACGTTTGAGCATACCTGAATCTTAGTAATCTAGTTCCTATTTTTTAGCTAGTTTAGTTCGTATTTTTATGTCTCTGTTGTACCTGAAAATGTATTATATATCTGGCACTTTGTAAACATTTTTGACATGATTGTAAACATTTTTGACATGATTGTACCCAATATATTTTTCCTAATATGAGGGCGAGGCAAAATAGGGTATCTTGATGGATCTACCACAAAACCTCAACCCACTGATCCTACCTACACAATGTGGGACACCAATAATACTCTAGTGATGTCCCGACTTATAAACTCTATGGAAGAACATATTGGGTCCCTGTATCTCGTCCACACTATGCAAAAGAAATTTGGGACAAAATCAAACTTGCCTATTCTGACCTAGAAAATTTTGCTCAGCTTTGCCAAGTGAGAGACCACACCCGAGAGCTCAAAGAAGTAAGGCCATCATCGAGTATTACACAACCCTTGCCAAAATGTGGCAAGAGCTGGATCTGTTCGAACCCAATGATTGGTGGTGAGTGTGCTGGAAAAATATAGAAAGCTTGTCGATAAAACTAGTACCTATGATTTTCTTTCGGAACTTAGCAAGGAGCTCGACAAAGTTAGTGGAAGAATGCTCGGGATCCGACTGTTGCCGCAAATTGAAGAAGTGTTCACAGAAATCCGAAAGAAGAAAGCAGGCAAAGGAACATGCTCAAGGAATTAAAAGAGTTTGCCCCAGCCAAAGTATCTGCTCTTGCCGTCAGAAATTTCGAGCAGAACAGAGGAGTGGCACGCAAGGGAAATCTTTGGTGTGATTATTGTCAAAGGACTAATCATACTAGGGACAAATGTTGGCAATTATATGGGAAACCTCCTAATCAGAACAACCGTGGCAGCCAAAGACATCATGGAAATGATCAGTACCTCAAATTGCCCAGAAATTTAACTTTTAGTTAGCCCTTAAAAGCCAAAAAAGTTCATGCTGCTATTTGGGCCTCTTCTACAAGACAACATAAAGTTGTTGCATTTTAGGTTGGGATTTCCTAGTTTTCCATATTTAAAAATATTTCCTTCATTGTTTATGAATATTGGCATGTTTCAGTGTGAAATGTCAATTGGCCAAACACCAAAGATCTGTGTTCTTCAAAATCTTATAAAGGCACTAAACCATTTGCTATTCAGCCTATTCTTCATAGTGATATTTGGGGACCTTCCCATTCTCAAAACATTTATTCTAATCGTTGGTTTATGACCTTTATCGATGATCATGCCCATGTGTGTTGGTTTTACTTTTTAAAAGATAGATCTGACGCTGAATAAATTTTTAGAAACTTCCACAACATGGTTTAAACTTAATACTCCACAAATATTCACATCCTTCAGACTGATAATGGTAAAGGAGATTTTAACCAAATCTTAAGAAATTTTTTGAATAAAAAAATGGGATCCTTCACCAAAGCTCATGCCCAAGCACACCTCAGCAAAATGGAGTGACGGAAATTTCTGGAATTTTTCCATCTTCATTCCAACCTTGCCCTTACCCATTTTTGAGAGCATTTCCGAACCAGATGAGCCAAAAAATGATGAGAAATTCTGACACTCAATAGGAAACTAATATGGAAACTGAGATGCCAAATTTAAATAACCAGCAACAATGTTCCCAACAAAATAATGAACTCCATGTTTATTCTACTTGAAAAAATCAGATAGTTGAAGCTGCTGCTTCTCTCTCAACAGACAACACTTTCCATAGATCTGATCCGAACTCAGGTAATTCACTTGTTCCCTCGTCTTTGGATATTACTTATGATTTGCCTATTGCATTAAGGAAAGGTGTCTGCACCTGCACTCATCATCCTATACTCAGGTTGCACAGTATGACCATTTATCTCCTTCCACGAAAACCTTGATTTCTAACTTAAGGAGATAGAAATTCCTGGGACCATTGAAGAAGCCCTTCAAAATTCTAAGTGGAAAGAGGAAATAGAAGAAGAAAAGAAGGCACTGAAAAATGGGGAACTTGAGAGATAAAAAATCAAGAGATGCTATTCTGGTTAGTTGCAAATGGATATTTTCGGTGAATTACAGATCTGATGGATCTATTGAAAGGTATGAGGTGCGGTTGGTACCAATTAAAATCAAGATTTTAATCTAAGTCAAAGTTAACAATTAATTTTAACCACACATTTCATCCACTTTTATCAAAATCTGATTATAATCCCCACCAAACAAGGGCCAAGAATGCTTTCCTCAATGGGGACTTATCTGAAGAAGTTTACATGGTCCTTCCTCCAGGTTTTACTAATGCAGGAAGTATGGGACAAGTGTGCAAATTATGAAAGTCCCTCTATGCCCTTAAGCAGTCACCACGAGCATTGTTTGAAGAGATTCTCCAAGGCTGTCCTTTGGCTAGGTTACACACAAACACATGCAGACCACACTCTCTTCTACAAGCACGAGAATAGTAAGTCGACTACTAATTGTATATGCTGATAACATTATTGTGACTGGTGACAATATTTCAGAAATTGATTCTCTAAAGAAGCTGGCAAATGAATTTGAAATCCAAGATTTGGGAACTCTAAAGGTATTTCTTGGGTATGAAAATTGCTAGATAAAAAAGCTTCCATTAGCATTGCTCATAATCCTGTGTATCATGATATTAAACGTGGAGATTGACCGACACTTTATCAAAGAGAAGATTGAAGATGGAACTCTCAGCATTCTTTCTGTCACTTCAGCTTAACAAACGGCTGATTTTCTCACCAAAGGATTACTCAGATGCAAGCAGGGACTGCTTGATGTGTACAATTCAGCTTAAGGGGGAGTGTAGGAAGTTAGGTTCTCACGGATGACCTGCATCCATGAGTTTAGGGGTACATCTCGGATTGATTATATCAATCCGAGATTTAGGGAATAAAAATCAGGTTTGAATATGCATGAATCTTAGCTAATTTAGTCCCTAGTGTTGCATATTTTTCCTATCCAACATTTGTGAAAAACTTCAAGGTAGATAAGATGTGTCCAACAATCAAGCTGGGAAATCAAATGATTACAGGAGTATGTTACAAAATTTACGTTTTCGGATATTTTAATTGGAACACTTACTTTTTTACAAGCGCAAGTCTTTACTAACTTTCCAAAAAAGTTATTTTATTTATTTATTTATTTTTCCTTAGCCAAACATGCTGTTAGCTTGTTACTTCGCTACAAAAGAAAGTTACAGTTGAAGATAATGCAGTACAGGCAATATAATACTCTAAATAACTAGATAGATAAAATGTATTAATTTTACCACATACCTTGCGTTTCTTCAATTTTCTATCTCCACTGCTGCCAACATCGAAGGTGGTCGATTCCTTGGTAAAGTTGTCTCCTAATGGTAAACTTTTAATTTCATCGTAGAAACTTTCTGTCAGACCAAGTAACCTGGTATAATGTGTGAAGCAGAGATAAATCAGCTAGCAGGTAGCACAAATGAAAAATAAATATGTTGTATTACAAAATAACTCATTCAACATATTTCTTCATGGAAAATAAAAAATAAATTGGCTATAATGCTTTATTTAGCTTACCCATTTCTAGACTTCTTCAAATGTTTCATTGTACTTTTTTCTGATTTTGTAAGAGGAGCACGGGTAAAATGTTCCTCCTCTTGTCGTGCACGTTCTTCCATCTTTTCCATATACTTCGTCAGTTCTCTACTTTCAGGTCCTACAGATTCTGTTATCTGTATTTTCCATGATCAATCAAAAATCAGAATTCAGACATGATCATTTAACACTGTATATCCCACAATTTGCTAAATCTACGCACCTCTTCAGGTCTTCCTTCCAGATCATTCATCAATTCTCTTACATAAGCACTCCGCTTCGCTTGTCGCATATTTTCTCCCTCTCTTCTCAAATCATTTCTCTCCTGTCTTGACATCTTATCTTCCTCCATAGCAGCAGGGGCCAATTTTGGTGGCCGATACACACCATCAGCATCCTGTAAACATGGCATAGGCTTGAGGGAAAAATAAAAGTTCGCAGTTGATAAAAACTTCGTCTTTGCGCATAAAGTCAAGGAACAAAGTCTAGCAGATAATATGCAAGCAACATTTAAACTAGGAACTCCTTAGTTCACTCCGATCACATATAAAGTAATCACAATAATCAGTTTCCTTTCCAACATTTTATCATAACCCCAAAAATCAGTTTCCTTTCCAACATTTTATCATAACCCCAAAAAAAAAAAAAAAAAACTAACCTCTGAAGTAGTGTTAATTTTGCTAACGAGCAAATCTGGATTTGGGCGATATTTCAACAAGTCCTCAGTCTTCTGAGTTGTATCAGCTTCTTTCTCAGTTGAACCTGATTTTTCCTCGGGGTTGGTTGTAGCTTTCATTAGCTTTTGAATTTGGTATTGATGTTTTTTATCAATTGGCCGAATCTGCATAGAATCAGGTGACAATAATTTTGTTAATAGGGTGAATCTGCATCACAAGGCAATGAAGAAAACGAACATCCACCAAAAAATAAAAAAAATTGAAGCAACAAATCTTATTCATGTACTACTTATTTCTCACCGAGTAAGAAATGGCTATAAAGTAAAGCTTTTGTTCTGTAATTTTCTTTCTTCTCGTTTGGGCATGGGGGGTAATTGTCTACTTTTCATATTTCAAGGCTAGGGGCAGGGGAGAGGGGGAGGTTGCACAAGGATATACCTTCTCTAAGTATAATCTTATCTCAACAAGGTTCCGTACTACAGGATGTTCTTGAATTGATAACCCTTTTGCCTTGCGAAGTAAATAATAGACAAGGGACTGACAATAATTCAGAAGCAGTAAATTTTTGGCTTCGAGATAACTTAATCCATCTGCGGTGCGGAAGTTTTCTGCTTTGACCTGCAGATAGAAAGGCAGAAGATTAAATCCTTGTCACCTGTTGCTTTTTATAATTCAATAAGGATGATGAGGTAACTATTTCAGTAATTTTATTAAAATTAACAATGAACAATGATGCTTAAAGAAGTCGAAAATTAAGGAATAAACGGTGAATATTCTTGGATTATAGGACTTTAAATAATATTTACACAGTCAATTCAATTCAGAATGAAATAAAGGAGAAGGCATTGCTTCCTATTTTTCACAGCTGAAAACAAATAATTTCTACTTGCTTTTAGTTCATAGTTGTAACCAGGGGCGGATGGGCATTAGGACAAGCTAGCAAAAATTCTGCAAGTTTTTAATAATAATAATAATAATAATAATAATAATTAATTGAATCAAAATGGATTAGAGTTTGGGCCTTTCACCTTTGGCCCAAACCAAATCACAGCTAATGTCACATTACACATATCCACCATATTCCCTAAACCTAAATTAAACTCTTTAACTCAGTAGTTGTATCTCTACTCTCCTATCTCCTAACTCCCAATCCTGCTGCTCGCACTCGCACATGGCTTCCAAGTTCCAAACCAGCTCTCCGCCACTACCAGTCTGCTTCCAACTGAGTTCCTCCACGCTTCCAAGTTCCAACCTGAACCACCCACTCAGCTCTGAGCTCTCTGTCCCTCTTTTGATAATGGCAAGTAATAAACTAGTAATAACAAGTATTTAGTTTTGTTTGTAATAGAAAATAGAAATACAAATGGGAGGGAGGGGGAGATAAAAATGCAGTCTGATCAATAAAAAAAGTCAAAAAACACGACAGCTTTACTATTTAGGTCTGATCCTGTATTTTACTGTTCTCGTAATTTATACATTCTCAGCTTAATTCTTGCACTACTTCCATTCACTAGATCATGCATGAACTAATTGAATTCAAGATAAATCTTCCAAAGCTAAGCTTTATCCAAGAGCACATTTGAGAAAATAGCTTGCATTATACACAAGAACGTTTCACTGGCCTTGTGAATAGTTTCTTCTGGATATGAGTAATACCTTAGCAGTCAAAGCCTGAACTTTAGTCCTCACATTATCCAAACCTTCCTTCATTTCTTTTAACACAGCAACCAATTGAGGACCTTCTCTGAACAAAAAATATAATTCATGTTAATAAAGGAGAAAAAGAATCTGATCTAACAAATATTATATAAGATAAAAGATACACATCAGTTTACTTGTTTATTCTCTCGCTCGGGACAGAATATTTAGCTGCCTCCATGTCCATGCCTTCTCCAACTTCTATAAGCAATCTGGAGAATTGAAACCCTACTTAGAATAACGTTCTAAAAAGCATAAAGCGTAAAGCATGATTAAACGGCAAGACCAAACTTCAAGTTTTAGCAAGCTTAAATGAGCCTAGGCGAACACTACAGCTTTGCCTCATAACCATAAACCGCCTCAGTACCCATTTCGCCTTTTCGAACAATGTTTGGTGCGCCATTTGCACCAAAATGGTGCAAAGCTCACATCATTTTTTGAACTCATCTTCAACCACATGCACTTAATTTTACACCAAATCTAAATTTCATTATTTTATTGTTTGTTTTCCAATTAATTTAAATTGTAATTCATTAAATAAAACCACAGGCTTGTACACTAAATAGTGTATTTATTTATTTAAAATTAAAAGAGAGATCATACATAATGTCACATTTCAAACGCCGATAACACAAAATGGGAAACAACTTCAACCTCGAGGTTGATTGACGACCTTGTGCAGGTGAACCTCAACCTCGTCAAGGTTATAAAAAAGGGCAGCGGGAACATGGAGATGTTGTATGACTTGCTCAGGCAACGAAATGAGAACAACTTCAGAAATGCCATTAGAATGAAGTATATGCCGAGAACATGCTCATGATGCAAGATCCTAATTGAATTACAGACCCAACGAGCTGCGAGTTTTTTCTTCGATAACAAAGGAAAATTATGAGGAAGAGGGTAGAAATCCTGGAACCAATCAACCAACCCCAAGCCCATTCGACGAGTATATGCATGGACTGGAGGGGTCGTCACATGATTTTCTCGATTACTAGGCCATGGCAATGTTAATAGGAAATGACGTCTTGTCACGTAAGCTTGTGTGTGTTGTCATCGTGTCGCAATGAATAAGTGCATCTATCTCGAGCACATTTTATTATCTTATTCATCGTCAGTGTAGTGCCCTACTTTTATTTTTAGTGTTCGATTCTTCATTGGTACCAATTTCATGTGTTATCTACTTTTAATTTTAACCATATAAATATAATTCAAATTAATTGAAAAATAATCAATAAAATAATGAAATTTAGATTTACTGTAAAATTTGGTACATTTTGTTGGTGATGGTTCAATAAAATGGCACCATTTTGGCGCAAATAGTGCACCAAAATGGTGTTTTTAGGTTATTTGCACATAATTGGTGTTTTGGGTTGGAAATGCTCTTAGTAATTGGGGGTGAACATATAAACCGCTAAACTGTCAAACCGAACCAAGCTGCAACAAATAGTTTGGTTTGGTTTTGTTCGATTTCAAATGGGAATGGTTTGATTTGGTTTGACTTGGAAAAATTCGAAACCACCCTAAACAGTTTGGTTTAGATTTCAATTGTCGAAACCGCGATTTCAAACAGCTAACCAGTCAAATTTTAAAAATTAAAAGAAAAAAGAAAGGCAAACGTTCAATTTAAAAAAATGCAACACACTTTTTATTCTCAACAAATCAAAATTAAGAAGTTAAAGATTAATTTATTCAAATCCACAACCTTTTGGAAAGAATTCTTGATCATACATTTCATAATCATCATTCAAGACATTTTCTTAAAATAAATTATTTAAGGTAAGAACTAACTACAATTTATGTAAGAAAATTTTAAAATGTTTGCTTCTAAATAATTAGTTTGTTTATCAACATGAATTGATTCAATGCAATTCACTCAATTAGAAGCTGCATACGAGAGCTAGTTTAAACTCGAAATTTTAGACGAATGTGTCTTTGAGCTTGTTTGGAATTTTCCAATTCATTCGTTGACCAAAAATTGGTTTGGTTTGGTTCGGTTCAATTTAGAAAATGAAATAGTTTCATTTGGTTTGGTTTTGTTTTGTTAGAAAAAAAATTCTACTGTTTTAAATGGTTTAATTTGAAATCTTGCTACAAACATCACAAACCAAACCGTATTCACCCCTATTAGTAACACAAAACAAAAATGCTTCTAAATTGCGTATAAATTATAAGCCCAAGCTCATGCTTACAAAATCAATAGTAATTTTTTTGGAAACCGAACTAAGTGTTTGATAGGCACAATTTTCCATGGAAATAGGATAACTTTTGCCACTTTCTAGGTTTTTTGGTTGTTTGATAGCAAAGATTTTCCTTGGAATTGGTTTGTCATCTTTCCTTACATAATGGTACTTTGCCTTGATTTCAATGCAAACAAATTCCCACCACTTTGGTGGAAATTGGTCTTCCATCTTGTATGGCAAACAATTTTTACCTCATTTGGCATTTTTGTTGTTAATTGACTTTTTTCCAAAAATTAACGTTATTATCAAGTACAATTTTTTGGGGGGGGGGGGGATTTATTTTTGATTAAAATAGATAAATTTTGCTTTATTTGTCATAAAAAATAATGTCAATTAAACAACAAAACTTGAATTTTTTCCACAGAAAATTAATCCAATCAAACACATTAGACTTCAAATTCCTAGGAATTCAATTCTCTAAGATTCGTTCTTTCCACTCAAATTCCACCATCCCTATCAAAAGGACCCTAATTTCAAATAGCAATTCTAGGTATGGGACCAACTGATTCCATGTCTACTACAAGAAACTAAAAAGACTAAAAAGTGTTTTTAAAATTAAAATTGCAACAAGTTATCCAATAAGTTTGACAACATCTGGAACCAAGAAATTGCACCTATGAAACACACTATAAAAAACAGAACTCCACTGATTACAACAAAGTGATGCATTGATAAAATATTGTTTTCTTTATACAAACATTGGAGTCATGGGCATCATAACTAGAAACAAACCCAGTAGAAGACCTTACAGGTTCAAATTTGGCAAATTCCAAAATGATTGATATACAAGCTTGTAGAAGATTTGAAAGCAAGCAAGTCGGTGATAATACGGTATACCTAATGAAGTGCAGATCCGCAGTCCGTACACAATAGAACCGTAGAAGAGAGGGAGTTTGCAGTCGGTGACTCAGTGGAGACAAGACGAGAGGACTGAGGAAGCTGTTGAAGTGAACGGTAGAGAAGAGAGGATTGAAGAGAGGCAGTCTGGGGAGCAGTCGAGGCGACGATTGGGAGGAGAGGAAGAGAAGTCCAAGTCACCTCGACTCGCTTCGGGTTTTTTGTTTTAGTTCCAAACTTGCCCTACCGACCCGCAGGGTGGTAATTTCCGCCCCATTAGGGTTGGGTGCCCATCGTGTTCGGGGCGGGGAAATTTTTTTTGCCAGAAAAGAGGACAGGACAGAGGACTTGCGAGAGAAGGATTCTAATCATGACGATAGGGTTCGTCCATTTCTAAACTGTTTGTAATTAAATTTATAAACCACACATTTTTCTAAACTATTTTTTAATCACGCACATTTCTCCAAATTACTTTGCTACCACATATTTTTCCTCAAAAATACCACATTTTTTTTTATTATAAATATTTGTTTTACCAAACAAAGTCTTGATTTCAAGTTTTCAACTTTTCATTTTCAGATTTTTTAGAATTGATATACATATATATACACACACATATATATATATATAGCCTACCCCGAGCCCGCTTCGAGTCCTTGATTTTAATTCCAAACCCTTCCCATCGATTCATGGGACAATTTTTTTTACCCATTAGGTTGGGGGTACGTTGATTTCAGGACGGGATGGATTTTTTTGACATCCCTAGATCAAAAATCCAAGTTTACATATTCCCCTCCTAATGCTACCGAATTCGTAACAAATCTCTCTTCCATTCAATTATCGACGAGACTATCACATTCTGCCACATATGTCCTTCTAAGACTCAAATCTTGTGACAAGTGTCTCATCAACACAAGGCCGGCCTCGAAAACTTTGAGGCCCTGGGCGACTAAGTAATATGAGGCTATTAAACACATTTTTACAAGGGTAGCAATACTTGTGAAAAGGAAGAAAAATAAGTCAAACGAGCAAGTTGAAACCACCTGTCAACGACTGAAAAGAACCTTTGGGTACATATTGATTTTTACTCTAACGATATTGATCTCTAAACCAATTTTCCCCCTCAATTTAACAACTTGAATGATACGTCAATGTGCCGAAATATCCTAATTACTCTCATACATCAGTAAGTATAACTTGTAGTTTGAAAACAAGTAATTACTATTCTTTTAATATAAACAACACCCAGCATGCGATATTCGAGACAAGAGAACCAATTACATGCACTTAAGAATTTTACTTATCAATTTACTCAAATTCAAATTACAGTATAACTTAACCAACATTCAAAATTTCAATTAAAATCCCTATAACTAATAATCTGAGAATTCTTAAATAAGGTTGTCATTTAAACCTAAAATCATCAAACATAACCTCAAATTCTTAAATTTCCAAATCTAAAAATAAACAATTATAATCCAAAGTTTGAACTAAGCGTCTGTTTGATTGGCTTTATTTGGATGGTAAGATGGAAAACATTTGCCTTTGCTTCACAAATTGAAGTGTTTGATTGGTTAAGTTTGGCAAGGCAAATGTTTTCCACCCTACCAACACGTGACCATGTTTGCCATGAAAAAGTGGAATTCATTTTCCTTTGCTTTGGTAGATAAATGGTTTCCATCTTAATTGACAAATGCTTTTACCTCACGTTTGGTCATTTTTGTTATTGTTAATTAACTTATTTTTTTCCAGAAATTAACATTATTATTATTATTATCAAGTACAAATATATTAAAAAGGTTAAAAAAAATATTTTTTGATTAAAATTGCTAAATTTTGCTTTATTTGAAAAATAATGTCAATCAAACAACAAAACTTGAAAAATTCCTCACTTTTTCCTTATAAAATTAAACCAATCAAACACATTAAACTTTCAATTCCCAGGAAAATATATTCCCAAGAATTTAATTCCCTAAAATTCATTTCATTTCCTATCCATCCAAATTCCACCATCGCTATCAAATGGACCCTAAGTATTTAATTACACTAACAAAATCCAAAATTTTAAAATCTAAAATGCACCGTTTCAACTCAAATATAACCCAAACAGTTAACAATTTCATAGTCTCATTTATTCGGAAAATCTGAAAATTATTTCATACATATAAACTCTAAAATCATGAATTATTAAATCTGAAATTTAACCACTTATAGATCAACATTCTTACAAACATTGCTAAAAATTCAAAAATCTGCGAATACACACACATTCATGCAGTTAAATATACATCAATACATACATACACACAATAACATTAGCGTGCGCGCGCGCGTGTGGTGTGTGTTCGGGTGACTGAGTGGCGTTTCGCGTGTGTGTATGGGGGGGGGGGAGAAGATGGGATAAGAGAAAGGGGAGGGTGGGGTTACCGGCAGCAGTGGTGATCGACGACTGGCCAGCAGGAGACGAGGGAGATGAGATTGCGGCCTAGAGTGTGAGAGGGAGGAGAGGAGACGACGATATTGAAAGGAATGAGTGAGAAGACGGGTGAGGGCTATTGTTTAGGTTTCAACTTTTGAAATATTCACTTCAGTCCCTTCACTCTTCAATTTGTAATTTAAGTGCAACAATCTTCTTTAAATTTCAAAGTACCCCTAAACGTTTTTTTCCCAATTTCAAATTTATGCAATCAAGGCCAACTACAACTTAATAATTAAATAGAAATTTGCAAGTTTAACAAATAAAATAAACAATTAAACATAGAACTGCACGTAAACAATTTATAAACTTTTTTAATTGACACATTGATCATGACGACTTTCAAATCCTTCCACTGCAAAATAAGTCAAATTATTAACAATAATAATTATCAATTAAATAGTATATAATGACAGCAACATAAAATTACGAGAAATTCAAGAAAGCACATAAATCGAAATGTAGTATTATAATTCCTTACCCCCTAAAAAAAATTTAATAATCGAAATTAGAACTTACCAAAAGATGTGGATATTTAGCTCTCATTTTGTCCTCACAAAGATCAAACAACTCATAACTAAGAATATAACTAAGAATATGAGACATGTTCGAAATAGACTTTCGCAACATCGGCACATGGAACACATTATGTACCCCAGATAGTGCTGATGGTAATGCAACCCGATAACCTAGATTGCCAATCCTTTCTAGTATTTCAAAGGGACCAACAAAACGTGAACTTAGCTTTCCTTTCTTCTTGAATACCATAACTTCTTTCATGAGAACTACCTTCAAAAAGACTATATCGCCTGCAGCGAATTCTAACGGTTCCCTTCTTTTGTCAATATAGTTTTTTCTGTCTACTCTGCGCAATTTTCATTAGTTGACGGAGATAATTTTCTTTCTCCTACCTTATCCCAGTGAACTTGTGATCTATACTTCCATATTCTCCTACCTTATCCCAGTGAACTTGTGATCTATACTTCCATATAGTACTTCATATGGAGCCTTGCAGATCGAAGATTGATAGCTATTGTTGTTGAATAACTCAACCAGTGGGAGGAATTTGATCTAAGTACCTGGAAAAATCCATAATACGAGCTCTCATATTTTCCAATGTTTGAATCGTTCTCTCTATTTGTCCATTTGTCTGCGGGTGAATAGCCGTGTTGAACTAATCACAAAATCGAATCTAAACCACTTTTTCAAAACTATTGATTTGGGTCCACATGAGTCCGTAAATATTTTGACTTGAAAGATATCATACCGCTTCAAATTGATTTAGTTTATGTTTCAATTTTTGCAAGCCATTTCCAACTGTCAATTCGTTTACATAAAATATATTGGAAAATGCTTTCCTTTTTTTGTAGAATAAAAAATTCTTAGCATCTTAATACACGTATTTAATTTATTCGGAGCTATTATAGTAGGATTCTATTGTTGTGGAATATGAGTTGAAGCAATAACAAGAATAATTTTAATAGAACATCTTTGGCCACAAATAGATCGAATGATAAGAAATTCAAATGAATTGTATTTATTTTTAACCCAATTATAACTAATAACATCTCAACTAAAATATACCTCCACGATAAACCCATCTCAATTAAACTTAACGGCTAACTAAGCAATTAATTAAATCATACACAATTACTTATGAATCCTCACAATTGAGAACGTAAAAATCTCAAATTGGTTGAAATGTTGAACTACTACGTGAACCATTTCATCAACCATCCAGTACAACTGAGCCTTCATTTGGTAAACGATTTATAAATCATTTATAAACTACACAATTTTCCAAATCACTTTTTAATTACACAAATTTTCTCTTTTCACTTTTTAACCACACATTTTACCTCAAAATAAACTAGTTAACAAACCAATATAGTGTTACCAAATGGAAGCTGAGTAGACATTAAATCTAGATTTTAATTCAAATTCACTCAGATTATTTTCTTTTAATCAACAATTTTCTCAGATTTTGGCCTAATTGATTAGGACTCTTTTTTGAATCCCATTTGGACGTGATTTGACATATTTTCACCATATATAAGAGACTACATGGGCAGCAAAGAAGAAGAGCTAGTTTAGATACCACGTTCCACATAACAATTGAGAGAGAGAGAGAGAGAGAGAGAGAGAGAGAGAGAGAGAGAAATCTCCTTCAAGAAGATTCATTCCTACCAATTATGTATTTATGCTAGATTAATTATGTTATGATCATAATGAAATTTTAATTTTTCTGATTTTATGTTATGATTTTTGTTTAATTTAATACAATTTATAGATTTGAGCAATTGATTCTATATTTCATATTTCTACTTTATTTGGCCAATTATTATATGAACTTGTGATGTTTTCTTAAATTCGAAAGATTAGGAATTGGTTGATTTGTTCTAATTGTCATAAAGTTCGATATTGGATAAAAATATGCATCTACAATATTTCTAAGGAGAAATTCTTTAGGGACATATTTAAGTGACATTGTGTGGTAAAAATAACTATTCCACCACTTACTTTTTTCACCACCCAATGTATGTGCGCCATGTCACAATATCACTTAAAATATCTCCAAAAATGTCTCCCTAGAATTACTCATACATCTATGTTTTGTTCAATCTTTAATTGTTCAAGAATCATTAATGTTTACCTATTTGTTCGCATTCGTTATAGAAATATAGGTTGGTCACATCTAGGATATGTTTTAATTTACCGTTCGAAAAGAAGGTTTTATACAATTTAGGAAAACAGTAATATATTTATTAGAGATAGTGTTTGCAATTGTTTTTGTGCAAAATAATTAAGTAGAAATTTCAAATGATTGTGTACAAGAAAGAACATTTTGAGATAGAGTCCCAAAAGGGTTGCGCCTGAGAATATAGTCACTGCCTACAAGGAGTGCAAGCCCACAGTTACAAGAAAGTTGAGATCTAATGTGAAGAGTATGTAAGGATTTTAATCAATCGTGTGAGCTTATATGTGAATTATTGTGTATTGAATAAAACGCTATCAAATTTGGTTAAGCCCATTTAAAGTGATCTAATAAGGATTTAATATATATCGGGCTTTAATGCATCTAATTAATGTATGGGCTTTTATGTGTAGATACCAGGCCATTACCTAATTCATGATGGGTCGAATTAGGTTAACAGGCAATTCAGTATATAAACATGGTCCCTGAATCATACGTACTGTTCATTCTTTTTGATATCCCATCATCAGAGAGAAAATAAGGACTACGTATTGATTTGGAAGATCCAACTGTAGAATCGTTCATCATGAACCATATCTGATTAAGGTACGCTTCCGCTTTAGTTATTTAATTCTTGATAATTCAGCATGATGATTTTGGATCGTAGATAAATTTATCTGTGATAAATTTCTAACAAGTGGTATCAGAGCCAACATCGTGTTGAATTATCAGATCAATTTCGAACGCATATATGTAAAACCTAATTCTCTGCATATGTATATGTGAAAGAAAAAAAAAAAGTTTCTGATTTCAAATAATTGAGTCACATACATACACCGAAGGATTGAAAATTTTGGGAAATAAGGATTCATTTTTCTTTTCCTTCCACCGGACGTCACCTGTGTACGTATATGCGAATAAATTGATTTCATAATTGAGATTCATACACATATACAGCAAAATTGAAATTTTAGAAACATGAGTTTGGTTTATGGATTCACCCGTTCGTTTTCTCTGTGTATGAATTTATATGCGAAATCTTGGTTTAATAAAATTGATTTTAAGTTTTGGTTTTTTGTATATTTTGAATTGGATGGTTGAAGTATGAATTGGGTTGTTGTGTTGTGGTGTTTGTTGATGGATTCAGTCGATTGGGTCGGAGATGGGGAGCCGCGCGCAATGGGCTTGCGGTGGGCGCAGCGTCGCGGCGGGTCTCTTGGTTGCAGCGCCGTCGATGGCGCTGCAGGTGGTGTGCGGCGTTGGTGATGACGCCGCGCTCTTGGGTCGGTTGCGGCGGGGCTAGGGTTTGGTTGCAAACCCTAGTTTTCTTCCAATTTTGGACTTGGGGGCTTGAATCGAAAATTTGAAGTGTTAAAGGGCCTGGATGCAATTCACGAAAATTGCTATTATTTCACATCAGGTCCTCCTGATTGGTTTTAATAATTAATAAAACCCTAAGGTTATAAAATATTTTAAGATAGCCCCTCAGACTTCTGAATTTACAAAACCAGCCCCTAAAGTTATGAAATTATTTAAGTTGGCCTTTCAAGTTCTGGAATTTATAACTTCAGCCCCTAAGGTTATAAATTATTTCAGTTGGGACTTTTAAAGTTTTAGATTTTATAATTCAGCCCCTGAAGTTTGAAAATTTTCTAATTCAGTCCCTAAAGTTTGGAAAATTTTCAAATTGATCCCTAAAGTTTGAAAATTTTCATTTTCAGTTCCTGAAGTTTGAAACTTTTCTACTTCAGTCCCCTAAGGTTTGAAAATTTTCTGATACAGCACCTAAAGTTCTGAAATTCTCTAATTTGGTCCCTTAAAGTTTGAAAATTTTCATATTCAGTCCTTAAAGTTTCCAAATTCACTATTTTGGACCTCTAAAGTTTGATTTCATTTCAAATTGGGACCTAAAGTTTGGAATTCTCTTAATTTGGCCAATAAGGTTTTGAAAAAAATTGTAATTTAAGCCCTTCAAGCTTAAAATTTCACATAATTGGCCACCTAAGGTTTAAGAATATTGCAATTGACTCTCTCAACTTTAGGATTGCTTTATTCTAAAGTTTTGAATTCTATAATTCAAATCCTAAAGTCAAAATATATGCAAATCAGTGATTTCAGTTTCAAATCTTGGTACATCAGAATCTTTTGAGAGATATAATATTCGAAAGTAAGTTAGTTGAAGCAACATGTTGCCAAAGCAACCACTCTTGTGGATATTAATTAACTTTGAATATTAGAAGGTATTTGTGTGTGTTATTCATTGCGGATATTGATCAGCCCAAAGGAAGGTCAATATTTGGCTCGAATTTCACATGCACCTTTGGTGATAAACACGTGGCAATTATTTAGTTTAACGTGTGACCAATAAATCGGTCCAAAGAAAGGTTTATTGGTTAACATGTCTTATTGCCCGTGTTTGTTCACTACACCAAGGGAAAATTAGGTGTTTGTGTGTTATTTCATGCGGATATTGATCGGCCTAAAGGAAGGTCAATATTTGTCTCGAATTTCACATGAACTTGTGGTGATAAACAGGTGACGGTTATTTGGTTTAACGTGTGATCAATAAATCGGTCCAAGGAAAGGTTTATTGGTTGACATGTCTTACTGTCAGTGTTTGATCACTACACCAAGAGTACCACTTACAAGTCAATATTTCTGTCCAAAGACTAAATATTGATGTTGTGCTAGGTATCTTGTGATGGGCCCTACCATTATTTGAAAGTATGATTTGCATAATAAGGTACTTATGTGAGCTATTTTGTTTAAGTGTTCTCTATTCGGTTTCGAATTCTGCTAGTAGTATATCTACAAGCTCAAATTTAATCCCTGTGTTTATGGAACAACTTCAAGGATTGAACGAGAACATTCATATAGTTCTTGGCTGCATAGATCTAGACCATGCATTAAGGATTGAGCAACCTGCTCCTCTGACGGATGAAAGTTCATATAATCAAAGGAGGAACTTTGAGAAGTGAGATTGCTTATGTTGCATGAGTCTAATGATCATTAAGCACGGCATTCCGGAAGCCTTTAGTGGCATAGTATCTGAGGAGGTAAATGATGTCAATGAATTCCTTGCCGAAATTAAGAAACGTTTTGCGAAAAAAGATAAGGCTGAAATAAGCACGCTTATGCAAAGCTTGATTTCAATAAAGTATAAAGGCAATGGGAAAATAAGGGAGTACATCATGTAGATGTCTCACACTGCTTCAAAACTTAAGGAACTAAAACTCGACTTGTCTAATGACTTGCTCTCGTGCATTTGGTATTGATATCGCTTCCTGCACAATATAGTTAATTTAAGGTTAGTTATAACTGTCAAAGTAGAAATGGACTCTCAATGAGCTCATATCATAGTGTGCAAGCTTCTTGCACAATTCAATCAATTTAAGGTCAGTTGTAACTATCAAATGGAGAAATGAACTCTAAATGAGCTCATTCTATTTTGTGTGCAAGATGAAGAAAAGTTGAAGCAGGACAGAACTGAAAGTGCTCACTTGGCAAACACCTCTAAAGATAAGGGAAAGAAAACAAATAAAGAAAATAAAGTTGTTAAGGGTTCAGAACAAAAGAAACCACTTAAAGACATTAAGGATTGTTTCTTTTGCCATAACTCTGGACATTTGAATAAAGATCATACATAATACCAACTAAAGCAGCTACTAAAACACCTTATGAGTTTTTAATAGGCTTAAAGCTTAGTCTAAAGCATTTCCACATTTGGGGATGTCCAGCTAAGGCTAGGCTTTATAGGCCACATAAAGAAATTGGACTCCAAAACAGTCAGCAGCTACTTTATTGGTTATTCTGAGCGTTTAAGGGGCTATTAATTTTATGATCACACAATTAAGTCAACTTTTGAAACGGGAAATACAACATTTTTTGAGGATGTTGAGTTTGGGGGAGAAATAAGGTTAGAGATATTGTCTTTAAGGAATAAGTTGAGGAAGGATCGGTTTCGATTCCTATTGTTACTTTTAACAATGTGCAAGTTTTTATGCATGTCATTGATCAAGAAGCATATCCAAAACCTCAATTAGACAATATTGAAGAACCTCCCATCCAAAATAAGGTAAATTTCAGAAGTACAAACTCAACAACCTCAATAATCAAAGTCATTAAGGACATCCACGAGAGAAAAGGGAAAAATGCTATTCCGGATAATTAAATAGTATTTCTCCAAGAACATAAGGAAAATAATGAAATGGTGGAAGATTGTTCAATCAATTTCCATCAGGTGGTTCTAACTCTCAAAAGTGGATTGATGCCATAAATAAGGAGTATAAGCATATGCAAGACAATAAAGTTTGGGATCTTGTCCCATTACCAGAAGGTGCAGAGCCCATTGGTCTTAAATGGATTTTTAAACCAAGAGGGATTCGATAGATAATGTGGAAAGATATAAGGTTCGTCTTGTATATAATGGTCTTATACAGAATGATGGCATTGACTTCAAAGAGACTTTCTCTTCGGTTTCGATGAAAGACTCTTTCAGGAAAGTCAGGTTGTTGCATATTTTGACCTCGAGTTACATCAAATGGATGTTAAGACGACGTTTCTCAATGGATACATTGATGAGACGGTTTGCAAATTAAAGAAATCCATTTATATGCTCAAGCCAGCTTCTCGTTAAGGGTAATACAAATTTCATCAAGTAATTATCTCATTTGGTCTTGAGATTAATGTTGTTGATGGTTGTGTGTATTACAAGTTCAGTGGGAGTAAGTGTATTTTCCTGATTTTGTATGTTGATAACATATTGCTTGCTACTAATGATATAGGCATGTCACATAAAATTATGAGATTTTTTGTCAAGGAATTTTGAGATTAAAAATCTTGGTGAAGTCTCTTTTGTATTAGGAATTCAGATACAACGGGATTGTTCACGAGGTATTCTTGGATTGTCACAAAAGGGCTATATCGATAAAGTACTTAAGAGGTTTGGCATACAAGACAGTAAATCATGGGACACCCTTATACCGTTAAGGGAGACAATTTAGTCTCAACTAATGGCCGAAAAGTTATCTTGGAGTTAAAGAAATGCAGAGGATCCCATATAGTTAAGTTATAGAAAATCTGATGTTTTGTATGCGTTCGAATTTTGCATACATTATTGGGATACTAATGAGATATTTAAGTAACCCTGGGATGGATCATTTGGAAAGCAGCCAAACATGGGTTACATGCTCACATATAGAAAATCGGACCAGTTAGAGATCATATGGTATTATGATTCCGATTTTACTAGATGCCAAGAAAGTAAAAGATCCACATCAGGCTATATTTATCTGCTGGTTGGAGGAGCTATTTCCGGAAGGAGTGCTTAACAAACACTTTAGCTTCTTTCACCTGGCAGCATAGTTTGTAGCAATTTTGGGGGCATCTCATTATGGAATATAGCTGCGAAATTTTGTCACGAGGCTGCATATTCTGTATGGTATAGAAAGACCACTAAAGTTATATTGTGACAATAACTCAGCAGGTTTATATTCCAGTAACAACAGGAGCTCAACTAAGTCAAAATACATTGACATAAGTTCCTGGTTGTAAAGGATACAATTCAGAGTGGACACGTGTCAATAAGAGCACATTGGGACAAACTCCATAATTGTGGATCCGCTTACTAAAGTATTACAACCCAAGGTCTTTCATGAGCACAATACTCATATGGGTGTTGTATTTCTTAAGGATATTTGGTTCCAGTGGGAGTTTGTATTTTGGACACATTTATTGTCCTTTTTGATACGGTTTAAAGTTAAAGTTACTTACAGCTGTATGGTTTCAGGTTTATTATCTCTGAACTCGTTTGAGGATGATCTCACTAAAGTTGGACTAGTTGGAAATAGGCATGTTGAAGATCACATTACATGTAATTTCCATGCTACACATCCATACTTGATCCATGTCATTCAGTTATGTCAATATACGTGACCATTGATAGGTTTAGTTACGATTAATGTAGCGAAAGCTGCTTTGATCCTGTGTTGATATAATTAATGGACCGGATTGTTTGGGGATGCATTTAGTAATGATAGCAAAATTCTGAGTACTCATAAGGTTATGATTGATACACAATTATAAGATTACACATATAGCCCAAGTGGGAGATTGTAAGGATTTTAATCAATCGTGTGAGCTTATATGTGAATTATTGTGTATTGAATAAAAGGCTATCAAATTTGGTTAAGCCCATTTAAAGTGATCTAATAAGGATTTAATATATATCGGGCTTTAATGCATCTAATTAATGTATGAGCTTTTATGTGTAGATACCAGGCCATTACCTAATTCATGATGAGCCGAATTAGGTTAACAGGCAATTCAGTATATAAACACGATTATGGTCCCTGAATCATACGTACTGTTCATTCTTTTTGACATCCCATCATCAGAGAAAAAATAAGGACTACGTATTGATTTGGAAGAACAAACCGTAGAATCGTTCATCGTGAACCATATCTGATTAAGGTACGCTTCCGCTTCAGTTATTTAATTCTTGATAATTCAGCATGATGATTTTGGATCGTAGATAAATTTATCTGTGATAAATTTCTAACAGAGTAAAATAAGAAATTGCATTATTTGTTTTGAGAGTTGATTTCTTGGTTTTTTCAAATATCTTGATTTTTTTTTTTTTTTTTTTGCTTTTATATGTCTTGTTAACCTTACCCTTGAACTGCCTCTTGATCTTGTAACCTCATTTTCCTTGTTTTAATGATCCTACTACTTGCACTCCCTCAGTGACCGCTTCCTACAATTAACCCAATAACTTCATTTGCCAATACCTATCAAATCATGGGGGAATTATGGATAATTGTGGGTAACAACTGCTCCATCATGTTGCAAACTTTGCTCTATCTTCTCGTTTTTTCTAGGATACGTTCTGCTGGAGTCACAAAATATCTGTTCCTCTTTGCTTCCCTTGCTCTAGTTGGGCGAATCTTGAATCTCCTTGTTCACCCCAATTTGGCGTACTCGTCCTCTATGTCCATGAAATTTCATCCAATGCTAATTACCCTCAAAGAAATTGACGAAAAAGGAGATGATGAACTATAATTGAAAAAGATTGAAACAATATACTTCCACAACCTTATTGGACGAATTATACACATTCAGACACATCTTTTAAATATTTGAAAATACTATCTTAGAGCATGTTTGGTAATGTGAAAAATTTTGATTTTTGTAGTTTTTTTTGGTTTTTTGATGGGTGTGTGGTTTAAAAATGTTTGAAAAGTAAAAAATGGTGGGTTTGACTAAGAATGAATGATTGAGATTGAGTTTGAAAAATTATGGTAAAAATTTTACCACTACCAAGCAAGCTCTTAACCTTTCTAATTGTTCCCAAAATAAAGAATGTCGGATCCAATCAAAATTAAAAAAATTTGCCCGACCCGAATAGATGGCCTCCAAAAATCTCAACTTAAATTTAAGGTTATAAGGAATCAAAGTTTTAACTTTTAACTAAGCCTCTGCTTGTTTTGATTAAAATCTAATTTCAATCTCAAGTTAAAGTCAACAATTAATCTTAACAACACATTTTATAGGTCGCACAACTTTTTAACCATACATCTTATCAACTTTTATCAAAATCTACTAAAACTCTGATTTTAATTTATATCAAACAAGGGCTAAGAAGAAAAGTATCAAAACAAGTTGAATAAACAACACTTTAGTAGTTTTTTGTGTGTGTAAGTATTTAATAACATATAGCCATGTTTAGGTTCCATTTTAATTTTAATTCAACTTAAATTTAAAGTTTTAAGTAATTGAACATTTAGCTAAGAAGAAAAAAGAATCAAAATCACTTGACCCAAAAATACTTTGTTAGTTTTATTTGTGTAAACAGATTATATCTATATGCTATATATTATTAATAACAACTGAGATTCTGTCAATTTTGACCAGATTCTCAATTTTGAACATAATCTAAAATTATATTTTATTTCGAATTTTCTTTTGGGGAATTAGTTGAGATGTACCTCACTCATAAAACATTTGTTTATTTGGCCTTTGACCAAAAGTAAAAAAATAATATAAATAGAAAAATATATTAAAATGTTAAAAGACATTTTTACCCATAGTATGTTAACTTAAAATTTCCTTTTTTTCCCCTGAAAATCTGAGTTTGAGAGGAATTGAACCCTGCACATATTGTTAAAAAGTTTTAGAATCAAACCACTTAACCCAACAACATTTTGTGTAACAAATATCTCTAACACATATATATTGTATTCTAAAAAATTTCTTTCCTATATAAATCTAAGGTTCAAGGAATTGAACCCAATACTTTTAGTTAAAAAGTTTAAGGATCAAACCACTTGAACCAATAACATTTTTTATAATAAATTATATCTAACAAATAAATATGTATTAAAAATATTATAAAGTCAACCAAACACTTTGGGGAAGAAGTTATATTTAATAAACATATAAGACTTTTTAAAAATATTTTAATTTAAAATAGTAATGAATTGAACCTTTAATATTTAATAAAAAAATATTAGAACCAACATTTTTTTGTAATAAGTTATATTTAATAAACATGTAATATTTTCTAAAAGTATTTTGGAAAAAAAATTTGAAGTTAGACGTTTTATTTTATTTTATAATACCAAATAATTATTTTATAGACTTATTAAATGAAAATTTATTTTGTTTAACATAAATTGAATAGTTAATGCGCATATATTATTTGTTAATTATGACAACTTAGGGTGACTCCAAATGCTTATAAAGATGATTCATTCTATTCACATGACAAAGAAAGGCAAATAGATTTGTTTTCTTTTAACTAAAGAACTGTTACGCTATATAATACTTTCGAAACCACGAGTTTAATGTCGTTCAAATAGAAAAACTTGGTAAGTAGGTTGAATTTGTTATTGTGTACACATAACGAGTTCAATGTCGTTGCAGTTGAGAAGACAATAATACTTTAGGTCTGTTCATAACGAGGTCTAAACCGTTACTTTGTACACGTAACGAATTTCATGTTGTTTCAGTACAAAAAAACATAGTAACAAGGTTGATAAATTTGTGTGGTTAAAAACTGATTTGAGAAAATGTGTTATTTATTGCTATAGATAGTTTTTGTCACTATAGGTACCTTGTAATAGAACTCATAACGACAAGAGAACTCTTTCGAAGTCTAAATCGTTACTTTGCACATGTAATGAGTTCAATGTCGTTATAGTTACTGCTTCGAATATATTCATAACGAGGTAGAAGTCATTACTTTATACACATAACAAGGTTTATGTCGTTAAGAAATATTTACAATAATGCCCTCGTTGTCCATAAAATTGAACTGTCAACAAACTCGCACAAAGTTTGTCATAGCGATATTTAAGTCGTTGTAATGACTTCAAAATTGTGATCATTTGGTAAATCGTTCCAATGTAATAATAACGATTTTGAGATTAGTTGAGTTGAAAATAAACTAAAACGATATAGATGTGGTTTCATTTGGTATATAACGAGTTAAATATTGTATGAATTCAGTCTCTGAAAATAATATAACGACATTCATGTAGTTTCTGTAAAAACTTAACGACATCGAGATTGTTTTAGTTGAAATGTTTACTAAAAATTAATGACATCGAGAAAATGTGTTATTTATTGCTATATATGAGTTTTTGTCACTATAAGTACCTTGTAATAGAACTCATAACGACAGGAGAACCATTTCGAGGTCTAAGTCGTTACTTTGTTCACATAACGAATTTAAAATCATTATAGTAAAAAAAAAGTAGTAACGAGCTTGAAGTCGTTACTGTGTACACATAACGATTTTCATGTCATTATAGTTACTGTTTTAGATCTATTTATAACGAGGTAGAAGTCGTTACTTTGTAAACAAAACGAGGTTTATATCCTTACGACATATTTACAATAATGCCCTCGTCGTTCATAAATCCAAACAGTCAACAAACTCGCACAAAATTTGTCGTAACGATGTTTAAGTCATTGTAACGATTTCAAAATTGTGATCATTTGATAAATCGTTCCAATGTAATAATAACGATTTTGAGATCGTTGGAGTTGAAAATAAAAAATATAACGATAAATATGTCGTTTCATTTGACATATAACGAGTTACATATCGTTCTGATTCAGCCTCAGAAAATAACATAACGACAACTATGTCGTTTTTGTACAAATTGAACGACATTAAGATCGTTCTAGTTTAAATATTAACTAAAACGATATTGACATCGTTTCTTTGCACATGCAACGATATTAAAATCGTTTTGTCAAAAATCGACAAACCATCATAACGTCTTCCATATCGTCCTAGTATTAAATTAACGAGCTGCATCTCGTTCCATTGTAAATTATAACTATAACGGCTTAGATATCGTTTCTTCATGTGGAACACGACTTGTGTATCGTTATGGATGAAATCGATGATTCGATCGTTCTTTACCATCCGAAATGCTTTCAACAGGCGTAATCTAACAAAAATGGGTCGTGGATAGTGATTCAAACACTTTGTAAATCGACATGATTAGAAAGATATGATCATTTCTCTCAAGTGTAGAAGTTCCAAGGTAATAGATAACTAAAGGAACTTCATCTCATATTGATCATATTATTCTAATCATGTCGATATACAAAGTGTTTGAATCACCTTTTATGACCCATTTTTGTTATATTACGTCTATTGGAGGCACTTCCGACGACAAAGAACGATCGGCTCGACGATTTGAGCCATAACGATATACATGTCGTGTTGCAATTGAAGAAACGATACAGACGATGTTATACTAATAATTTACATTGAAACGATATAGAGTTCGCCAAACTTACGAAAGAACGATATTTAACTCGTTATGATATTTATTCGGCTATAAACATAACGATTCCAATATCGTTTTGTTATTGAAAAAACGACATTGACATCGTTTTGGTAATATAGTACAATGGAACGAGCTTAATGTAGTCAAATTTGTAAACAAACGACATAATTATCATTATGTGACTTTCTGAGCCTGAAACATAACGATATCGAACTCGTTCTATTGAAACAGTAACGACCTCCACATTGTTTTAGGCTATTTTCCACACAAACGAGCTCAATGTTGTTACAATTACAATGAAACAATCTTCCAAATTATAACGGATTCGAAGTCGTTACAACGACTTAAACATAGTTTTTGAAAATTTAGTGCGACTTTGTTGACTGGTGGGAATTTTGGACGACGAGGGCATATCCGTAAATATATGTAACAACATTTATGTCGTTATTTTTATGAAGTAACGATTTCAATGTCGTTATGAACAACAGTAAAGTAGTAAGGTATTTTCAACTGTAACGACTTTGAAGCAGTAACTATAACGACATTTAAGTCGTTATGTGTACACAGTAACGAGTTCAACCTCGTTATGGACAGATATAAAGCAGTAAGGCCTTTTCAAAAGAAACGATGTTGAACACGTTATGTTTACGAAGTAACGATTTATATCTCGTTACTATCTTTTTTAGATGGGAACGATGTTAAAATCGATATGTGTGCAAAGTAACGATTTCAACCTTGTTATTGTTTAAAATCAAATGAACAACAACCTGCTAAAAACCAATCATTCTCATTCCAACAAAAATTGATAAATCCTAAACATTTCCACATCTAAAATGCAATGTTTATTGTCTGCACAACTAACAAAAAATTCAACCTCCAACTAAACAAGCATAATTTCTAATACAAATCAAGTATCCTCACTCCAGATAAACAACTACTCAAAAAGATTCATGATTAGACAAACAAAATCCAGATTTATCAATGTACACTAAGGCTCAAAGTGTCATGCCAATAACTCTGCAGTCAATCGCTTCCTCCACATTGGGACACATTTCGAGCGACTGCATTCACGTCCATATTCCCTTGGAGAAATTCAATGTACTTCAAGTTCTAATCAACTGGAACGATGTTGGGTGAATCAATATGGATGACAATGACAGATTCATGATAACGACATCAATATGCCCAAAACGACTTTGAACTCGTTACGCTCGCAGATTAACAGCATAAAGGCAAAACTACACCCAGCAGTCATTGATTAAGATATTACTTGAAGAAAATGGTTCAGAATTGTTCAAATTCATCCTTACCTTCCCTTCTTCTCCAAATGCCCAATATCAATGTTACAAAATGGATTTTCAACCTTCAAAGAGATTAACACTCAATGGAGTGACAATGTATTTTGTGGTTTGGAGAAGGAATAACAGAGATCAGTGACCTATTTTGAAGAAGAAGAAAGAGTAGGAAGAAGAAAGGAGAGCAGGTACCCATTTTTAAGGAAGATTTTCGTTGAAGAGAGGAAGAAGACCCATTTTGGAGGAAGATTTTCACTGAGAAGAGGAAGAAGACGACAATGAAATTAAAGCTAGGTTTTGTTTGGCAAATGCTATGGGCATATTTGTAATTCTATATATTATTTTCTGTATTTTTTTTTAGAATGAGGTTATTGGACTAAAATTTATTGTTATAGGTCTTCTTAAATAAATGTTTTTGTCGATTGGATCATTTAAATTCATTTAAATGAAGCTGCCTTTTCTTTTTGGCAGTTGTCATAATTTTTGAAAAATGGATACGCAAAATGGGGATGATTCTATTAGTGGGAGGTTAATCTTCAACTGAGTTCAATAACCGGTATAATTTTATGCTCCTAGATTTGTAATTTATCCATATCAATTTACGCCTACTCTCTCCTCTTTTAATCAGTCAATAGACGTAGCGACCGGCGGTGGAGGAGATGTGAAGGAAAGGAAGGCCTGTGGCTAACTTGCTGCCTGGCGATCCAACCCAAATTGGAACTGCCCTTCTTGAGAATGCAATCGCATACTATTCATGAGTTTGGCCCTATTAACAATATCCACCAACATCTCTGCGCGTAAGCCCTCTTTGGTTCCTGCCATTTCTAATTTTTCTTGCTTTGAATTGATTTGTATAATTTTTTTGGAAAATTTCTCGTGGTTATTATTATGCACTCTATCTGTTTGTTAAAATGCCTGTATGATTTGAGATTCCATTTCTATGGGCACGATATGAATTGATAGGTGGAAGAGCACCATTTCTGTGGGCATCTAAACCAGGAAAACAAAATATGGAAAAAAATTGCAGTGCTGAAAAAGGTTGGACCGAGCTCCAGCAACTTTTCAGCTGGTCAAATGGAGGCGCTTATTGCTTTACGTGACACCTTTTAGCCCTCCATTGATGTTTCTCAACTCCCTGTTGTTGATCTTTCTGCCATTAATTCTATCAGACCTCTGCTTCCATGGCCGTAACTTCATGCCCGGTAAATATACTTGTCTTCTCTTTTACATCCTTAAATGCCTTCAAGCATTTTGGTCGTGCTCAAAGTAAGTTAACTTACTTTTAGTAATTTTTTAATAATTTGCAGAGTTTATTTTTCTACGAACAAAACTCATTTTTCGATGCTTAACTTTTCAAATTTCAATCTACATGCCGGCTGAACATTTTACTACTTCAATTATAATATGTTATATTTTTTCTTAAATTTTTTACCTGAGATATAGTTTGCGCAGGTTAGTGTAATACTGAAGGAAAAATCACAACACCCTAAAATTTAGTTGAGCAGATTAGCACTATGGACACTGTCAACATGGATAGGAACATTTATACTATATGGATGATTAAGTTTATCAACTCATTTTCCATATTTCCTGAGATTTTCACAGATTTCACTGCAGAAGAGAAAACAAATTCTTCTGTCATGGTCTCGCGGTTATATTTCCCTCTTGATACTTCTCTTCGCGGGAGCAAAAATATTTACTTTACTCGTGTTTACTCATGTTTTTCACTCAGATATTTCTCATTTGAACGTTATTTATTATTTTATTTTTTTACTTTACTCGAATTTCCTATATTCTTGTAGTGTTCATGTTATGACATACCATGAAAAATGTTTTCCTATTGTTTGAGATTGTGAGCTCAGAAGAGATTGTGAGCGGAGCGATAATAATTCTTTTTAGAATACGTTATCCGATCTTTCTCTTTTCAAAATTTATTGTAACGTTCAGCGTTATAATTCAATATACTTTCAAAAAATTATTTATTGTTCAAGTTATTTTAATTGTTTCATTTCAGTTGAATCTTTTTCTGTGTTTTGATATTGTTCTTTCAATTTATCCGCACTATCCTTGTTCTATATATATATTATTGAGCACATGAGTTATAAAATAGTTATTTATTTATTTATTTTTTGAAGAATTTGTGGATAAAATGTAACAAATAATTTTTCTTTTAAGTGTAAATTATTTTATTAATATAATATTTTGTTAAAAATGAGTTTGAGAAATATGAGTTTTGAGTAATGAGGCTCAAACATAGGCTTATGTACTCGAAATTATTTGTTGGGTGAGCATGTTAATGTGTTTGTTGTAACTCCAAGGTTCGAGATTTTGTGTTTAGCATTTCCCAAATTTATATATAATAACTAGGAATTAAGGCAGAGTGTCTTATATATGACAGGTTTGATGATGATGGGAGGCTAATTGGGCTAGAATATATAGCATTTGAGGAACTTTTATTGACACTGCCGGATGATGAGATGAAATCCTAGCACTCCCATGAGTTTGAAGAGTGGTGTTCTGTTCTTGCCATATATCAATAATTCAAGTGATTCAAATGCAAATGTTACTATAAGATTGCATTAGTGTTGTTTTCCATTTGCTTAATCTCTTTCTTCTATTACCAGGTCTTAATTTTCTTTTTTTTCAACTACACATTTTTCAATAAAATAATAATACACGCGAATTAAGTTTTTTAACCACATTTTCTTCAAAAACAATATTTTAATGGAGCCCAAATGGGGATAATGTTTTCTGAAAATATTTAAAAAAAAAAAAAAATTAAGTTCAACATTTTACTTTATTTTATAGTACTAAATAATTATTTTTATAGACTTAATATATAAAAATATTATTTTATTTATGATAAAATAATATTTAATGCACATAGATTATTTGTTGATTACTAATAAATGGATTGTACATAGTAATATATATATAAAATTGCAATGACCCATCGATCTGGCTACTGATCCGTCAATTCAACCAGTAACCCAATGAACCAGTGCCTCGACCTGGTTGATGCATGGATTGAGTGTAATAACTAATTTACCCACTATTTTTTCTTTGTGTTCGAATCATTCGTCTTGTAGTTTTTCTCCAAAGATTTCCAAAGTTCTTTTGTGGCCTTCATAGCACTATAAACCCCATTAGTATGTTGTTTAGTCTATTCAAGATGTAATTTTTGCACAAGAAGTCCTAGCGTTTCCATTCATCCAATGCAATGATGAATTCTCGATTATTCTCTCCTTGTAATGTAGAGGGATCTTCCGAAATGAACCTTTAGAGGTTTAATGTGGTGCGATAAAACAACCTTTTTTGTTATCACCTTTGAAATCCACAATGCTGAATTCTCCCATTTTCTCCTTGCGACACCCATTTTCTCCTTGCGGCACCGAAGTAGTTTGAGGCGGCATAACCACATTAGTCGTAGCATTTGTGGTATTACCAACATTAATATCGTTGGTATCAATTTCTGTTACGAAAATAGAAGTCCAACAATTTAAATCAAATAGCAACTTATTTGCTATACCAAAAGGAAAGTAGGAGAAGAAAGAAGTATAGAAAACAATATACCATATAACAAAAATTCAACACACAAAATTTGTCTTAAATTTGTTGGGATATAGTGTGTATATTGTAAATTATATTCTATAAATAGAAAAAAAAAATACTATAAGTAAACCACAAAATTACTTACTTAAGATCACCAAAGTAAATATGAAGAAATGAATAAATAAACACTTCAAACGGTAGACCGAGGCAAAAGTTCAACTTTGTCTTTAAGACGAATTTGCTCCGCTCAGGTGCTCATAGTGAGTGACGATCATCTCCTAAGATACAACAAACCTCTTCTTATAATGGAAGCACTTCAAATCTCAAGAACAACGAACTTGAAAAACTGTTTTGTACTCTCTACAAAAAGGACTATTTATGCAAAGTTTAAAAAGATGCAAGGAATGATTATGAGAGAATTATTTGATATGGAATGAATAAAACATAACCAAAGGGTTCTATCTATAAATGTGAAGAATGGTTTCCGAAAAGAAATGCCCCAAAGTTGGCACTGATTTAACAGTCATGATTGCTCACCGTTCTAGACGACGCTTGAATCACGCTTCGCTCGAATCATGCTCGAGTTCCGCTCGAAGGCTGCTCGAGCGATCAGTTTGATTTTTTGAATTCCAATTTTGTAAAAAGGAAGGAATATACATAAATTTTCCTACGACCCAAGACCCTCGAGCTCGTGCTGTGTCGAGCTGGGTGATCGGCGCGCGTGGGTTTTGGACTATACCCAATATGATTTAAGTCATCCTCATTCAAATAATATTGGTACCCCTTATGGCCCAAATCCAAGTGTCCAAGTTGAAGATAATAAACAAGTCAATTTTTCCTTCTTTTTTCTACGTGGGACAAAGTCTCACATTATTCCAAACAAACTTCTTTCAACATCACTTTTTTCATTAATTTCTCATTCATCCGGAAATTGTTTTATGAATCTAAATATATCACGGTCATCTATGTTCGGAGTAGAATAATTAGGACTCCTCATTCATATGAAATGGATACCTGAATAATTGGTCAAAGTAAAACCAATTAACACCATTTCCAACACATTCATTGTTAGAATATTAATTGTATATTGTAAATTATATATAAGATAAGTAAATAATAATAATATTATAAATAAATCACGAAAATTACTTACTTGATACTTGCAAAGTAAATAGGAAAAGTGAGAACAAAACAAATGAAAATAGTAGGCCGAGGCAAGAGTTCAACCTTTTGTCTTTAAGACGAATTTGTCCTGCCTGGGAGCTCATAGTGTTATAAGAATCGTCCCACAAGATACAACGATCCTCTTCTTACAATAGAAGCACTTCAAATGGCAAGAAACAACGAACTCGAAACAAGTTTTGCACTCTCTACAAAAATGACTTTTTTTATGCAAAGATTTGGAAATTATGCAAGTGAATATGGAATAAAAAAATGATTGGAACGTGTAAAATCCAACCAAAGGGGTCCTATTTATAGATGTTGTGATGCGATCCCACTTGGGAAATGCGACAAAGAACGCGGAATAAATAAGAAAACAATAGGAAAGACCTAAATTTAGCAAAACACAAGAAATAAGAAATAAAGACAATGAATAAAAGATAGAACTTGACGATAGAACTTGACTCAACAATCATGACGTGATGAATCGACGATGCGAAATGATGAACTAAAATTGTCAAACGACACAAGGGATGTCAATTTCCTTGATAAGTTCTGGTTGGAATGCCACAAATATTCAAGAATATTTGATAAGTTCAATTGGTTGTTCTTGAAGAACAAGAAAAGGAAAAATCTCACATTTCAAAGAGAACACACTCTCAAATTTAATTCAATATCAAAATTAATGTTTTCAATGATAGAAACTTAATAATATAATGTCAAAATGCGCCTAACCCTAGCCCTAGTCGCTAAAGAACTCAAAAATACGAAAAATAATAAATAAAACAGAAAATAATTAAAAAAATGCAAAAATCTGGTTTCGCCTCAACCTCACGATCGCGTAGGCAAACCTGTCGCGATCGCGTGGAGTTGCCTCGGGTGAAATTTTGGTACCATTGCACGATCGTTCGCTCCTCTTCACCACGTGATTGCGTGGTTGCCTTGGCTGCACCATTTTTTGTTCATTTGAAACAACTTGATCCGGTTTGATTCTCGACTCGAGCCCAACACGAAACATGCTTTTTTCCCATGTAGATTGTTGTTGCATCAATGATAACTTAATTTCTCTTTTGGTTTCCTATCTTGGATCACATCATCGTCCCTCTCTTGATAAAGATTCGACCTAGAATCTGTATATGGCCTCATCTTCATGTATCTCTTTCTTTTGTTGGTTCAAGGGATCTGTTTATATTTTGTGCTCTCCATCATCTTTTGGGGTTGTTCTTTCTCACAAGTAATTTTTCCCTTGGCCTTAAATTTATGATTTGATTTTGGTATCTGTAAAACAGAATTAACCAAACTGGGGAGGGAATTATTAGCATGGTTAAGTTCAAGGCATGGATCCTTATACATCAACCATTGTGCAAAAAAGCTCATTTTTTGGGTGGACTCTCTTTTCTTTTTCTTCTTGCACTCAAACTCTCCTTTTTATGAGGTCGTGGCCTCAACTCTGTTATTTTTCCCTTCAAACTCACTTTTTATTTTCATTTGATCCTCTTAGACCTCTATATGTGACAGAAGAGCAAGAGTGATAATTTTTCCACCCTTCACATTATTGGTTTTTAAACTCATCATTCACCATCCTCCTATCATGTTACCATGACCTTCCCAAATAAATACGCCCAACGTGTATAGTTACCACATCATAAATCACCTCATCCTTGTAACTCCCAATGGTAAAATTGACCCTAACATTCTTGTTCACCTTAATTTCCCCCCGACTCGGTCAACCGTTGTAATTTATAACGATTAGGATGTTTCACTTTAGGAAATCCAGATTTTTCAACCAATATTGTACTAACTACATTAGTATAACTCCCCCCGTCAATCACCATTTTGATAAGTGTGTTTTATACACTAATTTTGCTTTTAAATCGACAATTTAATTGATAAATTGAGCGAATTTCTACTTATAAATTGTGTTTATCTTGTACAATTAGGTTCAAACTCAATTGGAATGAAAATGGACAAGATCGAAGAGCAATTGAGCTAAAAGAAGAGCAAATTTGATGTCCAAGGACCTAATTGAAAGAAATCAAAAGTTTGGAGACTCAATCGCAACATCTCAAAAAGTTGGAGGACAAGAGATGCAAATATTTCAGGGAGATATTTGTAATAAAAGTCAAAATTAAGGAACTAAATTGAAGAAAGTTAGAAGACGAGGGATTTGACTTGCAATTTGTTTAAAAGAAAAAGACAAAAAGAAGAAAAAGACAAAAATAAAATAAAATAATAATATATATTTATATATTACCAAAATTTAATGTTTTGTTGGGCGCACGCCACGTGTCAAGCAAAATTCAACAAAAAATTACTCTGTTGCCCAAACGATCACGTGGGTTTGTTCCACGCGATCGCGTCGGCCATTTTCGGCTCAATTTCGATTTTAATTTTTATGATTTAAGGACATATTTGGTTCAATTTAGACGCGTTTTTGGGACCTTTTAGGTCAGTTTTTGGGGTATTTATACTCCCACTTCCCTCTTCACAAAAATGACAATCTTTTTCTCAAAAACCCTAGCCTCTTCTCCCTTTTCTTCTTCTTTCTTTTCTTTTCTTTTTCTTTTCTTTATTTTGTAATTTAGTTTGTAGTTTAATTTTGTTTTCATGCTGCTAGTCTCCATTGAAGCTATGAAGCAAAAAGTGAGGTGAAGATTCAAAGCATTGTTGAAGGAATTTTGGGGCAAAAATCAAGGGAAGTGATTTATTTCATTATCTTGTATTTTTAATCTTTGATTTTTATATTTTGTGATATATTTTTGTAAACCTCAACTTTTGTGCAATATTTATACAATGGGCTAGTTATT
Source organism: Ligustrum vulgare (assembly GCA_963555705.1). Lineage (NCBI taxonomy): Eukaryota > Viridiplantae > Streptophyta > Magnoliopsida > Lamiales > Oleaceae > Ligustrum > Ligustrum vulgare. The sequence continues at coordinate 34,903,231 of OY743184.1, read as the reverse complement.
TTATGTTGGGATCATTGATGTAGTTCAACTTAGTTTAAGTAATTTTAATATTTGTTTATTAATTTTGAGCTTATTTCATGTGTGTTTGTTATTGAGATTATTCCTTGTATTTGATTGATCACCAAATATATGTTTTGTGAAGTGTATGATAATTGAGAGATATTGTGCAATTTAGACCAAATAAAAAATGTTCTAGGTTCTTGTTAAGGATAGAGATATGCCTTAAACCCTAGATGATCCATTGAGCTATTTTCACAAATAGTTAATGCAATTGATTGGTCTTTAATCGACATAGAGATATAGTAGGTTAAACCAATTGATTATGGTTAATTTCACTCGAGAGAGGTAATTAGCTAAACTTGGAAAATCGGGTCTAACATTGTAAATGAGTAATTTATTAATTTGCATGTGTTGAGAGATTACTTAAGTGAGAGTTAAGTGAAATCATGAATCCCAATTATCTTATCTTTCATTTTCCTTATTTTAATTTGGTTTAAAATTAGTTACTTTAATTTAGAATTCACAAAAATCCATATTTTTATTGTGTGCTTGATTTTTTAAGATTAAATTAACTATAGTGTAATTGAGTATACATTCCTCATGGGATTGACAATCCGGACTAAGAAAGTCCACTTTATTACTTGTACGCGACCCGTGCGCTTGAGGTACACACTATTTTGAGCGAATAAGTTTTTGGTGTAGTTACCGGGGAATGTTTTTACTTTGATTATTACTTTAGTTTTAACAACTTGTAATTATTTTTCTTTTATATTTTATTTTGTTACATATGGTTAACCACCACTATTCTAATCTTTCTTGTGTTTAGTTTTCTTTCCATGCATATTTGATTTTAACATTGGCAAAATAGGAAAGCAATTGCAATGAACAATTTCAACATGGGTGATGAATACATGCTTGAAGAATATTCAAGTTGTGAGATTTGTTACAAGATGCATTGTAATGGACAATGTTTGTTTTCGGCCATAGTTTGATTACATCGAAGCTTATTAAGTTTAGACAATATTTGAAATGTCGAAAACAAGCAAGTGACACATTGGATGTAAGTTACATGCTTCTGGGAGATTGTGTGCCTGATGATTGGGATGAGGACATCACTCTTGTAGGAGATGGTCCTCCACTATTGAATGAGAAGGTACTTGCAAAATATTACAATAAACTTGCCAAATTGGATGAAGATGATATGCTTATGGGGGATGCCATGTATTGGGAAGGATTTCAAAGTGGGGGTATAATCCACTCTTGGGGATTAATCGGAAAAACTTGCCATTTCCCATGGATTCAAATTTTGGATCGGTCATTCAATTCGAGGAGGCATCAACTAATGGACATGAGCTTGAAGAAAATGACAATTTAATCACACAAGAATCACATTGGGAAGTGGCAATTAATGAGGAAGAGATCAAATCAAACTTTCTCAACTTCATTAATTGTCCAATAATTGAGTTTGTGATTAAGCCATTTGAGGATGTACAAGTCTATTTAGTTGAGTTTGAATTGGATGGAATAGGCAAGTCCCATGACATTGGAAGGGGAAAAGTGCAAGTATTTCGAATCAATGAAGAGTGGGGCAAAGCCAAAAGAAGCAAAATGGGCAAGGCATCAAAAGCTATATTTAGAGTGTCATGAAAAATATATGCGGAGAGTCGAGCTAATGACTTTAAAATAAGCGCTTAAGGGGAGGCAATCCATTCTCTATCGTTTACTTGCTTTATTTACTTTCTTGTATTTTATTTACTTTCTTACAAATAAGTTGGTTAAGCCGAAGTCTCTATCTTCCACATTTATTTTCCTCAAGTTGGGTAGTGTGAAATAGTTCCAATGCATTCTCATTTAATTCTAGCATGCACTCATATCAAACTTTCAAAGTCAAATATTTGCTTAAAACTCATTTTTAAATCACTTGGTGCATATTGTATTTTATCTTCAAGTGTGATTTAATATTGGTGTGGATGGGCAAATTGTATTGGATTTGTGAGTTAGAATTGAGATGTTGAATGTAATTTTAATTTTTGGATCATTCACCAATTAATATCTACCATTTTCTTGTGTTTTCATAGGATGCTCACAAGGTGCTCGATGAAATGCCTCATTGGAGAAATTTGTGTTCAATCGATTGGAGGCTTCAACACAAGTTTGGGGGTGGATTGTTGGTGCTTGCAATGAGATTTTCACATGCCTAAGACTACTTATGAGTACCCCACCACTTCTTGGGAAGTCTAGTAAATTCTTTCCGCTTACTTTAATTTTATTTTACACATTGAGGACAATGTGCATTTCAAGTTTGGGGGTGATTTCTTATTGTGTATTGACATGTTAGATAGCCTTGCCGGCCAGGATTACTTGATGCTTAAAATTGTTATTGATTCATGATTTATAACCAATATGCTACTTGTGTCTATTTCTATAAAATGCTTATCCATGCAAGATCCTATTTACATTGAGTACAATAGTCATGATTGATTGTTGGTGAAGTTTAGGAATTGTTGAAGGGTGAAGAGGTTAAAGGAGTAGAAGAACTAGGTTGTGAGCTTGTATTTTAATTTTTATCAACCTATCCAATTTTTCCTAATACTCTAAATCTCTTGATCCTAATGTAAGACAAGTTTGGAGGTGGTCGACCCGGTGAAGGAGACGGTCTAGACGTGTGGTGATTCCATGCATGTTGGAAATAATTTTTTGTATGGAGTGTCTTTCTCCAAGTATAAGCTAAGTAATGACCGTATGCTAAAGTTCTAAGCCCATTTTAATTTTTGCATTACATTGCCCTATCTCGGAGCCTTTTTGACTCGAGTAATTAAGCCCGTAGGAGTATCTTGAAACTTGGTGCCTTAAGTTTGAAACTTGGGAATCACCGACCTAAAGCTCGCTACATGGGTCAAGTATAAAACTTAAAGAGTAGGGCACACACACAGACTTTGAAAAAAAAAAAGCACTTCATCATTGCATTTGCTTAATAAGTCTACCTCACTTCGTAGCCTTTTGACTCGAGTTATTAAGTCCGTAGGGGTTTTTTGAAACTTGATACCCTATGATCTTAAAACAATCGGGGAGTTGTCGACCTAAAGCTCGCTACGTGGGTGAATTAGAAAGCTTAAGGGAGTGGGGGAAGACACGAGCATTTATCACGTTAGTTTTTAGAAATCATGCATTTGTACTTGCATAAGGGCTTAGATTAATAGTGGTTTGAATTGCTTAGTATAAGCTTGAATGTCGAAGCACTCATTTAGTGGAGAGTCAGTGCATTTCTAGATTGTCGAAATTACCGATAAAACACAACCAAACTAGAGTGGAAAAAGAAAAGAGTGAATTGAGAGTACCCTCTAGAATTGCATCCTGGGGAGAAAAGAAATATCTATTGGGGGATGAATGTCACGAGCGGGAAAGGAAATAATTGACCACTAATGGTGGGTAGTTTTGACTTGAAACCTCTTTACTCATCAATATTCTCGAAACTTAATTGACAATTGAAAGTGACTATGCACACACACACACCGATCAAACATCGGATTAGCTAGACTTCTTTTTGGTAGCATTACTTGGAATCATACTCTTGAATTGATTATACAATTTTACACCCATGAGTAATTTGCAAGTTATCAACATTGTTGATCTATTTTTCATGTTACTTGAATGCACTAGTAGATAATTTTTCCCGAGACGAGCAAAAGCTCAAGTCTGGGGGTGTGATAAGTATGTTTTACACACTTATTTTGCTTTTAAATCGACAATTTAATTGACAATTGAGCGAATTTCTACTTATAAATTGTGTTTATCTTGTACAATTATGTACAAACTCAATTGGAATGAAAATGGACAAAATCGAAGAGCAATTGAGCTAAAAGAAGAGCAAATATGATGTCCAAAGACCTAATTGAAAGAAATCAAAAGTTTGGAGACTCAATCGCAACATCTCAAAAATTTGGAGGATTAGAGATGCAAATATTTCAGGGGCATATTTGTTATAAAAGTCAAAATTCGAGAACTAAATTGAAGAAAGCCAGAAGACGGGGGACTTGACTTGCAATTTGTTTAAAAGAAAAAGACAAAAAAAAAAAAAAAAAAGAAGACAAAAAGAAGAAAAAGACAAAAATAAAATAAAATAATAATATATGTTGTAAAACTACTAAAATCATAATAAGAAATAGATAGAGAGATGGAGAGAATGAGAGAGAACTTCTCATTAGGCGTGTCCTTACAAATGAAATATGGCTCCTATTTATAGGAGTGGACAATGGCACAATCGTAATATATAAAGTTTACAGGGATATAATGGTAATGTCATTCACATATATATACATTATTTATAACACTCCCCCTCGAATGACATATTACTCAATTGTCTTCCTCGTTAAAACCTTGCTAAGAAAACTCAATGGGATAAAACTTGAGCGAAGGAAAAAGAGTACAGTTGCTCCCCCTGATGTTGGCAACCGTCAATGATTGAGTCTAATGTTCGAGTAGAACAAATCATGTATTGAATCTTGAAGTTTTGAAGTGCTGCCTCGTTAAAACCTTGTCAGTAAAACCCAGGGGGATAAAATATGAACCAAGGAAAGAGAGTACAGCCGCTGCCTCGTTAAAACCTTGTCAGGAAAACCTAGTAGGACAAAACCTGGACGAAGGAAAAAGAGTACAACATGATTCTCCCCCTGGAATGTACAATTGAGGATTCATGAACTTCTCGAACTTTGATATCTGGAATATGTATATAAAAATCTCCTTGTATAGCATTCTTCATAAGATGTCTATGATTTTTTTCATTTGTTGATATCATTCCAGTATAACAATGTGTTTCTGAATTATAACTTGTCGATAGCTATGATAATGCCTTAAAAATCTTGCTAGGAAAACCCTGTGGGACAAAACCTTAGCGAAGGGAAAAAGAGTACATTATTCTCATAAATTCTCATTAATACGCCTCAACTGTTGCCTCATTAAAAACCTTACTAGGAAAATCCCATGGGACAAAACCTCAGCTAAGGGAAAAAGAGTGCAACGCGTATTTATTCCTTTCATGGAATATCACAAGTATATTGATGCAATCTCGAATCTTTTCATCAAACATATCATTTATGATGAGCTTTATATAAATCGTTCATAGCTCATTTATGATGTCATAACATGCTATATTAAGCAATGTTGTACTAATTTATCGATTGCATCTTTCACTTCTGGTGAATAATCAAATCTAGAATTCACTTCAAGTGAATAATCAAATTTAGAATTCACTTCTGGTGAATAATTAAACATATTCATTTTCATATTCACTTCTAGTGAATAATCAATTTCCCAGATGTCATAAATAGTACACTCCAATTTCACTTTCAACATATTATATCATGAAGTCATTTGTATCATCCTACAGTGATACTAATTTGGGTATATTGAATCTTTCATTGATTATACATGAATGTTCTTGCATCTCATAAACCACAATTTCTGATTTGTATAATCTATCATTGAAATATATATCAATTTCGACATATAATCTACAATCATTTTACTTGAAATCCCAACGTACCGCGATCAACTGATACATCAAAGAATATTCTCAAAGTACCGAGATGAGAATCATACATTTTGATCTCACTCATTGGTATATCAAAGAGCTCAAGCTAGTGATTTAGACTATAATCTATCCACCATATGTCATGCCAGTTCTATGAAAAATTTCGCTCTCAACGAGTCGTCCTTTACAATTGTGTAATATTTTTCATTTGTACAAATAATTACTGGCTTTACACATTTAAGCATTTGGACTTCAGGTCCTTAAACAATAATCCCTACATTGGGGTTTTATATTTGGCCAAAGTATTATAATTTCATCAACCTCATTTTCACAAGAGAATTGTGCATGTATTCGATTTATTTATCGATTCCATTTTATCTCAATATGACATAGAGATTTCTTCAATCATCAAGTACATAAATCTCTTATCATTTAACTATGTCCCTTTTTACTCACCATGAGTATTTAGTTTCAAAGGGATCATCTCAATCATTCAAAAGATATTTATTTTTAGAATCAATTGTCATTATGCTTCAGGCATAATTATTCTTCAGGCGTGTTTTCCCCATAATGTTCACAAATATTATATTATATCATATGTCATCCTTTTAGGGATATAATCTCAATCATATATCTAAGTGCGCTTTGGTGGATTGTATACATATCGCACTTTTACAAATCATAAAGCTTCTTGAGTTAATCCCTGTTTGACATAGAATATTGTTGTATGATAAACAATTTCTGAATAAGTTATTCTCATAGAAAATAATTTGAAACTTTTGATAATCTAACCGTTTATTATAGAACTTGTGGTTCAATACGGTTTTATTTCATTTCTATGTATGACTATTTGATTCAATATAATATCGCTGAACTTCTGGTTCAATACAATGTATATTTCATTTATGAACTTCTGGTTCATACTATATACATATTTCACTTGTACGTATGAATTTCTGGTTCAATACAATATTTACTTGTTCGAATATATAAATCAATATACCTTGATTTAGTATATCCAGAAAGGTGATTAGAATGACATCACAAGAAAATGATCCTTGTCCCCACCTTTTGATTACAAATCTTTTCCCTTTTCTTGGTGGAATCACTGACACGTGGAGCCACCGCTCTTTTACGCGTTAAATAATGCATTTAAATAGATCACTTTGGGAGAAGATCAGATCCATCAAAATGGATGTTATATTATCAAATATTCGCAAATACTACTCAAATCTTCCGATAAATGTTTTGAAAAAGATTTACCGAGTTCAACTCGAAAGATTGAGGCTGCTGATGGATCAAGGTCTCCCAGAAGATGTTCGTTGGTTGATCGAAGCAAAAGTTCGATTAGCTGGTGAATTACCAGATTCATTTTCTAAGCACGTGCCTGGCTTAGGTAAGAGTACTTTTGCAAAGAAGTGAATAGCAAAAAGATTAAATGATTGTTACAAATGTGCTCAATCGACATGTAATACCCATTGTAAGTCAATAGGATATTCATCCACAAATTGAGATGATAAGATAGACTTCATTAAGGGTGGACTGAGTAAGGAGTCATTGGATGATATCCGATTGACTCTTGAGACGCACCCTAGTGGATATGTGCAGCGTGAGCTACTATCTTTATGGGCTAAATTCATCAGCGATAAAGACCGTTATAGTCTCAAAAATATAATAGCAAAAGATCCTGTTTGCCAAGATGTTATAAACAATGATGTTTTGGCTACTCAACATTGATACAAGGTAAATCAGTATAGTGTATATGTTATAACAAAGTATTTTGTATTTTCATTTTTCGCGTATTAACAAATGGTATCTGAGAGATCACCGAAAGATTATCCATTATGGAGCAAAATATATGCTGTCAGAGACAAGATCAAAAGTGGTGCCATTTAGTCAAAAGTAAATAGTAACTTTTCAAAAGAAGAGCAGTAAATAGTGAATATTTTCAAGTTTAAAACGTCAGATAATTTCGCAGTTTAAATCATCCCAAAATAACAATTTCTTGTAAGTTTTCCTTCCTTTTATTCTTAAAAGATGGAGGGACCAAAACTTCGACAGATCAAAACTATCTGTGTATTTTGTGGATCAAAAATCGGGAGAGGCTTTGAGTATCTAGAAGCATCAGTGCTTCTAGGGAAGAAGTTGGGAGAGAGAGGTATCAATCTAGTATATGGAGGGGGCAGCAGTGGATTGATGGGTTGTGTTTCACAATCCGCTCAAGCAGAAAAAGCAAGAGTGATAGGTGTTATACCTGTCCCTTTAGCTGATGTCGCAGGCAAAACACGAGGGCATGAAGTACAGACGTTATCTATCCATGAACGCATAACTTGTATGTTATATGGTTCTGATGCCTTTATTGCCATGCCTGGAGGTTTTGGTACTTTAGAGGAAATCTTTAATATTACCTCATGGGCTTAGTTGGATCTCCATACCAAGCCTATTGGACTTTTAAATGTTAACAACTTCTTCGATGGTTTACTAACATTTCTTGATTATGCTGTGAAACAGAGATTCATCTCTCCATTTTCTAGGAGGATCCTTATTTATGCTCCCGCTATCGATGAACTGCTGGAAAAGTTACAATCATATGTTCCAATACAAGATCCAACAGGAGTTAAGATAGATTGGTCGCAAGGAAGGGGTATCAAGCGAAAATGGAGTCCGGTTAATGTAAATTTATCCTTGTGAATCTCAAAATATTGTGGGTGGTAGAGTATGGGGTATTCTTACTCTTGAGACACACCAATATTAATGAGTATTTGAACTTAATCTTGTGAACCTCAAAAGGATTTGGAGTGGTGGAGTACGGAGTATTTTTACTCTTGAGACACACAAAAAAAATTAGGGGTGGTAGAGTATGGAGTATTATTACACCTGATACACACCTCTACTTTTGAGGATCATAAATGTTTCCCCCCTTTTGTATTTTGCATGTATGACTCGTTTATGTTTTTTCAAGAGTAATAATAATATCATTTCAGTATGTTTAGATGATAATCTTTTCTTCTTCTGGAGTAAATCTGTACTTCTTCTGGAGTACATAAGTACTTGTGCAAGAACTTTGATCAAAACTGCTTATCATAATCATATAATATTTATCTCATAATACTGATGAGATTATTTTCACATTAGCCATATCCGTGCTATCATGTGATATTATCTTATCATAGATCAACATTTTTCTTGTTGAATAATTTATTTTCATCCATCCTTTCAAATACAGATATTGGTAACTTCTGGTACCACTTGATAAAATATTTTCATTAAAAATATAACAAACTGTTAGTAATGGTAACTTATGGTACCATTTGTTGAAATATCAAGTAACAATCATATATATTGAATTTATATGAGTAGCAATATTTAAAATCAGTAGAACCAACCATATAGGTGGTAACGTGATATGCTTAAAACTTGTAGAACCGACCATATATGTGGTAACGTGATATGCTTGAAACTTGTAGAACCAACCATATAGGTGGTAACGCGATATGCTTGAAACTTGTAGAACCAACCATAAAGGTGGTAACATGAAATGTGTATTTGAAGCTGATAAAACCAACCATATAGGTGGTAACAATATAAAGAAATAATTGCATTTCATAAATGAGCAAGTCATATCTCTAAATCCTGTCAGAGTATTCATAATAGTCCAATCCGTTACAGTAATGAGCTATTTTAATTAATAACTCAATACATCACGACATGATAACTATTATGTTACTTGTACCTTATTGATCATAGAATAGTGCTAAACACTTACAATAAATATTATGTCAATATTAATCATAAGATCAATAATCATGATTGAGTCAATACGTCAAATTACGATTAATATATTTTAACATATTACAAAGGGAAAAATCGTCCATATTTTAATATATTGATCATATGAATAAATCGAAGCCGTCAATATGTTTGAAATTTAATTTAGAACAAACTTACTTTTGGTCCGAAGATCAAAATCTCGCCGGAATTGCTTCAAAAATAGTTTTTACGAAGCCGCCACGTTCGACCACCGGAAAATGACCAAAACCGCACCAAACAGAAAAGTAAGACCATAGAAAAATAAAAAAATGTCGATCTGAACAAACAACCTTTTGACACCGTCGCCGGAAAACGGTCCACGAGCCTTCACGCGCCCAATCGATGTCTGCACGTGGGCGTCACGCGCTGCCGCCGTCTGCCGCCTCCGTTGACACGCCTTGGTGCCGGAGATTCGTCTTGCCGCCGTGATTTCAGATCCGGTCTCCGATCGTCGATTGGATATGCGGTTTTGCGTAGATCGGCTTTGGAAGTTTCGGACTTTTCAATTTTTCCAACTTTCCTTTTAGCACAACATCGCAACCACGTTTCTTTCCTCGTATGGAACTTTTTGAATCATGCGAAGTTTCCATCTTTCTTGATATTTTCAGATCTACAATATGTGGGTTATTTTCTAAGACCAAAAGTGTTCAATTTGGGAAAGGAAAACGTTGATTGATAATAATCAGGTTTCTGATACAGAGGTTCATCATTTAGATGCAACTGTAGAGCATACTCCCGTCGTATTACTCAATTGGCTAGAGACTCGTGCTGATAACGTGTTGTAAAACTACTAAAATCATAACAAGAAATAGATAGAGAGATGGAGAGAATGAGAGAGAACTTCTCATTAGGTGTGTCCTTACAAATGAAATATGGCTCCTATTTATAGGAGTGGATAATGGCACAATCGTAATATGTAAAGTTTACAGGGATATAATGATAATGACATTCACATATATATACATTATTTATAACAATATATATATTTATATCATGCCTTATCATTTGTTTTGTTGGGAGCATGCCCAGCAAAATTCAACAGAAAATTATTCTGTTGCCCACGCGATCGCGTGGGTTTGTTCCACGCGATCGCATGGGCCATTTTCTGCCCAATTTCGATTTTAATTTTTATGATTTAAGGGAACCTTTTTTAGGTCAAATTTTTGGGGTATTTATACCCCCACTTCCCTCTTCACAAAAATGACATTTTTTCTCTCAAAAACCCTACTCTCTTCTCCCTTTTCTCTTCTTTCTTTTCTTTTCTTTGTTTTTGCTTTATTTTGTAATTTAGTTTGTAGTTTAGTTTTGTTTCCATGTTTCTAGTCTCTATTGAAGCTATGAATCAAAAAGAAAGGTGAAGATTCAAAGCATTGTTGAAGGAATTTTGGGGCAAAAATCAAGGGAAGTGATTTATTTCATTATCTTGTATTTTTAATCTTTAATTTCTATATTTTGTGATATATTTTCGTAAACCTCAACTTTTGTGCAATATTTATACAACGGGCTAGTTGTTTTATGTTGAGATGATTGATGTAGCTTAACTTAGTAGATAACAAATGCTCTAAGTTCTTGTTAAAGATAGAGATATATCTTAAATCCTAGATGATCCATTGAGCTATTTTTACAAAGAAATATGCAATTGATTGGGCTTTAATCGACATAGAGATATAGTAGGTTAAATCAATTGATTATGGTTAATTTTACTCGAGAGAGGTAATTACCTAAACTTGAAAAATCGGGTCTAACATTGTAAATGCGTAATTTATTAATTTGCATGTGTTGAGAGATTACTTAAGCGAGAGTTAAGTGAAATCATGAATCCCAACTATTTTATCTTTCATTTTCCTTATTTTAATTTGGTTTAAAATTAGTTTATTTAATTTAGAATTCACAGAAATCCATGTTTTTATTGTGTGTTTGATTTGTTAAGATTAAATTAACTATAGTACAATTGAGTATACATTCCTCGTGGGATCGACAATCCGGACTAAAAAAGTACACTTTATTATTTGTACGCGACCTGTATGCTTGCGGTACACACTATTTTGAGCGAACAAGATTTTAGCGCCGTTGTCGGGGAATGTTTTTACTTTGATTATTACTTTAGTTTTACCAACTTGTAATTATTTTTCTTTTATATTTTATTTTGTTACCTTTAGTTAACCACCATTATTCTAATCCTTCTTGTATTTAGTTTTCTTTCTATGCATATTTGATTTTAACATTGGCAAAATAGGAAAGCAATTGCAATGAACAATCTCAACATGGGTGATGAATACATACTTGAAGAATATTCAAGTTGTGAAATTTGTTACAAGATGCATTGTAATGGATAATGTTTGTTTTCGGGCAATAGTTTGATTACGTCGAAGCTTATTAAGTTTAGAAAATATTTGAAATGTCGAAAATAAGCAAGTGACACATTGGATGTAAGTTACATGCTTTTGGGAGATTGCGTGTCTGATGATTGGGATGAGGACATCCCTCTTGAAGGAGATGGTCCTCCACTATTGAATGAGAAGGTACTTGCAAAATATTACAATAAACTTTTCAAATTGGATGAAGATGATATGCTTATGAGGGATGCCATGTATCGGGAAGGATTTCAAATGTGGAGGTATAATCCACTCTTGGGGATTAATAGAAAAACTTGTCATTGCCCATGGATTCACACTTGCCATTACCTCTCTCGAGTGAATTTAACCATAATCAATTGGTTTAACCTACTATATCTCTATGTCGATTAAAGCCCAATCAATTGCATTAACTCTTTGTTGAATTTTACTGGGCATGCGCCCAGCAAAACAAATGATAAGGCATGGGCTAAAAAAGTCCACGCCTTCTATTTTTATAATATATAAATATATATATTATTATTTTATTTTATTTTTGTCTTTTTCTTTTCTTTTTTCTTTTAAACAAATTGCAAGTCAAGTCCCTCGTCTTATGTCCTTCTTCAATTTAGTCCTCAAATCTTGACTTTTATTACAAATATGTCCCTGAAATATTTGCATCTGTAGTCCTCCAACTTTTTGAGATGTTGCGTTTGAGTCTCCAAACTTTTGATTTCTTTCAATAAGGTTCTTGGACATCAAATTTGCTCTTCTTTTAATTCAATTGCTCTTTGATCTTATCCATTTTCATTCCAATTGACTTTGTACCTAATTGTACAAGATAAACACAATTTTTAAGTAGAAACTCGCTCAATTTGTCAATTAAATTGTTGATTTAAAAGCAAAATAAGTGTGTAAAACACACTTATCACACCCCCAAACTTGAGATTTTGCTCGTCTCGAGCAAAATTATCTACTTGTGCATTCAAGTAACATGGAATATAGATCAACAATATTAGATAACTTGCAAATTACTCATGAGTTTAAAATTGTATAATCAATTCAAGAGTATGATTCCAAGTAATGCTACCAAAAAGAAGTTTAGCTAATCCGATGTTCGATCGGTGTGTGTGTGCATAATCACTCTCAATTGTCAATTAAGTTTCGAGAATATTGATGAGTAAAGAAGTTTCAAGTCAAAACTACCCACCATTAGTGGTCAATTTTTTCCTTTCCCGTTCTTGACATTCATCCCCTAATAAATACTTCTTTTCTTCCCGGGATGCAATTCTAGAGGGTACTCTTAATTCACTCTTTTCTTTTTCCACTCTAGATAACAAGCACGTGATCACATGGTCGTCCCCGCTGCACCATTTTTAGTTCCTTTGAAACAACTTGATCCAGTTTGATTCTTGACTCGAGTCCAACACGAAACTTGCTTTTTTTTTTTCCCATGTAGATTGCTGTTGTATCAATGATAAGTTGAATTCTTTTTTTGGTCTCCCATTTTGGATCACATCATGTTGAAGTGGTGTGGCCGGAGAGACATGCCTCAAAATTCGCATTGATTGGAACATTCATGTCTCTTCACAGACCAAGCGACGACTTGAATCACGCTCGAAGCCCGTTCGAGCGTTTTTAACATAACCAACCCGCTCGACTTATGCTCGAAGGTAGCTCGAGCGGCTAGCTTATTTTGGAATATTTTCGAATAAAAATTAAATTTAAATAAATAAAACTAATTTATTTATTATAACTTTCTCCAAAAAGAAATATAGATGAATTGCCCCACGACCCCGTGCTGACCGACCGGACAACGACGGCGGTGCGCGCCTGGGCTTTGGACTAAATCCAATAGGCCCAGACCCAAATGCAAAATTGAAGGTAATAAAGAAGTTTAATTTTTCATTTTTTCCCATGTGGGAAAAAGCTTAACTTTTGTTCAATTTATTCCAACAAGCTCATTTTAACATATCACTTTAGTCATTAATTTCTCATTCATCCGGAAATGGTTTTACGAATCCAAATATACCACGATTATATGCGTTTGGAGTAGAATAATTTGGACTCCTCATTGCATGAAATGAATATCAGGACCCACCCGAATTTTTAGTCAAAATAGACCCATTTGAGTACATTTCTAAGTCCTAGTTTGGGTGTGTTGTGTTGATTTATTTTAGTTCCTATGTGATAATTATGCTTATAACGATCATTAATTCTTGTTTGCAAGGAAAATATCTTCATGGGACATTTCAAGCCGAACATGGAAAATGAAGTAAATGGTCATTTCATCCAATCAAACATTCAAATCAAAGCTTCAAAATGGGAACACCATTTACCCAAATCGAGGAAGTACATAAACCCTCTTTGTTATCTTGTGTTTATTTTATTTATTTTCTTTGAATATATTAAGGACAATACATAGTTCTAGTTTGGGGGGATCTCATTCATGTGCTTTTAATCACACATACATTCGATTTTGGGTAGAAAATTCATAAAAACTTGAAAAATCATAAAAAATGGAAAAAATTTGAAAAAATTTGTTGATTTATTTATTGCTTATGACATGATTTGAATTGACTTTTGTACTTTAGTTAGAAAATTGGGCAAAATGTGAACTAAAATTTTTCTTAACATTCATTCATGTAAGACTTTAATCAAACTTGAGCACATAACCACTTTCAAATAATGACTTGTGTAGGGAGATACTTGATACTTGTGGGGTAAACTTGTGCATATTGATCATAGAATTGACTGAAAAATCTCAAACCTTAAGAAATTAGATCCTGACATGAAATGTAGAACCAAGCAGTTTGGGTGTGGAAATGTTAGTATGAGTAGGCATTGATGGATTGAGGGTCTGAAGTTTTTAATTTTGCATCTTTAGTGTAAGGGGTTTTGATCAATGGGTATAAACTATAATTAGCATAAAAACAGAAAAATGTTGAAGGTCTTACTCTACTTTTCAAATGTCTTTTTGACTCGAACAAGTAAGTCAGAGGGGTTCTCTGAACTTGGTACCCTAAACTCAACTGAGTTGGGAGCTTCCGACTTAAAGCTCGCTACAGGGGTCAACTAGAAAGCAAGTACGGAGAGTTGACTTATACATAAGAGGCTAAAACATCTTTAACATTTTTATTTAAGCTTTTATGACTCGGGTAATTAAGTCTGAGGGGTTCTTTGAACCTGGTATCCAAAATTCAATTGATTTGAGAGCTGCCGACCTAAAGCTCGCTACATGGGTTATATAGAAAGCAAGTATGAAAAGTTTTGTACAAAGATGGTAAAAGACGTGGACATAAAAAGAAAAAGTCCTTCAAAAAAAAAAAAAAGAATAAAAATAGTATAAGCTTTGTTGATTGAAATTCGTAATGCTGGAGTGTGGGATTGGAGATTGATTATTCTTGGTCTGTCGTGAATACTTATCAAATCCTAGATGCCTTATGTGGAAAAATGCAATTTATACATGTTTAGAAACCACTTCAATAGAAAAGACCTCGGGATATGAGAGAAAAGCAATAATGTTGTGATCATCCATGAGAGTGTAAGAAAAATCAAAAGAAAATCATTGTTGACCACATGGGATTCAGGTTTATTTCTGCATGACTAATCACACAGTGTCAAGTATATTTTTACATGAGTTTGCATTTATTTTTGGCTACACACACACACACACACACAATGAAGTCAAGCATCGGATGAATGAAAATAATTTTTGTTGTTCATATTTTTTTTTTCTAAAGTGAATCGTTAATTTGGATTGTTGAAGCGCATGGTAAATAAGTTAACAAAAACATTTTAATTACATTTTTTATTTTTATATTTTAGTTTTATTTTGTTTGATGACGAACAATAGTTCTAGTTTGAGGATGTTGATAAGTTTATTTTATACACTTATTTCTATCCCAAAAGTAGGATTTTATCTGTTTGTTTAAGAATATTTGCTATTTATTTTATTATTATCTATTTATATTTCGGAAATAATCTCAAAGTCGAGAAAGTAAAGGAAATTAAGCAAAAACAAGTCATTTGGATGATAAAGAGCTAAAGTGTGAAAATAAAAAGTTGATGAAGTAAATTAAAGGGCCAATTGGAAGAAAAATCAAAGAAAGAACCAACTTGAAAGAAATTAGAAGTTCAAAGACTAAAGTGTACAAATCAAATGAGGAGGACCAAATTACAAATACTCAATGATTGATTCGGACCATGATAAGATACTTGAATATTTCTAGGAGTTAATTGGATGCAATTAAAAGTAAAAAAGGAATGAAATATGATAAGAATATTACCATGAATTCATTCTAATCACACAAGATTTTCGGGCAGATTTTTAGTCAGACTTTGAAACCAATTTCAGGGAAGTAAACGTTCGAATTGGGAAAATCCTATTTCATGAAGAATTGTAACCCTTTAAGTCACCTTTCTAAATAGATTTGAATCACCTCAATCGGATAAGAGAATAGAAAGATATGACCAAAATACTGAATGCTCTGCAGTAACAAAAAGATCTCCAGTGAAGGTAACTTTTCTTATTTGGTTGGAACTCTTTTGGAAGCTAATTTAGACGGATTTTCAGCATTCTTCTCTTCCAAATAACCTATACTTCGACCTAATCTATAAATACCAGACCTGAGACACGTTTTTGGAGGTTCCCAATTGTCTTGTTTCATGTCAAAACGCTGCTAAAGTGCCGAGGGATCCATGCCACGTAAAGAGCAAAATTGAAGATCAAAGAACAAGAAGACGAATGAGATGACATCCTTTTATTTTTCTTGTGATTTCTATTCAATTATGTTTCTAGGCTATGTTAATTGTGTTAGAATTGTGATGAAATTTTGAATTCTTGAATCCATGTTTTAATCTATTATTTGTTTCATACAATTCATGGTTTTGATTCAATTGATTCGTGCTTTGGTTATCATATAATTTTTTGGCCAATTATTATGTGATTGATGTTATGATTTCTTAAGTTCGAAAAATTAGGATTTCATTAGACTTGTTTCAATTGCCACAAAGTCCGATAGGGGATAGAAATATACCCACATGTCTTCTATAGCACAAATCTTTTAATGCTAATTTCTTACACATTCGGATTCAACATAGAAATATCGTTGGGTTGTGTATAGGAATATGTGTTAATGTTTGTCCGAAATGGAGTTTTAACTACATTTGGAATATGAAAATTCAAAACTCGTGAATTGTATTTAAATAATTTGGTTAAAATATGGATGATAGAGTCAAAATGGATTCATGTATCTAATGCATTTATTTTCATAAGTTTTAAAATCAAATTTTCATTATTCTTTAGTTTAATCTTTATTTTAATTTTCAAAAACAAAAAATTTCAACTAAATCAAATTTCTAGTTCTGGTTAAGGTACGTAGTCTAAAATACAATTTACAACAATTTTTATGAGATCGATACTTGAACTCATGTCCACTTCATTACTTGCGCGACCCGTACACATCCAATGGTGTAGGAGTGAAATTTAGCAGCATCTCTAGCTTCCTCTCCACAAATAAAAACATGTTTCCTTAACATGACTTCTACAGATGCAGCTAGATTCAAACTCAATTGTTTGACAGAAATGTATAGAGTCAGTTTGTATCTACACAAAGTTAAATTCAACTGATCAATAAAAGTATCTACTTTCTTAATTATGAGGTACAATGTGTAGGCTAGAATTTATGACATGGTTTGTAACTTGTTATCTTGATTGAGGATATATTTGGTTTAGCTAAATCTTTGACAAGTTAATTTCAATCACATTTTGATGGAAGTACGTAATAGCTTTTATTAACTTTTTAATCATATATTTCATTAATTTTTAGTAAGACCTACTAGAAAAAATGTGATTTTCAGCAAGATCAATCTGAGGATAACTATAGTTATTATTTAAAATTATGTTATTCTTTGTAACCAACCTTCATTTTGGATTATTAGCTGTTCTATATATCTAGGTCGCTTTTGATCATAGGTGAGCTGTAAAGTTTGTCTATCATCATGCTAGCATGGGTCGTGTGTCCCAAAACAACTAAATAACTATTATTGAACACAAATCTGTAAGGTGTGTTTTTCAACTATGTTTTCTTGACAAAATGGTGAGAAAATTTTTTTCAAGCAAATGGTCAAATTTGTTCTTTAAGTGATTGTAACAAAAAGAAAATTTCAAGCAAAATTTCCCAATCAAACACAAAAGATGAAATTTTTTTTTCCATGAAGTGACATTTTCTAGGCAAATAATAAACAGTCAAACATAGCCTAAATATTATTTAGCCACTGATTGGGAGAAATTAAAAATCAGATTTTATTCTAAGTTAAGTCAACAATTAATTTCAGTCACACATTTCATGTGATCCACAACATTTCAACCACACATTTCATCGACTTCTATCAAAATCTGCTAAAAATATAATTTTAATCCCTCCAAATATGGGCTTAATTTATACCAAGTTGATGTGAAATTGAGGAAGAAAAACTAATCGTATACACACACACACACACTCGCACTTGTTAGCATTTTTTGAATAAACAAGAAACAAAGTTAGGAAGGCGAAGATTGTTGAAGGTAGACATTAATGGCTTTCTATTATTTCATAGGCTTTGTAATTATCATCTTCTTTTTGAAGCTTTTTGTTCTTAAACAAAGACATTAATGAACGGCACGAATCGCTTTTCTTGAGTGAAAAATTATGTGAAAGCCATAGCCAGTCTGAGAAGACGATAGATCACTTGCTATCACTGCAACAGAAGGAACCAGAATATTACACAGATGAACTCATCAAAGGCATTATTCTGGTAAATATTTTAAACTTATGTAGCCCCTGTTTGACTTCAATTTTCTTAAAATCAAGTTTTTAAAACACTCAATCTCAACCATCTATTTCAGTTAAGTTCATAATATTTGATGTTGGGATTTTTTGGTCCCAATCAAATCTCGGGGGCAATGATAATACACAGTGTCGGATTTTAAGCTTCGTAGGCCCTTGGCCCATGATCGAAGATTATAGTATTGTCCAATCTCCACAATTAGGCAGCCCACGTGCTAAGAGATTTAATGCCCACGTCGAGATTTTAATTGGGTCTCGACCCTGTTACTCGATGGGTATGCTTCGGAGACGACCCATTTAATTAGGGCTTCCCTAATTAAACCCTAAACCTATATCTACCCACACCCCGCCCTTTGGCTCGTTAGAACACTCTCACGACATTCCTCTCTACTCTCTTGGCAGAAGCGGCTCCTTCTTTTCTCTTCGTGAGAAACCGATCTCTTCTCCAAACACCTTACCTCTCCGTCTCTTGCTTGCACGCTGCCCTCTCCTTCGTGGGTGTTGGCCCGTGCTCCTGTGCTCTAGTGCGGTGGAAAATTGCGACCTTCGTGGCTGTTTACTGTTGGGCAGGCTGTGATAGGTTCTTCCTTGGCTTTGTGCTTTGATCCTTGTTGTGGCCAAGTGTTGTGTGTTCGGCTCTTGCTGTGTTTGGTTCCTTTGTGGTTCATTTCTGCAGTCCCTTTGTTCGGCCTTGTTGTGGTTCCTCGTTGTGTAGCCTTGGTTCGTTGTCGTGGGTTGGGTGTGTTGGCAGTGGGTCTTGACCGGTTTGGGGGTTGTCTTGAAGTGTTCTCTAACCGTTTGTAGTGGTGTTACCATTGTGGGGATTGGGCTGAATTTGAGCCCTCGTTTTCACCCTCTGCAGTCAGCTACTTCGGTGAAAAAGGGAGTTTTTTTTACTTGTCTTGTTTTATTGTTTTAATATTGATTCAATTACGTTGCTATTCATATTGTTCTCTTCCACTGCATTATTGATTAATCTCGATTACTCTGTGTTTTGCAAGGTTGGATTATACAACATTTGACTTTTCAAATATTTTTTTACAACACATTCTTCCAAAAATATAATTCAAAACCACATTATTTCCCCAATAATGGGGGCCAAACAGGGGCGTAGCTTTGCATTTAGAGTTGCACTGAAGGGTAGATCCAAGAATTTTGTCTAGCTAAGGCGGACATCGATTAAATAACTGAATTTTTTGAGTTACAGTCCAAAAAATCTAACATTTTTTTCCGGCGAATTCAGTGCAGGCGAGCACGGTGGCTCGCCATGCTGTAAATCCATCTATATATTTGGAGTTTGAAAAACTTGATCTCTAACTTTGAGCCAGTGTTTATGTGTGGATGGTTTAGGTGCTACTGGTAGCAGGGACAGACACAATGTCAATAAGCATGGAATGGGCAATGTCACTGCTACTAAATCATCCTGAATCCATCAACAAAATCAAAGCTGAAATAGATGCTAATGTACCGCAGGATCGTTTACTCGATGAACAAGACCTGCCAAAGATGAAATACCTACCAAATGTCATCACTGAAACTCTACGTAAAATCCACTAGTTCCATTTCTGATCCCTCATCAAGCTTCTGAGAGCTGTACCGTCGGTGGTTACGACATATCAAAGGGCACGATGCTGCTAGTCAATTTATGGGCCATTCAAAGGGATCCAAGATTGTGGGATAAGCTAACTGAGTTTATCCCGGAGAGGCACGAATTCAGGAGAGAAGAAGGGTATATGCTTCCGTTTGGAGCGAGAAGGCGTAAATGCCCCGGAGGAGGTATTGCAAATCGGGTGCTTGAATTGACACTAGGGACATTGATTCAGGCATTTGAATGGGAGAGAGTGAGTGAAGAAATGGTGGACATGGCTGAAGGTACTGGTTTCAGTATACCTAAAGTTAAGGCCTTGGAGGCTATATGCAAACCAAGGGATGCAACTATCAAGCATTCTTTGGTCCTTTCTTGAATTTGGTTGAGTTTTAATATCAGAAACTTTCAATTCTCCTTGGTGTTCATCTCATCTTGATTCTTGAATTATTGGCATCCCAGTTATTGCAATCTTTTAAATCATTTTTGTCATCAGAGTTATTGCCATTAATAATTTAATCAATAGATAGGGATTCAGGCCAAATCCCAAGCTAGTCACACATAGGAGTTGTACCGAAATAGGAGGTATCCTTGGTAGGCTATCTCCGAACTTCACATTCATTTCCATTCACATTAGGACATTTATTGATGATACTCGAAAACAAAGTGCTTTGAGATCTTTTCACCATGAATGTGATAATCTGCTAGAGGGGAATATTTCTCCGACATTACATGAACAAACTGATCATCAATTTAATAACTAGCCATATTTTGGTACTAGAATTTAGAAAAAAATGGGTGATGAATTCTGGTTCTTTTCTTGGCCATAATTAATTTTGATGCTGCAAAATTTCACACATTGACTTGTTAAGACCTCGAACTGCTATTATGTTGAAGAAGTTGATCTAAGCTTCCAATGAACCTACAAAAAAGGTAGTGAGGTGTGTCCTTGTCATCCATCCGCTGTAAGGACTAGTTACTAGAAAATTTGGAAAATATATGGAATACGAAAATAAAAAGGGCTTAAGGATATTATGAATAATGTACCTTAATTTATGAACAATGGAGCTATATATATCTATAGTGTTCAAAAGAAGTCTTCTTATCCCAGTGGGAGTGAGTGTCCTCCTAGCAGATATTTTAATGAGGGAAAATAACTCTTATTTGAGTTGGACTCTCCTTGGGTAAGAAAAGTTTATTGGGAAACTGACTTTTACCATCAGGACACAAGGTACAAGATAGGCTCATTAACGTATTTAGAGAAAGGTCGGCCCATGGTGATACCATAACACTTGTACAGACAGGTTGACCCAAAGCTTGACCTGGACACATAATTGTCAATTGACTCTTTAGTGCAGGTCGGCCCATGGTACGAGCTTAAGCTTTATGTGTTCGTCAGGAGTTGATTTGGATATGTCGAAAATATACCAACCATTGGCCCCAATGCGTCAAAGGCTGGACTTAGGTATCTAGACGTAAGCAACATTAAATATAATCATTATTATTGTGGTGAGATGAACAATCGCGAGCCAGATGAGAGACAAATGGCAAGAATGGAGGGTGAAGATTCATCATTGATAAGTATGTCTAAATTAGAATATTATGTTTTCGTTTTAGAATAATTACTATTTAATTCGTGTTTATTTGTTTACATTTAAAAAAATATCCCAAAATCTTTAGAATGAAGCAATTGATGGAAATTGTGCACAATTTGATGACATTTGGAGCTAAATTGAACAAATTGAGAAGTTAATAACGTCAATCAGGAAAGATACATGGTGCTAAAGTGAAAAAATCAAGGTATGGAGGATCTAATTGGAGAAGAAGATGAATTGAAGTTAGAAGAGAAATAGAAGAAGATTTGAAAGTATCGGGACTATATTTTGCATTGAAAGTTGAAGGATGGAAGAGCAAATTAAACACGAGCGACCAACTTGCAAATATCCAATGATTGATTTGGATCACAAGATTATACTTTGAGGATTTTTAGGAGTCAATTGGATGCAAGTAGAAGTCAAAAAGGAATGAAATATGATAAGAATATTACCATAAATTAATTCCAAACGCACAAGATTTTGGATAGATTTCTAGTCGGACATTGAGACCTAATTTTGGGATAGTAAAAGTTCGAATTGGAAAAGTCCTATTTTAGGAAGAATTGTATCCCTTTAAGTTATATTTCTAACTCACTTTGAATCACTCAATTGGATAAGAGAATAGAAATATATGGTCAAAATACTGAAAGCTGTGCAAATACAAGAAAAGATTCGCACGGGTTTGACGAATTTCTTTCCTTTTTCGACTAAGTCTCTTCTCCAACTATAAATAAAACCTCTTCGCATGAAATACGAACATTTGCCTCACCTAAGAACATCATGATTTTGGGATTTCAACGTCGAATTCTTGGAAGATCGAAGCATTGCAAAGGGGCGAGACATGGAGATACTTGAAGAATTGATCAAAGCATTGGAAAGGGGCGAGACTTGGAGATACTTGAAGAATTGATACTTGACGCAAGCTTTACATTATTCTTTGTTATTTTCAATGAACGTCTATTGTTTTTGTTATTTAAATATGATGTGTAGCTAAATTTCAATGTTGGGATGAACGATGTAGCCTAGGTTTATTATTTTAATTCCATCTATTCCGTTGTTTTAATAATTCATTGTATATATTGATTTATTAACGTGTTTAATTTAATGTTTGAATGAATTGACCACTTATTCATGATTTAATGAGTTATTCCATATTTCGAGATGTGAGTTAATAACTTAGATCAAGGTAATAAATTCAGTAATTGGACAAGAGATAGAGATATACTCTTGTTATTTTGGCGGTCGTGTGTGAACTCTTGTATGTTATGCATCTAGATAAAGAATAATTCGGACCCTCTGTAGAGATACATGATTGACTTATTTAGGTAGAATTGATTTAAAGTCGATAGAGGAATTTTAATATACATTAGTGAATTCGATCGAATGCATATTTAGGAAATAAAACTTGAATTGGAGTTAATTTAATTGGTTAGGAGAAATCGTGAATCCTAACTAGTCTACAATCCTTGTTTAAAACAAAACAATTTAACAATTTAATTCTTTATTTTAATTTCTTATTTTTAGTTTAAACATAAAAAATTCTTTTGTTTTTTCAAATAAGGTCTAGAACTAAAATATTTCGACTTAATAGCAGTCTTCATGGGAAGATAATTCGGACTCTCAAGTCCACTTTATTACTTCTCAAGACCCGTGCACTTGCGGGTATATTTCCCTTCGCGAAATATTAGTGAATAAGTTTTTGATGTCGTTGTCGGGGACTGTTACAAAATGGATCAGTCTGTTGATCTTGAAACTAATTTTGACTACTTTCAAAAACTATGTTAAGATTTCACCATTTCAGGTGAAAAATTTTCTAATGAGCACCAAGCTATCCTTCTTTTAAATGCCTTACCTAATACTTATAAAGAAGTGAGAAATACTATTGAATATTGTAGGGATACCCTTATTTTTGAAATTGTCATTAACTCTTTGAGGACCCAAAATTTGAATATCCAACAGCAAAACCAAGACAATGTTAGAGGGAAGGGCTATATGTAAAGGGAAGACCTTTGCATAATCACAAATAATCAAAATGTTTTCAAAAAGTATAGAAGTAATTCTAGGAGTGAGTCTAGACATTGGATCAGAAAATGCTATGGACGTGGCAAAGCTGGACATCTTATTTAAGATTGTTTTAAAAGAAAAAATGATTTAAAAGAAAGAAAAGGAAGAAGACAATGTTGCCTCATCCCATATTTCTGACCACCCTTCCACTTCTGCTTGCTACTTGTCTCAAGTATATGTTACTGTTTCTCAATCTGTAGACAATTGTGAGTCTAATATAACCTGTCATGGTAAATTGGAAAATGAATGCGTTATTGATTCTGGTGCTTCTTTTAATATAACCTCCAGGAGGGATTGGTTTAATAATTTTGAGTCTAAAGTCCGTGACCATGGGAAATAATCTAACTAGTAATATAACTGGTATGGGTGATATTACTTTGAGATTTGATAATGGCAGTGTGCATAATTTGGAAAATGTAAGTTATGTTTTTGAAATGAAAAGAAATTTGTTTTCTGTTGGCATGCTTGATAATTAAGAATGTGTTTGGCAAACATGTTTTTAACTACACAATTCTCCAAATCACTTTTTAACCATCACATTTTCTCTCTCCAATTTTCAATCACATATTTTACCTAGAAAACACAAAAAAACATATTTTTAAACAAAAAACTTTTAACAAACAGAGGCTAAGGTTTTTTACAATTTGTTAATAATGGTGTTATGAAAATTTTTAAAGGTCCCTTGTCATTTTCAAAGGGGTGAAAATAAATGGTATTTATGTTATGAATGCTACTATTTTAAATGATCAACGTGCTGAATGCAACACTGTTTGTAATTCTGATGATACTTTAAAATGACAAAAAAGGTTAGCACATGTTAGTTCTAAATGTTTTAAACTTTAGATTAAAAAGGGTGTTTTTGGAAAAAGATTATGTGTCTGAAATTCCATTTCGTGAAACTTGTACTTTGGTAAAACATCATAAGTTACATTTCATTATAGGTAATCACAGATCTAAGACTGTACCGAACTACATACATTCAGATCTGTAGGGACTTGCACATGTCCCTATTATAGGGGGCAGCAGATATTTTTATCCATCATTAATGATTTTTCCAGAAAAGTTTGGATTTATTTGTTAAAACCAAAATCTGAAACCTTTGATAAGTTTAAATTTGGAAGCTTCAAGTTGAAAACCAAATTGAAAAGAAAGTTAAGGCCTTGAAATTTTGCCATTTTGAATTTGATAAATTTTGTGAAAAACTGTGGCATTTTGGGACACAAACTACTCCCTACACACCACAACAAATGGAGAAGCTGAAAGAATAAATATAATACTTCTAGATAAGGTTAGATGCATGGTGGTTGGCTCAGGCCTTCCTAAACGTTTCTGGGGTGAAACTGTTATGACTGTTTGCTACATTGTTTAATTGACTCCTTCCGTGTCTTTAAATGATAAAACACTTGCTGAAATGTGGAGTGATCATCCTGTTGATTATTTTCATTTAAAAGTGCTTGACTGTGCTACTTATTCTCATCAAAATGTAGGTAAGTTAAGACCTAGGGCCCAAAATGTGTTTTTTTGGATATCCCCTAGGGGTTAAAGGGTACAGATTGTGGGCTAGAGATTTAGGTGGAGTTAAAGTCATCATAAGTAGAGATGACACTTTTAATGAGAATGAGATGTCTTTCCTGAGGGAGAAGGAGTATGCAGAGGTACCTGGTGCTAAAACTGATACCATTCTGCCCATTTTTGACTTAAACATACCTACTACTGAAACTGTTCAGGTGGAGCCAAATAATACTGAACCTAAGACTGTTGAAATTGAACTGCAACCTTCTCAAATTGAAACCCAAGAAACTGACTTAGAAATGAAAATGAAATATGTCAAGTTGATTTGAGGAGCTATCAGTTAGTTAGAGACAGGGTTAGGAGAAACATAAGGAAGCCTTAGAGGTTTGAATATGTTGATAATGTTACCTTTGCCTTCCTTAATTTTAAGGACCTTTATGATATTAAACCGAAAACTTATGAAGAAGCTGTGTCTAGTAGATACTCTAAGGAATGGCTTAAGGCTATGTATGAAGAAATGAAGTCTTTAAGTGACAACAATACCTGAAACTTAGTTCCCAGACCTAGAGGTAAATCCATAGTTGACTGCAAATGGATTTATAAAATAAAAGAGGGTGGGACTGAGTCTGACCTTGTTAGGTTTAAGGCCAGGTTTGTTTCCAAAGGAGTTGCACAAAAGGAAGGTGTAGATTTTAATGAAATTTTCTCTCATGTAGTTAAGTACACTACTATTAGAGTCATGCTAGTTCTAGGTACACATTTTAACTGGAAATTAAAACAGTTAGATGTTAAAATGCCTTCTTGCATGGAGAGCTAGATGAGAAAATTTATATGAACCAACCTTATTTTAACTGAACATGTCCGTCTTATAAAAAAGTCTCTTTATGGTCTGAAATAGTCTCCCAAACAGTGGTATAAAAGGTTTAATACCTTTTTGTCGTCTTTAAAATTTAAAAGGTGTGAATATTACCACTGTTTATATTATAAAGTGCAAACTGAGAATGATGAATGTGTGTTTTTGTTGCTTTATGTGGATGTTATGTTGTTGTTTAGTCCTGCCTGTATTATAAAGTACAAACTGAGAATGATGAATGTGTGTTTTTGTTGCTTTATGTGGATGATATGTTGTTGATTAGTCCATGCCTAAATCAGATTAAACTTGTAAAATTTGCTTTATTTTTCGAGTTTGATATGAAAGATTTGGGTAATGCTAAAGGGATTTTAGGTATGGAAATTCTTAGGGACAGACCTAAACACGTGCTTAGGTTAATTCAAACATCTTATGCTTTGAAAATTGTGAATAACTTTGGTATGTCTACTGTTAAAACTTGTAGTGTCCATTAGCTAATCATTTTATTTTAACTAAAAATGACGGCCCCAAAATTGATCATGAGTCTGAAAGCATGAAATGGTGCCATATTCAAATGCTGTAGGTTCTATTATGTACATTATGGTCTGTACAAGACTTGATACTGCACATTCCATCAGTATGTTAAGTAGATATATGCCTAACCCTGGACTGAATCATTGGGAAGCTTTGAAATGGCTTATAAGATATTTAAAGGGTCTGTAGATTTAGGACTGACATATAGAAGAAGTGCTTAAGGCATAAAATTGAAATGTTATGTTGATGCTGATTATACTAGTGATAGGGATAATAGGAAATCTGTTACTTCCTATGTTTTTACTTTATGTGATGCTTATGTGAGCTGGAAGTCACAACTTCAGCACCTTGTTGCGCTGTCCACTACTGAATCTGAATAAATAGCCATTACTGAAGCTAGCAAAGAATTACTTTGCTTAAAAAGTTTACTTAGTTAATTAGGATTTCTGTGTCAAACACCTGTGCTATATTATGATTCTTAATCTATCATTCATTTGTGTAAGAATCCTATTTTTTACGAAAGAACTAAGCATATTGATGTCAAATTGCATTTTATTAGAGATGTTATCTCTAATGGCCTTATTTTTGTTGAGAAGATACCGTCTCAATTCAATAATGAGGATATGGGTACAAAAATACTACATGTGAGTAAGTTTGAAATTTTTTTAAGTCTTTTAAACGTTGACAAAAGGGGTAAGTGTAATATTCTAATTATTTTTATCTTATGGTTATTTGATCAGTTTTCTTCTTTAACTATTTTTTTTTATTGTTAGAGGTATTATGTGTTAATGCAATACTTGTATCAAGATGGAGATAAATTGTTAGAGGTATTATGTGTTAATGCAATACTTGTATCAAGATGGAGATTGTAGAATAATTGATACAAGTTTAAAGTTGTGGAACACTTTGTAAAAACGTGTTCCTTTGAAACCACACCTTTATTATTGAGGAAGGCGTGATTCTTGGTTGTTGTGTTCAAAGCCGTTTGATCTTAAAGATGAATCATGGCCGTTGGTTTGGTATTATACTCTTGGGGTCTGGCGATTGAGTCTTCCAGACTCTTCTCTCTCATGAAACCCTACTTTCTCTCTCTGTTGCTCTTCTACTTCTTCAACCTACTCCGTTCTTCATGATTCCTTCTATATTTCTGAGTGGAACCTTAGTAAACCCTTGATTTACTAAGTCTATTTTGGTGTTTGAGTGGTTGTAAGTGAGGCAGATGTTGTGTTGTATACTGAGTGATTTGAGCAAGATCGTAGTTTCTATTTTAGGGTTCTTGAGCGATCTTTACAGATTTGTTGTAAAACTCTGTTACTCTTTGTGAACTTAATAAACCAAAGTCGTAATCAACATTAGTGGAGCTTCAACGAGACATAGCCAAAGGTTGGGTGAACTCGGGCATTCGGGCACAAAAATCCTATGTTTTACTCTGATTCTGCGTTATTACTTTTTGTTGCGCTTACGGTTCTGGGTCATTGTGAACCCTTGTTAATGTAACAAATTATAAAGAGTGTATTAGTGAATTTCATGAAATGGATGGAGGATAATAACATTTATTTTGGAAGTGGGAAAGAAGTTTCCAACAATTGATTTGAATCTTATGAAGGCGGCAGAGACATCGGATTATCGTTTAATTGGATAAACCCAAATGAACTTTTGAAAAATGGTCATACAAAATTATGTAATTAATCGTCTATAGATTCTTTCAACTGGAGATCTTGGAGCTTCAAACATTTGCTTATGTCGAGTTTTAATCACTGAACTTATTATTCAATTATCTCAATAATCACTGAACTATGTTTACATCTTCGATTGGTTACTGAACTTTAAAATGTCTAGTTTTGATCACAAAAATATGAACTTGTAACGCCCCGAGTTCTAAACACCCCCGAATACCACGCCATCTTTTCAAACTAAATTTAAAAATAATAATTGAGTGGAGAATAACTGAAATTTAAATTCACGTGACTTTATAAAAATTTACTCAAATGATCGACAATTCGAATATGGAAATAACTTGACAAAATAAATAAGTTTGTAATTTCAAATAAAATATTTTTAAAGACTCATTGATAGCTACCTTCATACGCCTCGTCGCCAACTCCATCATCTGCAAAATTAGTTTTAGGAAAATGTGAGTATTTCAAAGAAATACGTAGTAGACTCGTGCACAATAATAATGTGACTTTATAAATACAACACATATTCATGATATTCAAGTCCTAGGTTTCTAAACGATCATCAGTAGTCTCATGAACAAGTAATAAATATAAGTTCAAGTCTCATATATTTAAACAAGTAAATTCTCGTAACATAGTATTATGCTTAAATAAGCAAATAATTCTCATGAACACAATTATACATGCTAAACTTATAATCTAAATAATCATTTATACACATTTTTTAAAAGATAAGTAAATAAGAGTCAACCTTATTTCTCGAGTTTTGAGTGAGAACAGAATAAATTTCTAATTCTTTCGCACCGCGTCTAGTCCTATAAAATAAATTTAAATAACTAAAAATTAGAGACTTGAACAATTTGAGTCTTAAATGATGAGTTTGTGTAATAATAAGGTTTTTGAAAGTTTTAAGAACTAAATAGTGCAATTGTAAGAAATCAGGGGCCACTTCACGTAAATAATGAACCTTGAGACTAATTTGAGTAATTAAATAAACTTTAGGACCGATTCAAAAATTTTCAGAAACTGAAAGGCTGAGATAAAACGTTTTAAAACGTGAGGACTGAATTAAATGATTTTAAGACTTGAGGTACTAATAGGAGAATTTTAAAAAAAATAAAACTTTTAAAAAATATCAAATCCCTCTCTCTCTCTCTCTCTCTCTCTCTCTCTCTCTCTCTCTCTCTCTCTCTCTCTCTCTCTCTCTCTCTCTCTCTCTTCATTTCAAAACTGAGAGAGAGGCGGAGGCGACTAAGGGCGTCTCCCTATCGATTCGAGGCCGCTGCCAGCGCCAACTCTGGAGATGATGTCGTCATCACGTGGCGGGATGGTGAAGGTTGGTGGAGGGGTAGCTGAAGATGATGTTTGATATTGGTTAATAAATCGAGAATTGAAAATCGATTAAAGTGACTTCGTGTCAACTTCGGCTAAATACTCAAAAGCTCGACTCAATCCGTTTAGGAAAAATTGTTTGCCACTTCGCCGCTTCGGGGCGCACAAGACACCTTTTCGTAAATGTGCATTGTTTGGAAAGGGTACATGGTTTGGGCCTCAACCATTTCGTTCACACCCTTTCATGATCTATATATAGGACCATTTGGGTGTCCTATTCCTCACTTTTTGATATGCAAAACATCTCTCATCCTCACTTCTCTCCTAAATCAAAATCATTTCATTTATTTTGATTTTCCTTCATTGCATCCTTTGGAGTACATTAGCCTAATTTTGGTTCGTTGTACTTGTGTTTTGGAGTGCTACAAACACAAGTGTAGCCGTTGTATCTTGGGAGTCGATTGCCATTATCCGTAGGCACCGTTGCGGGGCAAATTCGACTTAAGGACAAAGAGTCCAACTCTTGCCTCGGCTTTGTCCCTTCTTTTCTTCTTATTTGTACTTTCCTTGCCGTTACTCTGTCCAATTTTCGGCTTGGATTTACAAATTTTTCATTCTACTTATTTGGCGTCACTATTCACAAATCCATCCAACAGATGAAGGCTTTGGCTATTTCTTCGGAAAAAATTGAGGTTGTTGGGCTGTTACTTGGAGCTGCAATTCTGGCAATAACTTCGATCGAAGTGGCCGGCAGTCAAGGTGAGTTATTTGGTTAGTTTATTTCTTGGTTTTTGGGTTTGTTTGGATGTCAAAACTCCAAGTGGGTGGTGGTTGTGATGCTCGGTTGTGAAGGGCAGTGGGTTCGATTATGGTAGATTGGTTTTGCTTGGGAGTTTGTCGGTGCCAGATTATAAGGGTGAAACTTGTGATGTGTGGACATTGGTTTTGTACAGATTGTGGGAACGGGGTTTGGTTATTGCAGTATTTGAGTTTGGTTCGTTGATGAATTTCGATGAAGAAGGCAGTGAGCTCAATTGTGCTTTGATGTATGTGAACGAAAGTCCATGTTTTGAAAGCGGTGTCGCGGTTAAAATAATATGTGAAGTTTAATTGTTTAATGATTTATGGATTTAATAAAATAAATTGAAATTTAAAATAAATAAAATTTGAGATAAAACTTGAAATTAATTTTGGACTTAATATTTATTGGATTAAAATAAATAAATAAAGTTTTTGGCTTAAAAATGAGAATATTATTTGAAACTTTAAAATCGAAAATTGGATTAAAGATTAAAACAAATTTATATTTTCATCATATAGTCTTGAAATAATAATATCGCTATACGAGAGCGCTAATTTTTTAAAATAGTGATCGTTAAGATTGGAAAGTTGTAGTGACAAGTTCGGTAAAACTAACTTTTAAATTTGAAAATTTTCTCGGTCGCTACAAAACTTATGTAAATGTCGAATTTTGAGCATTAAATTTATCAAAATGGTGGACGTTAGTCATTTACTTAACTTTCGTAACACAATTGATGACGTGGTAGATGAAATGTATAGGTAGTGTCACGTTACTTTCAACCGGCTAATCACGACATACCAAATTACAATGTTAGAAAGCTTTAAAAAGGTCATCGATTAGTAACTACAATTTTAAAATATTTTCGATTGTTCACTAAATTTTAAGCTGATCGAGTTTTGGTCACTAAATTTGTAAAGATGTCACCACTGACCTGAAAATTTATAAACGCTCTTTCAAATTTTCAAAATTTATAAACGTTATTTCAAATTTTCAATTGTATATAACAAATCAAAAGTAAAAAATGTTTTTAAAAATTTAGTTACCAATCGAGGTAGTTCTTAAAAATTTCTTAGCAATTTGATGTGCCATAATTGGTCGGTTGAAGGTGACGGGCATTCCGTCTATCATGTCGTTAATTTTGTTACGAAAGTTAAGTCAATGACTAATGTCCACCATTTTGATAAGTTTAGTGATAAAAAATCGACATTTACATAAGTTCAGTGATTATTGGGACAATTAACATATAATTTAATGATCAAAACTAGGCATTTTAAAGTTCAGTGATTAGTCAAAGACGTTTACATAAGTTCGGTGATCAAACTTGATAATTTAAAGTTCAGTTATCGATCGAACACATAGACATAAGTTTAGTAATAATTGGGACAATTAACTCTACAATTAGGGAAATGAGCCTTTGATAGATAAAGAAATTGGAAATTTACTTAAAATAATGCTAAACATACAAAATGCATGACACATTAGATGACACATCACTCACATACAGGGGGGTCCACAGTGTACGAACCCCCCTCCATGTGAGGGATGTATCATCCAATGTGTAATCAATTTTGTGTGTATAGCATAGTCCATTTATTTATGAGATAATATCGAAGGAGCATGCTTTGAAACTAGATAATGCAAGGATGGGAAAAGAGGGAATGAAATTTTTTTGCTGCAACGAGCTCAATGCCCTTGTTGTAAAAAACCCCGATAGGGATGAATATGAGATGCTGGTTTATAAATTCATTTATTTATGATTTTAAGATAAAATGTAGTGGTTAAAAATTAGAGAAAGAAAATGTATGTGATAAAAAAAAAATTTAAAAAATGTGATTTATAAAATAATTTCTAATCCATTTTTACAAGTTTACCAAGCACATGGTAAGCATCGTTCTTGGCTGTCGTCTATACCTAAATTTGTCGTTTAATTAATTGGCAGATTGCATGAAAGATAATGTATATATATTTTGAATTATTGTTGGACCTAATCGGCCTCCAGCTTTCTTCACCATATTATTGGGCATAATGGGACCCATTGGACTTATTTTTCAGATTTTTTGACATTTGATTTTCTTTGTTTCACAAATATCCAATTTTGGGCAAATTAAAGGAACAATACATAAATAAGGTGTTTAAAGTTACATATTTCAAAAATGAGATTAAATATGTATAATTTTAAAAATCATGTTGTAATTAGGATTAATTAATAAATTAAATAATTAAAATATTTTATTATATATATATATATATATAATACTCTATATTTCAAGTCACAAAAAACAAATTTTTTAGGTTACAAATAATTGTAGAGTAAAAAATTATCAAAATATTAAGTCACAAATTAAACTCAATTTTAGGTCACAATGACAAATTTTTTATATCACAAACTGATTTCAAGGTCACATTATAAAATCAATAGATCAAAAATGTCAAATTAGTAGAACCTGTAATACTTTTAGGTCACAACTTATCAAATTAGTAGTGTTAACCCAAGATAAACTAACCAAGAGGAGGAGGGGGGGGGGGGGGGGAGAATTGATTTATAAAACTTTTTCGATAAATAATCTTAAACTTAAAAATCAATGAGTATAAGTATGAGCACTTAGTATTACAAGTAGCTAAACTATCAATGTAGTGTGCTATAAATGTATGAACTTAATTGATAAAACAAGTATAACACTTAGATATAGTGTTGCACAATATAAATTGATAGAAAAGAGTAAGTGCAATGCAAGTGAGTAAAAGGGATAAGAGATTGTAAACGCGATTTAGGGAGGTTCAATCAACCAACGTGATCTACGTCCTCCGTTACCGAGCTCTCCGTCACGAGCAAGGCCAAATCCACTATATTGATAACTTACAACAAGGAGTACCGAATCCTTAGGTGACTTTACAACAAGGAGTACCTATCCTTTACAATCGAGTTTTCACAAGGATCTCGAAACCATAAACAAAGTACAAATGTGAATTTTTACAATCGAACCAACTCTCTTAACAAATGATATGATCAATACAAGTATCTTGAGTGTTTTAGGATAACACTTCAATAGATAGCAAATATTTAAAGCTCAAGTGTACCAATGATCTCTCTTTCCAAATAATACTTAGTTAAGTATGAAGAGAGATATACACTTCAATAAGTGTTTGGTGATATGAACTCAATCAATGATCAATAATGAAGTAAGAGTATTGAGTTTTCTACAAGATGGAATTCTTGATAAAGATATGAAATAATTTTGAACAATCAAGAGATTCCTTGCAATAAATGAAATAGAATGTAAAATAAAGTAAGCTCAATAATTTTCTCTCTTAAATGCTCTTGTAAGTTGGTAGAAATGAATGCAAGAGAAGTGGCTATTTATAAATCAAGAATTTGAGCTTCAGGTTGTTTCGGTCGACCATTTCTACACTTTCGATCGACCGAAAGTTCAAAACTAGCCGTTATACTATTTGAGCCGTTAGACTTTCGGTTGAGCAAACATTTTCGGTTGATCAAAGTTTCGGTCGATCACGTGTATTTCGGTCGACCGAAAAAGGAAAAATTGGAATTTTTATTTTTATATCAAAAAGTTTATTTTTCCAAAAACTATTTCATGTTATGATTTGAAAAATCATTTTTATGCAATTAATGATTTTTAGAAATAATTTGAGCTTTATAGACTTGCTAAAAATTGATGAGTCGATACCTTTACAAATGAGTTGAAATTTTTCAACGTAAATCTTCTAAAGCTTTAATTTTCGGTCTTCGACGATCTTGTTCACTTCAAATCTCTTTTATGATCGCTTTGTACTACAATGGATGACGATTTTGATCTCGGAGTATCCAGATGACACATATATGATAAAACTCAAGAATTGAAACCATTAGTAATACAAGAGATCTTGTTTGTTATAATTAAAACAATATATACGTGAATAGTCATAGGTCAACAAGTAGGTCACGAATCTTTGAAGTGATGATTATCAAATTATTAGGTCACCACCACTTCTTCCTCCATCGTCGCCACTTCTTCCTCCACCACAAGCATAACCCCAGCCCATCTCCACATTCCAATGCCCACATCCTACTCCTCTGTCACCACCTTCACGCCGATAGCACCACTTCACGCCGATAGCACCATGAGTAGATGGAGCAGCAGCACCAGTCATGCAAAACACCACTAGATCAAAGCACCACAACCACTAGATCAAAACATTATCATTACTGAATATCGTCGTTGCCACCTACGTTATCGCTGCCACTAGGGGTGGACGTGGTTCGATTTGGTTCTGGTTCTAAAAGAACCAAACCAAACTGTAAACCGATGGTTTTTTACTAATGGAACCAATTGGTTTTTTCAAAGATATGGAACCAAACCGGAACCAAACCGCTCGGTTTTGGTTTGGTCTGGTTTGGTTCTGAGACCATTACTTGAATTTTTAAATAATAAATGTAGATTAAAACCTGTTTATATCCGCTTCTTCATTAGAATCCATCTACATCATTACTAAATAGAAAATGAAATTTTTAGTTAACAAAACAAAGATTTAGAAAAAGTAACATGTTATTATAAGTCAAAGAAGAAGAAACTAATCTGAAGGAAGCTCGTCGACCTGTTGAAATTTAGAGAATCGAACATAAAGGCAGTTTAGACTTATAGTTACAGATTATGATGAAGTTCTGAATCCCATTCTACCGTGGTGCCGTGTGAGTTAGGGATGTAATTTGCAATTTGAGTTTGAGTTAACTCTTGAGAATTGATGAATTGGGTCGAGGTTTATATATACATAAATTTTAAAAAATAAACATCATTGTCGTCGATGGTAACTAAGGAGTGCAACGATTGTTGTGTTATAGGAGTGTAAGTAAAGCAGTGTGAATGCATGCGTATTTATAATGGAAAAGAAGAAAAACGAATTAGAATTAGAATTTAGATTTATGATTTAAAATCTTTGTCTAATATGAAATGAGATAAAATGTATGTTAAATAACATTTTTGTACATTTCACATTTATAATTTTATATTTTAATTTTTTGGTGAGATGAATATCCACTAATTTGTAAAAAATATATATATAGTTTGGTTCTTGGTTCTGGAAAGAGAACCGGAACCAGAACCAAAACCGAATGGTTCTTGATTCTAAGAACCAAACCATTATTTTTTTTATGTAGAACCGAACCAAACCGCTTGGTTCGATTTGGTTCTGGTTTGGTCTGGTCTGGTTCGGTTATTTTGTCCACCCCTAGCTGCCACCTCCACCGCCACCACCTCCATCTCAACCTCAACCAAAAAAAGAAAAAGAAAATAAAATAATGCAGTCAGCTCACCAACATCATGACCGTCGACACCAATCCACCAGATTTCCGCATGCCAATGCACCACCGTATCCACCTCATCGTAACCAGTCTCTCTACGCCCACTTCTACAATGCCGTCGGCACCGCTGCGGAGGCCTTCTAGCTAATGTTTTAATCTCATGTACATATCGTCGTAACACCATCTCACAGTGTCGCCACAACCTCCGCAGCTTTCACCACCACCAATATCAAAACTCCTACAAAATAGTTTTCTAACAAATCCCATTTTACAGATCCCACTTGACGATTATCACTGTCACCGCCACTCCTTGTCAGAACCACCATTGGACTGAAGCAACGACAGTGCTATAACAAAATAGCACCACCACTTGTGTGCAAAACACCACTAGAACTGTTAAGCAGACCACCACCACTAGATTTGAAGAGAAGTGGCGCCACGATTACCTTGAAATCCCCGCTTCCATCGGCACGAGCGATTTTTCCGACGACGTTCAGGGTGGTGGCTGGAGTCCGAACGGGCATGTGTGGCTATGGAGATGAAGGGCGGAGGTGATGATGTCTGATTGGGGGAGAAAATGAATGATGGGAGAAAATAATTAGGGTTGAAGGTTGTAGTGTGGTGTGAGATTGGGATATGGGTTGGAAATTTAATTTTAGATTATTTTAAGTTATTAATTAATTACAACTTGAAATATGAACTTATATAAGTTCGATCTTATATTTGAACTTGATTCTTATAAAACATGTGTAGGTGTAATTTCCACGCAAATTAACCAGTGATCACTAAATTTTAATCAGATTACTATTAACCATCAAATTTTAAACGGTTTCTAAATGTCTAACTCAACTTTCCACGAAGCTACTTGTCCAATACCCAACATTTAACAATTCTTCAATTCTTAACATAACGTCTTACGTGGTTAGAAAATTTCAAACGTAGCATGTGATGACATTAATTTTCATCGAGTGATCAAATTACATCACATGTCACAGTTGAAATTTGATGATTGAGCGAGAATTAATATTATCACATCAAATTGCATCACGTGCCATAGTTTAAATGATGACATGTTTGATTGATGCAATTTGACAACAATACAAGAATAATGAAGCCACGTATCATGAATGAAATTTCTAGCACGTAGGACGTCCGGTTAAGAATTAGAGATTGTTAGACGTTGAGAGATGGACGGATAATTTCGTGGAAAGTTGGACGAGAGCTCAAAAACCTTTGAAAATTCACCTTGCAATGAAAAAAGGTTTTGTATATGAAAAATTTAGGTACAAGCTTTTTAACTATAAACAAAAAGGGCTTTCAAAAATTTCCTCCTAAACTTTTAAGACCAACTCCTATTTTTTCATATTCAATTCAATTAGTCCAACTCGTGCGATGCATGAGTGTTGTTTGTAATTATGTATATAACAGTATTATTGCACATGAATAATCAAAAGTAAGATATTGTAAAAAATGAGATGAAAATGACTTGTAAAAAAAAAATAAAATTTTTAAGAGACAATTTTAAACGACTATAAATTTTTCTAAGTTTGAGGGTTGTAATTCGAAAATAATATGATAAAATGCTATGTGAGAACTCCGGATTGCATATGAACAATGAGAAATAACATTTTGTCAAATTATGATTCATCAGCTGTTACATAATTTCGAAGATGAATTTATAATTTTTTGTGAGCTCTTTGAGTAGTATATTAAAAAAATACTTTTTCCTAAAGTATGTATGATTTTAAAAAATGTGACGAAAATTGACTCGTGGCAAAAAAAATTTATTAAAGGATCATTTTAAATGATTATAACTTTTGCTACGATTGACAAATTTATAATTCGAAAAATAATGTAATAAATTATCGTGCGAGAACTTTACATTGATATCAAGATTTTGCTATTATGATTTCATATAAGCCAACAAAGATGACCAAAAAAAGTAAAGTAAAGTGTAAATTATTTTTTTTAAAAAAAAACTCACTAAAGGACAAATATGATCTAGCCATAAATGAATAGTGGTTTCAACACCCTCTCTTATAATAGACAAGTAAGGAGATTATGTATAAAATAGTATTATTGCACATGAATAATAAAAAGTAAGATATTGTCAAAAATGAGTTCAAAATGACTCGTGAAAAAAAAAACATTGTTAAGAGACAATTTTAAACGGCTATAAACCTTTCCAAGTTTGACGGTGTTGTAATTCAAAAATAATGTGATAAAATATTATATGAGAACTCCAGATTGCATATGAACAATGAGAAATAATATTTTTTCAAATTATGATTTATCGACTGTTACATAATTTCGAAGACGAATTTATAGTTTTTTTTGCGAGTTCTTTTAGTATATTAAAAACTCACTAAAGGCAAATTATGTATGATTTTCAAAAATTTGACGAAAGTTGACTTGTTAAAAAAAATAAAAAATTGTTAAATGATCATTTTAAATGGTTACAACTTTTGTTACAATTGACAATTTTATAATTTGAAAAATAATGTGATAAAGTACTGTGCGAGAACTTTATATTGATATCAAGATCTTTCTATTATGATTTTAATTGAGCGAACAAAGTTGATAAAACGTAAAAACTAAAGTATAAAAAGAAGTTAAAAAAAAAAATATCACTAAACGACAAAAATGATCTACTATAAGTGAATGGCGGTTTCAACACCCACTCTTAGCATCTTAAAAGTTGAATGAAAAGCAATTCCTCTGTTCATCCATGGACATGGAGAACCTAAACTATTATCTTCTTGCCTTACCTATAGTTCTCTTCATCATATTGAAATATCTTATATCTTATCCTCAACAAAAGTCACCACCAAGTCCACTACCACTTCCAATTATTGGTCATTTTCACCTTATCAGGAATTCCGTCCACCAATCACTAGCTGCACTATCATCCCGATATGGTCCCATTATTTCTCTCAGGTTTGGCTGCCGGTCGTTTGTTGTGGTTTCTTCTCCATCCGCCATAGAAGAATGCTTCACGAAAAACGACATAGTATTTGCCAATCGGCCTCGGTGCATGGCCGGTGATCGAATGACATACAACTATGCCGCCTTGGCTTGGTCACCCTATGGCCATCTCTGGAGGATCCTCCGCCGTGTAACCACCATTGGACTTTTCTCTTCACATAGCCTCCAACAGTCAGCGAATATAAGAGAAGAAGAATTACAACCCCTTCTTCATTTCTTGTTTAAAAGCTCAAAGGATGGAAGTCAAAGAGTTGACTTGAATTATTTGGTTTCTGTTTTTTCTTTCAACGTTTTGATGAGAGTTATTAATGGAAAACGGTGTGTTGGAGAGGAAGAAATTGAAACTGAAGTTGGAAAACAGATCGTAAAAGATGTTAGGGGGATTTTCTTTTCAAGTCTGTCACTTGGCGCTTGTGATTTTTTTCCTGTATTGAGGTGGGTTGGTTACAAGGGCCAGGAAAAAAATCTGATATCAGTGCACAAAAAGAGAGATGATTATATTAAGATTTTGATAGATAAGGTTAAAGAGAATGATATTAGGTTTTCTAATTCGCGGGAGAAGAACAATTTGATTGAAACTCTGTTGTCTCTTCAGGAATCAGAACCTGATTTATACTCCGATGATGTTATCAAAAGTATTATACTGGTAAGTATCTCTCTCTCTCTCTCTCTCTCTCTCTCTCTCTCTCTCTCTCTCTCTCTCTCTCTCTCTCTCTCTCTCTCTCTCTCTCTCTCTCTCTCTCTCTCTCTCTCTCTCTCTCTCTAACGTTTAATCAAAAGGGATTGGCATTTAACCCTTATTCGGTGCTAATTTTTTCCATAAAAAATCATACTTTTTTTACATTAATCAATCTCAATCATTCAAAAAAGTCAAGTCTACAATTTTTTACTTTTCAAACTATTTTTTAACCATACGATTTCTCAAAATCAATTTTTTTTTTTTTTTTTTTCAAAAACTAGAATTTTGCTAAGCCTTTGTTAAGTACCTTTGAAGGCATCTACTATGGTAGATTGAAGATGTGGGCCCACTATTCACAGTTTGCGCTTGTTGCTGTTGTTTAGACAATGATTGTAGCAGGAACAGAAACCTCATCAGCCACAATAGAATGGGCTATGTATCTCCTCTTAGATCACCCGGAGGCATTACACAGGCTAAGAAAAGAGATTGACGACAATGTTGGACACGGACGCTTGCTAAATGACTCTGATCTTGCTAAACTCCCCTTTCTACGTTGCGTGGTAAACGAGACGCTAAGACTGTACCCTCCGGTGCCGCTGCTTTTACCTCACTGTTCATCGGAAGATTGCATTGTAGGGGAATATAAAATTCCTAAAGAAACAATCTTGTTGGTGAATGCTTGGGCTATGCACAGGGATCCGAAGGTGTGGGACAAGCCTGAACAGTTCAAGCCAGAGAGATTTGAGGCAATGGAAGTGGAAAGAGAAGGCTTCAAATTTATGCCTTTTGGAACGGGGAGGAGAGCCTGCCCTGGAGCCAGTATGGGTTTGCGAACTATTTCGTTGGCATTAGGTGCATTTGTTCAGTGTTTTGAGTGGGAAAAAGTAGTAGCAGTAGAAAGTGACAACATGAATATGAAATCTAATTCAAAAATTACTATGTTTGCTACGCCTTTGGAGGCCATGTGCATTCGCCGACAACAGACTGTTTCTCTTCTCACACAACTTTGAACTAGTCAAAGACCATAATAAGTTTTGCTACATGTACAAACAAGTTTACAAACACGGTACTTGACAATAATTTTGTGATTTATACATCACATAACTAGATAATCAACAATTATGATATAGCCACATCACTATTTGTATACTTATTTATATATTTTATTTGTACAAGTAGCAATTTCCTTAGTTTTATATGTGTATGTTTAATTCCTTTCAGTGCTGAGAGCCAGTTTTTACTTGCAACGAGTTGTTTTTTTAATACTTTTTTTTTTTTTTTTTTTTTTTTTTTCAAGAGTATTTGTGTTTTCGTATGAGTGATTCTTATTGTAAAAAATTAAGGAAAATGACGAATAAACGGTAGAGAAGTTTACGTAGACTTCTCTTCTACGATGAGATATTTGTACATCTGTAATTCTGCACGTGTAGCATGATTGAAAAATTAAATATAGTAGAAGCTATTTTCCCGTCTACCCGTGTTGTGTTCAAACCATTGTGCATTTTGTCACTTGTTTGGATCAATTGGTTTGACTGTATATGTAAATTGCTGCATGATTTTATTTTTTTGTATTTTTGTATTTTGTATTTTTTATTTTTAAAAACATAGTAATAAGAACATTTAAGATTTTCCCACTTCATTCTTCTATCAATTAGTCACTGTTTTGAGTAGTAGAGAATAAATAAAAGTACAAAAATGATGCTTTTATATTATATCAATTTGATGTGATCAAGTAAGTACGCATCATTTTCTATATTTCTACACAATATTATATATTATCGCATTAATCGATAATGTTGTCATGAAACTAAGTAAAGAAGCTCGCCTCCAGGACATATCTCCCAGTGGTAATGTGGAGGGCTGGTAAGGATGTGTAGGGTTCGAATTCTGAAATATTGAATTTGTGCCTTGTCGTCAGCGGGAGTTACCCAAACTTTGGACTTACTATCAAGTCTTTCACCCGGCTCTAGGAGGCATAACTTGCGATTAACTTCCTCAACCAATGATTCAGGGTAGGATCGATTGGAGCCCTCAAAGTGTGGGTACACCCTTTTTTTTTTTTTTTTTTTTAAGTAAAGAAGCTCATCTATATTTGGATCTTTGCTAAAAGCTGATGCAATGAACAAAGAAAATAACTATTCAGTTGGGCACTATTACAAAAACTAGTCATCATCTCATCTTCATCCATCAAAATTGAAACCCTAGTAAGGAAAATGCAAAATGGATATATTGGTTGTTATGGAAACTGGTGTTACACAATCATTTGTTACTCACATGTTAACAT
Organism: Ligustrum vulgare; assembly: GCA_963555705.1. NCBI lineage: Eukaryota > Viridiplantae > Streptophyta > Magnoliopsida > Lamiales > Oleaceae > Ligustrum > Ligustrum vulgare. The sequence continues at coordinate 34,861,531 of OY743184.1, read as the reverse complement.
ATAAAACCTTCATGCCTCCCCAAGTGACTAAAATGGGGGTTAGCTGTGCTTTCAGTCAATGGTTGAATATTTAATTAAAAATAAGAAACGAAAGAAAACAATTAATTACAAAAAATGTATAATTACACATACCTTTATTTATTTATTTATTTTATAGTTCGTATGTTTACCGATCCAAGAATATTTTTTAAATGTTATAATTTAAATTGATTTAGAGCTTAAAATGAGAAAACAAAATTACATTTAAAAAGAATTTGTAAGAAGTAAAAAAAAAAGAAAGATATATAAGTGATATTTAAATATACTAGTAGCAAGCACATACTTTGCACGTCTTATGTATACGAAGAATAAAGAAATGTTTTTAAGTACTAATACAGTTTTTGAAATTAGTTTACGTAATTGATACTGTTAGAGAAAAATTTAAAATAGCAAATTGACTTCAATTCTTAATAAATAAATCATGTGACATATTAAGAAGTAATTATATGATATTATAAAATATTAGGCAAATCAATATTTGTCTTATAGAATATTTATGACAAGTCACGAAAAAAAATGAAAAAATTGTGCATAAATAAATTAAATTAATTTGTGAGCATATTTTTACAATGAAAAAATTTAAATATTAGGCTCATGTTTGAAATAAATTAAAATAATATTTTAATTCAAATCAAAGTAATCAATTAATTTTAACCACACATTTCATCAGATCCATAACTTTTCAACAATATTTTATTAATTTCAGTGAAAATCTATTAAAGATTTTATTTTAATCATCACCAAACAGTGACTATATAATTTTAAACTAAAACTTTAGTTTGATTTTTTATTTTCCAAAGAGTATAGAAATTATTTATTTCATATTCTTAATCGGAATAATTAAAAAAAATATTTTTCTTATAAATTAATTGATAATTTTGATAAGAATTCAAGTGGGTTCAAAAATAAAAAGTTTCACACTCACTCTACTTATTTGAAAAAAAAAGCGTGGTAATTAAATAATAATTATTTGAATTAATATGGAAAAAAATCATTAAAAATATAAACATATTCTTTGAATTGTTCAAAGATTGTGTTTATAAACGAAATAATATTGCCCAAGAAAGTGTTAAAAGATAATTGTATGAACTAAAAATAGAAAAAATCTATTAAACGCATAAATGCACTCTATGAATTGTTCAATGGAGTTATCCTGAGATATGAAATTCGATGGGATAATATTCTAAAAGTAAATTAAAAAGTAACTACACTAAATTTATATTAACCACACATTTCAACAGATCCACAACTTTTCAACCACATTTTATTAATTTCTATCAAAATTTATTAAAAATCTTATTTTAATCATCACCAAACATTGACTATATAAATTTAAACTAAAATTTCATTTTATGATTTTTTTTTTTTGCCAAAGAGTTTTGAAATTATTTATTTTATATTCTTAATTGGAAAATAATTGAAAAAATTATTTTTATTTTTATATAAATTAATTGATGATTTTGATAAGAATTTAAGTGAATTTAAAAGTATCTATTTTTTTTTTTTATAAAAAAAAGGTCTGGTAACTGAAACATAATTGTTTGAATTAAATATAGAAAAAAATTATTAAAAACATAAAAAAATGTTCAAAGACTGTGTCTATAACAAAATATTATTGCCCAATAAAGGGCTGAAGGATAATTTTTTGAATTAAAAATAGAAAGAAAATGTATTAAACGCATAAACGCACTATTTGAATAGTTTAATGGATTTATCACGGGAAATGAAATTCGATGGACAATCTAAAAAGTATATTATAAAGTAACAACGCTAAATAATATTAATTGAATAATCAATTTCGATTTAGTCAACATGGATAAATTAATATTTTTGAAATAACAACTAAAATAATTGTGAAATAAGTTTTAATAAATGAATTAAGGGAATTATTGAGAAACAAATAATAATATGAGGATAAAATGGAAAATCAAAAAATTCTCACGCATCCATACTTTTATGATATTGTAGATGTAAATGTAGATTAAACAACGGCCCTGCTTCTATACATTTAACTTTATATACTAAGATATCATTTATGCATCTCATTTTATAAGAGCAACGCTGTTATTTAACTCACAAGAAATAATACTTTATCACTTACCGTTCACTTTATTTTGCAACGCAAAATATTCTCACGAGTGTACGAATTATAAAAAGTAATAAAGTGGACTTTTTGAGTTTGAGTTATCTTTCTCATGAGGATTGTAATTAATTACCGAAATGTTTTAGTTCTCTTCTTATTTGTGTAAGGTTTCGGGTCATATATGCACAACGAAAATTAAAAGACTTGATATGAAAGCCCTGATCAACCTTGCACTTAGATTTAATCTATGTTAAGAATTGTACCTTGGATGAATCTCGTAGATCTAAAATCTGGTACATGATGCAGGAATCTCATCACCATAGCCGTTCAATCGTCTAGCCTCTAATAGTAATCCATACAACAAGCTAGGATCTGGAAGAGGTTGTGTTAGCAACCCAAGACGACTCAAAATCCAATTGTCTTTTAACTAATCTAGCATTTATATATTTATGCTAAACCTAATTAGAGTAGAGATAATGAACTTGAACCAACCCAAGTTCGGCCTAACTAATTGGGTTTGGAAACTATTCCAACAATCTCCCACTCGTATAAAATTCAATTCCAGATCTTAATTCTTGTTTTTGTGTGTGACCCATGAGATTCCATTCATGGCGGTGACGTCGTATCATTATTATTCCAATCTGATTGGAATAAAATGAATTGAAATCTTTATTTCTAATTCATCCTCAATTCACCAAAATCAATTAATTCTGTTCATATCCAAGATTTACTTCTAGTAATGTATCAAGGCAATCAACGTGAATGGAAATATCACGTGGTTTTGAAAAAAACTAGTTTATGTGCGGTTACCGTGGAAATATAATCCCTTCATCAATATAATCCAATTGATTAAGAGATATGGATAGCATCAATCCCAATTATGTAATTTGTTTGCTAAAATCGTGTACCACAAACGTGCGGGTCGTGTTCAAGTAATAAAGTGGATTTTTTGAGTCTGGGTTGTCGATCTCACGAGGAATGAATACTCAATTAAGCAATAAGTTTTTGGATTTTTTTTTTTTTTAAATAAAACATAAACAAACTAACTATAAATTCTAACAACAATAAAGAAAATGGAATATCAACAAGTTAGGATTCATGATTTCACTTAAACAATACTTAATTAATTTGCAATTTTGTAAATAAAATTAACTACTAAAGATAGACAAATGAAAGACAATAAACATAAACATAAATCAAAATACACAATATTAAACGACAATAATCATAAATTCAAGTGCTTGAAAGTAAATAACTCAAAATACATAAATAAACATAAAATAACTAAATGAAGTTAAGTAACACAAATCATCCCAACAAAATACTATTTAGCCCATGTTATATAAATGATACAAATGAGAATATTTATAACAATATATTACAAGTTTGACAAAATAATAGAGAAAATACAAAGTTATAGATAAAACCATTTTTGAGTCTTGGCTATGATTTCCCCAAATATTTCACCACTTTAGATGTATTCTCCTTGCTCTTGATTTGTTCTCCAAGATTATAAGTAGTAGAAAAGGAAACAAACTAAAAATAAAATCACATAAGAAGAGGAGAATCTTCGCTATGCATTTCTGGGAGAATCTTCTACTCTTCCAATAATCATTTCAAATCACTTGATAGAGTTAGAAGAGGAGAAGCTTTTGCGGGTGGTGAGAAAATATAAGAAGGTAATAGGATGAACCATTGCAGATATTAGAAGAATTGGCTCATCCATATGCATGCATAAGTTTTTGATGGAAGATGAATCGAAAAAGACTGTGGAAGGACAATGAGGGTTAAACCCGACCTCAAAAGAAGTTGTCAGGAAGGAGATCTTGAAGCTACTTGTTGCAGGGATCATCTATCCAATATATGATAGTACTTGGGTTAGTCCAGTTCATCTTGTGCCCAAGAAAGGGGGGATAACAGTTTTGGAGAATGAGAATAATGAGCTCATACCTACAAGAATAGTAATAGGTTGGAGAGTGTGTATTGATTATAGAAAATTAAATACAACCACAAGGAAGGACCAAATCACGTGTCCTTAACATATTTCAAGAGTTTAAAATTTAATTTAATAACCATTAGGATCCCAATTTTGATGATAAAGAAATTTCCTCAACCGTTGATTCAAATCCATTCCCGATTGACACCTGATCCTCGACCGATTTCTATAATTCCCACTTTAGTACTTATCACTTCACTTGAGGCTAATAATATAACATTGTGATCATAAAATCTTATACCTAATCTCCAAATTGTGTTACTTACTTATCTAGGTCTAGGATAGCCTTAATCAATCTGAAATAAAAGTGAGACTTACTGAAAACATTTTACATTGAGGTTACAAAAGCATAAACAACCCCACTTTATAAGTCATATATACATGCATTACAAGATTTCAAAATACAGTACATAAGATTTTAGAACCAAAAGATAGCCCACAAAATAACCCTGTTGGTCGTCATCCATGTACATCGATCCTCGAAATCCTGTAAGAGCTTCACAGCCAGTAAGGTCATCTATGAAGTTTCATGCTCACCTAAAATGCAAGAACTACATGAGCTAATGCCCAATAAGTAAAAATCATGCATGCCATGATTATGAATACATAATCGTGCAATTTCCTTCAAAAACATAAGGCTATAAATGTATTATATTCAAATATTGACCAAGATGAGGTCAAAACATTTTGATTGAAATCTTTTCTTTTCACTGGGCCCTTGACCAATCTACTTTTCTTTGGAAAGAGCTTTGTGCAATAACAAATCAATATCAATAATCCAATGGCCAATATGTCATCGACACAGTCGAGTGGACCAGCCTCTTGTGACCACTAGAGGTACATCTCCTATCGGCCTCTATGATCACCCAAGAAGTATTCCACACACGGTGTCAATAATCATAATATAACAAAGGCACAGTCAATTGGTCTACCCTCCCGTAACCCACCAAGGACTCCCACTATCTCTCCTTGTGTTCACCAAGAGGTCTCACTTACTTGCTAACAAATATCACAGCATGCCTCAGTGCCCTAGTAGTGGTCAATAAAACATTTTGCAATATGATTCACTTCTCAAATCATGTTGTGCATTGTAGATATCAAACTTTATGGTATGTCGTGCATGCACGTGCCAATGCTCATGCATAAAATACATGATAAAAATGATGTCTAGAACACATTCAATCATCGTGTTCAACATAAGATATAAAACTTTCCAACAATTACTATGCTCTTGCATTGTAGTTGTAAATGGATTTTTACTTACCTTTCCCCTTTGTGTGTGTGTTCTCTACGGTGTAAGTCAAGTCCTTTCCACTTAAAGGCGTCAAAAAACCTGTATTGTTACGTAGTATCAAACACGGCTCTTAAGTTCACAAGTTTAATACACACATTCTTTCACTAGGACCACTAATGTCAAGACAATCTAGATAACACTATGACTTCAAATAGTAGTCCCAAACTTCCCCCTATTTCCAAGTTCAATGCAGGTAAAACACATTTATTTGGATCAATAATGTCCTAACACTCATTCAAATCAACTTCCCAAGCTTTAGAGGTGAATGGTAAACATGCAAGGGTGAAACTATGCAAAATCTGAAAATGGACAGATTCTGATTTTAAATTTCAGCTGTGGCGCAGGTTGATTCATTCCATTTTCACACCCTTCATGATATCCATTCATTCCAAAACTCTTACCATAAATTTATGACCTATGTGTGAAGGTAATCACGTGCCAAATCACAAAAATTTCAGGACTTAAAGCCTAAAAAAAAATTCATTTCACAGTACATCAAACTAAGAATTTCACAAAGGCTGTTTTGAGTTCCACTCTAATTATCATGATTCAAGTCAGGTTCTACCCCAAAAACTCATTTCAACACCTTTAAACTCATATATAAACACATTGAAATGGATAAATATAGTATTTCTGAAGATATAACTCAAAACCAATTGCTAAATCATCAAAGATCATCAATTCCAGATTCTGCCTTTAAGGTTGTACTCACTTTCTTTCAATAACTAACCATTCTCTTGTCATCATAAATTCACCAAAACATAACAACATCCCTTAAATCAAGTTAATAAATTAAATAGGTCATAAAAAACCCAAAATAAATGGATTAAAACCTCAAAACCGTGATACTTACTAGTGAAGGACTTCAATGCCCAGATTCTGTCTTTCTTACTTCTGTTCAGCTTTCTAGTGTTCTCTCTCACTTGGAAGCATTTGAGGACGTTTTTAGGGAGTTTTTTTGTGTCTTAAATGGTATGGATAAGGTTTAAATGAGCTGGAGTCGTGATAAATTCCTTAGGGGTTAAGAAACAAACTAGCAAAGCACAAGTGGACATAAGCAAGCATGAGGTGGCAGCTTCCTATTTAATTCAGATTTTGTACCAACCTCCTTAAGTCCAAATCACATGTCCTTAACATATTTCAAGAGTTTAAAATGTAATTTAATAACCATTAGGATCCCAATTTTGATGATAAAGATATTTCCTCAACCGTTGATTCAAATCCGTTCCCGATTGATTCTCGATCCTCGACCGATTTCTATAAATTCCCACTTCAATACTTGTCACTTCACTTGAGCCTAATAATAAAACATTGTGATCATACCATCTTATACTTAATCTCCAATTTGTGTTACTTTCTTATCTAGGTCTAGGATAGCCTTAATCAATCTGAAATAAAAGTGTAAGATCTCACCGATCATAAGTACAATGCTTTACAAATTATTGTTGAGTCACAATTCATTATCCACCACTTGATCAACCTAATTCTCCACCATAGCTCAACATGAGATTGATTACCTAAGTCGAGAAGTTCGATGAATAATACCTTAAAACCTCAATAATTGAATGTATCATTTCAACAGAAAGCACAATGAATCATCAATGTATATGTAAATGGAAATGTCAACAATATGTGATGCATGAATGATATTGGCCAAGTTTTAGTTTGAAGTCTCCCATTTATTGATCAGATGTTGGAGAAACTTGTAGGTCACTCTCACTACTGTTTTCTTGATGGCTACTCAGGGTATAATCAGATTACCATAGCTTCGGCTGACCAAGAGAAGACAACATTCATGTGCCCTTATGGTACTTTTGCTTTTAGGAGAATGTGATGCGTGTCGCAATGCACCAAAATAATAAATAAATCCTTACTCGTCAAATATTAATTAATAATGTAGAAGCGAGAGTAAGGGTCGATCCCACGAGGAACGGAAACTAATTTTAGTTGTTCGATCAATTAGAATGGAATGAGGGTTTGTTGTTTGGAATTGCTTGAATAGAAAATATGCATAAAAATAAATAATTAAATATGACTAGAGAATTAATATGAGAAGAAATCTTGTTCTCAGGTTCGGTTGTGTCCTTAATTAATGTTATATCTTTCCTTGTAACGTGTTTCTATTCCTAATTCAATTATCAATCATAAATAATCAACAAGCTCTGATTATCTAAATTCTTCCTTATGTGTATTGATTCAAAATAAGCTCTTTGAACCAATTCTAGCCATGGACAGTCCCAAACAAGCTCTTAGGATTTAATGCACGACTAGTATGAAAATTTAGAAGAATAGATTGAATTGGATCTTTAATTACACAAGCTCGAATTAAACAATCCAAGTTGAATTATTACTAAACCTGCACGAGATTTATTTGCTACTAAAGTAAAGATTCAATGACAATTACGGATCAAGAATCTAAACATAGCATATTCATGAATCCAAAGATCAATAATCCAATTGGCCAAATTAAACTATTAATCAAATAAACTCAATTGAACATTCAAAACATAATAATCCAACAATTGAAATAAAGGAATAAATTCACGCTACTAATTTGTAGGAAAAGAAAATAACATAATTAAATTGACACAACTTCCCCTTTGAACAAGATATGAAATTTAGCCTAGCATGATTGTGGTAGATTCTTCAAGTTGCTTCATGGATTCCATTGTTGTTGATATTCTTGCACTTGAAAATCTCCCAAGAATGCTCTATATTTTTCTCTCAATTTTCCTCAATGTGTAGCCTCTTTCAAAAATAATAAAAGTCTCTTTTTCTTGTCATGAAATTCCCTTTTTATAGCCTCAATTTCGTGCCCTAGCTTTGGGAGCAAGAAATCCCAAATTATGGAAAGAATTGAAATAAGGAAATTTTTGACTTGAATAGTTACGGCCGTAACTTTCCATTTACGACCGTAATTAGGTTTCTGCGTATTTTTCACAAAGTGAGGTTACGGCCGTAACTTATTATTTACGGCCGTAACATCTTTTCTGCTCATTTTTGCACAACGATATGAAAACGTTTACGACCGTAACTATATGTATTACGGCCGTAACGTATTTGCACCCAAGGTCCTCAATCTTCGATTTTAAGTAAATTTTGGTCCTTTTTCCTTCTTTTCTCTTCCTTTGTGATCCTATACAATATAAAAGATAAAATGCATTAATAATACTTATATAGAATCACATTATGGCATATTCAAGGATACAAGTGTATAAAATAAGCGTTAATATAACACTTATCAGAATGCCATTTGGATTATGTAATGCTCCAGCAACTTTTCTGCGATGTATGATGACAATATTCTTAGATATGGTGGAGAGCTTTATAGAAGTGTTTATGGATGATTTTTCAATTTTTGGATCTTCTTTTGATCAATGTTTGCATCACTTGTCTTTGGTAATGGAACGCTGTGAAGAAACCAACTTTGTTTTGAATTGGAAAAAATGCCACTTCATGGTCAAGGAAGAAATAGTTTTAGGGCACAGGATCTCTGAAAAAGGAATCAAAGTTGATAAAGCAAAAATCCAGGTCATAGAAAAGTTTCTAGCACCTAGCTCAGTGAAAGGAGTGAGGAGTTTTTTGGGACATGTAGGGTTCTATAGGAGTATTATAAAGGATTTCTCGAACATTACTAAGCCTCTTCTCAATTTATTGGAAAAAGATGTTCCATTCAATTTTTCGGAAGAGTGCTTGCTATCCTTTAACACACTCAAAGAAAAATTGACTACAACTTTAGTGATCATAGCTCCAAATTGGAATCTTCCATTTGAGTTGATGTGTGATGCTAGTGACTATACAGTAGATGTAGCTTTTAGTCAAAGAAGGGACAAGGTGTTTCCTGATGAGCAGTTGATGATGATAACAAGCATGATGCACGTAGCAAAGGAAGACAAGGTACCATGGTTTGCAGATTATGTGAATTATTTGACCAGTAACTTCATTCCAACTCACTACTCATATTAGCAGAAGAAGAAGTCTTCAGTGATCTCAAGTACTTTTATTGGGAAGATCCATATTTATATCGCAGAGGACCATATCAAATAATCAGGAGATGTGTACCACATGAACAGATGATTCCTATTTTGGAAAAGTGCCATTCTTCCCCATATGGAGGACACATGAGAGCCAACAAAACAACCGCTAAGATATTGTAATGTGGTTTTTATTGGCCTACTTTATTTAAAGATGCGTTTTCTTTTGTGAAGGCATGTGACAACTGTCAACGCATGGGAAACATATCATCCAGGCAAGAAATGCCACTAAACAATGTCTTGGAGGTAGAAGTGTTTGATGTGTGAGGGATCGACTTCATGGGTCCATTTCCCCTTTCCTACAACAACAGATACATTTTAGTAGTAGTTTATTATGTGTCCAAGTGGGTAGAAGCAAAGGCAACTCCTACAAATGATGCACGGATATTGGTTGACTTTATTAAAAAGAATATTTTCACTAGGTTCGGTGCACCACCGACAATAATTAGTGATGGAGGAGCCCATTTCAACAACAAATTGTTCAAAGCAGTCTTGGCAAAATATAAAACTCATCATTGCATGAGAACTGCATATCATCCCCAAACTAGTGGACAAGTTGAAACCTCAAACATATAGCTTAAGAGAATCTTGGAGACTACATTAAAAGGTTCTTGAAAGGATTGGGCTCACATAGTGATGGCAATGGAGCGGATCGGGGCGGATCTGTGCAGATCCAAATCCGCTCCACGAAATTTTGGATGGGATGGGATCGGATCGGATCAAACAGTAAAAATCTCGGATCATCTCGGGTTTGGATCGGGTTGGATCGAAACAAACATTAAGAAATTTTCGTTATATATTTTCGTTAACGACAAATAAATCAATACATAATTCATAAAATAACTAATATAATATCTAATTCATACAACAAAATATTACATATATAGAGAATTAATGATTTTGTATCAAATTCAATAAAAGATTATATATTTTATATTTAATAATTAATTTTTTTTACATATTTTTTTAATTTTTTAAAAAAATTCGGATCGCGGATCGAGTCGGATCGGATCACCCCTGATCCAAATCCGATCCATTGATCCACGGATTGAGATTTTTTCGGGTCGGATCGACGGATCAATGGATCGGATCGGATTTTTTTGCCATCTTTAGGCTCACAAGCTTGATGATGCACTATGGGCATACAAAACATCTTTCAAGACCCCAATTGGTATGTCTCCATTTCAGTTGGTGTATGAAAAATCTTATCAGTTGCCGGTTGAGTTTGGGCACAAGGTATACTAGGCACTAAAGCAGCTAAATCTGGATATGGATGTGGCCAAAGATCAGAGATTTCTTCAGCTTAATGCATTGGAGCCTATGAAAATGCATCTGTCTATAAGGATCGGACTAAGAAGTGGCAAGTTAAGTACATTCAAAAGAGGAAATCTCAAGGTTGAGATCAAGTTCTTTTGTATAATTCACGCTTGAAATTATTCTCGAGGAAGTTGAGATCTAGTTGGTCGGGGCCATTCACTATTGCAAAAGCATTTCCTTATGGTACTTTTGAGCTTCATCATCTAAAGAAATGTTACTTTAGGGTCAATGGACAAAGAATAAAGTACTATTTCGAAGTTGATTTTCCTAAAGAAAAATCAATCATCGATATTGCAGCGCCGGAATGTTCACAACAAAAAGTCTAGCTTACGACTATAAACCGAGCGCTCGTTGGGAGGAAACCAAACCTTTGTATCATTTTATTTGGTAATTTAGAGTATTTTCTTGCTTTGCATGTAGATTAGGCATTGTTGCATTCTTTTTGATATTTTTTTCATACTCTCATTTTTGAGTTATCATTTTGGGTGTTAAACTTTTGGACACTATTACAACTTGATCATGTTGCATTCCATAGGAGAGCTACTATTTGGGAAGCTAAGTACATATAGCCTAATATGTTGCACGAGAAATTATATCATGTGAATAGGTTGTGGTGAAGTGAATGCGGGTGTTAAAAGAATTCATCATACCCATTCATGAGTAACAAATGGTAAGTCATGTTCATGGGTTAAAAATGAGTCATTTTGAGATAGGGGAAGTAGTCGAAATTGCAAAAAGAAATTCAAAAATTTCCTGTTTCTGGTAATGGGCGCGGCCACCAGGGTGCAAGTCTCGTGGCCACGCCCATGTACCCAATTATACAGAGTTCAAATTTTTACCTTGTGCAGCCACTGGAAATTATACTGCATGGCCGCGCAGTGTTATTAGGGACTGAAATCAGTTTTTAAAACCAGAACGTGCCCCCTCATTTTTAAACAAACTTGACCACAGTTCTCTCCTCCCTCTCGATCGCCCTTGCTCCAATATCATTTTCAACCTCCACCTTGCATCTAATCTCTACAATAGCAAGTAATCTACATCTTTCCATCATCAATCTAAAGTATGTACTTGAATGAAACCCTTATTACTCGAAAATTTTAGATTTTTGTGGAAAAATTTGATTTGGATTTCATGCTATTGGGAGAATAGGTTTATGTAGTCTTGGGTTTGATGGTGATTGTGAATTCATGGGTGAAATTTTTGGGTTGAAGCATGTTGAGAATGTTGTGACTTTCCTAGATTTTAACTATGTCCATAATTGTGTTTGATGAAATGCTCCAATGGTTCATTGTGCTTAATTTCAGCAATTCACTCGAGCACACATATTCTCTACGTGATAAGTTTCTATTGTGTGTGATTTTTGCATGATTTAAGCTATTTCCAAAGGGATGAACACACAATTTTCATGTGAGCACCACAACTAGGTCATCGCAAGGCCGCTGCAGGGTCATCGTAGCCTTGCACCACCTGTTTGCCTATCAGTTTCTATGCTCATGAGACCTCCATTTTCTTTGAAATTTGAATATGTTGTAGAGAAAATTGCAAACTTTTATATACCTGAATATGGCTCAGTGAAACTTGAACTTTTCATGGTGATATTGAGAGTGCAACATGGGTAGTCACAAACAATTTCACCTCACTAAATTCCCCAAACTCATTGAAGAATTTTGAGAAATCTGAACGAATAGCTTGCTTACACCACTTTTTCTCCTTTTATTGATACTTCTCTATCTTTTATAGGTAAAGATCATGCCTCCCAAAGCAACTACCTCAAGAAAAGGGAAAAAGAAGGTGGGGCCTTCAACTCGGAAGAGGAAAGCAGTTGTTTTAGATATGAATTGGACTTGGATGGTTTACACAACTTGGAGAGATTTATGGGTCCTGAAGAAAAGAGGAGGTTCAATGTCATCCTGAAAGGGAAGCATATTTTATTTGAAAGGGAAGTAGTACTAGGTGATTTCCCGAATGCTGAGCTAGTCACTTTGATTGAGAGTGCAGGGTGGCAAAAAGTGGCGGGCAAGCCTCATCTGGTTTACCCCACATTGGTGAAAGAATTATTGGTGAACTTCAACCAAGGCCATAAACACAAATGGTTTGGATCACTTCCACAAGGCATGGGTTTGTGGATAATGGATTCGGTTCTCACCTACTATCATTGAGAGAGTTTTTGGGTTGAATAGGGATAGTTTGGAGAGGATCCCGACTAACATTGATGTGGAGGAGGTGACTAGATTTTTGTATGGCTGTCAGGATGCTGTTTTGGCGAAACTGGGCAGATTCACGCACAATGAGATGACTGACAGTATCAGGATCCTCCACATTTTCATTAGCCATAATATTGATCCCATGTCTAATAGGACAGACTTTAATGAAGACAGGGCTTGACTTATACACCATTTGGCCAGGGGATGCAAGCCCGAACTAGGGCAGCATATATTAGATTTCATAGTGACACTGGCATCCCAAATGGACAATTCGCGACATGTCATGTTCCCCAGCCTTATCTCTTCAATGTGCCTATCAAAAGGGGTCAAGCTTATGCCACATGAGGAGTCCCTGAATCTAGAGGGGACGATCAACAGGAGGACTTGGGATCGGAGCAGAGAAGGAAGGATACTGATAGAGCGCATATTTGCTATTTAATTTGTGATATTTCCTCTTACTCCATTGATTTTAAATGCTTAAATTGTGGATATTAATCATATTTTATGTTTTGTGGATTAGGTGGAGAATTGAGATCAAATTGGACTCAATATCACAAATTGAAAAGAGGAAGTTGAAATATCAAAAGGTGCACAATTAGAGAAGGACTTTGCATAAGGCGTGGGCACGCCTTACTGTTTCAGGAAGACTTGACTTATATGGACAATTTTTGAATGGAGAAAATATTACTATTGGACCCACAATTATTTTCTAAAGGGATATGAATATTTAGAGAGATTATTTATGTAATTAATAGATTTTTATTATTTTAGAGAATAATTAGATTTTGATAAAAGGAAGGAAACTAGATCCTTCCTTATCTCTAGGAGTCTTTCCATATTAGGACTCTCTATCCCTTTTTCTTGTTTAGGTCTTAGGTTTTCCATGATTCTCTTTTCTCTTAGTTTTATTTTTCTTTCTCAATTTTTATGGATAGCTAAATTATTATTCCAGTTCAAGGTTATTCGAAGTTCTGATTCACTAAGAATTGTGAGATCTAATTAAATTTAATTGTTTCTTTGATTGTTCTCTATTTATATGTCTTTTGTTTGCATCGAATTTGTTGTTTTGATTGATTAATACAAATTGCACGTTGTTTTAATTGTCAAAACGATACTTAGCCAATTAGGAACCTAAATCCGTAATTGTTTAGGTTTTCTAATACAAGTGGCAAATAAATAGTTGATTATAGACTGATTTTTGACTCATGTTATGAAGATATATAACCTAACTTAAATGAATCACACGTGTGAATTTGTTGGTTAGAATTGGTCGTTTCTCTATAAATTAATGCTATTGGTAAATTAAATCCTACGATCGTATCTAGGTTTGTTTATTCATTAGGGAAATAATTAATGAGCGTCTCTTGATTATTGATAAAGTAAGGAGAGATAGGTTGTTAGATCCTATCAATGACCATAACTAATTTAGAAAATGAGTAAAGGATTTTATTTTTGCATCCATGATCAATTCTATGAATCAATACTGAGATTATACCTTGGATTGGATATTTTTTTAGTTTGATATTTTCAACAATTTAATTCCACAATTGTTTATTTGCAATTTGATTTTATATTCGAAATTCAAAACTCCCCTTGTTTTTAGTTTATTGTTTTAATTTTTTTTTCGAAGAATTAAATCTAACCAATCCTTGTGGATTCGACCTTGCTCACCACTATTACAATTTATTTTTATGAGAGCAAGAAAATTTTATTATTTGTTGGATTCGACACCCATTAGATACCCCAAATTCCACGAGTTCAGCCACAAGCTCTTGCACCTCTAGTCTAGCCACCAGCATAGGTAGAGGTTGAGCCATCACCTCTAGCAGCACCAGCTCCGCACCAGCCATGGGCTGACAAAATTATGAGGCAGATATCTGCTAGAGGAGATGACATCTCATGGCCACCTTCTCACCATTTTGAGAGAAACACAGATAGCCCAGCAGCGACATATTGCTTTTTTGGATAGCGGAGCAGTGGATTGATGTAGGCACAGATAGGGGAGGAGGAGCGCTCACTACGCTTCACTTTGACGGAGATCCAAGCAGAGCTAATGTGAATCAACTCCCGCCTCGCATCTATGGAGGATCGGATAATAGTATTGGAGAGGCAGAGGCACGACACCGACAGACCTAGACCATCGGATGTAGTCGGGCTCACACGATGGGGAGTACGATTTTATTTTCCTTTTTCTTGCCAGCCTTTTGTTATTTCTTTTGGCATGTACTTAATCAAATCCATTGCGGACAATGGAGATGTTAAGTTTGGAGGTATTGTGTGCAGAATAGGCCGTTGAATTTCCATTTAAACTGTTGAATTCGGTTGACTTTCTCCCAATCGGATTTTCAGTTCACAAAAGTGGGAAATCAGCTTCGTTTAGGTAGCGTTCTTCTATTGGCGAATTACGCTTATTGTAATTCACAATCGGATTTTCAGTTCACATGGTGGGAAATCAACTTCTTTCAAGTATCTTTTTTTTTTTTTTGTTGGTGGATCACACAGTTCTACTTTTGGTTTTCAGAATATGTAAATAGTAGGTCGAAATATGTAACTCTTGCTGTAGGTGAAGGCGTCCATGGAGTTGTTCCTGTTATGTTACATTCAGCAATGTGTCAAACACTATCTGTCGTCCAATATTATTTTAGTGAGAAGGTTCATAATATTATATAATTGTAACGACCCGGGTCCCACTTAATGGGCTGTCCCGATCGTTAGATGACGACGTACTGTCCCCACTATACCAACATTGGATCTTTTCGACATGCTTTGTCCTCACTCGCACGCTCCCTGATAAAACTTCCCAGGAGGTCACCCATCCTAGAATTGTTCCAAGCCAAGCACGCTTAACTGTGGAGTTTCTAACAATGGACTTCCGGAAAAGAAAGTGCACCTTGTTGGTATGGGTAGTACCTATCAAATCTCTTAAGCTTTTCTGGCCTGGGTGTTACAACAATAATTTGTTACCATTTTCTCTCAAATCAGAATTCATTGGAAGGTCTTGTTGTACACTTCCTGTGTAGACATGATCCTATTCATTACTTGTATAGATTTGACTGGTCCATCTAGTTTGCCATTCACATTATTAATCAGTGTTTAAATTGATGTCTGACTCTGTCTTTGATTCATAGATGTTGATGTGATAAGTGTAGCAATCTCATTTATTAAAGAAGATTTATAGATAAGTGAGGTTCAAGAGGAAGTTCTTGTTGGTATTGACTGTATTTCTCTATTGGATTGTTTAGGTTGTGGAATATCATCAGATATTCTTAGAAGAAAATAGACAAGGTGCTTAGCCATAATTGTGTTTAACGTAGGTGCAGTTGTGATGACTCTTGCCCCTACATTTCAAATACTAATGATTTGTAGAATCTTGACCGGTTTTGAATTGGCCTCAGGTCATGATTGCGCCAATATACACAAGATATCAGCTCAGCTCAACATTAATAAATCTATACACACACTTCGGAAAGAAACTTTACATTGAGTACGCTACTCTTTTATTGCAATCTTGGAGCTTCGAAGTTATCTCTTTTGGATGCTGAACAAATGGAATTTACAAAAAGAAAAAAAAAAAAAAATATGATATTCACTACAAAATTGGGATGGATGCTGAAGGATGTATCTCCCCGTTCGACTCTCCTTTTCAAGATCTATAAGGCTCTACCAACCATATCTACTTCTAGAATTTGCATATTGATTTGTTATGTAATATATACCTAGAGAGGCTTATTCTAGTGTAATTTGATGGGTTCCCCCCTGATTGAACTCACCATTCAAAATTATCACAATCAATGCCACCAAAAAAGGGTAAAACAGGAATGTTATGGTATTTCCCTACTGTGAAATCATCATGGACCATTGGGAATTCTATTTCCAAGTTCCTATTATTATGGCGTCAAAAAATAATAACAGGAATATGTAATGTAATGTCACTAATTGCTAATGGCATTACGATATTTTTGTAGAATAAATCGCAAACTGAATCGGATGAGGAGTTTGAAAAATTGATTTATTTGAACATAGTGTGATCTAGATTTATTACCATTCGACGTCGCTATCTATCATAAAAGTGAACAATGGTACTTACCTATTGAAGAAGACACATATTACACACTGTCATAGGTAGTAGTGATGTGATAATGCTAGATAATCAAAGATAATGCTTTAATTCTATTATTATCCCAATTTTATGAAATTACAGTGTGACCCAGCCTCTTGTCTAATGTTACTAATTTTAGATACAATAGAATGTAGAAACCATTAGCATAGCAATGTATAGTAAGAAAGATGTCATATAGCTTTAGGATACAATATCACAACCATTGGACGTGTAATGTGTTCAATGAACATTGGCATTCGGAAATGAAATCTCATAATAGTAAAGGTGAGACATGGGATGTTGTCCAAGTGAACATAAAGTGAGAATAATTTCTTGAGGCAAACACTTCTTCAAAGGGTGTTTGTTGTCCACAACTTCCTTACCTAGAGGAGGTAATTGGAAAGCTGCTGGTTCAACCGAGAGATTCATAAACAAGTTGCTCTATTTATAGTCACTGTACAGACAAGTTGATAAGTGTATTTTATACACTTATTTGTATGTCTAAATTAGGTGTAATTATTGTCGTTTAGGAATATTTTCTATTTAATTTGTGTTTATTGTTTACTTTTCAGAACATATCCCAAAAGATGAAGAATGATGAAATCAATGGGAAAAACGCATAATTGGATTGCTAATTGGACCTAAATTGGACAAGTGAAGAGTTTGTGACGTCAACCGGAAAGAGGCAATGTGCCAAAATGAACGAATCAGAGGTTGGAGGACTTAGTTGAATGAATTAAGAGCTTAAATGGGCAAATCGAGAAGAAGATAAAGTTTGAGGACGAAATTGCAACAATTGGAAGTTGAGGATTGAAGGTGCAATTAAAAGTAAGGGACCAACTTACACAGTCGAGAAAAGATGGAAGTCGCGATCGCTGGATTCGTGTCACGTGATCGCGAGATGGTGCAAATTCTTAACCCGAGAGTTTTTTACGTCTACCACGCGATCGCTGGAGTTTCTACCACGCGATCGCGCGGTTATCCGACTGGGCTACATATCAGATTTTTCTCGCGATTTTTAACAGGCTTTGAACTTTTTGACCTAGGGTTTCTCCAAAACCTATATATACAACATAAGAGGCACGAGATCAAGACCTTTGCCTCTCCATAGAACGAGCCAGAACAGAGATTTCAATTAAAATTCTTGGAGATTCAAGTATCGCAGAGGGGCGTGAATTGAAGATACTTGAAGAATTGATAATTGGTGCAATCTTTCCATTCTTCTTTGTTATTTTCAATGAACATTATATTTTATTGTTTTTGTTCTTCAATCATGATGTGTAACTAATTTTAAACGTTGGGATGAACGATGTAGCCTAGTCATATTATTTTAATTCCATATTCCTTGTTTTAACGCTTTGAGGCATGTGTTGATTTATTATTGCGTTTAATGCGTGAATGAACTGGCCACTTATTCATGATTTTATGTATTATTTCCATAATCCAAGAGGTGAGTTAATAACATAGATCTAGGTAATAAATCCGGTAATTGAACGAGAGATAGAGATATACTCTTGTAATTATTGCGGTCGTGTGTGAATTCTTGTGTGTAATGCATCTAAATAAGGAATATTCGGACCCTCTGTAGAGATACAAAGTTGCCTTATTTAGGTAGGATTGATTTAAACTCGAGAGAGGAATCTCAATTTGAATTAGTGAATTCGATCGATCACATATTTAGAAAATAAAATCTGGAATTGAAATTAATTTAATTGGCTAGGTGAAATCGTGAATCCCAACCACTTTACAATCAGTTTTAAAGACAAAAGCAATCTCGCTAATTTAATTCTTCAGTTTAATTTATTAGTTTTAGTTTACAATTTCAAATTCTCTTTTTCTGTTCAAATAAAGTTTAGAACTAAAATATTTCGGTACTTAGTAAACATTCCTCGTGGGATCGATCACTCAACTCAAAAGTCACTTTATTACTTGATTGCGGTATTGTACACTTGCGATTTTACACAACAACAAATTTTTGGCGCCGTTGCCGGGGACTGTTAATTAATATCGATACCCATTAGTTCTTATTTTACTTTGAACTTTATTTTGCTTATTTTTATTTTTATATTAATTTTCAGTTTTTGTTTTTTAATTTTTGTTTTATTTAATTTATGTTAAGAAGGACTAAGTCATTTGATTTGCTTCCTTTTGATACAGAAATTGAACGCACCTTTCGACAGATGCGTAGACAACAGTTGGAAGCGAATCAACAAAAATACTTAGCTATGGTTGATGACATAATTCAGGATAATCAGGGAAATCAACAAAATCTGCCAGCAGCTGTGAATGGACAGCAACAAAATCATGGAAGGCGCATTTTACGAGACTACATGGTTCCTCCTGTGGGGAACATTGGAACCTGCATTGTACCTTCTGCAATCCGAGCTAATAATTTTGAGATCAAGACTTCCTTGATATCCTTGATCCAAAATTCGTGTGTTTTTTATGGACTGCCATCTGAAGACCCTCATGCGCATCTTCGGACATTTTTGGAATTATGTGATATGCAACGCATGAATGAAGTTTCAGATGATGCCCTGAACTTAAAACTATTCTCATTTTCTTTGGTGGACAAGGCAAAAGCCTGGTTTTACTCTTTGCCCCTACACACAATCACCACATTTGAAGTTATGAGCCAGAAATTTGTAGATAAATTTTTCCCACCTGGCCGCATGTCAAAGCTAAGGCGTGAGATTTTATCATTCGGTCAACAGGCTGGGGAATCAATTTTTGAGGCTTGGGAAAGGTTCAACGAGCTCATCAGACAGTGTCCTACACATGGAATCGCTGATTGGATACTGGTTCAAACATTCTACAATGGGTTGACGAATGAGAATAAAAAGTATGCCGACTCAGCAGCTGGAGGATCAGTAATAGATATGACTTATGAAGAAGCTTCTGAGATTTCCGAGAAGATGGTTGCGAACAGTTACCGGTGGTACTCAGATAGAGCTACACCAAAGTCTGGGGGTATTGTTGCAGTTAATGAGATTACAGCGTTAAATGCTAAGTTGGATGCTTTAACAAAGAAAATCGACAATATGGGTGTGCAGCCAGTGAATTCATTTCATACAACTTTGTGTGATTTTTGTTTCGAAAATCATGCTATAAATTTCTGCCCACTTCAACAAAATCAATCAAACCCAGAACAGGTCAACTTCGTGGGCAATAGGCAACAGGGTGGTCCTTATTCACAAACCTACAACCCCGAATGGAAGAACCATCCCAACTTCTCCTGGTCTAATAATCAGGATATTCAGCGTCCGCCTGGTTTTCAACAACAGCAGCAACAACAATCTCATAAAACCATGGCTGAAAACATGGAGATGTTATCCAGCTGGTCAAGAGTCAGAATGGTGAGATTATGAATCAAGCAACTGAGATAAAGAATCTGAAGAGACAAATGGGAGAGCTGGCAGCTAGCAGTTCAATAAGATAGCCAGGACAGTTACCCAGTAATACTGAAACAAACCCTCGGGAGCATGTCAATGCAATAACAACAAGGAGTGGGGTTCAGCTCTCTGAAGTGACTATAGAGGAATATGAAAAGCCGAAGAGCCAAAAGAAAAATTTGGTGGAAGAGCAGAAAAGAGAAAAAGAACAGGGGTCGACTCCTGAAGTTGAAGAAAAGGTTGAAGAAGAAGTTTGAGTTAGACCGCCAGTCAAGGCTTATGTGCCTCCAGTTCCATACCCACAAAGGCTGAGAAAGAAAAATTTGGAGCAGCAATTTGGGAAATTTTTGGACATTTTCAAGAAACTACATATAAACATCCTTTTTACTGAAGCCTTGGCTCAAATGCCCCTCTACGTAAAGTTCATGAAGGAGATGCTGTCAAACAAAAGGAAGTTGGTTGATTTTGAGACAGTAGCACTGAGTGAGGAGTGCAGCGCCATACTTCAAAAGAAATTACCACAAAAATTGACCGATCCAGGTAGTTTCTCTATCTCTTGCATTATTGGTAATTTCAGTTTTGATAATGTTTTGTGTGATCTAGGGGCCAGTGTTAATTTAATGCCTCTATCCGTGTATAGGAAACTTGAGTTGGGGGAGCCTAAACCAACCAATATCACACTGAAGCTGGCCAATAGATCCATTCAGTACCCATATGGTGTTGTTGAAAATGTGATTGTGAAGGTTGACAAATTTTTCTTCCCAGTTGAATTTGTGATTCTTGATATGGAAGAAGACACTCAGATGCCTCTAATATTTGGAAGACCATTCCTAGCTACTGGAAGAGCACTGATTGACATTGAAAAGGGAGAAATCATTTTTAGGGTCGAGAAGGAACAAGCCACTTTCAGTATCAATCCAAAACAGGAACTTAAGGTTCAAAATGAAAGTTGCTTCAATGTGGATGGGGTGGTCCAGAAACCAGAAGTGAAGATGAAGCAAGTTATTAAGTTGGAGGAGTTTCCAATCACAAAATATGAGTTTGTGAAGGTAAAAGATGAAAGAAGGGACAAAAATGAAGAAAAGCTTAACATCCCTCAACAATTGGCTAAAAACGAGGCTTTGCAATTAAAGAAAGTGAGAAAACGGGTGGAGAACTGCAAGGCTGGAAATTGCAAGATATGTAAGGCTATGAGATCATCTTTCAAGCCTCCATGATGTTGATGTGCTAAAGTCGGGCTTAAGACTTAAAACAGAGCGCTTGTTGGGAGGCAACCCAACCTTTCTTCCCTTTTATTTACTATGTTTTAATTTTTTGTTTATTTTCTAAATTTTAGATATATGCATGGTAGGATATGTGTTTGAGTGTTTTGCATGTTTCATGTTAAGGACATTTTTGCATATTAGTCTATTGGTGCATATTTAGGTATGTTTTTGATTTTGCATGTTTTCATTAGGCAAAACTTTTATCGTCATCCCAATTCACACACACTAGTTTGGATCATGAAATTAATGTTTGAAAAATCATTGCATAGATCATGAAGTGATTAGGGGGCTAAAAACGATTTTGAAAATCAAAAATAGGAAAAATTTTTCATTACTGTTGGGAACTACGCGATCGCGTGCCAATAGGCTATGGTGATCGCGAATCTGCATTAAAAAATCAACAGATTTTTAAACCTTGAACCACGCGATCGCTGGCACTCCAGCCAAGCGATCGCGTGGGTATTCTGGGACAATAATCGGCAGTTTAAGTGCTGTTCCTCATGTTTTCAGTTTCAAACATTAGAAACTCGTTTTCTCTCCCCTAATCACCTCATATTTGATCTTACATCTTGTGTGCATGTCATCAACACTTTGTTGCATCAATATCATTGCTTACATGACTTCAAAATCCAATCGAAGGTATGATCTCTTCACTTAAAATCAATTTTTAGTCAAAATTGTGAATGTCTCTTTAAGTTCTTCTACCTAGAAATTGTGAATTGTGAAGAATGGGCTTAGGTTAGTGGTTGGAGTATGTGATTTGTGGTTTAGTATACAAAAATTTTGGGTTCATTCATGCCTCCAACCCTATGCATATCCATTGATTTTTGCAATGCCCATTAAGTGTTTGATGAAATGCCACAAAGACGTGCTTGTGCTAATTTTAGAAACTCATTAGAGCATTTATCTTCATGACATGTTCATCATTGATTGTGTGTATTTAGTTCAAGAATTAGTTCATTACATTGCATGAAAATCATGAAAACCAATATTGCATCAAGGCAGCCCCATTGCAAGGCCACTGCAGGCCATTGCACCCAGAAACTGTCTCACGTCACCTACTTCTACACATTGTTTCATGACCCTATTGATCTTCAAATGAGCTGAATTTTTAATATATTGTCGATCATGCTGTGAACTTTAATGTATCAAAAGATGGCTCGGGAAAATTTATGTTTTTCTAGGCGATGTCAAGGCTTGAATGTGTGTGGTCGACCAATTTTGAAAATTCTTTAACTTAAGATTGGGGGTGTGGTCCTGAACTTCCATTATTTCTTATTGGTGTTTATAACTTCTAAGGTTACTTATCTCTTATTTGCTAGGAAAACACCAATCAAAACACCCCAACCAAATTTCAACAATATAAACAAAGGGTCGATTCATCCAATGCAGTGCAACAGGGAGCTTCAAAGAAATACATCCTCTACACTTGGGAAGTTCTCGTTCTCTTTTCTTTGTATTGTTTTACATTATTGAATCTTTTTGACAAACATTGAGGACAATGTTCATTTCAAGTTTGGGGGTGAAAATTCATTGCATTCATCATTCATTTTATATTCATTCGATTCTTTAGGGGAAATTTTTTTTGAAAACTTTGTTGACATGTTTATTGCCTAGGATATAGTATGAATCAATTTGTGCTTAGGTTTGAAAATTGGACAACATTAAAGCATGAACTTATTTTGAACTAGTTATGTTTTGCTAGATTCTATATTTATTGTGCACATAGCCAGTGTTGGATAATTGCTTGTGTAAGAGATTTTGTTTAATACATGTGGGGCAAATTTATGCAATTTGAACTTAAGAATGACTTGAAAATCCCTGAACTTAGATCATAAGATATCCCACCCCTAAATTAGAACCAATCATGCTAAAAGGCAAGTTTGGGGGTAAAATGGTTGGAATTTGTGTGTATTGATGGGTTGAAGGTCTGTGGTTCTTGGTTTTGCACTTTAGTCATTGGAGTTTGGTCAACGGGTATAAACCATTTCTAGCATAAAAACAGAAAAATGCTGAAGGTCTTATTCCGCTCTTCAAATGCCTTTTTGACTCGAGTAAGTAAGTCCGAGGGGTCTTTCAAACCTGGTGCCCTAAAGCCAACTGGCTTGGGAGTCATCGACCTAAAGCTCGATACATGGGTCAATTAGAAAGCAAGTACGGAGAGTGGACTTATACATAAGACATTATAACATCTTTAACTTTTCTATTTAAGCCTTTATGACTCGGGAAAGTAAGTCTGAGGGGTTATTTGACCCTGGTACCCTAAAGCCGTCTGGTTTGGGAGTTGCCGATCTGAAAGCCCGCTACAGGGGTCATATAGAAAGCCCGTATGAAATGTTCTGCACAAAGATGGTAAAAGACAGGGACAATTAAAAGAAAAAGTCATCCATAAAAAATAAAAAAAATAAAAAAAAAATATATTGCATGGTATAAGCTTTGTTGACTAAGCTGTGGTGGTTGAGGTTGTAGAATTGGGAATTGCTTTCTTTTGATTTGTTTTGCACGCATATATCTGATTCTGACTACCTTGTGTAGAAAAAGCAAAGAATATTTTTTTTAGAACCCACATAGATAAAAAAACCCGGATGTGAGAGAAAAGCAGAAAGTGGTGATCATCCATGAGCGCTGAAAGGAGTTTCATTAGAATTCATAGATTGACCACATGGGATTCGGGCTGGATTATGCATAATGAGCCACACAATGTTGAGTATATCTTTTGCATGAGTATGCGTTGACATTGGCTATTCACACACACACTTGAAAATCTGGAAGATATAACTAGAAAGCATTTTGCATTGTTGTTCATGACTCTTGCTTAAAGCTTAAATTAGTTTGGACTATGGAGGCATATGATAAATATGTTGACACAACAAAATATTTGTTCTCTTATTTCTTTGATTTTTGTAGTTTATTTTCCATTGTTCGAGGACGAACAATAATTCTAGTTTGGGGGTATTTGATAAGTGTATTTTATACACTTATTTGTATGTCTAAATTAGGTGTAATTATTGTCGTTTAGGAATGTTTTCTATTTAATTTGTGTTTATTGTTTACTTTTCAGAAAATATCCCAAAAGATGAAGAATGATGAAATCAATGGGAAAAACACATAATTGGATTGCTAATTGGACCTAAATTGGACAAGTGAAGAGTTTGTGACGTCACCGGAAAGAGGCAATGTGCCAAAATGAACGAATCAGAGGTTGGAGGACTTAGTTGAATGAATTAAGAGCTAAAATGGACAAACCAAGAAGAAGATAAAGTTTGGGGACGAAATTGCAACAATTGGAAGTTGAGGATTGAAGGTGCAATTAAAAGTCAGGGACCAACTTACACAGCCGAGAAAAGATGGAAGTCGCGTTCGCTGGATGCGTGTCACGCGATCACGAGACGGTGCAAATTCTTAACCCGAGAGTTTTTAACGTCTACCACGCGATCACTGGAGTTTCTACGACGCGATCGCGCGGTTATCCGATTGGGCCGCATATCAGATTTTTCTCGCGATTTTTAACAGGCTTAGGACTTTTTGACCTAGGGTTTCCCCAAAACCTATATATGCAACATAAGAGGCACGAGATCAAGACCTTTGCCTCTCCATAGAACGAGCCAGAACAAAGATTTCAATTAAAATTCTTAGAGATTCAAGCATCGCAGAGGGGCGTGAATTGAAGATACTTGAAGAATTTGATAATTGGTGCAATCTTTCCATTCTTCTTTGTTATTTTCAATGAACGTTATATTTTATTGTTTTTGTTCTTCAATCATGATGTGTAACTAATTTTAAACGTTGGGATGAACGATGTAGCCTAATCATGTTATTTTAATTCCATATTCCTTGTTTTAACGCTTTGAGGCATGTGTTGATTTATTATTGCGTTTAATGCGTGAATGAACTGGCCTCTTATTCATGATTTTATGTGTTATTTCCATAATCCGAGAGGTGAGTTAATAACATAGATCTAGGTAATAAATCCGGTAACTGAACGAGAGATAGAGATATACTCTTGTAATTATTGCGGTCGTGTGTGAATTCTGTGTGTAATACATCTAAATAAGGAATATTCGGACCCTCTGTAGAGATACAAGGTTGACTTATTTAGGTAGGATTGATTTAAACTCGAGAGAGGAATCTCAATTTGAATTAGTGAATTCGATCGATCACATATTTAGAAAATAAAATCTGGAATTGGAATTAATTTAATTGGTTAGGTGAAATCGTGAATCCCAACCACTTTACAATCAGTTTTAAAGACAAAATCAATCTCGCTAATTTAATTCTTCAGTTTAATTTATTAGTTTTAGTTTACAATTTCAAATTCTCTTTTTCTGTTCAAATAAAGTTTAGAACTAAAATATCTCGGTACTTAGTAAACATTCCTCGTGGGAACGATCACTCGACTCAAAAGTCACTTTATTACTTGATTGCGATATCGTACACTTGCGATTTTACACAACAACAAATTTTTGGCGCCGTTGCCAATATATATAAGTGATTCAACTGAATATGGAGGTTAAACATACCAATTTTTAACCAAATATTTTACCTTAAAAAAATAAAAATAAAAATCAAATAAATCAAATTTATAAATTTCCCTGGCTGTCGAACACACACTAAAATTAAAATCTCACTGTTTCAATAAAATTTACAGAAATCAATGCTCTAACAAAAACGTATCTACAATACAAAAGTCAAAATGAAATGT
This sequence comes from Ligustrum vulgare, assembly GCA_963555705.1. Taxonomy (NCBI): domain Eukaryota; kingdom Viridiplantae; phylum Streptophyta; class Magnoliopsida; order Lamiales; family Oleaceae; genus Ligustrum; species Ligustrum vulgare. The sequence continues at coordinate 34,835,106 of OY743184.1, read as the reverse complement.
TTAATAAATGAGCACATGATACATCATAAGAAAGATGGTTGAATTTGGAGTTCAATGCAAAAAAAAGAGTGCAATTAGGAGTTGTAGATCAAAAGTTATACACGTTTGAAGACAATGACCTTTAAATCAAATACGGAATAACTAAATTGAAAGAAAAGTAAAACTTGGGGACTAATCTGCAAGAAAATCTAAAGGTAGGGACGTTATTCACCAAAAAAATGAACGTAGGGACGTTTTTCCACAATGAGTGTCAAACGTAGGGACATTTTATGCCAATTACCCTTAAGAAATGAATTAAAAATGGAATTCGACAAAAATGCCGCTCATTTAACGTTGAAATATGGTTAAATATAACGAAAATGACGTCTCCAACAAGAAAATGTAAAGGTTGGGACATTCAACGTAAAAAATCATAACGTTGGGATGTTTTGCACAATACATGTCAAAGGTATGGATGTTTTGTGCTATTAACCCTTTTTTATAACTACATAAAAAATTATTTTTAAAAAAATATATTTTCTAACTTAATTAAAATTTGAAAATTTTATATTAAATCCAGAATATGCATTTAAGAATTCTATTACAATTTTCAAGAGGATCCATTTTTTAGATTGAAAAATACTTTGACAATTGATCCAACTATTTTCTCATCACCTCCATTTTCTCATCACCTAAAGGGCTTGTGGTCGACCCTTGAGCCCGACCATTCCACTTCCTCGGTCTCTTAGCTTATCAGGCGTAAGCTTGCTCAGGACAAGTTAAATGCCCGACCTTATCTTTGTCTAAGGTCGGGTGATGCCTGACTTTCTCAAATGGTCGGGTATTGACATACTACAGTGGCCGGGCTAACCCGGTCACTTCACTGTACATAACTCCATGCGGGAGGAAATCCAGGTATTTGTCGACTTTGGGCCTTACCCATGGGCCTCCTTTATTGGGCCCCTCAAAGGAAGAAAGGAATCCTAACCCACGAGGGAGCCTCCTGAAAAAGGGAAAATTCACTCCTTGAAATAATAGAATTCTTCATAAAAGGTAAGTATATATCAAAGAGACTCCTTCTTTAACCAAAAGAGGTTATAGGCTTTTCAGCCCTATAAATACAGTCTCTTTGATCGCATATTATTCATTCACAATTCTTTACATATATTCTAGTTATATATTCTCTCTACTCCAGAAAACTAATTCTCATACCGGAGGGGCGACGGGGAGATTCCTCATCGCCTTTTTTGCAGGTTATCCATGGCGAATTCATCATCTTTCCCAGCAATCAAATATAATCAGATCCTGCCATGTCAAGGTTAGGATTTTTTACAGCATCAATTGTCGCCGTCTGTGGGAAGAGACACAATCAGCCATGGTTAATAGACGTCAAGCTCGTCCCTCCGTATCCACCGGACCCTCAGTTCCGTCCAATACCTCAGTTGAAGAAGATAATCCACAGCCCCTTGAAGAAGTTGGGGAAGAACAAAACCCAGAAACAACACCAGACAGTGAACCGGTTAGTCAGGAGGATTTCAACGAACTCCAGCAGCAGCTCCGTGAACTTTGTCAAGCCCTTCAATAGCAGAACAATCATCAAGCGCAACCTGACCCAAACACTCTAGGCACGATTCCCAGGGAAGATCCCAGGACAGTTAATCCCATCGCTGACAACTCCCCGGGAATCGGGGGTGCCCATCCCATGACTGAGGGATCCGCCAACTTGACACAGCAAGAGCTCTCAAGAATCATTCAGGAAGGAATTGCTGATGGAATACGGCAGAACACCCAAGGTCGGACATCATTCATAAGAAGAACACTTTTTACTCCTGAAATAACATCATTCCCTTTGCCGGAAATATTTAAATACCTTCAGATAAAGGAATACGACGGAACGACAGATCCTAACAACCACCTGAATACCTACACTGATGTCATGGACATGCAGAATGCTCCCGATCAGATTTTGTGCAAGGCCTTTCCGCAAACCTTACCAAATTCAGCTCGAGACTGGTTTTCTACGATACCTCCAGGGTCCATCTCTTCCTTCACCGATCTTATTGAGAAGTTCACTGCTTTCTTTGAAAGTAGCAAAATGATCAAGAAGACCGCCGCCTCCCTCATGCAGTTAAGGCAAGCGCAGAATGAGACACTGCGAGAGTTCATGACTCGCTTCAACGCTGAAAGACTTCAGATTCCAGATCTTCACATCTCATCAGCTACCTTAGCCCTAACCTTGGTTGTTCGAGAGCCATAATTTAGAATGTCCTTGTCCAAAAATCCGCCCTCGAATGTAACGGAGCTTCTCAGAAGAGCCGAAAAATACATAAACATGGAGAAAACACTTTTTTCAGTTCGGGCACAGGATCAAGTGCAGGGAATGGTAGCACAATCTACACAATCAATAAGGCGGGGGAATAAGAGGTCAAGGCAGGAAGATGAAAAAAATTCTTCCCGGGCTAACTCGAATGGAAATAACCATGGGCATCAGAGTTTAACTCCACTAAACGCACCTCGATCCCACATTCTCATGGAAATCAAGGGGCGTGAAGATTTGCGTTGGCCCAAGCCCATCAAGAGGAAAATCGACGAAAAGAATTGACACAAGTACTGTGACTTTCACAAGAGCCCGGGTCATACCATAGATGAGTGCAGAACATTAAAACAGGAGATAGAAGCCTTCATAAAAAGGGGCTTCCTAGGGCACTACATAAAGAAAGATGACAAAGAGTATGGAAAAGGAGAAGAGAAAAACAGATCTGCTGGCACCATAAATTTTATCGTCGGAGGAATAGCATCTGGAGGTGATTCGAATAACGCACGCAAGAATCATGCCCGGGCATTAGGTGATCGGGAAGAAAGGTCGGGATGTCATGACCATGAGGCTTCAAGCAGCATCAGCTTCAGTAACACTGACATGGAAGGAATTTCGTATCCTCATGACGATGCTGTTGTTATCAGTGCAACAATCGCCAATTTTGATGTCAGGAGGGTGCTAGTAGACAATGGAAGCGCAGCCAATGTTCTTTCCCTAGAAGCTTTCAATCAGATGTAGCTCCCCAAAGATCGGCTTCGACAGGTCATTACTCCCCTAACTGGGTTTGGTGGTGGAATCGTGAAACCCGAAGGCCTAATTGACCTTCCCACTTCACTAGGATCAGAAGAGAAACGTGTAATGAAGATGACTCCGTTCCAAGTCGTGAAAATTCCTATGGCCTATAATGCTATTTTGGGAAGACCATTCCTGAACAGCCTGAGAGCTATAGTATCGACTTATCACCTGGCGATCAAGTTCCCAACTTCCGCAGGCATAACAACTATTCAGGGAAGTCAATCGGTAGCAAGAAGTTGCTATATCAGCTGTATTGGAAAGGGTAAGACAGATCTGATGTCAATAGAACTCCCTGTGGAAGAAAGAATGTCCCTAGTAGAGGAGTTGGAAGAAGTTCAATTTTCAGAAGGGAAGAGCTTCACAATTGAGAAGGAGCTCCCCAAATTAATGAAGGAGGAGTTGACACAATGTTTAAAGAAGAACATCGATATATTTGCATGGAGTGCTGAAGATATGCCCGGGATTGATCCCGCACTCGTTGAACACAGGCTCAACGTCATACCTGATAAGAAGCTTGTAAAACAGCGAAGAAGATAGTTTGCCACAGAAAGGAGGCAGATAATCAAAGAGGAAGTAGGTAAACTCTTGAAGGCAGGATTCATCAAGGAGGTGAAGTATTCAGAATGGCTGGCCAATGTGGTCTTGGTGAATAAGCCCAACGGCAAGTGGCGAGTTTATATAGATTTCACGGACTTGAATAAAGCATGCCCAAAAGACAGTTACCCTCTTCCCAGGATTGATAGGTTGGTGGATTCCACATCAGGCTCCGAACTTTATAGTTTCTTATCATCAGATTCGGATGGCATAGGAAGATCAGGAAAAAACTTCCTTCATGGCAGATGAAGGAATATATTGCTACAAGGTCATGCCGTTTGGATTGAAGAATGCTGGAGCTACTTATCAAAGGTTGGTTAACATGGTCTTTTCCAGACACATTGGGCTTAACATTGAAGTCTACGTTGATGACATGGTCGTAAAAAGCTTAAGAAAGAAGGATCACATTGCTGACCTTGAGGACATATTCAGTACACTTAGAGAACATCGGATGAAACTGAATTCTGCAAAGTGCGCCTTCGGAGTAGGCTCAGGGAAGTTCTTGGGGTTCATGATCACTCATAGAGGTATCGAAATTAATCCAGATAAAATTTCAGCCCTAGCATCAATGGAACCTCCCAGAAACATCAGAGAAGTGCAGAAGTTGACAGGAAGAGTAGTAGCATTAGGTAGATTTATGTCAAGGACAGCGGAAAAATGTTTTCCCTTCTTCAAAACTCTTGGAGGAAACAAAGATTTTAGATGGGACGAGGAATGCGAGGTCTCCTTCAGGAAGTTGAAAGAATACTTGGGCACTCCTCTAATATTGGTAAAGCCAAATCCAGGGGACAATCTGTTCTTATATCTAGCAGTGTCTGATCATGCTGTGAGCACCGTTTTGGTTAAAGAGGAAGAGAAGGCTCAAAAAATGATATATTACGTCAGTAAGATGATGTTGGACGCAGAAACCCGATATACATTGGCTGAGCAGCTCGTACTTGCCTTGGTTACAACAGCTAGAAAGTTAAGACCATACTTTCAAGCCCATGCCATAACTGTTCTCACAAATCAGCCCTTGAAGCAAATCTTGCAGAAACTAGACGTATCTGGCCGTCTACTCAAATGGTCAATCGAGCTTGGAGAATATGACATTGAGTTTAACCTCGCCCTTCCATCAAAGCTCAGGTCTTGGCTGACTTCGTCGCCGAACTTGCCCCAAGACCTCGGGGGCCAACAGGTCATGACAGGGAAGAGGCCACATGGACCTTGGAAGTAGATGGAGCATCGAATACCGCAGGCTCAGGGGCCGGAATCATACTAAAGAAAGATGATGGCACGATGAAAACTCAGTGTGCAATACGGTTTGACTTCCCAGCAACTAATAATGATGCAGAGTATGAGGGCGTAATTGCTGGACTTCAGGTAGCTGAACATCTAGGGGTCGAGCATGTTAAGGTCCTAAGTGATTCAAAATTGGTGGTAGAACAGGTAAACGGCACTTTTGAAGCAAAAGATGAGAAAATGTCATCTTATAGGATGATGGTCTTGAAATTGCAAAGAAAATTCAAGTCTTGCTGCATAGACAAAATTTTGAGATCCGCCAATTACAAGGCAGATGCTTTATCAAGACTTACTTTTTCCAATCTAGATCACTTGGAAAGGACCGTGTTCGTACGAACTCTTCATGAACCTAGTATCACACAACAACCCGAAGTTATGGATATTTCAGAGCAAGAACCCAGTTGGATGGATCCTATAATTGAATACCTAACGTCAGGAAAATTACCATATGACAAAGCAGAGGCAAGAAGAATCAAAGCAAGGGCCCCGAGGTATACCTTGCTGCAGAATGCTTTGTTCCGTCGAAGCTTCACACTTCCTTACCTACGATGCCTAACTCCGAAAGAAGCAGCCCTTGCTATGGCTGAGGTTCATGAAGGAATCAGCGAGGGACACCAGGGGGCAAGAGCTCCAGTATTGAATTTGATAAGATATGGATACTATTGGCCAACCATGAAAAAGGACACACTGAATTACGTAAAAACTTGTGACAAGTGCCAAAGGTTCGCAGCCCGGTTACATCAACCCGCGGAAGAGCTAACCTCAATCATGTGCCCATATCCTTTCGATCAATGGGGAATCGACATACTAGGACCTTTCCCCATAGCCCGAGGTTAGATTAAATTCTTGGCAGTTGCTGTGGAATACTTCACTAAGTGGGGGGAAGCCGAACCACTGGCCGTAATCACAGAACAAAAGTTGGAAGCATTTGTGTGGAAATCAATAGTCTGCTGTTTTGGCCTTCCTAAGACATTAATAATAGATATTGGGCATCAATTCGAGTGCCAAGCCTTCAAGCAATTCTGTAAGAACCTGGGGATAGAACACAGGTTGACTTCCGTTTCGCTCCCACAGAGTAATGGGTTAGCCGAAGTCACAAACAGACTCATCTTGCAAGACTTGAGGACTCGCCTCGACAGGGCTAAGGGTGATTGGCCCGATCTCCTTCCAGACATACTTTGGACCAACCGAACCACATTCAAAACTGCAACAGGGGAAACTCCTTTCATGCTTGCCTTTGGAATGGAAGCCACTGTCCCAGTAGAAGTAACCATCCCGAGTTTTCGTACTATGGCCACGAGCACACCCGACCATGTTGGGGGACGAAGAGAAAGTCTAGATCTTCTGGAAGAAGTCAGAGATAATGCATCATTGAGAATAGCAGCTTATCAGCAGGCCATGTCTAAGAAGTTTAATGTCCGAGTAAAGAAGTGGGAATTCAGAATGGGAGATCTTGTTCTTCACCGAAGCAAAGCTGCTGGACATCAGCCAGGGAAGCTTGGACCTATTTGGGAAGGACCATATGAAGTCATCCGAAAGGTGGGAAAATGCTCGTACAGCCTCCGCACAATGGATTCAAAGCCTCTTCCTCGGCCGTGGAATGTGGAGAACTTGAAGCCATACTACAAGTATTCGCGTCTCTCTCTTAATAGTAAAGTCGTCTAGTCGTATCCAGGTTGGGTCTGGGCGCCCCCTTTTCTTTTCATTTTTCATCAATGATTATTTGAGCCTGCATGTCCATTGTTCAGGTCGGGCCTGTGTGCCCATTGTTCTTTCTTTCAGCGTCCGGGACGAGTACTCTTTTTCCTTATCCAGATTTTTTCCCACTGGGTTTTTCTGGGTAAGGTCTTAACGAGGCCCATCATTCAGTCCCCTCAAATAAAAATACTTCTAAAGAATGAGCAACACAAAGATCAGACATTGAAGTAATCTACAAGGTTATTCACATGACTTTACAAATTATTTCCCATCAAATAATTTACAATGTCTCATGGTAAGGCTTTACAAATTATTCTTCTACGAATAATTTACATGGTCTCATGGTAAGACGTTACAAATTATTTCCTATCAAATAATTTACAATGTCTCATGGTAAGGCTTTACAAATTATTCTTCTACGAATAATTTACAAGGTCTCATGGCATGACGTTACAAATTATTTCCCATCAAATAATTTACAATGTCTCATGGTAAGCCTTTACAAATTATTCTTCTACGAATAATTTACAAGGTCTCATGGCAAGACGTTACAAATTATTTCCCATCAAGTAATTTACAATGTCTTATGGTAAGACTTTACAAATTATTCTTCCCCGAATAATTTACAAGGTCTCATGACAAGACATTACAAATTACTTCCCAAAAAGGAATTCAAAATAAATATTTCTTAAAACAGAGGTCGGTATAACCACATCTTATCAAAGAATTCTCGCAGTAACGCAAGTAAAAGGCTCGATCTTATCTTTAAGTCAAAGGGTCGGGCATACGCTGTCTTGTTGATCATTTATCTTCAACTTAGTCTTGACGATACAAAAGACAAACGTTCCTATATGTGAGGTCAGTCACGACCCGACCATATGGAATTAAAACAAGATGATTCTAAGAATCTTTCAAAAGCTCGACCCCATGAATTACTCAAAGAGGTCAGTATTACCTGACCTTATAGAATATCCTTTCTCAAAATTTGCAAGTTATAAGCTCGAACTATTTTGTATACTAACGGGAAGATCGTGCTTTCTCAACTTTAGCAAGAAAATCATCGATCCAAAAGTAGATACAAATGAATAACACGAGCTTTGACTAAAAATTTCATTAACAAAAGTCTTGTTACAAAAGACCACGAGGCATACCCCCGGCTATACAAGTGTGAATTGTTAACAACACAGGAGAATTTCCTACTGCTGGTCGGGGTCACTAGCCTGGGCTTCTTCATCATTAGAACTGACCTCCACTACATCTTCCACCATGAAAGGAGTGAGGTCAAGATCTTCCGTGCCCAATGGAAATTGAGAGAGTGGGCTGGTATCAAGGTCGGGTGCATGTATCTTGATCCAAGCCCGGGCTTGCCTCATGCCTTGGGAGTACGATTCCAGGGCATAATTACCCACGGCAAGGTCATATTCTTCAGATTTCTTGTAAGCCTCGACCGCCGCCACTTTCGCCGCTTCTATCTCTTCCCTGGCCCGGCGAAGATTGTCCAAAAGTTTGGCATTTTCAGAGCGAGTGAGGTCTCGGTCTTGGGTCATTAAGGCCAGGTCAGTTTCCACTTTGGTTAACTTTTCTTCAGCAATGTTAGCACGGGTGGCCTCGTACTGTACAGAATGGACGAGCTGACTTGTCGCCTCCCCTCGCTTGACGCCTTGGGTTAGAAGACCCCGGCCAATGCTAAGCATCTATACGAGTTAAATACTTGTGTTATTTTAAGATTGAAGGAAAAATGTAACACAAAAAGTAGGAGGTCTTCTTGAAATTACCTTAAGCGCCGCATTCAGAAAATGGTCCACCCCGTTCTCCGGCGAGACTTCATCAGAATATTTTTCTAGGAGACCGGGGTGGTAACTCTCCTCCAGTTTAGACCGCAGGTCGGCCAGGGTAGGGCCCTCTACAGCAGCTTTGGGAGGAGGAGAAGATCTGGTATTCTCTTCCCGGGGAGGAGGGCGGCGAGCACCTTGGCTAGTCTCGCGTTGAAGTGGAGCTTCCGCATTCCTCCTTGAAGTTTCGCCTGACCCGGACTGTGTCGGAGTGGCCTTTTTTGTGGCCGTCGTCGGATAACTCCACCTTCCCTCCTCCTCTCAGCAGCCGCCCGAGCTCTTTCCTCGGCCGCCTTCCTTAGCCTGTCTCCGTCAAAAGCCATACCTGTGAAGGACGGGAAGGTATACTTAGATGAAAAAGAATAAGATGGGGAAGGCAACGTTTTCTAGTGGAAAAATAAAATCAACTATTACTTAATTTATAAGGCCGGGTCCTACCGGGCTCCAAGTCAAGGCCGGCCTGACCTAAGATCTCGTTGGTAGTAAGATCTGAAGCCTCCTCGGCCAGAAGTCCAAAGTCACAAACTCTTATGGCATTGGCCAAAAGGTCGGCCATCTCGTCCTCCCCTACGTTACCCATTCTATTGAAATTATCTACTTCCGGTTTTCTAAAGGTGGGAAAAAAATATTCTCACCTTCCCGAGGATTGATATAAATTTTTTTTTTCCTTCCAATACTTTAAGGAAGAGGGGACCCAAGGTACCTCGAACCTTCCCTTCCCGCATAAGTACATGAAGCAGTTACATCGAGGTAAAAACATCAAATCCAAAAGGCATTTACAAAGGTTTACGGTAGGCTCGATCCCTAGACTCCTACATAAAACAAAAAAGTAAACTAGAATCCTCCACCCGTTTGGAGCCAGCTGCCCGGGAAGAATGCTGGCCGTGAAAAGGAAGTCTACAAAAAAATGATGTATGGGGAACCTAAGGCCGGCTACTAACGAGTCATGGAATACTACAGTCTCCCCTTCTAGGCAATGATATGATACATCATCATGCTCGGGAACCTGGGAGGTGTACCTATCAAAAAGGCCAAACTTCCTCATGTCTGCCTCGACCATATGTTCCTTCATCCTACTGTTGAATGTTGGTAACTCTAGGTCGGGAGTTCCCGGTCCCTCATCAAATTCAGGGTTGTTGACTTCCTCGTCATCGCTCGACTCGTCACCCCCAGAGGTTGGCGGAGGTTGGTAAAATCCTATTGGCTCGACGTCTAGGGCCTCGTCCAGGTTTTCTACCTCCCTAAGGTCCGTGATGTTCACTTGCCTGGCCATTTTCCTAACAAGTAAATTACGGAATAATAATAAGGTCGGGAGAGGACGAGCTTACCTAAAGGTCGTGCTTCGAATTTTTAGCTCGTGCTAGGCGCTCGAGGATTTGTCTGGTTTTTACTAAAATCGCAAAGTGAAAAGAATGAGAGGATAGGGACCATGTATATATAAGAAAAAAAGGCGGGAAATCTTTTGAATCCCCGCCACTCATCTTTGACAGGTGGCGGCAATCCAGTAGTGTGGCATTAATGATGACACATAAAACAAAGGACAAAACAGGTGGCAAAACACGTCATAAATATGACAGCTGTCAGAAGAGACATGCATTCAAAGATCTGTGGCCGATCTCTGATGCACGGGGGCCAATGATCCAACCATTTTCTCATCACCTCCATTTTCTCATCACCTAAAGGCTTTGTGGTCGACCCTTGAGCCCGACCATTCCACTTCCCCGGTCTCTTAGCTTATCAGGCGTAAGCTTGCTCAGAACAGGTTAAATGTCTGACCTTATCTTTGTCTAAGGTCGGGTGATGCCCGGATTTCTCAAATGGTCGGGTATTGACATACTACAGTGGCCGGGCTAACCCGGTCACTTCACTGTACATAACTCCATGCGGGAGGAAATCCAGGTATTTGTCGACTATGGGCCTTGCCCATGGGCCTCCTTTATTGGGCCCCTCAAAGGAAGAAAGGAATCCTAACCCACGAGGGAGCCTCCTGAAAACGGGGAAATTCACTCCTTGAAATAATAGAATTCTTCATAAAAGGTACGTATATATCAAAGGGACTCCTTCCTTAACCAAAAGAGGTTATGGGCTTTTCAGCCCTATAAATACAGTCTCTTTGATCGCATATTATTCATTCACAATTCTTTACATATATTCTAGTTATATATTCTCTCTACTCCAGAAAACTAATTCTCACACCGGAGGGGCAATGGGGAGATTCCTCCTCGCCATTTTTGCAGGTTATCCAGGGCGAATTCATCATCTTTTCCAGCAATCAAATATCATCAAATCCTGCCACGTCAAGGTTAGGATTTTTGACAGCATCAACAATATTTTAGACTCATACATTTGTTACAATTTTTTGAAAGTATATTTAAATAAGAAAAATACAATTCTAGCCAATAGATTTGATAACCAAAAATACTAATGTCATATCAAATCTCTCATGTAAACTTCGACCAAAAGAGTTGATAACCAAAAATATAAATTTGATAATAATTGTGCTATTGTTTTTGTTCAAAAATTTAATCTGCCTCCCTCATATAGGGGTGTCAAACGGGCCGAGCCGGGTCGGCTCGGCCCATTTGAACGTGGTCCAATATGGGTCCACGAATCGGAAACGGGCCGGCCCGTAGGGAGACGAGCCGGGCCGAGTCGGCTCGTGCCCCCACAGAGGCGGCCCAAGTCCGGCCCGTGGCCCATTTGACCACGGGCCGGACCGTGGGCCGGCTCGTCGGCCCTTTTTTTTTCCCTAACGGTTACGGCTAAATAATTGAACATTAAAAAACCCTCCTCCTTTAATCCGGGCTTGAGACCGGCTACATTTAAATTATTGTAGGCGGAGTTAAAATTTTACACGAACAAAATGTTACGTGTACAATTTTTTTATTTGAAAGAAACAAATGAAACAATTAAAAATACAGAAAAAGAAAAAATTTACTCACCAATACGATTGTTCTCCGAATTCTTCGGCAATAATTTCACATATCCTATCTTGTTTCCTTTTCTCAGCAAACTGCCAATCCTTTAAACACATTAAGGCCTCGAGTATGTCTTCTTTAAGCCTTGACCTATATTCAGATAACACTCTACCACCTGCACTAAAAGCAGCCTCCGATGCTACAGTTGATACCGGAGGTTCCAGTAGATCTCGTGCAATCATAGAAACAACCGGGTATTGACGCTCGTTTTGTCTCCACCACTTAAGAATGTCAAAATTATTTCTTTCGTCCTCGTCTAACATACTAAGAAGGTCATGTGAGAAATACCTAGTTAACTCTCCTGGAATTTCATCTGAACTATATGTACTAGAAGAACTAGAACCACTAGGAAGTGTACTAGAAGTAGAAGTTCCCTTCATAGTCATAAGGTAGGAAAGTAAATCACTGTCTTGATTTTGTATCACATTAGGGGTGGGAGCAGTTCTTCTAACATTTTTACCCGACCTTTGGGCATTGATCTCATACATTTCACATAAACATTTTTCTAAATCTGTGCATGTTAAAGGGGTTTCAAAAGTTAATTTATTTGATATAGCCTTTATTGTGTGTTTAGTTCCCTCTAAATTTATTCTAGGATCCATAACCGTTGCTAATGGAAACAAAGATGGTAAATCTTCCCAATACTTTCTAAACTTAGTCTCCATTGCTTTAATGATATCAGAAAAAATAGGAAATGTCTTGTACTTATTAAAGTTATTAGCAATACAATAAAAATGCTTCAAGACTAAAGGACTAGTAGGATAATAAACACCGGACAATTCGTTTGTAGCATCATAAAATGGTTTCAAAATTTTTTTAACATGAATTGCAAGTTCCCAATCATTAGTCCCAAAATCAAAAGTTGAGCCGTTTGAGTGCCGACCGTTGTAATATGCACAAATTAAATTCTCGTAACCTTCACAATGTTCAATCATTAAATAAGTTGAGTTCCATCTATGTCCTACATCAGTAATAAATGATCGTGGGTTCATACCATTTTCTACACACAGTGCATCAAAAACTTGTTTTCTGGAAGATGCTATCATAATGAAATTGCAAGCACACATAATTTTTTTCAATTGATTTTCTATAAACTTAAGACCATCTTGAACTATTAAATTAAAAATGTGACAAACACAACGAACATGAAACAAGACTCCACCAAACTCAGGATTTATGAGGGCTGCTAATCTATCAATCACCGCTTTATTAACAGAAGCATTATCTAGTGTAAAACCACGAACTCTACTATCACAGTTAAATTCTCTAAGAATTGCAAGTAGTATATTGAAAATATTTGTTGCGTTATGTGGGTAATCTATAACTTTAAATGCCATAATTCTTTTGTGTATTACCCAAGAATCATCAATGTAATGACAAGTAACAGCTACGTAACCTCTATGATTATTTCCAGTCCACAGGTCCGAAGTAAATGACAAGTTACCATTCCATTTATTTAAAGCATCTATAAAACTTTGTTTTCTTTGTAAATATTTAGCTATGCAATCAGCTCGTAAAGTATTTCTAGAAACGGGTTTGTACCTGGGTTGGAGATACTTCTGAATGAATTCCGTGAATTGTGAACTTTCTACAATTGAAAGTGGGAACTCACCACTCGATACGAACATGACCATCCCTTCTCAACGTGCTAGATCTTGGTTGAAGACCCAATTGGTTAGGCTCGAACTTGATTGAGCAAACTGTAGAGTTGATTGGTTTGCTTCAACCGTGCCAGGTTTTCGACATCCTTTGCAGTGTCTATTGAGGTGTGATGTGCCCCCACCCTTCTTCCAAGAGAAAAGTCCCTCGCAATTTCTACATTTTGCTTTGGATATCGGTTTGTTTTCAGCATCTTTTTTCGATGTTTCAATCACATCGAAAAAATTCCAGCACTGTGATTTTTTCGTCCTCTTTGGATTTCTGCTGGAGACTGCCGTCGTGCTAGCGGAGCCAGATCCATATGTAGCAGTGAAATCTTCATCAATTATGTCATTCAAATCAATAGGAATTCTTGTATCTATATCTTCGATCTCATTTTCAATTTTCGCAAAATTTTCGGGAATTGGAATATCATTGAGAGGTGCAAATTCATCAACAAATTGGCTAGAAGAATAACAATGAGATTTTGAGTGTGCCATTAGAAATAATAGAATTGAAAAATTGGAGATGAAAATGAAATGTGGAATGGAATTTGAGACAATATTGTATATTTGTATGTGAAATATTATAGCACTAGCCACTAGAATTTGAGACTTGAGAGAATGAGACTTGAAAGTTGAGAGAGTTGAGTTGAGATTGTGAAAAAAATGAAATCAAAATCGAGTATTTATAGAAGAAAAAATAATAATAATAATAATTATAAACGGTCACAAGACCGTTTGGAACGGTCTTGTGACCGTCCTCAACGGTCTTGTAACCGTTTGAGGACCTCACAGGCCGGCCCTTTTCGGCCCGTGAGCACGGGCCGGTCCGTGGTCGGCCCGTTTTCGGTCCATTTTGATAGTCCGTTGGACTAGTCCGCGAACTTCACGAGCCGAACCCGAACTGTCCAACACTCAAATTTTTAGTTCGGTCCAAGTCCGTTTTTTTAAAGGGCCGAGCCGAACTTTTAACGAATCGAGCCGAGCCGAACTCACGAACTCTCGAACTGTCCAGTCCGTTTGACACCCCTACCCTCACAGTTGCAAGTTGACAGTCATCTACATTTTCGTGAATATTTGTGTTCTTGTTTGTATTAGATGTAGCCTGTTGCCACAACAAAGTTGAACTAAATTAGATATTCAACGTTTACAAATCCAAGCCCTCTCGTACAAAAAAAAAAAAAAAAAAAAATTTACGAAAACATGTACCTTGATTTTCTTACTACTTTTCTCCAATAGACCCTTGTGTCGGTTCTTTTTAGGAGCTCCCTCTCTTTTCGAGCACTTAGGATCAAATATTGGAACAAATTGGTTACTTACCGCATCTCTAGCAGACGGGAGATTAGGCGCACTAATTTGAGGAAGAATGGTACCACATATTGCCTTTGGTCTATTGTAGGATGAATGTGTTAATTGTTTTTCAATCCACTCCATCAACTGTCTTGTTCATATTTCATCATCGACAACTGAATTGGCTAGCCTAGCAAAGGTATTGCACAAATTGATTATATCTGACTTGGTCAGCTGTACTAACCCATCCATCGTAGTTGATCCGCACTGTAGTGTATGATCTACACACATCTCATCTCCACCTTCACAAGATATACCTTTCGGGAAAAACTTTCACGTCATTTCGCATCAATACCAAGATAGCATGGCTACAAACAGTTCCTCTAAACTCAAATAGATGACAACTGTAAACAAAATGAGATTTTTGTCAATCAAAGGTAACTACAAACTTCTTTATTGTCTCAACTCCATCCCCAGCCGAAACAAGATCACAATACACTTTTTCGGCGATCTCCCCCTAAAATTCTTTGAATTTATGAATCGTGTACATGTCTTGGATTTATTTCTCCATAGCGTATGTTGTGACACAAGGAACCATCTGTGCATATGATTTGACATCTGCTTGGAACTCTTTCTCCACTTTACTCTGTAGAGCCCACTCATATTGTTCAACAAACTGCTTTAAAGTTTTTTTTTTCGAATGAACATACCCATGTAAAAAAGCATTGATACTCTCACTACGCTGTGTTGTTGACATTCCATCCCAAAAATTGGTTCTAAGATAACAGGGTACCCAATGGCCTCGTTCAATGTATAAACCAGATAACCATTCGTTGTTATGCTGTATATACATATCAAGCATTTCATTCCAATGACGGTCAAATTCTTTAGGTTCTTGAAAGTCAGATACAATTTTGTGCATATAGGATAGTATGGCACATTTCTGCCTGTGGCCGCCAAATTTTTAGGAAACTTCTTCAGAATATGCTACAAACACCATTTTTGCTTTGCATCCGGAAACAAAATGCTAATTCCATTTTGCATTACATGATCCTGATTAGTAATTATACCTTGCGGTGCTTGTCCCTGCATACAATCAAGCTACACCTTGAATAGCCAAACAAAGGTCGATGTATCATCACTCAATACCAAACTACATCTGGAAATGAAGGAATATATCATACCAAAAAGAGACAATCTTAGCTCATACCCAGAAGCGACATTGTTAGGTTCGATCGACAAATCTAATCGGTATCTGGAAATGAAGGAAGAAAATCATTGAGCTACAAGAGTTACACGTTCACTTAAGAGGTCGAGCTCCAAGATTTCGGTCGTATTTTCGTCGAAAGAAATGGAGTAACTCATCGGTGGAGGGTGGTCTTGTTTCTGGTGGGAGAGACGAATGTAGCAATTTCTTTACTTTTACGTATTTTGGGTTAACAATTAACATGGCAATATATCGCGATACATTGGGTACCTAAATATCGCAAGAAAATTAGCTATGTCAAGCTCATGGTCAAGTGTATTGTTAAAGTAGATTTATTGCTTCACATAATTATGTTATCCATTACTACATGTTCCTTATTTCGTGCTTAGTCGGGTGTAGCTAGTTTCATGTGCACTTTTTAGTTTTCTAAGAGAGACGACAAAAATAATATTGATGGAGAATGTGTAGAGAACTTATGTGCTTATCAAAATAATGTAATATTAAACATTACCTAGTGGAACACGTAAAACATATAAAAGGATTGTGTAACGCTATATCTTTTAGATACATTTTTTTTTAATATTGTTGTGCATTTGAGATCGCAAGTGTACGATATCGCAATCAAGTAATAAAGTGGACCTTAGAGTCCGGATTATTGTTCTCACGAGGACTGTTTACTAAGTAGCGAAATGTTTTAGTTCTAATTTTATTTGAACAGACGAAATAGAATTTGTGGTTTTAAATTAAAACTAAGAAGATGAATTAAATAATTAAATTGTGAAATTGTTTTGTCTTTAAAAAATGATTGTAAAGTGGTTGGGATTCACGATTTCACCTAGCTAATTAAATCAATTCCAATTCCAGTTTTATTTCCTATTTGTGTGTTCGGTCGAATTCACTAATTTAAATTGAGATTCCTCTCTCGACTTTAAATCAATCCTACCTAAATAAGTCAACCTTGTATCTCTGCAGCGGGTCCGAATATTCCTTAACTAGATGCATTACACACAAGAATTCACACACGACCGCAATAATTACAAGAGTATATCTCTATCTCTCGTTCAATTACCGGATTTATTACCTAGATCTATGTTATTAACTCACCTCTCGGATTATGGAAATAACACATGAAATCACGAATAAGTGGCCAGTTCATTCACGCATTAAACGCAATAATAAATCAACACATGCATTAAAGCGTTAAAACAAGGAATATGACATTAAAATGATTAACTAGGCTACATCGTTCATCCAACGTTAAAATTAGTTACACATCATCATGAAATAACAAAAACAGTAAAAATAAACGTTCATTGAAAAACAATATAAAGAATGGAAAGATTGCACCAATTATCAATTCTTCAACTGTTTCCAATTCACGCGCCTTTGCAATGCTTGATTCTCCAAGAATTTGATGTTGAATTCTCTATTGTGGCTTGTTCTATGGAGAGGCAAATGTCTGAATTTCGTGCCTCTTATGTTGTATATATAGGTTTTTGAAGAAAACCTAGGTCAAAACAAGAAAAGTCTGATAAAAATCGCGAGAAAAAGCCCACAGTCGGCCCAGCCGGAAAGCCACGCGATCGCGTGGCTTCAACCATAGCGATCGCGTGCTTGACCCTAAAACTCTCGGGTTATATTATTGCACCATCTCGCGATCGTTTGGTGTGAAACCAGCGATCGCGACTTCATCTTTCTTCCGGCTGTGCAAGTTGGTCCCTGACTTTTAATTTCACCTTCAGTCCTCAACTTTCAATTGTTGCACTTTAGTCCCCGAACTTTATCTTCTTCTTGATTTGCCCATTTAAGCTCTCAATTCATTCAATTAGGTCCTCCAACCTTTGATTTCTTCACTTTGGCACCACGCATGTTTCCCGGTTGTTGTCACAAACTCCTCACTTGTCCAATTTAGCTTCAATTAACATCCAATTGTGTCCTTTTTCCATTGATTACTTCATTCTTCTTCAATTGGGACATTTTCTGAAAAGTAAACAAATAAACATAAATTAAATAGCAAATCTTCCCAAACGACAATAACTAATCCTAATTTAGACATACGAATAAGTGTATAAAATACGCTTATCAAATACCCCCAAACTAGAATTATTGTTTGTCCTCGAACAATGTAAACTAAACTACAAAAATCAACGAAATAAGAGAACAAATTTTTTTTGTTGTGTCAACATGTTTATCATATGCTTCTACAGTCCAAATCAATTTAAGCTTCAACAAGCGTCATGAACAACAATGCAAAATATTTTCTAGTTATATCTTGCCAGAGTTTCAAGTGTGTGTGTGAATAGCCAATGTCAAAGGCATACTTATGCAAAAGATGTGCTCAGCACTGTGCGGCTCATTATGCATAATCAAGCCCGAATCCCATGTGGTCAATCTATGATTTCTAATGAAATTCCTTTCAGCGCTCATGGATGATCACCACTTTCTGCTTTTCTCTCACATCCCGGGTTTTTATCTATGTGGGTTCTAAAAATATTCTTTGCTTTTTCCACACAAGGTAATCAGAATCAGAAATATGCGTACATGACTAATCAAAAGAAAGCAGTCCCCAATTCTACAACCTCAACCACCACAGTTCAGTCAACAAAGCTTATACCATGCAATATTATTTTTTTTATGGACGATTTTTTATTTTAATTGTCCTTGTCTTTGACCATCTTTGTGCAGAACTTTTCATACGGGCTTTCTATATGACCCCTGTAGCGGGCTTTCAGATCGGTAACTCCCAAACCAGACGGCTTTAGGGTACCAGGTTCGAAGAACCCCTCAGACGTACTTGCCCGAGTCATAAAGGCTTAAACAGAAAAGTTAAAGATGTTATAATGTCTTATGTGTAAGTCCACTCTCCGTACTTGCTTTCTAATTGACCCATGTAGCGAGCTTTAGGTCGATGACTCCCAAGCCAGTTGGCTTTAGGGCACCAGGTTTAAAAGACCCCTCGGACTTACTTACTCGAGTCAAAAAGGCATTTGAAGAGCGGAATAAGACCTTCAGCATCTTTCTATTTTTATGCTGGAAATGGTTTATACCTGTTGACCAAACTGGAATGACTAAAGTGCAAAACCAAGAACCAAAGACCTCCAACCCGTCAATACACACAAATTCTAACCATTTTACCCCCAAACTCGCCTTTTAGCATGATTGGTTCTAATTTAGGGGTGGGATGTCTAACGATCTAAGTTCAGGGCTTTTTAAGTCATTCCTAAGTTCAAATTAAATAAAACTTTGCCCCACATGCATTAAACAACATCCCTCACACAAGCAATTATCCAACACTGGCTATGTGCGCAATAAGTATGAATCTAGCAAAATATAACTAGTTCAAAATAAGTTCATGTTTTCATGTTGTCCAATTTTCAAGCCTACGCACAAATTGATTCATACTATATCCTAGGCAATAAATATGTTAACACATTTTCAATTTTTTTTTTTTTTATCCCAATAAAATAGAATGAAAAGTAATAATATGGAAATAATGAGATCCACCCCAAACTTGAAATGAACATTGTCCTCAATGTTTTGCCACATAAATAAGTAAGAATATGCAAAACTTGACAAAAGAAAGAGAACGAGAACTTCCCAAGTATAGAGGAGATGTCTTCATTGTAGTTTTGATGCTTCAATTTGAAATGATGTTGGATGAATTTGACCTTATTTCTTGCCTTGCCCAACTTGATCGGATGTGTCTTGACTGATGTTTACCTTGCAAATAAGAGATAAGTAATATTAAAAGTCATAAACATCAGTAAGAAATAATGGAAGTTACCACACCCCCAAACTAAAGTTAAAGCAAAATTTTGAATTTTTCAAAATTGGTCGACCGCACACATTCAAGCCTTGACGTCGCCTAGAAAAACATAAATTTTCCCGAGCCATCTTTTGATATGTTAATGTTCACAGCATGGTCTACAACATATTAAAATTTTAGGTCATTTGGAGTTCTATAGGGTCATGTAAAACTATGGCAAAGTTGGTGACGTGAGTGGATTTTCAGGTGCAATGGCCTGCAGTGGCCTTGCAGTGAGGCTGTCATGGTGCAAACATTGTTTTAATGGATTTCATGCCATGTAGTGTACTAATTCATGAACTAAACACACTTACTCAATGATAACCATGTCATGAAGATAAATGCTCGGAAGAATTTCTAAACTTAGCACAAGAACATCTTTGTAGCATTTCATCAAACACTTAATGGACATTGCAAAAATCAATGGATATGCATAGGGTTGGAGGCATGAATGAACCCAAATTTTTTGTCTACTAAACCACAAATCACAATCTCCAACCACTAACCTAAGCCCACTCTTCACCATTCACAATTTCAAAATCCAAGAACTCAAAGAAAATTTCAAAATTTTGAGTAAACATGGATTTAAATGAAGAATTTCATACCTTTCATTGATTTGGATTTGAAAATAGCAATGAATTTTGTGCAATGAAGTGTTGATTGCATGGATGATGATGAAAGATCATACTTTTGAGTGATTTTGGGGAGATAAAACGAGTTTATAATGTTTAAAGTTGAAAGAATGAGGAAAAGAACTTAAACTGCCGAATTTGGTCTCAGTACAGCCACGCGATCGCTTGGCTGGAGTGCCAGCGATCGCGTGGTTCAAGGTTAAAGAATCTGTTGATTTTTTAATGCAGATTCGCGATCGCCATTGCCTATTGGCACGCGATCGCGTAGTACACGGCAATACTGAAAATTTTTCCTATTTTTTTATTTTATTTTCAAAATCATTTTTCTCCCCCTACTCACTTCATGATCGATGCAATGATTGTCCAAACATTAACTTCATGATTCAAACTAGTGTGTGTGTGAGTTTGGAATGACGATAAAAACCTAGCCTAATGTAAACATGAAAAATCAAAAACATACTTAAATATGCAATAATAGACTATTATGCACAAGTGCTCTTAACATGGAACATTAAAACACTCAAACACATTTCCTACCATGCATATATCTAACAATTTTAATTCTAAAATAAATAATAAAAGCATAATAAGTAAAAGGGAAGAAAAAGTTGGGTTGCCTCCCAACAAGCGCTCCGTTTTAAGTCTAAAGCTCGACTTTTTGCACTTCTTTATCATGGAGGCTTGAAAGATGATCTCAGAGCCTTGCACATCTTGCAATTTCCAGCCTTGCACTTCTCAACTCGTTTTCTCACTCTCTTGAATCCCAAAGCCTCACTTTTAGCCAATTGTTGAGGGATGTTAGGCTTTTCTTCCTTCTTGTCCCTCCATCCATCTTTAGCCTTTATGAACTCATGTTTTGTCCTTAGCTCCTCCTCGATATTAATACCCTGCTTGGTCTTTTCTTTTGGTTTCTGGACCACCCCCTCCACCTTGAAGCAGCTTTCATTTAGACCTTCAAGATCTTGCCTTGGCCTGATGCTTAACGTGACTTGTTCCTTCTCGACCCTAAAGATGATTTCTCCCTTTTCAATGTCGATTAAGCATCTTCCAGTAGCTAGGAACGGCCTTCCAAGAATGAGGGGCATTTGGGCTTCCTCTTCCATGTCCAAAATCACAAAGTCGACTGGGAAGAACAATTTGTCTACTTTTACTATCACATTCTCAACAATCCCATATGGATATTGGATTGATCTGTTCGCCAGTTTCAGTGTGATATTGGTTGGTTTAGGCTCCCCCAAACCAAGTTTCCTGTACACAGACAAAGGCATTAAATTAACACTGGCCCCTAGATCACACAAAACATTATCAAAACTGAAATTACCAATAATGCAAGGAATAGAGAAACTCCCTGGATCGGTCAATTTTTGTGGTAATTTCTTTTGAAGTATGGCGCTGCACTCCTCACTCAGTGCTACTATTTCATTGTCAACCAATTTCCTTTTATTTGACAGCATCTCTTTCATGAATTTCAAGTAGAGCGGCATTTGAGCCAATGCTTCAGCAAAAGGAATATTAATGTGCAGTTTCTTGAATATTTCCAAGAATTTTCCAAACTGCTGCTCCAACTGATGCTTTATCAATCTTTGTGGATAAGGAACTGGGGGTACATATGCCTTTACTGGAGGTCGAACTCGAACTTCTTCTTCCACTTTTTCTTGAGTTTCTGAAGTTGATCCCTGCTCCTTTTCACTTTTCTGTTCTTCCACCACATTTTTCTTCTGGTTCTTCTGCTTTTCATAATCCTCTACAGTCACTTCAGATAGCTGAACCCCGCTCCTCGTTGTTATTGCATTAACATGCTCACGAGGGTTCATTTCAGTGTTGCGTTGTAACTGTCCTGACTGTCTTGTTGAGCTGCTAGCTGCCAGCTCTCCCATTTGTTTCTTCAAATTTTTTATTTCAATAGCTTGATTCATTATCTCACCATTCTGACTCTTGACCAGCTGAATTAACTCTTCTATGTTCTCGGATATGTTTTTCTGAGATTGTTGCTGTTGCTGTTGCTGAAATCCAGGCGGCCGCTGAACATTCTGATTGTAAGACCATGAAAAATTTGGGTGATTCTTCCATTCTGGGTTGTAAGTTTGTGAATAAGGAGCACCCTGCTGCCTGTTGCTCACAAAATTGACTTGTTCAGGATTTGATTGATTTTGTTGAAGTGGGCAGAAATTTATCGCGTGATTTTCGAAACAAAAATCACACAAAGTTGTATGAACTGAATTCACTGGCTGCACACCCATACTGTCTATTTTCCTTGTTAAAGCATCCAGCTTAGCATTTAATGCTGTAATCTCATTAACTGCAACAATTCCTCCAGACTTTTGTGTAGATCTATCTGAGTACCACTGGTAACTGTTCGCAGCCATCTTCTCAAAGATCTCAGAAGCTTCTTCATATGTAATATCCATTACTGATCCTCTAGCTGCTGAGTCGGCATACTTCTTGTTTTCATTTGTCAGCCCATTGTAGAATGTTTGAACTAGTATCCAATCAGTGATTCCATGCGTAGGACACTGTCTGATGAGCTCGTTGAACCTTTCCCAAGCCTCAAAAATTGATTCCCCAGGCTGTTGACTGAATGATAAAATCTCACGCCTTAGCTTTGACATGCGGCCAGGTGGGAAAAATTTATCTACAAATTTCTGACTCATGATTTGAAAAGTGGTGATTGTATGTAGGGGCAAAGTGTAGAACCAAGCTTTAGCTTTGTCCGCCAAAGAGAATGAAAATAACTTCAATTTCACAGCATCATCTGAAACTCCATTCATGCGTTGCATTTCACACAATTCCAAAAAGGATCGAAGATGTGCATGAGGATCTTCAGTCGGCAATCCATGGAAAACGCATGAGTTTTGGATCAGTGAGATCAAAGAGGTTTTGATCTCAAAATTGTTAGCTTGGATTGCAGGAGGTACTATGCATGTTCCAATGTTCCCCATAGGAGGAATCATGTAGTCTCGCAAAACGCGCCTTCCATGATTTTGTTGCTGTCCATTTACAGCTGCTGGCAGATTTTGTTGATTTCCCTGATTATCTTGAATTCTATCATCTGCCATGGCTAAGTCTGTTTGTTGATTCGCTTCCAACTGTTGTCTACGCCTCTGTCGAAAAGTGCGTTCAATTTCTGTATCAAAAGGAAACAGATCAAATGACTTAGTCCTTCTTAACATAAATTAAAGAAAACAAAAATTAAAAGCAAAAACTGAAAAATAATATAAAAATAAAAATAAAAATAAGCAAAATAAAGTTCAAAGTAAAATAAGAACTAATGGGTATCGATATTAATATAAAAACAGTCCCCGGCAACGGCGCCAAAAACTTGTTGTGCATTTGAGATCGCAAGTGTACGATATCGCAATCAAGTAATAAAGTGGACCTTAGAGTCAGGATTATCGTTCCCACGAGGACTGTTTACTAAGTACCGAAATGTTTTAGTTCTAATTTTATTTGAACAGACGAAATAGAATTTGTGGTTTTAAATTAAAACTAAGAAGATGAATTAAATAATCAAATTGTGAAATTGTTTTGTCTTTAAAAAATGATTGTAAAGTGGTTGGGATTCACGATTTCACCTAGCTAATTAAATCAATTCCAATTCCAGTTTTATTTCCTATTTGTGTGTTCGGTCGAATTCACTAATTTAAATTGAGATTCCTCTCTCGAGTTTAAATCAATCCTACCTAAATAAGTCAACCTTGTATCTCTGCAGCGGGTTCGAATATTCCTTAACTAGATGCATTACACACAAGAATTCACACACGATCGCAATAATTACAAGAGTATATCTCTATCTCTCGTTCAATTACCGGATTTATTACCTAGATCTATGTTATTAACTAACCTCTCGGATTATGGAAATAACACATGAAATCACGAATAAGTGGCCAGTTCATTCACGCATTAAACGCAATAATAAATCAACACATGCATTAAAGCGTTAAAACAAGGAATATGACATTAAAATGATTAACTAGGCTACATCGTTCATCCCAACGTTAAAATTAGTTACACATTATCATGAAATAACAAAAACAGTAAAAATAAACGTTCATTGAAAAATAATATAAAGAATGGAAAGATTGCACCAATTATCAATTCTTCAACTGTTTCCAATTCACGCGCCTTTGCAATACTTGATTCTCCAAGAATTTGATGTTGAATTCTCTATTGTGGCTTGTTCTATGGAGAGGCAAATGTCTGAATTTCGTGTCGCGATCGCTTGGTGTGAAACCAGCGATCGCGGCTTCATCTTTCTTCCGGCTGTGCAAGTTGGTCCCTGACTTTTAATTTCACCTTCAGTCCTCAACTTTCAATTGTTGCACTTTAGTCCCCAAACTTTATCTTCTTCTTGATTTGCCCATTTAAGCTCTCAATTCATTCAATTAGGTCCTCCAACCTTTGATTTCTTCACTTTGGCACCACGCATGTTTCCCGGTTGTTGTCACAAACTCCTCACTTGTCCAATTTAGCTTCAATTAACATCCAATTGTGTCCTTTTTCCATTGATTACTTCATTCTTCTTCAATTGGGACATTTTCTGAAAAGTAAACAAATAAACATAAATTAAATATCAAATCTTCCCAAACGACAATAACTAATCCTAATTTAGACATACGAATAAGTGTATAAAATACGCTTATCAAAAATAAAAGGCAGCTTAGCCCATATTTCATGCTCTATTCAAAGGGATTAGAAGAAATGCTCCTCCATATGGAATACATAAATGGTGGTGGGTAAGAAATGATTTTGGATCAAGGTATGCATTGAGTTTATATCCATAAACTTTTGTAAGTTTCCTTTAACCTTTCATTTGTTATATCCGTAACTCCAAACCTTTCAAATACATAGATTGGAAGAAAAATGTATGGTTTTCATTTATTTGATTGTTAGTTGACATATTTTAATCATTTTGAAAGGGTGAAATGTTAACTTTATTTAAAAAGAAATTACTATAGTATTTAAAATTAATTCGAAGAAACAAAAATCAAAGTCACTCACATATCTCCTTCTTCCCCACCCCCTTACAGCAATGCCAAAATCAACACCACCATTGCCACCTAACACTGACACCACCACCTCCTCCCAACGTCAACCACCACTAGTAATTATCCACAAAACTAGCCGCCCTTTTGTTCGCGCACGTTTCATTCATAATAATTAAGTAGAAGATTCGGACGATGTGTGCAGGAACAAATATCTTGAGACAAAGTCTTAAAAATGGGTGCAATGGAGAGTAGAGTTATTTCATTCAAGGGATGCAAGCTCGCATTTGCATGAACAGGGAAATCTGATGTGCAAATTAGAATAAAAGAAATTACATCTTTTTTTTGAGAGGTGATTTGTTGGTCCTTCAAAATGTCTTCATTTCTTGCTTTTACACGTCTAGCAATAGCTCCTCTGAACTTGTTATTCTATTTCAGAGTTGTCACATCCTTTGAGTGATCATACTACTTACACCTTCGATAACTGCTACCCATAACTTGCTCGATAACTTCTTTCTCCAATAACCATTAGACCATGTGGAATAATGGGCAATTGTGAAGGATAATTGCTTCATTACTTCATTAGTTATGCTCCATGTTCCTTTCTTTTTCTTGGACACTTTATCTTGGAATCTCACCTAAGATATCTACTCACTTTCCTCACCCTAATTGGGTTTATCGTATCTCGTTCTGTTCGCCTTAATGGGCTTTATTCACTATTTAGGCTTGTTGACATTTCGCCCAATGCCAACTATTTTAATGTCTAGGTGTCAACATCGTATTAGCCTTATTTTTGGACGATTTTGTAATGTAATTATAAATTATAAATTGATCATTTTTAATGTCTATAATTGAAATTATTTTGCAGTGGAAGAACTTGGATGCCGTTTCGATCAATGTCCTAATTAGAAAGTTATAAATTTTTGACGTGCAATTTTATGTGGTTATTTGTATTATTGCCTAAGCATGCTATTTTCTATTTTATTGTGTTAAATTGAAAGTTGGGGGAAAGTTTAGTGGCAATTGGAGAGTAAATAGAACTTATGTACTTAATTATTCACATGGAGAGAAATGAGGGACTGATTTCCAAATCTCAGAAGATTAAATTTTTAATCCTAACCTAAACTATCACAATCGGACTCTCACCTCCCTCTCCTCTCAAGACCTCGGCTCCCTTACCCTCATCGTTGCTCTCTGTTTCTCTCTCGTCACCGCCCCTCTCTTAGTCGATCTTCACCACTGGCTACTCACCACCACGGTAAGGCACCCTCCCCGCTTTCTCTCTCCCCGAACATGCAATTGTACACTCGCCCGTGGTTCACACACACACACGACCTAATCAACGGTTCGAACACTTGCAAAATCCAGAAACGGTAAACACTAAGGGCGTCAAGTAAGTAAACTTTCCCTATATTCAACAAAGTTGAAAGTGAACGTGGAATTAATGTGGTTAAGTGACCTTTGTGTTAATTACCTAATTTTGTTGGTTTTGGTTTACGATATGCAAGTATGAGTATTTAAGAAATATCCAAGCATGCACATTATCATGTCATTGCATCATCAAGCATGCATTGACATCGAAATTGGGAAGCCAAATGTTTTTAATGAAAGAAATGTGTCAAGGTGCAAATTTGTTCAAAAGTTATGTATCCCAAGTTTTTTTAAGAAAGAATGGGTGTATTTCTATGTCATAAACGATGCGAGTGGGAAATGGGGTGCGGGGGACCGATGTACCCAAAAGTAATGTGCCACTTTGCGGTGGAATGTAGTGAATGAGCCCCTTTAAGGTGAAATAAATGTTAACTGCTCTGCAATTTTACTGGTAAATGTGATCTGGTACCAAATAAGAATTTCCCACTATCTAATTGACTAGAAGATACATTAAGTGAGCTCACGATGTAAACGAAGTAAAAGTCTTGAAATGTTTAAGTGAAAGTTTGAAAAGTTTGAAAGTTCTGAAAAGTAAAGTAAATGGGGATACATATTTTGAATTGTTTAAAGCATTTCATGTCATGAGCATGCATCACGTGCATAAAATTTACTGAGATTTAGCTCACCCCAATCCCTCCCCAAAATTTCAGGTGATGAAAGCTAGGTGATATGAGGAGAGCACTTGGCGACAGACTTAGATAGCACCGTAGTTTATTTCTTTTAAAAATTGAATTAAGGATTTAAAAAAAAAATCATTGGTTATTCTTTTATCGGTATATTCTTTAATTTTTTTTTTTTTTTTTTGATTTAGTTTAAATAAGTTATGGTAGTGATTAGTTTATTTCATATTTCATAAGTTATTGGTGTTGAAGTTTGATTTTGAATTGTGGTTAGATGTTTAATGTCGGATTTTAATTGAGTTGAAATTTATGTTATAAAACTGTTTGATGTCTCTCTACAGGTTGGCTAAGTCCAATTTATAAGGAACACTCTGTCGAAAATTCTTTAGAATATTCCAATAAAAAAATGAAAATTTTAGTGTTTAAAAATGTTTTATTTCCGCGTTAAAAGTAAATGGAAGTTAACACGCCTAGGTTTAAGATTTTAAACTTGGGGGGTTACATTTTGTGTCAACAATTACTCCAATATGGCTCAATTAATGCCTTTATCATTTAATTTAGTCATATTAATTAACAATAAAGACAAACATTCCCTTACCTTTTAGTTTCCAAGTTGTCTTTTCAATGTGGCTGCATTTATTTTGCTTACACCTAAGAAATGCTACCATCATTACTTTCATGTCTCTTGGAATTTCAATCACGTCTAACTCTAAAAACTCTAGCTATATACACTCCTTTGAACATCAAAACCTAAAAGGCGTCTCTTGGTCTCCTAGTCGGCCTGGACACGTGACCCACCGTATCTTATAAAAGGGAAACTTCTCCGTCCTTTTCATCTTCTTAGAAGCATTCATTTTGAGAGTTCTCTTCACAACATTCAACTTTTTCTCTAACGTTGCATTTCTTCACCATACTTTGTGACAATGGCGTAATATGATGCCCCTAATTTCTAAGACTACCAAGTTTTTCCGCAAAGCCCTTCGTTATGGCCAACTATCTTTTCCCTTTGAATCCTAATTCTGATCACCTCTATTTAGGCCCTGCAATTATTGATGAAAATGCAGTGGATGATGTTTTTGAAGCCCAAATCTTTCCGGCCACATAGACTCTTCACTATGTAACTTCGATGCCATTTGCTCTTCAAACCCTGTTAAGAAGTGGCCAAGGTCGGATTTATATTTTCAGAAATGGCTGAAGTGTATGGTTTCTCATACGTCTACTAGAGACAAGTTTGTGAGGACAAGTATTCTAGAACTTCTAAGGCTGCTTTCTCTTTGGCGTTTTCCAGTCATTTTCTCTTTTCCTTTTCCGAAAACGCGGAAAACGCGTTCTCTTGCGCCGTTTTCGGGAAAAAAAAATTCGAAAACGTTTTCCAAATTTTGTAAAGGAAATGGAAAACGCGAAATTCACATTTTCCATTCATTTGAACTAAAAAAAGGAAAACGCGCGTTTTCCTGTTTTTCGCGTTTTTGTTTTTAAAAAAAAAATCCTAAAAAATTTGAAATTGGTCAAAATTTGTCATTTTAATTCCATTATTGGTCCCCGATTTTCAAAATTTGTCATTTTAATCCTCAAATTTTGAAATTTCTTTCGAAAATATCATAATTTATTTGCAACTTAGGTCCTTCAACTTTAGATTTTCTTGCACATTAGTCCGCAAATTTTACTTTTCTTTCAATTTAGTCCTTCCCGTATTTGCTTTATAGGTCATTGTCTTCAAACATATATAACTTTTGATCTACAACTTCGAATTGCACTCCGTTTTTTGCGTTGAACTCCAAATTCAGCAATCTTTCTTATGATGTATCATGTGCTCAATTATTAAACATTTCTTTTTTACTTTTGTATTGTAGAAAATTAGGGCATCATTGATGAACGTATGGATTTTTGAACTTTTTTGACATAACCAAATATAGAATCTCTATTTCATTTATATCATGTATATCATATATGTATGAATCTTGAATGTGTGTGTGTCTACACACACACACACACACACACACACACATATATATATATATATAATCACATGTAATATAATTACAAGTGCACAAAGTGTGTGTTTGGTATTATTTAAAAAGAAATTTTCTCAAGTGAATAGTAATATTTAGGGGAATGGATGTTTGAGATTTAGTTGAAAAGTCAAATATTATGGACCTCACTTTTAATGAGAATAAAACAAGGGCAAAATAGTTTTCTGGAAAAAAATCCAAACAGAACATGTTTTCCAGTATTTCATTTTCGAGAACAGTTTTCAGAAATAACAAACCAAACGTGTTTTCAGCAATTTTGAAAACATTCAGAGAAAATGGAAATCAGAAAACATTTTCGAAAATGAAAACAGAAAACTGAAACATAAAGAGAACGCAGCCTAAATCTTTCTCCTCAAGTTCCCTCTTTCGACCCCTCTCCTTTTCCCATTACATTAAGTTTTTGG
Organism: Ligustrum vulgare; assembly: GCA_963555705.1. Lineage (NCBI taxonomy): Eukaryota > Viridiplantae > Streptophyta > Magnoliopsida > Lamiales > Oleaceae > Ligustrum > Ligustrum vulgare. The sequence goes on along the minus strand of OY743184.1, from coordinate 34,805,588 downwards.
TATGTAGAGTAAAACACGTTTGTCTTTCCCTTTACTCCCCTCACCATAACTCTTCATGACATTAACCCCTAAAAAACCTTCCCCCCACAAGCAGAACAATTTCTCTAATCTTAGGTTTGCCTCCAGACTTTCTACTATTGATTAGGTAATTTCCTCTTCTTACAAGTCCATTGCCACGTTTCGCCAGGGAGATGACTATGCATATTCCGACCTTGGAAGAGTAACTTTCATTAATTACTAGTTTTACGAGTTTGTTATTCGTGTTCCCAGTTGCAAATTGGCCATTGGGTACTTCCTCATCTCCTATGAGATAGTAGATGGTCATCCTTTTGGCATAGCTTTTTTGTGTTGGCTGTCATTTACAGGGCTTGACTGTCCTCTAGTACTAGTTTAATTTAGGTTCATCTCCTTTCGGTTCGTGTCCGTTATAGCTCACTAACTCTGTCTTATGACATATTTTCCCTACTTAGTCTTTAGAGGATTCTCATCCCCTTGCATGTTATAAACCAATGTTCTGCAAACTAAAACCCATTAGCCTACCTCAAATGAAAATTTTCATTCTTTTCTACACTTTTGAGGCACAACCTTCCTTTTTCCCTTTTCCCTGGAACTAATGTTGTGTCTTCGTGTAGCTCTTTATTGATAACCACTCTATTCAGTGTTGGCCTCGATTTTTGGTTGGGAATGAGCTATTCCAAGACTTCTTGACTGGTACTAATTCTAAAGCAGGGTTTGATGTGTATTCTCCCAACTTCATAGTTTGTCATTTGGGTCTAGCACAAACTTGGCAAGTCCACTTCTTTCATGCCATTAACCTCTACTTTAACAATTGCTTCGTTACGGTGACTTCTAGTGAAACTAGAAAATCAGAAACTAATGCCAACACCCTATTGAAGTATTTTCATTTATCCCTTTCATTTCTTCCTCATCTATTCATCCATGCTTCGACAGATATTGGCAGTCTGTTAAGGCGAGGATTTTTCTGTCCCTAAGCTTTCAACATTTCACGCCTTGAATCTTAGTCCTTTGAGGTCATCCAGGACTATTCATGCTTTGGAGCTTGGCCCTATTGCGGAGACGAGATAATCATTTAAACTGAACCATACCGCTAAATTATTTTAATTTAGCAAATAGTTGGGCTGGAAAATAAAGAGCATATTTTTTTATGCAGGTTTATAACTATGCAATCGACATTTCTTAAATGTGCTCTTTTATATATTAAAATACGAAAGCAAATCAACACTTCATTGTAGAACCTCATCAGAAAATTGTCAAATTCAAAATAGAATATCCATGAAGTGCAAACTTCCATCAGAGAAGGAAGATTTTGTGTCTGGTATGCTCACCAACAGTTGGAATACTATAAGTACCTATATCTCCATATTTTGTGTCTGGTATGCTCACCAATAGTTGGAATACTATAAGTACCTATATCTCCATTTTATATGAAGTCATTCTCTTGTGGCAAATATTGTATTTGAACAATACAATTACAATTGTGTTTTTGACTTCATGTTTGCATTTAAATTGGAAATAAATACAAATTAATTTAGTATCTAACATTATTATTTCTCTTTTAACTTATTGTAGCTTTATATATTAACAGATATGAATGAATTTAAAATCTAAATTATGTTATATTACATCAATATGTAAACTGTGAATTAAAACCAAACCAAACCGTGGAAAATTATTTGGTTTGGTTTGATTTGCAAAAATGCCAAACAGCTCAAAATCGTCCAAACCGGACCGCATTCTACCCTATTAAAATTTATGGTATTGTAGGCTATAATTTCATCCTAGTTGGCTCTCCCCAACCCATTGGTGGTGAAAATGCACTCGAGGGACTTCTCCAACTCGTATTTGGTGGAATTGCAGTAAAGGGGTCTTACCAACCTGTAGGTGGTAGAATTATGCTACGAGGTTCTCCATATCCTGTAGGTGGCAACATTATTGTGGCAGTGCCCCGTACTTTATTGCATGCAGTAACCTCTTCTTGACTTTATGCTTCCCATTAATGATGTAATAATCAAATGTTCATCTTGACGGTTCACCTAACAAACCAACGGATGTGATACCTACTTTGTATAGCTCTTCTAGCAACTTATTGTGCTAGATTCTTCTTCTTCTAGCCTCGGCTCTCAAGACTAGTTCCTTCTCTATGTCAATCATATTGTCCTCCACTAAGTCCTGCTCTTCACCAGTATGAGTTATAGTGAAGGCTGTTTATTCCCTAACATAAATGTTATTTTCATCGTTACACTAACTCCTCCTATACTTTCAAATTCTCTAGCTAGCAGGAAGTTGGTGGCTACGAATGGTGGAACTGTGACAAACTAAATAATGATTGGATGATCAGTATTTTCTGCTTCTTCGTCTTTCTTCCTACATTTTAAATTTGGTTTTATCTCCGCATCTTGATTCTATATCCATAGTCTCTGTATTTCCTTTTCCTTGTTTGTTCATGTTTCATTGGCTAGACATTCAATAACATTGATCTCAGCTTCAATATTTGGACAGATAATCATATTCTTGTGGTACATCATTTAGCTGTAATTCCCCTGGAAACTCCTTTGCTAGGTTCTGGTTAGTTGATTGAAATGGATATATTTCCTAGTTTAATTATTGTATGAATGCCATGTATTGGCTATGTGGATCTATGGTCTGAATAGAGGTGTCAGTCCGGGTCGGCTCGCCAACATAAAATCCCGGTAACGGCCCTTTGGAAAAAAGCCCGCCCGTTGCGGGTTCCAGGCCGGTTCCGGGTTAGCCCACAAATTTCGAACTACAACCCAGGCTCGCCCGTTGGCCCATGCGGGTAGAGCCCATGTGGGTCGCGGTTCGTTCTGATTTGGCCCGTATGAATAAAAACATATATTTTTTTATATTTATAGCAATTTTTTGTCAAGTTTCTAAATACAAAATGATTAAAATGATAAATTTATATTCTATGTTACATGCATTACTTCTAAATTTGCAAATTTAAATAAAGCATAAACAAATATCAATAAAATACTAAACGTATTTCTAATTACTATCATCAAAGAACATTACGTTTCTTAACTATTAGGGAGAAAAAAATAAGATTTTGCTTTAAAAGTTGTATTAGAGTTTGTAGAAGAAGAGAGATTTTCAATGTTACCATATTTAATAAAAATAATCTTTTTTTCACGGGCCAGCGGGTTAACCGCGGCCCACGAAGGCTTGACCCGCGAAACCCGCGGTTCACAACTTCTTAACCAATGAACCGCCCGTACGGGTCACGGGTCGGCCCGCGGTCCCGGGTAGATCCGAGCCGGTTTTCACGGGTCTGGTCGGCCCGTCCGTCTTGACACCTTTAGGTCTGAATGCACTCACTTTTTGGATGAAATTAGGGTTATCTTTGATAGGCCTGGATGTAGTTTTTCAAACTACCTCTTCTTCTGAGGCCTTCCAAAAGAAGTTCCTCTCTGTGATTTTCTTTCAATCTTTCCATCATTTTGTCTCAATTAAACTTTTCTGATAGTGTGCACAAAGACCTTCTTCGACCATACCAGGACCAGCTACTATTTTACTTCTAGGCTCTGGCTGCTCAAAAGAACTAAGATGTAGTTCGCCTTCTCCCTCGTCCAACACTAGTTTGAACTTTAGCATATTCAGTTTGATCATATTTTGGATAACAATATTCATTCCCACAAGATCTGGGAATGGATCTTCGTCCACTGCCATCTTCTTCTTCTTGTTATCGACATGGTTTAGAAAATCGGACTGGACCAGCCGATTTGACTAGGAAAACCAGGAACCGGTCGGAAAACTGGTCCAGTCCTCCTGAAAAACCGTTTTCAAAACCCGGTCGAACCAGTCGGGTTTTGAAACCCGATTTTGACCCCTTTTTCTTTTTCTTTTTCTTTTTCTTTTTACTGCTTTTTTAAGCTACTTTTGTGTAAGATTTTTTTTTTAATCTTTAAATAAGTAACAATTGATTTATTTGTAAAATAACTTGTTTTTAGAAAAAAATGTGATTTTTGAAATATTTTTTATTTTATTAATTGAAACAGGCTCGACCCAGTCGGAGCTTTTGACCAGCTGACTTTTCCGGTTCCAATCGGTTTCTGATTTTCTAAACACTGGTTATCGAACGTAACTCGTCTATATTTAATTGCATCCCATAGGACAGTTTGAAACACTAACAATTATTAGTAGTGTGTGATAAAGAACTAAGCCACTTACAATATTTTTTGCCCTTAACTTGTTCTGGGCTTGGCAATTTATGTTTATCGCTCAAATTTATTTGTTTGTCTTTATAAAGTTGTTCACAAATAGCTTCAGCATTGGTCACACAGAATGAGAACATTCTGACTTTTTTTTTTCCCTCGTTCAATCCTTCATTTTCGGATCTTGGTTCTAACTTAACAAACACTTTACACTTGCAAGCATGCCCCTTAACAAATTCAGCCAAACATATTTTAGCTTTGGCCTGCTCCACCTTAATTTCATGTATTTCATAATTAGGGTCTCCATAGTAAGTCTATTTTCTAGAGTTTCTCATTTTCCCTTCCCCTCTTAACAACTGTTTGTAATGAATGACACTAGCATTCAATTGAAATATGTTTGAGAATTCCCTATCTTAAAACTTCTTTATTTTAAGTTGAATCTTAGAAAACTCTGAGAAATTTTCACAAGCTCTTTTCTGGAAAATGATCAAAGCATTTACTCCTGGTCGTTTTAAACAAGAAAGATTTCAACCCACTCATATGGTAATTGTTTAAGATTAGCCAAATATGTCAAAGTCACCTCTAACTTAAAATTTTAAAATTGGGTGTGGAGAAGTTGTTCAATTTGATACCAATCCTGAATCGAGTTTACCAGCAAGTTAATGATCCAAGAGAAAGCTACCACTATTAAAGAGTTAGGTTAAATTCTTAGTTTGTGATGCTCTTTAAATTCTCTACATTGAATGGTAAACCTCCCCAATATGTTCAATAGTGGACAATTCCCCCAAAACCATATACAATGAAAATTCTATAGCCCCTTGACCATGGATAAAGTCGATTTTTCCAGTTTGGATAAGGTTTTCTATAAGTTGTCCATTTCCCGAGCCAATTAGATCTTGTATGGCTTTGGCTATCTGTTTCTTCAATAAAGCGTTAGGCCTATATAGCATGCCCACGGGCTGTAGTACATTTACAGGTGGTCCAATGGTTGGAAACACTCCGTTGTTTGGACCAGGGTTGACAACAAGTATTCTCCCATTCATTTTGTTGGCCATTTTAATTCGTCCACTAACTGGATGATTGTTATTTTGCTGACTCTTATTTTGGCCATTACCTCCCAAGATTAACATGTCGACCATATGAGATGTACCGACATGTGACACTTCATTGTTGTAGGTCATTCCTGAGTATATCTTAGGGGAAGGTTATTTTTCGTTGGTCTAATTTCTTGAGTATGAGTGTTGTGGGTCATAGAGATGTCAGTCATTAACTCGTTCAATGTGCCTAATTGTCTAACCATATTATCATAATGTGTATTCCAAATTTGAACAAACGGCCCAAACTATAAAAAAAAATAAAAATTGAACAAGCTTTTCATTATTATGTATGTTTTGATGTTGTACTTGTTCAAGTAAGTCCTAGGTGAGGTCCATAATCATCGACGACATCACATTGGGCTTAAGATCTATCGTGGGCTCATAGTGGCTACTTTATGGGCTTTGGTCAATTTCCTAGCTCTCTAGTCATTCTATCAGAGAACTTACACCAAGGTCCTTCTAGAAATACCAAATTGATAGCGCGTGGTTTCATACAAAACAATTAAGTAGAAAACTCAGACGATGTGTGTAGGAACAAACTTCTTGAGACAAAATCCCAAAAAAAGATTGCAATGGGGAGTAGAGAATCTGCCTTGAAGGGACGCAAGCACACAGTTACATGAAAAAGGAAATTCACATCAAATTCACCTTTATTTTTGAACGATTTTGTGTGTTAACACCTTTTATACCTATCGAAGCCTGTGTCTACACCAATCATCACCAAGTAAAAGCTAGTAGCTGTCAAGTATCTAACAGCCCCATGGAAATGAATCTTCGTCAGCATGATGGTATTTTTTTTAATTTTAGTATTTTAATAAATTGGGTAGTTGAAATGGTCCTCATGATTTTTCGAGCAAACAATCAAGCCAGACACAACACATTAAGTAGAGTCCAATTTTGTTCACAGCTTTTTAATTTTCTTGGAAAGACACGTTGATTGCACATGTGTTTTCATTAGTTTATTTTATTTATTTATTTTTTGTGTCTACTTATTATAACTCAACTTTTGTTTTTGTTTTTGTTTTTCTATTTTTTATGTTCTTATATTTTGGATCCGGCTAATTCTCAATTTAAAAATTAATCTAAAGATTTTATATAAATAGATTATTGTAATAAAAAACAATCCAAAATTAATTTCATTTTTTATTTAGCAAGCAAATTGATCTTAATATAAATTATCTTTAACATCCCTATTGCAAAAAAATTATTTTCATTGACAAAGATAATGATTGTAATATTTGAAAAATAAGCTCAACATTATCACAATTTTACATGCAAGCATCAAAATAAATTTAATTTCTTCCCAACTTTTCTCAAAACAAACTCTACATAAAGTATTAACATTGCTTAGTTGAACCACACCAAAAAATAATTGTTCTAAATATCTAAATATTGTAGCTACTTCACATAAAATCTATTGTCCTTATGAAAGAACTCCTCCTTGATAACATGCAAATATATAATATGTGTGAGATGAAATAAAGTATCACATACATCTATCTCAAGAAAATTAAATATTAGATTAAGTAGTAACATACACTTAGTGAGGTAATGATTCTATAATGTTGGTAAACTCATGTCATTTGATGTTGACACATTCAGGTTTGGTTGGTTTCTAGTCATCTCTAAAGGTGCATATTTTTGGAATGAAGAAGCCTACATATGTAAATGTATCAGGGTGAATGTTAATAGTAGAATGATATTATCCATAGTTATCACTATTTATAGATTTTATGTACCTCCTATGATATTATGAAGTTACTTGAGTTGTGGTTGAACTCTGTGAAATTCCATTATTGAAATCAACTTTGAGTCGGCACGCTTGCCAGTGGCGGAGCCACCTATAGGCGAGGTAGCGCGGCTGCGCTACCTCGCCGCCGGTGGTCCGCCAGACTCGCCAGTGGCGCTGCGCAGGTGGCGCAGCGCCTGGACACCGGATTTGAATTTTTTTTTTTTTTTTTCCTTTTTTGGCCCAAATCAGTACCCAACTCCTAAGCCCAAGCCCAAACCAAAAATACAACATACAAATCTATCTCTATTTGGTCCAACAAGCAAATTTTTAACAAAAATCAAAATCCTAACCTTTTGCTTTTCATCCCTTCCCGATTCTTTCTGTTAACGCAGGCGCAGCCGCGCAGTCGGCCAGTCCCACGCATCGCGCACGGATCCGCCACTAGTGCCGGCGCCGGTCTCAGAATCTCAGCGTCGTGTACGCTGCGCGTGCCTTCCTTCCTTTCCTCTGTGCTGTGCTTCCGACGGTAAGTGTTATGTGTTTAATGTTTTGATTTTTGAATCCTTTGACCTTTGTTAATTGTTAATAAATGGTAAAGTATAATATATTAATATATTATATATTATATAAGTATATGTATATCTATTATCTGTTACTCTGCTGTAGACTCTAGACTCTATATGTATATTATATTATATTATATTATTTATATATATAATATATATATATATATATGTTATGATAATTAAAATTAAGTTTTTGCAATGTGTATTGTGGTTAGATAATTAGATTTGTGAATTGGGATTATTGGGATGAAAATATGATTTAATTTGTGAACTGTGATTATTGATTTATAGGTTGTGAATTCAAATTTGGTGAAAATATGATTTGATTTGTGAATTGTGATTATTGATTTATAGGTTGTGAATTGAGATTTGGTGAATATTTGATTTATTTGTGATTATTTATTTACAGATTATGGAACGTTTTTTCTAACCTAAATGAAAGTCTCAACATAAACGAAAGTCTCAACTTCCAGTGTCAACTCAATTTCTCATCGTTTGAATCTTAGGTATGTGAGGCTTTCCTTATTTTAGTTTTGAATTTGAAATGTTATTTGAAAATTTTGCGTAAATGTTAAGTTTTTGGAATATGTTCACTGGTGAGCCCGTATTCACCTTATGTGAAATGAATTACATAGTGAATTGTAATTTGTGATTAGGATTTTGGTGAATATTTGTCTTCTAAATTGTGATTATGTTTATTGGGATCACAAATTTGTTGAGTATTTGATTTGATTTGTGAATTGTGATCCTTGATTTACTGATAATGGAACCTTTTTTTCAATCTAAACAAAATTCTCAACCTAGTAATTCTAGTTCTAATGGTCCCGCAACTACTTCTTATATACCACAAGAGTTATTAAATTTTGATAAGAAAACAAAATTTCACACTACATTCAATATGAATGATCTTGTGTCGAATCTAGGAAAAAGACCTCAATCGATTCGTATAATCCTAACATTAGAGATGATGTTAGGATGATATACTTATTGATTAGTTTTTAATATTATTTAATTAAATATTAAATAAAAAATTTAGCTATTGCACCGTCATCCGTCATAGGTCAACGGTCAACGGACCTCGGTCAACCTCTGACCGCTCTAGCTGGACTTTAGTCCTAGATCCGCCACTGACGCTTACATGTGGATATACACCTACGAGATGCATCCAATTCTGACTATTACTGCTAGAATTAGCCTGTTGGGCCATTCCAACAACCCTCTATTCAAATATAAAAATTACATTTTTTCGCATAAGTAGTACACTAACAAGAAGTTTTTTCATTTTAAAAAAAAAAAAGATCATTATTTACCGACTTCATAACATGATTGGACTTCAATGTTCCTCTAGTGCACGTTTAATTCTTTTGCTAGATTGACCTTTGGTGCATCGTTTTGTTGGGTCTAGAAATGGACAATCTTTTTGCAGGTTTGACACCGAATTACCACGTGCCACGGTACTTGAACATGCTTCAATCTTCGCTTCCATCTCGAGTAATAATGACTTCCATTATTGAAAACATCAACATGCCTTGAGCCAGTAGACACAATTCTTTTGAGAAATATGTGATAACTCATTGTAATGAGTTGTTAGCATTTGATCATTATCATTTGGAATTATCTCTCCCATGAGGTCACAAATATCTTCATATGTAGATGATCTTGTCCATCTTTTCAAATGTATCAAGGTAGCACACTTTTCTACTCTAAGTGGTGGAACAACTTCAATGCATGCGAACAAATGATACCATCGAAGTCAAACTTTCTACATGTGCATGACACAGTTTCTTCCAATCAATTGTATGTGAGTGTGTGAATCCTTCTCCACCCTTCAATCTCTTTTGATCTATAAGTATAATTAATTCCACCATCATACTTCAATTCTAGTGACAGATCAATAGCTTGCTTAATACCTTCTTGAAAACGAATAAAAAAAAATTCTTGTGTACTTGCTTGTTGCATCACGCTCAACTGACCAGCTAGAAAACAAGTTCACTGTTGCTTGACTTGTTTAGTGTTCGACCTTCCTTTCTTTTTCACAACAATCCCATTGCTCTTGAGTACCCAGGTACAAACTCTCAGAGAACAATTCTTCCATGAGTGAAGCAATCCTTCAAAAACTTATTAATGATCTCACTTTTCTATGATCTAGTCATATAACATGTCATAATTATTTGTTCTAAATGTTGTATTTAAACATATTGCATCACTAAATAACCCATAATCCCGTCTATATTTTTGTATCATAAAAAAATACACAGTGGATCGAAAGAAGAAGAAAAAAATGTTTATTTTCACCTTTCTTCTACTAGAAGTACTCTAGGAGACATTAAATATAGCCCGTTTTGAGAAGCTCAGCCCTTATTCTTAGTAATTGTTGCAATCTGATCTTGTAAAATTAAGATTCTGGACTCCAACAACTTCTTCACACATATAGGAGAAAAATTTTCCTTGCTTCAACCACGAATGCATTTTAGTCATAATTTCATCTTGTGCAAACTCAATTTTTTTTCTAAGACCTCAAGTAACTGGAATGCTCAACTGGAACAAGATCATAAGAATGCTCCGATTTTAAATTAATCACTCGGTACTTATTATCACAAACAACTTTAATTATAAAAGAAGTCTTACAATCATACTGTTGAATATCTCTTTTCTTCTGAGGCGCCTTGATTTTTTGGCAAGTGCCCTCACTTTAACACGCTGATGCTTGGTGTTGGATTATATATTACTCTCAAATTTGCTCTTTTTCGTTCATGAAATCCTAACACTGAATCCAACCCTCCTTGCATATGTGTTCTAAAAAGCAACTTTTGTCGTGTCAAATATCATTCCAATTTTTTGTTCTTCTACATGGTTTATTTCCTCCTCTAATTGATTATCTAAACCCCCACTCTTCAACCAAAACAGGAGATTCTTCATCAACACTAAATTCAAGTCCAGAAGACTTATAACAAACTGTAGGAAAGATGATGATGGTGGTGATGATGATGATGATGATGATAACAACAAGAACAACAACAATAATGTGCTCTCATCATTAGAAGTTATAAGAGTCTGAATTCTAATCTAATTCATAAAATAAGTCACCAGAAGACATTACCCACCCGTGAAGAGATTCTTATCTAATGACATGCATATGAAAGCCTATTATATTCAAGTTGCCATGTATGGAGATTTGACCATAAATTATTGGGAAGACAACAACATCACATATTCATATATCACATAAGTATCATATGTTCATAAGAAGCAATGAAGAACTACAATCCAAACCCACGATTAACTTTCAAGACAAGAACACATTGTATTGCATTAATAAAGAAACTATTTACCAGAAAAGTTGATGGACTTGTAAATTTTAACTTCAAAATTCCGAGTCCAATATCAAATTACTAATCTGTAACAAGAATAAAAAAAAAATATATATATAAAATACATTAGAAATCAACAAGCATGAATGAGAATCTTGTGAAACATAAATAAAAATAAAAAAATAATTATATTTTTACGAAATCACACACACAACACACACACACACACACACACACATAATTTGTAATGATTCCATCATTCGCGATAAATAATATATAAAAAGAAAAAGTCATTCCAAAGACCCACGTCCAAGTTCCATATATAGCTTTGGTTCACTATTCCGATCATGATTTATATCTTGGATGTAAAAAAAAAAAAAAAAAAAAACCCACTTGATGAAGAAGACGACAACGAGAACTGTTGAAAAAGATATTTTATATTTCATATATATATTTTTTAATTCGTTAGTCAAGACAAGGATCAAAAGAGAGGATTTTTTCATATTGTTTTCCTCCCTTTCGTTTTTCACTAGTCGTTCACAAAGAAGTAGCTTCCCTTGGAAGATTAAAAGTCTTCCAAGAAAATTAAAAATGTGGGTCCCTTCGTTAAAAGTCTTTTGACTTTTTTTTTTTTTTTTTGAAAAAAAGAGGGTTAAAAGGGGTGAACAAAATTGAACTCCATTAAGTGTACCTCAATATCTCATGCAACCTAAAGTTGGACTTTTAGGCTATATTTGTTAAAAGTCTTTTATTTAAAAACAAAAAATGTGATGTTTTCGATGTAAAATATATGGTTGAAAAGTGATTTTGGAAAATCTGTGTACTTAAAAAATGGTTTGAAAAAAAATGTGTTTAAAAATAAGTTTGCCAAATGGAAGCTTAGTTATTTGATTGACTGTATTGTCATTCAGTTTTAAATCACATGAAAACACGTGTCATGTTAAAAACTTCTATAGTAAGTTTTTTAGTAGGAATGAACACGATTTGATTTAAGTGGTTTGCAGCAAATTTCAAATCATTTTATTCGTTTTGGTGATGTTTGGTATCGCAGTTTGTTAACCAATAAATTAGTAGAATCCAAACAAGCTCAAAGATGCATAATCATCTGACATGCATTTTATGTTTTGAAATAATAGTTTTTTGTGATCGAGTGTCTTTTATATTGTTGCAAAATTAAATATGTGAACTGTACTGCAAGAAATTAAATTGGGTATTCGCAGCTAAGAAAATAGGATTTGAAATATAAAGATAATTTGGGATGTCTGGATAATTGAGAATTTTAGTTGGATAATTTGTAAATGGTTTATTGGATAATAAAATTTGATGGATTTGAAATTGAAAACGAGCAAAAATAAAGAAGCGTGCCCTATTTTTTAAAACTAAACGTCTGTCTTTATTTTTTATAATTTTCTTAAAACTTGATCACTGGTTAACGGTATGAAATCATGATTTTGACAATTGAAATCTAACCAAACCATTTATAGCGATTTGAATTTTTTTCAAGCCAAAACAAATTATTTGTTGTTGTAGATTTGGTTTTATGATTATTTCTTCACCTCCAATTTCCTTTGGTGTGAACACAGATTTACAAAGTATTAAAATCATATACTAATTATTAACTGCTGAATCCTCAAAAAGTATGAAGCCCTTGAATGCGGAAAAGTAAAGGAAAAGAAGCAAGAAACACAAGACAATCTACAAAAGACAAACATGTGGAGCCAGACAGAAGAAAAAAAAAAAAAGAGCAATCGGATTATGCCATTGAAAAACCTTGAAATCACGTTCTCATAAATAATAATACTCTATACTTACAAGTTACATGTATGCCAAAGTATCTTGTAATTTACGAGGTTACATCATTGCCCTCACCTTCACTTGACAAAATTCACTTTCTTTTGCAGTCTTGCTGCTATTTCTTTCGGAGAAGACAGGATGAGCAAAAGGTAGACGAAAATGGAAACCAGAAACACGATATAATACTACGTACGCTATACAAAACAAGAACTATTCTAGCTGCATTTGAGAAACTTTTATCCAACTTAGCTAGAGTACTAAAGGAGAGAAAATAATAATATTTCACCGGTTGTGAAGAGGGTCTGATGCATTTGGGATCTTCCTTTTACTTGCGAAGAGTAGATCCAAAGAGCGCTTCTCACTTTGCCCATCTTGCATTTCTGATGGTGGGTTTGTTCTTGTCATAACCGTAGCATTATTTCCATTTTCTCCAGAAACTAAAAAGAATATTAGGAAGGAAAAGATCAGTAATTTTTTGGACAGCCCAACAACTTTCAAATGCTGCTGATGAATTTGCATGTCTTAGTTTTTTCTCTTGAATAACAGATCAAAGTATAAAGGAAAGACAAGCAACTTTCTACTTGTGCCCCGGTTAAATATGTGCAGAATTTGAGGGACTATAGAGTGGGGTGCCAAAAAAATAAAAAAATAGAAGTTGAACCGTAATCCCCAACGGCTCCACCTGTCCTGCCCTAAATCTTGGTGAATGATGTAAATCTTGGAATGTGCATTAAGTGGTACAGGATTGAAGGGCTTGCTTTTTAACTCCGCTTGCTTAGGATCTTTTCCATATTTCAGGAATCGATTCCTCAAGTGAGGTTAGATTTTTCCATCCTCATCTTTCACCACTTGAGTTATATCCTGGGCCGGAGTGGGGTGCAAAATATGGAAGAAAAATGGAGAGTGATTGAGTAAAGTCCTGCAAACAAGGGACACATAAAACGATGGGTCTTTTGCTTTACTTTTATGCATTCTTTGTGCTTCACGAGAACTTTTCTTCAATTTAGCTTTTCATCTCACTTTCAGTCCTTAAAAAAAGGCCACTCCGGATTTAGGTTTATATGCTAATGGATAATATTTGGCTCTACTGCTTTTTATCTTTAACAGGATTGTGTTTGTATTCTTTGGAAATTAGTCAAATATGCATTCATTCAAACATGCTACTTCTGCCATGAAGTACGTAGCTAAAATTGATCTACAACTAGTCTTTTGAGGACTGAAATCTTCAGTGTAACTGCACAAGTCATCATCTCAGATATTGCTTTGAATGATCGATCCTGCTTTTTTGCTCAGCCTTTATTCGGTTGTGATTAAAATTTTATTTTAATATCAAGTTAAAATTAACAATTAATTTTAATTACATATTTTACGAGATTCACAATTTTTTAATCACAAATCTCTTCAATTTTTATCAAAAACTATTGAAAATCTAATATTAATATATACCAAACAGCAGTTTAGTTGAAGTTCGTCCTCAATTTATAGGTATTGTGACAAATAGGTTTATTTGTTTTTTGTTTTTTTTTTTTGTTTTTGTTTTTTGTCTATTAGCATCTCCAATCGCTATGTATAATAGATTTTTAGTATTTTACATTCTCAAAGTTATCAGAATGGTCTCCAATGGTGTGATGCACGGCAGATGTATTTTAGAATTCTGGATAAAAATGTAAATTTAGATGTAAATTTACAACTTTTTATATCTTCAAATAGAACAAAATCAACCCAAAATAGCTATTAATCCATAAAATCTTGAAGTGAAATATACAATTTAAATCCATTATATTAATTTACATTACAATTTGAATAATTTATATATTAATTTGAACATTTTTTATTTTTTAATATTTTTCTTGTTCAAAACTTCTTATAAGCAATAATGAATAACTTATTTTTAATATAAACTCATGTGAAACCACTTGACAACAATGTATTTATGAACTTTTGGTAAAATTAGTTTGTATAATCTATTGTTTCTTAAAAAAAAAAAAAATTAAATAAATAAAAATTGTTCTGTTTCTATAGAAAATAACTCAATTAGTTTATAATCGACGTAGTCAATGTCCTCATAATTTTTTGTTGAAATAATTTCATATTGTATCGTATATCAGAAGAAGTTGCATATAATAACATGAAATTATATTATAACAACGTATATTGTTAGATAATAAAATAACGTAATGAATTATGTTATTAATTAATAAGGATGTTATTAGGTAAGAGTTTAGGATATTGATTTTGATTGCTGTGTATTTAATCTACATTAATGTAATTATAATTGTATTGTATTGTATGTAAATTAACTAAAATTTGTAAAATATCTTATTCATGTAACATATGAAAATATAAATTATGAATTAATGAAATTGTAACATTTTGGATTGAAGACATTTTAGTTACTATATTCATAATGTATATATTTTGTGAACTATTGATTTTGAGTAGACAATCCAATTTTTAATAATTTGGATATAATCTTTTTAGTATTATATTTTATAATCATAATAATATTTATTAAGGATGAAGTAAAAATTATAAGATATTTTGCTTAAAAACCTAAGATAAAATTGTAATAATAAATTAACAGAAAACTTGAAAAATTAATGAGAAGAAACCAAATAATAAAATGATGAAAGAGAGGTAAATATGAATTAAAAAAATACTTTTTCATGTAACAGATGAAAATAAAAGTCACAGATTAATAAGATTGTAATATTTTGGATTGAAATCCATATGGTTATTACATTCATAATATACACAGTGTAAAATATGAAATTTGAGTATACAATTCAGTTTTTTAAATCTTGGTTGTTAAGTACTATATTATAGTGATGAAGCATTTTTCCCCTGGCCTTTTTCTTTTCTTACTACTTAATAGTGAAAAAGTATGATAATATGAAATTATACTATAACATTATAAATTGTTAGATAATATATTAATATAATAAATATCTACATCTATATTCATATCTATGTTCTAGATATAAACAGAAGTGTCGTAAAAAAAATATAATAAAAAACCCCGCGAAAATGCACTTTCTTCTTTGGGAATTATGCAGATTTTTTTCCCATATCTGAAAGTTGGTGCAATTTCCTTATATATTGTCAGTAACTATTGAGATTCAGATTTTGCATTTATACTTGTACTTTTAACTCTTGGGGTAGTGGACCAAATTAAAGTTTTGCTACATGTGATTTTTCGTGTACCAGCCACGAATTACATGGTATTCACAAATTTCTGAAAATCATTTGTAAATTGTAGTAATTAATTTCTTTTTCTTTTTCTTTTTTAATTTTGGGCACGGAACAGTCACATTACACTTGAATCAACCTATAATTTTATGCAGATCTCTGCTTGGAGTGTTTGTTGCACATAAAATTTCATACATAAGGTAAATTTACTCTTATACAAATTCTTAGCAAATTAGTTTTTTTCACAAATTAATAACTTTGCATTTGATGTTTCCTTCCCCCCCCCCCCCCCCCCCGAACACACTATTTTGCATTAGAATACAGTACTGTTATAATATCATTAGTGTGAATGGCGCCATTATTAGATATGGTGAGAGACATCAACATTATGAATAAACATTGGTCACTTAAGGTTCGTATTATCTGTGTGTGCGAGCTGCCAAGGTTCACGAATCCAAATGAAGTTTATAGCTTGGATTTCATTGCCCATGATCGTGTTGTATGTTTTCAGAGGCCATCTCACATTTGCACACACTGTTTGTCATAGAAAGAGAAAAAATGTCAGTAAACATAAGGAAAACATATAATTATGAAATTTAATAAATGTGTAACTAAGAATATTAACGGATTTTGATTAAGAATATTTTTGGTAATTATTATTGTTGTTATAGCATTTTTTTTATTGTTAATCTATTAAAGTGTTTTTTTTTTTTTTTTTTTTGTGTGGTGCTATTAGTCTTTTAAAATGTTTCAAAATTTTATAATTATTTTTATATCTATTATTTTTATTATATAGATAGGTTATTTTTTATAATTGTTTTTGTTGCTATTAAACTGGTAAAAGATTTTTTGAAATATTGTTGTTACTACTACAGTACTACTGTTGTTGTTATTATTATTATTTTTCTAATTATTACTTATTGTTATTTTTTTATGTGTGAATTATTATTATTATTATTATTGTTGTTGTTGTTGTTGTTCTTCTTCTTACTATTATAGTTATTTGATTAGTCTTAAATCTATATAATTGTATGCTGTTGCTATTAAACTGTTAACGGTATTTTTTTTTTTAGAATATTGTCGTTACTATTACTACTATATTAAACTCTTTGGATCCACTTTGTGGCAATAATTTGGAACGTGATATTGTTGACTTAGATGGGCAAAAATGTACATGTAGGAAGTTTCTAATGTACACATGCAATTGTTGTGTAAGGTCTAATGGAGATAACAGTTACTGTCTATGCAGTCCCTTTTATACTACTACTTGTTGGAAGCAAGCATATTCCGAATTTGTGTATGGAAAATTTCCGAACGAAGCTGAATGGAAAATTTCCGAACATGTGATGGCTAGAAAGGTCTTCCCATCATTGACACGATAACGAAGTTGGCGACCACTGAAAAAGAGGAATAGATCAGCTAGAGAGACACGCAAGCCTCACAACTATAGTAAGTGCAGGAAAATAGGTCCTAACCGATCCACTTGTACAAGCTTAGAACCTGTTGATGACCAATAATGTGTCAAGCAGTATTTTGTTGTTGTACTTTCATTTCCTTATGCTCTTATACTATTTCATTCTTGGTATCTGAACGATATTATAGTCAATTTATCATGTTATTATTTTTATTTAAATCATATTTTATATATCGTTTGAGTGAGGACGATGTTCAATGTACATGATTATAATTTCAGGTCAAAAAGATATTGATCTCGTTGCAGTTTAGAAACCTCTCCCCTTGCTTTAAAACTCTTCATAATGACATTGAAGTCATTAATGATACTCATAACGAGTTTAATATCGTTCTAGTTGAAATTTTTTTATTGCAATAGATATTTTCATGTCATTGAAGTCGTTAATGTGGACATATAAAGACTTTAATATCGTTCTAATTGAAAAAACCATACTGCTTTAGAAATTTTCATAATGACATTTAAGTTGTTTCTATGGACACATAATGAGTTTAATAACATTCCAGTTGAAAAAACTTATTGCTTTAGAAATTTTCACAACGACATTGAATACGTTACTGTGGACCCAAAACGAGTTGAATGTCATTTTAGTTGAAAAAGACTTACTACTTTAGATATTTTCATAACAACATTGATGTCATTATTGTCGACAAATAACGAGTTTAATGTCATTTCAGTTCTGAAATGCTATTGCCTCAAATCTTATTCGTAACAACATTTACCTTGTTATGAATACATTTAAAACGACTTAGAAGTCTCTAAGCACATGATTACAATAACTCCCATGATGCATACATCACAACGGTCAACGAACTCACATGAAGTTTGAGGTTATGATGTTCGTGTTGTTGTGTAAGTCATTATTGTTTCATAAGTTGTTTCATGGTAATAATAACGTCATTGTGATCATTCGAGTTGAATTTAAACCTAAAACGACATACACATCGTTTTCGGATGATATATAATGACTTCTATATCGTTCTACTTCAAGTTCACAAAATAACATAACCAAATTTATATCATACATGTACAAATTTAAGGACAATGAGATCGTTAAAGAATAATTACACAACATTGGTATTGTTTCTTCACATACAGAAGGACATTCATATCATTGGGTCAAGAATCGACTAAACAACATAAGGAGTTCCATATCTTTTCAATTTAATGTTTTTGACATCCATATCATTCCAGTATAAATAATGATTATAATACTTATATATCGTTTCTTCAGGCAGAGCAAAAAAATTATATCGTTATGACTCAATTGATGATTTGATCGTTCTTTGCCATATCAAGTCAGGTGGAAACAATAAAACCCATATATAGAAGTAACCAATGCAAACAATTTCAGTAGTAGTAGATGTCATAGCACGATACTCATCTTCGTGGAAGAGCGAGAAGCAATAGTTTGCTTCTTACTCTTCTAAGATATAAGAGAATCACTCAGAAATATACAAAAATTGATGGTGAAGTTATGATCATCTAGATCATAGACTAATTAGCATAAAAGTACGCATGTAGTTTTAAAAATAAGGTCAACAAAAATAAAAGACTCTAAAAGTAAGTGCAATGAAGATAGAGCAAAAATACTAAAATCAACCCAATGATTTGTAGTAGGAGATACAATGAAGCGACTAACAATATGAACAACATATGCAATATCTGGACGTGTAATAGTAAGATATACCAAACTACCAACAATAGTATGATATAACTTTAAAATTATACTATCATGGAGTGAATACCTAACATTTGTCTCAAGAGGGGAGTCAACAGTTGAGTATCAATAAGATGAGTATGCTCAATGACGTCTCATGCATACTTACACTAAGATAAAAGATAACCCTTTGGAGAATAAGTAAGCTCTATACTCAAGAACTAACGTAGGGTGCTTAAGTCCTTTATTTCAAATTGACGAGCTAATTCTGACCTCAGGATAACAATCCCATGAATATCATCTCCAATTATAATCATGTCATCAACATATAAATAAAGGATAATGCGAGCTGATGTACACCGAACAAATAGAGCATCATGATGACTAGATGAAAATCTAAGAGAGAACATAACGGTAGAAACTTCTCAAACCAAGCACGAGGTGCCTATTTTAGACCATAAAATGCCTTCTTGAGTTTTTGCAAATGTCTCCAAGATTATGATAAATACCATGAGAAGATACCATATAAACACTCTCTTGAAGATTTCCATCCAAGAAAGCATTTTCAACATCCCTCTTAAAAATATTCCACCGACAAAAAGAGGCAACAACAATAAGTATAAGAACTATAGTAATCTTTACAACATGAGCAAAGGTTTCTTTATAATCTATACCATACTGTTGAGTGAATCCCTTAGCAACTAAACTCGCTTTATAATGCTCAATTAAGCCATCATTTTTTATTATGAACGAGAACCAACATCACATAATGGAATCAAATCCCAAATATCAATCTTTTATAGTGCAGAGGGTTTCTCAAACATATGTAGTTTATTTCCAAAGAGGATCAAGAACAGCCTCTTTATAGGAAGAATGCTCAAAAAGTTTGTGATAGAGGTTAAAAATAGTTAAAGAAATTTAAATAGCAAGAATAACCAAAATTCAGAAAATTAGTGGTCTTATGAAAAAATTGAGAATATAGAGGGGGAGGGTATACGATCACAATAGGTACTTGAAGGAGCATAGATGGAAACAAAATATCAAAGATTGAAGTATCTATAATTCATGGAGTATGGGAAGGTGAACTATTTGTACCATAAAAAAGGATCAATGAATATGAGTTCACACTTAGTCATGCTATAAGAATTATATGGAATAGGAAAGAATGGAATATGCTCAAGGAAAATAACATGATGAGAGACGTACAATTTTTGACCAACAAGATCAAAATAATAATAACCATAACCTAAAAATAATTAGGATAAACAACAAAAAATTTTCAAAAAAGAAAAATCAGGACGGTGCCCGTACATTGTTTAAAATGGTGACAAACCGGAAGTGTGAGACAATGGAATTTTATTGATTATATGAATAGAAGGATTTTTCTCACCCCAAAATTTGCTAGAACTTTGGTAGATAATAGGAGAGAACGAACAATTTCAAATATATGTATATTTGTCCTTTTAGCAATACTAATTTGTTGTGGGGTATCAGTACAAGATGCTTGATGTACAATTCCCTTAAAAGCAAGTCAGAGGACTCAGTAGAGTATACTCCTCCCTAAATCACATCTGAAACACTTGACTACAACAAAGGCCTTAGTTTTAACAAGTTGCTTGACAAAAAAAATTTAAATGTAAAAAAAATAAAAAATAAAAATTCAAATGACATTTCATAAGATAAACCCAACAATAATGATTATAATCATCAATAAAGGAAACCTAATATCTAGACCCCCTTGTAGCAATAGGGGCCCACATATCAGAATGAATAAGATCAAATGGTGCATTACAGAAAGAAAAATACTTTGATTAAAAGATAAAGCAGAGAATTTTGCTAGTTTGCATCCACTACAATAAAAAATATCACGAGTCCATGTAAGTTTCTCAAAGCTCCTTTAGAAGCTAAATATCTCAAACGACTAATAGAAACATGACTAAGAAGAGAATTCCACAAATAAAAAACTAGAGGAAGAAGGACTCAAACAAAAAGATAACAAATAAAAAATGATGGCCACAACACCTGGTTCTCTCAAACTTTACAAAACATATAATCCTCCCTGTCTATGGCCTATCCTTTCCCCTTTCAATGAAAGTGTTTCTTCCAAAGAATGAGAGTTAAAGGATCAAGCACTGAATAACTTACAAGGTCGGCCATATGGCACAACTTTACAAGTTACTCCCTACAAATAATTTACAATGTATGTTCAAAGCACGACGTTTCAAATTATTTCCCTATAAATAATTTACAATGTTTGTCTCAAGGCACGACGCTACAAATTATTTCCCTATAAATAATTTACAATGTCTGCCTCAACACAAGACGTTATAAATTATTTTCTGACAAAATATTTTCCTTAAATCATGAAGTCAAGGGCTTGACCCCTCCTTTGACAAAAAGTTTACAAAGTCGGCCTACATGCCCGACTTGACAAACTATTTCCCTTAAATCACAAGTCAAGGGCTTAGCCCCATTGTACAAAAAGTTTATAAATTCGGCCAACATGCTCGACATTTCACTATTCCTAAAAATCAAGGACCTAGCTCATCCTCTGTGCGAAAATTTACAAGGTTGGCCACAATGCCCGACCTTACAAATAAATTCCTAAAAATCGCAAAGGGCTTGATCCCTTCATACAAAATCTCTTACAAAGTCAGTTCAAATGCCCGAACTTATGAATAATTTCCAAGAAAAACACATGAAACATGTACTTAGTCAAAACTTATAAATCCATTCATAGTCAAAAGATTACAAGCAGTCCACGAGGCATACCCCGAGCTAAAAAAAAAGGAAGAAAAAGAAGATGCAAAATCAAGCCTAGGGCTCACTCCCGCCTTCAGACCCCTCAACCACTTCACAGTCCTCCACTTCCTCCTCCTCAAATGGGGTGAGGTCAAGATCATTGGCACCCAAGGGGGACTCCGCCATTGGGCTCGTGTCAAGCTCGGGAACTTTCAGAAGGCACCAAGCTCATGCTTGCTTGATCGCCTGCATGTAGGATTCAAGCGCGTAATTGTCAAGGGCAAGCTTGTATTCCTCTGAGCCCTCGAATGCCACGACTGCAGAAGTCTGGGCTTGAAGCTCTCTTTCTCGAGCCTGTTTGAGCTCTTCAACCAGGAGTTTATTTTCATCCCGGGATGACTCTCGCTCCAGAAGGGTAGCCTCAAGATTAGCCCGGGACTTCCTCAACTCCTCCTCCGCTGCGTTGGCCCGGGTAGCCTCGTATTGAACAGAGTGAATGTAGCGATCAGAAATTTTAAGTTTAACGATGAGTTTTTATGTTAAGAATTCAAAAGTATTTAATGAGCTTGTGACGTCGTTATGACACTTCCTAATGTTTTAAATTAATTGTTGGTCACGATATGATGTTACATGCACTTTCCTAGCAATTATTTTGTTTAATTGTGAGAAATATTTTATCATGTTGCATGTTTGAATTTGTACTTATTTTAAAGTGTTGAACTTATCAGTCGAGCATGAGATATTTTTCAAAGCAAATTCAAGTGTTTTAAATTAATGTTTTCTTGTTTTGAAATATTGATAATTTTAATTGGGTCAAATATTTAAGATATTTTAAAGGTTGATAAAAGTATATCAATATTGGTGTCATTTTGTAGTTTACATTAAATAGTGTAAGTTGGAGTCGAGAAAAATTTATTTTGGTCGAGATCGACCCATGTTATTTCAATTCAAAGAAAACATGGAATTTATAACTTCTTTATGCTTATATGTTCAAACATTATATACCTATGCAAATATGCAAAAGTGGTGGACGTGTCAGGCATTTCAAAAGTTGGTAAATATACTCGGTGAAATCAGTTGTTATACTCCACGTCCCCTATCCCATGATTTTAGCCATTTTTAAACCACTTTTCCATCCACTTCTCTACCCAATTTCTTTTACCGTTGCATGCACATGGTAAAATTTAAATAATCATTTTTATCCCAATCAACCTCTCACTCACTATCATACTGCAGATTAATATTTTCTTCTTGTTTTCTTTCCAAGTCTCTCTCTCTCACTCACGATCCCAGATATTTCAACAGCAAAATTAAATTCTTTATTCTTTTGTGTCTCAACACTACACATTTTTGGCAATTAAAATACATTGGCAAGCTTTTGGTTTTTAGTGATTGTGCATTTCAACTTCACCTGCGCTTCAACTCAACAATTTCTGAAAAATTTAAGGTAGTATTCTCTCCCGTACACAAGTTGTTACACTTTTGAATTAAATAATATGCTAGCATGAAATTTGTGTCAATGTCTTATATTTGATGAAATGCATATCTTATTATGTGCTAATTTACTATTGGTATGCTATGAAATTATTTATGTTGGGATTATGATCGATGATTGAAGGTAATCATCTAATATGTTGTGATTGAAGGTAATCACTTGCGATTGAAGGTAATCATAGTAAATTTTATTAACTGACCATGTTAAAATGTTTCCCAAAGATAAAAGTTGATATTGACATATAATCAAATGTTGGTATATTATTAATCTCATTAGAGTGTGTATATATACTGAGTATTTCTTCGAAATGCTCATATTTAAAAATTTTACAAATTGTAGGACTGGATATGACGTGATAGCGGGCAGTAATGAATGAAATTTAAATTCTTATGCATTTACGTTTGGAATTATTTATGTTAATGTTGTAATACATTTTTTTAGACTCGAAAAAGTTCTTAGAATGTAATTTTTGATCAATGAAATGTTACTTTTGGAAAAATGTATACTTTGATTACTGTTTGAAAATTTTCAGATTTTGGGTTGCACTTTGAAAATTTACTGCAGGTTTTATATTTACAATTTCTGAATGTTTCAAAATTTAAATTAACCCTTTATGTGTTATCTATCATATGGAACTTAAAACAGGTCATTTGGAGTCCCGTAGAATTTATTACGAATTATTTTGTAAACTGCGACAGCGCAGTTTCGGAAACAGTGATCAGCCTGTTTAAAAAAATAATTTCGTACTTCAAATGTGGTCATTAAGATCCCAAATTTTTATATGTTTTATTTATATGAGTTGTGGACACTTTAGTAAAGTTTCATAATTTTTAGACATTTTTTTCCATTTTAAATAATTTTTACAAACAAACTACGTTACTCGGGAAAAAAGGCATAAGTTGCTGAATTTTTCTATAAACTCTTCAAATTATTTATTTCTCATTATTTTATGTCCATTTGAAATATATTGTTTTAAAAAAAATATGTTATTATTTCAATCTAAAGTATTTTTTTTCCAAATTCATTGTTTTCAAAATTATAACGTGAATGTGATTATGTTTGATAACGCGTCGGGTTAAAAGATAATTCGGGGTGTTACAATGAACGAGCTGACTAGCCATCTCACCACACTCAATGCTCTGAAGAGAGACTCCCCGATTTATGCTGAGCATTTGCAGATCAGGGCAAAAATTTAGATACTTTTTTGCAATAAAGTGGATCCAAAGAAAACAGGTTTACACGATCTCTACCTGTAGAGCCGTGGTTATAATGTACTTGACCCCTTGCTATGATGAGAACCCGGGAGGGGGTCCTCGTCGTAGCTCGCGGAATAACACTTGAAAAGTTCCGAATTCAAGTTGGAACGGACGATAACAATGCAACCCCGACCTCACGACTCAAGAACCAGGGGTATATTAAACCCGAGACCCGCCGTTACGATGCGGAGATAAGAACCACAAAGGGGGAACACCACAAGGAATGTCCAGATCCTTGATAAGTTCAATTGTTTTGAACGCTACAAGATTTGAATCTTGATAAGTTCGTTGTTTAAAGGGAAAATCCTCACCTTTAGAGAGAGTAAAAACATTCAATAATTTTATTCATAAAAAATATTCTGTTTTTTACATTGAATGGAAATTCATATAAATAGGCAAAATAAACCCTAATCGCTAACTGACTCTGAATAGAATTCTAATTATGCTAAAATAGTTAAAATAACTAAAATAACCAAAATAAACTAGAACTTAACAAAACCCTAACCGCCTAATTAATTCAAAACCGCGGCGCCTAAGTTACGGCCGTGACTTATGAGTTTACGACCGTAAGTAAGCTACAGATTAAAAATTAAAAACATATGTTACGGCCGTGACAATTTTATTTACGACCGTAAGTGACATTCTGAACAAAATAATAAAAGTTACAAAACTCTGTTTACGGCCGTGAGTATTTGGATTACGGCCGTGAATACTTCCACTTCATTTATGGCCGTGAGATCATGAGTTACGGCCGTAATTGCCTTTCTGCCCAATTTCGTGATGTTGATGTTACGGCCGTAAAAATGGGTGTTACGGTCGTAAGTCAGCTTCTGCCCAATTTTCCGATCCTTTGACATTAATTGATCTGATTTGAATCTCGACTCGAGCCCAACATGAAACTTGTTCATTTTCCCATGTAGAATATTGTTAAATTGTCTATATCTTGATTTCTCATTTTTGACGTCTTTTCCGGATCACATCATCCCCTCTTCCTTTAAGATGATTCGTCCCGAATCATAACATTGTTCTTAGCTTCTTTTCCGGATCACATCATCCCCTCTTCCTTGAAGATGATTCGTCCCGAATCATAAAACTGTTCTTGGCTTGCTCACTTGGTTTAACAACGAACCTTCTTCGTACAAGCAACGTTTGATCTTTGACGTTCTCCGAACCTGTTTGATTTCTTGTTTTGGCTTGAATTATAGATTTTCCCGTCAAGCCCACCCTGATTCGTACAATTCCCTCCTTTAGAATGATTCGTCCCGAATCATGGTGTTGTTCTTGAAAAACAAAACTGTACCTCCTGGATCAAACGGAAAATTGTCAATTCCCTGACATGCATTCAATAAATGATGCTCCTCCAATTTGTAGATAAGAAGGTATTGAAACACGAGGGGAATTGACCAAGGTTGATGGAAATCAAAATTCCATGCACAATAAACCTGCAAGAAAGATTTAAAAAAAATGGGGAGGGAAATGTTAGCGTGTCCATGCACAAGGTATGAATCCTTGTACTCATGGTACAAAATCTCCACAACTTTTTTTCCCACCACGAGGCCCTTCTCGTCGCCTCCAAAAGTCAATATACTTTCTTGCTCATTCTCTTCTTTTTTCTCAACCACTTCTTCTAATTTTTCACATTCAACCACCTCTTCAATAATTTTATTGACAATTTCAACATTCAAATGTTGAACTTCTACCCCAACTTCCAATTCATTCCTATCATTGTCAACAATGTTATTTTCAATCTCCTCTTCCACAATTTTATTCTCTACTTCAAAACTCGGAGTTTGATCAACTACTTCAATTTCTTTTTTTGCACACTCAACCTCCACTTCTAAATTTCTGGGCTCAATCACCTCTCCTAATTTCTCATGCTTTTGCTCATGCACCACCTCATAAATAATTTTATCGACATGATTAGGCACCTCCTCTTCTAACTCGTTCCTCAAGTCTCCCTCCTTCTTAACAATCATATCCAAAGGCTTTTCTTGTAATTTAACTACCTCATCTATTCCCCTTTCTCTCTCTTGCAACTCGGCTAACTTTTTTCTAGCCTCTTGTGTCTTCATCTCTTTATTTAGTTGTATTAATTTCTTGGCCATCTCCATGAATTCAGCCTTCATACTCCATTCATCATCTCCGAATTTTCTTTGCTCATCCCTCTTTTCTCGCAATACTTTCTCTTCAAGTATTTGTTCCGGGGTTAACGGCATAAGCTTAATACTTTTCCCATCCTTAACAAATTTATATATATTCCTGCGCTTATCATAGACTGCTTTCCTCTCACACTTCCACGATCTACTCAACAAGATGTCACAAGATTCTAGAGGCACCACATCACACCACAATTCATCGCTATATCTTCCAAGTGACAATTTCACCATAACCCCGTGGGTTACATTTACCTGCCCACACTCCTTTAACCACGTCAGCCTATAAGGATTGGGACGTGGTAGTAAAGGTAAGCCCAACTCCTCAACCATGGTGGTGCTTGCCAGATCGCAATAATACTCCTTATCAATAATAATATTGAACACTTTACTGCCCACATGACACCTAGTCTGGAAGGTAGGATCGAACTCATAATTCATCCCTTTATGTAGCTTTCAAAAATTTGAGAGACTCAAAATAAGAGGGTCCATATATTGACAAATATCAAGAAGGAATTTAATGTTTACTCGAAAAGGAAAACAATATCAAGAATTTTAAAGAAATTCAAGAAAGTTGTTCTTGAATTTGACTCGAGAGGAAAGAAACTCAAGAATATTGTAGAAATTCAAGAAAGTGGTTCTTGAATTTTGACTAGAAAGGAAAGAATATCAAGAATTTTAATTTGACTTGAAAGGCAAGGAATTATCAAGAATTTAAGGAAATTCAAGAAAGTGGTTCTTGAATTTCGGAGTGACTTTTTTTTTTTTTTTTTTTGAATTATGATGAATTTTCGGAATTAATAAAAAATAAAAAAAATAAATAATTTTTTTTTTAATAAAATCCGAAAATTCGATACGAACGCAACAAAACAAACGGGACAGGATTTGGAAAACAATCTAATAAGAAAAACACTTTTGATTTTTTTAGGACAACTCTTATGGATCAAAGTGGAAAAAAAATTATTGGCAAGAAGAACAAGAAAAAAAATTGAAAACAAAGACTCAAATAACAAAAATAGGATATGGATGATTTGTATGGGACTCGATGATAAACATAAAAATCAAACTGGATAGAAAAACACAAGAACCTGAATTCAGAGTCCAGCTCTGATACCATATGATGAGAACCCGGGAGGGGGGTCCTCGTCGTAGCTCGCGGAATAACGCTTGGAAAGTTCCGAATTCAGGTTGGAACGGACGATAACAATGCAACCCCGACCTCACGATGCAAGAACCAGGGGTATATTAAACCCGAGACCCGTTACGATGCGGAGATAAGAACCACAAAGGGGGAACGCCACAAGGAATGTCCAGATCCTTGATAAGTTCAATTGTTTTGAACGCCACAAGATTTGAATCTTGATAAGTTCGTTGTGTAAAGGGAAAATCCTCACCTTTAGAGAGAGTAAAAACATTCAACAATTTTATTCATCAAAAATATTCTGTTTTTTACATTGAATGGAAAAGCATATAAATAGGCAAAATAAACCCTAATCGCTAACTGACTCTGAATAGAATTCTAATTATGCTAAAATAGTTAAAATAACTAAAATAACCAAAATAAACTAGAACTTAACAAAACCCTAACCGCCTAATTAATTCAAAACCGCGGTGCCTAAGTTACGGCCGTGACTTATGAGTTTACGACCGTAAGTAAGCTACAGATTAAAAATTAAAAACATATGTTACGGCACTGACAATTTTATTTACGGACGTAAGTGACATTCTGAACAAAATAATAAAAGTTACAAAACTCTGTTTACGGCCGTGAGTATTTGGATTACGGCCGTGAATACTTCCACTTCATTTATGGCCGTGAGATCATGAGTTACGGCCGTAATTGCCTTTCTGCCCAATTTCGTGATGTTGATGTTACGGCCGTAAAAATGGGTGTTACGGCCGTAAGTCAGCTTCTGCCCAATTTTCCGATCCTTTGACATTAATTGATCTGATTTGAATCTCGACTCGAGCCCAGCATGAAACTTGTTCATTTTTCCATGTAGAATATTGTTGAATTGTCCGTATCTTGATTTCTCATTTTTGACGCCTTTTCCGGATCACATCATCCCCTCTTCCTTTAAGATGATTCGTCCCGAATCATAACATTGTTCTTAGCTTCTTTTCCGGATCACATCAGCAGGCCTACCTTTCACTGATACTTCTTGACAACATTCGGGTATAGGGAGTTCTACATCCTCCTCCTACAGTCGGACAAAGTTGGGTTCTATGGCTCGACCTCAGAGTCAGAGGGCGGGGGAGACCGCCCCCTCTGCTATCTATCCGTCCTCTGGCGAGGAGCCTCCTCATGAGTCTGGGAGGTTTGACCCGGGCCCGAGGGTCTAGCCTTTGTTCTTTTTTTAGGACATATCCTGGTGACCCCGTCCTCAACATGCTTAGATCTAGCACCTTGGGCCCTGGCCAAAGCAGTATTCTTCAAGGCCTCAGAGTCGAATGCCAATCCTGAAGGAAAAAAACATCGGGAAGGTCAGAACTCTATAAAAAAAATTTAAGTAATTTTTATTTAAGTAATTTAAGAGGCCGAACCCTACCAGGCTGACGTCAAGGTATGCCTGGTCAAGAATGTCATTATTTACAAGGTCATTGGCTTCTGCAGCCAATAACCCGGAGTCGCACACCCTCACTGCATTCACCACGAGCTCCGTTATGGCTTCTTCACTTAAATTACCTACCCTATTAAAGTCGTCCACATCGGGTCTTCTAAAGGTCATCCAAAAAAAGGTTCTCTCCCTCTCTCGGTTTAATGAGGAAATTTTTTTTCCTTCCAGTACTTGATGGAGGATGGCACCTAGGGAACCTCAAATGTTCCCTTCCCGGACAAATACATGAAATAGTTACACCGGGGAAAATACTTAAGCTCTAAAAGGCATTTACACAAGTTAACTATTGGTTCTATTCCTAGACTCCTACACATGATGAAGAAATATACAAGGATCCTCCAAACATTAGGGCGAGCTGACCTGACAATATGCTCGCGGTCAGCAAAAAATCCACAAAGAAGTGGTGCAGAGGAAACCTAAGCCCGGCCATTAAAGCCTCATGATACACAACCATCTCCCCTTCCCAGCAATGGTAAGAGAGCTTGCATTTCTCCGGGACCCTAGCAGTATACCTATCTGCCAACCTATACCTCATGTCTATTTCGACCACATGTTCTTTCATTTTGTTATAACAGGTCAGGAGTTCAAGTTCGACCTGCCTCGGTTCCCTACCTACACGAGGATTATCCTCAACCTCTTCCCCACTGTCAGACTCACCCTCTTAAGGAGTAGGTGGGCCTAGTAGAAACCTAAAGGCTCAACCTCTAGAGGTTCGTCTAAGTTTTCTACCTCCCTTAGGTCGTCTACTATAACTTGCCTCACCATATCTTCCAAGAATAAATAATAAAATTAAAAAATGTGGAGATAGGTCGAGCTTACCTAAAGTGCTAGTAATTTTTTGTAGAAGGAGAGGTCGTGCTAGTTGGCCGAGGAGTTCTCTGATCTCTCACAAATTCGCAAAGTAAAAAGAATGAAATTATAGGGACCACATATATATAGGCAAAATTGGGGGGAAACATTTCAAAATATTTATCCTTAACTCCTGCCACATGTCATACATCTAAGGAAAGACTATTTATTTCATCAAAGCATTAAAGTCCATTAGTTGGCGAAAACACGTGATAGTTGTCAAATTCGCACTGGGGCCAATGATCGGTATGAATTCCCGGTCATAAAATTTAAGAATAGGGCTAAGGACCATGGGCTTGAACATTACAGGGCTTCCTTGTCAAGATCCACAGACCGGGTGTATTTCCCGACCTGACTGGATCATGCCCTTCACATGTTCATAGGCCGGCCCTCATGATCGGATAATGCCCCACCACATTCCTATCTCGCCTATCATGTGTTTTCTGGTCGCCCTATCCTAGCCTCATCACACCAAAAGCCCATACAGGCAAGCCTCGAATCATCCTTTGTCTGTGGGCTTCATGAATGAGTCACATTATTGGGCCCCAAGATAAGGTGCTCTTCATAAGGACTCCTTATAATAGGAGAAAGATACGGGCTTTTAAATCCTATAAATACAGCTCTTCTGATCGAGTATAATTCATTCATAATTAATATAATTTTTCAGTTATATATTTTTCTCTCTACTTTCTTCTCTCTAGAAAACTAATTCTCACACCGAAGGGGCGACGGGGAGAATCTTCTTCTCCTTTTTTGCAGGTCATTCAAGGCGAATCCATTCATCTTTTCCAGTGATCAAGCGACTCCAAATCTTACCATGTCAAGGTTAGGAATTTTGATAGCATCATGTTCTAATTGACATAGAGATATAGTAGGTTAAACCAACTGATTATGGTTAATTTCAATCGAGAGAGGTTATTAACTAAACTTGATAGATTGGGTCTAACATCATAAATGAGTAACCTATTAATTGGTTTCTAGAGAAATTAATTAGGCGATGGTTAAATGAAATCATGAATCTCAACCACGTTTTCCTCCAAGATTTTCAAGTATTTTTATATTTCCTTATTTGTAGATTTTTAATTATTTTTCAATACCAACTTTTAACTGTGTTTCTTTTTCTTGTTAGAATTAAATTAATTAAAGTTGTGTAACCTAAAGTAAACATTCCTTGTGAGATCAAGAATCTGAACTCAAAAAGTTCACTTTATTATTTGAACTCGATATGTGCACTTGCGGTACACACTTTTAGCAAACAACTATGATGAGATTTTTGGTCCGGTTGCTCGATTAGATGCTATAATACCCTCTTGTAGCTCAAACAATCGGTTATTGTACCACTTAATTTTAAACCGGTCTTCTTAAATGAAGAACTAAAAGAAGTGGTGTATTTAAGAAAACCTCGAGGTTTTGTTGCAAAGGAAGAAGACGACAAAGTATATTAGCCAAAAAAGGCTTTGTACGTGTTCAAACAAACACCAAGGGATTAGTATACTCAACTTGATGGTAATTTTTGACAAGATGGATTTTTCTAAATCAAAAGTGAGTCAATCTTGTACGTGAAATATCGAGGTAAAATTGATATACTTATTGTTACATTGTATATTGATTATTTGAGATTAATCAAAGACAATGGAAAAATGATTAAAGAATATGAAATTGACATGATAAAAATATATTAAATGTGATATAATATTGCTGCATAATTTTTTTGGTATGAAAATATATCAATATGAAAATGTAATGTTTGTTTCTCATATATAGTATGTTGAAAAGTTTCTTAAAAAATTAAGAATGTTTTTGTACAAATCTGTTGAACTTGTTTGTAATGAAAAATTGATGAAAGATGATAGAGAAAAAAAGTGGATGAAACCTTTATAGGAGCTTAATTGGAAACTTGTTTTTAGGGGCATTTGCAAAATACCCAACTTTTGGTATCATAATTGAAACTTCATTTGAAATAATCGTTGAAAAATACTTCATTTTTTTTTTGGAAAAATACTGTTTTATCTAAATATCATATTTTGATACTCTAAAAGTATCTTATGATACTCTTAAAGTATTACAACATGATACTTCAAATTTTTGGTATCATAACTTGAAACTTCATCAAAAGTTTATGATACTTTGGACGAAATTGCAGTATCACAGTTTGAAACTTTACATTTTTTTATGTTACTTTTTCTCAAAGACATAACCATTGACCACCACCCGCCATCGAACCACCACCACCACCACCACCCGCCATTGAACACTGAACCACCGCCACCATATCATAACCACCACACCACGAACACACTCCACCACTATAGATTTACAGAAACCGAAATATCACCATCACCACCACGACCACGACCACGCACCAGCAACATCGCACCAACACTACCTCACATCCACCAAAGAACCTTCAAATCACCCACCCCACCACCAAACACCAGCAACCATGCAATACAACAACCACTGCCTCACGTCCACCGCACCACCTTCAAATAACTAGCACCACCGCCGCTGAGGTTGATTTATGTGTTTAAAAGGTAATGGAGATTAAATAGGTAGTTCAGTGGCGGTGATTCGGTGGTGTCGGTGGTTAATGCGGGTGGTGGCGATGGTTTGGTGGTGGTTGATGCTTGTGGTGACGGTGAGTTGTTGGTTGTCACTGGTAGGCAGTCGGGGCAGTTGGGGAAGAAGAAGAATAATGAAGTAAGGCAGCCGGGGAAGAACACGTATTTTTCATTTTTTTCTCTGTTGAACAGTAAAATTCAGTTTTGATATAAAATCTCAGTGCACTGTGCAATTATCCCTTGTTTTTATCTTACTTTACAAGAGTGGGTATCCTGTATTCAGCAAACTTACTTTCAAAGTTCATAAAAAGTCCAAGCTACAAACTCTTTCCTGTTGGAAAAGGAATTTTTAGATATATAATGGGGAAAATAAATTTTGGGATCAGATTTGAGAAGAATTTGAAAGTGAAGTTAAGAAGCTTTTGTAATAGTGATATGGGAGGTTGTGTTGACGACGTGAAGAGCACTCATGTTATAAGTTTTTCCTTGTTTCAGGAGTATTTTTATGGCTATTGAAGAAGCATAAATCAATTGCTCAATCCTCAGCCGATGTTGAATATATGACATCATCAATTGCAACCACAAATTATTTGGCTAAGAAGAATTTAAGAAGACATTGGGGAGAAACTACATCATTATTTTCTAACAATAAATCAGTTATTGATATGTCAAAAACTAATGTGTTCACAGCCAACATGACAAATTGCAATCAAGTATCACTTCACTAGAGATGCAATTGACGATAAAGAAGTCGAACTCAACTTTTGCAAGTTCGAAGAGGAAATTATTGATATCTTCATAAAGGAACTTCCAACATCAAGATTTCAACAACTAAGCCTTTGTTCATCAACCTTTTTTTTGGTTTATAAACCATGATCTGCACGTGTGATGCAGGTGGAAACGTAGATAAATGAAAACAACACAAATTCAACACGTCGATTCAAATGAATACCGAATTGAATTGACTGCAAAATGGATAAACTCCAAGAACACAATGTTTATTAATCAAAAACTGACTCAAAATGTGAGAGAACTCAACTTAAATATAAAACCCCAACCCTAAATGCGGAATAATGAAAAATGACCAAAATGCCCAAAAAAAACATAAAAACAATTTAAAGAATATCCGTTTTGACTGTCTAAACGACCTCGAAAGACTAAAATCCCTCATACGTCATAGCAAAGTAGTGAGTCTTGTCCGGCTCGTCAAGACCTTTCCGAAAAGTACTTATGGGCCCAAAATGGACATCGTATGGCCCTGTTATGACCAATTCTTTGAAAAGTTTGAAACCGAACGATCCCGAGCGTCCAAATTAGTCAATGCTCTATCCTCGACTCCATCATCCTCCCGGGGGTCGAGAAGATTCAACCTCGAATTTCCAGCCCCCTCATCTTTCGAGGAACTGTCACTAGTGATTGGAACCAGGTGCTTAACATTGAACACATCAGCAGTACGAATGTGGCTAGGAAACTTTAAACGGTAGGCATTGGGATTAATTTTCTCCACAATCTCAACGGGACCAATCTTGCGGGATGACAACTTGTTGTATTCATGGGCAGGGAAACAATCTTTAGTGAGGGCTACCCAAACAAAATCGCCTACCTCAAATTCAACATGTCGATGACGGGTATCAGCTGCGCACTTATACTTGGCAGTGGCTGCGACCCAGTTGTCGTGAGCTGCCGAGTGTACACGCTGCAACCCCTCAATGAAATCAGCTGCACGTCCATGAATGCAGGTAGCAGTCCGAAAAGATAACAAATCCAAGGGCCCACGAGGAATCATGGAATATACAATCTGAAAGGGACATTAACCTATGCTGCGATTCACTGCCACATTATGAGCGAACTCGGCCTGACTAAGATGTTGATCCCAAGACTTAACATTGTCACCAACCAAACACCGCAACAGGTTACCCAGAGAACGGTTCACAACCTCCGTCTGACCGTTGGTTTGTGGATAGTAGGCACTACTGAAATTCAACGACGTGTTGGCCATGCGCCACAAACTGCGCAAGAAATGGTGTGACACAATCGGATACAATCGAAGCTGGCAGG
This sequence comes from Ligustrum vulgare, assembly GCA_963555705.1. NCBI lineage: Eukaryota > Viridiplantae > Streptophyta > Magnoliopsida > Lamiales > Oleaceae > Ligustrum > Ligustrum vulgare. Next base: position 34,770,843 of record OY743184.1, on the reverse strand, counting down.
CCATGTAGAGATAAATCTCACGAAAGAACAGTTGAGCCACATGAACCGCATCCGCAGTACGTTTACACGGAATGAAATACACCATTTTGGAAAAGCTCAACCACCACAAAAATCGAATCAAACCCCCGTTGAGTACGAGGCAAGCCCAGCACAAAATCCATGCTAATATCAGTCCAAGGCTGAGTCGGAATAGGGAGTGGATGGTACAACCCAGCGTTAGTTGCTGATCCCTTGGAAACATGGCAGGTGCGACAACGCTCCACATGCCGCGAAACATCCCGCAGCAAAGATGGCCAGAAAAGGTACGACCAACCAATTCCACTATTCTATCACAACCTACATGTCCAGTACCATGAAGTTCAACTATAATTTTTGCATTCAAACTGCAATCCGGAATACACAGCTGCAAACCCCGGAAGAGAAAACCGTCAGAAAGCACATACGCAGAAGTCTGTCCCAACTGAAGTTCATTCATAACAAGGCTAAAGAACGGATCAACAGCATAAAGATTGTGAAATGTATCAAAACCTGGCATGGCCACCCTCAAATCTATTAAAAACAGACGATGTCGACTCAAGGCATCCGCAACTTTGTTAGAAGCACCAATTTGTGCTTAATAACAAAGGTAAACTGTTGCAAATAAGCTGTCCAAGACGTATGGCCTGCCGACACATTATCCTGGCTGGCCAAATGCTTCAAAGCCTCATGGTCGGTAAATAAAACAAACTCTCGATGGACTAGGTAATGTCTCCAATGACGAACAGCTTGAACCACTGCATAGAATTCGACATCATAAGTGCTTTAACAACTCCGCGCACCTGAGCGTTTCTCACTAAAATAGGCAACCAGATGGCCACCTTGGCTCAAAACCGCCCCAATTCCTACCTTGGAAGCATTACAATGCAGCTCAAAAGGAATGCAAAAATCAGGTAAAACGAGGACTGGTGTTGAAGTCAACTTTTGCTTGATAATGTGAAAGGTTCTGTCGGCGTCGTCCGACCAAGTAAATGACTTCTGTTTCATACAATCAGTAACATGGGCCACGATGGTACTGAAATGTGAAATGAATCGCCGATAAAAGGATGCCAACTCGTGAAAATTGCGGACATCAGTGAGGGTACGAGGAGTTGGCCACTCCCGAATGGCAGCCACCTTAGCATCATCAACTGCAACACCATTCCCCAAGATCTGATACCCAAAAACAATAATTGCTCAATAAGGAAAAGACACTTACTGGGGGCAGCAAAGAACTTCTCCTCACGAAGAACAAGGAAAACTGAACGCAGGTGTTGCAAGTGCTCCGAAATAATGCGGCTATAGACAAGAATGTCGTCAAAATAAACCACAACACAAGTATCAATCAACGACCGAAGTGCCTAATTCTTAACCCATATGAAAGTGCTAGGAGCGTTCGATAGACCGACCGGCATAACAAGCCACTCAAACAACCATTCACGAGTCTTAGATGCACTCTTCCACTCATCACCGGGACAAATCCGAATCTGGTGGTACCCACTTTTCAAGTCCAGCTTGCTAAAAGTTGCTGCGCCACTCAATTGGTCCAAAAGATCATCAAGCCGAGGGATAGGAAAACGATAATGAACAGTGATTTTATTAAGCGCGCGGCTATCCACACACATTACCAAGTACCGTCCTTCTTAGGGATTAGAAGGGCCGGGACTGCACAAGGGCTCAAACTCTCACGAACATGCCCTTTCCGCAACAACTCCTCAACCTGCCTCCGTAATTCCTCATGCTCCGCTGGACTCATAAGATAATGCGTTCGATTAGGGAGAGAAACCCATGGAACCAAATCGATCTGATGCTGAATTTCACGAAGGGGGGGGGGGGGCAAACCCAATGGTAAATCAGACGAGAAAAGGTCGCAAAACTCAGCTAATAATGCAGAAACCTCAGGTGGAACGAAAACTCCTTCGGAAACTGGCTTCCCAATCAACAAGAACACCCTATTCTCGTCCTGCAATTCCTTCTCAAACTGAGCGCGAGATATAAACAGCGAATGACTTGTCTCGCGAGGAGTCACAGTTTGGGGAAGGGATGGCAGCAAGACAACCCGAACTCCATCGAACACAAAGCTGTAAGTATTCTTACGACCATCATGTAAAACTGCCCTATCAAACTACCACGATCGTCCTAACAAGATATGACATGTATCCATCGGGGAAACATCACAAGAAATAATCTCCTTATACTTACCACCAATAGAGAACGGGACAGAAGCATGGCGATCAACAGTAAAAGCAACATTCTTCTGTAGCCACGAAATCTGATAAGGTTGAGGGTGTTATTATGTTGGTAATGCAAGCTTTGTTATAGCCTCCTTGGAAATAACGTTCTCGCAAGATCCCCCCATCAATAATAAAACGACAGACCTTACCATTAATCGTGCAAGTCGATTCAAACAATCGATTTCGCTGGACAATAGTGTCAGCACCAAGGGGAGCAAGACAAGTGTGCCGTAGAACCAACGCTGGACCAATATCTCCATCCACCTGCTCCTCCGGAAATTGTTCATCATCTGCGATATCAAAGACAAGAGGGCCGTCATACCAACTGTCTCCCAAATCATCAACAAAGAGCCCCTTTCGTGCTAAAAGTTGGGGGCAGGCAGATTGACGGTGTCCCCATTCACCACAAGAGAAACACTAAATCCCCTGACCTCGACCACCTACAGGGACAGAATTACCCCCGGGTGTAGTTGCACTAATTTCCACGCCCACTCGCGCCTGCACCAGTCTATGCGTTTGATGGAGGTAGCCCCTGTCGTGGACCGCTATTGGAAGTAGCTGCGGGAGCTAGGCCAAAACTACAACGCGATGCCTGTTTCTCAAGCAAAATAGCTCGCTGATGTGGTTCTAATATTGACGCATGTGCAAACAAGTTCAATACATCCTGTAGGCCGACCCGTAAACCCCCGACAAAACGAGATACAAGCTGTTCATCTGTTTTTGTCAACCCATTCCGAGCAACCAACTGAAAAAATTCTGCAGAATATTCATCAACAGTGCTCGACCTTTGGCCCAGGTTCTGTAATTTCTAGTACAGAAGTCGGGAGTAATTAAAAAGCAGGAAGTACTCCCTCAAGCTCTTCCTCAATTTTTGCCAGGACGAAATTTTGGACCGCCCCTGCCGAGCACGGGTAGCCTTCAATTGCTGCCACCATGCCATCGCCCTACCACGAAATCGAGTGGAAACAAGAGGGACACTCCTATCATCTGGCACATCCTTAAAATCCAGGACCTCCTCCACTGTACACAGCCAATCCAAGAATTCATCAGCCTCCAAATTGCCATGGAACTCCGAAATACCAACCTTAAATTCCCCATCCCAATGCCTATCACCACCATCAGCTCGAAGACCACGCCCCTCAGTGTCTAAAGGTGGAAACGGATTATGCACCGATGCTATCTCATCATCAGAAGAGGAATCCGTTGAAGGAAGACTGCCTCCTCGTCTACCTAACTGTGCAGCACCGCCGCCTGCGACTCCTGCTCGCGCTAGAACACCGGCGCCACGTCCACGTCCCCTGGTGCGCGCGTACCATGACCATGAAGTTGTCCAGTCAAAATCCCCATCAACTCCCTGTTCTGTTCCATAAGGTCATTCTGATGAGTCTTCATCTCGGCCATCTCCATTACCAACAAGTCGATTTGTTGGCGGACCTGGTTTGCTTCATCTCTACGTTGTTGTTCGTCTGCTAGGTGATCATGTGGGGCTAGTCATGCTCGTGGAGGCATCTTCTCGGAGCGTAGACCGTCTCTAATACCAACTGACGCAGGCAGAAACGTAGATAAATGAAAACAACACAAATTCAACACGTTGATTCAAATGAATACCGAATTGAATTGACTGCAAATTGGAGAAACTCCAAGAACAAAATGTTTATTAATCAAAAACTGCCTCAAAACATGAGAGAACTCAACTTAAATATAAAACCCTAACCCTAAATGCGCAATAATGAAAAATGACCAAAATGCCCCAGAAAAATGTAAAAACAATTTAAAGAATGTTCGTTTTGACTGTCTAAAGGACCTCGATTGGCTAGAATCCCTCATACGTCATAGAAAAGTAGTGAGTCTTATCCGGTTCGTCGAGACCTTTTCGAAAAGTATTTATGGACCCAAAATGGACGTCGTATGACCCTGTTATGACCAATTCTTTGAAAACTTTGAAACCGAAAAATCTGCGCGTCCAAATAAGCCAATGCTCTATCCTCGACTCCATCAACGTGGGACCCACTAGCGCCAGAAATTTTGCAGCAAGATCTCAGAAAGTCAAGAGTACACCCTGGTCAAGTGAAAATTAACAAATTACCATTATTGCCCTTGGAAACACTGTTGATGAACATGGTTGAATGTTATAAAAATGGCAAAATAGTCTTTTGCGCAATTTATGGTAAGACAAGTCGGTACAATCCTTGTTATTTCAGTCATCAGTGAAGTGTCAACTAGAATTTCGAAAGTTGTTCCGGTTTATAAACCATCCGAAGTTTTTTTTAGCTAACATATGCTAAGAGATGCACTTGGAGTCCAACAAAAACATATTAAGGGAAGAATGTTAATGTGTAATCTGTTTTAGTTAGTATAAAAATATAAAAGGAATTGTGTCAAGCAATGGAGTACTAAAATATATTTTTTATATTGTTAAAAGTCTATTTATATAATAGAAATGTGATGTGAATGTACTTTATGTATGTAAAAAAGAAAGAAAAAAAGTGAAAGAAAATTTAGTTCTGAAACTAGGCTAAAATCATCTCCTTCCTCTTTGTTCTTCTCCTGTTCTTCTGTTCTACATTTTTCTTTATTGTTTGACATGATCTATTGCATTCATTCATTTGGTATAAATCTTGAAACTTCAAAGTTGTAACTACGCCAATAATTTTGTCTCTTAACTAATTTAGCTACCACCCACCAACTTGTATATAGTTTACTTTCCGTATAACCAAAATCTCTCGTTTATAATTTATGTATAAATAATCATTGTTGGAAAGATCTATGGCCACCATAGGAAATATTGTGAAGAAGTAAAAAGTGATATCGATAACCTAGTCAATCATAGAGATCATTCGGCAAGCACAACCTTCAACCACCTATGAGAATGGATTGCGGTCCTACGAGAGCTAGAGATCTGCAAACCCTGAGGCATAAAATAAAGCAAAGTGTGATGATGTCTTGGGGAAGATCAGCCTAGAAGCAACATGAAGAACAAGGCGCCTCAGCCCAAAACAACAATAAAGCCTTTGTTTGGGATTCCTTCCTATGATGATGCACATTCATTCATAAGAAAAGTACATAACTATACAATTAAGGCCCTGTTCTGTAGAAATTTGTGCCAAATTAAATTTTGCGTTGGATTTATTTGTATTTTCTAGGTAAGATGTGGGGTTAAAAATTGGTTTGGGAAATTGTGTAATTGGAGAGAGATAATATCAATGGTTAAAAAGTGATTTGGAAAATTGTGTAAAATAAATTTGTTATCTTTTTTGTCTTTTAGCCAATTAATTTGCCAAATTAAATCTAACCGAATGCACCCTAAAACGATCATTTTTTAAACCTAACAAACTTAAGATTTATTTGTAAAAATCAGCAGTTAATTAGTAATTAATAAATATATTATTATATATGATATAAAAATAGTTATCACTTATTATTAAATTAAAACTAATATAGCCACAAAAAAAAAAATTAAACAAACTTATAATAAGTCCCTCTCTGTTATCAATAAACGTCCACCACCTGGCACACACTCATCCCATCAGGTCACAATTGGTCACACTAAGTCGCATTTCGGTTATAAATTTAGTCATAAATTTCACTCCACCCCACCCATCACAGTTAGTCACACAAAGTCACAATTCGATCACATATACAAATTTAATCGCAAATTTAACTCTCCAACCACCCCCACTCCCCACCTACCCTACCCCCAAAAAGTTATAATTAGTAACACATACAATATAAAAATAATCATCTATTATACTTTTAATAATTGAAACTAATACAATATTAAAAAAACTCAAACAATACCTAACCACTGTCCCACCATTGCCCCGCCAAGCCCCACCCACCCACCTCACCCCACCTCACCCCACTCCACCCCCACAAAATCACAATTGGTCGCACAAAATCATATTTTGGTCACAATTAAAAATTTAGTCACAAATTCCACCCCACTCTGCCAACCTCACCCCACCCCCAAAGTCACATTTGGTCACACAAGTCATAATTACAAATTTAATCGCAACCACAATCCCATGAAGTCACAGTTGATTACACAAAGTCACATTTTAGTCACAATTACACATTTACTCAAAATTTCACCCCACCTCGCGAACCCCACCCTACCTCACCCCACCCCACCCTCACGAAGTCACAGTTGGTCACACAAAGTCACATTTCGGTCATAATTACTAATTTAGTCAAAATTTCACCCACCCCGTGAACCCCACCGTACCAACCCACCCACCCCCAAAGTCACATGATGCGTGTCGCAATGCACCGAAATAATAAATAATTCCTTACTCGCTAAATATTAATTAATAATGTAGTAGTGAGAGTAAGGGTCGATCCCACGAGGAACAGAAACTAATTTTAGTTGTTCGATCAATTAGAATGGAATGGGGGGGTTTGTTGTTTGAATGAAAACTACTCATAAAATAAATAATTAAATATGACTAGAGAATTAATATGAGACGAAATCTTGTTCTCGGGTTCGGTTGTGCCCTCGATTAATGTTATACTTTTCCTTGTAACGTGTTTCTATTCCTAATTCAATTATCAATCATAAATAATCAACAAGCTCTGATTATCTAAATTCTTCCTCATGTGTATGGACTCAAAATAAGCTCCTTGAACCAATTCTAGCCATGGACAATGCTAAACAAACTCTTAGGATTTAATGCACGACTAGTATGAAAATTTAGAAGAATAGATTGAATTGGATCGTTAATTACACAAGCTCGAATTAATCAATCCAAGTTGAATTATTACTAAACCTGCACGAGATTTATTTTCTACTAAAGTAAAGATTCAATGACAATTACGGATCAAGAATCTAAACATAGCATATTCATGAATCCAAATATCAATAACCCAATTGGCCAAATTAAACTATTAATCAAATAAACTCAATTGAACATTCAAAACATAATAATCCAACAATTGAAATAAAGGATTAAATTCACGCTACTAATTTGTAGGAAAAGAAAATAACATAATCAAGTTAACACAACTTCCCCCTTGAACAAGATATGGAGTTTAGCCTAGCATGGTTGTGGTAGATTCTTCAAGTTGCTCCATGAATTCCATTGTTGTTGATATTCTTGCACTTGAAAATCTCCCAAGAATGCTCTATATTTTTCTCTCAATGTTTCCTCAATGTATAGCCTCTTTCAAAAATAATAAAAGTCTCTTTTTCTTGTCATGAAATTCCCTTTTTATAGCCTCAATTTCGTGCCCTAACTTTGGGCTCAAGAAATCCCAAAATTATGGAAAGAATTAAATATGGAAATATTTGACTTGAATAGTTACGGCCGTAACACGGTTTCTGCATATTTTCCTTAATTTGAAGTTACGGCCGTGACATGTCCATTTACGGCCGTAATTATGTTTCTGCGCATTTTTCATCCTTTGAAGGTTACGGCCGTAAATCCTCCTTTACGGCCGTAAACGTGTTTCTGCTTATTTTCTTCTTGATTCATCATACTTTTACGGCTGTGACTTTATTTCCTTACGGTCGTAACTTATTTGCACCTAAGTCCCCAAACTTCAGTTTTTAGTGCAATTTGGTCCTTTTTTCTTCTTTTCTCTTCTTTTATGATCCTATACAATATAAAACAAAAAATGCATTAATAATACTTAGATAGAATCACATTATGGCATATTCAAGGATATAAGTATATAAAATAAACGTTAATATAACACTTATCAAATCCCCCCACACTTGGACCATTGTTCGTCCTCGAACAAAGATTTGCAAAGAAAAGAATATGATTCAAACAATAGATTACAATTCTGAGACTTGAGGTTGCAACCCACTTTTCTTTAACAAAAATGTTCCATTGCATGATCGGATTGTATTCGTGTGTGCTAGAGATACAACGCCCTTTATTTCTCATCCCAATCATGGCTCGATATGGTTTATTTCCTTGCACCTCTCGTGTTTGCTCACATCCCAACCATTTATGAGTGACTATAAGGAAAATAGTTTCGCCCAACTCTAGAAGAAATCAGTTTCGTAAACCGAGTGGTTCATGATGTTAATTCAGTCAACACAGTACCCCCGACCACATTCATAGCACCAACCCTAGACCAAGCAATTCAAAACACTCATAAGCATATGTAATGGGTTTAACACCCTCACAAGATATTTCTCTCTTCGCACAAAGTGTATAAGGGTTAGAATTTTCGCTCAGCTCTCTGCATGGATAAGTCAGTACCACAGATTGCCTAACTGTCATAACCGGAGCCAACAATAACACAAGTGCAAAGCGAAGGTCTTTATTTGGTTGTAACGGGGCTTCGGGTCAGGTAGGATAAAAGGATATATTTAGGCTGAGTCGAGAAGGAACTTCGCAAACCAAGTCAATTCATAATGACATTACTTCCTTCACCCCTTAATATGAACTTCATTATTTCCCGCTACCCAACTTTGTTCAAACTTGAATCTCTTCTTTTCTTTTCTCTTTTTTTTCACAAGTTGAGTGTTTGATATCCTCAACTACTAATTTTCATGGCTAAACTCCATTTTCATTGCTTTTTCTCTTTTGATTTTTTTCGAGTATAGACTGCAACTTTTTTTTTTTTTTCAAATCATTACGCAGTCATCAATTGGTATAAGATAGAATTACAATCCCCTGAATTCAGTCCATTACACAACCATTGCCCAACACAAGATAATCATCTCAACTTCTTAGACTTAGACCATAGCACAATCCTCAATCAACAAAAGCTTGCGAATCCCTTCTTTATGGGTTCAAAACAAAGACAATTCGAAAGAAAAGGTATTCATGGATTGTATCGTGGCATCAAAGATTCAAAGAAAGGCTAAGGCTCAAAGGGGCTTCTATTGGTCCATGTAGCAAGGTAGGCTCTTTTAGAAAGTCAAATTTGGCTTAACCTATTGCCTTTGCTATAATTTGCACTTGAATCAAGAAGCTACAACGGTTTGCACAAGAAAGCACATCCAAGCATAACCCAACCATGCAGGACACACATCAAAGAATTACGAGCTCATAAGTATTAAGAACAGCTCTTAGGCTCAAAAGCTCACAAATTATGGTTTTCATGTGTTTCTCCCATCCAATTATGAGTTATAGGTCATTGCTTGATTTTCATTCCGAATCTAAATCCATTGGTCGAGGATAACGGTTAAAAGTATTCAAACCATGACTACTCACAAAAGTATAATAATTTCCGTTGGCATTGGGGCGCTCAGGCTTACACATGAAGGGTAATATGTCTATTTCTGTTTGGGTTGACTAGGTTGTAGACATCTAACACTTTTACAATTCAATTTCAACCTATTCGTGCAGGTTTAGGCGAGATCATCTCTATGTGCTCAATTAATATCCAATTATGCAATGATTTTTTTTCAAAAAAAAAAAATGAACCAAAAGTGGGGTTTCTTCCTATCAAAGTATGGTTTAAGACCTAAGTAGCATAGATAGGTAGCAAAAGTAGATAACAAGATTAAAATGGGTGCTGACTCAACATGAATTTAATGTTTCGACTACAGAAAGAAGATAAAGACATTAAGCTCACAATCAATTCAATTCCCCCCCACACGTAGACAAAACAATGTCCTCATTGTAAAGCAAAACAATAAAAGGGGAGTTATGCGCGAGGGCTACGTGCTTTTAAAAAATTTGAAAATCCGGATTCACGGCCGTAAGGTAGCGTATTACGGCCATAAGGTGGGTTCTGAACAAAAGATAAAAAATTTCATTACGGCCGTAAGACTGCCTCTGAAATTTTTTGTATTATTATTATTATTATTATTATTATTATTATTTATTTATTTTGTTTTTTTGAATGACTAAATAAAATTAAATTAACTAAAAAAACGCAAATACGAAAATAAAGAGTCGAGGAGGTAAAGAAACTCCCCTCTCGGGTTGCCTCCCGAGTAGCGCCTTTGTTTACTGTCGTTGGCTCGACAGGTTGTTTCCTCCTTCAACCGGGATTAGGTGGATTTCTAAAGCTCAATTTCCTCTTCATGCTCTTCATTAGTGCCTGCAAAGTAGGGGGTAGAGATTTTTCATCAGAAACTGGCAATGAGATGGATGAGATTTTACCAGATTTCGGTGACTTTGGACAGTCCTTTCCACCAATATCGAGAACTTCATGTACTAAAGAGTCATTCATATTAACAGAATAAACAGGATCATCATCAAAAATTTTCACGGAATCATAAATATTGAATTGAACAATTTTATTATCAAATTCCATGGAAAGTGTGCCACTGCTAACATCTATCTTAGTCTTAGATGTTTTCAAAAATTGTCTGCCTAGAAAAATAGGTGTGGAGCTGGGTGAATGATCATCATTCATATCTAACACATAAAAGTCCGCAGGAAATACTTACCCGCCTACTTGCACTAGAATGTCCTCAACTACCCCGTCAGGGTAAGCATTAGAACGATCGGCTAGTTGAATTATAACATTAGTTTCAATCAGTTTGGCAAGTTTTAATGAAGCATAGGTGGACCTAGGCATTACATTGATAGAAGTACCTAAGTCTATTAAAGCACGATTTATCTTCTTATTACCTATTTGACAAGGTATGGTAAACATACCTGGATCCTTGCACTTGGGAGGTGATTTTCTTTGAAGAAGTGCAGATACAGACTCACCCATTCTTACCATCTCATTTCCCACCAGTTTCCGTTTGCTAGTGCATAAATGTTTTAAAAATTTTGCATACCGGGGGACTTGCTTGATGGCCTCCAATAGCGGGATATTGATTTCAACCTTCCTAAACATTTCTAACATGTCATTTTCTTTGCTTTCCTTGTTCGTCTTTGCCAACCTGCTAGGAAAAGGTGGAGGTGTTAGTTTAACATTTAACTGGGAGTCAGTTTTTACCTGAGGTTTTTGCGAAGCGTCGTTTCTCTTCCCGACTCCCTCCTTTTCATCTCCCTCCATTTCAGGTGCAACCGGTTCCACCCTCGGACCCTCAATTTCTTTTCCACTCCGGAGGGTTATGGAACTCACGTTTTTAGGATTTATCTCGGGCTGAGATGGCAATTTATCTCCGGTTTGTGACTCCAACCTATTTATGGCAGTGGCCATTTGACTCATTTGATTTTCCAGGTTTTGAATGCTTGACTTGGTATCCTGTTGGAATTGCATCGTGTTAGTTGCCAATGTCCTAACCATATCTTCAAGAGACATGCCTGAATTTTGATATTGTCCCTGTGGTTGGAAAGTCCCTTGCTGCTGGAATTGTCCTTGTGGCTTGTTTGAAGTAAAACCCGGGGGTTTGTTATTTCCGTATCTTAGGTTGGGGTGATCCCTCCACCCGGGGTTATAGGTATTGGAGTACGGGTTGTATTGCTGTTTTTGAAGTGGAAACCCTTCTGCAGCCTTTACCTGTTCGCCATTCTCCTCTTGCAACACCGGACATGTATCCGTTGGATGTCCAAAGTTTGAACAGATTCCGCATGCTTTGACCTGATTCGAGTTCCCTACAGCAAGCTGCTTAACGAGATTGGTTAGTTCATATAATTGACCCTCGATATTGGAACTACTTACCTCGTTCACACGGCGGACTTGCGAATCCCTACTCGAGTTGAATTGCTGAGTATTTTCCGCCATGTTAGATATTAAAGCCCGTTCTTGCTCTGGTGTCTTGTCCATTAGCGCACCTCCGCTTGCGGCGTCTATCATACTTCTGTCCATTGGTGCTAGACCTTCATAGAAGTATTGCACCAAAAGTTGCTCACTAATTTGATGATGGGGGCAGCTGGAGATGAGCTTTTTGAAACGCTCCCAGTACTCATATAATGTCTCTCCATTGCTTTGGCGAACCCCGTAAATCTCCTTCCGGATTGTCCCCGCCCTAGATGCAGGTAAGTATTTTTCCAAAAAGAGTCTTTTCATGTCGTTCCAAGTAGTAACTGTTCCCGATGGTAGGCAATATAGCCAGTCGGTGGCCGCATCCTTCAATGAGAATGGGAAGGCTCTCATTTTTATTTGCTCCTCGGTAATGCCCGTGGGCCTCATACTGTCGCAAACCACATGGAACTCCTTTAGATGTCTATATGGATCTTCACCGGCATGTCCCCGAAAAGTAGGTAGAAGGTGGATCAACCCGGATTTTAGCTCAAAGGTTCTTCCTTCTTCTACCGTTGGAAAAGTGATACATAAGGGCTGTTGAGCCACATCGGGAGTAGCCAGTTGTTTAAGAGTTCTGTTGTCGACGTTCTTAGCTGCCATTTGTCGTGCTGCTCTCTTTTGCTGTCGAAAAGTCCTCTCAATTTCTGGGTCAAGATCAAAAAGTTCACAATTAGGTGACCGAATTTTAAGCATATAAGCAAAGGAGCACAAAAATAATAATTTTTTTTTTTTGAAAAATTATATAAATAAAGTGAAAATAAAATTAATAAAATAAAATGCAGAAAAAAAAATTCTAATTAACTAAACAATTAAATTGGTTGACCGTTCCCCGGCAACGACGCCAAAAATTTGATGCGTGTCGCAATGCACCAAAATAATAAATAATTCCTTACTCGCTAAATATTAATTAATAATGTAGTAGTGAGAGTAAGAGTCGATCTCACGAGGAACAGAAACTAATTTTAGTTGTTCGATCAATTAGAATGGAATGGGGGGGGTTTGTTGTTTGAATTGTTTGAATGAAAACTACTCATAAAATAAATAATTAAATATGACTAGAGAATTAATATGAGACGAAATCTTGTTCTCGGGTTCAGTTGTGCCCTCGATTAATGTTATACTTTTCCTTGTAACGTGTTTCTATTCCTAATTCAATTATCAATCATAAATAATCAACAAGCTCTGATTATCTAAATTCTTCCTTGAACCAATTCTAGCCATGGAAAATGCTAAACAAACTCTTAGGATTTAATGCACGACTAGTATGAAAATTTAGAAGAATAGATTGAATTGGATCGTTAATTACACAAGCTCGAATTAATCAATCCAAGTTGAATTATTACTAAACCTGCACGAGATTTATTTGCTACTAAAGTAAAGATTCAATGACAATTACGGATCAAGAATCTAAACATAGCATATTCATGAATCCAAAGATCAATAATCCAATTGGCCAAATTAAACTATTAATCAAATAAACTCAATTGAACATTCAAAACATAATAATCCAACAATTGAAATAAAGGAATAAATTCACGCTACTAATTTGTAGGAAAAGAAAATAACATAATTAAGTTAACACAACTTCCCCCTTGAACAAGATATGGAATTTAGCCTAGCATGGTTGTGGTAGATTCTTCAAGTTGCTCCATGAATTCCATTGTTGTTGATATTCTTGCACTTGAAAATCTCCCAAGAATGCTCTATATTTTTCTCTCAATGTTTCCTCAATGTGTAGCCTCTTTCAAAAATAATAAAAGTCTCTTTTTCTTGTCATGAAATTCCCTTTTTATAGCCTCAGTTTCGTGCCCTAGCTTTGGGCTCAAGAAATCCCAAAATTATGGAAAGAATTAAATATGGAAATATTTGACTCGAATAGTTACGGCCGTAACACGGTTTCTGCATATTTTCCTTAATTTGAAGTTACGGCCGTGACATGTCCATTTACGGCCGTAATTATGTTTCTGCGCATTTTTCACCCTTTGAAGGTTACGGCCGTAAATCCTCCTTTACGGCCGTAAACGTGTTTCTGCTTATTTTCTTCTTGATTCATCATACTTTTACGGCCGTGACTTTATTTCCTTACGGTCGTAACTTATTTGTACCTAAGTCCCCAAACTTCAGTTTTTAGTGCAATTTGGTCCTTTTTTCTTCTTTTCTCTTCTTTTATGATCCTATACAATATAAAACATAAAATGCATTAATAATACTTAGATAGAATCACATTATGGCATATTCAAGGATATAAGTATATAAAATAAACGTTAATATCACACTTATCATCACAGTTGGTCACACAAAGTCATAATTACAAATTTAGTCGCAAATTTTACAACAACCCCACCCTACCCCCATCACACCAGTAAAGTCACAATTGGTCACACAAAGTCACAGATCAGTCACAATTACAAGTTTAGTTGCAAATTTCACAGAACCCCACCTGCAAAATCACAGTTGGTCATACAAAGTAACAATTTGGTCACATAAGGTCACAACTCGGTCACACAAAGTCACGGTTCGATTGCACAAAGTCACAGTTCGATAGCACAAAGTCACAATTTGATCATACAAGGTCACAGTTCAGTTACATCAAGACACAGCTCGGTCACACATAGTCCTATTTGACACAACTGTAGGTCACGTATTATTTATTTATTGGTCACAATTCACAACTTAATTGTTTTCTTGATCGCATCCCGCACTTATCACGAGTCATACAATGTCATAATTAATCAATATTTTGGTCACATTTACCTAATAATTGATTACATTTCCGATTTTGTCACAAATTGCACAAATTCAAAATTAGTCAATTTTTTGGTAACAATTATATAATAAATTGGTCACATCTCGTACTCATCACAATTTGCACAAAGTTTCAATTAATCAATATTTTGGTCACAATTATCTAATAATTGGTCACATGGTCACCCACCCCCACCCCTTCCAAACCTAACCTTGCCTCCACGACCACGACCACGACCACCACCAGCCACCTACCACCACCGCCCGAATGCCCCTCTTCGAGGACACTACCATCACCACCATCATCCTTTCCCGCCATCGCCACCGCCGCTTCGTCCCCACAAAAGCTCCATACACTAAAATCTACAAATACACACCCCAAAATCCCAACCACGGCAATTATCACGAAAAACCACTGCCACGATACCGAAACCTAACGACCATTACAACCTACATACAACGCGATCTACACACACACACAACAAACTAGGCGTGCAACTCCTGTTGCAAGTTTCTTCGATCGATTTTCACCTGCAACAGACAGTCGGAGAAGATGACATTTAAATCAAAAAATAAAAAATGGAGACAGAACTCCAATAACAGCGCGGACTCTACCAGTTTGGCTGCTTCACAGCGCTGTAGCGGCAGAACTCCGATGGTAGGGGTTTTAAATGAGACAGCCTCTGTCGCTACAACAAAACATCATTGCTTTCTTCGTGCAATTCTCTAGTGACTGCACCATCACTAATCATACAGCTCCGCTACCATCACCACCACTCCACAACCCCTCAACCCCACCTGTAATAACCACAACCACAACCACAAAACCACTTGAAAAAATAAAAAATAAGGACCGAACTTTGGCAATGGTTGCTACAAGCGGCGAGGCTCGCCATTGAAGATCTCACCTTTAGTGTCGATCTCGCTGCTAGAGGCTGGCAGCAGCGAGATCGCTGATGATACACCGCCGATATTCTGGATGGAGCTTGGGTAGAGAGGCGGTACAGATATGTCACCGGTGCCCATCGCCATTACGTGGGTGAGTCGGTGAGATTGTTGAGAGAGGGGTAGGGAACGTATGGTTGATTTCTGATGAAGGGTAAGGGTTCTTTGGTTGTGTATTAAAAAATACTTATCTAATAAAATATTTAATTAATGAATGTTAATTAAATAATTAACACCTGATTTTTAAAAAAGTAAATTTCATCATCTTATATTTACAATGTCATCTTTAAATATAGGAGTTCATGTAATTTTCCCTTCATTCATTTATTGTGAGACCAATGGATGTAAATGGTTTTCTTGCAATTTGTTGCAAAGTGGGGTGATAAGTATAATTTCACATTTTATTCTTTCAGTAAAAAGAAGAGTAGAACATCAAAATCGAAAAAAAGAGATTTTTTTTTTTTTTTTTACTAGTTGGGAAGGATTTCAAGATCAAAAATGGAGAAGCGGGAATGCTTTGCAGATTCTCCCGATTAGAGAAGAGATGACCACATGATGAAATTGATTTCTGGGCTGCAGTGAGGAGACCTGAAATCTGCACAGATTTCCCTCTTCTCCATTTTCTTATTTTAAAACCCTTGCCAACTAGTAAAAAAAACATATATATATATATATATATATTTTTTTTCTATTATGAGGTTCTACTCTTCTTTTTACTAAAAGACTAAAGTGTGAAATTACACTTATCACCCCAACTTTGCAACAAATTGCAAGAAAACAATTTACATCCATTGGGCTCATAATAAATGAATGAATGGGCCATCCTCTTAGGAAGGAATCCCACCTTACTATTGCTTGGGTTGAGGCACCTTGTTCTCTATGTTTCTTATAAGATGATCGTTGCTAGGACATCATCACACTGAGGTTTTTTTTTATGCCTCAGGGTTTACGGATCTCTAGGCCTTGATAGAATGCGATCCATTCTCCTAGTTGGCAGAAGGTTTTGCTTACCAAATGATCTATGATTGACTAGGTTATCAATAACACTTTTTTACTTCTTCACAATCATTTGTATGGTGGGCATAGATCATTGTAATTATTTCAGAAATTATCCCAAAGTAAAGAGAGTGAAAGAATTGAAGCGCATATGGACAAATTGGATAATAATTCAAACTAAATTATACAAATTGAAAACCTATGAAGCCAACTAGGAATCATAAGTGAAGCTAAATCTAAAGAATTTAGAAGATCAAAGGTTTAATTGAAGTAATCGAGAGGTGAAGGGCTTAATTGAGAAAATTTAGAGATTCAAGGAAAAAAATTGAATCAATCACAAGACAAAGGACTTACTGGATATTTAGGAGGAGGACCAACTTGTGGAGATTTAAAGATGAAAAATTTGAAAACAAGACTTGAATCAGGCAATCAGGGCCTTTAAAGGCATGCGGACGCGAGGTCACATGTCACAAAGGCAGAATCAACATTGCTCCTTGAACGTGATCACGACCTATTCAACCATGCGATCACGTGGTTGTTCGCGAGCTAGATTTTGTTTCCTTTTGTAGCACATATTCTATATATATTTTTCCTATTGAATACTATTCGAACCTACCTATATATACCATAAGCTGCACAAAAAATAGGTTACCTCTGGACACTTATTCTACACAATTCTACACAAATTCTTCATTGATTCAAGATGCACAAGGTGCAAGATTGAAGATTTCTCAAGAACAAGATTTAATCCTACATTCGAGTGATGAATTCTATGAAAAATTGTTTAATTTATCTTCAATTATGTTTCTAGGCTAGTTTAGTTTATGTTAGGATCATGATGAAGCTTTTAATTTTCGAATT
This sequence comes from Ligustrum vulgare, assembly GCA_963555705.1. Lineage (NCBI taxonomy): Eukaryota > Viridiplantae > Streptophyta > Magnoliopsida > Lamiales > Oleaceae > Ligustrum > Ligustrum vulgare. The sequence goes on along the minus strand of OY743184.1, from coordinate 34,753,438 downwards.
TTATGTTTTGATTGTTGTTTAATTTAATACAATATGGATTTGAGCAATTAATTCTATATTTCATGTTTCTACAATTATTTGGCCAATTGGTGTATGAATGTTGTGACGTGTTGTTAAGTTTGAATGATTAGGAATTCGTTAGAAATATTTTAATTTCCATAAAGTTCGATAGAGAATAGAAATATATTTCTATGCTTTATGTATTATTTAACTGTTTATGAATCATTAATGTTTTCCTATTTGTTTGCATTCATCGTAGAAATATAAGAAGGTCACATCTAGGGATATGTTTTAATTCACTGTTCGAAAGAGGATTTTAAACAATTTAGGAACATTGATTTTCATAACCCATGAATTTTTGTTAAACATTTAAATCAAGATATGAAAGATGGAAATAAAAGTATATTCTTGATCCTAGCATAATTTTCTCATAAAAAAGAAAAAAATTTGTTTGCTTTAGTTAAATTTTATATTTAGTTTAGATTTTAATTTTAAAACATCAAAATGATTTTTATTTTGTTTCAGTTAAGGTTAGTAATTTAAACAAATAAATGACCCAATTATCCATGGTACGATTCACAAACTCATTGTCCATTATATTACTTGTGCGAGAAATCGCGCAATAAGTTTTTTGGCGTCGTTGTCGGGGATTGTAATTTAATTTATTTTTAGATTACTGGCCCTAATTCGAACTTTATTTATTCTAATTTATTTTATTTCAATTTTATTCACTACTATTTATGTTTTATTATTAGGTCTTGATACTTGACGTTCGAGATGGTTGCAGTTGAGTTCAACGAAATGCTTGTACATGACTTCTTCATAAGGCAAGAACAATTGATAGCTCAAGGAGTTGAAGAGGGAGATATGCTTGTGAAAGATTATATCATAGGGCATCGACTACAAGAGATAAAATCCGAATGCGAAATAAATGAAAGTTGTCTTAGATAACTTACCTGTATTATTATTTCTCTCACCTAAATCTGATCTATGTGATTTACCCTTTGAAGTATTTCTTTCATCGAGCATAAATGGGCATCAGTTAAAGGAATCACCCCCACTAAGTTTTCAACAAATAAGACAAGAAGAAAATAATTGCTATGAAGATGTCATTGACTCTTTGTCAACAATTTTGAATACGGGTATCGAGTTCAAGGAAACTTCAATTAAAGAAGATGAACATACGGAAAATGAGGAGTTGATCACAGTAGAGTAAACCAAATAAGGAACATTTAATGATGCCAACTTTACCATGCAATCCTCTGATTCCATTAACTGCGTAATAATTGATTTCATCATTGACACGATGAGATAATTGAAGTTTACATATTGAAGTTCGAATCAGTAGTGAAGTAAGAATATATTTTAAGGACAGAGGCAACATGAACTGTTGGAGAATAAATGAAAATTGGAAAAAGTTCAATCGATACAATCAAAGCAAGTCATCAAAAGCCTTTAAAATCCCTTGAACGATCACTGCCAACGTCTGCGAAAAAGTCTAGCTCTATACTATAAATTAAGCGCTTATTGAGAGGCAACCCAATTCTCAAACCCTTTTATTTATGGAATAATTAGGCTCTACACTAGTTCTTTCTACCCTCTTTAGATAAATACCAACTTTATAAAGTATTTAGAATTATACGTAATTCTCCATTTCTCTCTTCTATCCCAACACAATTCCATGTATCTCGCCACTATCTCTTCCCTATATATCTCAAACCCTCCCCCAAAATTGGACTCTCTCTCTCTCTCTCTCTCTCTCTCTCTCTCTCTCTCTCTCTCTCTCTCTCTCTCATTTCTTTACTCCAAAATCCCCCAACAAAATTGGAAATCACGCAAGAATTGTGAAAGGTTTCAACAAAGGTTTTTTTTTTTTTTTTTGAAATCCCAATTTTTGAAGATTTCATTTTACAATCGAGCCTTAGGATAGAGCAGTCTATACGATCAAAGAAAGCGGTGTTCCAATAATGGTGAACACTCTCGTGGTGAGCACTCTAATTGAAGAAAGCAGTGCTTCGATAATGGTGAACATTGATCAAGTCTGTCCGTTCCCTACTTCGATAATGGGTACCTTTGTTGTGCTAAAAATAGTGTAACCACTTTACCGGGAGTGGATACTAGATGTGAATCAGATCTAGATGGTGATGCAGATTTAGTAGTTAAGCCAATCCAAAAGTGGGATATTTTCCAGAAACTAAACCGGAAGCAGCAGGAATTCTTTATTCAAACTGCAATCTAGGTATGTAAGTTGTTTAGTTTTAGACCTTTTGTTTACTTTCACATCGTTTATGGAAGTTTATCCACCTGTATTGTTATTTCAAGTATGCAGTCAGAAGGATTGATGGATCTCTAGGCCAAAGTTCTTGATCCTGAAGTTTTTCCTTTTTCACACATCCCTAACAACTTCTTAAGTTTGCTTTAGAGTCTTGTAGAATGTGATTGCAGTAGGTAAAGCAATATGTTGAAGTTTATGTATAGATGTGTAATCAATCATATATAACTCCATGTGTGATTTTTGAACTTCATTTATGAATGACTTTCTCTGTTTGAATGCATGGTTAGATGTATTTTTGATATCGACATATTACATAACATTACAATGACAGCGTTACAGTTACACAACATTATAATCCAGTCAATCGCTATCATAAGTTTCGTTCATGCACCAGACGTGTTGTGATTGTTATCACAGCTTTATCTTTGTTGGAAATGCATTTTTTATTTTTTTTTATTTTTTTTTAACAAAGAGTGGAATGTGTTTTGTTGGTCAACACAATTAAATAAAAATTACAGATCTATCACATTCGGAATTACATTAAGTTACGATAGATTACAGAGGATAGCAGTAGATTATAGAGGATAACATTTGAAATTATATCATGTACATGTGTTTGGTATTTTTTTCTTAGCCTTTGCAATGCAATTACAAAACATTACAGAACGATAAAATACAATTACACAACATTATAATGACTATAACACTGCTTCAATTTGAACCGACGTGAAGAAAAATAACAGCAATGAATATTACACAATTGTGATCGTAAATTACAACATGTTAACAGAACGATAACTATTAATTAATGACTATAACATGTAACTCTTGGGATTTTGAAAATAATAATTTAAATAAATAACTAAAATAATAAAATTTTGAAAATTCGGAATTTAATTTAAAATCGAATGAACTCGATATTCCTCGACTTGGCTAGACGAACGCGTCGTGAAGTTAATTTAAAAATGGGTGAGATCGCAGCGACACGATTTTCGAAATTTTAAAATAATTATTTAATCGCGTGAAAATTCTCGATCGCTACAAATTTCATGAAAAATTGTTGTTGTTTATCTTCAACTATGTTTCTAGACTAGTTTTCTTTATGTTAGAATTATGATGAAGCTTTTAATTTTCGAAATTTATTTTTTGATTATTTTTTAATTTAATACAAATTATGGGTTTGAGCAATTAATCTATATTTTATGTTTCTATAATTATTTGGTCAATTATTGTATGAATTTTGTGAGTGTGATTAAGTTCGAAATGTTAGGAATTTGTTAGATATGTTTTATTGCCATAAAGTCCAATAGGGGGATAGAAGAGACGGAAATAAAAGTGAATTCTTGATCCTAGCATACTTCTCTCATTAAAAACTGTTTCCATTGGCCATGGAGAGTTTGATGCATGTGATGGCATTTACTAGACCTGACATAGCTCATGTCGTTGTTGTTGTTAGAAGATTTATCTCCAATCCAAGTAGAGAACGTTAGAATGTTGTGAAGTGGATCCTCAAGTATCTTCGTGGCACCTCCAAATTGTGTATTCATTTTGGAAGTTAGAAACCTGTATTGACTGGATATTCAAATGCTGATATGGCAGGAGATGTAGATAGTAGAAAGTCTACTTCTGGGTATTTGACTACTTTTGGAAGGGAAGCTATTTCTTGGCAATCTGATAAGTGCATTTTATACACTTATTTATATATCTAAATTAAAATAAATTATTGTCATTCTTGAACAATTACTACATAATTGCACATTTGGAAGTCAATTGGAGTTAAAAAGAAGAAATAGATGATAATCATGTCAACCAAGATTTACTTGAGGTGCAAAGTGCCAAAAATTAGAGTTGGATGGCTCAATTGAAGATGAAGAGAAGTTTGAAGAACATTTTGAAGAGATTTGAAAGTATGGGGCTGATTTGTAGCAATTGAAAGATGAAGGACTTGAAGGCAATTAAAGATCGAGGGTCTACTTAAACACTTTTGAAAGATGAAACTTCGCTAGAGTAGTTGGCATGCGCGGCCATGGATTTCATACCTGGTGGCCGCACATAGAAACAAGAATTTACAAAATCGATTTTAGCATTACTGCGCGACCACCATACTTTACCCTACACGGTTGCGCATTTTTTCAGCCCAAGCCCATGCACGAATTTTAACCCGATTTGTTTCCTTGTTTACCTAGGTTTTCTCCTCTTCTATATATACGACTTCTCATGCACGAATTAGAAGATCTTTGCACAACTTCTAAACATCATAATTCCATGTTCCTAACAGCACATTCTTTGGAGAAAATTGAAGGCAAAGGCAAAGGCAAAGGCTTGAGATTGAAGATTATCAACGGGGAGCGAAATACTTGATGCAAGATTTTCTTATCTTTGTTAATTTGTTTAACTAAACATGCGTAGTATATATTTTTACTATGTTTTTATCTCTTTATTGATGAACAATTAATTTAACAGTTGGGATATTCGATGTAGCTTAGTTTTACACTTTTAATTATATGTTTCTAGTTTTGTGTTTATGATTGCATGTGTTCATTTTATTCCGTGTTTAATGCCTGAATGAATTGATCACTTGTTCATGATTTAATGGGTGTTTTTATAATCCGAGAGATGAGCTAACACTTAGATCTAGAAATAAAATCTGGTAATTGGACGAACGTTACAGATATACGTTTGTTATTATTGGGATCGTTACATGATTTTTTGTGTTCCATGTACCTAGTCATTATGACCTGTTGTTCGATAACACGGTCGACAACTAGGTAGAGTTGATTTAAACCCGAGAGGGGAATTTCATATGCATAAGTGAATTCAATCGAGCATTATAAAAAGAATAAAACTAGATAATTGGAGTTAAAAGTATTGACTAAGTAAAATCGGATGTCCCAACACTTATAAACATCAATTTAGAATATTTTAATAACTTTTATTTTCTTTTGCTTGTTATTTTAGTTCGATTCAAAAATCCAAATTCTACCGTTCAAATAAGGTGAGAACTAACAATTTCGGTACTTAATTACAATCTTTGTGGGATCGATATTTTGATTTTAAAAGTCTACTTGATTACTTGGACGCGACATCGTACACTTGCGATTTAGTACCTCAAGTTTTTGGCGCCGTTATTGGGATTTTTTAATTAATATCGATATCAATTAGTTTTTGCTTTATTTTAAACTTTTTCTTTATTTTTTATTTTATTTCTTTTTTTTGTTTTTGAGAACTTTTAAAAGTTGTGAATTGTTTTCTTTTCAGGATTTGAACGGACTTGCAGAAAATTGGAGGCAACACAGCACGATGGCAGCGAACGGTTATCATTGGTACTCTGATCAAACAACAGTTAAGATCCATCTGATTTGTGACTTCTGCTTTGAAAATCATGCCATACAAGATTGTCCTTTTGTACATCAATCTCAGCCATACATGGATCAGCTTAATTATTGGGAAGACAATCAAAAGCAATAGGCGCAAAGTGATCCCACTAGAGACTTGTTATTACAGTTGATGAAAAATCAACAAGAAATGTTGCAAAAGCAACAGATAGATATGATAGAATGGAGAAACCAGATGGACTATTTGCTAGAAATTCAGGTGGAAAGATCAGATGACATCGAAAAATTGGTTGAAACAACTTATGAAGAAGTAAAAGAAGAAGAAGAAGTGGATCAACCAGAAGAAAGTAGCTATCATGAAAGGGCCATAGTCCCATTGTCAACAGTGAAAACTTTGGACATTTAGCTCGAGGAGGCTTCAATTAAAGAGGAAGATCAATTGAAAAAAGAGGAGTTGATATTAGAAAAGCAGACACTTAAGGGTCCTGATGTTACGATTCAATCCTCTAACTTCAATAATTAGACAAAAATTGATTTCATTATTGGCTATGAAGAAATGATTGAAATCGGTATATATTGAAGTTTGATCTGAGTAGAGAAGTCAAAATACATGACATGGTCAAACTGTAAATTTGAAGGTTGAATGCACTTTAGAGTAAAAAAAAAAAAAAAAGAGTTATTTTTCCCCAACTAGCTAGGATTCTTTCAAAATCAAAAAATATAGAAGAGGGAAAGTTGTGCAGATTTTCGGGTCTCCTCACTGCAACTTAGAAATCAGCTTCATCGTGTGGTAATCTTTTCTCCTATCAGGATGAAGCTTTGCAGGCTGGTTGTAGAAGTATGGACTTATATTTTGGATTGTTGGCTAGTCATTTAGAGGTTCCTACAATTGGGTTTTATTGGCGAATTTCAGACCTTTGTTCAGTGATTTTCTTCCATCTATCTCTTTTGGTTTTCCACTTTGAGTGATGTTTTTTCTAGTATTTTGAGATGATATTGTATTGCTCTATTTTGGTTGCCCATATTTGATTAGGAAAAAACTTGGTGTACTCACTTTGAAGTTATAGTGGAAGATTCGGGGTGGATTATGGTCCCATGGATTTTTCCCATCACATTGGGGGGTTTTCGATGTAAAAGAAATCGGTGTTCTTATTTTTATTTACGACAAGTGTGTGTGTGTGTGTGTGCTGATTTTATGAGTGGCTATTTTTATTCACATTGTGATTGCCACACCGTTGTTTGGCTTTGCTCTACTTAGTGTGGTTGGTTTTGTGATCCTTGGCGCAGCAACCCCATCTAAGAGATACATACTATTTTTGAGGGCCCTTACATTGGTGGATAGTACAATAATGTCCAAAGAAACTATACTAGAGAGGTAAAGGATATTCCCATTTCTAGTATAATATTTTCATTATCGACCATCTGAGTCCAGAAGTGTAGATCCCATCGTATTTATGGAGGAAAACAAAATGGGAATCCACTACCCACAATTTGACGTGCTAATTGTGTGAGATCAAGTTGTAATAGCCTACAATATGATGAAGAGAATGCCACTAGAGTTTGGACAGCAGCATATTAACCATCTATTGTTCCCTTTTTTGGATTAGCTAATTTAATTCAAAGGCAATAACATCATCCAAAGGGGCAAAATCGCATTTTCCATGAAAATGGAAAATATCCCCAAATAGCTCACCACTTCATGGAGTTTTTATAGTAGTTGATATGCCTACCATGGAGTGTTGGGATAACCGATCCTATAAGAGTTAAGCTGTTAAAGATGTAATCTCCATGCCCAACCTATGCATAAAGTTTCCAACAGAGAGCGAAATCGACACCATAGGAAGAAATCAGGCTAAGACTAAGGATTGTTGTACAACTCCTTGAGGAAGGAGGTGAATCGTGATATCAATATGGTGCTGAAAGACGTAGGAATGGTCGAGACCCCTAAAGAAAAGGAAGATGTAGAAATGGCAGACCTCCATTAGGAGCAGGTGGATATAGTCGAGGTTCCCAGAAAAAGGTTAGCTGCATGAGATGATATGGATCCTCACATAACAAGTCAGATCTATGGGCATCCTATAAAACTTACAATAATTTAAGAACTAATTTAATTTACTTGTTAAGAAGTTGGATAAACTGAGACATTATATACCATAACCAATTTTTAACAGTTCTGACTAGTTCATGAACATTTGATATGAGTTCTTGACTTTTGATAAATGATTGCAGAAATTAAACAAAGACAGTAAACTAGAACACTAAATATAACATGGTAAACTCGAGGGGAAAATCCAAGGTCATGCCATGGATCAAACAATCCATTAATTAAATTGATAAAAAACACAATAAAATCCTTTTTGTAATTTCGTAAAACTAACAAAAGAAATTAAAACATCTAATAACACTCCTTGAGTTTCTTCTCATTTTGAATTGTTTATGAAGTGGAATAACCCCCCCCCCCCCCCCGCCGTTTTGACCGACGCAGAATGGAAGTAAAGATTTACTAGCGCAAACTCGAAAGAACACAAACTGGAATTCACCAGAGAAAAGAAATTTTATTTAAGATCAATAAATGACTAATTGAATGACAAAAAAACCTTAAATAGTCTCTCTGAATCCTAATTTAAGCAAAAAGACAAAATAGACATTCAAATAAAATAAACGACTCAAAGGAAAAATTAAATAAAACGACAAAAAACTTCAAGCAGGCGGTAACTGGCCTTAAAAGGAAATTTTGAAATTGGGAAACCAAGGTTGAACGACTATTTGATTGTCGCAATTATTCGGAAAAGAAGAAGGTGAAATTAGCTGTGATTGAATTCACAGATTACGCCAATATTTGGTGGGATCAACTAGTGACGGGTAGGAGGAGGAACCTTGAGGAGCCGGTGGAGACTTGGGGTGAATTAAAAACTATAATGAGGAAGCGGTTTGTGCCGACTCATTATTATAGGGATATTTACCAGAAGCTGCAGGGTATGACTCAGGGGTCGAGGAGTGTAGAAGATTATCATAAGGATATGGAGGTGGCGATGATTTGGCCTAACGTGGTGGAGGATCGGGAAGCTACGATGACTAGGTTTCTGAGGGGGCTAAATAGAGATATTGCCAATGTCATTGAGCTGCAACATTATATGGAGCTAGAGGATATGGTACATATGGCCATGAAGGTGGAAAGACAGCTAAGGCGAAAGGGGGCAGCAAGACACTCACCATCTTATCCTACATCACAACCGAAGCAGGAACATCATGATGAACATAACCCGAAAGGGAAGGAGGAGCCTACAACGAAAGGTAAAAATATTTCTGATTCTCAAACTACTCGGGATAGAAATATTAAATGTTTTAAGTGCTTGGGTACGGGTCATATAGCATCCCAATGTCCAAATAGGAAGCTAATGATCTTGCGTGATAATGGTGAAATTAGTTCCGATGATGAATTTAAGGGAATGCCTAAGTTAGTGGATGTTGGGGCTAGTAGTAGTGATAAGGAAGGGCTGACCTATGCTGTTAAAGATTCACTTGTTAATTGGCGTGTCCTCAGTACTAGGGTCAGGGTGGATGAAATTGGTGAGCAAAGGGATAATCTCTTCGATACTAGGTGCTTAGTGGGCAAAAAGGTTTGTGGTATGGTGATTGATGGGGGAAGTTGTACTAATGTGGTTAGTACCATGCTGGTTGAGAAATTGGGTTTGAGCTTGATAAAAATCCGAACCCTTATAAATTGCAATGGCTGACTGAGTCGGGAGAAATTAAGGTAAATAAGCAGGCTAGGATCAATTTTGCCATCAGGGGTTATAAGGATGAGGTGGTTTGTGACGTAGTACCTATGCATGTTGGTCATATTTTTTTGGGGAGACCCTGACAACATGATAGGAGGGTAGTGCACGACTGGTTTAAAAATCGATATTCTTTCGTGAATGGTGGAAAAAGGATCACTCTTGCTCCGCTATCACCTAGAGAGGTCCAAGAGGACCATTTGAAAATAAAGAGCGAGTTTGAGGGGAAAATAAGAGATTTGAGGCCACGACCTCAGAAAAAAGGAGAGGGTGAGAAAATTGAAAACAAGAGAGTTGAGGCCACGACCTCAGAAAAGATGAGCTTGAGAGTGAAAAAATAAAAGAAAAGAGAGTCCACCACAAAAATGAGTTTATTTGCATTTGCTAACACATCCCTCCCCAGTTCTATTAAATCTGTTTTGCAGGGACATAAATCAAGCCATGATGATGTGATCCCGGGAGGGGGTCACAACGAACACGCGAAATTAAACGAAACAAAGATAGGAAAGATCCAGATTCAGCCAAGAAACACAACACAATAATTAAAATACTAGAAAAGATAAAAATTGACGATAGGACATGGACCCAACAATCACGACGCAATAAATTGACGATGCGGATTGAAGAACCGAGGTTTTCGAAACCCCACAAGGGATGCCAAACTTCTTGATAAGTTTCTAATTGGAACGCCACAAATATTCAAGAAAATATTTGATAACTTCTATGAATTGTTCTTCAAGAACAAGAAAAAGGAATACTCCTTTTGGAGAGAGAGAAAATTCTCACATTCATTCAATAATATCAAAATTGTTGTTTCCTAATGAAAAACAAAGCAATATAATGTAAACTAACCTAAAAACAAGGGTTGCCGCTAATTGGGCCCAAAACATAGAAGTAAATAATTAAAAAAACGGAATTAAATTAAAAAACGTGAAATCTGGAAATTAGATGTTACGGCCGTAACAATGTCACTTACGGGCGTAAGTGACTCTCTGTTAATGAGTTACAGCCGTAACAAGAACTCTCACGGCTGTAAGAATCAAATTGCTGAAGTTCTTCAATTCCACCAGAGAAGGAGTTACGGCAGTGAGTTATTTTCTTACGGCCGTAAGTATAAAAATCTTGAAATTCTTGTTTTTGACCCGAGGGGCTGTTACGGCCGTGAACACTGGTTTTACGGCCGTGGATGTGCTCTTGGTCACCAAACCTTGACCCTTTTGATTCAGCTCGATCCCTTTGTCTTCTCGGCTCGCTTCCAACATGAAACTGTGCCGTTTCCCGCGTAGATCACTGTCGCATTGCCGATAGGTCGAACTTCGGATCTCATCATCCCCCCTTTCTTGGAAATGATTCGACCTCGAATCTGTATATGGCCTCTCCTTTATGTATCTCCTGCTTTCGTTGGTTCGAGGGACCTGTTCATGTTTTGTGCTATCCATCATCCTTTGGGGCTGTTTTGTCCGGCAATTAATTTTTCCTTTGGCCTTAGTTTTGTAATTTGATTGTGGTACCTGCAAAACAGAATTAGCCAAACTAGGGAGGGATGTGTTAGAAAATGCAAAGAGACTCATTTTTGTGGTGCACTCTCTTTTCTTTTTCTTTTCTCTCTCAATCTCACCTTTTTCTGAGGTCGTGGCCTCAACTCTCTTGTTTTCAATTTCCACACCCTCTCCTTTTTCTGAGGTCGTGGCCTCAACGCTCTTATTTTTCCCCTCAAACTCGCTCTTTATTTTCAATTGGTCCTCTTGGACCTCTTTAGGTGTCAGCGGCGCAAGAGTGATCATTTTTCCACCCTTTACGAAAGAATATCGATTTTTGAACCCATCATGCACCACTCTCCTATCATGTTGCCATGGCCTTCCTAATAAAATATGTCCAACATGCATAGGGACCACATCACACACCACATCATCTCTATAACCCCCAATGGTGAATTTAATATTAACCTGCTTGTTCACCTTAAGTTCTCCCGACTCGGTTAACCACTGTAATTTATAGGGGTTTGGGTGTTTCACCTTAGGCAATCCCAACTTCTCCACCAATAATGTACCAACCACATTAGTACAACTTCCCCCGTCAATTACCATCCCACAAACTTTTTTCCCCACCAAACACCTAGTGTGGAAAAGATTATCCCGCTGTTCATCAAGTTCAACCATCTTAGTTCGAGAATTTAGGACACGTCTATTCACAAGGGACCCTTTCACCGCATAAGTTAACCTCTCTTCATCGCTACTACTAGCTCCAACATCCACTAACTTAGGAATTCCCTTAAATTCATCCTCAGAACTAATTTCACCATTATCACGCAAGAGCATTACTTTCTTATTTGGACACTGTGATGCTATATGGCCTGACCTCAAACACTTAAAGCACTTAATATTTCTATCCCTAGTAGGTTGAGAATCAGAAGTATTTTTACCTTTAGTTGTAAGTTCCTCCTTTCCCTTCGGGACGTGCTCATCATTGTGATCCTTCCTCGGTTGTGATGTAGGATAAGTTCCCGGTGATTGTTTAGATGTCCCCTTTTGACTTAATTGCCTTTCCACCTTCATTGCCATGTGCACCATGTCTTCCAGTTCTACATAATGTTGTAACTTGACAATGTTTGCAATATCTCTGTTCATGTAGCAACCAAGAATTTTCCATGAATTATTTAAATAAATATTATTTAAAATGTGTCGCTACGACTTTGCCCATTTATTTTTAAACACATTTTCGTCTAACTATTTTAAGTGAAATTAAATTAGTTTGAAATAAATATTAGTCAAATTACAATTTTTATTAAATAATATCCCAAGTCTATTTTATATTTTTAAAGTCCAATTTTTAATCTATGTGGATTCAATCTATTATTATTATTATTATAATCCCCAATTCACGTTCATTCAAATTTAAACCCCAAATTCCTTCCCCAACTTCCATTTTCATATTCAGCACATTTTTTTTCCGTCCCCATGATCACTCTTCAATCCACCAATCAACTTCAATCCCCTGCAAATGCCACAATACTGCCTAAACCCATTTCACCCCAATTCTCCACGTTTTCTCTCATTTCTTCCTAGAAATTCTCTCTTCCAAGTTTCAAGCTGTCCATTCATGGAGGATTGTTACTTCCCAAAATTCTGCCCCCTCAATCCGCCATTGCTTTCTTGCAGATACCGTAAATCCCTCCCAAATCCTAAGCTACCACAATTCAAATCCACTTCATTCCAACATAATTCCCCACTATTATCTCTTATAATTCCTAAACAATACCAAGTCACGGCCCACAAGAAACACAATTTATTCACCACTCTCAATACCACCACAGTTTTTCCATCATTATATCAATCCACACAATCACAGCAAGATTTTATCAAATTAATTCCCAAAATCCTTCCCCTATAATCAGCCATTACCCCTTGTAACTCTCTTCAATCTCACCATCCTTCCATAATCTTGATCAGAAGCAAACCAATACATATACATTCCTATTCTCCCTTCCTCACAATATTCACAGCAACCGTCTGCAAAGTTTTGGGTATGAACTTCCTCCTCTAATACTACTTTCACGGCAGCCACACTTCTGGAAACTCATGTTGATTCTAGGACATCAATTCCAAGCCCCAGCAATATGAGAAATCCAATACTTCATACACACAATCAAACCAATCTGCAAGATCGAATTCCACGCACTCAGTGCCTCTAATCCTAATTAATGGGACTATGGGATATTGAGAGTGTCGCCTCGATTTAATTAATGAATCGAAGGAGACAAAAGAGAATTCAATAGGAAACAATGTCATCACCATCAAACCTGGCCAGCCTCACACTGCAGCCACCATTTTCGAACCCAACATCACCACACGGTTTCATTCATCCACCCAGTCACTGCCATGAATCCGCAGAGACACGCCCGCACTCGTCACCTCCATCTCCACCATCGAACCTCCAATTTTAGTCCACTGCTCAACCCAAATTCGTATATCGAGCCACCAACCGAACCAAATTCTCACAGGCAACCACATCCATCACTGCCTTCTGCACCAACCAAGAACCGCCACAATACCACCACACAGTCGAAAATGGAACCACCCAAATCTCACACCAAGCATCATCTGCACACCCACCGTCTGCATTCATCATCACCGCAGCCAGAACCGAGCAGCCATCATCGCCACCACACGAAAACCACCCCTGCCCAACTCCAAACTTCCCATCAATCATCCAAAATCAATTACCAAATCGCCACCTCCAAGAAAAATCGCCACTGCCCAATCAACCTCAAACACCAATCATCACCGTCACCACCACGGCCAGTACCTAGTGTCACCGGTCGACCGCAGCCAGTCACCATCCCCTCGACCAAACATCAGAATCACCACTTCAAACCGTCACCATATCCACCTCCAACTCACCTCCGTCTCCATCGCCAAACCACCACGCAGCCAACTCCAAAGTCAGCCCAAAACTCAAAATCAAAACCCAAATTAAAAACCCAAAACTGAGAAGAATCGAAGCCCAGAACCTTACCCAATCTCGAACCCTCTCTGGTCTGATTTCAGCCGGTTGTATCGCCGGTTCTTCGCAGCCTAATCGCCACTTCCAGCCTCGGTTTCGAACCAAAACCCAAGAAATAACCCAAAAATCTTCACTACCCATCATTTATTAGCTACCACGGCCCTTCCCCATGCCCCGTCGGCGTCACCGCCGGCCTTGAATCAGAGAGGGCCGGTTCCCCTCTCTTCTCTCCTCTCTCAATCGGTTTTAGAGAGAGAGATATAGATATTTTATGTGTATATATGATATATATTATATGTATATATTATGACTTTATTAATTGCCTATTATAGCCTAAGTTTTAAAGATATTTCAAATCAGTCCTTTTAATTTAAATGTTTTAAAGATTCAGTTCCTATGTTTTAAAAATGTTTTATTTCAGTTCTTTCAGCTTTAAAACTTATAATTTCAGTCCTTAAGTTTTAAATGATTTCAATCAGCCACTCCATTTTTAAAATCTATTATTTCAGCCCTATAGTTTAATATTCGTTTTGAGTTTCAACTCAACTTTCAAAGTATTTATTTTAGTCCCCCAAGTCTTAAAATAATCATTTCAGTCCCTAAAGTTCAAAGTCATTTAAATCAGTTTTAAAGTATTAAATTGGACTTATCATTTTAAGTTATGCTAGACGAGGCGCTTGGACATTTAGAAGAACAACGTGATTTTTCTTGCTCAACTGTCAGACTCGTGATTTGAGGTAGACTCTAATCTACAAATTTACATTTTTCAAAAGTGCGCATCAATAATTATTTGGATTATAAGTTTAGCATGTATGATTGTGTTCATGAGAATTACTTGCTTAAATGCATGAGAACTTGAACTTTTATGTTCATGAGAATTACTTGCTTAAATGCATGAGAACTTGAACTTTTATGTTCATGAGAATTACTTGCTTAAATGCATGAGAACTTGAACTTTTATGTTCATGAGAATACTGGTGATCGTTAGGCACCTGAGAACTTGAATATCATGATTATGTGTTTTAATTTATAATGTTAAATGATTATTATGCGCGAGTCTACTGAGTATTTCTATGAAATACTCACGTTTTCCAAAAACAAATTTTGCAGATGACGGAGTCGGCGGCGAGGCGTGCGATGGTGGCAATTATTGAGATTTTAGAAATATTTTATTTGAAAGTGAAACTTATTTATTCATGTTTTGTTCCAAGAATAATTTTTCAAATCATTTCAATATTTGAATTGTTTCATAAATGTCGTCAATTTAATTATTTATCGTTACTTTACTTTAAAACTTAAGATTTAATTTTTATGAATTGTTTTAATTAAATTGATTAAAATTTAGTTTCCGCTTTAACTTTTAAACAATGGATGTGATGTTTTATAAATTCATTTATTCCGCAAAAATGTTGTTTCAAAGGTTTCAAATAATAAATATGATGTTTGAGATTTTTAATTATTTCCGCAATAAAATCAGATTTAAAGGACGAAGTGGCGTCCCGGGCTCCGCGGAATTCGGGGCGTTACAGTTCAGCCCACTCAAAAATCTAGCCATTGTAGCTTCCCGATCCTCCACCACGTTGGCCCTAATCATGGCTACCTCCATTTCTCTATGATATTCCTCTACACTCCTAGAACCTTGCGTGAGCCCCTGCAATCTTTGATAAATATCCCTATGATAGTGGATTGGGACAAACCTCTTCCTCATTATGATTTTCATCTCACGCCATGTATCCACTGGCCCCTCACCATTCCTCCTTCGATCCTTCACCAGCTGATCCCACCAATTAACGGCATAATCGGTGAACTCAACAACCGCTAACTTCACCTTCTTTCCTTCCGAATAGTTGTGGCAATCAAACATCAACTCTACCTTCTTCTCCCAATCTAGGTAAGCCTCCGGATCACTCCTACCATGAAAAGGTGGAATAGGCATTGTTATTTTACCTAGATTATCATCTATTTCATCCCGATCACAACGATCTCTTCTATTATTCGCCCTTTCATCCCTATCTCCTCTACCCCTTCTCCTCCTTACACTAGCCACAGATGATTGGACACTACTTCCTTCACTCGCAAACTCTTCATCATCAAACCCATATCCAACCCTTTGATTATGTCTCCCCATAAGATCTCTCCGGTCTTCCCTCCTAGATCTAGGACCCGCATGAGTTTGTTCCCTACGCAACTTATTAATAGTTTCTTCCTGCCTATCCATCATAGTCATCAACTTCTCAAATTGCTCATGTAAAGTCTCCATCACACCTACAACATTGTTATTCACCCTATTCATACCTTCTGGTCGTTTGTTGTGGCTCGTTGATGAAGCTGCTGGATCCCTTCTATAAATTCCCTGGTTGTCCCCAAATGATGAAGATGATGAATCCCGTCTGCTAGACATTATTAGTCTTCACAGAAATAAGTGGTATATACCTCGCAAAAATATATCGCTCGTGTATCACTCAAAATCCCCTTTTCAAGCACTTTAAAACAGCCCAAGAACTCAAGTAAGGGTAGGATACGATAAGACACGAGTAAGAACGGGAAAATTTGGAAATTGAGACAGATTCGAAATATTAGGGAAAATAATGATTTTTTTTTTTTAAAACAACTAGACAATTTGACTACGAATATGGCGGAAAAAACGGAATTAGATTTGGGTAAGAATTGACTAAGATAAACAGGTTTGAATTTTTTTGTGGAATTTTATATGAATCAAATAAAGAAAAAATTTACTGGCACGAAGATCAAGAACTGAATCTAGATCCAAGCTCTGATACCAGATGATGTGATCCCGGGAGGGGTTCACAACGAACACGCGGAATTAAACGAAACAAAGATAGGAAAGATCCAGATTCAGCCAAGAAACACAAGAACACAATAATTAAAATACTGGAAAAGATAAAAATTGACGATAGGACCTGGACCCAACAATCACGACGCAATAAATTGACGATGCGGATTGAAGAACCGAGGTTTTCGAATCGCCACAAGGGATGCCAAACTTCTTGATAAGTTTCTGATTGGAACGCCACAAATATTCAAGAAAATATTTGATAAGTTCTACGAATTGTTCTTCAAGAACAAGAAAAAGGAATCCTCCTTTTCGAGAGAGAGAAAACTCTCACATTCATTCAATAATATCAAAATTGTTGTTTCCTAATAAAAAACAAAGCAATATAATGTAAACTAACCTAAAAACTATGGTTGCCGCTAATTGGGCCCAAAACATAGAAGTAAATAATTTAAAAAACGGAATTAAATTAAAAAAACGTGAAATCTGGAAATTAGATGTTACGGCCGTAACAATGTCACTTACGGCCGTAAGTGACTCTCTGTTAATGAGTTACGGCCGTAACAAGAACTCTCACGGCCGTAAGAATCAAATTGTTGAAGTTCTTCAATTCCACCAGAGAAGGAGTTACGGCCGTGAGTTATTTTCTTACGGCCATAAGTATAAAAATCTTGAAATTCTTGTTTTTGACCCGAGGGGCTGTTACGGCCGTGGATGTGCTCTTGGTCACCAAACCTTGACCCTTTTGATTCGGCTCGATCCCTTTGTCTTCTCAGCTCGCTTCCAACATGAAATTTGTGACGTTTCCCGCGTAGATCACTGTCGCATTGCCGATAGGTCGACTTCCCCTTTGGTCTCCTACTTCGGATCTCATCACATGAACTTAAAGCGGGAAAGAAATTCATTGGCAAAGATGAGCAGCCCAAAAGTCTAAAGGATCGTACGAAGCTTAAACATGATCATCGATCCTGGAAAAACAGGAGGAGTTTGGAAAGCTGACCAAAATTGGATTCGAGGTCGAATCATTTTCAAGAGAGGGAGTATGATACGTTCCGAACCAGGCATCAAGGGCGAAGTTGAGACATCGGTGATACGAAAGTGATCTACGTGCAAAACGGAGTAAGTTTCATGTTGGAATCGAGCCGAGAAGGAGAAAGGATCAAGCCGAACCGAGTAATCGAAATTATTTGTGCAGAAAAGGCATTACGGCCGTATTGGAAATCCTTCACGGCCGTAACTCATATAATCATGGCCGTAAAAGTTATTATCACGGCCGTAATCAACTATCGAGGGAAAAGACAGAATTTCAGCAGAACCAGGCTTACGGCCGTAAGTCTGAAAGTTACGGCCGTAACTAATGAAGCAGTTTTGGATCAGAGAGGCCATTACGGCAGTAAAAGTGTTCATCACGGCCGTAACCTGCTCTCTGTCTATTTCATAACCGGATAAAAGGACTTACGGCCGTAACAAAAATATTCACGGACGTGACATATTTCAGTTACACAATTTACGACCGTAAATGAAGACACTCACGACCGTAAGATAGCTTCTGGACGTGCGCCTCTGTTGGAATTTAAAGATTTTTCATTATTTTATTTCCTTATCAGTTTTAGCTATTTTAGGTTAGTTAGAATTCTATTTTGAGTCAATTAGTGGTTAGGGTTTTTATTTTCTTATTTATACGTTTTTTCCATTCATTGTAATTCAGACTTTGATTTTGATATAAACAGTTTTTATTGAGAATTCAATAAAAGATATGGGTGGATTCCTATGTTTTCGAACTTATCAAGAATATTTTTTATGGCGTTAAAATACCGAACTTATCAAATATTTCTTGAGAATATTTGTGGCGTTCAAAACCAGAAACTTATCAGGGGAATTGGACAAATCCTTGTGACGTTTTAAAAGTCGTGGTTCTTTATTCCGCATCGTCGAGCCATCGCGTTGTGAATATCGGGTCATGATTCATCCGTCCAACCACAACCTGAGTTCTGAACTTTTCAGCGTTTCTTCCGCGCTTCGAATCTCATCAGAGCTGAAGAAAAAGTTGGGTTTGAAATATTCTAGTAAAGTGTCACGTTCTACCTAGTTGTAAGCAGTCGCTGGAGATTTAACTAGGAGTAATAGGTCGACGATGAGTAGTGAGTCCTCTGCAGTAGGAATATGAGAAAAATATTTTCAAAACATTAATTTAGTCCGTGCAATGATATTCTTACTTATACCTCAAGTTCAGTACATGTAAGAAGTTATTTTCTTAGCTAAAGATTTTGCAATAAACACGATAAGTAGAATTTTGGTAATAACTTTATTTCCTAGAAAATTAAGGTTAAAACGGGAAAGACAATTTATAAATAATCGTACCTTATTATAACCTATTTAATTAATCAAAAAATATCTACGATTGTAAGAATCAAATAGGTACGAGTCGTAATACAAGGAAGCATATTGTGTTATATATGGAATGCAGTATGAACGGGTATCTTCCGAATTTCGCGCATGAACATACCATGCCCAGTTCACTACAGAACATACCATTTTCAATTCTTCGCGGAACTTACCATAACAAGTTTTGCACAAATTTTACCACAATAGGTTTTGTAAAGAACATGCCATAAACGGTTAGTACCGACTTTCACTGTTTAGTGTCGACTTACTATACATGGTTGCGCAAAAAACTTTTTATACATGATTAGATTTAATAACTTAATATACCAAAGATTTTGTAGATATGTTAAGTGGTGAATACAAGAAAAGACAATACTAGTTAATCTAACATTGTGTTCACTAATTTAAAATATTATAAAAGTATTCAGGATGGTAAAAATCCATTCTAATTTAAGCTGTAATAAAATTAACAAGAATAAACACGGGAAGAAATAAAACTCACAGCTTAAAAATACTAATCACACTTACAATCAAGTAAGTACCGACTACTGGCTGAACATGTAACCCTTTTGTTATAGCTTTTACAATTTACCTTCTAGGGCTTTACAATTAAAAATCAACAAATGTATTAAGTAGGCCAATAATTAAATATGTAAAAATATGAACATGATGCATATTTTTCCGACACTCCAAATTGGAAATAATCTGTGAGAGGACGTCCACATTACCCTCAAAGAATTTTGTAACAGTCTTTGAATGTCTTTGTATGGAAACGTGAAGACAAGGTTGACATTGATTGAAGAATCTGTTGGCATTCCTTAAGAGTCGACCCTAAACCAGTGACGGATCTGGCCAAAGAGTTCAGCTATAGCGTTGACTTATACCGAGGATCGTTGACCGTTGACCGACGAACGTCAACGATCGAAATAGCGAGAATTTTTGTATTATTTAATTAAATAATATTAAAAATTAATGAATAAGTATAGAAAATAGAAAAACAATAAAAAGTCGTAATGAAATATATGAACATGTAATTCAATACAAAACAAAATAGAAGCAAAATACATGATACTGACATCATTCGGTATCCGTTTGCTCGGACTACTGTGTTCTTCGAGGTCTGATATTTTGGAAATGCTGTAATATTGCCTCGTTCTCAATCTGTTTAAAAATATCACGCTCCGTGTACACAACCAAATTGTCATTTAGCCATTGATTTTCCATTTTGTTGCGCAAGTCACTCTTGATTAGATTTATAGCAGAGAATGCCCTTTCAACACTTGCAGTTGCCACAGGTAATATCAAAGACAATGTAATGAGACTATAAACTAATGGAAAATAACAAGACTTTCCCGTTTCAACCAATTTCTTAGCTACGCATGAAACACTGTTGAGGTTAAAGAAAGCATTCTGCCTTGTGACAAATATAAAAAACTTGTCAAGTTTAGGTCTAAGTAATAACAACTCTTCAGTGTTGAAGTCTAAAGGATAGAACTCAGCAAGACGTAGCAATTTAGCAGTATCAAAGGTTGCAAATGAAGCTTTTGGATTCTAACATAAAATGCAAATAAGGAGCTCAGTAGTTGTCTCTGGAAAATGATCGTTCAACTTTTGCAAAATTGAGTCTATAACATGACAGTACAAATCAACATTAAAACGATGATAATACGTCACCTGCTGAGCAACTCCACGTCTTGTTGATCGACCTTTCAAAACCATAATATCCTCCATGATAGGCACTGATATATTTTTACCAACACAAAACTCAATCACCCTATCCAACAATTTATTCCAACCATTTTCTCTCTTGTTCTGCAATTCATACTTGTACACATTCAACAAACCCACAGCATTCTGAATGTCTTACTCCTTTTTTTGTAACGCTTGTGAAAGATTATCTGTAATGGCAAGAATGTCAAAAATAAAATGAAGACAAAAGACATGTTCAAAGTGTTGCATAATGGTCATCTGTCGATCGGCCAATGCTCTTTGATCTGCATTTGGTCCATCTAGTGATACAATATCAAGAACGTCTAAGATATTATTGTACATACTGATGAAATGAGTTACTGTACAAAGATGCGAGCCTGGTCATGCCAAATTCATTTCTTGAAACTTACCACTGCCACTACAAACTTCCCCAATACCAAGTTTCATCAGAATCTCAGATGAAAACTTGCTCGAAGTGCATCTACACGCTTACATGATACACCCACTAAACTCACAACGATAGAGAGCGTATTAAAAAAATCATCAAGCAATATAGTTCTACGTGACATCGAAACAATTGATAACTGAAGTTGGTGAGCAAAACAACAAACATAAAAAGCATGTCGATTCTCCCTTAAAATCAAAGCTTTCAATTCGTTGAGCTCACCAGACATATTGCTTGCTCCATCATAACCCTGACCTCTCAGATTAGATATACTCAAATCATGCCAACAAACATTGCATCAATTGCATCTTTAAGTGACTGTGCACAAGTGTCACTAACATGTGATATACCCAAAAAACGCTCCCTGATTTGTCCACGTTTGTCCACAAATTGTAAAACAACTGCCATTTGTTCTTTCACGGAATTATCACGAGACTCATCACCCAAGATTGAAAATAAAGAATCACCCATCTCATTCATGGTAGCCCTGGTCGTCTCTACGACACAATAGTTAACTAAATCCTTTTTGGATCATGGGTGCAGTCATTTGCTCATTTCCTGAGGCATTAGCAAATACTAAAGCATTGACTTCTTTACACCGAGCAGCATACCAGTGTAGAAGCTCAAGTAGATTTCCTTTATTATTTGATTCTTGTGATTCATCATCACCACGAAAAGACAATCCTTGCATCAAAAGGAATCTAATGCAATCTAGTACCGCAGTCAACCTCATCCTGTAACTTTTTTGTTGGGTACTACTTTGACTGTGCAGAGCAAAAGAGATACTTTGTTTTTGATTCTTTAAGTTGTTGCATTTCTTAAAAGCTATATTATGAGCACTATCATAAAGACCAACATGATCTCTCAGAATCTTTTGGTGACTCCAATCTCGAAATCCAGTCTTAGTGAGCGCATGCCCACCCCCTTGACTACCTCTTTCAGGCTTGAACAAATAGCAATACAACAATACGCAACATCCTTTCTACACTGTATTCCAACCAATAAAATTCATTGAACCATTTTTTCCTAAAACATCTATTATCACTTCCCATCACTCTTCTAGGAAACTCATGTCCATGTGGTTGACAAGGACCTTTCTCTAAATACGCAAGCCTAACATCGTCTCTAATGTTATAATCATATGACTCGATTGTGGGTCGTTTCCCTGGATCCGATAAAAGTTTATTTATATTGAATTCAGTGCGAGATCTACTAGAAGCAGTTGCAGGATCACTAGAACTAGAACCACTAGGTTGAAACTTTCGTTTTGGTTGAAAAAAACGTTCCATAATCTGTAAGTCAATAATTATGATTCACTAATCAAATCAAATATTCATCAAATTTCAATAAATGGACACAATTCAAAAATCAAATATTCACCAAATCTCAACAATAAATTTTCAAATAACACTTCAAAACATAAAATACTTAGATCTTATCTGAATACTTATAAATTTATGTACCGAATCCCCATGATTTTAACAATCAGAAATGACCCATATCCTTCAACTACAATAAAAAGAGCCCACCATAATAAGTTTAATTTTTTACATGAAGTTCATCATTTTTCATAAATCATTATTTTAATTTCGAAATCAAGGAGCACAACAACCAATTCAAAAATCAATTGAAATTCAAGAAACCAATCATATAGCTAAAATAATCTTAATTTCAATTTCCAATTATATATTTATATTTCATCCAAAAAAAAAAAAACAAAACAAAAATCAGATTACATACAGTAGCAGTGTTGCAATGTGACTTCGACACTTTGACTGCGTGGATGTGGGTGACGGTTCCGACGGAGACGGACAGATCCAAGCCCAGCGCCTAGCTACCGACGGCGTGGCGCGGTTCCACAGTAGAGACAGAGAAGAACGCCGTGCTGCGTGCATTTGCGTACTGCGTATGTATAATGTATATATAATCTGATCTGATGACTAATCTCGATCTGTTTTGTGGTTGGGTTCAATGGGTTGGGTTACTTCTAGTTCTTGGTTGGGTTTTGGGTTTAATTTTTGGGCTTGATAGCATTTGGGCTTCTCTTCTTCCTAATGTCCTGGAAAAAAAATTCATATCGTCGACCTGTACATTCGTCTCTGCCCTAAACTACATAATCAAAATGAGCTACAGTAGATAAGAGGATCTGAACAGACTTAAGCATGACCACATGTGACAAGGTTTACTCATAATCGATACTTTCTCTTGGGGTGAAATCCTTAGATACCAGTCTAGCTTTAAAGATTTCTACCTTTTCGTCTACACCTCTTTTCCTCTTATAAACTGATTTGCATCCTATGAGTTTTATCTCATTAGGTGCATCTACAAGATCTCAAACAGAGTTAGTGTACATGAATTTCATTTTTGAGTCCATGTCACTCCTCCAATGGTTAGCATGTACATCCTCCACAGCTTCTTTATATGAGGTATGATCATTCTCTTGTTCAGTGGAGACTGCATCAAAAGACTCTTTATAGAGCAAGTATTGGAGGGTGATCTAATAACTTTCTCACTACGTCTTTGTTGTGGAGGCTCCTAGTTAACTGGAATATGTAATTATTGTATAACTGTTTCTCTAACATCGGGTCCCTCATTTCTAACATCAGTACAAGGTGGTGATGGAATAGGGACTTGATCCTCCTCCAAGTTACGTACCACTAAGTTAGTAGACATGGTAGGTTTACTGTAATTGATGGGGACATTAATTTATACTGAGTAGGTTCAATGCGAATTTCTGGATTTGATGAACTGGGAACATTTCCTTTCATCTCTTCCAAAAGAACCTTGCTCTTTTAGATTCACGTTCTTCTATGTACTTGTCCGGTAAGAAATATAGGGCAACGCATACATGATAGCTAATTACGTATTGTTCATAGCATTCTATGAAGAATTAGCTCCTGTTTGGTTTAGAAAAATCAGTTTTTTTTTTTTTTTTTTTGATTAAAAAAAAAATGATGAAATATGTGATTGAAACATTCCCCATAAAATATGTGACTTTGCTTAAATTTTAATCCACTTAATTTTGTATCTGAACCAAAAGGGGCTTAGAAAAGCCCATTGTTTGTTGCATTCTACAAACCCACATATGTATCACTTAGATGTGACCAATATAGTGTTCCTTTTCTTATAATGGTAAACTTGAGACATTATATAAAATTGATACAGCAAACTTTCTATAGTTCCAGAAAACTCTTATTGAAGAAATTCTAGGGTGACAGCAAAAAAAAAAAAAAAAAAGTTGAGTTGGGAAGATGTCTAAATTAACAAAATATAAACTGTCATATATGATCTTGATTCAATGGGGTGAGATGAGACAAACAGTTCAAGAAGCGCTCGTCTCTGGGCTGTGCCGCAGGAAAAGGATCATTCCCTGAAAAAGATTAAACAAAAAACAATTAAGCTTTCTTTTCAATAAATTTGAATCCGCTAGTTGAACTCTTTATTCATGGATCCATTGATTATTCCATAGCTAGATTTTATAGAATTAACAAGTCTGAATGAAATGCAGTTTAGTTTTTTAAACATGCATGGAGACATCTGATATGGAACTTGGCTTTTCAATTTTTTTTTTTTTTTTTTTCCCCTCTGAACAACAATAATACATGTAACGAGCTGATCCCGGAAAAATTACCTGTTGGATATAAATCCGTCCATGGCGAAAGATTGACATCGATTACTTGCTCAAAATCTGGTCGCTGTGTGTCATCATCCTCAATCCTCCGGCCTGAACTCAAATGACTATGGATATTTAGGCTTGATGCATTAAGGACAGTTAAGGATGTTGACAGGATATTATCCATATGTTGAGGTTGTTCTCTGCAATATATATAAACATGCGTCATTTATTCATGTATAATTAACATTGGATAATATGGACTTGCATTAAAATATGCTATAATATATATAAATACCTCACTGGAAGCAGTCCATTTGAATCCAAGAAATTCAGGATTTGGACTTGTGGGTCCCTCTGAGGAAGCCAATCCAAGATATTGTTTACATTTGTTGTAGCCAAATCAGTTAGATTTGTGGTCTCTGGGGTCAAATTCATCTGAAGTATTACGGTAGTAGACAGTTTTGAGTTTCCTAGTCTGAGTTCCCATTTTTTTCTCAAGAAATATTGAAAATATACCTGTGTAGTTGTTTGTGCACCAGGAGAATTATACTGGTTCTGGAGAATTTGCTGGCCATGGAAAAAATTAATAAATTTCAGCAATTTACTGGCCATGTATACTAAACTAATTGGACATGTTCGATATGCAGTATTAGAATGGTTTGTTCCTCGAGTCTATCTAACCAAACATCGACTCGAAAAATAAAAATAAGAAAATGTAGGGTGATGAAACTTGCCTTTCGCATCCTGACTTGCTTCAAATTTACCTCGAGAATTTGTTCCCGGTACTCAGCCTCGAACAGCGTAGTGATATCAGACGAATCGCCTTCATAAATCCTAAATTTTAAGATTAAATTTCCTGATTTTGTAATCTAAGTTTAAAAGAATTCTGATCAATGTGTGGATCGAAGTTATATTTACCTAAGTCTTTTCTCCATATCCTCAAGTTGGCACCTACATTTAACAATTTCTTGTTGCATTTCCTGTAATACATAAATTCACCCAAGTCAACAATTAGTTATCGATTGAGACGCCAAATGAAATTGAAACACAAATACATATACCTCAACTTGAGAATCAACGCTTGCTGGGCTGCTGCTACATAACAGTATCAAGAAAACAAAGCTCGTTATGAAATAATTAATTATAAAAGATTCTATAAATTTTAAATTTTACGTTTCACAGAAAGAAATTGTAAAAATATGAACAAAAAACATTTTTGGGTTGCAAGAGGTGGGGTCATTATATTTATATATAAAACCTGGTGGATGGTTGATAGATTCGATCCGCTTCAGATTTGAACTTGCCAAGAGCCCTTTGCAGATACTGTAAATAATTTAATTAATCAATATCATTTCAAGAATATAAAAATCCAAGATCGGAATGGAAAAAAAACCATCCACAGATTTAATCTGAACTTACCTCTTGTTTTTGTAGCCTTTGCATGAGAACAAACAGAAAATCATCAGTATCAGCAAATGAAAGAGGATAAATTTATACCAGAAAATTAAGTTGTTGATCCTTACTTTCCTCGTTCATGCTCAGGAAGATTCACATATCGTGTCATGATTTCTTCCATGCTTCAGACATGACAAACAGAAAATAATTAATCTAACCTGTAAATAATTGCTTAATCTGGGAAGGGGGAAAAAAACAGAAGATCATTAAGAAGAAGAGTATTTAATTTATTACCTTCTATTTCCTGAGAATATGCTGACTCTTCCAGAAGGAGAAAACATGATAAGAGCAACATCAACATCGCAAAGTACAGAAAGTTCATAAGCTTTCTTGATTAATCCATTCCTTCTCTTTGAGAAAGTGACCTGCCTGTTTGTTGTATTTTCAATCTTCTTGATCTGGAGTTTCACTCTCCCCATACTGAAATCAGTATCTGAGTATATTTCTGATGAAATCCCCACACAATCTTTCAGGAAGGATGCTAAATATAGCACTATTTATACATCAATTTAATCTGATTCTCGATGGAGAATCAACAAGAAAGAAAAGAAATAAGTGTTTCTGGAAGAAGATAGAATAAATAATAAAGAGATGATGATTAAGAAAAGGAACAAGGGATCACATGGAAGGAGAAGAAGATTTTTGGCACTGTCAGGCCATTGGTGACGATAGAGTGAGAAACATTGATAGCGGTGTGTGTATGTATCTTTCTTGGATAAAACTTCAAGAGACTGATCATATAAGGTTGCTAGTAGTTGGCATGATCATGTGTACCGCTCTATTAATATTCTCCTGCTTGCTTAAATATTGTAACATTTGACAAATTAACGTTCAGTTTCTGCATTTAAGCAATTAAGCAATCAACTTCATGGGAAGTCGAGCATTCAAAGTTTTCCTGGATTATTTTAATATGTAATCATATTATATTAATGGGAAATTGGCAAGTGTAATCAAGTTCAAAGGGCACAATTCAATAAAGATTAGGGATCCACAAATGCTGACAACGCAGAGGACGCATGTTCGAATCCTCACAGGTTTAAATTTGCTATGCACTTTATCAGTCCAATAGGTGGTACCAAAACCCTAGTCAGCTTGAGGCATAATCTGCGATTTACATTTTCTACCAATCCCTAGGACAGGAGCAGTGGGGTGCCTAAAATTGGCGTTCAACCTTTTTTGACAGGTGTAATCAAGATTTTACGGGATAAAAAGATTCTTATTAGGTTAAAAGTTGAGCTTAACAAAATCTATAGCTATCTTTCACAAAATGCTTAACTATAATCTTGTGTGGTTGATCTCAAATTTTTTAGAGAAATTTTCTTAATATATATAGTTGAAAATGTGTGAAAATAATTCTAGTATACGTCATATTACTTCTTCCGTTTAGATTAAAATCAAAATTTTAAAAATCTTAGTAAAAATTGAAAAGATGTGTGGTTGATAAGTTATGACGTAACGTAAACTAAGCCAGATAGGATTTTAATTTCGATAAATAACTGCTAAATGTTGTTCAGACACTTTCACCACAGTAAAAATCCTTGACAATAATCTATGGATATTACAGTTTTAAAAGGGTTAAAAAGAGGAAGCCTGATTTGGGGGGTCCCAAATCCCAATGATCAGTATGCAGGTCGAGTTTAGAATTTCTATGGTGGTGTTGGGTGAATGAGGTGGGTACCATTTTTCTTTTGCAGTTCTGCTGTAACAAAAAAGTTGGCGAAACTTGAGTCATGCAGTTTCCCTTATTTGCTTCAAAACCCTGAAACTCCGCTCATTCTCCCACGAAACCCATGCACGTGTGACTTCCTCGTTCATATTCTTCTGTATTCAGCCCATTGTTTTCTCCACCCCCGTTGTATGATTTTCATCAATCTTACATATAATTAAGTTTATTCTTTTTCTGTTATTCAATATATGTAACCTTAACATTTTGTTGAGATTTTTGGTTCCAAATAAATCGAGGCTACGATGTTAATCGAGTAGGATTGCATTTTATAAGTTTTTTGTAGTCAAAGATTGAATATTATTCTGTTGGTAAAAAGTTGGCTTGCATAATTATATTCTAATGATTTACCTTTTACATGTATAAAGTTTGACAGAATTTCGACTTACCGAATAAGAATATATGAAGTAGAAAATCAAAATTGCATGAAAATGAATTTGGTCGAGGCAAGAGTTGGACTCTTTATCTTTAAGACGATAATGCCCCGCACGGGTGCTAACGGTTTTTCGGCATTCGTCTCCCAAGATACAACGACCATGTCCCGCAATAGGACCACTCCAAATTACGAAGACCAATGAACCTTACTTATGCTTTCTCTCTTTATATGAAACTCGACTCCAAATAAATGCAAAATATTTTGAAGTGAATATGCATTAGTATGATAATACAATCATGAAAAATAAATGAATGATGAATGAATGAATAATCCAAGCACATGAGGTCTATAAATAGATGTTGGAAAGTTGTCTCTCAAAAGACACAACACTTACAAGAGACACATCCTTTCAAATTTGTCTCTAATGGAAGAGACACAACTATTAGAAAATATTAATTTCAAAAGTCACAATCTTTTATATGAAAAGACACATCTTTTCATTTAAATTAATTCTAAAATATTCAATAATATTCTTCTAATTTTTCAATATTGTCACAATTTAAGTGGCTTAATTTTCCATTCATCAACTAAAGGTTCCACTTAAATAATCACATAAATTGGTCAAAACCAATTTTCCAACAATCCCCTCACATGAATGAAAATTAATGCAAACACTATGCATACACTGAAGAGAGTACACGCGGAAAGTTATTGCATTAGGAGAGGTAGCTTTTGGCTTTGAACCTGCCTTAGTGAAATACTATCGGATTTACTTGGCTAAATAGTGAACATGATGTCTTGAACTGTTCAGCCGTTGGTGTAAACCAATATAATAGTACTCACACAATATCTTCCCTAACACTTTCGGTTCTCACGGTTGTGTTCATTTTGGCCCTAAACAACTCTTGATTTCATAAGTGTTTTAGAGAATCCAAGCCTTGAAACATTCTCATAGAAGCGGGCCCACTTCACACTTATATAGATGATCTCCTATTAAGAGTATTCTGCCTTACTCCACTTGAAATATTCAAGTTATAGAAATCATTAAAAATTAAAACTTAACCTAGACATTGTAGAAAACACTTTGGTTTGACCATAGGAATGAGTAGGAATTTAATCCCAAGTGCTTAACTGAATCTTCATAACTTAGTTGTCTCATTGAACCAAGTTCTTGGGATCTCCAGTCAGCATTGTTGAGTTATCATTACAAAGATTACATGCGTAGTAGGCTTTAATCTCATTCCCTTCGATCAGTAGTTTAATGATCTCTTGGTAAGCTTTTCAATATAGTGGATCCACAAAATAATACCATCTGAGATCAACTGTAATACAAGACGATCTACATGGTTTGAGACACAATCAATCAATGTAGCAGCTATAGACTTGTCACTTTTGGAACTCTGAAGCCAACATGCTTCAATCACTTTATTTGAAGCTTTATTACAGTTATTCGTAACCCCCACAAGTCTAGGATATCGAATAAATAAGCTTCCAAATTTCTTGAAATAAAATACTTATTTCTCACTTTATCTAAAGCTCTAGTTCCAAAAATTTATCTTCAAATTCATAATGATTTCAAACATTTTCAAATACCGCACTAGCATAGTAAACATATTTACTATTGGATATAAATCCTTACAATGGACGTCCATGTCCAAATATGGCACCAACAAATTTTTTCGGGAATAGTGCAGTTCAATAATGTTCAAAATCTCGTTATAATTTGAAGAAAGTAAGGCCACCCCCACACTTTACGGGTAGTCCCAAGTTCAAGTTTTAATATATACTCGAACAACAACTCAGCACGATTGAGATAAGATTTGAAATCCAACACTATATGGATTAAATCTTAAAATCAAGAACCTTAAGGACTTGGATCTTGAAGTCCAAAACTCGAAGGATTATATCAATAATCTTGGAAAACTTTTAAGGCTAAACTTGCATATCCCAAAACCTTGAGTACTCAATATGCAATTAAATTCTTAATGTAAAAATTGCAACTCAAGTCTCTTGGCCTATTGAATTTCCAATTACAAGTCCTTTTCATCAAATCACCAAGGTTTCAACCATTTTTGGTTATTATGAACCATCCTTATACTTCTAAAATTAGTATAAGGGATTTCTACATTTCCATCTTCATAGAACATTTTTCTATGACTCAAGGTATAAAGATTGTAACTTATAAAATAAGTTACCATCACAATTCCTCAATTAGGAATCACATGCTCATGTAGTAACATTACCCCCACAAATCTTGGGTAAGATTTGAACTTAGCGTTTCACTCCACAAAACTTTGTGGTCATCAATTTTCTATGGCAATCAAAATGGGAAATAATATTTTTCCCTTCAAATTTTGGATTATGCAAATTGAGTATGATAATCCTCAAAATGCTAGAAATAACCATAGATTACAAAGCCAATCTAAAGAACTCAAAACGGAATCTGCCAAATTCCTTAGTTCAATGGATGTTTTTGATTCTTTTAGAAACAAAATATGTGACCCACAAACTAATGAGATTCAAACTTACCATACTTCACAAACCGGGCAGTGGATTCGTGCATGCAATATATGCTCCCACAATACACAAATTCCAATACATGCATGATAATAATGCATGCAAACAAACTTCATAACATAATATATAATAATATGTTAATCACTAATCATGCATGCGTAGTTTGATATCTAATTCCATCTTTCGTATAAAAATGGATTCGGTATGTATTCAAACATTATGCAAATAATTTAACAAAATATAATATGCACACATTATCGTCTTAAGATTATTGGTAAAAAGTTGGCGTGCATAATTATATTATAATGATGTACCTTTTACATGCATAAAGTTTGACAGAATTTCGACTTACCGAATAAGAATATATGAAGTAGAAAATCAAAATTGCATGAAAATGAATTTGGTCGAGGCAAGAGTTGGACTCTTTGTCCTTAAGACGATAATGCCCCGCACGGGTGCTAACGTTTTTCCGGAATTCGTCTCCCAAGATACAACGACCACGTCCCGCAATAGGAGCACTCCAAATTACGAAAGACCAATGAACCTTACTTATGCTTTCAACTCTCTTTATATGAAACTCGACTCCAAATAAAAGCAAAATATTTTGAAGTGAATATGCATTAGTATGATAATGCAATCATGAAAAATAAATGAATGATGAATTGATGAATGAATGAATAATCCAAGCACATGAGGTCTATATATAGATGTTGGAAAGTTGTCTCTCAAAAGACACAACCCGTACAAGAGACACATCCTTTCAAATTTGTCTCTAATTGAAGAGACACAACTATTGGAAAATGTTAATTTCAAAAGTCACAATCTTTTATATGAAAAAACACATCTTTTCATTTAAATTAATTCTAGAATATTCAATAATATTCTTATAATTTTCCAATATTGTCACAATTTAAGTGGCTTAATTTTTCATTCATCAACTAATGGTTCCACTTAAATAATCACATAAATTGGTCAAAACCAATTTTCCAACATATTCATGTGACTCGTCTTCACAGATTGATAGCTCAATTGTAAACATAAGTTCAAAATTTTAATAGCCTAAATGTGGAAAATAAATGGTTTTGCCTAGTTACTCATTGAGTAAATTTAAGACGACTCACTTATCCTTTAGGTTGTCAGCCTATTTAAACGAATTCAAAAATTAGTTAGGATTATGAAATCAATTGCATGTTGAAGCTCGAACATGCTTTGTAGACATCTCGGCAGCCTCCTATGCAGAATAAATTGAAAAAAATCTATACCCTTTGCTTGAGCATTAGAAACTCTACAGCTACAAGAAACAGGTTCAATACCGACGACAAATATGTCGTCTCTGTATACCTACCCTACAGCGACGACAAAAATGTCGTCTCTGTAGATTTAACCTACAGAGAGGACAATTTATGGCGTCGCTGTAGGGTAGGAGCCTACAGAGAGGACAATTTATGGCGTCGTTGTAGGGTAGGTCTACAAAGACGACTTTATTTGTCGTCGCTGTATACTTACTCTACAGAGACAATGTGTTTTGTCGTCGCTATAGACTTACCATATAGAGAGGACATTTTTTGTAGTTGCTGTAGGCTAGGTCTACAGAGACGACAAATTTGTCGTCGCTGTAAACCTAGTCTACAGAGACGACTTTTGTCGTCGCTATATCATTTACGTTTTGGCGGGGAACTTTCCCTCCATTTCCATTCCCGCTAAAGCTAAAGAGACGGCTTTCACTTCTACAGCGACGACTTTAGTCATCGCTATAGAGTTAGTCTTATTTATTGACAGTTTCGTTTCTGGGAATTATTCCTTTAGAAGAAACATATTTCTCTCGATTTTCTCTTGATTTTTTTTTGCTCTGCATTGCTCCTCTGACTAGAGTATATCAGTTCAATATATTGAATCATCGCATTTGAAGGTTTTGGTTAATATTTATGCCTTTCATAATTTATATATTTAGTATTTTGCTATTTTAATTTACACTACACTACATTAGTACCATTAATCTTAGAATACCATTTGGAGATTAGTTTGTTAAGCACACACGTCCTACTATTGGACTGTTTGATGTTTATAAACTAATTTTTGAATTGTACCATATTTGGACAGTTTGACATTGATCCATGAGTAACGAGTTGTGTTATTACATATTTTTCCTATGACTGTGTCGATATTTGCACGTTAATTTCGATGGTGTCTCCAATTTATTCTTTGGGTGTGGACTACATTTCATGTAGTGATTGCACTTAGGAGAATATAAGGGAAATGCTGTCGAAATCTAAGCGTGAAATAAAGACAGTAATAGGAAAAATTAACACAACTCGCTACTCACAAATCAATGTTGAATGGTTAGGGCCCGAACCTTAATTTAGAGTTGGAGCGACAAGGGGTTAGATCATTGTCACCTCACGCGAATTTTTTAGTTATTTGTGTTATTTCGTTTTTGTAGCCAACTAGAAGTAAAAATTGAAATGGACAAGAGTTGGATCAAATTGAATAGACAACGTGCCAAATCAACTGAATTTGCAAATGGAGTAGCATCATTTATTAGAAAGGTAGTGCCATTGGCAAATGACAGGGGGGTGATATTTTGTCCATGCAATAAATGTTTGAATAGGGCGAAACAGAAAATAATTGATGTACAAGATCATTTATTTTGATGGGGGGGGGGGGTTTAGAACATTATGAAAAGAGGATATATCATGGTGAAGACGATAATGTTTATGTGCACATGCAATCTACTAATGAAGTAACAGTTAAAAGGGATGAGATGGCCGACATTCTGAATGATATAGTAGATGGAGATGAGATTGGGGATACGACCTCTGATCTCCAGTACAACGAGTTGTTTGAGGCAATGAATACAGATTTGTACCCTGGAGTTTTGTCATACTAATCGCTTAACTTTTTGGTCAAATTGATGCATCTTTAGGTTGCAAATAAGTGGACAAATAAGTCGATAGACGAGTTGTTGAAATTACTGAAGTTGGCATTCCCAAAAATTAATCTCGTGGAATCTCATTATGAAGCTAAGAAGCACATGAGGAAGTTGGGTTTAGAGTACGAGTCAATTCACATTAGCGACGATTAATGATCTCAATGCCATGTTTGCTGAGCTCTCCAACTTGGTACCTGGATTTCAGATGCGACGTTCCCAACCTCAAGTCGAGAATCAGCCTCCTCCTATAGGTGATCAACCTACTCCAGCAGGTGATCAGCCTCCTCCTACAGGTGATCAACCTCCTACAGGAGATGATTTAGATGAGTTCTTGGGCCATCCTTAGGATCTCTTTTTTGGTATTTGTGTAATTTTTATTTCAAGGATTTTAATGTTATATTCGATATTTTATGGATTTTAATATTACATTCGATGTTTTATGATATTCAATTTTTAATGATTAATTCGTTAAAATCAAGTTTTTTATGTAATTTATTTTAATTTAATTAGAAGTAACAAATTATCTATTTTATAAAAAAAAAAAAAAGAAAATTAATCTATGGCGACGACATGAGTCGTCGGTGTTATTTTATCAATAACGACACTATTTGTCGTCTCTGTAGTTAGGTAAATAGAGACGAAAATTGTCGTCTCTGTAGTTAGGTCAATAGCGAGGACAATTGTCGTCTCTGAAGGATGATCAACAGCGAGGACAATTGTCGTCTCTGTAGGATGATCAACAGCGAGGACAATTGTCATCGCTGTACGATGATCAACAGCGAGGACAATTTTCGTCGCTGTAGGATGATCAACAGGGAGGACAATTGCCGTCGCTGTAAGGTGATCAACAGGGAGGACAATTTTGTCGTCGCAAAAATGCAACAGGAACGAACCTACTGCAACGACTTTTAGAGACGACGTTGTCCTCGCAGTAGGGTTATTGCGACGAAAATTTTGGATTCAACGACGACATGTGTCGTCGCTATAAGCCTTGTTTCTTGTAGTGTAACGTATTAAAGTGACCAAAAAGCTTTAGGCTCCAATTGATAAAACTCGGCAGTCCTCAGTGGAAGAAAACGGCAGCCCCTTGTTTGTTTGTGTTTTTCTTGGTAAAGTAGACTTATCTCCTTTTTGGAATAGCAGTGGGTCGTTCTTAATTTGATTCCTTGTCCGATTTGTGGTGTTATCTTCATGAGACGGTTATTAAGTGAGCCCCTAATCACACCAAATGGAACCGATTATATGAATGATTTATCTTTTACTCTTTATGTTTATATTCAATTTTTATTGATAGTTTTGTTTAACTCATTTGTGGTTTTGCGAGTTTATATTGCAACAATTGGTATCAGAGCAGGGTTGATCAAAATCAGTGAAGGAATAAGTAGAAATCAGACGGAAGGATAAGAAGATACAGTTCCATGTTAATTCCACCGAACTGGATTTGAAATTAGTTTTTTAAGGACAAGTTGGAGACGTGCAGAGAGAGCGGAGACCATATTCAAACTCAGGATGTCGACGCGGAGCCAGTGGAGTGGTGCGTGAAGTGTGTGGACTGGCAAAGCTGGCAGTGCGTAAAGCCCACTCTCAGTGATCACGATGGGGCATGGGGCAGAATCTGATGACAGTGTCTTTAGACAGATTGTTCCTTCTTCTATTTCTGACATTTTGGTGCTTTTGATTTCCTGTTTCAGGTATTAGAGTGAAAGTTGGAGAATTTTTCCCTTGATTGTGCGGTTATGGTTTCTTGTTGCCACGTTTCAACATTTATTGAATTACTTTAAGACAGATAGAAATCATAAAACTAATAAACTCACATCTCTCCTATTTTATTACCCATAGATTTGGTCCACTCTCTTCGAAAGTTTAAAATTTTAGTACTAGCCTATCATCGTGTGTAGTGTCCATTATTCTTGCGACTTGCTTGTTGCTAGATTGTCGGAATAATTTTCCATTACCTGTGTTTTCATAGCTATTTGTCTTTTGATATCTTTTGTGATCATTTTCTTTATTTCGTTATAATTATCTGTTAGAACTGTCACCTAGACCTTACTCGTGTCAACAATTTCCTTGACCTAAGATCTTTGAGTCTCACGAAATCTTGAGAGTTTAGAACAGTATATATTGTGTCCTTTAGGATTTTCTGTGTGATTCTGTATCAAGTGCTTATTTTTAGGGTGTGTTTCTTACTAGATAAGATGTCTGGGCACCGTTTTGACTTGAATGACTCAAAAGTAAAGGCTATATTGCAATAGAAAATGAAAGGTATTTTGATACAACAAAATATTTTTAAAGCAATTGACAATTCTTCCTCAAGTACTATGACTGGTGACAATAAAAAGGATTTTTATGAACATGCTTAAACTTCTATGATTTTTAATTTATCTGACTTTGTTTTGAATAAAATTGGTAGGCATGATTCCACTGTAAAACTTTGAAAAATATTGGAAGAATTTTTCTTGCTTGAAGGTTTTTTTCAATTTCAAAATTTTATCTGACTCTGTTTTGCATAAAATTGGTAGGCATGATTCCACTGTAAAACTTTGAAAAATATTGGAAGAATTTTTCTTGCTTGAAGGTTTTTTTCGATTTCAAAATTGATCTCTCTAAAGATTTAGATGACAACCTCGATATCTTTAATAAAATTGTGCAAAACATTACTAATTTTGTTGATAAGATACTTGAAGAATATAAAGCTATAACTTTATTAAATGTCATTCCTAATATGTATAAGGAGGTCAAGAATGCTATAAAATATGTGAGGAATACCATTACACCCGAAACTTTCATTGATTCCTCTAAGAGTAAGGAAAGGGAGGTGAAAGATGAAAGAAGAGAGGGGTATGTCCACATGATGAGAGGCGGACATGATGAAAATAGAGTTACGCAGATGATGAGGGTGACAAATGGAAGTTTTGAAGTAGTTATAGGTCATAGGGGAGGGCAATGAGAAAGAAGTTCTATGTTGTGTTAGGTCTAGATATTTCAGGAGATGCTGCTCTAAAGAGAAAAACAAAAGGAGATATGGGGATAGGAATAAAGTCAATATTTTTAGCTCCTCAGAGTATGATTCGAGTGGAGTTTATTGATGTTTTGTCTTACTTTTTGTTACTACTAAATTATGTGCATTTGATTTTTTTACCACTTTTGCATATGTCGTCACTTTATTCGATTGCATTTTTTATGTTACATTTTATTTGTTTGATTTGAACATTTTCACGAATTTGAGCGTGATATGTTCTTTTGTATAATATGGTTACATGCATGATGGTTGGGGTTTGTGTGAGATTTTGACGCTCCGTGTGTTCTCACTATAGGTATCAGATTTGTTCCTCTTAGGGGGTTCAGTAGTTGCATTAGAAGTGGAGGGATAGCTGGTAATAATGAGACTAGATTCCTAATGGTGTATTTGTGATATGCTGGGGAATTTATGGGTTTGACATTTTGATCACGAGAGATGAGGTTATTAAATGATATACCCTATCTATGGGGATCTCAATTAGGTGGATGACGCTATATCACTTCTAGTAAAGTAGAGACTCGATGTTTACCTTCTTTGAAAGAGAAGTAAGGTAGTAATAGTGATACATCCATTATCTCAAAATCTTAATAGTTTACTAGTTAGGCATGATGGGTGTGTAATCTAGTGAGGATTGATGACGATAAGCGTAGAGCTACATCGATTTCGGATAGGATGATTGTGGTAATATCTTTTTCTGGGGGTCATTTGCATCTATTTCAGTGTTGATCATTTTGATTAACTTGGTGTTAATTTCTTAAGTTCTTTACGGGAACTTATTGAAAAGATTCATGTTGTTTGCCCTATGATGTACTCTCACTACATGTGTAGGGTCACCTATAAATTTTTGTTTTATATTCTCTTTATTGACTCATGTGTGAATGTATTGTGTTTAGATTGTCTTTAGAAAGATGTGTTACTTTGTCTAAAGTGGCATTACTTGCCAATGTGAGATAACTGCATAATTTGGCTGACTATGAATTTTGACTGTATATGAGTTTGAAATTGGCCCTTGGTGAGAACTATTAGCATGTATGAGACACATTTTAGACTTGAAACATTGGTAAAGATATGTAGAGTTCTCATTTGCTTGGAATTATTTTGTGCAACCAATAAATTATGTGCTTTGGTGTTTGCTTGAAGCCAAGGTGGAGGTTTGTTGAATATTATTTTCCAAAAAAACCAAGAGCTATGAAGTTAATCAGGTAGGAGTGCACTTCATAGATTTTTTGTAGTCGGAGATTGCATATTATTTATGTAGCTCGTCTCCATAGATTGGCAGCCTAATTGGAAAGATAAGCTAGAAACTTTAATAACTCAATTGGAGAATATAAATGGTATAGCCTAGTTAATCATTAGGCTAGTTTAAGATGACTAACTTACCCTTTAGATTGTCTACTCAAACATAAGTTGTTGATGTGTTGAATTGCAAGTGTAAAATATCGTAATCAAGTAATAAAGTGGACTTTTTGAGTCCGAGTTATTATCGTTCCCAAAAGGATTGTAATTAAATACTGAAATATGTTAATTGTAGCTTTATTTGAACAGTCAAATTGTGGTGATTTATCTAAACTAAAATATCCTAACTAAAAAGCAAAAGAAAAGATTACAATTTGGATTTTCTAAATTGATGAATGAAAGTGTTGGGACTCATGATTTCACCATAATCAATACTTTTAATTACAATATTCAAGTTTTATTCCTATTAATTAATGTGCTCAATCGAATTCACTTATGCATATGAAATTCCCTCTCGAGTTTAAATCAACTCTTCCTAATTCAGTCAACCATGTATCTTTACAGTGGGTCATAATACTTAGGTTCATAGAACAGAAGAATTCATGTAGGGATTGCAATGATAAAGGTATATCTCTATCGTTCATTCAATTACCGAATTCTATTCCATGATCAAGATTGTTAGCTCACCTCTCGGATTATGAAAATAACACATTAAAGAAATGAATTATTCACAAACTAATTAATGCATTAAATACAAAATAAAATCAACACACGCAACGTGTACGTAAAACTTGAATTATGAAATTAAAAGCGTAAGACTATGTTATATCTCTTGTCCCAACTAAAGGTTTAGTTGTTCATAGTCTTAGAACTAAAACACAACAAATAATGTATGAAAATATCATGAGTGATAAGTGCATTTTATATACTTATGTCCATCATATCCTAAAAGCAGGATTTTATATGTTCGTTTTAGCATATTTATTGATTCTATTATTATTTGCTTATATTTCAGAAATGTCCCAAAGTCGAGAAATCAAAGGAATTGAAGCCAATAATAAGTCAATTGGATGATAAAAATGCTAAAATTCAAAAATAAGGAGTTTCTGAAGTTAATCTAGGGCCTAATTGGAAGAAAAGTCAGAGAAAGAATCAAATTTGGTGAAATCAGAAGTTTAGGGGCTTAATTGTATCAATTGGAAGACAGAGGACCCGTTGTGCAATAAAAGATCGAGGACCAACTTATATCATTTGAAAGATGGAAAATTGCATGGAATATTAAAGCCTCACGGTCGCATGGGTTAAAGGCATGCGAACGCAACACGTCAAATTTCTGAAATTGAGGCTAAACTATCAAAAGCGTGCAATCGCATAGATTAAAACCGCACGGTCGCGTGGTCATTTTCTGGGCCACACAGTTGGACTTTTTCGTGATTTTCAGCATATTTTCTCCTCTTTTGACCTAGGTTTCGAGACAAGTTATAAATACCAGACATAAGGCACGTTTTTGGGGGTTTCCAACTTTTTGAATTCATGCCAAAATACTGCCCAATTGTTGAGGAATCCATGCAACGCCAAATCCAAGATTGAAGAATAAGGATCAAGAAAATGAACGGGGTGACTTCTTTTCATTTTTCATGTGATTTATACTCAATCATGTATTTAGGCTAAGTTCTTAGTGTTATAATTGCGATGAAGTTTTGACTTATTGAATCCATGTTTTAATCTCTTATTTATTTTATGCAATTTATGATTTTGATGTAATTAACATGTGCTTTAATTTATCATGCAATACTTTTGCCAATTATTGTTTGACTATTGTGATAGTTTTCTATATTTTGAAAGAGTAGAAGATTATTAGACTTATGTTAATTGCCGTAAAGTTCGATAGGGGAGAGAAATATACTCATATGTGTTGCGTAATCTATGAAAGTTGTCATAAAATTTAATGCTTTTATAATTTTGGATTTGTCATAGAAAAAAAGTCAATTCATATTTAGGAAAAGGTTTTTATGCATCGCTCAACAGGGGACTTAATCGGAACACGAATTTTCAAAATCCATGAATTGTATTTCCATGATTTGGTTAAAATAAGGATGATTGAGTTAAAATAGATTCATAATTCTAACGCCCTTGTTTTTCATAAGTTTTAAATCCAAGATTTCATTGTTTTTTAGTTTAATCATTAGTTTAATTTTCAAACAAATATTCTCAAATTAAACTTCGTCTAGTTTAGGTTAAGGTTTTTAATCTAAAATACAATTTACTTATTCTCTGTGGGTACGATACTTGGACTTATAATCCACTTTATCATTTGTGCAATCCGTATACTTATGGTTAACAACAATGAGTTTATCAAATTAACAGGGGAAATAACTCTGGCACCAAGAATATCATAACATCGTCAATCTTCAATACTCACGGCCTTTGCCTTCACTTTTTGCTTCCAAGGTCTTGATTAAAGAATGTTGAATTTTGCCTCTTGAATGTGTGCGCAAAGGTTTGATTTTCATGCATGTCAAGTCCCTTTTATAGTTGCATGCCTTAACTTAGGCGGACAAGGAACATAAATCAAGAAATCTGCGCATGGGGTTGACTTCTCTAGTCCGGAAACAACTGTACAGCCGCGTAGAAGAAAACTTGGTGGCCGCGCAGGCATGTGAAAAGTTGTTTTGCTTATTTTGTGTGTTGTCGCGCGACCACTCCATTGAGTAGGCATGGCCATGCATGCCAATATTCTCAGTGCAATTTCCATCTTTCAAATATGTTGAAGTAGATCCCTAGCCTTTATTTGCATGTCCGGTCCTTCAACTTTTTATTGCTACAATTTAGTCCTCAAACTTTCAAATCTCTTCTATTCCTCTTCCAGCTTCAATTCATCTTCAACTGAAGCCCTTGAGCTGTGATTTCTGGAACTTAGCTCCTCTTGTAAGTCCTGGTTAACATCATCATCCTCCACTTGTGCACTTTAACTCCAATTCTCATCCAATTTTGCACTATTTCCATGAACTTCTTCATTCTTTCGATCTTTGGGATATTTTCTGAAACATAAAAAAATAAGAAACAATTAAGTAGAATTTATTCTCTAATGAAAATAGAATATCCTAATTTAGACATATGAATAAGTGTATAAAATACACCTATTAAATACCTCCAAACTAGAATCATTGTTCGTCCTCGAACAAAGTATAATTAAACTAACAAATAAAAATAAAAGTAGCAAATATTTTTGTCATGTCAACCTGTTTACCATATGCCTCAAATATCCAGATCACATTATATTTTAGCACAGAACTTTGAACATCACAATAAAATAGTTCTAGCTATCTCATGCTAAACTTTCAAGCATGTGTGTGAATGGCTAAAGTCAAGCGCATACTTATGCAAGAATATACTAAACACAGTGTGCCTAATTATGCACAAGCAAACATGAATCACGTGTAGTCAACCTTTGATATTTTGAAGATTTAGCTTACAACACTCATGGATGATCACAACTGTCTGTTTTTCTCTCAAGTCCCATGTTTCCCTCTATAATAGTTTCTAAATATTTTTACATTACATTTTTCCACACAGGATAGTCAGGTTTAGAAATGTACATGCACAACAAATCGATGGTAAGCAATTCCCAACTTCATACCTCCAATTTCCAAAGTTCTAATCAACAAAGCATATACCATGTACTATATTATTTTATGGATGACTTTATCTTTTTATTGTCCTGTCTTTTACTGTCATTACGTAATACTTTTTTATTTGCTTTCTATGTGATCCTTGTAGTAAGATTTAGGTCAGTGATTCCCAAGCCAAACAACTTTAGGGCACCACGTTTAGAGAACCTCTCAAACTTAATTACCCGAATCACAAAGGTGCCAACGAAAAGTTAAAGATGTAGTATTTTCTTACATGTAAATCCCCTCTCCCTCAAACTTTCTAAGTGACCCTTGTAACAAGTTTTGGGCTGACAACTCCCAACTCAGATGAAATTAAGGTTCCCAAGTTTTAAAGACCCTTAAAAAGCTTGCTTGCTAGGGTCACCAAGGCTACAAAGAGTGGAATAAGACATTTATAATTTTCTTTTTTTTGCTAGTGCTGGCTTATACCCATTGACCAAACGCCTTCAACCAAAAGTGCAGAACCAAGGACTACAGAACCTCAACCCATCAATGCATACTTATACTAACACTTCCACCCCCTAAACTGCTACTTTGAGCTGTTTGGTTCTAATTGAGGGTCGGGATGTCTAATGATCTAATTTTTGGGATTATAAAGTCATTCATATGTTCAAGTTACATAAATACACCCCACGTATGTCAAACATTTTTTTGCAAGAATCGAGTGGATGAGTAAATGAATGAATGAGATCCCACACCCAAACTAGAAGTACACAATGCCCTCAATGTATGTCAAGAAGATTAGTCAATGAATAAAGACATAAGAGAGGGGTTCAAATACTTCCAGGGTTTGGAGATGCAAATTCTTCATTTGGAGCTTTCCATTAATCTAATTTGGGTGATTTCAGCAAGTTCCATGCTTTGTTTGACGTGTCACAAATGGTGTGTTCCTCGTAAATAAGAGATAATTAACATTAGAGCACATCAATTTCATAAGAAATTAGAGGCAAACACAACCACAACCCCTGAACTAAAAATAGGGCATAAATCTAAATTTTTCAAGCATGGTTGACCACCCATATTTAGGCCCTAACATCACCAGGAAAAACTTAAATTTCCCCCAGCCATTTTCGAACACATGAAAGTGCATAATATGGTCTATAACATATCAAAAATTTAGAGAATTTGGAGTTCTATGGGGTCATGAAAAGCAGTGGAAAAGTGGTCACTACAGGCTATAAATAAGTGCAATGATCTACAATGACTATGCAGTGAGTGCCTTAGGTGCCTAGCATTCCAAATCCACGTTTTGTGCATTGTGATGATGCAAATCATGAACTAATAGCACGTAATCGATGCTAAGTATGAATTTTAGATGATTGTCCAAAAAGTTTTGCAAAAAATTGATGAAAGGCTCTCTGAAACATTTTAACAAATACATGGTGAGCACAGGTTAAAAAAGGGAAATCATAGAATTGGGAGCTTGAAGTTATCCCATAATTTTCACCTAGTTTTCACGATCGATCAATCACCAAAACCTAGCATAGTCCACAATCCAATTATTCATAAAATCAAAATTCTCATAAAAAAAAAAAAAAAAAGAAACCCCTAAAAAATTACAATTTTTCCAAGTAATGAAGAGAATCATACCTTTTGGGGAGATTGTGATGTGGTGCAAGCTTATATGCTATTCAATTCTATGTGAAAGTATGCAATTTAGGTGGCACACGGGGTGAATTTTGGGGTGAGAAAACGAGTTTGATGTGATGAATTTTGATAATTGCCTGTTCCAAGTTAAGAACTACTGCATTTGTACATCAGACAACTGCTCGTCCACATAGTAAGAATCTTGGTGGCCGCGCAGAACTGCTTTTTTTTTTAAATGTCACCCTCACGGCCACTCAGTTTTAAGGGGCGTGATGAGCCTAAATGAAGTTCACACTCAATTTTCAACCCATCAACACCTCGTGAACCATACAATAAACCACATATGCAATGATCATCCCTTAAACTAATGCTCCATGCTTGTGTTTATGACACAAACCATTCAATTTTTGAGCATAATAAAAACTCCCCTCCAATTTTTGAGCAATTTTCAAGGTTGGGATCATTGTTCTCCATTTGTGATACGTTGAAGGGCACATTCTCCTTTTCAATCCTGAATGTTGCCTCCCTTTTTTCTACATCAATTATAGCCCGTGCAGCAGCGAGGAAAGGTATCCCCAAGATCAAAGGCATCTTCTCATCTTCCTCCATGTCCAAGATCACAAAATCCACAA
Organism: Ligustrum vulgare; assembly: GCA_963555705.1. Taxonomy (NCBI): domain Eukaryota; kingdom Viridiplantae; phylum Streptophyta; class Magnoliopsida; order Lamiales; family Oleaceae; genus Ligustrum; species Ligustrum vulgare. Next base: position 34,709,448 of record OY743184.1, on the reverse strand, counting down.
GAAATACAATTTTATCTATCTTGACCAACACATCCTCAACCACTCCATATGAATATCGAATGGACCTATCAGCTAGTTGCAACGTGATAGTGTTCAGCTTGGGATCACCTAAGTTCAATTTCCTGTAAATAGAGAGTGGCATCAAATTAGTACTTACACCTAAGTCACATAAAACTTTATGAAATTTCAAGTCACTAATAATGCAAGGAATAAAGAAACTCCCTGGATATTTTACTTAGGCGGTAGCTTATTCTGAAGGATTGCACTACATTCCTTATTCAAAGACACGATCTCACAATTTTCAAGCCTCCTCTTTTTAATCATTATTTCCTTCAGGAACTTTGGGTAGCTTGGAATCTGCATTATTGCTTCGATTAAAGGGATGTTTATATGCAATTTTCTTAGCATCTCAAGGAATTTTGTGAATTGATGATCATCATTACTCTTCTTTAGCCTTGAATATGAAATGGTTGAAGCATAAGCTTTAACTTGTAGTTTTGTTGTCCTCATCTCGTTTTTTGACTTTTGTGTTTCAAGGCTGATTCATTACCTTGGACTACTTCTCTTTTCCTTCAACTGAACCCCACTTCTTATAGTGATTGCACAAGCATGCTCCCTTGGATTGGTTTCAGTATAAGTAACTACCAGGTTGTATTTCTGATCTATTTACTGCCAACTGTCCTACATGATTCTTCAATTCTTTGATTTCTGATGTTGATTTTGTAACATATCTTGTTGACTTTTTACAAGCTGCACAGTCATGTCCATGTTTTCCTTCAAGGTAAGTTGGGCCTGTTGTTGCTTTTTCTGTTGTTGTTGGTGTTGTTGTTGTTGTTAGAATCCTAGCGGGTGTTGGACATTTTGATTATTAGATCAAGAAAAGTTAGGCTGCTTCCTCCACTTTAATTCATATGTCTAAGAATATGGCCATTTTGCATTTGATTATTCCCCACATAGTTTGCATGCTCCACACCTGGCTAATCCTAATTTGCGGTGGAAAATCATGTAAGCTATGATTCTCAAAACAAATATAACATACTTGATTTGCATTACAACATGAACTCGCTGCTTTCCAAAATTTTCCAGTCTCTTGACTAAGCTATCAAATTTTGCATTCAGCTTTGTTAGTCCATCAAGTTCAAGAATTCTCCCAGTCTTGTGCATTGCTTGATCAGAATATCACTAGTGACTGTTGGCTGCCATTTTTTAAAAAAATATCTAGATGCTTCCTCGTAAGTCATATCCATCAAAGAGCCTACAAATGCTAAATCTACATGTATCTTATTCCCATAAGTCAACATGTTATAAAATTGTTGGACCAATATCAAATCAGAAATTCAATGTGTGGGACACTGTATGAATATTTCATTAAAACTCTCCCAAGCTTCAAATATTGATTCTTCCTGCTGTTGAATAAAATCCAATATTTTCCTTCTAAGTTTTGACATTCTCCCTGGTGGAAAGACCATATCTACAAACTTCTAACTAGAATTATCCAGGAAGTGATAGAGTTTGCTGGAAAAGAATAATACCATGATTTCAATTTGTCTGAAAGTTGGAAGGAAAATAACTTCATCTTCACTGCCTTTGCTGGAACTCCATTCATTCGCTGCATGTCACAGATATCCTAAAAAACTCTCAGGTGCGCGTGGGGGTCTTCTGAAGGTAACCCATGAATTTTTGCGGAGTATTGGATCAATGAAGTTTTGATTTCATAATTATTTGTTGGAATAGCTGGGGGTAATACACAAGTCATGATGTTTCCCACATGAGGGATCATATACTCCCTCAAATGTCGTCCTCCAAGAATATGAGGTTGTTGCTCAATTACCACTCTCAACTGTTGAATCACCTAATTAACATTCATTAGATCCTCTTGATTAATTGGAAATTGAGGATCGTTTGGAACTCTGTCTTCTGCCATTTTTTTTTGCTTAAATTATTCCAATTTCTATCGTCTCCTCTGTCAAAGATTTCACTCGATCTCTACGACAAAAGGTAAAAAATCCCCAAAAAATAAATTCAATGTAAGGAAAGAATTAATTAGTATTGATATCAATTATTAAATCCTCAGCAACGACTCCAAAAAATTGATGTAATTTATTTGCAAGTGTACAATATCGCAATCACAATCACAATCAAGTAATGAAGTTGACTTGAGTCTGAGTTATCATTCCCACAAGGATTTTAATTAAATACTTAATATGTTAATTCTCACTTTATTTGAACGGTCGAGTTGTGATGATTTATCTAAACTAAAATATCTTAACTAAAAAGCAAAAGAAAAGATTACAAATTTGGATTTTCTAAATTGATGTTTGAAAGTGTTGGGACTCGTGATTTCACTATAATCAATACTTTTAATTACAATATTCAAGTTTTATTCCTATTAATGTGCTCAATCGAATTTAGTTATGCATATGAAATTCCTCTCTCGAGTCTAAATCAACTCTACCTAATTCAGTTAACCATGTGTCCACAACGGGTCATAATAATTAGGTGTATGGAATACATGAATTCATATAGTGATCACAATAATAAAAAACATATATCTCTAATAGTTGTTACCTAATGAAGTGGAATCAAAACTTGGTTAGGGTCGTGGAATTAATTATTGAATCTTTACCCTCCTTCTTAGACATCTCGCCAGCCTCCTATGTGGAATCAATTGAGAAAACACGTGTAGCCTTTTCTTGAACATTAGAAACTCCACAGTCAACTAATTACAGTGACCCAAAAGCTTTAGCCTCCAATTGACAAATATCGACTATCCTCAATGGAAGAAGACGACATCCCTTACTTGTTTGTAATACAATTTTTTATTTCAAACGTTCGATCCTTTTGTTCTTCATTGTGAAGTTATTGTCCTATCTCCTCTGTGGAATAGTAGTGGGTCTTTTTGGAGTTGGTTTCTAAACCAATTTGTGGTATTACCTTCATGGAGATGACTATTAACTGAGCCTCTAATCACACCAGACGGAGTCTATTTGATTAACGATTTCTTTTTTACTCTTTATGTTTGTATTCACATTTTGTTGATATATTTTTAGTTAACTCATTTTATCTTTGTGTTTTACGAGGTTAAATCTCAACACATTTCCTTCTTTCCCTTTCTTGCAAGTGCAAGGCACTAATGTGTCGTGTTCTCAATTGGAGCTTCTAGGATAAATTAATATTTGTGAATGTAAAGCCTTTTTGGATAGAAAAAAAGGAAAAAAAAGAAGAGGAAAATCACATTTGGAAAATCATAACAACAATTCAAATTGGTTTCCTTCTCCAATGGCGGTGTATATTGTTGTTTACCAATTTTTTTATGGCTATAAAGAGAGCCATTCATCCATTATCAATATATGTTATTCTCATCTCATTGTTAATTAGTTCAAGAGAAAATTAGAGGATATTTGGGAAGGTATAGTAGAACGTAGAGAGGCGTAAAATGGAGAGAATATTATAGTTTCTCTTGTGTGTCTCCTACTTGTGTTTCTCCTATTACAAGAGAGATTGGTCATTGTTATCTCCTTGTATATAGAGAGAAGGTGTAATTTTTCCATTGTAGTTTAATCCTTCTATTCTTTCTCATGATTTTTACCTCAAGTTTAACTGGGGGTTATTCCTCTTAAATCCTTGTGTTCATTTATCTTTATTTTTCTCAATTTCACGTAGTCGCAGTTTGGCTCTATCACGTTCAATTTCTTAAGTGAAGGAAAATTTTTGATAGAAGCTATGGCAGTAAAGTTCGAGATTGAGAGTTTCAACAGAAGTAATTTCACGCTGTGGAAAATGAAGATAAAGGTGATCTTAAGGAAAGACAATTGCTTGGAAACAATTGGATAAAGCCCCGCGAATATCTATGATGATAAGTGGAATGAGATGGATGGCAATGCAATTACTAATATACATTTAGCACTTAACTGATGGAGTGTTATCTAGTGTGGTAGAAAACAAAAAGGCAAAGGAGATATGGAATACTCTGATAAGACTGTATGAGGCCAAATCCCTTCACAATAAGATCTTCTCAAAAAGAAGACTTTATACTCTTCAAATTGCAGAATCTACATCAGTGAATGACCACATTAACACTATGAATACTCTATTATCTCAACTTACAATGTTTGGTCATAAAACAGAGGCAACTGAATGTGCAGAACTTCTACTTCAAAGTCTACCTAATTCATATGATCAACTCATCATCAACATGACGACAACGTCCTTATGTAATCTCTCTTCTTTGATGAAATTGCTGCTGCAATATTGGTTAAAGAGAATAGGCGGAAAACAAGAAAGATAGGTAGGTAATTCTATGGCAAGTGGACGCTCTATTGATGACGTGAGGGAGATCATGGGAATGTAGCTCTAGGGAGAGTCAGAATAGTGGTAGATCAGAATTAGTAAACAAGAAGAATTACAGTTGCTGCAATCGTAGAAGCAAAGGAATCTTAAAAGGGATTGTCGGAGTAAAAGGAAGAGTGAAATTCATGAGCCATCAAATGCTCAGGGATGTGTAGTTAATATGTCAGAAGATGATGAAGTTCTATGCAACGAGATAACACTAGCTATTGAAAGCAGTGAACGGTTGATTGATGTCTGGGTTATGGACTCAGGTGCGAGCTAGCACATGACCTCTAAAAGAGAATGGTTCCATAAATATGAACCAAACTTAGGAGGATCTGTTTAGTTGGGTGATGATTATCCATTGAAAATTGTTGGGAAAGGTACTTTCAAAATAAAAAATGTTTGACGATACAGTTCACACTCTTTAGGAGGTATGACCTGTAAAGGACCTATAGAGAAATCTAGTATCTTCGGGACGAATAGATGTTCTTGGATGTGAGATCCGTAGTAAAAATGGGATCATGGAAATTATACGAGGCACGATTGTGCTATTGAAGGTGAAAAGAATAGTTCAAACCTATTCATGCTTCTAGGAGAAACAGTACAAGGAGGTGATGTTTATGTTGTGCCAAATAGCAAAGGAGAAGAGTTAACAATGATGTGGCATCTCAAACTAGGCCAAATGTTAGAATAGGGTTTGAAGATTCTTTCCGATAGGAAGCTGCTTCCTTGGCTCAAATCAATAAATCTACCTATTTGTGAGCAGTGTGTTAAAGTAAGTAGAAAGAACATAATGAAATTTGGCGTATCTAATGCCCGAAGTAAATGCATTCTAGACTTGATTCTTTCTAATGTTTGGGAATCACCGAATACATCATTGGGAGGAGCAAAGTACTTAGTGTCCTTAATAGGTGATTATTCCAAGAGATGTTAGGTGTACCCTATCAAGAGGAAGTTAGATGTATTTTAGTATTCAAAGATTTCAAAGTCCAGGTGGAACTTGAATCTAGGAAAAAGGATCAAGTGTTTGAGGACGGATAATGGAAGAGAGTACATATATGGCGAGTTTATTGCATTCTGTAAGCAAGAAGGTATCAAAAGATAGTTCGCAGTGGCATACACTCTGCAGCCATTATGTACTGGTAGAGATGATGGTCCTGACTGATATTGAAAAGATATGAGCTATGTTGAGAACGGAATACCTACCCAACTCATTCTATGTAAAGGCAGCCAAACTCATCTATTTTGTGATAAATCGATCTCCATCAACAACAATTAAGATGAAGACAATGATTTCGATGTAGTGCAAGTCAACTGATTACTCTAATATGCATCCATTTGGATGTCCAATGTACATTATGCATAATGCTCAAGAAAGAATAATATTGGATCCAAAATCCAGGAGATGTTGATTCTTTGGATATACTAACGGTGTAAAGGGGTATCGCCTATGGGATCCCACAACTCACAGAATTAATGTTAGTAGGGATGTTATCTTTGTAGATGATCAGCTACAAAGAACATATGGAGATGATATCACATCAAAGGAAAGTTCATAGACTAAAATAGTGCAGGTGGAGAATTATACAATATGAGAAGATTCAATTTCTTCTGAAACATCAATAGGCACGAGGTACAAGGACCAGTCGATTCTGAGGCCCTAGAAGTTTGTCGATCAACTCGTGAGAGAAGACTACCAACTTGGCAATCATAGTATGTTATAGAGGACAGTGTTGCATAATGTCTTCTAACAAAGGATATAGAGCCAACAACTTTTCAGGAAGCTACAAGCAGCTCAAATGTAACTCTGTGGATGACAATAATGTAAGAAGAGATTGAAACTCTTCACAATAATAAGACATTACAATCAGTTACATTACCAAATGGAAGGTAAACCAATGGTAACAAATGGATCTACAAGATCAAGGGAGATAGCAATGATCAAGTGAACAGTAACGTGCAAAATTTGTAGTCAAAGGATATGCTCAGAAAGAAGGTATCGACCTAAATGAGATATTCTTCCCAGTGGTTCGACATATAACAGTCAGTATACTCTTGGATTTTTGTTCTACATTTGACTTATATCTGGAGTAGTTAGATGTTAAAACTACATTTCTTCATGGAGGACTTGAAGAGGAGATTTACATGCTCCAATCAGAAGGTTTTACTGAAAAAAGGCAGGGAGAACTTCGTTTGCAAGTTAAACAAATCTCTCTACGATCTCAAATAGGAGCTAAGGTATTGGTACAAGAGATCTGATTCCTTCATAATGAGTATTGGGTACAATAGACTCAGTTTAGACCATTGTGCATACTAAAGAGGTTTAATGGTAATAATGATTACACTATCTTGTTGTTGTACTTGGATGACTTATTGGAAGCAGACCCCAATAAAGACTGAGTCCAATAAATGAAGAAACAGTTGGCTAGGGAGTTATAGAGTTTGATAAGAAGAGCTTGGATCTAGCAAAAAAGATTCTAGGGATGAAGATTTATCAAGATGGAAATAACATGAAGACCTGGCTTTCTTAGAAGAATTATTTAAGAAAATTTTGTGACGCTTCAACATGCAAGACTGCAAGCCAATTTCTACTCCACTTCGTGTTAATTTCAAGTTAATCTCAAATACGTGCCCTATAAATGAAGCAGATAGGATGGATATGTCTCGAGTACAATATGTATTAGCAGTGGGAATTATGACATTTGTTGTGATATGTACAAGACCAGATATTGTACAAGCAGTGGGAGTGGTTATTCCGTTCATGGCGAATCCTGGTAGAGAGCATTGAGATATAGTAAAGAGGATTCTAAGATATATTAGAGGAATCTCAAGTGCTGCATTATGTTATGGAGGATAAGATATAACTATTAGGGAATATGTTGATTCATATTTTACTGGTAATTTCTGATAAGTGTGCTTTACAAACTTATTTTGCTTTTAAATCGACAAGCTAATTGACTAATTGAGCAAATTTCTACTTATAAATTGTTTTTATCTTGTACAATTAGGTACAACCTCAATTGAAAATAAAATAGACAAGATTGACGAGCAATTGAGCTGAAAGAGAAGCAAATTTGATGTCCAAGGACCTAATTGAAAGAAATCAAAAGTTCGAGGACTCAATTGCAACATCTCAGGAAGTTGAAGGATTATAAGTGCAAATATTTTGGGGGTGTGTTTGTAATGAAAGTCAAAATTGGAGGATCAAGTTGAAGGAAATCAGAAGATGAGGGACCTGAACCCAAAATAAGGGGATTGATTGTGCAGGCTACACTACGCGACTGCATGGTTGCTGTAACCGCGTGATTTTGCATCCACACAACAAATGGACAGAGTCCATTCTTCGCTACTTGCGCGGCCACGAGCTTCTGGCTTGCGTGATCGCGCATGCCATTTTCAGCTCAGACCAGAAATCAATTTATGATTTTATTATTTTTTTCACCTTAGGGTGTGTTTGGCTCAGCTTGTACGCGTTTTGAACCTCTTTTAGGCCAATTTTTTGTAGAGTATGTATACTCCACTTCTCCTCATTTCAATCAAAGCCCCAAATCCCAATTTTCTCTTCCAAACCCTTGGCCTCTCTTCCCTTTTCTTGTTCTTTCTTTTATTTTCTTTGTTTTCTCTACTTTATAATTTAGTTTGTAGTTTTTTTTTTTTTTTTTTTTTTTTCAAGTTGCTAGTCTCCATTGAAGCTAGTAAGCAAAAAGTGTGATGAAGATTCAAAGCGTTGTTTAAGAAATTTTGGAGCAAAAATCAAGGGAAGTGATTTATTTCATTATCTTGTATTTTAATCTTTGGTTTCTATATTTTGTGATGTATTTTATAAGCCTCAACTTTTTTGCAATATTTATACAATAGGCTAGTTATTTTATGTTGGGATGATTGATGTAGCTTAACTTAGTTTAAGTAATTTTAATGTCTGTTTATTAATTTTGAGCTTATTTCTTGTTTGTTTTTTATTGAGATTATTTCATGTGTTTGATTGATCTTCAAATATATGTTTTGTGAAGTGTGTGATAATCAAGAGATATTGTTCATTTTAGACCAAATAACAAATGTCCTAGGTATTAATTTAGGAGATAGAAATATACTCCTATTCGTAGGTGATCCATTGAGCTATTTTCACAAAGAGTTAATGCAATTGATTGTGTTTTAATCGATATAGAGATATAGTAGATTATACCAATTGATTAGGGTTAATTTCACTCGAGAGAGGTAATTAGATAAATTTGAAAAATTATGTCTAACATTGTAAGTGGGTAATTTGTTAATTTCCATGTGTTGAGAAATTACTTAAGCGAGAGTTAAGTGAAATCATGAATTCCAATTATTTTATCTTCCATTCTCCTTATTTTAATTTAGTTTAAAAGTAGTTTCTTTAATTTGGAAATTACAAAATTCCAACTTTTTATTGTGTGTTTCATTTGCTAAGATTAAATCAACTAGAGTGCAAATTGAGTATATATTCCTTGTGTGATCGACAATCCGTACTCAAAAAATCCATTTTATTACTTGTACTTGACTTGTTCGCTTTCGGTACACACTTTTAGCGAACAATTTCAATAAAAGAAAATCCACTACGGACTATGTGTTTAACTTGCAAGAGGAGCTTAAGATGGGTTTCAAAACTGCAAATAGTTTTTATTTATCAACGACCAAAGCATGTAACATAGCGGATACGTAAGATTGTAAGGAAGTTATTTGGATCAAAGGTTACTGGAGGAACTCAGGTGCAAACAAGGAAATATCTCATTGTTTTGTGACAGTCAGTATGTCTTGCATATTGCTAAGAATTCAGTCTTTCATTGAAGAACAAAGCACATAGGAGTGCAGTTTCGTTTTGTACAGAAAGTAGTGGAGAATTGAAGTGTGGAAATGAAAATGATACATGATAAGTGTGTTTTTACACACTTATTTAGTTCCTAAATTAGCACTTTAATTGACAAATTGAGCAAATATCTACTTATAAATTGTGTTTATCTTGTACAATTAGGTACAAACTCAATTGGAAAGCAAATGGACAAGATTGGAGTGCAATTGAGCTTAAAGATGAGCAAATTTGACGTTCAAGGACCAAAGTGAAAGAAATCGAAAGTTTGAGGACTAAATTGCAACATCCCAAAAAGTTGAGAACCAAGGTTTACTACTCAAATTCAAGGAGAAAATCACAATAGAAAGTGAAATGATTGCTTAATTGATGAATTTGAGTGAAGATGGATCAATCGCACACAAAAAGTAAAGTTGGGGACCAAAGTGCACAAGTGTCAAAGGTTGAGGACTTGGGATGAAAAATCAAAGTTGAGGGACTTGGCAGCAGTTTAAAATCTGATTTCATATTTTTCCAAAGAAGTATTGAGCTGGGCACATAGATGAAGAGAAAAATAGAGTTTGGGGACCATTTTGCTCAACTTCCAAAACTCAAGGACCAAATGTGCAATTTTAGAGAGACAAGGACAGGAGAGCATGGCTGGAACGTGCTTACTGCTGGCAGCATGGGCAGATGATGGAGAGCATGGGAAAAAGCAGGCTGGACAGAAACTGCAAGACTAGAGGCTGATGTTTTGAATCTATATATACACACAAACAGAGAGAAGGAAAGAGGGAGCATATAGGAAAAGCAAAGGAACCGGGGGCTGGTGACAGCAGCCACTAAGTGTAATTTGCTGGAGTTATAAGATAGATAGATAGGCAGAAAGAGGAAGAGAGGGGAGAAAAACCAGTGGCTGCTGCAGGCTGGGAACAATGCCTTGCTGCTACTGCTGCTGTTGACCGGAAGAAGACACTGCTGCTGGAGGGAAGGAAGCTGTTGGTGCAATAGCTGGTTGCTGCTAGTTAGGGGGTGCTGATTCTGGAGGAACTGCTGTTGCTGGAGCTGGTTATTAAGGAAGCTGCTGCCTGGTTCAACTGATGCTGAAGAGGTGCTGCTGCTGCCTTTGCTGTATTGCTGGTACTGCTGGGATTTACTGCTGATTGTTGATGCTGATGCTGATGCTGAAGAGGTGCTACTGCTGCCTTTGCCGTATTGCTGGTACTGCTGGGATTTACTGCTGATTGCTGATGCTGAAGAGGTGCTGTTGCTGCCTTTGCTGTATTGCTGGTGCTGGGTTGCCGTGGGAGAGTAAACTGAAGGGGACTGCTGCTGTTAAGGAAATAAGCTGCTGGTTCTTTTGCAGCTGCTAGTGAGTGAAGTGCAGGCTGCCTGCTGTGCTTGGACTGGTGAAAAGAAGTTCTGGTTCTGCTGCAGCTGCTGGAATTTGGAGCTGAGAGGAGAAGCAAAGCTGATGCAGGCTGATTTTGCTGGTTCAGGCTGGTGACTGGTGGAGCAGACCAGGAAGCAGTTAGTTGATGCTAAGAAGATTGAGGAAGATGAAAGGTTCAATGCAGAAACATTGCAGGGACTGAAATGGACATAAAATGATGATGGGGACTGAAATGCACTTAACCAAAAGTTGGAGGACCTTGATGCAATTTCCACACTACTTCAAACTCCGGGTTTTTATTTGTACTGCTTAATGTTATTTTTATTTTCTTCCATCATGTTTAGCTAATTTATTGTGTTGGGATTTATGGAATGAATTTAACCTAGCTTGGATTAATTTTAATATTTGCTATTTGATTAAATGCTTATTTCATGTGTGTTTGTTATTGAGATTATTACATGTGTTTGCTTGATCACCAAATATGTGTTTTGTGAAGTGTATGATAATCGAGAGATATTATGCATTTTAGACCAAATAACAAATGCTCTAGGTTCTTGTTAAGGATAGAGATATACCTTAAACCCTAGATGATCCATTGAGCTATTTTCACAAAACGTTAATGCAATTGATTGGGCCTTAATCGACATAGAGATATAGTAGGTTAGACCAATTGATTAGGGTCGATTTCACTCGAGAGAGGTAATTGGCTAAGCTTGGAAAATCGGGTCTAACATTGTAAATGAGTAATTTGTTAATTTGCATGTTGAGAAATTAATTAGGCGACGGTTAAATGAAACCATGAATCCCAACTACGTTTTATCTTTCATTTTTCTTATTTTAATTTGGTTTCAAATTAGTTTCTTTAATTTAGTATTTTCCAAAACAAACTTTTAATTGTGTGTTTCTTTTATTGTTAGAATTGAATTAATTAAAGTATTATAATCTAAAGTAAACATTCCTCGTGGGATCGACAACCTGGACTCAAAAAGTCCACTTTATTACTTGTACGCGACCCGTGCGCTTGCGGTACACTATTTTGAGCGAACAAGTTTTTGGCGCCGTTGCCGGGGAATGTTTTTACTTTGATTATTACTTTAGTTAATTTTAGTTTTAACAATTTGTAATTATTTTGTTTTATGTTTTATTTTGTTAACCACCACAATTCTAATCTTTCTTGTGTTTGGTTTTCTTTCTATGTATATTTGATTCTAACATTGGCAAAATAGGAAAGCAATTGCAATGAACAATCTCGACATGGGTGATGAATACATGCTTGAAGAATATTCAAGTTGTGAAATTTGTTACAAGATGCATTGTAATGGACAATGCTTGTATTCGGGAAATAGTTTGCTTACGTCAAAACTTATTGGGTTTAGACAATATTTGAAATACCGAAAACAAGCAATTGAAACTTCGGATGTGAGTTACATGCTCTTGGGAGATTGTGTACCGGATGATTGGGATGAGGACATCACTCTTGTAGGAGATGGTCCTCCATTATTGAATGAGAAGGTACTTGCAAAGTATTACAATAAGCTTGCCAATTTGGATGAAGATGATATGCTAATGGGGGATGCCATGTATTGGGAGGGATTCCAAATGTGGGGGTATAACCCACTCTTGGGAATTAATAGGAAAAACTTGCCGTTGCCCATGGATTCAAATTTTGGATCGGTCATTCAATCCGAGGAGACGTCAACTAAAGAAGATGAGCTTGAAGATAATGACAATTTAATCACACAAGAATCACAAGAGGAAGTGGCAATTAATGAGGAAGGGATCAAATCAAATTCTCTCAACTTCATTGATTGTTCAATAATTGATTTTGTGATTAAGCCACTTGAGGAGGAGCAAGTCTACATTGTTGAGTTTGAATTGGATAGAATAGGCAAGTCCCATGATACTGAAAAGGGCAAAGTGCAAGTGTTTCGAACAAATGAAGAGTGGGGAAAAGTCAAAATAAGCAAAATGGGCAGGACATAAAAAGCTTCATTTAGAGTGCCATGAAGTGCTTATGCGGAGAGTCGAGCTAATGACTTTAAAATAAGCGCTTAATGGGAGGCAACCCATTCTCTATCCTTTACTTGCTTTATTTTTATTTTTTGCATATTATTTACCTTCTTGCATTTTATTTACATTTTTGCAAATAAGTTAGCTAGGTCAAATCTCTATCTTCCATAATTATTTTCCTCAAGTTGGGTATTGTGAAATAGCTCTAATACATTCTCATTTAATTCTAGCATATACTCATATCAAACTTTCAAAGTCAAAATTTGCTTAAAACTCATTTTTAAATCACTTGGTTCATATTGTCTTTTATCTTCAAGTGTGATTTAATATTGATGTGGATGGGCAAATTACATTGGATTTATGAGTTAGAATTGAGATGATGAATGTAATTTAAATTTTTGGATCATCACCACTTATTATCTACTCTTTTCTTGTGTTTTCATAGGATGCTCACAAGGTATTCGGTGAAATGCCTCATTAGAGAAAATTGTGCTCAATCGATTGGAGGTTTCAACACAAGTTTGGGGGTGGATTGTTGGTGATTGCGATGAGAGTTTCACATGCCCAAGACTACTTATTAGTGCCCCACCACTTCTTGGGATGTCTAGTAACTTCTTTCCTCTTACTTTGATTCTATTTTACACATTGAGGACAATGTGCATTTCAAGTTTGGGGGTGATTTCATATTGTGTATTGACATGTTAGATAGCTTTGCCGTGGCCAGGATTACTTAGATGTTTAAAATTGTTATTGATTCATGATTTATGACCAATATGCTACTTGTGTCTACTTTTACAAAATGCTTATCCATGCAAGATCATATTTATCTTGAGCACAATAGTCATGATTGATTGTTGGTGAAGTTTAGGAATTGTTGAAGGGTGAAGAAGTTAATGGAGTAGAAGAACTAGGTTGTGAGCTTGTATTGTTAATTTTTATCAACCTATCAAATATTTCCTAATGCTCTAAATCTCTTGATCCTATTGTAAGACAAGTTTGGGGGTGGTCGACCCGGTAAAGGAGACGGTCTAGGCGTGTGGTGATTCCATGCATGTTGGAAATAAATTTTGTGTGGATTGTATTTCGCCAAGTATAAGCTAAGTAATGACCGTATGCTAAAGTTCTAGCCCATTTTAATTTTTGCATTGCATTGCCCTATCTCGAAGCCTTTTTGACTCGAGTAATTAAGCCCGTAGGAGTATCTTGAAACTTGGTGCCTTAAGTTTGAGACTTGGGAGTCATCGGCTGAAAGCTCGCTACATGGGTCAATTAGAAAGCTTAATGAGTAGGGTACTCACACACACACTTAAAAAAAAAAAAGCACATTATCATTGCATTCGCTTAATAAGTCTACCCCACTTCGTAGCCTTTTTGACTCGAGTTAATAAGTTCGTAGGGGTATTTTGAAACCTGGTACCCTTTGATCTAAAAAATCGGGGAGTTGCCGACCTAAAGCTCGCTACATGGGTCAATTAGAAAGCTTAAGGGAGTGGGGAAGACACGAGTATTCATCATGCTAGTTGTTAAAAATCATGCATTTGTACTTGCATAAGGGCTTAGATGAATAGTGGGTTTGAATTGCTTAGTATAAACTTGAATGTCGAAGCACTCATTAGTGGAGAGTCACTGCATTTCTAGGTTGTCGAGATTGTCGGTAAAACACACCCAAACTAGAGTGAAAAAAGAAAAGAGTGATTTGAGAGTAACCTCTAGAATTGCATCCCGGGAGAGGAAAGAAAAATATGTATTGGGGGATGAATGTCACGAGTGGGAAAGGAAAGAATTGACCACTAATGGTGGGTTAGTTTTGACTTGAAACCTCTTTACCCATCAATATTCTCGAAACTTAATTGACAATTGAAAGTGACTATGCACACACACACCGATCGAACATCGGATAAGCTAAACTTCTTTTTTGTAGCATTATTTGGAATCATACTTTTGAATTGATTATACAATTTTGCACTCATGAGTAATTTGCAAGTCATCTAACATTGTTGATCTATATTCCATATTACTTGATTGCACTAGTAGATAATTTTGCTCATTTGCTAAGATTAAATCAACTAGAGTGCAAATTGAGTATATATTCCTTGTGTGATCGACAATCCGTACTCAAAAAATCCATTTTATTACTTGTACTTGACTTGTTCGCTTTCGGTACACACTTTTAGCGAACAATTTCAATAAAAGAAAATCCACTACGGACTATGTGTTTAACTTGCAAGAGGAGCTTAAGATGGGTTTCAAAACTGCAAATAGTTTTTATTTATCAACGACCAAAGCATGTAACATAGCGGATACGTAAGATTGTAAGGAAGTTATTTGGATCAAAGGTTACTGGAGGAACTCAGGTGCAAACAAGGAAATATCTCATTGTTTTGTGACAGTCAGTATGTCTTGCATATTGCTAAGAATTCAGTCTTTCATTGAAGAACAAAGCACATAGGAGTGCAGTTTCGTTTTGTACAGAAAGTAGTGGAGAATTGAAGTGTGGAAATGAAAATGATACACACCAAAGAAAACTTAGCAAATACTTTGACAAAAGCAATCAACAATGACAAATTTGTATGGTGTAGATCCAATTATGGACTAACAGAGACATAAATAGCTTGGAGATGGCAAGTGATGTGTGTTAATCGCAAGTGTACGATGTCGCATCCAAGTAATAAAGTGGACAAAGAAGTCCGGATTATTATCTCATAAATATTAATATTAATTACCAAAGGTGTTCCAATTTCCACTTATTTGAATGACAAATGATTGAGATTGTGATGAATTTAATGATTAAATTTAAAGCAAATAAACAATAAAACAAATTTGTTTTTAATCAATGAATGAAAAGTTGGGATTTCATGAGTTCACGTAGTCAATACTATTAATTCCATCGTTTAAGTTTTAATCTACTAATGTGATCAGTCGAGTTCACTTATGCACGTGAAATCTCCCTCTCGGGCTTAAATCAACTCTAACTAATTAGTCAACCATGATTCTAGATAGCAGGTTGTAGTGATTAGGTGCATGGAATACAAGAACTCAATTAAAGACCACAATAACAACAAACGTGATGTGATCTCGTTCGTGAACACGACTAAAGCATGAAAGAAATGCAAGAAAGTTCTGAACCAGGTTTTGATGTAGACGGGAGAATCTTGACCCAAATTTCATGACGCAAGAATTGGACAATGCGGAAGAAAGAACCAAGATGTATGAAACGCTACAAGGAGTTGTCTAATTTCCTTGGTAAGTTTCTGATTTTGAATGCCACAAATATTCATAAATATTTGATGAGTTCGCATGAACGCCACAAAAATCAATCTTGATAAGTTCTAGGAAAATAAAGGAATCCACCTTTAATTTATTGAATCCTCAATAAAAATGTTTATTAAAACCAAAAATAACTATTACAATGAATGAAAATGTAATAAATAAGTAAAAATGGAATAAAACAAACCCTAGCCGCTATAGGGTAAGAAAAATAAACCTAACATAATTAAAAATGAAATTTAACTTAAAATGCGCAAAAACCCTAAACAGGAAAAAGAAAACATAATTATTCAAATTATGGAAATATTGTAAAATCTCGTCTGCATAATTGACTTGCTGTTTTAAAATCCCAAACGAAGGAATTTGAATTTAAGTCAATGCGCTTAGGGGCTTTAGCTCATGAGCTCAATGGCCCATTTCTACTTTAAAAAGCATATATTATGCATCAGATTCCGACATGGTTGACTGAACTGCACTTTTGTTTGGCTTGAATACTTGAATTTCCCGTCAAGCCCACTACGATTCGCATCATTCCCTCCTTCTTCAGGATGATTCATCCCGTATCATAGCTTTGTTCATAATGTACCACTACACCTCTTGGATCAAACTGAAATCCTTTGTTTCCATGCTAGAGGACCAACCAATAGTACCACATTACTTGAATTGCATAAACGGCTTGAAATGTGAGCTTCCTTGGCCATATGTGGTTTGGCTCAAGCTTCTAATTATTGTCAACCTGCAAGAAAGATTCAAATAAAATGAGGTGGGAAATGTTAGTTTCATAAAGTACAAGGTATGGATCTTTGTACTCATGATGAATCATCGCCTCCAACTCTTCTTTGGAAACCACTAGGCTCTTCTCTTCACCTCTTTCCTCCTTTGCAACTTGTTGCTCAATTTTTTTACTCTCAAGCTCAACCACATTTTCTAACTCCACATCTTCATCAACATTTTCATACACTTCCTCATCACTACCCAAATGTGGATCTTCCACTTTAAAGTTCAAATTTTGAACTCCTGCCCAAACTTCCAATTCATGCACCTCCTCATAAAAATTTAAATTCTTGTCCATTCGCCTCTTTACTACCCAATTCCCTAATTTCTACCTCAATTTTTGGATTTTTTTTCAACTATTTCTATTTTCAACTTTTGCACATCTTCTTCAATAATTTTATTAGCAATCACCTCCTTACTATCCAACTCCTCCTTTTCTTCCTCAAATGTTGGAGTTTGTTCAACTACTTCTAACTTCAATTCTTGCTCCTCCTCTTTAATGTTTTTTTTTTTTTTTTAATCTTCCCACTCATTTTTCATTCCTCCCTTCTTCTTCTCAATTTTCCCATCTCCTATTATACCTCCTTTCACTTTCTTTCTTTACCTTCCTCAAATCTTCAAGTGATTCCTCTAATGTCAACCCATATAGTGTGCATGTTTTTCCTTTTTTAAGGAATCTGTATATGTGCATACTCTTATCATAAACAGCCTCCCTCCTACCTCTCCATGGCTTTCCCAACAAAATATGACAAGACTTAATGGCACTACATCACACCATACTTCATCACTATATCTTCCATTGGTAATAGTCACTAGAACTTGTTTGGTGACTTGGAACTCTCCAAACTCCCTCATCCATGATACCCTATAAGGTCTATAGTGCAGTATTAGAACAAAATTAGTGAAGCACTCTCTATCAATTGCCAAACTACACAACTTATGACCCACATAACATCTAGTTTTGAAAATATAACTTGGATCACCATCCATCCCTTTATGTGATTTCAATAATTCAACAAAACTCAAAATAAGAGGATTTAGACAACAAATACCAAGAAGAATTGGATAGGAGTATTAAGATATTTAAGGGAACTCGAAAAAGTGGTTCTTGAATTTTGGAGTGACCCCTTTGTGGAACTTTCCGAATAAAAAAAATTAATTTTTTTGATGATTTTCTTGGATTAAAAACTCAAGAATATGAAGAACATGAAACAAAGACTTGAAATAAAAACAGGATATGAATGATTTTTATGTGGCAAATTTATGATAAACACATAAAAATCAAATTAGGATAGAATCAAAGTTTTGATGTAGACGGGAGAATCTTAATACAAACTTCACGATGCAATAATTTGACGATGCAGAAAAAAGAACCAAGATTTTCGAAATGCCACAAGGAGCTGTCTAATTTACTTGATAAGTTTCTGATTTTGAGCGCCACAAATATTCATAAATATTTGATAAGTTTGGATGAACGCCAAAAGAATCAATCTTGATAAGTTCTAGGAAAATAAAGGAATCAACCTCTAATTTATTAAATCCTCAATAAAAATATTTATTGAAACCAAAACTGACTATTACAATGAATGAAAATGTATAAGCAAAAAGGAATAAAACAAACCCTAGCCGCTATAGGGCACAAAAATAAACCTAACATAATTAAAAATGGAATTTAACTTAAAATGCTCGAAAACCCTAAACGGGAAAAAGGAAACATAATATTCAAATAATAGAAATATTGTAAATTTCTGTTTGCATAATTGACTTGCTGTTTTGAAGCCCCAAATGAAGGAATTTAGCTTTAAGTCAGTGCGCTCAAGGGTTTTAGCCCATGACCTTAGTGGCCCGTTTCTACTTGAAAAACATATATTATGCATCTGATTCCGATATGGTTGACTGGACTGTACTTTTATTTGGCTTGAATACTTGAATTTCCCATCAAGCCCACTATGATTCCCATCAAAACGTATATCTCTATCGCTCGTTCAATTACCGAATTTTATTCTTAGAAATAGGTCATTAGCTGACCTCTCGAATTATGAAAATGACCCATTAAATAAATGAATTAGTGGCCAATTAATTCATGTATTAATCACAAAATAAAACCACCACATGAAATCAATACGTAAAACTTGAACAATGTAATTAAAAGCGAAAAACTACGCTACATCGTTAATCCCAATAAATAGTTTAGTTGTTCATAATGAAAATAATCAAAACACAGTAATGATCAAAATTAAACATCATGAGTAAATAAAATTAACAAAGAAGAGAACTCTTGCACTAAGAAGTTGTTCTCTGTTGCTAATCCTCTATGCTCACTCATTTTCCTCCAAATACGCCTCCAAGTTTTTCATGAGAGAAACTTGAATTATGCCTCTTGAATATGTTCGCAAAGGTCCCCTTTACGTGCATGATAGGTTGCTTATACAGATTTTCTAAGAAATCAACGTAAAAAAAGACTAAAAATCACGTATGGGCTTTTCTCCCACTGGGCCGGATAAGTGCGCAGTTGCGAAGTTATAGAAATGGTGGCCGCGCAGGTGTCCAAAAAGTGGTTCTGTTATTTTGATAATTATCGAGCGGCCACCAAGTTGAGAAGCCGTGGCTGCATAGTAGAAACTCTTCAGCGTAATTTCATCTTTTCCATGAGTTTAAGTAGTTCCCTGGACTTTATTTACACGTCAGTACTTCATCTTTTGATTGCAACAATTAAGCCCCTGAACTTTCCAAACACTTCAATTATTCTTCCAAACTTTAATCCATCTATAATTAAGCCCTTGAATTCTAATTTCTTCCACTTAGCTCCTCTTGGAATTCCCAATTGATGATATCAACATCTATTTTGCCCTTTTTAGCTCCAAATGACTTCCAGTTGTGCATTATTTCACTCCAATGCTTCGTTCTTTTGACTTTGGGGATATTTCTGCAATGTAAACAAATAGAAATAATTATGTGGAATTTATTCAAGAATGACAATGAATTATTCTAATTAAGAATATTTAAAGAAGTGTGCTCCCTAAAATTGTGCACCGCAAGCGCATGGGTAGCGTACAAGTAATAAGTGGACTTTTTGAGTTCGGGTTGTCGATCTCACAAGGAATGTATACTTAAGTTACACACATTAGTTAATTTAATTTTAACAACGAAGTCAAACAATAAATTTTTGGGTTGTTTTTGTGAATGCAAAATTTAAACAAACTAACTTTAAATTCTAATAACAATAAGGAACATGGAATTTTAAAAAGTTGGGATTCATGATTTCGCTTAAACAACACTTAATTAATTTACATTTTGTAAATAAAATTAACTACTAAAGATAAATAAATGCAAGATAATAATCATAAATCAAAGTACACAATATTAAAAGACAATAATCATAAATTCAAATACTCAAAAATAAATAAACTTAAATTAACTAAGTGAAGTTAAGTAACACCAATCATCCCTACAAAATACTATTTAACCCATAATAAAATAAAATAACACTTAATAACTAACATAATAATTTCAAAAACAAGCTAAATAAGAGATTAAAAACAAGTTAACAGAGAAAACTCCTCTTGATTAAGTTCTTGAAGTGAAAAATCCAAGATTTATTCACTTTAAATCAAGTTTCTCCATTATCTATCAATATCTCCAATAACCCAATACAAAGCTTTAAACAAACCATAAATGCCATGAAAATTTTAGGTGAAAAGTTAGATAAACAACAATAATAATAAATTCTAACAACAACAATAAGCTTGAAATGGAAGAAAAACTACTAAAACATGAAAAACATTAATTAAACATTGCATTAAAATATAAAAACTAAGAGAAAAATACAAGAGAAAATTAAAAGGAGGCAAGACTTTCATAAACCCTAGTTGAATGAGGTTGAATCTATTTATAGGTGCTTAAAATTGACCCAAAATACTCAAAAATTGCTAGAATCCGCGTGAAACAGCAATCTAGATCGAACTAGGTCGGCCGGGTTAACCTGGACGGGCCCAATTATTATTATTATTTTTTTGATAAACTGCACCAAGTGATCTCGCGGTGATAATTTTCGTGAGCCATATGGTTCTGTCCCATTTTCATGGCTGAACCGCCCGCCACCTGGTTCGAACCACGTGTTCGCACTATAACACCCAGGCCAAGAAAGCACAAAAGAAATTACAGGTACTACTCATACCAACAAGGTGCACCTTCTTTTCCGGAAGTCCATCGTTACAAATTCCACAATTAAGCGTGCTTGGCTTGGAGAAATTCTAGGATAGGTGACCTCTTGGGAAGTTTTTTTGGAGAGCGTGCGATTGAGGACAAAATATGCTGAAAAGACTCATGTTGGTACAGTGGGGACAGTACGTCGTCATCTAATGGTTGGGACAGTCCGTCAAGTGGGACCCGATCGTTACACTCGTTGTTCGACTGGGTTAAATTTTTGCAGCTTGGTCCTTTTGAAATTGCAATGAGGTCCTTCATCTTTCAATGCTAATCAATTTAGTCCCCCAATTTTTTAGATTTATTTCAAATAGGTCCTTCAAAATTGCACTTGAGGTCCTTCAACATTTGGAATTTTCCAATCTGGCCCCTGGATTAATTGTACAGCAGGTTCGATGCCTTACCAAAAGTGACAAAATGGTCCCCAAACTTTCAATTTCAACATAATTTGCACTCATTTTGTGAATTTTAACCTCAAACTTGGATTTTAACCTATTTAAATACAAAATATGCATAAATTAGTAGATAATTGCACAAGATATTCCAAAATATTCTAATTTAAAGGTATAAAAAGTGTATAAAAATGCACTTAACAAAGTGTATAAAATACACTTATCAAATACCCTCAAACTAGAATTATTGTTCGTCCTCAAACAATCTAGAATTAAACTAATGAATCAAAAATTGCAAAGTAGCAAATGTTTTTGTCGTGTCAACATGTTCACCATAAGCCTCAATAATCCAAATCATATCATACTTTAGAGTAGATTTTTGAACAACAAAATAAAAATTGTTCTAGTTATCTCATACCAGATTTTCAAGTGTGTATTTGTATAGCCAAGGTTAAACACATACTTATGCAAAGGTATACATAACACTGTGTAACTTGTTATGTAAAATTAATCCCAAATCCCATATGATCAATCTATGAATCATAAAGATTTTACTTTCATTGATCCTGGATGATCACAGCGAACTGCTTTTCTCTCACATCTCTGATTTTCATTTATAGTGGTTTCAAGACATATTTCATTTACATTTTTTCACACAAGATAGTCAAAATTAAAAATATGCATGCACAACAGATAATGGTAAATAATCTCTAATTCTACACCTTCGGTCTCCACAGTTTCAATCAACACGGCTTATACCATACACTTTTTCTTTCTTTTTATGGATATTTTTTTTCTTTTTATTGTCCATGCCCTTTATCATATTTGAGCAATAATGTTCTCATTTGTTTTTTATGTGACCCATTTAGCGAGTTTTGGGTCAGTGACTCCCATGTCAGACGACTTTAGGGAACCAGGTTCGGAGAACCACTCAAACTTAATTACCCGAGTCACAAAGGCGACAAAGAGACGTTAAATATGTTTGATTGTCTTATGTGTAAGTCCACTCTCCTTTAAGCTTTTTAATTGACCCATGTAACGAGTTTTAAGTTGATAGCTCCCAACTCAGTTGAGTTTAAGGTATATGGTTTCAAAACCATTACAAACTTACTTACTTGAGTCAAACCCACTACACATATGCTGAAGCTGACTAATTGTTCAATCTGACACCCATATAAAATCATTGAAGATGTCCTAGTGAAAGTAGAAAAAAATTATTTTCCCAGCTAATTTTGTGATCTTGGACATGGAAGAGGATAGCTGGATGCCACTAATATTGAGTCGACCTTTTATTGCCACTGGAAGATCATTAATTGATGTGGAAAAATGTAAGGTAAAATTTAGAGTGCACGACGATAGGTAACTCAGCATGAATCTACAAAAAAAAAAAAAAAAATATGTCCCCTGAAAGTCGTTTCAAAATAGAATAGATACCACACAACATGAGTAAAATTCTCGAGAATAAGGTGAAATCAAAAGAAAAATGTAGATATAGATCAAAAATTATAGGGTTCACAAAAATATGGAAGAGGAAGGAGATTTGCAAAGCTTGGAATTGTAAGCACTGCAAGACCCCAACAACTTGTTTCTGGAAACCATGACAACGTCTGCAAAACAGTTTAGCTCTAAACTATAAATTAAGCTCTTATTGAAAGGCAACCCAATCCTCTTACCATTTTATTTATTATGTTTTATTAATTTCTTTGCATGTAGTTTTTGTTTGTATACAGGTTTGATTAAAGAGTTAAAATTTATCTGTATTTTAAGTTTCACAGCATATAATCATGATTACTAGCTCATGTTTAAGCTTAGGAAGTGAAAAAGAAAAAAAAAAGGAAAAGATGTTTGGGAAGTTTTAATCACGCGCAACTAGGCACCTAAAAAATGGTTTAGCAAAAATTTAACCAAACGATAGCTTGGTTAATGTTTTCACGATTGCCTGTTGAAAATTCTTTCAACCTGAGCCTAATTTTATGTAATGATCGAAAATTTTCAAGTTAATTATTAAATAAATATTTTATTTCTCAATTCTCAAATAAAAACATGTCGTTATAATTTTTCCATGTTTAAATTTAAATGTGTTCGTCTAGTTAAGTCAACTATTTTCGAGTCAATGAAATAAATTTAAGTCCAAATCGATTTTTAGCTAAAAATTTGTTATTTTAAATGCAAATTATTTTTAAGTTCAAATCTGAAATCATTTTATTATCCAACTTATCATTTAAGAAGTGATATAGTACATGATATTCTAAACGAATCGTTATTCCTGTGTTTCAACTTATCACAATTTCAAACTTATTCTAAATCAGACGTTTCCATATCCAACGTTACACAATTTTATTCAAACTACATACTTCACATACCAGTTTTCAGCCTTCAACCGGCCAAATTTCACACACTGTCGTACCTCCAAGAATCGCCACAACCACCGGCAGCCACCTAGTTACCATAAACCGCTACCACCGTAGCCGACTGATGCCAACAACCTGCCTTAACCAAATTCACACTCGCGCGCACACGCATAACCACAACTGAGCTCACTGCCTTCTTCACCGGAACCAGCCACCACTATAAGTTGACTGCCACTTTAAACCCCAAGCAATCAGTCAACACCATCGCACAAACCCATCATCACCACTGTCCAACCGCAACCGCCACCTCCACCTCCAACCAAGTCGAACCCAAACTTTGAATCCTCAAACTCATCCAAAATCAAATCCAAAACCAATCAAGAACCAAGAATAAATTAAACTATAAACTTACCTCGATTCACCGGCCGAATACTCCCTGGAAAACCAAAGCCCAAATCCAAATCCCAAGCCTCGGTTTACTCTCGGTTTCGCACCACAAATTGCCCAAAACTTCACCTTCTGCCGCCCTCCACCAACTATCGTCGTCGCCCCTCCATGGCAGTGTCATCGCCTGAGAACGCTGGTGGAGGCACCCCTCACTCCTTCCTTCTCTGTTCGGTCCAAGATATAGAGAGAGAAAGGATTTGTTTTTATTTTAAATTTGATTTTTGTAAAGTTATTCTATATGCCCTCAGTTTTTAAAAGAGTTACTTAACTCTGCCCCAGCTTTTCGAAGGGTTTAAATTCAGTCCTTTCGTATTTTTAAATGTTATAAGTTTCAGCCCATCATTTTTTTATATCTTTATTTCAGCCCCTAAATATTTAAAGAGCATTTTAATTATCAGTCCCTAAGTTTCTAGAAATCCTATTTCAGCACCAAAACATTTCAAATTCAACTTTGTTAAATTTCAAATTAGTCCCTAAACTTTTAAATTCGTCCTAAAACTTTTAATTTCCAAATTACTAATTTAAGATTTATTTTCTTTTGGCTAGACGAAGTCACAAGAATAGTCTAAAAGCACTTTAGCTTCACATCCAGTTCAATTTCAAGAAAATTTCAAGACTTTGAGGTGGAGTTTACATTAAAGCAATTGTGGTTATTTTGTCCATATTATTTCTTGATGTGTTAGTTCAATTGTGATATAATGTTTCTATGTTTCAAAAGGTTCTCATGGACCATAAATAGGTCTGGGATCGAAAGTGGGTTCTTGGGTTGTCCACGGTGTACAGTTTTTTTAGCGCTACTAACATGTTGTCAGAGATCATATATAGGTCCGAGATCGATAGTAGGTCCTTGGGGTTGCTCCACAGTACACAAAGTTACAGAAAATTATTTTTTAAGCATGATATTCATAATTGAATTTGCATGTTTGGACTTAACTTGGACTGATTGTTGTATCTCCACTGAATATAATTCATTATGCTCACCCCCACTTTTTCCACCCTTCCAGGTTAAAGAGTTCAGCGATGTATGGCAATGAGCGGGGTGATCTTGGAATTAAATGACAATCCATTTAAATTTATATTTTTCTTTCAAAATAGTATATTTAGCAATCATTTTATATTTGTCAAATTAATTTCGAATCTTATTATTTTAAAAGTTTGACGATTCGTTCGTTATGTTTGATATTGAAAATTAAATTATTTCAATCAAATACGCTTCTGCAACTTATTTCTGGTTGTTATTTTTTTAGAAAAAAATATATATTTCGTATTTGACGTTTATTGAAAATGGTTATTTAAACGAAATTTAGACTTTAGTAGCGTTCCGAGTTAACAGAATTTGGAACGTTACATTTTATGCCAAATACAAGAAAAGTGGTAGGATGCCACCCCGTTCATCTTTTTGCAATTATAATCTCAATCTTGATCTTGGGTTTTCATGGATCCCTATGCTATTTGACAGTGTTTTGGCATGAATTTCACAAGTTGGGAAACCCTTAAACGTGTCTCAAGTCTGGTTTTTATAATTTCCCCTGAAACTTAGGTCAAAAAGAGGAAAATTCTGCTGAAATTCGAGAAAAAATCCAGCTGCGCAACTCAGGTTTTGCCCATGCGATCGCGCATCTTTAACTTGTGCGATCGCGCGGTTACTACTTTTGAATTCTACTTGATTCTGTGATGGTCATGCGATCATGCGGTTTTTTCTCTATGTGATCATGTGGCATAAAGTTTTAGTGCAGTTTCCATCTTTTGACATGCTATAAGTTGGTCCCCCATGGTTTTATTGCATAGCAAGTCCTTCAACTTCCGATTGGTACAATTAGGTCCCTGAATTTCTGATTTCTTCTTCGACTTCTTCAAATTGGCACCTTGATTAACCTCATTAACTCTTCATTTTCACAATTTGGTTCTTTTATCATCCAATTGACTTGTTTTTACTCTAATTCCTTTGCATTCTCAACTTTAGGGTACTTTCTGAAATATAAACAAATAACAACAAAATGAACAACAAATATTCTCAAACAAACATATAAAATCCTACTTTTATGATAGAAATAAGTGTATAAAATACACTTATGAAGACCCCCAAACTAGAACTATTGTTTGTCCTCGAACAAAATAAAACTAAACTATAAACAAAAAATGCAAATAACAAATATTTTTATTTTGTCGACTTCTTTACCATGAGCTTCAACAATTCAGATTAACAATTCACTTTAGCAAAGAAATATGAACAACATAAAAATATTTTCATCTATCTGATGCTTGACTTTATTGTGTGTGTGTGTGTGTGAATAGTCAAAAATCAAATGCAAACTCATGTAAAAATGCACTTGAAACTATGATTAATCATG
This sequence comes from Ligustrum vulgare, assembly GCA_963555705.1. Taxonomy (NCBI): domain Eukaryota; kingdom Viridiplantae; phylum Streptophyta; class Magnoliopsida; order Lamiales; family Oleaceae; genus Ligustrum; species Ligustrum vulgare. Next base: position 34,683,118 of record OY743184.1, on the reverse strand, counting down.
CATAAATAAGCTCGAATCCCAAGTCAGTCAAACAATGATTTTCTTTTGATTTTCATTACAGCTCTCATTGATGATCACAACCTTACTACTTTTCTCTCACATCCCCAGATCTTTGCAATGTGGTTTCTAAACATGTATATATTGCATTTTTCCACAAAAGGCAGTCAAGATTAGATAAGCATACACAACACATCAAAGATAATCCATTCCCAATCTCACGCTCCAGTGTTAGAAATCTCAATCAACCAAGCTTATACCATGCATTTTGTTCCAATTTTTCTTTCAGTTTGACAATTTTTTTTATGTCCATGTTATTTATCATCTTTGTGCAATATCTTTCTTATTTGCTTTCTATATGACCCATGTAACAAGCTTTAGGTTGGTGACTCCCAAACCAGATGACTTTAGGATACAAGGTTCAGAGAACCCCTCAAACCTAATTACCCCAGTCATAAAGGTGACAAAGAAAAGTTAAAGATGTTTTAGTAACTTATATATAAGTTCTCTCTCTCTCTTAATCTTTCTAATTGACCCCTGTAACGAGCTTTGAGATGATAACCCCCAACTCAATTGAATTTAGGGTATTAGGTTTTAAAGATTTTTAAAGCTTACTTGCTCAAGTAAAAAAGGTTACGAAGAGAAGAATAAGACTATTAGCACTTTTCTATTTTTATGCTAGTGGTGGTTTATACCTGTTAACTAAAACCTCTTAAACTAGATTTTAGTTCGGGATCTAAATTCTTAAGGTTTGGGATTTTTTCAATCTCGCATGTTCGATTTGCACAAGTTTACCCCCACATGTATCAACATTTTCCTACACAAGTAATTATTTGACAATGACTATATGCTTAAGTTTAAATAAAGTCATACATGGATGAATGTTAAAAAAACCATGTTCACATGTTGTCCAATTTTTTTTCCAAATAAAGCACAAAAGTCAATCTAAATCATGTAATGAGCAATAAATAAGTCAACAAAATTTCTTCAAATTTTTCAAATTTTTATGAATTTTTTACCCCAAAATCAAATGAATGTGTAAATAAAAGTCCATGAATGAGATTCTCACTCTCAAACTAGAAATGTACATTGTCCTCAATGTATTTCAAAAACATAAATCAAATAAACACAAAATGACAAAGAGAGGTACGGTACTTCCCAGGTTTGGACAGGTGGTGTTCCCATTTTGAAGCTTTAAATTGAATGTTTGTTAGATGATTTGGCCATATACTTCCTTTTCCATATTTGGCTTGAAGTGTCCCATGATGATATGTTCCTTGCAAAAAAAATATTGATCATTAGAAGCACATTTATAATGTAGGAACTGAAACAAATCAATACAACACTCCCAAACTAGGATATAACAAAATTCTGAATTTTTCAGCGTGGTTGAACATTGATATTCAGCCCTAGACATCACCTCAAAAAAAGAAAAAAATTTCGAAGACATGTCCCGAGCATATGAAAGTACATAACTTGGTCTACAACATGTTAAAATTTTAGAGCAAACGGAGTTCATTTGGGTCATGAAAATGTGTGTTGAAGTAAGTGCAGTAAAGCTGAAATCAGGTGCTATGGTGTAGTGGTACCTACAGTGACCTTGCAGTGAGGTGCAATGGGATGCAATGATGTTCATGTTGAATTCTATGCCTTAATCAATGTAAACTATAAATGAATGATGTACAAATGATTTATAACATGTGTTGAAGATGATCACTCAAAAAGATTTACAAAAACTCAACAAAACTTCATTGTGACATTTTATCGAACACCTAGTATGCATGTGAAGAAATCAAAAGAAAACATAGATTTGGAGACTTGAACCAAACAAAATATTTTCACATAATAATCACAATTCAATGTCTTTAAATTCTAACCTACACCCACCACCAATGATTCACGAAATTAAAACTCAAAGAGGACATGAAGAACTTAAAAATCATGCTTAATTCCATAAAATTGTGAAAAAAAAAAAAAAAACATCATGCCTTTTGGATGATTTTTGTGTGATGCAACACATGAATTTGAGTCCAAATGATATGCAAACATTGAGGAATGGTTGGGGACTAAATGATGGGTGATTTTGGGGAAGAAAAATGAGTTGGAATTGGTTAAAATGAAAGTTTTGCAAAATATAAAGCAAAATGTCTGTCTGCCCAGAAATGTGTCACGCGATTGCATAGCAGTAACACCGTGCGATCATGTAGTTGTTACGAAAACGACTTTAGAAAGTAAACCCTAAAAATGCTAAAACATACAAAATAAGAGTAATGAAATATTCAATGCAACTAACATATCAAAATGTGAATTCTAAACATGCTAACAATTCTAAAATGCAATGTAAAGCAACTAAACAACTATAAAGCAATAATCAAAGCAAAATAAATAAAAGGGTTTGAAAAATTAAGTTGTCTCCCAACAAGCACTTCATTTATAGTCTAGGGCTAGAATTTTTGGTGAACTTCCTCAAGGTGGCATGCAACATGATGTTTAGCCCCTAGCATCTGTTTTGACTTTATACTCAAAATGCTCCCAATATCGAAGTTGTTGTTCCACCTCAATTTTGGAACAATTTTCAAGAAGTGGATTTTGATTCTCCAATTAACCCATGTCGAATGACACATGATCATCCTCCACTCAAAAACATGACTTCCCCTTTTTTCACATCAACCAAAGCTCTAGCAGTAGACAGAATAGGTCGGCCTAAAATCAGTAGCACTTTACTATTTCCTCCACGTTTAGAATCACGAAGTCAGAAGGAAAAATGAATTTATCTACCTTAACTAGCACATCCTCAATGACTCCATATGGGTGTCAAATGGAGTGATCAGCTAGTTGCAATATGATTGGGCTCTGTTTTGGTTCCCCTAATCCTAGCTTCCTATAAACCGAAAGAGGCATTAAATTTATACTTGCACCAAGGTCACATAAAACTTTATTAAATTTTAAGTGACCAATAATGCAAGGATTTGAAAAACTCCCTAGATCTTTTAGCTTGGGTGGCAACTTCTTTTGCAAAGATTGCATTACACTCTTCATTTAGGGATACCTCTTCCAGTTCCTCAAGTTTTGTTTTACTTGACATCATCATTTTCAGAAACTTGGTATAGCTAGGGATTTGGGTAATGGCCTCTAGGAAAGGAATATTTATGTGCAACTTTTGGGTATGTTGAGAAATTTATTGAACTATTGATCCTCCTTGGTCTTCTTTAATCTCTGCGGGAATGGGATAGTGGATTCATGAGGCTTAATTGTCAATTTCACCTCATGCCCCCTCTTTCTTCTCATTAGATGGCTTCCCACATACCTCAGCCAGTTCTCCCTTTTTTAAATTGATTTTTGAACATGAACCTTCGACAATTTAACTCCACTACGTGTAGTATTGCATTTACTACTTGTTTCTCATTCCATCCCTTTAGTCTTTGGGGAAAAAGGAGTAGGAGGTGCATAAACCCTGTCACATGGAGTAAAAGTGATCCTCCATCGTACAAAATCTACCTCTTTTTCTTAATTTTTAATGGCCATCAACTACTCCATAGGATTAACCTCAGTGTTGTCGAGCAGTGTGCCTGGAGCCCTGTGTGTGAACACCTAAGCTATCTGTCCAACTCGAGTTTCCAAGTTTCAAATTGAGGCTTGATGATTTTGTAGTGTGGTTTCAGTCATTCTCATGAATTTGTCAGTTTTGCTTCAGAACTAACCAATTTTGGCCATAAACTGACCAGTCTTGTGCATGTACTGCTCAGTCCTCTCAATCAATTTTGTAGGGACCAAGAAATTTTATTATAATAAAAATTAAATTTATTAAAACATGTCGCTACCACTTCACCCAATTGCTAATGAAAATGTGTTCGTCTAGCCATATCAATTATTTTAAGAATTTAAGAAAGAAATTTAAATTCGTTTAAATCTTCAAATCCAATTTGCGATTTTAAACTTGTTCAAAATCATTATATCATTTTTGAAAAAAAAAAAAAAAAAAAAACAAAGTTTTTTTTATTTTAAGCCAATAACCACATTTCTGATTTTAATATTCCCAATCATAACTCCAACCAATTCAAATTCTTAAAAAAGTTCAAATTGCTATTGCCATTAAATGGTAGGTTAATCAACACGCAAGAGTTACAGGTTTCTTTCATCTTCAGCCATCTATAAATCATATGTATCCTCCCATCTCTTTAACCTCACGCAACTTTGCCAATTTGTAGTAAGTTCCCCTTCCTTCACCTCTACACACGAGCAATCCACACACCATTGCCGAAGCCACCAGTCAACCCGACCACCACTGAAACTGAACCATCAATCCCAAAACCTTAATCTGCAATGGAAAATTTGACAATCCTCACCACCATTCCCAAACGAACCCCAATAACGCCTTTCTTACATCCGACCGCCACCACCAAAATCAAGGAACCCAAAACTTCAATTCCAATCCAAAAATAAAACCCAAACCAAAAAACTCATTTCTCACCTTCGTTGCCGAAAATTTTGGCCAGAAATCTTGATCCCCAATATCGAATCCAAGCCCCGATTTACCTCAATTCTTGCACCAAATCACACCAAAATAGTGCCTCCTCTCCACAAACCACCAGCAGCTCGGTTGCCGCCATACAGTGACGGCGATATCGTCGACTGCATTTTCGATGATGGGATGATGGAGGATGGGGCTTCGCCCCTCCTGACTGTCTCTCTCTATTGTTCGAACAACAAAGAGAGAGAGAAATGGAAATTATATATATTTAGTTTGATTTTCATATTTTCCCATTTAGTACAATGGTTCTCAAAGTTAAATATTTCAGGTCCTGTTGACTTTAAAATGTTTATTCCAGTCCCAAGTTTCAAATGTTATTATTCAAGCCCCCGTAGTTTTAAAACATTTCGAGTCAGCCCTTTTTGTTTTTTGAAAATTTTAATTAAGTCCCAAATCTTTAAAAATTCAATTATATTAAAATGTCAGAGTAGTCCCCAACCCTTTATTTTATTTTACTTTAAAACAGTCAATTTTCAAAATTTCTAATTTAAATTTATTTTTCTTTGGCTAGACGATGCGAACGGAAAGTTAGAGATTTGAAGTTTCCCTACTCGACTCGAACTCATTAGAATTTGAGGTAGACTCATTCTTAATAATTGATTTTAGCTATGATATGTGATTTAATTCATATGTTAATATGAATTGAGACGAGATGGCTTTAGGACGACGGATGCACTATCCATCGACCATCTTTTGTTGTCATTTCTGATATATCAACGACATCAAGCGACTTAGTTCTGTGATGATATAAAAAGACGTTTTGGTGAGAACGTAAGTTTTAAGACATCGTGTGATGATTTTGTGATGTGTTGGAACCATTACCGAGCCCCTACCCCCAACACGAGTGCCAGAAGAAATTATTATTTCTGATGATGAGGATGGGGATGAGCCATTAGTGGTATCTGACGCTGAGTCAAGAATTTATGATTATACCCCTAGCTCACCAGGTACTCACCATGGTTTAATTTTGATTCCCCGCCGGTTGCGCCACCATCTGGCGAAAATGGTTGTCTCGATTAGTAGAGTGGCTTAGTAGTAGTTAGTTTTAATATTTCCATTTCAGCTATATCTTTTGATTCTATGTATCCTCACTTGAAGGACTTCTGAGTGATTAATAAAGATAATTTTCTTTTAATCTTTATTTGAGTTAAGTACACTATCATGATGTTGGGTTTATGAATCGAGAAGTTAAAAATATCTTTTACTTCAATTTTAAAGGAAAATGTCTAGGCGCGAAAATAGAAATGTTGTGGAACAAGCTACCTCAGAACAGGGCTCCACGGCCCAGTCCACTATTATTAGGGATTTGCTTCAGGCTGTACAAGACATGAGACAAGCCCCAGCAACTCCCACAGTACAAATCATTGAGCAATTCAGAAGGTACCATCCTCCTACTTTTGATGGCGGAAATGGTCCGCAAGCTATGGAAGAAGGGCCGCAAACTATTGAGAAAATCTTCAAGCATATATCATGTCCTGAGGATAGGAAGATCATATGTGTTGAGTTTATGTTGGTCGGAGGAGCTAGATTTTGGTGGGAGTCTGCATCAAGGACTAGAACAGAAGAAGAACAAGCGGCTTTGACATGGGAGGAATTCAAAGCTGAGATCAAAGATAAGTTTTTCCCCCAAGCTCTCCGAGACCATAAAGAGACGGAGTTCTTGTGCTTAGTAAAGGGAAGATATGGACATAACAGATTATGAGAAAAAGTTTGAGGGGTTGTCACGATATGCTCCACATATGGTGGAGACTGAGAGAGGCTTATGTTCGGAGATCCGAGAGATCATTAGTTCACATGAATTGCCCACGTACAAAGACGCTATGAAGAAATCCCAAGAGGTACCTTATACCGGAAGTTTGGAACTGAAGGAAGTCAGAAAAATGCAAAATTTCAGGGTAAGAGGAAGTTGAATGGTCTAAATCAGAACCAGAACAAGAACTATGTACCCAACAAGAAGACGAACTCAAGACCTGCTAAAGGTCAAGCGACTAGCAACATACCACCTTGTCCTAAGTGTTTTTTAGATGAACAAAGGAGAGTGTCTATTAGGCAAGGGAGTGTGCTACAAGTGTGGTCACTAGATCATTTTGCTTTCGATTGCCACAATCCACCAACACAAGGGACCGATCAAAATAAGAACATAGACCAGAATAAGAAGGGAAAGGATAGAGTGTTTTCTATGGATGCCACCGAAGATTCCGACGTAATCATAGGTATACTATTTGTTTTCGGTATTCCTATTTATGTCTTGATAGATTTGGGTACTACACATTCTTTTATTTCTGATGCATGCCTATCTAGACTGGGTTTAGTTGGAGAGAAAACTGGTAGTGTACTTGAGGTTAGTTTACCGTCAAGAGGAACTATTGAGACTGATAAGATAGTTAAGGCTGTAAAAATAGATTTCGATGGTCAAATAATTAAGGCAGATCTCAATATAATTCAGATGAGAGATTTCGATATTATTCTAGGGATGGACTAGTTAAGTATCAACCGTGCTGCTATTTTATGCTAGGAGAAGGAAGTCGTATTTCGTAAGAATGGGGAAGAAGTATTCAGATTCTATGGGTCGAAAATTAAGTCACTTCCTCGCCTTATTTTGGCTTTTCAAGCAGAAAAACTTCTAGTCAAAAGAAATTTTCAAGGCTATCTAGTTAGCCTTCAGGAAAAACTAACTAAGGAAATTTCATTGGAGTTAATGCCAGTTGTTATCAATCTAGTGCCAGGAGCTGCTCATGTTTCTAAGGCTCCTTATTGTATGGCACCGAAGGAGCTACAAGAACTGAAGGTTCAGCTAGAGGAACTGCTAGAGAAGGGTTTCATCAGGCCGAGTGCGTCTCCATGGGGAGCACCTGTGTTATTTGTCAAGAAGAAGAATGGCAGTATGAGAATGTGCATCGATTATCGAGAACTCAACAAGTTGACAATAAAGAATAAGTATCCACTACCCAAGATCGAAGACTTATTCAATCAACTAAAGGGTGCTGCTATTTTCTCAAAAATGGACTTGAGGTTCGGTTTCCATCAACTAAAGATCAAGTCGTTTTTCGGTCTCATGAATGCACCTGCAATATTCATGGACATGATGAATCGAGTTTTTCATTAGTATATGGATAAATCTGTCATCGTGTTTATCGATGATATTTTAGTCTACTCCAGAGATTTTGAGCAACATAAGGAACATTTGAGAATTGTATTAGAGACATTGAGAGCGGAAAAGCTGTAAACCAAATTCAAGAAGTGTGAATTCTGGCTTGAGAAGATAGGATTTTTGGGCCACATTGTCACAGTCAAAGGCATTGAAGTTGATCCTTCTAAGGTGGATGGATACAGTGACTAATTGGACTACACCGACAAATGCTGGTGATGTGAGAAGCTCTCTGGGATTGTCCGGATATTATCGACGGTTTATAGAAGGTTTCTCTAAGATAGCTGGTCCCATGACTCAGTTGACATGGAAAGGTATCAAATTTCAATGGGCTGAGCAGTGTGTACGAAGCTTCCAAGAGCTGAAGAATAGACTGGTTTCATCACCAGTGTTGATGGTACCCGATGGGACAGACAATTTTGTTATTTACACAGATGTCTCCAAACATGGTTTGGGATGTGTCCTAATGCAAAAAGGTATAGTAATTTCCTATGCTTTAAGGCAATTAAATCCATATGAAGAAATTATCCGACACATGATTTGGAGCTAGCAGCAGTAGTGCACGCCTTGAAGATTTGGCGACACTATTTTTATGGGAGTAGATGCTAGATTTACAGCAATCACAAGAGTCTCAAATATTTCTTCACTCAAAAGGAGTTGAATATGAGACAACGTCGATGGCTTGACTTGGTTAAGGATTATGACTGCACTATTCTTTACTACCAGGGTAAAAAGCAAATAAGGTTACAGATGCATTAAGATAAAGGATATTGGACAGTTATCAGATTTGGGAATAGTGCAAGATTAGTTAAACCAAGATTTTCAGAATATGAGGATTGAGGTACGAGCCCCATCAGTCCAAAGTTCTAGTAAATTGGCAAAATTAACTGTTAAGCTAGATTTAAGAGGTCGGATCGTTACAGCTCAGGTGGGTGATAAGTTCTTGGAAAGGATTAGAACTGAAGTTGGGACGGATAAGAGAATAGATTTCGAGATTTCCCCTGATAAAGTACTTATGTTCAAGGGTCGTGTTGTGTGCCGAAAGACGATCAAATCAAAAATGAAATCCTGAAGGAAGCCCATTCAGCGCCGTATGCAGCTTATCCAGGAGAGACGAAAATGTATCATGATCTGCGTGACACATTCTGGTGGAGGAATATGGAGGATAGCATTGTGAAGTTTGTCTCACGTTGCATGGTCTGTCAGCAAGTCAAAGTTGAACATCAGAGACCATCAGGATTGTTAAATCCTTTGGATATACTAGAATGGAAGTGGGAGAAAACCACCATGAATTTTATTATGGGTTTACCGAGATCAACGAGAGGGCATGATGCGATATGGGTTATTGTAGACCGACTTACAAAGTCAGCTCATTTTCTTCCAGTTCTAATGACTATCAGTGTAGACCAGTTGTCACAAAGATATGTTAGAGAGATTGTTCGACTTCATGGAGTTCCAATGTCCATTGTTTTAGACAGAGATCCGAGATTTACCTTGAGATTTTGGAAGAGTTTACAAACGACTATGGGTACTAAATTAAATTTTAGTACTACTTATCATCCCCAGACTGACGGACATTTTAAGCGCACTATTTAAATTTTGGAAGACATGCTTAGAGCTTGTGTCTTAGATCTAAGCAAAAAATGGAAGACTCACCTACCATTGGTAGAGTTTACCTACAACAACAATTTCCAAGCTACCATTAGAATGGCACCATATGAAACACTGTATGGACGAAGATGTCGATCACCAGTATATTGGGATGAGGTTGGTGAGAGGAAGATATTGGGTCTGGAATTGATTGAAAAGACATTAGAGGGTATTGAGAAGATCAGACTAAGGATTAAAGTTGCTCAAGATAGATAGAAGAGCTATGCCGATAAGAGGAGGAAAGACTTGGAATTTCAAGTTGGAGAGAAAGTATTTTTGAAAGTGGCTCCGATGAAGGGAACTTTCCGTTTTGGTAAGAGAGGGAAACTAAGGCCTCGATATATTGGACTGTTTGAGATATTGGAACAAGTAGGAAACGTAGCTTATCGTTAGGCCCTACCGTCAGAACTTTTGGCGGTACATAATGTTTTTCACGTTTCCCTATTAAGGAAGTCTGTACATGATCCTAGCCACGTAGTGAACTTTTAGTCTATTTTGATTCATAAGAATCTATCCTATGAGGAAGCACCCATGACTATAATTGACAGAAAAGTACATGCTTAAGAAACAAAGAGATTTCCTTAGTCAAAGTCCAGTGGGGTAAACACGGTAGTGATGAGGCTACTTGAGAAAAGGAAGAAGAAATTCTGACCAAGTACCAAGACATTATAGTCCAAGTAAGTTTAAGTTCAATTTCAAGGACGAAATTATTTTAAGGGAGTAAGATTGTAGCGACCGAGAAATTTTATCATGTCGTTCCGACTTCACCCAATTGCTAATAAAAACATGTTCGTCTAGCAATGTCAATTATTTTAAGATTTTAAGAAAGTAATTTAAATTTGTTTAAATCTTCAAGTCCAATTTACGATTTTAAACTTGTTCAGAATCATTTCATTTTCAAAAAAAAAAAAAAAAAAAACCAAAGTTTTTTATTTTAAGCCAATAACCACATTTTTTATTTTAATATTCCCAATCATTACTCCAACAAATTCTTAAAAACGTTCAAATTGTTATTGCCATTAAATGGGAGGTTAATCAACATGCAGGAGTTACGGGTTTCTTTCATCTTCAGCCATCTATAAATCATATGTATCCTCCCATCTCTTTAACCTCACGCAACTTTGCCAATTTGCAGTAAGTTCCCCTTCCTTCACCTCTACACACGAGCAACCCACACACCATTGCCGAAGCCACCAGTCAACCCGACCACCACTAAAACTGAACCATCAATCCCAAAACCTTAATTTGAAATGGAAAATTTGACAGTCCTCACCACCATTCCCAAACGAACCCCAATAATGCCTTTCTTACATCCGACCGCCACTGTTGTGTTTGAAATCGCAAGTATATGATATCGCAATCAAGTAATACAGTGGACCTTAGAATCCAGATTATAGTTCCCACGAGGACTGTTTACTAAGTACCGAAATATTTTAGTTCTAAACTTTATTTGAACAGACAAATGAATTTGATGTTTTAAATTAAATCTAAGAAGATGAATTAAATAATTAAATTCTGAAATTGTTTTGTTTTAAAAGATGATTGTAAAGTGGTTGGGATTCACGATTTCACCTAACCAATTAAATTAATTCCAATTCCAGATTTTATTTTCTAAATATGTGATCGATCGAATTCACTGATTCAAATTGAGATTCCTCCCTCGAGTTTAAATCAATCCTATCTAAATAAGTCAACATTGTATCTCTACAGAGGGTCCGAATATTCCTTATCTAGATGCATTACACACAAGAATTCACACACGACCGCAATAATTACAAGAGTATATCTCTATCTCTCGTTCAATTACCGGATTTATTACCAAGATCTATGTTATTAACTCACCTCTCGGATTATGGAAATAACACATAAAATCATGAATAAGTGGCCAGTTCATTCACGCGTTAAACACAATAATAAATCAACACATGCATCAAAACGTTAAAACAAGGAATGTGGAATTAAAATAATATGACTAGGCATCGTTCATCCAAACGTTAAAATTAGTTACACATCATGATTGTAGAACAAAAACAATAAAATATAACGTTCATTGAAAATAACAAAGAAGAATGGAAAGATTGCACCAATTATCAATTCTTCAAGTATCTTCAATTCACGCCCCTTTGCGATGCTTGAATCTCCAAGAATTTTAATTAAAATCTATTTTGTGGCTCGTTCTATGGAGAGGTAAAGGTCTGATTTTCGTGCCTCGTGTGTTGTATTTATAGGTTTTGGAGAAACCCTAGGTCAAAAAGCCCAAAGCCTGCTAAAAATCGCGAGAAAAATCTGATCGGTGGCCCAGTCGGATAACCGCGCGATCGCGTGGTAGAAACCCTAGCAATCGCGTGGTAGACGTTAAAAACTCTCGGGTTAAGAATTTACACCATCTCGCGATCGCTTGGTATGTAACTAGCGATCACGACTTCGCTCTTTTCTCGGTTGTACAAGTTAGTCCCTGACTTTTAATTGCACATTTAGTCCTCAACTTTCAATTGTTGCAATTTAGTCCCCAAACTTTATCTTCTTCTCGATTTGCCCATTTAAGCTCTTAATTCATTAATTAGGTCCTCCAACCTCTGATTCGTTCATTTTGGCACATTGCATTTTTATGGACGACTTTTTCTTTTAATTGTCTCTGTCTTTTACCATCTTTGTGCAGAACTTTTCATACGGGCTTTCTATATGACCCCTATAGCGAGCTTTCAGATCGGAAACTCCCAAACCAGACGGCTTTAGGGTACCAAGTTCAAAGAACCCCTCAGACGTACTTGCCCGAGTCATAAAGTCTTAAACAGAAAAGTTAAAGATGTTATAATGTCTTATGTGTAAGTCCACTCTCTGTACTTGTTTTCTAATTGACCCCTGTAGCGAGCTTTAGGTCGATGACTCCCAAGCCAGTTGACTTTAGGGCACCAGATTTGAAAGACCCCTCGGACTTACTTACTCGAGTCAAAAAGGCATTTGAAGAGCAGAATAAGACCTTCAGCATTTTTCTGTTTTCATGCTAGAAATGGTTTATACCAGTTGACCAAACTGTAATGACTAAAGTGAAAAATCAAGAACCACAGACCTCCAACCCGTCAATACACACAAATTCCAACCATTTTACCCCCAAACTTGCCTTTTAGCATTATTGGTTCTAATTTAGGGATGAGATATCTTATTATCTAAGTTCAGGGATTTTCGAGTCATTCCTAAGTTCAAATTGCATAAATTTGCCCCACATGTATTAAACAAAATCCCTTACACAAGAAATTATCCAACACGGGCTATGTGCGCAATAAATATGAATCTAGCAAAATATAACTAGTTCAACATAAGTTCATGCTTTCATGTTGTCCAATTTTCAAGCCTAAGCACAAATTGATTCATACTATATCTTAGGCAATAAACAAGTTAACACATTTTAAAACTTTTTTTTTCCCAATAAAATCGAATGAATATAAAATGAAAGAAGAATGTAATGAATCTTCACCCCCAAACTTGAAATGAACATTGTCCTCAATGTTTGTCAAAAATATTCAACAATGCAAAACGAGACAAAGAAAAGAGAACGAGAACTTCCCAAGTGTAGAGGATGTATTTCTTTGAAGCTTCTTGTAGCACTGCAGTGGATGAATCGACCCTTCGTTTGTACTGTTCAAATTGGGTTGGCATGTTTTGACTGGTGTTTTCCCTGCAAATAAGAAATAATTAACATTAGAATACATAAACACCAATAAGAAGAAATGGAAGTTCAGTACCACACCCCCAAACTAAAGTTAAAGCAAAATTTTGAATTTTAACATTGGTCGAACACACACATTCAAGCCTTGACATCGCCTAGAAAAACATAAATTTTCCCGAGCCATCTTTTGATACGTTAACGTTCACAGCATGATCGACAATATAATAAAAATTTAGCTCATTTGAAGATCAATAGGGTCATGAAACAATGTAGAGAAGTAGGTGACGTGAGTGGATTTTCAGGTGCTCTGGCCTGCGGTTGCCTTGCAATGGGGCTGCCATGGTGCAATGTTGATTTTCATGTAATGTAGTGAACTAATTCATGAACTAAGCACATATAATCAATGATAAACATATCATGAAGATAAATGCTCGGAAGGATTTATAAAATTAGCACAAGAATGTCTTTGTGGCATTTCATCAAACACTTAATGAGAATTGCAAAAATCAATGGATAATGCATAGGGTTGGAGGCATGAATGAACCCAAGATTTTTGTCTACTAAACCACAAATCACAATCTCCAACCACTAACATAAGCCCATTCTTCACCATTCACAATTTCAAAATCCAAGAACTCAAAGAAAATTTCAAAATTTTGAGTAAACATGGATTTAAGTGAAGAATTTCATACCTTTCATTGATTTGGATGTGAAAATAGCAATGAATTTGGTGCAACTAGGTGTTGATGACATGCACACAAAATGGAAGATCAAATATGAGGTGATTATGGGAGAGAAAAAGAGTTTATAATGTTTGAAATTGAAAACATGGGGCACAACACTTAAACTGCCGATTTTGGTCCCAATACAGTCACGCGATCGCCTGGCTGGAGTGCTAGTGATCGCGTGGTTCAAGGTTTAAGAATCTGTTGATTTTTTAATGCACATTCGCGATCGCCATAGCCTATTGGCACGCGATCGCTTAGTACACGGCAGTACTGAAAATTTTTCCTATTTTTGATTTTCAAAATCGTTTTTATTCCCCTAATCACTTCATGATCGATGCAATGATTTTCCGACCATTAACTACATGATTCAAACTAGTGTGTTAAACGTGTGGGATAACAATTAAAAGCCTAGTTTAGTAAAAATATGCAAAAATAAAAACATACCTAAATATGCAATAATAGACTATTATGCACAAGTGTTCTCAACATGAAACATGCAAAACACTCAAAAACATATCCTACCATGCATATATCTAAAATTTAGCAATAAAGTAAATAATGAAATAGTAATAAGTAAAAGGGAAGAAAAGTTGGATTGCCTCCCAACAAGCGCTCTGTTTTCAGTCTTAAGCCTGACTTTTGCACATAGAAATCATGGAGGTTTGAAAGATCCTCTTGAAGCTCTGCACACTTTGCAATTTCCTGCTTTGCATATCTCCACCTGTTTTCTTACTTTCTTGAATTCCAAAGTCTCACTTTTTACTGTTTGTTGAGGGATGTTCGGCTTTTCTTCCTTTTTGTCTCTTCTTTCATCTTTTACCTTCACAAACTCATATTTTGTGTTTGGAAACTCCTCCAACTTAATACCTTGTTTCATCTTCACTTCTGGTTTCTGGATCACTCCCTCCACCTTGAAGCAACTTTCTTTTAGAACTTCAAGGTCTTGCCTTGGCTTAATACTGAAAGTGACTTGTTCCTTCTCGACCCTAAAGATGATTTCCCCTTTTTCGATGTCTATAAGAGCTCGTCCTGTAGCAAGAAATGGTCTTCCAAATATCAGGGGCATCCGAGAGTCTTCTTCCATATCAAGGATCACAAAGTCAACTGGAAAGAAGAATTTGACCACTTTCACAATCACGTTCTCCACTATCCCATATGGATACTGTATAGACCTGTTAGCAAGCTTTAGTGTGATATTAGTTGGTTTAGGATCCCTCAAACCAAGTTTCCTGTATACAGACAAAGGCATTAGATTAACACTAGCCCCTAAGTCACAAATTACATTATCAAAAGTGAAATTACCAATAGTGCAAGGGATAGAGAAACTCCCTGGATCTGTTAGTTTCTGTGGCAACTTCTTGTGGATAATGGCACTGCATTCCTCACTAAGAGCTATTGTTTCATGATCTACCAGCTTTCTTTTATTTGATAACATTTCTTTCATGAATTTCAGGTAGAGTGGCATTTGAGCTAACGCTTCTGCAAATGGGATATAATGTGCAGTTTCTTGAATATTTCCAAAAATTTTCCAAACTGATGCTTTATCAGTCTTTGTTGATATGGAACTGGAGGTACATATGCCTTGACTGGAGGTCTAACTCGAACGTCTTCTTCGGCTTTTTCTTGAATTTCAGGAGTCGACCTCTGTTCTTTCTCACTTTCCTGTTCTTCCACCACATCTTTCCTTTGGTTCTTCTGCTTCTCATATTCCTCTACAGTCACTTCAGATAGCTGAATCCCGCTCCTTGTTGTTATTGCATTAACATGCTCACGAGGGTTTGTTTCAGTATTGCTCGGTAACTGTCCTGGCTGCCTTGTGGAACTGCTGGCTGCCAACTCTCCCACTTGTCTCTTCAAATTCTTAATCTCAGCTGCTTGATTCATAATTTCACCATTCTGACTCTTAACTAGCTGGATTAACATCTCCATGTTTTCTGCCATGGTTTTATGAGATTGTTGTTGCTGCTGTTGTTGAAAACTAGGCTGACGCTGAACATTTTGATTATTAGAGACCATGAGAAGTTGGGGTGGTTCTTCCATTCTGGGTTGTAGGTTTGTGAATATGGACCACCTTGCTGTCTGTTCCCAATGAAGTTAACCTGTTCTGGGTTTGATTGATTTTGTTGAAGTGGGCAGAAATTTACAGTGTAATTTTCAAAACAAAAATCACATAACACTGTTTGAACTGAGTTGACTGTCTACACACCCATACTGTCGATTTTCTTCGTCAACGCATCCAATTTAGCATTTAATGATGTAATCTCATTAACGACCATTACTCCTTCGGACTTAGGTGCAGACCTCTCTGAATACCATTGGTAGCTATTTGAAGCCATCTTCTCGAAAATCTCAGAAGCTTCTTCATAAGTCATATCCATTACTGAACCCCCAGCTGCTGAGTCTGCGTGCTTCTTATTTTCATTTGTCAACCCATTATAGAATGTCTGAAGTAAGATCCAATCTGCGATTCCATGGGTAGGACACTGTCTGATGAGCTCGTTGAACCTTTCCCAAGCCTCAAAAATTGATTCCCCAGGCTGTTGACTGAATGATAAAATTTCACGCCTTAGCTTTGACATGCGGCCAGGTGGGAAAAATTTATCTACAAATTTCTGGCTCATAACTTCAAATGTGGTGATTGTGTGTAGGGGCAAAGAGTAAAACCAGGCTTTTTCCTTGTCTGCCAAAGAGAATGAGAAGAGCTTTAATTTCACGGCGTCATCTGAAACTCCATTCATGTGTTGCATATCACATAGTTCCAAAAATGTTCGAAGATGGGCATGAGGATCCTCAGATGGCAGTCCATGAAAAATACACAAATTTTGGATCAAGGATATCAAGGAAGTCTTGATCTCAAAATTATTAGCTCGGATTGCAGGAGGTACAATGCAAGTTCCAATGTTCCCCACAGGAGGAACCATGTAATCTCGCAAAACGCGCCTTCCATGATTTTGTTGCTGTCCATTCACAGCTGCTGGCAGATTTTGTTGATTTTCCTGATTATCCTGAATTATGTCATCTGCCATGGCTAAGTCTTTTTGTTAATTCGCTTCCAACTGTTGTCTACGCCTCTGTCGAAAGGTGCGTTCAATTTTTATATCAAAAGGAAGCAAATCAAATGACTTAGTCCTTCTTAACATAAATTAAATACAACAAAAATTAAAAACAAAAACTGAAAAATAATATAAAAATAAAAATAAGCAAAATAAAGTTCAAAGTAAAATAAGAACTAATGGGTATCGATATTAATTAACAGTCCCCGGCAACGGCGCCAAAAACTTGTTGTGTAAAATCGCAAGTATACGATATCGCAATCAAGTAATAAAGTGACTTTTGAGTCGAGTGATCGTTCCCACGAGGACTGTTTACTAAGTACCGAAATATTTTAGTTCTAAACTTTATTTGAACAGAAAAAGAGAATTTGAAATTATAAACTAAAACTAATAAATTAAACTGAAGAATTAAATTAGCGATATTGCTTTTGTCTTTAAAACTGATTGTAAAGTGGTTGGGATTCACGATTTCACCTAACCAATTAAATTAATTCCAATTCCAGATTTTATTTTCTAAATATGTGATCGATCAAATTCACTGATTCAAATTGAGATTCCTCCCTCGAGTTTAAATCAATCTTACCTAAATAAGTCAACATTGTATCTCTACAGAGGGTCCGAATATTCCTTATCTAGATGCTTTACACACAAGAATTCACACACGACCGCAATAATTACAAGAGTATATCTCTATCTCTCGTTCAATTACCGGATTTATTACCTAGATCTATGTTATTAACTCACCTCTCGGATTATGGAAATAACACATAAAATCATGAATAAGTGGCCAATTCATTCACGTATTAAACGCAATAATAAATCAACACATGCATCAAAGCGTTAAAACAAGGAATATGGAATTAAAATAATATGACTAGGCTACATCGTTCATCCCAACGTTAAAATTAGTTATACATCATGATTGTAGAACAAAAACAATAAAATATGGCGTTCATTGAAAATAACAAAGAAGAATGGAAAGATTGGACAAATTATCAATTCTTCAAGTATCTTCAATTCACGCCTCTCTAAGATGCTTGAATCTCCAAGAATTTTAATTAAAATCTATTTTGTGGCTCGTTCTATGGAAAGGCAAAGGTCTGATTTTCGTGCCTCGTGTGTTGTATTTATAGGTTTTGGAGAAACCCTAGGTCAAAAAGCCCAAAGCCTGTTAAAAATCGCGAGAAAAATCTGATCTGTGGCCCTGTCGGATAATCGCGCGATCGCGTGGTAGAAACCCTAGCGATCGCGTGGTAGACGTTAAAAACTCTCGGGTTAAGAATTTGCACCATCTCGCGATCGCTTGGTATGTAACCAGCGATCGCGACTTCGCTCTTTTCTCGGTTGTACAACTTAGTCCCTGACTTTTAATTGCACCTTCAGTCCTCAACTTTCAATTGTTGCAATTTAGTCCCCAAACTTTATCTTCTTCTCGATTTGCCCATTTAAGCTCTTAATTCATTCAATTAGTTCCTCCAACCTCTGATTCGTTCATTTTGGCACATTGCATCTTTCCGGTTGACGTCACAAACTTATCAATTGCTCGTTTTAGCTTCAATTAACATCCAATTATGCATTTTTCTCATCAATTACTTCATTCTTCATCTTTTTGGATATTTTCTGCAAAGTAAACAGATAAACACAAATTAAATAGCATATATTCTAAAATGATAATAATTTATTCTAATTTAGACGTACAAATAAGTGTATAAAACACACTTATCAGCCACCACCAAAATCAAGGAACGCAAAACTTCAATTCCAATCCAAAAATAAAAACCCAAACCAAAAAAACACATTTCTCACCTTCGTCGCCGGAATTTTTGGCCGAAAATAGTGATCCCCAATATCAATTCGAAGCCCTGATTTACCTCAACTCTTGCACCAAATCGCACCAAAATAGTTCCTCCTCTCCACAAACCACCAGCAGCCCGGTTGCCGCCACGCAGCTACGGTGATATCGTCAACTGCACTCTCGACGATGGGGCTTCGGCCCTCCTGACTATCTCTCTCTGTTGTTCGAACAACAAGAGAGAGAGAGAGAGAGAGAGAGAGAGAGAGAGAGAGAGAGAGAGAGAGAGAGAGAGAGAGATGGAAATTATATATATATTTTGTTTGATTTTCATATTTTCCCATTAAAAGTTAATTACTTCAGGTCCCGTTGACTTTAAAATGTTTATTCCGGTCCCAAGTTTCAAAAGTTATTTTTCAAGCCCCCGTAGGTTTAAAACATTTCGAGTCAGCCCCTTTTGTTTTTTGAAAATTTTAATTAAGTCCCAAATCTTTAAAAATTAAATTATATTAAAATGTCAGAGTAGTCCCCAAACCTTTATTTTATTTTATTTTAAAACACTCAATTTTCAAAATTTCTAATTTAAATTTATTTTTCTTTGGCTAGATGATGCGAACGGAAAGTTAGAGATTTGAAGTTTCCCTACTCGACTCGAACTCATTAGAATTTGAGGTAGACTCATTCTTAATAATTGATTTTAGCTATGATATGTGATTTATTCATATGTTAATATGAATTGAGACGAGATGAAGATTATGATGTTATATGCTCTATAACTTACATGCACCATTGCATGTTGAGACGAGATGAGGCTACTTTTTCGCACTTATATGTTATATGAATTGAGAATGTTATATGCGCTATAACATACATGCATCATTGCATGATGAGACGAGATGAGGCTACTTTTTCGTACTTATGTGATATATGATATGATGTTATGCCAAGAAAATGTTTAGCATGATTTGCATGTTTATGTGTAATTTCATAGTTTAAAGTTAATTACTTTGTAATGAGTTTACTGAATATTTTTTTAAAATACTCACTATGTTATTAACAATTTTTGCAGACTTCGGGAATGGTGGCAAATGATGGACATGAGTGGCAAAAGAATAAATAAATGTTTTATTTCAAAGTTTAACCTTGCAGTTTCACATTAATTTGAATTTATGTTTTACTGACTGTTGAAGATTTTAAGTTTATTGCCGTTGGAGAATTTTAATAATAGTTTATGCGAAGTTTAAAATTTCTGTTATTTTTCGTTCAATTGTCATTTTGGAAGTTAGTTTGAGACGTGAAGTGACGTTCCGGGTGTTTAGAACTCGAGGCGTAACAAATTTCATTACCATCTCTTCCATCTAAGACTTTTTCTTCTGTCTGGTGTGGAGGTACATATTTTCCTGTGCTATTTTGATTATCCCTTCATGAGAAATTAGAGTGATTTCACCAACCTGGATTATAAGTATTGTAATATGGGTTATATTGGCGGTGTTCCCCTTGCACAAAGTCTACTCTCTCAGCTTGATTTGCTAGAATTGGACAATCTGATGTACTATGATTCGCCCCCCACATTACTCTCATCCAGTTACTACATTTTTTGTTGTATGGTTTGTATGAAATTCACAAACGAGTCTATTTTAGCTAGGGGTGGGCGTCGGTCGGGTTGGGTCGGTTTTTTGCCCAACCCGAACCCAACCCACCACGGTCGGGTTGATAAAAAATCAACCCAACCCAACCCAATTACGAATTCAAACCCAACCCAACCCAACCCACCAAATTTCGGTCGGGTTGGGTCGGGTTGGTCGGTTTGGGCTTTGGCCCAATTAGTAAAATTTTTGAAAAAAAAAAAAAAAAACTCATGAATCTATCTTTAATTCAAATCAATTATGTACACTACAATAACCAAAAATACAATAAATTGAACACTTGCTAATAAAATTAAAATATGTTCAATCAATATTTAAATAAGTCAAGTTTCATTACTCAAAAAAAAAAAAAAACGTCTTTTTTTTTTTTTGGTTGGGTTGGGTTGGGTTGGGTCGGGTTATTCACCCAACCCGCAACCCGACCCAACCCAAAAATTAAAAAAAAAAAAAAAAAAAAAACCCAACCCAACCCAACCCAATTTTCATGAAAAACCGACCCAAACCGATCGGGTTGGGTCGGTTTGGGCGGGTTCGGCGGGTTGGGTCGGTTTTTGCCCAGCCCTAATTTTAGCAGACAATGATGAAATATTATCCACTTCATAAACTCTTACTGGTTTCTTTTGGATTGTTCTCTCAGATGCCCACATTGCATTGGTATTGGCTATTCTCTTAAACAATTGAAGTGCTTCATCAATAGTCTTGGTAGCTATTGAACCATTAGATGAAGAGTCAACAAGACTCTTGTACTGAGGGAGCAGGCCGTTGTAAAAGTACCTCACCACATCATTTTTAGGGAGTCTATGTTGAGGGCATTTTCTAAGTATGTTTTTAAAACTGTTCTGTGCTTCATTGAGTGATTCAGACTCTTGTTGTTGGAAAACTATTTTATCATGTCTGAGTTTAACGACTTTGACTGGTGTCATGAATTTTGTGCAAAGTTTTTGGGTCAAGTCATTTTAGGTTGTGATACTTGCATGTGGACGGGAATCTAACAAATCTATAGCTTTATCTCTTAAAGCTTAAAGTGTATGTAAACAACTTAAGCCTCATGGTCTAATCTGACACCCCATAATATTTAAAGTGTTCACACATGTCCAAAAATTTAGACACGTGCATGTGGATTTTCATTAGGTTTGCTATATAATTGTTGTCCATTTTGAAACATGTTAATCACATTAGTCTTTAACTAGAAGTTTGCAACCCTAGAAGGCGGGTAGCATATACTTGACTGGTTTTGGACAATTTGTGGGGGTAATAAAGTCTTTACAAGCATATTTCCTTCATCTACATGCTCAACACCCGGTAGTGCTAGATTATTGTTTGTCATTTCTTCCTATTTTTGGTTTTTTGAATTATCTAATTCTTTTACTTATCTTAATCTACGGTGTAAAGTACATTCTATTTCCGGATCCACTTCGAAAAGATTCCTGTGTTTCAAGCGTAACATACACAATTATGAGAAAAATAAAAGAACTAGTGACTAAACTAAAACTAAAAATAAATTCCTAAAATGAAATAAAAATAAAATAAAGCGGTAAAGAGTTAGCCCTTGTTTGGTAAAAATTAAAATCTTGATTTTAATTTAAGTTAAAGTTAACAATCAGTTTTAACCATATATTTCTTGGATTCATACTTTTTCAATCACACATCTCATCAAGTTCACTCAAAATTTACTAAAAAATTGATTTTAATCTCCATTAAACTGGGGTTAAATATATTGGGATACATATATTGATCAACTAGGTAAAACAAAATCTTATTTAAAAATTTATGAGAAGGGGGCAAAAATAAATAAATAAATAATGTGTAAGCTTAACAGAGCATGCTTTACACCGCTTTCGACGGCTGTGCAGTTAGATTTTTTTTTTATTTTTTATTTTGTTATTTTTTAGGTAGATGTGTGATAAAAAATTGAAGAGAAAAAATATTTATAATAAAAGTAATTTAAAAAATTGTATTATTTATAAATTGATTTATACATTATAACCATTGGCCATTGCTTAAAAGACGGGTGCGTTCACAATAGACGAATTCTTACATGGCAACAAACTATTGGCAACGGTACCAATATATGTAACCACGGCGTGGAGACCATACTTCTCAGTTCCGTATAACTAATCTATAAATTCCCGCATCCTGCCAGCAGCCCGATTCTCCACCGTCATCTTGGCCTATATCAGCCACCATCCACCGTCACGACCACCACCACCACCCAACCTAAAACCCATTTCATGGGAAAAGGGAATGGAAATTTGAATTATGCAATGAACCCACCTCAAGAACAAGTCAATACACCATCCAATTCCCCCAAAGTCCAAGTAATAGAAGCACAAGAACCGGAACAAGTAAATGAATCTCACCGTCTATTGCCCTCACCACTGCGGTCAACTGAGAATAATGTAAAAATAGAACAAGAAGATGAAGAAGTTGCTTATGAATCCCGGGAAAAGATTTTGATTCTCGATTTCGAATTGGATTCCACCAGCTCCGCAGATTTTAGCAGTGTGCCACCGTTTTCGCTTAAAAAATTGTGGTTATTTACAGGTCCCGGGTTTTTGATGAGTATTGCGTTCTTGGATCCTGGTAATTTGGAGGGAGATCTGCAGGCCGGAGCAATTGCGGGCTATTCTTTACTCTGGTTATTGCTGTGGGCAACGGCGATGGGCCTATTGATCCAGCTTCTGTCAGTGAGAGTTGGCGTGGCAACTGGCCGGCACTTGGCCGAGCTGTGCAGGGAGGAGTACCCTGATTGGGCCAGGCTTTTGCTTTGGTCCATGGCGGAGCTGGCTTTGATTGGGGCGGATATTCAAGAAGTTATTGGCAGTGCCATTGCCATCCAGATTTTGAGCCGTGGGGTGATTCCCCTTTGGGCTGGGGTGTTGATTACTGCTTCTGATTGGTTTATTTCTTTCTTGTATCTTTACTTTTTGGGTTTTATTTATCATTTTGTAGATAAGAAATTTTGAAAAGAAAAGCTGGGAGAAATACTACCATAAGGACTATATTTTTTTCACCTGGAATCTAATTAGAAAACCAGAGATTGAGAAAGTTCAACTTAAATTGTTTTGAAGCTTAATACTATAGTCAATAATCATAGTTTTTCTTGACATACTTATCGGGAAAATCTGTGAATTAAGGCAGTAGTATAAATTTTTCTTAAATTTGAAATCCCGGTATTCCATTTCTTAGACTCAAATTCATTTCTATTAATTTCTCAGTGTAGGATTAGTTTTAATTATCGATTAATAAGTTAATTATTATGTGTGTTTCGATAGCGACTTACATTCTTCATGTCATTCTGAGTTGTACTTTTTATTTTTGGTGGAAGATTGCTATTTGGCATTAAAGGAACTTTTTGTGGTGGAAGTTGCGTAAGAGAGTGACTGTTTTTCCCATTTATCTGAAAGTGGACTTTCTTTTGTGCTTGCATTTGCGTGTTATCATACTCAGTTACCACTCATGTCTTACTAGGTCCTGTTCGGAGAGAGTGACTGTTTTTCCCATTTATCTGAAAGTGGTCAAGTGGACTTTCTTTTATGCTTGCGTTTGCGTGTTATCATATTCAGATACCACTCATGTCTTACTAGGTCCTGTTCCATGATAAGCCAATCATCTCTGGACCCAATATTTGTCTTGGTTTTCTTTCTTAATCAATCATACTTTTGGTTTCTTAAAGTTAATCATGGGACTGAACATGGTAGAATATTATTTCTGCAACTTCTTCTCCACTCATTTATCCATTTTTTACGAAGACAATGAATGAACAATGAACAAGGCTCTAGACTTGCATAGACTTACATCTAAAGGGGACCCCTCTCTGCATTTTTCTATTCCGGGACGATCTTGTTATTGGTTTGAGATGAGTTCTTGATTGGTGTTGGGTTGAAGGGGCAAGTTTAGGAAAGTTGTGGACCAGTGGCTGTACAGCAGAGATATGGGGCTGGGTTTTTTAACGAGGGTGGACAAGGGGTTACCAAAGTTGTGTTGACTGTGCATGGATAGGATCCAATGGTGATTGAAATTGGAAAGTGAGTGGTGAATTTGGTGAAGGCTGAAGATGGGGCAAGGGGGTGACACATGCAGTGAAGGGATGGAATCATGGAGGGGAAGATGGAGGCACAAGTTGTGGGAAGGGGATACTTGATGCCAGTAAAGGTGTATGTAGGCATGTAGGTTGAGAGGGGAGGGAGGGCATACAAAGTAAGATAAATCTTTGCAGCTTATATTGTTTGCTCGATAAACTATCCCA
Source organism: Ligustrum vulgare (assembly GCA_963555705.1). Classification (NCBI taxonomy): domain Eukaryota; kingdom Viridiplantae; phylum Streptophyta; class Magnoliopsida; order Lamiales; family Oleaceae; genus Ligustrum; species Ligustrum vulgare. The sequence continues at coordinate 34,658,657 of OY743184.1, read as the reverse complement.
GCACCCTTGGGATTTTCTAATCTAATTTCTGAAAGAGAATCCTAGATTACTCATCCAAATAAACAATTGAAAATACAACAAGTTATGAGATTCTTATTAATCTCCCCGTATTCCATATTGGGGTGTTAAGTGGGTCGCGAGCCGGCTCATAATCGGAGTGAAAATATAATTTTCAGTTAAAGAAATAAATTGGCGAGCACGAGCCTACCAAAGGGCGAGTTGGTGGGGTGAACTGAGTTGGGGTTTTTGGAAACGAGCCAGCTCGTGCTCAGCTTACCCCATATGTGAGAATGTGCTAGCTAACATGGTGGGCCAAGCCGTGCTGGACAGTTGACGAGCTGAGTGTCTCAGTTCAGCATGGCTCAAGCCATAAACATCCCTGCCCTTAAACCACCAAAAGGAGCTTCAATATTATATTCTCTGTTATGCGTGTGATTCTTGCATGTATTCCAGTAAGCATTTTAATTCATGTGAGTTTTAATTTTATTACTAAAGTTAATTTTGTTAACTTGTTATACAGTTTTATGTTTTTACTTCTTGAAAACTATGGAGTGAGGAAGTTGGAAGCTGTTTTTGCTGTTCTAATTTCAACAATGGCACTTACTTTTGCTTGGATGTTTGCTGACACTAAACCCAGTGGAAAGGAGCTTCTAATAGGTTAGTCACTTAGTTATGCTGTGCGCACTTGTAAAGAAAATGATTGGATATATTACCTATTTACAACTTTTCTCCTCCCCAACAAGAGGAATGATGGAAATCGATAAGAACTAAAAGAAAAATAAAAAAAGGCATCTGTATTGATTACTAATCATGTCTGTTTGTAATCTCTATAGGACTCTTGGTTCCAAAACTAAGCTCAAGAACAATTCGACAAGCTGTGGGAGTTGTGGGTTGTGTAATAATGCCTCATAATGTTTTTCTGCACTCTGCTTTGGTGCAGTCGAGGAAGGTTGACCCTAAAAAGAAAGGTCAGGTCCAGGAGGCCATTAATTACTATGCAATTGAGTCCTCAGTTGCTCTTCTTGTTTCCTTCATGATCAATCTATTTGTCACAACTGTCTTTGCTAAAGGGTTCTATGGCAGTAAACAAGCAGATAGTATAGGCTTAATAAATGCAGGACAGTATCTTCAAGAAAAGTATGGTGGTGGACTGTTTCCAATTCTTTACATATGGGGTATTGGATTATTGGCAGCTGGGCAGAGTAGTACTATTACTGGCACATATGCTGGACAGTTTATAATGGGAGGATTTCTTAACCTTCGGTTAAAGAAATCGTTGAGGGCTCTAATAACTCGAAGTTGTGCAATTATACCAACTATAATTGTGGCGCTGGTTTTCAACAAATCAGAAGCATCCTTGGATATATTGAATGAATGGCTCAATGTCCTACAATCTATACAGATACCTTTTGCACTCATCCCACTTCTCACCTTGGTGTCCAAAGAGCAGGTCATGGGAGTCTTCAAAATTGGGTCTGCTCTTGAGGTATATCAACATTTTCACTGTTATATCACTCTAGTGCAAGCCATTATGAAGATGACGTATTATATTGCTAGAAATTAAATTTATGAAAACTGCACGACTTCCTAGCCTCAAGATATACCATAGCGTTGACAATAGCCTTGTAGCACCCTGTGACGCAAATTTTTTTCTCTGAGAATAGGGTTTTCCCACAGGCATGGCTAGGTGCATTCATAAAAATTCGAACCCTCAACCTTATGAAGTTTGTTGGGTGATCCCTAATGCAACTAGAGATTAAAACGCGCATTTTTATGTTACGGTTGATGGCAGCCTGTGGCATACCCCGTGACATACGGATTATTCCTATGTGAAGTGGTGTTTGATGCCTGAGCGAATCTCCAAGAGTCGAACCCTTAACCTTAAGAAATTTGTTGAGTGATCCCTGGTATCACTAGAGCAAGTTGTCCTAGTGTTCAACACTCTGGGAACATTGCTTTGAACAAAAACTTCTTCACGGGAGATTAATCCTTGTGTTACAGGGTACGGCACAGGCCAACCGTAACACATGGTATTACGGTTAGTTTAGGGTTCGTAAAGTAATTTGCAGCACAAAGACATTGCTTCAAGCAAATGCAGGTTATACAAATAAGTAATCTGTTTCATTTAGTGATAAAGAACTATTTGCATAACATAGTTTGGTATAGATTAAAATCAGATTTTTAATAAATTTTGATAGAAGTTGATAAGATATGGTTGAAAAGTTGTGAGTTTCATAAAATATATAGTTAAAACTAATTATTGACTTTGATTCCAAATTAAAATCAGATTTTAATCAGAACAAAAAAGTGGCATAATTTATTTTTACGACTGAAATCCTAAATCTCAAGACATCCATCAACTGAAAAATTGAGAGAGAGAGAGAGAGAGAGAGAGTTGTTTTTATAACAAGTTATATACAGCTTGCATACAAATAATGTAGGATTAGCATTGATAAATAAAATACTGGACATCAAGTTTAAGTCTTTTTATTCCTAGTGACACAATTCATTGCTTCCTATACTGGCACTTCAGATTAGCTTATCTGTTTTCTCTACAACTATTAGCTAACCAGTAAATTCCAGTTCCATTTTATTATAGTTTGCTGCATATGACTTGTCAGGAACCTCGGGATTTTGAGTCAGAGAAATGGATCGATATTCTATTTTTGAGGGTGTAAACAAGGATCTATTAATGCTTTGTTCTCATACTGATGTTAATCTGTAATGCAGAGAATTGCATGGACAGTGGCTGGCCTGGTGATTGTGATTAACGGATATCTTTTGCTAGACTTTTTCCTGTCTGAAGTTAATGGGCTGCTTTTCGGTTTCCTTGTTTGTGCTGGAACAGCAGCATATGTAGCATTTATTGCATATCTTATTTCACATAGCGGTAGTGAAGTTTCAAATTGGCTGAACCAATTATTCTCCAAGGGGAATGCGTAGCTGGACATTAAGCTGGTGATTTTCTGTCTGATTGATTTTGAATGCCTTAAATTGCATCTTGCAAATCATAATCAAATTAAATAACAGACAGGACATTGCTCTGCCCTTTCTTGTCATACATCATACATCTAACATAGTGCATTTGTAGAGGGAAAATGTACATGCTAAATTGTACAGCATGAGCAGATAAAAACTGGATGGAGGAGGTGCTCTTCTGTCATCATTGTAAAACAAATTTCTTAGTCCTCAATTTTGTGAAATGTATGTAGCCAGATATATATATTTGTTTGTTGTCATGGAAATTTCTTGTCTGTGTGTTTGGTGATTTCCTTGTAATCATTCCATTTTGGGAAAAATACACATTTCAGGCTGTTATACATTTACAATTCATAAATAGGAAATAATTCTGGTTCTTTCACTGATAAGGTGATATATATAAATTAATAAAAAAACAAGAATCTAAAAATTCTACCCTATAGTCATGCATTTTGTTATTTCAAACCTTCCATAAGAAACGTTATCTCCAATCTAAAAATTCCACCCTACAATCACGCGTCTTGCTAAAATGTTACTTCAAACTTTTCATAAGAAACAATATCTCCAAATTTTCAATTAACCTTTGTATGAGGATCTGCAAATCTTATGAGTCGCAAAAAACTAGAAACCAGACGGAGAGCACAAAGACGATCCTAATCGTCGAAATTTCGTCAATTCGAAATCGAAGAAACATGAGGATGAGGTCACATGCATATCACACAATCACAGTATTTCTAAAAATGCGTTGAAGAAGGCCCAAGACAGAAGTGAATGTCATAAGTTTGGAGACCCAGAAACACGAGTTCACATACACCGACTTAAATCAAGATAAGAGATATATGGGAAATTTTTTCAAGTTACACAGTAATGGATGTGGAATTTGCTTCAAGTCACGTGCATGTTTTCCTGTAAAAGGCATGTTTACTGTTTTTCTTTAGGCCACATATATGGAATTTGCTTCAGGTCACATACATGCTATGACTTACGAACTATCACATGTGACCTGAGAGACTGAACACATGACTTAGGAAATTGAACACGTGACCTAAGAACCTGAATTTGACTTGAGAACCCAAACATGGGACTTTGATATGTGATGAATGTGACCCAAGACCACACTTGTGTGACCTAAGAAGCTACTCAATCACTGAATAGATAGATCAAAAAGTAAAAGCAATTCTACGTTACCCCAGAAAACTACTGTCCCATCTGAAAAATATGAAAATTTACTCCATGACCACTGTCACCACCATCGTCTCCACCGCCCAAACTCACAATGTATCGTCTTCACCACTAACATACTCATTCAACCCCACAATCCAGATCCGTTTCAAGAAACCTACTACCACGGCTCAGAAGTCAGAATCAATTAGAGACTTGGAGACGGTTCTATCTGTATTAGTATTATGCTCACACACATAAATCACGACAAATAAATTGGGCAAAAAGGCATCACATCCCCACCACCTTCTATAGATTTCCCACAAATAAAAGTTTGTAAAATAAGAGAAAATGTCAAGCGGGGAAGAGATACGGATATGGAGGATTCAAATGGGCATTCATTTGGGAAGGTCAAACAAAGGTTCGAAATTAATGGAAATCAAGTCATTGATATCTTCAAGGTGGAGTATATTAGAAATGGAGATGGTGGGTGTGTAAAAAGGTACATACATACATACATAGAGGTTGGAAAGACAAAATGAAATGAGTTGTGGATTTAAAGGTTTGAAATAATTATTGTAATTAGGTCAATTATTAATAAATATTAAAATACACAATTACAACCTGATTTCTGTATAATTAAGGATTAAATCTGATTATTGATTTTGAGTCTTTAAAAACCGAGGGGCTGTAATTTCTTCTTCCATTTTTTTATGTTGGATCAATGTCATCAAATCAGCATTGCCATTGCATTTGGCTCTCCCTCCCCCCTCACAATCATGTACGCACAAGAAGTTTGACCAGGGAGATATTTTCATTGACTCATAGCTACTATGTAATTGATGCTGGAAAATTGTTTAGATTACTATTATTGTATTGATTTGTTACACATCTCAGTTTGCTGAGTTTTGGTGTATTGCATTATTTTCTTACCTCAAGTGTACAGATCGCATAAGTAATATAATGGACAATGAGTCTATGTATCGTACCAACAAGGATTGAGATAAATTATTATCCAAATTACTAACTTTAACCAAAACGAGAAAAATCAATTTGATATTTGTGAATTTAAATCTAAGCAAACAATTAAAAATTACTAGCAAAGAAAATTCAATTAAATCAAAGCAATTTTTTTTAAAAGAGATGTTTTTGTTTTATAAATGAGAATGTAATGCTAGATCTAGAATCCATTTTTTATTCCATCTTATTATCTTGATTTCAATTTTTAACAACAATTTATAAGTAATGGAAATAAATATTCCTAAATTGTTTAAAATCCTTTTTCGAATAAGAATTAAAACATATCCCTAGATGTGAACCATCTATATTTCTATGACGAATGCGAAAAAATAGAAAAATATTAACGATTTATAAATAATTAAAGATCACATAAAGCATACCGGTTTAATTCTATCTCCTACTGGACTTTATGACAATAAAGCATGTCTAACGAATTTCTAGTCTTTCGAATCTAAGAACATGTCATAAAAATCATATAATTATCGAGCACGTAATTGTAGAAAAATGAAGAATATAATTAATTGCTCAAAACTATAAATTTTATTTAGTTAAACGAGAATCAAAACAAAAATCTTGAAATAAAAAACTTCATCATGATCCTAAAATAAATTTAACTAGCCTAGATACATAATTGAGAATAAACAAGAAGATTGCATGTAATTCATCACTTGAATGTAGGAATTAATCTTCTTGAAGGAGGAATCTTGATGTTGAGTCTTGATCTTCTTTTGCATCTTGATTCTCTTTCTAGGACTTTATCTCTCTATATCTATTTGGAATATGGTATCTCTTTATGAATTCACAGCACCCTCAATATAATGTATCATCTCATCCTTGTTCAAGTAGAAGAGGTTAAATAAAAATCATGTTTGAAAAGAAAACAGATTCCTCCCAGCAACAACCAAGCGATCGCTAGTGTACCAGGTGATCGCTTAGTATACTTGATTGAAGATCTGTTCGAAAAATTGGTGTTGGGGCGATTGCTTGATAAACTAGCATGATTATTGGAGTAAGGATTTCCTTCAAATTTTGATTGTTTTATAATTGCGGCTTTTGGTCCTTCCTTTATTTTCACGCTAAGTTTCTTCTCTTGTTGTGTTATTTTTAGTCCTTCATCTCTTTATTTGTACAATTATATCCTTGAAGTTCTTACATTCTCCAATTAATCTCGTCTACTTCTATCTTGCACAACTTAGATCAAATACCATTCAATTGGTCCTTTATTTGCCTCGATCGATCCATTCTCTCAACTTTTGGGATAATTACTAAAATAAATACAAATTAAGTAGAATTTATTCTAAAACAAAGATTTAATCTACTAATTTTGGTATCTAAATAAGTGTATAAAATGCACTTATCAAACACTTACGAACTAGAATATTTATTTATTCTTGAAAAAATAAATTAAAATATAACTTTAAAGACTCAACAACATAGTTGGCTCAACGTTGACTTGCTTACCTACATTATGCTTCAGGTTTGAATAAAAAACACACTTTAAAAAAGAGTTTCAAATAGCAGAATAAGATTTTCTTACTTATCATATGCTCGAATTTTCATGTGTGTGTTAATAGCCAATACCAAACGCATACTTATATAAAAATATACCCAACATTGTGATGTTAATGATATGCTAAACCCGGATCTCATGTGGTCAAATAGTATTTTCTTTTCTTGCATCTCTCATTGTGAACACATCTCATACTTTTCCCTCAAGTCCCAATGTTACCTCTAATTATATGGTTTCTAAATATCAATAAATAGCATTTTCAACAAAAAACGATCAAAATTATATACAAGTCTGCATAAAAGATGGATGGTAATCAGTTCCCAAGTTCACACCCTCAATCCCTAAAGCTTTAGTCTCAAAGTATATACCAAGCATTTTATTTACTATTATTTTTTTTTCAAGCATCTTTTTCGCATAACTTTTCTTGTTAAGCTTTCTAAGTGATGTTTGTAACGAGTTTTGGGCCGATAACTCCTAATTCAGATGACTTTAGATTACCATATTTTGAGAACCTTTAAAGGCTTTCTTACCTGAGTCATCAAGGCTATAAATAAAATTAAAAGATGCTATTATGCATTATGTATAAGTCCTCTCTTCCTTAAGCTTTCTAAGTGACCCATGTAACGAGCTTTACCCTGATAACTCCCAAATAAGATGGTTTTATGGTGTCAAGCTTTAACACTCTTAGAAGCTTAATTTCTTGTGTCACTAAGGCTATAAAGAGAAGAATAATATTATTATTATTTAATAACTAGTGCTGGTTTATAGTCGTTAAATAAAACCCCTTCAACCAAAAATATTTTTCTGGAACTTCAGACCCTCAAATGTTTTAACCCTACTTATACTAATATTTTCACCCCTGAACTGCTCATGAGGAAGTTGGTTTCTAGGTAATGGTCGGGATTTCTTAAAATTTAAGGTTAGTGATCATATTGTCAAACTTATGTTGAATTTCATAATTAAAATACCCCACATATGTAGCGCCCCGAGTTCCGTATACCCGATTCACTACGTCATTTTCTGTCTAAATTTTTTCGAATAATATTTTTGCGGAAGAAATAATTGAAATTCATTTTTGGCAACATTAAATAAAGTGTAATGGCCGATAAAATTGAAAACATTTATGAAACCATTTGAAATAGTAAATCGAACCATTAATTTTGTAAAGAAATTGACAATGTCATAATTTCTCAAATAAATGAACTTCTCTAAATTATTCGATTGTTTGGAAAAATACGGAAAATCATTAACGTCAAACTTTCAACCGTTTAACGATTATTGCCACCATCATTCATCGCTCGCCACCGTCTCCGAAATCTGCAAAACTGTTAAAAAGTAGGGTGAGTATTTCATGGGGGAAATACTCAGTAGACTCATCGCAAATTAATTTAATTTATAAGATGATTAAACACATAAATCCCGGCTCTTTATAAAACGGGCATTGATAGAGCTTCTTTATAAAACGGCTCTTGATAAAACTCATATTGTGCATTACAGGACGGGACATATTTTGCAAATCATAGGCTCTTTGAAAACAGCTCTTTGAAAACCATATACTTATAAAAACATTTTAATTATGCCAAACATAATTTCTTTTGAAAGCATAACATAAGATAGGATTGAAATCCTCATAAACATAGGGAGACACAAGAACTTTACCGAACTTAGGTGGCAAGAATTCTTATGCAGTAAAATCATAATAACAGTAAGTATACCAAAACATAATTCTTGAAATTCATAGGGATCATTTCCATCATAACATAAAATAAGATCGAAATCCTCATAAACATAAGAATTTTACCGAACTTAGGTGGCAAGAATTCTTATGTAGTAAGTATACCAAGCATAATTTTTGAAATTCATAGGGATCAATTGCATCATAACATAAGATAGGATCGAAATCCTCATAAACATATGCGACAGGAATTTTACCGAACTTAGGTGGCAAATCCTCATAAACATATGGAAACATAGGAATTTTACCGAATTTCGTGGCAAATCCTCATAAACATAGGAGACACAAGAATGTTACCGAACTTCGTGGCAAGAATTCTTATGTGTAGCGCTACTAAAACTCCGGTCCCGTTAACATATCATAACTTATCATATGGGACCCATAACAATCTTGGTAGATTGATTTCATAGCAATGATCCAAAAAAACATTTTCGTGAAGCATAGGGTATACTTACTTTTCGTAAAAACATAAAGTATATTTTCTTTTCATAAAAACATACTTACTCTTCATAAAAACATAAGGTATATTTACCTTTCATAAAAACATACTTGCTTTTCTTAAAAATTGACTTTCACAAGTCACATGACATTCATATGAAATCATAATTTAAATCAATTAATAAGTGCGAGTCTACCTCAAATCCGACGAGTGCAAAGTTGAGCGGGAATGACTTCAATTTCTTTAAATTCTCCGTACGCTTCGTCTTAGCCAATAAGTCACTTTAGTCTATCGAATATATAGTTCAAAATGATAAATTATAATTTGAGGACTAAAATTGATGTTTTGAAAGTTGAGGGACTAAAATGAATACTTTTGAAAGTTCAGGGACTAAAATAGATACTTTGAAAGTTGAGGGATTAAATTGAATACTTTTGATAGTTGAGTCGGAAACTCAAAACAATAGGGTTGAAATAATATATTTTAAAACAATAGGGCTGATTAAAACTCATTTAAAACTTAAGGGTTGAAATTGATAAGTTTAAAAGCTGAAAGGACTGATTTGAAAACCTTTGAAACTAAAAGGGACTGAATTGGATTGTTTTAAAATCATAGGGGTTGATTTGAAACATTTCAAAACTTGGGGGCTTTAAGTGCAAATTCTGAAAATTAATATTAATATCCTCAGATTTCATCTCTCTCTCTCATTCAGCACTCTCTCTCTCATTCTCGCGATTTCATCAGTGAAATCAGGCGAGAAACGAACGAGTGACACTTCCGGTGATTCGCCGGAGAAGTAGCCGGCGCAGGTTGCGGTAAGTGGTGGCCAAAGCAAGGGTTCTGATTTTAGGGCTTGGGTGCGAGAAACAAGGGCGAAATCGAAACAAAATCGAAGCTGGGGTTCGCGATTTAGGTCGTGATTTTTCGGCGAAGAGGTGGCCTGAGGTGAGGTAAGTAACTGACTCCATTGATTCTTGGGTTTTGATTTTGGTTTTGGGTGAGGATTTGGATTAAAAATGGAAGTGGGCAGCGTGTGGGTTCGAGGTTCGTTTTGGGCGTGGCGATGATGATGATGATGATGATGTTGGGTGTTTGAAAAAAATGGAGGTGACGGTGTTGCAGGTTTGTGGTCTGCGGTGAAGGTGGTGTTGGGTTGGTGCTGCAGGCGATTCTGGATGGATTGATTGAATGCAGTGGTTCGGCTGGATGGATTGAATGCAGCGATTGATGCAAATTGGTTTCCAGATTGATGTAGATGATTGGCGTTGAATTTTGGAAAACTGATTGAGGTGGTGATGAGACAGTGGAGTAGGTGGCCGGTGATGCTGGTTGCGATCAGCCAGTTGTACCAGCTGGCCGTGGTGGAGACTGACGATTTATTTGGTGATATTGTTCTACAGTTGAGGTGGTTGATTCATGGTGATGATGATAATGGTTATGATTTGATTGTGAATGAAGCTTAAACAGAGGATTGGATTCGATTTGAATTGAGTGTTGGATGATGGCAGCTTGGCAGTGAATTTCAATGGGGTGGTTTGGGTGTTTGCAGTTTAAATGTTGAATTGAGAACTTTGTTTTGGTGGCTTGACAGTGATGGACTTGAGCTGGAGTTTGGGTGCGTGAAGCTTGGGTAGCCATTGTGGTGGTATTAATTAGGAATTATAGGAGAGAAAAAGTGGGGAATTAGGTATGAAAAAAAAAATAGAACATGTATGTATCATCATTATGTTTTGAAACATAATGATGGTTGATTTAGTGGAAAAGGTAATGCATACGAGTGATTGATGATAATGATATATGTGATATAGTGGATTGAATTGGTGGAGTATGGGTTGGATGATGGAATTGTATAAAGAATTATTGTTTTGGTGTAAAGAAAAATATGTGGGTTCATGATACAATTTTGATAAATATTGGACTAACTTCGATCAAGAAAAGTATTTAAAACTGATATATTTTGGACTGAAAAATGATTTTGAAAATAATACTTTGAATAAATAATTAAAATAATATAATTTTAGAAATTCGGACATTTAATTTAAAATCGAACAAATTCGATATTTCTTGACTTGGCTAGACGAATCCGTCGCGGCGTTAACTTCAAAATAATGGGTGAAATAGTAGTGACACAATTTTCTAAATATTAAAATAATTATTTGTTGCATAAAAATCTTGGTCACTACAATCTTACCCCCTTAAAATAATTTCGTCCTCGAAATTAAACTTACTCGATCTTATGATTTCTGAATACTTAATCAGAATCTCTTCTTCTTCTCTTATGTAGCATCATCGCTACCATATTTAACCCAACCATATTTAACCCACTGGACTTTGACTAAATGCATCATTTTGTTTTCTCAAGAACATGGACTTTTCTATAGACATATGTGTCTACTCAAATATTCTTCTGAATCGTAAGTGACTGAAAGTTCACTATTCTTTGAATTCCATTTTTATGAACCAAAAACAACATAACTTATTCATAGATGATCAACTTATTTCATAATCTCAATACATTATCACCTTCAATTATCATCATCATATCATTCCTTACAATTTTCTATTGTACCTTTATATTCATCTAACCTTACGTTCATCATCATTATCTCACATAATCCCAAACAACATCATGTCTCTTTACTAATTTCTGTAATTCCATAAAAAAAATCTCTTCAAGTTTCCATAAATCTTTACCGATATATCAAACCATAATAATTTGTCATCTCTAAACTTCTTATCATCGAATATTCTCGAAATAATCAAAACAATTCCCAATCGTATGTAAAAATTTCATCATATCTTGTAGTATTCATGTAACATGTCACTTATCATCGTATCATGTGACCTCAGATATTCGTATATATCTCTAAAATTTCAACAAATCTTTACTGACATATCATATCATAATAATTTTTTTTTTTTTTCCTTTCTTCTTATCATCGAATATTCCCAAAATAATCAAAGAATTACCTGAATATTCTCTCTACGTAATATACCCAAACATATCAACATAATATCATCAACTTATCTTTCCAATATTTGTAACCCAAAATTCAGTAAACAAATATCTTCCAAATAACTAAGATTCTTTACTTAAATGTCACCACATTTCCTGCAAAGTATTTCTTTCACTTATACATACTTATGAATTCTGATTCAATACGGTCCTTATTTCTCTTTCACGTATTCCCGTATCATCTCACTATACCTTGATTATTATACCAAAAATATCAGTACCAAAATCCAATAGAATATTCCATATCTCCAATCTTATCATCAAATTTTCTTTTGTCGAGAAAAATAACAGCGCATTAACTCTTGTTCCCACTTTTCATTATACTTTAAATCATACATCAAGTACTCGGTATCAAATACTCATTCTAGCTGAGAGCTAAGATACTAACTTAAAACAACATCACAAGGATCAGATATGTTATTCTCAAACTTAAGAAACTTCACTAATTTCCCAAATCTGAAATTCAAAATTAAAATTTTCTATTCTCCCAAACTTCAATTCATATCACACTTTATGAACAATACTCTGATTAATTTTATCACCATTAAATAAGACTTCTGTAAATCATATAGGATTCCTCATCAAATTTGCTTAACCCAAAGATACAATCCCATAATTAAAAATCACACAACTGATCATCTCAGATTTTCCATTATTGTAGCCAAAATATTTACTCACTTCAAAAGTACAACCAATAATAATTAATCGAAACTGCATCACTAAATCTTTAAATAAACCCATATATTATGACTAAAAATGAAAATTCTCAATCGTAGATAATATTTCACCATAATGCAATAAACCATCAAAATAAGATCATCAAACTCAATATTCACACGATTCTTCCCTGGATAACCATAACATCCCTTAACCGTCTAGTCGTCATATCTATCACGTACCTTATACATCAATCTGATCACTAATATTATATATCAATTTCTCAGACTAAAAAAATCTTGGATTCTACCATGGTCCCTCTTCTGAACACCATTCCAAAATAAGTCATCACTGTAAAATCTTATCCCTATTTTCCTCAAAATTCATATCCTTATAATACTCTCCAATTCAAGTGATCATTCCTTACAAGTGATAAATCCATTCCCAAGAATAATTAAGATTCTTCCCAATAATGTCATTATACTTGTCTTCACCCGTCTTTCAAAATATAACTTATCATTTACTCAATCTTGCTTATGAACTTGCAATTCTAATCTCAATTCTCTTAGTGATTGCATACCATACTATGCTCTTATTTCCAAACGATAAAATTCTAGGCAGAGTTTCCTTTGAAATTTGGACTTATCCAAATCATAAGTATACTTCATACTAACAATAACATATAACTCCACATTTAATCACAACGATCTAAAAATATTGAAAACGATTCCAACACTTCAATATCATCAAAAATATCCCATAATTCCATTCATAATTCCTCAACACAATAATTTCAAATCATATTTTTCAATATCACAATATCACTTCCTTCAATACCTTAATTGGCTCAAAAGATTACTCATACCTATAAATATATGCCATAAATCATATTCCCAAAATTTATTCACAAAGCCAAACTTCATAATAAATTTCTCTTCAACATAGAGACATAATTCATTTACTCAACATAATATCCATTACTTAAATACCAAAAACTAAGAACCAAATCTTTAAATTCTTTAACTTCATAATGCTTCTCATAAAAATCTCAAAAAATCATATCACTTATAATCTTAACATCTTATCACAACTTCATAACTGGCTTTCAATTTCTCGTTTAAATCTAAACGATAAATAATCTGAAAATATAATCAAATCCTTTCCGTTGACTTCTCATACTTAGTGCCATGTCTAAAATCAATTATGCAAAGTCCATCTAGGGTTCATCATTTCTAACTCGAGGACAAAAATTATTTAAAAATCATTCTTAAATCATATTATTCCCATTATGCTCAACACTCGTTTTCTTTCTTAAAAAAAATTTCTCATAATCATACATTAAAGCATATAAGTTATGACAAAGCATAACAACATCATTATTTTCGAAGAAATACATTCTTATTTATCATAAATCATAAGTATCCGAAATACTCTTCATTCTTTCTCATAAATCAATAAAATGAGTATTCGAAATACTGAAATAACTTTAAACATCATAAACTTCTTTACCTCGGAGTTGGTGGAGCGAAATGATGGCAGTGGCAATCTTCATCAATAAAAATCTTATAATGAAAAATATTTCTTGAAAATTCTTTTTGAAAATTTTACCAGTCTATAGAAACGCAGACTAGCTCTGATACCAACTTGTAGCGCCCCGAGTTCCGTATACCCGATTCACTACGTCATTTTCTGTCTAAATTTTTTCGAATAATATTTTTGCGGAAGAAAAAATTGAAATTCATTTTTGGAAACATTAAATAAACTGTAATGGCCGATAAAATTGAAAACATTTATGAAACCATTTGAAATAGTAAATCGAACCATTAATTTTGTAAAGAAATTGACAATGTCATAATTTCTCAAATAAATGAACTTCTCTAAATTATTCGATTGTTTGGAAAAATACGGAAAATCATTAACGTCAAACTTTCAACCGTTTAACGATTATTGCCACCATCATTCATCGCTCGCCACCGTCTCCGAAATCTGCAAAACTGTTAAAAAGTAGGGTGAGTATTTCATGGGGGAAATACTCAGTAGACTCATCGCAAATTAATTTAATTTATAAGATGATTAAACACATAAATCCCGGCTCTTTATAAAACGGGCATTGATAGAGCTTCTTTATAAAACGGCTCTTGATAAAACTCATATTGTGCATTACAGCACGGGACATATTTTGCAAATCATAAGCTCTTTGAAAATAGCTCTTTGAAAACAGCTCTTTGAAAACCATATACTTATAAAAACATTTTAATTATGCCAAACATAATTTCTTTTGAAAGCATAACATAAGATAGGATTGAAATCCTCATAAACATAGGGAGACACAAGAACTTTACCGAACTTAGGTGGCAAGAATTCTTATGCAGTAAAATCATAATAACAGTAAGTATACCAAAACATAATTCTTGAAATTCATAGGGATCATTTCCATCATAACATAAAATAAGATCGAAATCCTCATAAACATAAGAATTTTACCGAACTTAGGTGGCAAGAATTCTTATGTAGTAAGTATACCAAGCATAATTTTTGAAATTCATAGGGATCAATTGCATCATAACATAAGATAGGATCGAAATCCACATAAACATATGCGACAGGAATTTTACCGAACTTAGGTGGCAAATCCTCATAAACATATGGAAACATAGGAATTTTACCGAACTTCGTGGCAAATCCTCATAAACATAGGAGACATAAGAATGTTACCGAACTTCGTGGCAAGAATTCTTATGTGTAGCGCTACTAAAACTCCGGTCCCGTTAACATATCATAACTTATCATATGGGACCCATAACAATCTTGGTAGATTGATTTCATAGCAATGATCCAAAAAAACATTTTCGTGAAGCATAGGGTATACTTACTTTTCGTAAAAACATAAAGTATATTTTCTTTTCATAAAAACATACTTACTCTTCATAAAAACATAAGGTATATTTACCTTTCATAAAAACGTACTTGCTTTTCTTAAAAATTGACTTTCACAAGTCACATGACATTCATATGAAATCATAATTTAAATCAATTAATAAGTGCGAGTCTACCTCAAATCCGACGAGTGCAAAGTTGAGCGGGAATGACTTCAATTTCTTTAAATTCTCCGTACGCTTCGTCTTAGCCAATAAGTCACTTTAGTCTATCGAATATATAGTTCAAAATGATAAATTATAATTTGAGGACTAAAATTGATGTTTTGAAAGTTGAGGGACTAAAATGAATACTTTTGAAAGTTCAGGGACTAAAATAGATACTTTGAAAGTTGAGGGATTAAATTGAATACTTTTGATAGTTGAGTCGGAAACTCAAAACAATAGGGTTGAAATAATATATTTTAAAACAATAGGGCTGATTAAAACTCATTTAAAACTTAAGGGTTGAAATTGATAAGTTTAAAAGCTGAAAGGACTGATTTGAAAACCTTTGAAACTAAAAGGGACTGAATTGGATTGTTTTAAAATCATAGGGGTTGATTTGAAACATTTCAAAACTTGGGGGCTTTAAGTGCAAATTCTGAAAATTAATATTAATATCCTCAGATTTCATCTCTCTCTCTCATTCAGCACTCTCTCTCTCATTCTCGCGATTTCATCAGTGAAATCAGGCGAGAAACGAACGAGTGACACTTCCGGTGATTCGCCGGAGAAGTAGCCGGCGCAGGTTGCGGTAAGTGGTGGCCAAAGCAAGGGTTCTGATTTTAGGGCTTGGGTGCGAGAAACAAGGGCGAAATCGAAACAAAATCGAAGCTGGGGTTCGCGATTTAGGTCGTGATTTTTCGGCGAAGAGGTGGCCTGAGGTGAGGTAAGTAACTGACTCCATTGATTCTTGGGTTTTGATTTTGGTTTTGGGTGAGGATTTGGATTAAAAATGGAAGTGGGCAGCGTGTGGGTTCGAGGTTCGTTTTGGGCGTGGCGATGATGATGATGATGATGTTGGGTGTTTGAAAAAAATGGAGGTGACGGTGTTGCAGGTTTGTGGTCTGCGGTGAAGGTGGTGTTGGGTTGGTGCTGCAGGCGATTCTGGATGGATTGAATGCAGCGATTGATGCAAATTGGTTTCCAGATTGATGTAGATGATTGGCGTTGAATTTTGGAAAACTGATTGAGGTGGTGATGAGACAGTGGAGTAGGTGGCCGGTGATGCTGGTTGCGGTCAGCCAGTTGTACCAGCTGGCCGTGGTGGAGACTGACGATTTATTTGGTGATATTGTTCTACAGTTGAGGTGGTTGATTCATGGTGATGATGATAATGGTTATGATTTGATTGTGAATGAAGCTTAAACAGAGGATTGGATTCGATTTGAATTGAGTGTTGGATGATGGCAGCTTGGCAGTGAATTTCAATGGGGTGGTTTGGGTGTTTGCAGTTTAAATGTTGAATTGAGAACTTTGTTTTGGTGGCTTGACAGTGATGGACTTGAGCTGGAGTTTGGGTGCGTGAAGCTTGGGTAGCCATTGTGGTGGTATTAATTAGGAATTATAGGAGAGAAAAAGTGGGGAATTAGGTGTGAAAAAAAAAAATAGAACATGTATGTATCATCATTATGTTTTGAAACATAATGATGGTTGATTTAGTGGAAAAGGTAATGCATACGAGTGATTGATGATAATGATATATGTGATATAGTGGATTGAATTGGTGGAGTATGGGTTGGATGATGGAATTGTATAAAGAATTATTGTTTTGGTGTAAAGAAAAATATGTGGGTTCATGATACAATTTTGATAAATATTGGACTAACTTCGATCAAGAAAAGTATTTAAAACTGATATATTTTGGACTGAAAAATGATTTTGAAAATAATACTTTGAATAAATAATTAAAATAATATAATTTTAGAAATTCGGACATTTAATTTAAAATCGAACAAATTCGATATTTCTTGACTTGGCTAGACGAATCCGTCGCGGCGTTAACTTCAAAATAATGGGTGAAATAGTAGTGACACAATTTTCTAAATATTAAAATAATTATTTGTTGCATAAAAATCTTGGTCACTACAACATATGCAAAGAATATCCCTACACAATTAATATTTCAATCATGGCTATGTGCTCAATTTTATAAAGTTTAACATGGATAAGCAAAATTGTAAGAACTCGAGTTTAAATGTTGTCCGTTTCCACCCAAAGCAAAGATTTTAACCTGAACTAAAGTAAAGATTTTAACCTGAATGAAATATCATCGTAGACAGTAAGCATGTCAATAAGACTAACTAAATCTTTTCATATATATACCAAAAATCAAATAAATGCCTAAGTGAACAAGGAATGAACTTAGATAGACATATAATTAAGTTTTACATCCTAAATGTAACGAATGACACTTATACAGATCATGGATGAATATAACTTAAGCAGTATGAAAAAGGTTCCACCCAAACCACCCCTAAACTTAGAATAATACATTGCTTCCAATAAATGCAAAGTAGTTCAAAATAACTAAATAAAATACATAGAAAAGATGTCAAGTACTTCCTGAGTGTCAATCTGGCAGAGGAGGCTGAGAGGGTCCTACTAGTCACTATTGAGTAGCTCATGCAATCCTTTCCTCCATAGCACCCATCCCAAATGAGATTCGAAGCACCTAGTTGTTAAGGTCGGTCAAGGAGTATCGTATCATGCTCTGCTTCTCTATGATTTGGTAGCGCTCATGATCATGAAGATATCATGCCCCATATCATCAATCCGTCTCTACTGGGCAATCTCAGTTTGGCATATGGTACCCACAGTCCTACCAATCACTAATATCTCTGCCAACACCTGCCTCAGAAATATATCGGCAATTACTACTGAATGAGGGGTCTACCAATCACTAATATCTCCTAGGTCTAGCATTAACCCTGGTCATCCTATGAATTGTGGGCTCTAGTGGTTGAGGCACCTCATTCAGTAGTAATTGTAACCCCTTATCTATACAAACTATGCTAATGAGAAAAGGGAACATGATGTACCTAGCGGTGTCAAGCTGGGATGCGAGGCTAATGATAAAATAAAAAATGTGGCATCCCAAATCGATCTTGCGTCCCCTGCTAGATGATGCAGTAAACGAGCCCTCTTTTCATTAAAATATGTAATGTGAGAGCTGAGATTGATGTTATGACATATGAAAATATAGATGGCCCTCAAGCTATCTGCCAGCTCGCCATGCTCAAACATGTTGTTCCTTTCTGGTTACTTGGTCTACAACATGTTCAAAATTCAAGTCAGTCGGAGGTCATTTGGGTCGGGAAAAGGTGGGAAGAAGGAGGTGACGTGGTGTTGTGCGGTGCCCACAGTGGTGAAGTGAATGCATGTAATGGTTCAAGGACTTCAATCCTATGAATTAAGCATGAATATGACCACAATCTATGAATCAATAACCAATATACTATAGAAAGCATGTATTAAAGAGATTCAATTTACGAGAGTTGACAAAATGTGACGAAGAGTCCATTCGGGAAATTCATCGAACATCTAGGATGCAATGCAAAGTTCTTAACGAATTCTCCTAATTTGGTGATAGAATAATCCCAAATTTTACAACATACAAAACTACAAGCATAATGCAAGAGAACTCTACCGTAATCCCATACTTTATCACAAATAATTCGAGAATTTAAAAACTTGAGATAGAATTGCAAATATTGAATTTCAAATTTGGAAAACCAACATTGAATTCGGATTTTCAATGCATATGAACCTAGATTATGGGTGCAAGAAGATGAGTGGGAACATTGATTTGATGAGATTTTCGAAGACCCTTGGCTTGGAGATTATTGTTTGAGAGAGGAAATATCTTTTTTATGAGAAGACTGTAACATTACGATTTGTATAACAAAAGATTCTAGAATCAAGCCAAGCGATCACTCGGTTAAAACCTTTTACCTCCATTTTCCAAAAGTTTGTTGAGGCGATCACGTGTTTAATTTAACCTAGTGATTGCTTGGTTAAAAATTTGCTACGCCATTTTTTTCCAGAGATAGTGATAAGATCATGATGAGGATTGGTAAACCTAATAATGAAAATAAATTTCAACTATTAATTAAACGTGTATGCATTACCTAGAACTACATACAAAGCAAAATAAATAAAATGGTAAGAAAATTGGATTGCCTTTCAATAAGCGCTTGATTTATAGTCTAGAACTAGACTTCTTGGTGATTATGATTCCGGGGTTGCAATGATGGACTTTCCTTTTGAAAATTCACCACCCCAATATGGTTTTAAATGCCGCATTTTCACTTTGAGTGTACATTTTTCTTCGTAAGTGATTTCAATTGTTCTGAATGGATAAACCTTTTCACTGTGTAAGGACTCGACTATCTTGACCTTAATTTTCCAGGAAAGAGTTTGAGGCGAGAATTATATAATATACTTGTTGGCCATCCTCGAACTTCCTTTTTTGAATGTGCATGCCATGCCACTTTTTGGTGTGTTCCCTATACAGTTTTGAGCTCTCATATGCATCTAGTCAAAATTCCTCCATCTCATTAATTTGGAGTAGCCTCTTTTCACAATTTGCTTGTAAACCAAAACTTAGATTTTTAGCATCCCAATAAGCTTTGTGCTCCAACTCAACAGGTAGATGACACGCTTTACCTAGTACAAGGCAATATCGAGACATCTGTATAGGTGTTTTGAATGCTGTTCGGTATGCCCATAGAGTATTATCTAATTTATTTGATCAATCCTTCCTTTTTGAGCTCACAGTAACCTCCAAGATTCTTTTTATTTCCAGGTTTGAAATTTTCACTTGTCTACTAGTTTGGGGATTATATGAAGTGGCAATGTTGTGTTTTACTCCATATTTTGCCAATAGTTGTTCACTGTCTAATGCAGAAGTGCTTCTCCCCCATCACTAATTGTGGGTCTTAGAGTGTCAAACCATGTGAATATAAGTTTTTTCAGAAATTCTATTACCACTTGACCATCATTAGTATGTTTTGCTACAACTTCAACCCACTTGGAAACATAATCAACTGCTACCAAGATGTATTGATTAGAATGTGAAGGAATGATTGGATACATGAAATCTATACCCCATACATCAAAAATTTATACTTGAAGAATGCTATGAAGAGGTATTGAGTCTCGTTTTGTTTTGAGATGTTACATGTACACTAGCATCTATCACCCACACACACACAATTTATACTTGAAGAATGCTATGAAAAGGTATCTCATCTCGTTTTGTTTTGTTTTGAGATGTTACATGTACACTAGCATCTATCACACACACACACACACACACACACACACATATATATGAGTCTTTAAAATAAAGAAGGCCAATAAAACCCAGATTGTGGAACTTTGCAACAGTATTTGAAGCTCTAAAGTGAACATTGTAAGCACATGAATGACAATGTTTCAATATTTTAGAGGCTTCATCCTCTGGTATAAATCACCTAATAATTTGATATTTACCTCGTTTGCAAAGAATGGGGTCTTTCCACAAATAATATTTTAAGTCAGAAAAATTTCTTCTTTTGCTGACTTGAGAATTCAGGTGGACTGATGGATTAGGCTAAGTAATTTACAATTTCTGCATATCATGTTGAGTCTTCCACAATAAATATCTTCTCATCTTGAAAAACCTCATTTATATCTGCTAGGTCTATTTCCTTCTCTTGTTCAAGTCGAGATAGATGATCTGCTACAACATTTTCACGCCCATTTTTATCTCTGATTTCTAAGTCGAACTCCTGCAAAGTAGTATCCATATGATCAACCTTAGCTTTGCATCCTTCTTATTCAACAAGTATTTCAAAACTACATGATCTACATAGACTATTATACTTTTTATCTAATAAGATATGAACGAGATTTATCAAAGGCATAGACTACGGTAAGAAGCTCCTTCTCGGTAGTGGTATAGTTGAGTTGTGCATCAATTAGGGTCCTGCTAGCATAATAAATCACATGAAAAATTTTACATCTTTGCTAACCAAATCTGCTCCCACTACATAACAACTTGCATCACACATCAATTCGAATCGTCAATCCCAATGTAGTGCAATAATTATAGTTGTTGAAATTGATTTTTCCATAGAGTATTGAATGCCACCATACATTCTTCAGCGAAAGAGAATGGTACATCTTTCATCAATAGATTGCATAGCGGTTTTGTGATCTTGGACAAACTTTGATGAATCTATTGTAGAATCCTACATGACCAAGAAAACTTCGAACACCTTGTATTGTTGTTAGATGTGGTAGTTTCTAATTAACCTATATTTTTCCTTGTCAACTTCAATGCCTTTTTCTGAAGTTCGATGCTTCAAGTCAATACCTTCCAGAACTATAAAGTGACACTTCTCCCAATTGAGTACCAAATTTGTTTCCTTATATCGCTGCAGACCTAGGTGTAAGTGTTCCAAACATTCATCAATGTTCCAAAAATTGAGCAGTCGTCCATAAAAACTTCCATAAATTCTTTCGCCATATCTGAGATGGCAATCATGCAACGTTGAAAAGTGGTAGAGCATTACATAAGCTAAATGGCATCCTATGTTAAGCAAAAGTACCATAAGGACATGTAAATATTTTTCTCTTGATCTATGGTGCAATGGAAACCTAATTGTACCCCGAGTAGCCATCTAGAAAATAGTAATGTGGGTGTCCAGTTAATCTCTTCAACATCTGACCAATAAAGGAAGAGGGAAGTGGTCATTTCTGGTAGCTGTTTTGAGTTTGCAATAGTCAATGCAAACACTCCATCTAGTGATTATCCTTGTTAGGTTCAACTCATTTTTCTCATTCTTTACAACTATAATACCCCTTTTCTTTTGCACAACTTGAACTCAACTACCATTCACTATCTGATATAGGATAGACAATCCCTTCATCCAAAAGTTTTAGTACCTCTGCCCTGACTTCTCCCTTCATGTTAGGATTCAATCTTTTTTGTCCATCTACTATTGTTTGAAATTTTCTTCCATTAATTGTTTGTGCATACAGAGTGATTGACTAATACCTTTTATGTTAGCAATAGTCCACCTAATGGCTTTCTTGTGATCCCTAAGCACTCGAAGTAATTTTTCTTCCTCAACTTCCGTGAGAAAGTTATCCATGATGACAGGTAGTTTGGAAGACTCTCCAAGGTATGCATATCAAAGATGAGATGGCAGTTGCTTAATTTCTAACTTTGAAGGCCACTGAATGGATGGTATTGGTTTTGTAGGACTTGTTCTTAATTCTTAAAAGTATGATATGCGTCTGTAGGGGGATTTGCTACAAGATAAAGTTTACATGCTTTAAGCTCACTTCGTAGAAGAGATTTAATTGAATTTGAATGTATGATACACGCCTCCAAGAGATCGGCTAGATTTTGTAATTTGAACACATCTCCTACTTCCTGATCGACCACATCAACCATCTAACAAGAATTTGACAGAGTGAGATATTTCATTTCTTTGTACACATTGAAGGTTACTTCTTCATCATTGAATTTCAATATGAGTTTTCCCTTCCCTACATCAATTATTACACCCCAAGTCATTAAGAATGGTCTCCTAGAAATTAGTGGCGTATTTTCATCTTCCTCCATGTCAAGTATAACAAAGTTAGCTTAGAAGATGAATTTATTTCACTTTTAACAGATATCTTCAATTACTCCTCTTAAGTATTTTATGGGTTGATATGCAAGCTATAGAGTTACAATATCTTCCCACATGACGTTTGTATTTTCGATCCTCTCAAACAATTCCAATGCTTCAATAACGGTTTGGTAGATAGTGAACCATTCGGTGAAGAACCAACCATACTTATGCATTGTGTGAGAAGATCTGTATAGAAGTATTGTACCTGAAGTCCCTTGATCATTCCATGATGAGAGCATATTTTGAGCATGTTCTTTAATCCGTGTCATGCCTCATCAAATGATTCTGATTCTTGTTGCTGGAATATTGATATATCATGTTTGAGCTTAGCAATCTTGATTGGTGGGAAGATTTTGGTCCAGGATTTTTGTGATTAGGAATGCCAGGTAGTGATACTTGTAGTATGACAAGAATCCAATCATTCCAGTGCTCTATCTCGTAGAGTCTATGGGAACCAATGGAGTTGGATGGCATTGTCTGATATCCCTTGATAATTGAAGTGTTGGGACAATGCTAAAAATATAAAGATGTCTGTGTGAGGATTTTCATCAAATATGTCATAAAATTGATGCTCATTTTGGAATAGGTTAATGACATTAGCTTAAATTTGGGTTGACCAAAAGGCGGATAAACAATGCTTGATTGATTTTGAATTATATGTGGTGTCATGAATTCTCCCCCAAGCATTTTACCTTCATCATCCCCTTGTATGACTTTATCATTTTGTACATCTACCATGTGTTGCTATTTTTGTTTTTCTTCTTTCCTTTGTCTACGATGAAATGTACGCTCGATTTTCTGATCAAATCTTCTAGGTTCTTCGAGTCTCGAACTTCACATGCAATAGTCCTGGGGATAAACAGAGAAATAATGAATGAAGTTGAAATAACAATAAAATAATATGTTTGGATTATTGAAAGTAATCTAAAAATAAATTAAACCAAAATCCTCGAAAACAGCGTCAAAACTCATTGCGTTATTTTCCTACCACAAGTGTTCGGATGGCAAAAGTAATATAGTGGACAATAAATTTGTGTATAGTACCCATGACGATTGAGATAAATTATTATCTAAATTGCTGACATAAACCAAAATGAGAAAATCAATTTTATATTTATGAATTTAAATCTAAACTATCATTTAAAAATTACTAATAAAGAAAATCAAATTAAATCAAAGAAAAGAAAAGAAAAGAAAAGCAAACAATTTTAAAGAGATTTTATATATAAATGAGAATGTAATGCTAGGATCTAGAATTCACTTTTTTATTCCATCTTTTATTATCTTGATTTCAATGTTTAACGACAATTTATACGTAATGAAAATTATGATCCAAAAATGTTTAAAACCTTATTTCGAATGAAAATTAAAATATATCCCTAAATGTGACCTACCTATATTTCTATGATGAATGCGAATAAATAGAATAACATTAATGATTTATGAACAATTAAAGATCACATAAAGTATAGCGGTATATTTTGATCCCTTTTCGGACTTTATGATAGTTAAAATATGTCTAACGAATTCCTAATCTTTCCAATCTAAGATTACGTCACAAAAATCATATAATTATCGCGCACATAATTGTAGAAACGTGAAGAAGAGTCAATTGCTCAAAAATATAAAATTGTATTTACATAAACAAAAATTAAAATTTGGAACCAAAAAGTTTCATCATTATCATAACATAAACTTAACTAACCTAGATACATAATTGAGAATAGACAAGAAGATTTTATGTAATTCATCACCTGGATATACAAATTAATCTTGATTTTATGCAATTCTATGGCTGTGTAGAACATGATATCTCTTTATGAATTTGTGATGCCCAGTATAATCTTATCCTTGACCAAGTAGAAGAGGTTGAATATTGTTTGAAAAGAAAAATGATTCCTCCAAGTGAACAACCAAGCGATCGCTTGGTATACTTAATTGAAGATCTATTGCGAAAATTGTTATTGAGACGATCGTTTGGTACACTGAGGCACGATCGCTTGGAGTTAGAATTTTCTTCAAATTTTGATTATTTTATAATTGCATCTTTTGGTTCTTCCTTTATTTTCATGCTGGGTTTCATCTTTTGTTGTGTTAATTTCAGTCCTTCATGTCTTGATTTTTACAATTAAACCCTTGAAGTTCTGACTTTCCCAGTTAAGCTCCGATTTGATTCTCGATTCTCCTTGTCTACTTCTATCTTGCACAACTAAGTTCAAATGCCCTTCAATTGGTCGTTTGTTTGCCTCGATTGATCTATTTTCTGAACTTTTGAGATAATTACTGAAATAAACGCAAATTACACAAATTAAGTAGGGTTTATTCTTAAACGATGATTTAATATCTTATTTTTGTTATCTAATTAATATATAAAATGCACCTGTCAGAGTGCCCCATTTTTCTTTTTCCTTTTTTTTTCTTCTTTAGTGTTAGCGTTTTCCTTGGGTGGTTTTTTAAGTGTCAATGAAATTTCTTGGCAGCCTTCATTTTTCACTATGGCTTTCGACTATTTTGCATACAGTATTTAAATCCTGAGGGGCTAATGCAAACTTAGTCGTTGTTAAAGCAGCAAATCAGAGACAGAGAAAGGAACACTCCCTCTTTTTGAGATAGAAAGTTAGTCAAACAACTTTTGCTTTTCACTTTAGAATTTGGCATCTTAGTTGTTAGTTCTCATTCACACAAGGTTGAATGGGATGATACTAGTGTGCAGATTTTTGCGAGTAACTGTCATTATCTCTTCACAAAAGCATAGTAGGTATAAGCTAAATCTACAATTTCAACATTAAAACACTTCCTTGACCTCGATTTGAAAAGTATTGCATTGTTAGTCACTGAGCTCTAGGCACTCATAGGTGCCCATGCATAATGTATGGCCTGTTTCTAACAAATTTCGTCTTTTAGGGCTACAAAAATACTTCTTTGTGATTCTGGATAATTTTCTTAACTTTTGTACTAAGATTTTAAATTTAATTCACTACTTATAAGTTTAGTTAGTATCCAGATTTTATTTACTACTTTGAATACAAGTTGTATGTCTTATAGAAGTTAGTTGAATTTGAATTTAATAAAAAATTTGAGAAGTTTCTCAAATTATTCTCTTGCTATTTGATCTTTCAAATCAAAAAGTTTGAGTTTTTGTGAGATTTTATTCTTTCCTATAAGCTTCCACTACGTCAGTTTCAACGTTAATCACTTTGTGTTATGTGACTCTTGTGATTTGTAACAAGATGCAAATGTGACAAGTTAATAAGTGTATTTTATAAACTTATTTGTGCTTAAAATATAGATATCTGGAGTTCTTTTGATTAATTATAATATAATCTCGTGGATTTATTATTTGTTAGGTATAAACAATGATTGGAAAAAGGAACAAGAGTAAAAAAGAAAGAAATTCAAAGTCCGGAATCAAATGGTAATTATTAAATAATTGATTAAGACTATAAAATGATGATCGAGTATTACATTGGATAACCTTGATAAGTTTAGAAGACTAACGGCTGAAATTGCACGAGAAAAGGATCAAAAATACCCTAAATTTTGTCATGCATATTAGTTTTCCATCTGAAGAAACACGACCATAGATTGATCAGAGTCATATTTTATAGTAAACATTTGGTGTGAAACTTTGTATTTCAGGAATAATTATATCCCTTTGGATTAAATTTTTGATGCACTTTGAGTCGCATCAATCAAATATTATTAGAAGAGAAATGTATGGCAATAATATTGACAAAATGCCCAAAGTTAAAGTCTTGCGTGTGCAAACCCTCAATTTCACTCAATAGGGCAGATTTTCTCTCTTTTTTTGCTTGAAATACGTTTTAGAACTTTTGAATGCACCTCACTAACAAAATTCAGGCTTTTACCAACAGAAAAACTCGTCACTAATACTTGAACTTCTTCGCTAATACTCATTTCTAAAGGAAAAAACTCATTGCAAAAAATTAGGCTTTTACCAATGGACAAATTCGTTACTGATACTCAAATTTTCATCGCTAATACTTATTTCCAATGGAAAAAACTCATCAAAAATCTCGTAGCTAATAATTTCCAACGAAATTATATTTTCCGTTGTAAATTTGTGATGGCCTACGTTCAATTGAAAATTTCCAATGCATTGCATCCCATCGCAAAACGCTAACAGATTTTCAACGAAACTAAGTCGTTGGAAATTTCCAACTATAGTGAGATGTTAGTAATTTCCTATGGAGGTTTTCCTTTGGAATTTGATAAATACGTTTTTCGTACTTATCTTGACTTTAAATTTAGACAATTGTAAGTGTTTTAGGGTGTGATATTGCTAAGTTATCGTTTATTTTATTTGTTTTAGGGAAAACGCAATTTCGGATGCGATTGGAGATAAAACGGAGAAAATTGACTAAAATCGTGCAAGAGGGACTAAATTGAAAATAATTCATACATGAGATGGGGGATGAAATGAAGAATAAAGATGCCAATGACTTAATTGCAAATTGAAGAGACTCAAGGATCAACTTGAATTATTTTGAAAAATTGAGGTCTTTATTCAAAACCTACAACCGAATTAGAGTTGGGTTTGGAGACTAATTGAAATAGGAATTTTTTAGGGGGAATTAATTGGAATCAGCCGACGGGAAATTAGAGAGCCAACAGGAGAGATATATACACATATACGTTAAAGAAGAGAAGGTGGAAAAAGGGAGAAGTGGTTGGCTAGGGTGAGAAATTAATTTGGGGGATTAAAAAAGTGGTAGCCGGTGGAATTTAGGGAGTTTGAATTGAGGATATATATATACACACACATTAGTGGAGCTTGTGGTCAGAAGAAGACAATTTAAAAAGGGAATCTCTCGGTTCAGTCCAAAGGAGGATTCGGCTGGAGCAAAATTTGGGAAATAACAACGTTGTTGGCCGAGTGATATTTTTCCACTTTTCTGTGTGTAATTCATATATTAATATGTTAGGCTAAGTTCTTTTATGTATTGAATGAGATGAACCTTAATTTTTATTTGTTTTAAATTATGATTCTATAATTTAGTAAATTCTTGTATTTCTTGATTTGTTCTTACATTCTGATGTGATCCAGGACCCTCGACAATCGGAGTCATAGCAGGTTTGACGGGAAAATTTAAATATTCAAGTCAAAATAAGAATTCAGCAGGTTCAACGAGCTTTGAAGATCAAACCGTGTCGAAAAGAATCGAAAATTATGCAGAAGATCTTTCACGGCCGTAACCAACATATGTCACGACCGTAACCTCCCCTCGGGATAAAATGCAGAATTTCAAGATTTTCGATTTACGGCCGTAAATAAGGGATCACGGCTGTAACCTTAAACAGAAACACACTTACGGTCGTAATTGTTGAACGGATCAGATTTTTCCAGATTTCGCATTATTTTATTTCCTTATCATTTTTAGTTATTTTAGTCTAATTAGAATTCTATTTGAGTAGATTAGCGACTAGGGTTTTATTTTGCTTATTTATACGCATTTTCCATTCATTGTAATTCAGACTTTGATTATTGAATAAAAAGAGATTGAATGTTTTTCAATTGTTTAATGTGTGGATTCACATTACAAACCCAAACTTATCAAGATTGATTATCTTGTGGCGTTCATCCAGAACTTATCAAATATTCGCGAAAGTATTTGTGGCGTTAAAAATCAGAGACTTATCAAGGAGATTGGGCAAATCCTTGTGGCGTTTCGAAAGTCGTGATTCTTTATTCCGCATCGTCGAGCCATCGCGTCGTGAATATCGGGACATGATTCATCCGTCTAACCACAACCTGGGTTCGGAACTTTCCGGCGTTTCTTCCGCGCTTCGAATCTCATCATATCATCTGGTATCAGAGCTGGACTCTGAATTCAGGTTTTTCTATCCAGTTTGATTTTTATGTTTATCATCAAGTCCCATAAAAATCATTCATATCTTGTTGTTGAGTCTTTTTTTTCTTGATTTTCTTGTTCTTCGTGCCAATAAATTTTTTTCTTTGTTTGATCCATATAAAAATCCATCAAAATTCAAAAGTGTTTGTTTTGCTTAATTCTTATCCGAATTAAGTTCCGTTTGTTTTGTCGTGTTCGTTGTCGAATTTTCGGATTTAAAAAAATTATTATTTTAGTTATTCCGAAAATTCAAAAAAAAAAAAAAAAAAAAAGTCCATTCAAGAACCACTTTCTTGAATTTCTTGATCATTTGTTTTCATTATTCTTTTTCTGTATCCTTCCACATAAATTTCACAATGTCCAATTCCTATGAAAGCGTCAAAGATCGTATGTGGAGATTTTTGAATGAAGCTTTGATGAGATTGGATAAACTAGATGAAAGGGAAGGGAAATTGAAAAAGGGGCGATCTCAAGCAAATCGTAGTGATTATAGGCGTGATCCTAAACCTAGGGATGGAATCGGGGTTAAGAGAGGAGATGAGATTGATCCAAAAGCAATTTTGAAAATTCAAAAAGAAATTTATGAAGAAAGATTGAGGTGTGAACGGGAGGCAGAAAGAAAATATTTGGTTAAATTGCGAAAGGAGGAGAAACGAAAGGCGGTGATTAAATGGATAGAGGAGAGTGAAATACATGATATAGTTGAGCCTCGGGATATGAATGTTGAAAAGAAGGAGGGAGGCTTGAAACATGAATTAGAAGTAGTTGAAGAGACCCCGAACTTTGTGGTAGGAGTTGAAAACGTGAAGTTATGTGAACAAACTCCAAAATATGATGAGGAATTAGAAGTTTGGGTAGAAGGTCAAATTTTGAGCTTTGAATTGGAAGATCCACATTTTGGTAGTGATGGGGTAGTACATGAACATGGTGATTCAAATGTGGAGGTCGGAGATGTGGTTGAGTTTGAAGATAAAAAAATTGAACAAGAAATTGCAAAGGAGGAAAGAGGCGAAGAGAAGAGCCTCGTGGTTCAAGAAGTGAAGTTGGTGGTGGTTTGTCATGAATACAAAGATCCATACCTTGTACCTCATGAAGCTAACATGTCCCTCCCCATTTTGTTTAAATCCTTTTTGCAGGTTAATTATGTTTGGAAGCTTCAACCACACCGCAAATGGCAAAGGAAGTTCAAGCTCCATCTCTTCCATGTTTTCCAATCAAAGGATTCCAATTTATTGAACTCATGGCATGGAAGTAGAAATTTTCCGTTTGATCCAGGAGGTGAAGTGAAACAACAGGAACAAAGCTATGATTCGGGACGAATCATCCTAAAGAAGGAGGGTATGATGTGATCCAGGACCCTCGACAATCGGAGTCATAGCAGGCTTGACGAGAAAATTTAAATATGCAAGCCAAAATAAGAATTCAGCAGGTTCGACGAGCTTTGAAGATCAAACCGTGTCGAAAAGAATCGAAAATTATGCAGAAGAGCTTTCACGACCGTAACCAACATATGTCACGGCCGTAACCTCCCCTCGAGATAAATGCAGAATTTCAAGATTTTCGATTTACGGCCGTAAATAAGGGATCACGGCCTAACCTTAAACAGAAACACACTTGCGGCCGTAAGTGTCATCTTTACGGCCGTAACTACTTAACGGATCAGATCTTTCCATATTTCGCATTATTTTATTTCCTTATCAGTTTTAGTTATTTTAGTCTAATTAGAATTCTATTTTGAGTAGATTAGCGACTAGGGTTTTATTTTGCTTATTTATACGCCTTTTCCATTCATTGTAATTCAGACTTTGATTATTGAATAAAAAGAGATTGAATGTTTTTCAATTGTTTAATGTGTGGATTCACATTACAAACCCAAACTTATCAAGATTGATTATCTTGTGGCGTTCATCCAGAATTTATCAAATATTCGCGAAAGTATTTGTGGCGTTAAAAATCAGAGACTTATCAAGGAGATTGGGCAAATCCTTGTGGCGTTTCGAAAGTCGTGGTTCTTTATTCCGCATCGTCGAGCCATCGCGTCGTGAATATCGGGACATGATTCATCCGTCTAACCACAACCTGGGTTCGGAACTTTCCGGCGTTTCTTCCGCGCTTCGAATCTCATCACATTCTCATTGAATTATTTGATTGCTTGATCACCAATTGGATAATTAATTGATTGTTGTATTCTTGAAATAACAATATGACGTGTGCAATCTATTTGATAAATTGTTGATTAATGCATCATGAACATTCGCATTCGGACTAGGAATAGATTCGGGTCGTGTTTATGGTAGATTTAATTTGTCTTGGAAAAGAAAGTTAAATATATTAGTTTTATCGATTGATAAGAACGCATGAATGAGCTACATTAGAAAATTGTTGAATTGAAATAGATATAACTAGGTGAATTTGGGTTCCAATACATGCTCCCCATTCATATTTACTCCCCAACATTTTATATTTCCTTTATTATTTATTCATTGTAATCTTTAGTTAGAATAGACAAACAAAATCATCTTTTTATTTATTGTTTCTCTTAATTGAATCGACGATAAACTGATAATTAGGACTAGACTTTATTCCTCGTGTGAACTATACTCTTAACTCATCACAATTATTACTTATCAATAATCCCGTGCACTTGCGGGATTCACTCGAACAAGTTTTTGGAGCCGTTGCCGGGAAGTAACGGATTTAGTATAATTATTAGTTTTACTTTTAATTCAATTCAATTCAATTTTAATTTCTGTTTTGTTTTGTTTTGGTTAATTCCTTGTTTTTATCTTTATATTGGTCATTGAATAAATATGCTAGGTTTTAATGAGCCTGAACTATTGCCAATAGATCCTGAAATAGAAAGAACATTTAGACAACGTAGAAGAGAATAAAGAGAAAACGGTGAAATGGGAAATAATCAAAATCCTAATCAAAATCAATAACTACTTGCTCCTCTTGAGCAAGAGAGCAAATTCAACCAAAGCAGTTCTCGATAATACTCAAGCTTTGGTTGGAGATTATGTAAATCCCGCACTGCCCTATACAACAAACAATTATTTATCGACCATTTAGGAAGGCAAATCACCACCTTAGACCTGATATCATAAACTTATTTCAAAATCATCAAGACATCAAGTTCTTTGGAAAGGCGACTGAAAATCCGCATAAGCACATTCAAGCATCTTTAATGCTATGTGATGTAAACAATCACGAAGGGATGTCATCGACGCCTTTCAAATGTGTAGCGCCCCAAGTTCTAAATACCCAGTTCACCACGTTATCGTCTGATCTAACTTTTAAGATAATATTTTAGCGGAAGAAATAACTGAGTCTCATTTTTGGCAACATTAAATAAACTATAATGGTCAATAAAATCTAAAACCTTTATGAAACAATTCGAAATAATAAATCGAGACATTAATATCGTAAAAAATTTTGCAATGTCCTAATTTCTCAAATAATCGAAATTCTCAAAATTATCCAATGTTTGGAAATACAGATCATTAAAATAAGATTTTCAACCATTTAACAACTATTGCCACAATCATCCATCACTTGCCACCCTCTCCGAAATCTGCAAATATTGTTAAAATAGACATGAGCATTTCATAGAAATACTCAGTAGACTCATCGCCAATTAATCAATCTACAATATAATTGAACATGTAAATGCAGGCTCTTTAGAAATCATAGAGTGTGGGTTGCTCTTCTCGTGCATAAAAGCACATGGCTTCTCTTTGAAAATCATAAGCTCTTTAAAATCATAGGGTATGAGTTGCTCTTTCTTCTCGTCCACATAAGACACATAAGTTATGCATAACATCATCATTTATCTTGCAAGACATTCTTTTCTTTCTTTCTCATGCATAAAAGCATATAAGTTATGACAAGCATAACAATATAAATATTTCCGAAGAAATACATTCTTGTCTCTTTTCATAAAAATAACTTTCACATAAGTCACATAACATACACATTCACATGCAATCATATTTTAAATCAATTAATATGGGCGAGTCTACCTTAAACTTAACGAATGTGGTTGAGCATGAATGATTTCAATCTTTCAAATCTCTGTACGCCTCGTCTAGCCAATTCGAAAAATAAATTAAATTAGTCTTTTGAAATTTATAATTTAAAATGGTAAATTACAATTTAGGGACTAAATTGATGATTTGAAAGTTCGGGGACTAAAATGAATACTTTGAAAGTTGGGGGACTAAAATGAATACTTTGAAAGTTGGGGGACTAAAATGAATACTTTGAAAGTTGAGGGACTAAAATGAATACTTTGAAAGTTGGGGGGGACTAAAATGAATAATTTGAAAGTTGAGGGACTTAAATGTAAATTTTCAAAAGTTGAGTTGAAACTCCAAACGAATATTAAACTATAGGGCTGAAATAATAGATTTTAAAAATGAAGGGCTGATTAAAATCATTTTAAAAAACTCAAGGGCTGAAATGATTAATTTTTAAAACATAGGGACTGATTTCAATAACTTTGGAACTAGGGGACTAAACAGCAATTTTTGAAAAATGAAATATTAAAACAAATTATTTACCCTCTCTCTCTCTCTCTCTCTCTCTCTCTCTCTCTCACCTTCAGCGTACGGGGGAGGAAAGGAGGGAGGCTGGCGACGGCTTCGCCATTCGCATCGCCAGGCGTCGACCCGCCGGCGATACTGCCGTCGAGTGGCGGCGGAGTGGTTGTGAGTGTGGGTGAGGCTGAGGTTTTGGGTTTGGGGTGCGCAATCAAGTCCAAACCGCGGCTGCAACGTCGCGATACGGGAGTTTCACCGGCGAAAATCAGGCAACGAAGGGCGACGGTCCACGGTAGGTGTTTGGGTTAAGTCTTATTTTTGGTTTTTGGTTTTATTTTGGTGATTTTGGGTTTGATTTTGAGTTTGGAAGTGGCGGTGAGAGGCGGTTGGCTATTGATGAGTAGTGTGGTTGTGTTGTGGTTGAAAATGGTGGTGAGTGGGTGGAATGGAGTTAGCAGGCGGTGGCTTCAATGGTGGTGTCGCGAGCCGGTTCAGCGTGTGGTGATGGTGAAATGGGCAGCTGCGGTTGGTTTTGGCTGTGGTGGTGATGATGATGGTTTTTGGAAGTGGGGTTGAGGTTGAGCTAGGCGGCGGCAGTGTGGTTCGTTGGTGGTTGGTGGTGGCGCTGCAGGTGGGTTGGGGTGACGGTGGTGCTTGAGGTGATGAGGTTAATGATGGGTCGAGGTGGTTGTGTTGGTGATGAAGGAGGAAGAGAACATTACCTCGGCTGAACTGCAATGGATGGAGCTGGGAGTGCTGAGGAAGGAGAAATGGAGTGAATGAACAGTAATGTGCTGTGGAACAAATTTCTAGGTTATAAGTGGGCCAAAATTGGGCTACAGAATTTTATAATTGAACTGAAAATAATTAAAATTGGATAACATAATTTTTTTTTTGATCGAAAATAACAAAATATTGGACTAAATAAATTGGACTCGAAATTATTTCCAATTTGGATTTTAAAATAATAAGGAATTCGATACTTTTAACTATTTGAGATTGGGCTCCATTTGGAATAGGTTAAATTTTATTTTTTACAATGGCTAGACGAACACGCTTCACATTTAAAAGTGAAAATTCAGGGTTAAATCTCAGCGACACGTTTTTCGTGAAAAACGATTTTACAGTATTTAAAATTTCTCGGTCGCTACAAAATGTGTTTGTCTCCCTATACTTTAAAAGATAATGCAAGGGAATGGCTACACTTATTAGCTCCTGGAAGCATTGTATGTTGGAATGACATGGTGCAAGAATTCACCATGAAATTTTTCTCTCCATCTCGAGTTCTCCAAATCAAAAATGAAGTTCGCACTTTCAAAGAATGAGACCTCGTGAGTTACCCTGAAGTATGAATGAGATTTAAGGACTATTTTCGAAAGTGTCCAAATCTAGACATTCTCAAAAATGCTCAGGTCTACATTTTTTATTTAGGATTGCATCCTGAGTACCACAATATGATTGATGCTTCGGCAGGGGGATCAATAATGAGATTAGATATTGACCGAGCACATGAACTATATGAGAGAATTGCGGAGAACCAGGCAATGTGGCCTACTAAAAGGGAAATTCCGAGAAAAGCATCTGGTGTCGACAATGTCGATGTAGTTACACAATTGACAGCTCAAATGGAAGTTCTATAAAAATAGCTGGACAATTTAACTCGACCTACGCACATGGTGCAAAAACCAACACCAGTTTGCGAAGGATACGGGGCAGATCATGTTACAACTAGTTGCCCTTTAGCCTCAACACATGGAATGCAATATGAGAAGGTCAGCTACACACAGAATTTTCAGAAGTATCAAAATGACCCATATTCCAATACATATAATCCAGGGTGGAGGAATCATCCTAATTTCTCTTGGTCGAACAATCAAGGTCAAGGCCATGAAGGAAGTTTTCAAAAAAAAACCACCAGCTTTTCAACAACAACAACCACAACAACAATAACAGCCAAGGAAGCCATCGTTGGAATACATGTTTGCGCAGTATATGGCAAAGACTGAACAAGTCTTTAAAAACCAATAGGCAGCAATAAAAAATTTGGAAAATCAAATGGGACAGATGGCTGTGGCATTAACAAGCAGAAATCAAGGAAATCTACCAAGCAACACAGAGAAAAATCCTAAGGAACGGGTATTTGGAGTTGAAACACTAAATCATGCAGTTATTGAGACACCATCAATTATAGCTGCACCACCTGTTAAAGCATATGTTCCTCCTATTCCATTCTCTCAAATGCTTCGAAAGCAGCCAAAGGGTGAAAAACTTCATGCTATTACTACAATGAGTGGAGTTCAGTTTCCAGAGATAACTTTGAAGAAGAAAGAAACTGATGGGGATCAAGTAACTCAAATGGGCAAGGAACCGGTTATTCAGTCTGAAGAATCAATAAAGATAAATGAAGAACAATCAGATAGTTCACAAGGTAAGGCACCCGTTCATGTTAATCAACACATACCTTCAGTCCCATTTCCTCAAATGTTACAAAATACTAAGTTGGAAAAGCAGTTCAAGAAATTTTTGGATGCCCTCAGACAACTACATATCAACATCCCATTCATTGATGCCATAATGCAAATGCCAAATTATGCTAATTTTTTGAAGGAGATGTTGACAAAGAAGAGGAAGTTACCACAAGATGAAGATGTGGCATTGACAGAAGAATGCAGTGCAATCCTACAACATAAGCTCCCTCCTAAACTAAAAGACTCAAGGAGTTTCAATTTACCTTGCTCCATAGAAAATTCACACAATTTAAATGCTTTAATTGATTCTGGAACAAGTATTAACTTAATGCCACTGTCTATTTATAGGAAATTAGGATTGGGGGATCCTAAACCAATTTCAATAATCTTGCAGCTGGCAGATAGGACACTCAAGCACCCTTATGGAGTGGTTGAAGATATGCTCATCAAAATTGGAGATCTCATCTTTCAATTTGATTTCATCGTTTTAGATATAGAGGAAGATCAGAACATCCCAGTGATCCTAGGAAGACCATTCCTTGCAACGGGACGAACTTTGATGGATTTTGAAAAGAATGAAATAATCTTGAGAGTGGAGAAAAAAAAATAAAGCTTCAGCATGAATAATGCACTCAAACAACCTTCATATCTCGAGGAATGCAAAATGATTGACCTCAAAGAAAAGAAAGAGTGAAAATTTCACAAGACGAGGAGAAAAGATAATGGATATGGTGGACTAGTTAGAAAGGATAAAAATGACAATCTAATAATGTGGAGACTGAAGGATGAACAAGAGTATGTCTGCATGTGCAAAAAGTATAGGGCTGAAAACTCTCTATTCAAGCCACCTTGAATAGTCAAAACATTAAAGTCAAGCTAATGACTATAAACAAGCGCTTGTTGGGAGGAAACCTAATTTTCTTCTTTTTTATTTATTCAGCTTTATATGCACCAGTTTGTTTGTTTATTTATTTATTTATTTTTTTGCATCTTCATACAATAACATTTCTAATGCTTGAATTTCATTTCTGCCTTGATAGGACTGATTCTGCAACAGGAAGTGATCAAGAAACTTTGAGAATGCATATCTCTACCTCTACATTCAGATTTATCAGGGAAGTCCTTAAACCTTTCCCCAATTATTCTTTTTATGTGCTTGATTTGATACATTGAGGACAATGTATATTTTAAGTTTGGGGGTGGGTAGTCTATTTTTCTACCAAGATTTTCGTTTTAATTCAATATGCATCCAAAAAAAAAAAAAGAGAGAGAGAAAGAAAATTGAAAAATTTGTTGACATGTGTATTTCCCAGGATATAGTATGGATCAAATTTTGGACAACATGAAAATATGAATTTTATGAATTAGTTATTACTTGGTAGATTTCATCTTCACGCGTACATAGTCATTGTCGGATTATTACTTGTGTAGGGATTTGTTTAACACATGTGGGGAAAATTTATGCAACTTAAACTTAGGAATTACTTGATAATCCCTAAACTTAAATGATTAGACATCTCATCCTTAAATTAGAACCAAATGTGCTCAAAAGGCAAGTTTGGGGGTAGAATGGTTAGAATATGCAAGTATTTATGGGTAGAAGGTTTGTGATTCTTGATTTTGCCCTTTAGTTAAACCAGTTTGGTCAATGGGTATAAACCATAACCAGCATAAAAACATAAAAATGCTGAATGTCTTATTCAACTCTTTAAATGCCTTTTTGACTCGAGTAATTAAGTCTGAAGGGTCTTTCAAACCTGGTGCCCTAAAGTCGTCTGGCTTGGGAATCACTGACCTAAAGCTGCTACAAAGCTCAATTAGAAAGCAAGTACAAATAGTGGATTTACACATAAGACAATCAAACATCTTTAACTTTTCGATATCGACTGTGAGACTCGAGTAATTAATTCTGAAGGGTCTTTCAAACCTGGTGCCCTAAAATCATCTAGCTTGGGAGTTACAGACCTAAAGCTCGCTACATGGGTCACATAGAAAGCAAATGAGAAAAGTATTGCACAAAGATGGTAAGAGACAAGGACATGATAGGAAAAGAAAGAAAAAAGTCATCAATAAAAAGAAAAGAAAAAATTGTTTGGTATAAGTTTTGTTGATTATAACTGTGGAAATAAAGGGTGTGAAATTGGGGATTGCTTACTTTTGACTTGTTGTGCGTGTATATTTCTAATTCTGACTATCTTGTGTGGGAAAAGTAAAGAAAATTTTGAGAAACCACCATAGATAAAAACTAGGGAATGTGAGAGAAAAACTGTAAGTTGTGATCATTCATGAGCGTTGAAAGGAAAATCATTAGATAAATAGGGTTGACCACATGGAATTCGGGCTTGATATTGCATAATGAGCTACACAGTTTTAAGTACATCGTTACATGAGTAGGAGTTTGATATTGGCTATTCACACACACACTTGAAAATTTAGCATGAGATAACTAGAATTATTTTGCTTTATTGTTCATAACTCTTGCTGAAGTAAAAATTGATCTGAATTATTGAGGCATATGGTAAACATGTCGACATGACAAAAATATTTGTACTTTCTTATTTTGATTCATTAGTATTGCTTTGTCTTATTCGAGGACAAACAAGAGTTTAAGTTAGGGGGTTTAGATAAGTACGTTTTTCGTACTTATTTTGGCTTTAAATTTAGACAATTGTAAGTGTTTTAGGGTGTGATATTGCTAAATTATCGTTTATTTTATTTGTTTTAGGAAAAACGCAATTTTAGATGCAATTGGAGATAAAACAGAGAAAATTGATTAAAATCGTACAAGAAGGACTAAATTGCAAATAATTCATAAATGAGATGAGGGATGAAATGAAGAACAAAGATGCCAATGACTTAATTGAAAATTGAAAAGACTCAAGGACCAACTTGAATTATTTAGAAAAATTGAGGTCTTAATGCAAAACCCACTACCTAATTAAAGTTGGGCTTGGAGACTAATTGAAATAGGAATCTTTTAGGGGGAATTAATTGGAGTCAGCCAACGGGGAAATTAGAGAGCCAACGGGAGAGATATATACACATACGTTGGAGAAGAGAAGGTGGAAAAAGGGTGAAGTGGTTGGCTAGGGTGAGAAATTAATTGGGGGGATTAAAAAAGTGGCAGCCGGTGGCATTTAGTGAGTTTGAATTGAGGATATATATATACACACACATTAGTGGAGCTTTTGGTCGGAAGAACAATTTAAAAAGGGGATCTCTCGATTCAGTCCAAAAGAGAATTCGGCTGGAGCAAAATTTGGGAAATAACAACGTTGTTGGCCGAGTGATGTTTTTCCACTTCTTTGGGTGTAATTCACATATTAATATGTTAGACTAAGTTCCTTTATATATTGGATGAGATGAACCGTAATTTTTATTTGTTTTAAATCATGATTCTATAATTTAGTAAATTATTGCATTTCTTGATTTATTCTTACATTTTCATTGAATTATTTGATTGCTTGATCACCAATTGGATAATTAGTTGCTTGTTGTAGTCTTAGAAAAGTCTCAATAGGTTTAGAACGCGACAAGATAAACATACGAACACTATATGTTAGGAATAATAATATGACGTGTGCAATCTATTTTATAAATTGTTGATTAATGCATCATGAACATTCACATTCGGATTAGGAATAGATTCGGGTCATGTTTATGGTAGATTTAATTTGTCTTGAAAAAGAAAGTTAAATATATTCGTTTTATCGATTGACAAGAACGTATGAATGAGCTAGATTAGAAAATTGTTGAATTGAAATAGATATAACTTGTTGAATTCGGATTCCAATATATGTTCCCTATTCATATTTACTCCCCAACATTTTATATTTTCTTCATTATTTATTCATTGTAATCTTTAGTTAGAATAAATAAACAAAACCATCTTTTTATTTATTGTTTCTCTTAATTGAATCGACGATAAACTGATAATTAGGATTAGACTTTATTCATCGTGAGAACGATACTCTTAACTGTGATAACCCGTTTTTGCATTAGTCAAAAGTCAAGGAATTATTTAGTCGAAGTCAAATATTCAATTGGTCAAGTCAAATAAGAACTTAAGTTGAATATAGGGGTGGGCGTGGGTTGGGTTGGGTCGGTTTTTTGCCCAACCCGAACCCAACCCACTATGGTCGGGTTGAAAAAAAATCAACCCAACCCCAACCCAAATATGAACCCAAATATGAATTCAAACCCAACCCAACCCAATCAAGTTTCGGTCGGGTTGGGTGGTTTGGGCTTTGGTCCAATTAAATAAAATTCTTAGAAAATTATGTCCATAAATCAATTATTAACTCAAATAAATTATGTAAAATACAATAAGCTCAAATATAATAAATTAAATACTTGTTAATAAAACTAAAATATGTTCAAATTATATTTGTGTTTCATCCAAATTAAAAATGGATTTAAGATTCTTGAAATTTAAATGGTCTTATATTTTTAAAATTTTGATTGGGTTGAGTTGGATTGAGTTTGTTATCCAACCCACAACCCAACCCAATCCAAACAAATTTTTTTTTATAACCCAACCCAACCCAATTTTCATCAAAACCCAACCCAACCCGATCGGGTTGGGCGGTTTTGGCGGGTTGGGCGAGTTGATGCCCACCCCTAGTTGAATATATGATTTTATTGGGACTTAAATTGTAATTACAAAAGCTTGAGGGTTGAGATGATAGAATATAGAAATTTGAATACTTAGTTGGCAATCATTAGAAGTTATAGACTTAAATTTATATTGTATGGAAGTTTGGGGCTTAAATTGTAATTTTCCTATACTTACCTATTACTAATAATCTAATGGATAAGTGAAACTTCTCTCATGGTTGGGAAGCGAAAGCCGACAGGTAGGAACAAAACAAAGGCTGGGATTGAGAGAATAATATGGAGAGAGAAATAAAAGAAGAAGAAGAGAGAAAAGAGAGAGGAACAAAGGAAAGGAAAGAAGAAGGAAGGAAATGGATCGTGACATTAGACGGTGCCAATTTCTGTAGCTTTGATTTTATATTTCTTCTTAACTTTCAAGAGGTAAACAATTTCTTTGTTATTGAATATTTTTATATTGAGTTTGTAATTAGTTGTTTAACTTTGGAGAACTAGAAGTGATTATGCATATTAAGTAAGATTGGTGTTAAAAGAAAGTTGAACTTTGAAATGGGTTTATGGAATTGATTCTGATTCCTTAAAATTATGGTGTGGTTATGATATTAAATATTTGAATTAAGGATTACAGGTTTGGTTTCTAAATTTTTTTGAAATTTAAACCATTTTTTCGAATATATATATATATATATATATATGAAATCTGCCCAGATTATTTCTTGTTAATAAGTTGAAAATAGACTTCAATATATATAAGCTAGTAATAAATTTAGTATTACGGAATTGTATTACTAGTTTGGTCAGCCATTTGAATTTTATTGGAATTTATAGTATGGAAATCAAATTCATTACTAAATATTGGGAATTAGATTAAGAATTATTCAATGGGTGTAAGATGTTAAGAGAACTCTTGTAAATGATTAATGTTGTTAGTAAATTTTATTGGGATTGGAGGTTTGAAGTTTAATACATCTAGTTATTATTGATTAATTCTTATTCCAATAATAGGAATATTGCTTGAGGCACCTATATGAGATTTCAAACTTGGCACGGTGAATTTAGGAGATGATGAGAAGATTGAGAATACCTACCAACCTAGCTAGTTTATTGCTGAGAACTCTGTGAGTGGAAAAATTTAATTATTTTCAAATATTTATAAATTTCTTATACGCTAATTTAAATGTGATTATGTGATTATTTGTTCATCTCCATGATTATTATGAAATATTTTGAGAATACGAGATTTGTGGAATTACAAAGATTGTGAAATGATTATTTGTGAAAAGTAATGTGATATTGAAATCCATCAAAAAGTACCCATGATTATATACTTCTTCTAATTCACTGAGGGGTTTTGATCGTGTTCTATGCTGCACTGAGGGGTCTTGACAGGGTATGATATTACCCTGAGGCGGTCTGACCGTGTATAATATAGTTCACTAAGGAGTCTTAGCCGTGTTCTAGAATTGATTATCAAATCTCTTTGAAACTAGCTTGAGAGGCAGTCTGCTAGCATATGACCAAAGTACAGATTATATTTAGTGGGTACATTTTTGTGAGATTTGTTAGGATATGGTCATACTTAGAGATTTCAGATTATTCTGATAGTAGACTATTGATGCTGTGATGTGCGAAGATATGATGTTATTATGTGAATCGTCAAGAGATGTAAACTTGATTTTCGATAAAAATGTATAAATGAGAAAGTATAATTATTTTCGAAATTCTTCACTCACTGATCTATCAACTCATTATTTTCCCACCATTTTCTTAATAGGTAACAGTTGAATTCTGGAAGCCTGAAGAGCATATTGATTTTGGAGCTACACCAGTATGACATGTCAAGGTTACCATTTCAATTAAACTAGAAATATCATATCAATTGGGGCCCACATTATTTTAATATAAAATGATTTTTCATTATTAAGCATATGATTGGTAGTAGATCACAGTCAGCCTTGGTGGTGGGTCCGACATTTAGCTGGCATCCATCATCGGCGCACACCATATCTCGAGTCCATTAGGATAATTCGAAGTGGGTCGTGTCATTAACTCATCATAATTATTACTTGTTAACGATCCCGTACACTTGCGGAATTCACTCGAACAGAATTCGTTGGTCATTTCCAATGGAGATATTTGGTTGGAAATTTCCACCATAACACTTCCATTGGAAAATTACAAACGGCTCACTACCATTGGAAATTACAATTTTCAACAATAGGAAATTATAGGTAATTTTTAAATTTTTTTTAATTAACAATCTGAACGTAATTGAAATTTCAATTAATTTATATTTATGTGAGAACCTGAGAGAATCACACAAAAAATTTTAAACTGAATCGATTCTTCATAAAGTTCGTTACAAAATTAGCATTTCCAAAGTCAACGGTTCAAACTTAAATAACATAAATAATGTCTTAGCGAACATGTACAATTTATTAACAACAAAAGTTGGAGGAAAGGTGACGTGGCACCCTCCTTCTACTTTACTCCTTTCACGTCCAATAGTCTAGCATCACATCCAAAATTCCATCATATACAATTGTGCATATTTATTTCTTGTAGCATCATTCTCAGTCGTGCTACCATCCTCTTTTCCATTCTCGCTTCTAGATTTTCTATGATTTCCTTATTTTTTGCTTGTATTTTCTCGATTTCTAGGCATCTTCCCTCTCACTCCTCTGCTAATTCCTTTCGTAGTGCATCCAGTTCCCCTCCATTGGAGGAAGGTCTAGTTAGTCAGGAAGAGATTAGTCCCTGCATTGCTGTTTGTGAACTCCTTAGGAACGACCCTTTCATAGGACATTTATTGCATCGGTCTACGTAAAAAATGAGATGATTGGATGAAAGGGTAAAACCAGGGTTGAGTTGCAAGAAGGACCTCGATATTTGAATGTTGAGAAAGAGGGTGAATTGAAAATTGAGGTAGAAGAGATAAATATGAAGTGTGAAGAGGAGGTGGTTAAGCATGAAAATGTGAAATTAGAAGAGGTAGTTGAATTTGAGAGTAAAGAAATAAAATAGATGATTGAGTAAAAGAGTGAAAGTATTGAGGAAAGTGAATAGAAGAACATCGTTGTTGGACATGATGAGGTGGTGATAATACATCATGAGAACAAAAATTCATATTTTGTATTTGGAGAAATTAACATTCCCACCTTATTTTGCTAAATTCTTTCTTACAGGTTGTTCACTTTTATCTCACTATGCGAAATACCCCTGCAAATGCACGGGTCGTGAGAAGTAATAAAGTGGACCTAGGAGTCCGGATTATCGTTCCACGAGGACTGCTATTAATTACCGAAATATTTTAGTTCTACACTTTATTTGAACGAACAAATGAATTTGAAGTTTTAAACTAAAACTAAAGAATTAAACTAAAGAAATTAAAATTGGAGAATTGTTTTGTTTT
Organism: Ligustrum vulgare; assembly: GCA_963555705.1. Classification (NCBI taxonomy): domain Eukaryota; kingdom Viridiplantae; phylum Streptophyta; class Magnoliopsida; order Lamiales; family Oleaceae; genus Ligustrum; species Ligustrum vulgare. The sequence goes on along the minus strand of OY743184.1, from coordinate 34,614,644 downwards.
CAAATATGATTGTAAAGTAGTTCGGATTTACGATTTCACCTAACCAATTAAATTAACTCCAATTCCAGTTTTATTTCCTAAATATGCATTCGGTCGAATTCACTAATTTAAATTGAAATTCCCCTCTCGAGTTTAAATCAACTCTACCTAAATAAATCAACCATGTATCTCTACAGCTGGTCTGAATATTCCTTATCGAGATGCATTACATTCTAGAATTCACACACGACCGCAATAATTACAAGAGTATATCTCTATATCTCGTTCAATTACCGGATTTATTACCTAGATCTATGTTATTAACTCACCTCTCAGATTATGGAAATAACACATAAAATCATGAATAAGTGGCCAGTTCATTCACGCATTAAACGCAATAATAAATCAACACATGCATCAAAGCGTTAAAACAAGGAATATGAAATTAAAATAATATGACTAGGCTACATCGTTCATTCCAACATTAAAATTAGTTACACATCATGATTGTAGAACAAAAACAATAAAATATAACGTTCATTGAAAATAATAAAGAAGAATGGAAAGATTGCACCAATTATCAATTCTTCAAGTATCTTCAATTCACGCCCCTCTGCGATGCTTGAATCTCCAAGAATTCCAATTAAAATATCTGTTGTGGCTCGTTCTATGGAGAGGCAAAGGTCCTATTTTCGTGCATCATGTGTTGTATTTATAGGTTTTGGAGAAAACCTAAGTCAAAAAGCTCAAAGCCTGTTAAAAATCACGAGAAAAATCTGATCTGCGGCCCAGTCGGATAAGCACGCGATCGCGCAGGCGTAAGGCCGGCGATCGCGTGGAAGACCCAAAAACTCTCGGGTTATAATTTAACACCTTCTCGCCATCGCTTAGTATGTAACTAGCGATCGCGACTTCGCTCTTTTCTCGGCTGTACAAAGTAGTCCTTGACTTTTAATTGCACCTCCAGTCCTCAACTTTCAATTGTTGCAATTTAGTCTCCAAACTTTATCTTCTTCTCGATTTGCCCATTTAAGCTCTTAATTCATTCAATTAGGTCCTCCAACCTCTGATTCGTTCATTTTGGCACATTGCATCTTTCCAGTTGACATCACAAACTTATCAATTGCTCGTTTTAGCTCCAATCAACATCCAATTATGCATTTTTCTCTTCAATTACTTCATTCTTCATCATTTGGGATATTTTTTGCAAAGTAAATAAATAAGCACAAATTAAATAGCATATATTCTAAAACGATAATAATTTATTCTAATTTAGACATACAGATAAGTGTATAAAACACACTTATCACAGGTTGAAGTTGTTACTTGGGAAACAAAGTCACACCACCTATGACAACGAAAGTTTGTGCTTCGTTTAATAAGTAATTGTCAAGTGAAGGAATATCATTTGCTAATTCTATTCCATGGAGGGAATAATTTTCCATTTGATCCATGGGTGCATTTATACATCAAGATCCGAGCTATGATTTGAGGTAGAATATTTTTCAAGAGGGAGGGAATTATGCAATCCAAGGTAGAGTAACAAACAAAATGTTGAGAATCATAGTAGGCATGGCAGGAAGACCAATTATTCATAACACACAAGTCTTCCACTCGCATGTTCAAAGGCTCCAAATAACGTATGTCATGTTAGAAGTAGATTCAATGCTAATACAAGTAATCAAGTCGAGAATCAAGCTAAGAATCAAGTTGGAGATCAAGAAGATCACAAGTTGTTCAAGGATGAACTAAGAGATCACTAGGTAAAAAACCCAAGCGATCGCCCAAGTCCAAGATTCACAAACCCAGGGAAAATTTTATCTCCAAGTGATCGCTTGGTTGTTTAACTCTGAGTTTCAAGTTTTTATGTTATTTTTCATTTTTAAAGTAGTTTAATTCCATTTGGGCCATTGTTTGGCGACTACAAACCATAGTATGACATTTATCATATAAAAGAGGTTTTTCTTTATTGTGTAAACAGTAGACTTTGATTATTTTGATAATATTGAGTGATTCGATACACGTAAAATTTGAGGATTTCCTTTAAATCTTGTTATTAATTGAACTTTTGAACTTATAAAGGTCTTGCAATCTTTGTGCCATTCAACCACGAACTTATCAAAGGCATAGATAAATTTTGTGGCATTACATGAGGTAGGTTCTTGTTTCAGCATTTCAACGGGTCTAAGGTCAGATATACAATAGATTTTTGAGTTGTGAGGCTTGGATCATCGTGTTACCATCTACCAACCTAAATTCGAAACTTTTCAGGCATTCTTCAATGAATTCTATGCGTTTCCATGTCCCGTGAGGATTTACACCACAGAACATTTCAATTGCATCGACAACATAAATTTCTCTCGTGCTACATTAGGTCCATTATTGCAATCGCATGGTGTTTGAACCATGCAATTGCATTGTTCGATGCCATGAGATACCATTCACATATTTTAAAATCAAGTCTCCATCTTTTAATCATGTTCAATTTAGTCCTTTTCACTCTTATTTCAAAAATACCCCTGATATATTTGAAAGTAAGGTTCTCCATCTGTCTGAAATGTTACATTTCAATCCTCATCTTGCAACGGTGAAAATAACGGGCAAATTGTTTTGAAGTCTCGTGCGTTTATACTGTTTAGGGTTTTCGCGTTTTTTATATTATTTTCAATTTTTTATGCTTTAAGTCCATTTTAGGCCCATTGTTAGTGCGGCTATCCTAGTTTATTTCGTTTTACATTCTTTACATTCTAGTTTTTTTTTTTTCATTATAATAGTTAGACTGGATTTTTAATAAACGTTTTATTGAGTGATTAAATATTAAAAGTAATAATTCACTTTACAAATCGAACTTATCAGGATTTAATTATCTTGTGGCGTTCAATCTGAACTTATCAAGTATTAAAAATCTTTGTGGTGTTCAACCCATGTTGGTTCTTGTTTTAACATCTCAGTGGGTTTATGATATACCTTAGGTTCTTGAGTCGTGAAACTCGAGTCTCGAAGTTACCGTCCATCAAAAACCTGAATATAGAACTTTTCGAGATTTCTTCCGCAAGCATCCCGAACGGGTTCACATCATTGAGCGAATATCAAACCCTAGCAAGAATTGAAGGAGAAGGACAATTACATCAAGAAATTTAAGATTTAAGATTTCAACACTGGACTAGAAGATCAACATCTTTTGCATTATTTCATTATCTAGATGATATTTTTCTATTATTTATCTTGTAATTTTTATAAGATTATGTTATGCTAGATCCATTTTTGTATTAGATGAAGTCTATTATCTAGTTTTTTTTTTTTTTTAATTCATGACGAGTAGTTTAGCATTTCTTACGTTTCTTAATTAATTTGGTATTCTCATTGTATTATTTCATTGTTTGATCATCAATTAGATAATTAGTTATTTGTTACAGTGTTGGGAGACTCGTGATAAGTTTAAATGAGAAATGATTAACATATGAACAATAGATATTATGAATAACAATATCACATGTGTAATCATACAAATAATCTAAAATTTAATACGTTCTAATTACTCGAATTTGTACTAGGAATAGACTTGAATTAGGATTAGAATAGAATTCATTTATCATGAAAAAGAACACTCTACAAGAATTTAACAATCCGCATACAAATCAATTTTATGGGAAAAAGTTCTTTGTAAGTAAAAAACTTGACAGACGAAGATATTTTGTAGGAAGGTTTATGTGACAAATATCGAGATGATATACATAAATTGAAAAAATTGGAACTTCTGTGGGCGGAGGTCAGAGCCTACAAACCCCACCCCATCTCTACTGGGTACATAACTCCCCTTTCCATGAAGGGTAAGGGAGCAAAGCTATATATATAAGTAGAAGTGAGGAGAGAAACATTAAATGTAGTGATGACAATGGGGTGAATCGGTGTCGATCCAAATTCGCTCAGCGGGATTTTGGATTGGATCAAACAATAAAAATTTCGGATCAAGTCGGGATCGGATCGGAATAAACATTGAGAAATCTTAGTTATCTGTTGCAGACTATAAGTGTACGGATCGCACAAGTAATATAATGAATGTGAGCCTAAGTATTGATCCCACGAGGATTGTGTAAATTATATTTTTCTTAACCGGAACAAGGAAAAGCTTTGATTTTGAGAATTTTGGATTAAAAATAAATTAGCAATTAAACTAAAAATGACGAGAAAATCGATTTAAAACTATGAAAAAAAAAACGCGTTACAATTATGAATCCATTTTAACTAAGTCGTCCATATTTCGACCAAATTATTTAAGTATAATTCATGGATTTTGAAAATTCGTGTTCTTAAAGTTATTTAAGTCCCATTTCGAGCGATGCATAAATTTTTTTTTCTAAATGCAAATTGACTATATTTGTATAACAATTCAACAAATAGAAAAGTATTAAAGGATATGTGAATACTTTTAAGGATAACACAAAAGCATCCGGGTAAATTTCTTTCCCCTATCGGACTTCGTGGAAATTGATACTAGTCTAATAATTTCCTACTCTTTCGAACATATAAAATTATCACAAACTTATACAACTAGTGACCAAGTAATTGCATGAAATAGTTTCAGCCCACTAACTTCTCTTAATTTAATTCCTTTGCCTGTAGATGAAAGGAGCAGTTTGGACGGGGAGAAAAAGGTTAAACTTGTAAAGTTAATCCATGAGAAGGTGAATGACCAAATAGATAAGAAGAACAAATGTTATGCATCCCAAGCAAACAAAGGTCGGAGACACGTGACGTCGAACCGAGCGATTGGGTGTGGGTGCACTTGCGAAAGGAGCGGTTCCCGACACAACGGAAATCTAAGTTGCAGCCAAGGGGAGATGGACCATTTCAAGGCATCGAGAAGATAAACGACAATGCATACAAGCTGGATCTTCCAGGTGAGTATAATGTATTTGCTTCTTTTAACGTTACTGACCTTTCTCTGTTTGATGCAGGTGATGATTCGAGGATGAATCTTTTTCAACAGGGAGGGGATGATGAGTACCGGAGTGGCCCAACGAGCAAGGACCCGTTGCATGTGCCGGTGGGACCAATAACAAGGCTGAGGGATAAGAAAATCAAGTAAGCAATGTAAGGATTTATGCAAGCTTTGATGTTTAGAGGCTGATTGTGTGTACCTAAGGATGAGAAACTTAGGAATGAGATTTTAACTGAAGCTCATTCCACTGCTTAGGCTGCACATCTGGGTGGAACCAAAATGTACAGAGATTTACGTAATACATTTAGGTGGAGGAACATGAAAGGGAGAATAGCATTGTTTGTATCAAGATGTATGGTCAACAAGTAAAGGCAGAATATCAGAGGCCTTTAGGGTCATTGAATCCCAAGGTTATACCTGAGTGGAAATGGGAGAAGATTGCAATGGATTTTATCATTGGTTTTCCAAGAGCGGCAAGAGGTTAGGATGTTATTTGGGTGATTGTAGACCGACTGACAAAGTCCACTCATTTTCTACCAATACGGATGAGCTACAGCTTAGAACAGTTTGCGTAGTTATATGTGAAAGAAATTGTTCGAATACATCGAGTCCGGGTATCTATTGTTTCAGATAGAGACTCTAGATTTACTTCGAAATTCTGGACAAGCCTTCAGAAAGCTTTGGGTACCAAGTTAACCTTTAATACTGCTTATCACCCTTAGACTGACGGATAATCTGAACAAACTATTTAAGTTCTTGAGGATATGTTGAGGGCATGTGTCCTAGACTCGGGTTGTAAGTGGGAAAATCATTTTCCATTAGTGGAGTTTGCATACAATAATAGTTTCCAATCTACAATTGGTATGGCTCCATATGAGGCATTGTATGGTCGTCGATGTCGTTCGCCAATATGTTGAGATGAAGTTGGCGAAAGTAGAATTTTAGAACCAGGATTAGTTGAGAAGATAGTGGAAGCTATTGATAAGATCAGATCAAGAATTAAAATTCCCAGGATCGTCAGAAAAGTAATGCTAACCAAAGGAGAAAAGAGTTAGATTTTGAGGTTGGTGAGAAAGTATTTCTCAAAGTGGCCCCAATGAAAGGGTAATTCTTTTTGGAAATAAAGGAAAATTGAGACCTAGATTTATTGGTCCTTTTGAGATTTTAGAGAAAGTTGGAAATGTGGCATATCATTTGGCATTACTGCACGAGCTAGCGACAGTGCATAATGTTTTCCATGTCTCTATGTTGAGGAAGTACATGCACGATCCGAGTCACGTTGTTGACACTCGATCTTTGGACGTGCAAAGTGACTTGGCGTATGAGGAAGCTCCTACAGTGGTTCTAGAGAGAAAAGTCCACGTTCTGAGGAATAGAGAAATTCCTTTAGTCAAAGTCCAGTGGGGTAGACACGGTGAGGATGAGGCTACTTGGGAAAGAGAAGAAGGCGTTTTGTCCAAGTATCCTGTCCTTATTAATCAAGTAAGTTAAATTTCGATAACGAAATTATTTTAAGTGGGGGTGGTTGTAGTGACCAGAAATTTTAAGTTTAACGATGAAATTTTATGTTAAGAGTTCAAAAGTATTTTAATGAGCTTGTGACGTCGCTACGACACTTTCCAATGTTTTAAATTAATTGTTGGTCACGTTATGATATTACATGCATTTTCCTAACAATTATTTTGTTTAATTGTGAGAAACATTTTATCATGTTGCATATTCGAATTTGTACTATTTTAAAGTATCGAATTTATTGGTTGAGCCAAGATATTTTTAAGTGTTTTAAATTAATATCTTTTTTTTTTTGAAAAATTGAAAATTTTAATTGGGTCAAATATTTAAAGATATTTTAAAGGTTGATAAAAGTATATCAACATTGGTGTCATTTTGTAGCTTACATTAAATAGTGCAAGTCGGAGTTGAGAAAAAATTATTTTAGTCGAGATCGACCCATGTTATTCCAATTTAAAGAAGCGTGAAATCTTATATATTAATTTATTATTATAAAGTTTTATATAATCAGATTTCAAATTTATATTATATATATAATACGCATATTTATGACATTAGAAGGAGTCCAGTGGTTTCAAAATATGAAAACCTATCTGTTGCGTGAGTGGATAATTCACGTCCCATTTTTTTTGTTAGCATCATTATCTTTTCCACTTTCTCCCATTTACAAAACAACCAATCACTTCATTTTATACACGTTAATTTTAAGAGCCCAGCAAAGTTAAAAGATAGAGTTTCATCTTCTTTCATTATTTTTCAAAACTCGGCCACTGCAACTATTACTTTCTTGGGGAGCTACTTGGAAAGGTTGTTAATTTGATGATTGTGCATTTCAATTTCACGTGCAAATTCAACTCAATAAGTTTTGAAAAATTTAAGATAGTATCATCTCCCATACACAAGTTGTTACGCTTTTAAATTAAATAATATACTAGCATGAAATTTGTGTCAATGTCTTATGTTTGATGAAATGCATAGCTTGTTATGTACTAATTTATTATTGGCATTCTATGAAATTATTTATGATGGGATTATGATCGATGATTGAAGGTAATCATTTAATATGTTGTGATTGAAGGTAATCACAGTAAATTTTATTAATTGGCCATGTTAAAATGTTTTCCAAAGATGAAAGTTGATGCTGACATATAATCAAATGTTGGTATATTTTAATTTCATTAGCATGTGTATATACTACTAAGTATTTCTTCGAAATGCTCATATTTAAAAACTTTACAGATTGAAGGACTGAACACGGTCTGATGGCAGGCAGTAGTGAATGAAATTTAAATTCTTATGCATTTACGTTTGGACTTACTTATGTTAATCTTGCAATACATTTTTAAGACTTGAAAAAGTTCTTGGAATGTAATTTTTGATCAATTAAATGTTACTTTAGGAAAAATGTATACTTTGATTACTGTCTGGAAAATTTCAGATTTTAGGTTGCACTTTGAAAATTTACTGCAGGTTTTATATTTACAATTTTTGAATGTTTCAAAATGGAAAAAGACTTTATGTCTTATCTATCATATGGAATTGAAAACAAGTCATTTGGAGTCCTGTAGAATTTATTATGAATTTTTTTGTAAACTGCAACAGGGTAGTTTCGAAAATAGTGATCAGCCCATTTAAAAAAGTAATTTCGTAATTTAAATGTGGTAATTAAGATCCCAAATTTTTATATGTTGTATTTATATGAGTTCTTCTGGACACTTTAGTAAAATTTCATAGTTTTTCGACATCGTTTTCCATGTTGACTAATTATTTATAAACAGAGTGTGTTACTCGGGAAAAATATCATAAGTTGCTGAATTTTTCTATAACCTTTTCAAATTATTTATTTCTCATTATTTTATGTCTATTTTGAAATATATTGTTAACTTAAAAAAATAGTTATTATTTCAATCTAAAGTATTTTTCCTATACTTATTCTTGATCGTCAATTTGTTCAGTTCATGATAGTCGATACACATCCTCATTGTACCGTCCTTCTTCTTTACAAAAAGTACCGGAGCTCCCCACGGGGGCACACTCGGTCTAATGAATCCTTTGTCTATAAGTTCCTCCAGCTGTATTTTCAACTCTTGCAGTTCCTTTGGTGTCATTTGATACGGAGCCTTGGATACTGGCCCTGCTCCTGGTACCAAATCGATTGTGAATTCCACTTGCCTATCTGGTGGAATACCCGGTAGATCCAGAAATTCATCGACATACTCTCTTATCACCGGCACGTTTTCTAATTTTATCTTGGATGATAGGGTTCTAGTAAGGTTGACAAGATAACCTTGATAGTAAGACTTCTTCATCAATCTCTCTGTCTTCAAAGCAGATATAAGGCGAGGGAGTGCGTTAATCTTTGACCCATAAAATCTGAACTCATCTTCACCATTTCTTCGAAAAATCACTTCCTTCTCAAAAGATAAAATTGTAGCTCTATTATTATCCAACCAATCCATTCCCAAAATGATATCAAAATATTTCATTCCTATAACATGCAAGTCTGCTTCCAGTATTAATCCATCGAAATCTATCGGTACTACCTTAGCTATTCTATTCGTATCAATAGTTCCCCCTGATGGCATACTAACCTCAAGTATACTATTAATTTTATGACACTAAACATTAATCTTAGCTAGGCATTTATCAGATATGAACGAATGAGTTGAACTAGAATCAACAAGAACGTAAACAGGAATGCTAGAGACTGATAGAATACCTGCAATTACGTCCGGGTTCTGTGCGGCCTCATCATGAGTCATAGCAAACACCCTTGCATTTCCTTTCTTAGTTTGTTCGTTGTCCTTGGTTGGTGCTGCCCGATACTGTGAAACATAGTGACCTGCTTATCCACGTAAAAAACAGACATTCTTCCCAAATAAGCATTCACCCTTGTAGTTCTTCTGACACTTAGGGAAAAGGGGAGTTTGATTTCTCGGCTGACCCCCACTAGGTCTATGATTTTGTTTCTTGAACTGGCTTTGATTCTTACCCTTTTTATGATCCTGCCATTTTCTTTTCCCGAAATTATTTTGTTGTCCTTGATTCTGAGGTTTCATGTTTGAATATGAAACGGTTTGTGCTTTCTTTACAACTGCTCCATAGGTTTGTAGCTCGTGTGAGCCGACTATATGCCTTATTTTTGGGTGCAGACCTCTCTCAAAACGTTTTTCCTTCATCAGTTCAGTACAAACTAAATGTGGGGCATAACGTGACAACTCTTCAAATTTTCGTTCACAGCCAGTGATATCCATATCCTCCTGCGGTAACTGTAAAAAAATTGTTTCCTTGTGATCTTGTATAGCTTGTGGGAAATATTTTTCTTTCAATTCATCCTTAAACTGGGTCCAAGTCAAGTTACATAGCTCTTCTTCTGTACGGGTGCGTGAAGCAGACTCCCACCAGTGACCCTCTCCTCCAACAAGCATAAACTCGTACTTTCTGATTTTTCGGACAAGAAATGTGTTTAAAAATCTTCTCAATAGTACGCAACCATTCTTCGGCTGCCAACGGATCCTTTCCTCCATCAAAAGTAGGAGGTCATTATCTACTTAACGGGCATCATGAGATGCATCCCGGCATCGTTGATCACGTTCTGCATCCTGCTTCTCCATGAGCCATCAACCTCTCAATTTGTATCCGCATCGCTGCAATCTCATCATTACCTTGCTTAATTTTTCTATCCAGAACTTTGGGTTGTTTCTTGTCACCCATAGAAGATGATCCTTTTCAATAAGACATTTTAATAACAAAAGAAATTTCTCCTCACGAGTATTCTCGCTTGTGTATCACTCTTTTATCCCTTCAAATTTCACCACAGAACTAATCAATGATCAACAAATAAGGAATTTATGGAAGACACGAAAAAAATAAAAAATAGAGAAATTCTCAAAGTTTGAGATTTTATGGCAATTTTCGAAATTTTGGGGAAATTAATGAAATTTTCAGAATTTTTTAATCTGAAACTCAACTACGAGTGCATCGAAACAAACGAAATCGGATTTGGATAAGAATTGACTAAAATAAACAAGTTTGAATTTTTATGGACTTTTCAAATGGATCAAATCAAGGAAAACTATGAAGAACACAAAAATCAAGGAAATGCAAGAATGTGAAATAGGTCCAAGTTCTGATATCACCTGATGCGATCCCAATTGGGAAGCGCGACGAAAATATGTGGAATAAACTACTATATGAAAGATCTAAATTAGATAGAACGAAACAATAAAAAAAATTAGATGATAGGATTCCAACTCAAACCTCACGATGCAAGAATTGGCAATGGGGAGGAAAGAACTCGAATCGGTGAACACCACAAGGATTGCCTATTTCCTAATAAGTTCGTTGGTGAGCGCTACAAAGATTCAATCTTTGATAAGTTCGAAGTAAAATGGACTCCTCAACATTTCAATGGAGAAAATTATCTCTAATATATCAATAATCATCAAAACTGTCTTTACAATGAATAAAATTGATAATATAAAGTAAAATTGACCTAATAGGCTCTAAAATATGGAAATAATAACTTAAAACGGAAAAGAATTAAAATTTGTGAAATTCTGAGAAAGGGAAAGTTACGGCCGTGAAAGATTCATTTACGACCGTAAGTTGTTTGCAGCTTAAGAGTTACGGCCGTGAATGTGAGACTTACGGCCGTAAGCATGAAAATCACGGAATTCTTTATTTTGACCCGAGGGAGAGTTACCATCGTAACATGTATTCCTTACAGCCGTAAGTATGGTTATGGTCCTCGAATTTCCCCTCTTTGACTCGACTTGATCCATTGGTCTTCTCGGGTCGACTTCAACACGAAATTTGTTCCGTTTCCCACGTAGATCGCTATTGTATCGCCAATAGCTCAACTTCTCCTTTAGTCCCCTACTTTGAATCACATCAATTCTGATAAAAGTAACACTCCCCTGTTTTCACGCAATGGCTATAGAATCATCCAGCCATGACAACGGACAAAGAGGAAGTCTAGACCTCCTCGAAGAAGTTCGAGAAGACACCACATTAAAAATAGCCGCCTACCAACAGGCTATGTCAAAGAAGTTCAACAACATGGTTAAGAAGAGAGACTTCAGCGAAAGGATTTGTACGTCATCTCGATCAACGTGTCAAATGTATCAATTAGAAGGTGTATAAATTATTTATTTGCATTCTATGTACTACTATTAATTTTATTTAGTAAGCCTACTATTTTCTATGTTAACTACTTGGTAAGTGACCAAAATTGAAATTTAGAAAAGTTTAGTGGCAGTTTGAGATTTATTTGAAAAGTTGTTCACTTATATCTACCAAAAAAGATTATTATTGTATTTTAAACATAACCTAACCCATCCTTACTCATAATTACCTCCCTCAGTTCTCATCATCCTCTCAACCTACAGCCCCCACAAGAAACGGAGAAAGCCGAAGACAAGTAGCTCATTTCACAGTAACCATTTCTCCCCTTTGCAAAATCCAATACCGGACCCATAGTCCCTTCTCCCTACCTGCATGCCTGCAACCGGCTCTACTCCGTAACTGGAGCCGACTCCTTCTCCGCCGACGGAAGATTGTAGGTAACGCCGCAAGGCCCGCAACGGCGCGGCGCAATAGAGGCTCTGGTGTCTTCACTGCTGCAGTGCCACCACTGAACAGAGCCATCAGCCATTCTTCGAAGTTCGAACTGTAAGTTGTCTTCACTGCTGCCACCTGATGCCTGCAAGCTACAAGCCTACATCTCAGTCTCGAGTCGACTCTCCAACCAGGCTAGTGTTCCTTTTTTTTTCACAATAAGGTTTAAATTTCATGAATTTGGGTGGCGTTTCCTTTCTGCTGAATCGCTGATCATTGTGATTCATGAATTTCTTTATGTTGTGTGATTAAGTTGTTTGTTTATAGATTTTTTAATTTCTCTGATTTTGGATACTTAATTTTTTTCATTTTTCTATTTCCTTTTTTGTGAATTTGAACGTGTTAACCATACAGTTTATACTTTATGTTTTATATATTTATAAAGAATTTTGATTTGAAACAGATGAATCCAAGTAAAATATTGTATTGAGATCAAGCATTTGATTGAGAAATCTTAAACAATAACCAGCAACATAATTTTCTTTTTAGTTATACATTTTTGAAATTTTAGGTAGATGACGAGGAATTTGAGGGCTAATATTTTCAGTATTGAGCTGTTTTGGAGTTTATTAGTTTAGTTAGGATTTCCCCAATTTGTGTATTTTCCGACTGCAATATGATTTTTTATGAACTGGGTTACAATTGTTTATTTACAGAATTTGTTTGTGCATAGTCTGGGTATAAGTTTGATTATTATACTTGTGCATTATTGTAGTGTTAGAGTTTTAGATGAAGTGTACTTTTGGAGTAGTAGATTTGCCATCGAATTTAATTAAAGATATATTTCTACATTTTTAATACTATTGGTACAAAAAAAATAATAATAATAAAATAAAAAATATAAATAAAAATTCTGGGCCCTCCACCCCCACAATATGTAATTCTTTAGATCCGTCATTGATTGTGCTCCACTACTACAAAATGCCTGCATCCACCATTGCCCGTCTCTCCCTTCTCTCGCCTCTTCCTCCATAGTCGGCCGCCACCCCGGTCCCCGTAAGCCCTTTTTTACTTCTCCCTTCCCTTGCATATACACACGAAACGCGCGCGCGCGCGCGCACACACACGCACACATCGCGAACACATACAGCGCATATATATTAGGTTTTTTTTAGATTTAGGAAATTTTAGTTTTAGCTTGATTAATTGATTGTAGTTAATTAATTTTGAGTTAGAAATTGTGTTTTTAGAATTTAGGGAAAGTTATGTAAATGTGCATATTAATTTCAGATTTTAAAGTTTGGAAGTTAGTTTATATATATATATATATATATATGAATTAATGACATTTCTCGATTTTTGTGAATTTAGTTGAACTTTTGGTTTTAGATTGTTGATTTTGGAGTTTGTAGATGGATACATTTCAGTTTAGGAATTATTTGTGTTTTAATTGAAAATGTAGAATTTTAAGTTATGAAATCTTAGTTCAAATATGATATTATTTGTTGGACATGGCTTATGGAGACGTTTGGGTTAAATTGTGAGTTATATAGAAGTCTTAACTTTGGTTAGGTTTTTTTAAATGTGTTTTCGAACTAAAATTATATTTTATTGATAAATGGGAATAATTAGGATTTTTGGGCACATTGACGTCGTGAGCAACTGAGACACCTCCACTAGCTATCTAAGAAATAACATAAAATACTAAGGACATCGGGTAAGTTCAATTTTCTTATTTTCATCAAAGTTGAATAGTTAATCTTGATATAATGTGCTTAATGACTTACTTGCAATTTATCTGTTTTAGTGCTTCTCGATTACTTTATAAAAATACGCATTTATTTAATAAAATGTTCAAGCATGCATTGTCATTAAATTTGAAAAGTCAAATGTGTTAAATGAAAATGTGTTAATGTGCAAGTTTCTCTCAAATGATGTAAATACCAAGTTTTTAAGAAAGAATAAGTGTACTTCTATGCTATGAAAGATGTGAGTAGAAAATGGGGGCATGGGGGACCGGCGTGCCTGACTGAAAGTAAGAAAATGAATATACCTCTTATGGGGGGAATGTAAATGATATTTACTGCTTCGCAGTGGAATGAAGTACATTGCGGTGGAATGAAAATGAATGTACCGCATTGTGAAGGGAATGTAAATGATTTTTACTGCTTTTTGTGGAATGAAGTTCAACATTCCAGTGGAATGAAAGTGAATGTTGACCACTCTTATCGATAAAAGTGATTTGGATCCAAATAAGAATTGCCCACTGCATCCAAATTGATTAGAAGATACACCAAGTGTGTAACGCCCCGAATTCCGCGGAGCCCAGAACGCCACTACGTTTTCTCACATTAATTTTGAAAATAATAATTTCGCGAAAAATGAATCAACAATTGAAATTTCATTTCACATAATTTTATAAAGTTTGACCCAAAAGGTCAACAATTCGAATATTGAAATAATTTGAAAATAAACTTGTAACAAACATGAAATAAATAAGTTTCAATTTCAAATAAAACATTTCCAAAATCTCAATAACGGCCACCATGCGCGCCTCGCCGCCAACTCCGTCATCTGCAAAATTTGTTTTGGAAAACGTGAGTATTTCAAAAAAATACTCAGTAGACTCGCGCACAATAATCATTTAACATTATAAATTAAAACACATAATCATGATATTCAAGTCGCAGGTGTCTAACGATCACCAGTATTCTCATAAACAAGGAAATAAATACAAGTTCAAGTCTCATGCATTTAAGCAAGTAAATTCTCGTAACATAGTCTCATTCTCAGAAAGCAAGTAATTCTCATGAACACAATCATACGTGCTAAACTTATAATCCAAATAATTATTGATGCGCACTTTGAAAAATATAAATTTGTAAATAAGAGTCTACCTTATTTGCCGAGTATTGAGCACACGGAATAAAACTTTCTAATTCTTTCGCGCCTCGTCTAGCCCTATAAATAAATTACTAATATTAGACTTTTAGATAAAGAAAGCTTTAAAAGTAGATTTGTGTAAAAGAAAATCGAGTTTTAAGAATTTTAGGGACTAAATCGTGAAAATTGGAAAAACTAGGGACTGTTCGTGCAAATATGAAATTTTGGAATTAGGGACTGAATTAAAGAGGTTTTAAAATGAAAGGACTAATTCATAGTTTTTTTTTTTCAAAAATCGCAGGACTGAGATAGAACGTTTTTAAATGTGATGGACTAAAATAAAATATTTTGAAACATAAGGGACTTAATTGGTAAATTTTCAAAAATATACAATATATATGTATCTATATCTCTCAACTCTCTCTCTCTCTCACTAAACTCGTTAGAGAGAGAGAGAGAGACCTGGGAGAGAAGAGGGGCGACGGGTGCCCCTCCGATAGGTCACCCGCCAGTCAAGCTGAGCGCCGGCGAGTTGGCGGCAGTGTTGCCGCCATCACTTGACGGCGGGGGAGGTGGTTTTTGGGTGCGATGAACAAAAGCCAAATCGAGGCTAAGAGGTCCAGCTTGATGGTGATTTTTTTTTTTTACGATTCTCCGAATGGAATGGGTTGGGAGTGGAGGTAGTATATCGGTTTTTCGTTTAATTTGAGTTTTGGTTGTCTTATGAGGCGATTTTGAAAAGGACAGTTGGTGGTGCTTGGTTGCTCGATGGTGGTGGTGGTTGGTCTCGAGGTTGAAAGTGGTTGGGTGATGATGGTGGTTGTCAAATTGTGTTCTGCTCGTGGTGATTAAGGCATGCGGTTTAGGTGGGGGCTCGATGGCTTCGACTATGGTTTGAGTTATTGTGGGTGAAATCTGAGATTGAATTCTATGGCTGTGAAGGTTTAGGCAATGGCTCGAAGGTTGTGGTTGTAGTCTGTAAATTTGGTGTTGAGTTTGGTTTGATTTTCGACGGTGAAGATTTGAAAGCTACTGTGGCTTGATGGAAGGGGCAGTGCTGGGTTTAGGCAATGGCTCGAAGGTTGTGGTTGTAGTCTGTAAATTTGGTGTTGAGTTTGGTTTGATTTTCGATGGTGAAGATTTGAAAGCTGCTATGGCTTGATGGAAGGGGCAGTGCTGGGTGATTGTTAGTGGCGGGTTGGCAGCGGCTGATTGAATTAGATGAGGCTCTGTAGCGATCGAGAATTTTTCCATGACTTATTTAAATAAATATTATTTTAAAAATGTGTCGCTACGACTTAGTCCATTTATTTTAAAACACGTGTTCGTCTA
Source organism: Ligustrum vulgare (assembly GCA_963555705.1). Taxonomy (NCBI): domain Eukaryota; kingdom Viridiplantae; phylum Streptophyta; class Magnoliopsida; order Lamiales; family Oleaceae; genus Ligustrum; species Ligustrum vulgare. The sequence continues at coordinate 34,598,437 of OY743184.1, read as the reverse complement.
GCCAACGAAGTAAAATTTTATTTATCTTAGTCAAATTCCAGTTCCATTAAAATGAATCATTTTCATTTTTTTATTCTCAAGTCCAGATTTCAACTTTTAATAGATTATCCAAATTATTTGATTTTAAGTCCAAATCCATTATTCATTTTAAGTCCATTATTTATTTTAAAACTTAATTTTCAATTTATGGGATTCAAATTATTTTTAAGTCTAAAATGCTTTAAATCCCCAATTCATGTTCCATTTCAGATTTAAATCCCAAAGTTCCTCCCCAACTTCCATTTGCATATACAGCACATTTAATTCCTATGATCACCCTCAATCCCTTACATATGCACACAATTCTTGCATACACCAAAAACCAGTCATAACTTACCAAAAATCGAGCCAATTACCAGCCAAGAATCCTCCCAATTTCACACTTTGTCTTCCCCATCATCACTCCACGATTTCTTCTTATCATTCACAGCCAAAAAATTCATTCACATATTCATTTCCTCTAACTGGTCAGCATCTCTAATCACTCTTCAATTTCATAATTCTTTCCCCACTTTCCTCAATTTTTCCCCTCACTCTAGCCTATCACTCTAGCCTACCATTTGAAGACAACCAAAGCAGTGTATATACTGCACTTCACTCCCATAACCACCACAGATCGGAACACCACCAACAAAGCTACCATCTCCATCAACCTAATTCAATCCACCATTACACAATCTGCAGATAGTGGCTTCAAGCCACAAACAAATTCCATTGCAACCCCGTTTCCACAATCTACACCATAACCAACTCTATTGCACGGTCGATCCTCACCAACTACCTTCAGCCCAACCACCCAAACATGCTGAACCACCAACGAACCCCTTCCAACCGCCACCTCCAAGAAACCACCGCTGCCAAATCGAAAACTCAATAGCAAACCTCAAACTTCACAACTCAACATCACCACCGTTATCATCACTACACCCGCCAACCACTGCAGCCGTCACCTGCAACTCCCAACCACTACCGACTGCCCTCTTCTCCAAAATCGACACCCAAATCAAAATCCAAAACCAAGAATAAACCCTCCAAATACCTTACCTTCGACCGCTACCTCGTATGGATCGGAGTATCTCCGGAGAGTATCACCCCTAGCTCGAAATTGAGCCTCGGTTCCAGCCCCAAATCGCCCAAAAAACCGTCCCTTTTTCCTCACACTCGCACCACACCCATCGCCGCCATGCTCCGGCGGCGCCATCGCCGGCTGAAACGCTGGCACCGTTGTCGGCGACTAACTTTGGAAGAGGGGCTCCGCCCCCATCGTGCTCTCAGCTCTCAGCTCTCTCTCTCTCTCTATCGTGATCGATAGAGAGAGGAAAGATATATATATATATATATATATATATATATATATATATATATATATATATATATAATTTGTTTTTTGTTTAATTACCCCTTAAGCCCCCAAGTTTGAAAAGTTATCTATTTCAGCCCCTCAAGTTTTAAAATGATCATTTCAGTCCCTAAATTTCGAAATCATTTAAATCAGTTCAAAAACCATTTATTTCAGCCTTAAAGTTTTAATATGTTTTAATTCCAGTCCTTTCTTTAGTAAAGTATTTATTTTAAATCTCTACTATTTTTGAAACACTTTATTTCATTCCCTAAGTTTCTGAGAATTCTGTTTCAGTCCTTTCATTTTAAAAGTCACTTATTTAAATCCCTACAGTTTAATTGCTATTTTGAGTCTCAACCCAAGTTTTATAAGATTTACATTTTAGTTCCCAATATATTTAAAATATATGAGTTAGCCCAATAGTTTTCAAAATCTTTTAGTATCAACTCATTTCCAATCCCAACTACGTTTGGTTTTAATTTTAATCCCTAAACTTTTATTTTCTTCTTTTAAAACTCTTTCAATTGAAACATTGATTTCCAAATACCACTTTAAGGTTTATTTATTTTTGGCTAGACGAGGCGCTTGGACATTTAGAAGAACAACATGAACTTTCTTGCTAAACTGTCAAACTCGTGATTTGAGGTAGACTCGCCCCCACTAATTAGTTTAAAATATAATTGCATGTCTTATGTGAAATTAAGTGATTTACATGCTTTGATGCATGAGACGAGAAAAAAATATCTCTTATGAAATAAGATGAGAAATGATGATGTTATGCATAACTTATGCGCCTTAAGTGCACGAGACGAGACTACTCACACCCTATGATTTTAACAGCCTTGATTTTGAAAATACAAGAGTCCAAGAATATGATGATGACGTCACTGTATGATTGCATAATTACGTGTTCAATTATTATGTAAATTAATTATTGGCGATGAGTCTACTGAGTATTTTTAGAAATGCTCATTCCATTATTTTAACAGTTTTTGCAGATTTCGGAGAGGCGGCGAATGAAATGACAGTGGTGGCAAATTTAATAAATGATGATGTTATTAGACAATTTTATGAATGCTACTAGATTAAATTTCTTATCGTTACTTTCATCTGAACAATTGAGATTTAATTTTTATGAATTGTTCTATATTTAAATTAATTAAGTTTCCGCTGAAGTTTTCAACTAATGAATACGACGTTTTGAATTAAATTGATTTTCTGCAATAAAGTCAGCTTTAAAGGACGACGTGGCGTCCCGGGCTCCACGGAATTCGGGGCGTCACAGGCTCAATGGTTTGAAGTTTAGGCAGATGGTAAGAAACGAACCACTGTGGATGTGATTGGCTGTGGGGGTTTCGATGGTGAAGGATGGTGGAGGTTTGATTGAGTCAGCTGGCAGGTTGTGTGTGTGTGCTGTGTCAGAATGAAGATGGGGAAATCAATACCTTGCGCTGAAGGTCTGTGTGTGTCGTGGGCAATGAAGGTGGGGAAGGGGATTATACACGTATTGGTTGTGCTTAAATTTGGTAAATGCACGACTATTGATGATCGAGGGAGGTAGGATTTGATTATGGGATATAGGTATGTTATTGGGGGAAATGTGTGGAAATTGGAGGGGGTTTTGTGGAGGATTATGCTGATGAATTGGTTGGGGGAGTGATCATGGGGGAAGGAAATTATCTGTCCATGTAGGGAAGAATTATGGCATAAGTTTTGGTCAAAAATAGTTAATTGAGGATTTTGATAGATAGGTTGGGCTTGAATGATTGACAAACATAATTTGGGCTTAAAAGTTTGGATCCAAAATAAATTTAAAATTTGGACTTGAAATAATTTGAATTCAATTGATTGAAAATTGGACTTTTAAAATAATGAAAATGAGACATTTTTAATAAAATTTAAATTGAACTAAGATAAATTTTAAATAAATTAGATTTTCACTTAAATGGTTAAACGAAAATGTGTTTAAAATAAATTGGTCAAAGTCGTAGCGACATATCTTTTAAAAATAAAAATATTTATTCAAAATTAGTCACGAAAATTCTTGGTCGCTACAACCCTACCACCTTAAAATAATTTCGTCCTCGAAATTTAAACTTTCTTGATTCAAAATATTTTGATTCTTTTCTCAAGTAGTTTCATTACTACCATGTCTACTCTGTTGGACTTTAAAATAAAGAATGAAAACTGGAACAAGTTTAAAGTCGAAATTTGGACTTAAAGATTTAAACGAATTTAAATTTCTTTTCTTAGAATCTTAAAATAACTAATATGACTAGACGAGAGAGCTGGTTTTGAATAAAAATCGTTAAGGTTGGAGAGTCGTAGCGACAAGTTTGGTAAAACAAGTCTTTTAGGTTTGAAAATTTCTCGATCGCTACAACCTTCTCCACTTAAAATAATTTTGTCCTCGAAATTTTAAACTTTCTTGATCTAAATATATCTGGGTATTAAGCCAGACTTCTTTCTTCTTTCTTTTCTCAAGTAGTTTCAGCACTATTTTGTTTACCCCATTGGACTTTGACTAGAGAAACCTCTTTATTAATCTCTACTATTTCTTTAAGAAAATCATATCACACCATAATAATTAATCATTATGAAGTCTATCCTCATCTTCTCAAACCTCTTATAACGAATAACCCAAAATCAATTGTAACGTTAGAAATCACATGAATATTCTTCCGTTTAATATGCCTAATAACATGGTATCCACAATTCAACATAATATCATTATCTTATCGTATACGAGAATCTATTCATATAGTACATTTATGCACCATCTTGATTTCTAACATCTTCCCATATAAGTGACCAAAACGTATCACAAAATTCAACTAATATTAATAAACAATTTGTTCCCAAGTAACTAAGATTCTGCTCCCGAATTTCTGCAAGATATAACTTGGTATTTCCTATGTATACCTCAAATGATCATATAACTCCACATATACATTGATACTTAATCGATTGCACACTTCACCAATCAGGATGTTTATAAATAAAAATCTCCAAAATTATCAAAACTTTAACTCCAAATCGATACTCTGTTCAAGATTTCACTCTTGTAGTAAACATGCTTACCTAAGCCGCAACGTAAATAAACAACTAATAACTCTCAACCATCTTATACTTGAAAAATAATATTTCCTCATTGTTCATGGGTCAACCAAAATTTCCCTTTGATAATCTCGAAGTGTCTCCAACAAAATCCTCAAATGTTCCTCATATTGTTTACTATCTCTAGGATAAACCAAACTATCATCCATGAATACAATGAAAAAAAACAAACATGTCCAAAAAAAATGTTGGAAAATTCGATTCATCAAATCCATAAATATTGTCGGTGGTTATTTATTCAAAACTTTAAAACCTTTCATCCAAATCTCAATCAAATACTTAAGCAAGAAGACAAAACTTAACACAATAATAAGTCTAAGCCTCACTATATTATCAAAAACCGAAAATCCAATTCTTTCTTCTTGCTACTATAAGCTTCAACTTCATATCTAATTCCAAAAATTAAATCTCTGACGTATGTGTACCATAACATAATTCAATCATGAAATAGAATATGATCTAGTCTCCAAATTCCAATTAAATCACTATTTTTCCAAAAAAATATCAGAGTTATAATCATCAATCATGACAAATAAACAGTAACCATTTTCGACTGATGCAACATCTACGTATATAGTCTGATATCCCTTTGATAGGAGCATATACTAGATCTAAATTCCTTGGTTGACTTCTTATGAAAGCTGCCATGTCCTAAACCAATTATGCAAAGTCCAATTAGGCGAGATTTATCCATTTCTCTTAATTAAAATTATGAGGACGTAAAAATATTTAAAAACACTTTCAAATTATGCTCAAATTCGTTTTCTTACTTTCTTATTTCGGATACAAAAGTTTCTCATTCTTTCTCATCAAATTCTCAAAATACTTCATTTTTCATGTATTCGAAATCATCATAACATAAACTTCATGATAAAATCATTTGCCTTCAGAGTTGGCGGAGTGAACGATGGCAGTGGCAAAAGTCGTCAAAAATTTTTCGTCAAAACATTATTTATTATTATTTTAGAAGAAAAATTCACTTTTAAAAATTTTCAAGTCTACAGAAACGTAGACCCGCTCTGATACCACGCTGTAACGCCCCAATATCCCCATTGACTATAACTCCAAAAAATGTCTTTTTACCACTTCTCTTTTTGTTAGGGGACAGTTAATTAAGATTTTGGCAAAAGAACTTAGGAAGTGGTTAGGACTAAATGACGATGTGACTGATGAGGATGAGTCTATGGAAGTCACCAATGATGAAATTGCTATGGAGTTGTCGGGGGGAAGGATCACATGGCCAGTGAAGGGGTTAAAACAATTGCCTAGGTCAGAAATGTCAAAGAAGTATCAAATACTTCACAAAATTGTAAAAGCAAATTTTGACCAGCTCATCCATGACTTGAGTTTTAAGAGGGAATCTGCTAGAACTCTTTTTCTGCTGGGGACTAAACGTAATATTGACCTTGCTACACGAATCTGGAATTCCATCATTGGTAGGGTCTCGGAAAGTGGTCCTAGATAAGGGAATACTTATCTATTGGTTTACCCTTGGATTATTTCACAGTTTTTGAGTGATCAGGGTATCCAGACATTGGAAGATGATCTGGTGATCACCCCCAAAGTGTTAAACAGGCCAGATGCAAAAAGACTCAGAAGATGCAGACAGGTCACAAGAAGCAGGTTATGGATGAGACTACTGCTGGAAATCAGGATTCAGCTGATAAAGATGCCAGGCTTAGTCAGCTGGAAGCAGGGAATGCTGGGATGAAAGCAAACATATCTGAACTCAGTGTGCGTGTTAAACGTCTTGAAGACACGCTTGATCAGTTACTTGGTGGGTCTTCGACAAATGTGGCTCCTGTGGAAGCCAAAGAAAAGAGGAAGGTTGCAGCCAAGAAGCTCCCTGCCTCTAAGAAGCAAAGGCCAGATTGATCTTAACCCTACCAGTCTCATCTACTTATTTTCAGTGATTTGAAATCATTGTTATCATGTTTTGACTTAAAACTTTTGTTCTCCTGTTCCACTTTAGATTATGAACCTTTTAATGCAGGTTTTGTGAAACTTTGGCTTCTCCTCTTTCACTGAAAAAGGGGGAGTAGCATTTCGGATATCATCTTTTTAATTTATGCTCTCTATGTGTTAATTTCTTTACATGCATTTTGATTGTTGATCTTGATGCATATCTTGAGGGGGAGATTTTTGATAGGGGGAGCTAATTGATTTCTTGTGATCATAAAAAGATGATTGTTTTCGTAAAAATAGAAAAAGCAAAAGGGGGAGATTGTTAATTTTATGATATTGGCATTTCCTATTTTTCACAAATGTGTAATTTAATAAAACTTTATTTAATTACTAAATACGTGTATTTAGTAATTTATTAAGTTCGATTAAATTATGCAATTTATTTCTTATTTTCGAGAAATAGATTTTATTGTAAAGATAATGATCAAGAAAATATTGGTATATATTTGATCATAATCTCAGAAATTTTTATCACAATCTCGAAAATATTTTGGTAATATTCTTGATAATCTGTTGTGATTATTCTTGATACGCAAGCTTATCCAAAATATGGTAAGTATCTTCCTGATATGGTCAAGCATATTTCAATCTTATCTTTACATATGGTAAGATTATCTTGGTCGAAAATCTTGATTGTGAATAATATTTATAGGGGCCGAAAAATATGGTGATAAATATCAAGGTTTATCACTTGATTGATAAATGGTAAGATCTTCTATGATTTATCATTATCATTATTCATGGTAAGATTTATTTAAGGATAATTCTCTTACCTTTTACTAATTATCTCTACCATGTTTTGCAGGTAGTAGAGATCTTATGCAATAAGAAAAACTTGGGAATCAAGAAAACCTAATTGCACTATAAAGAGAAGAAAAATGGATGTTTTTCTTGGTACGTGAAAATACAAAAAATCTGTGCTGAGCTTTATATGCACGTCCAATACTTTTGTGAAAGATATCTTGAAGCTAATTTTCGTGTGCGCACAAATACAAAAGGCTTCAATTGAGTTGTGACTTCAATACTCCGGGAAGAGGATCTAATCACTTAGAGAAGGAAAGATTTTCAGCGTGAAGATCAAACGGGAGGTTTGGATCAAGATCGAACGGGAGTTCGTGTTGCTGAAAAGTGTTGCAGATTCAAAGAAAACTACTGAAGAGTGGTGGGACGCCAACTCACATTACATGCCACAGAAGGATCAAGGAGTGATCTATTTCTTGAATGTTTGATAAAGTCTATGCGTAGATTTATCCTATAGTTTAGATTGATCTGTATAAACTCTTTCCTTATATAGTGACTGGTTTTTGTTCGCAGGATGCGAACCGTGAGTTTTTCCCGTTAGGGTTTTTCCCACGTTAAGCTCAAATTATTGTGCTCTTGTCTATTTACTATTCCGCACAATTTATTTTGATTGTTTACGTTTTACTATCCAGACAAATCTGCCTGAGCAAGATTCATCTGGTACTGCACTAAACAAACTTAACAAATTACTGTTAACTGGTTACTGTCCAGACACATCTCTGACAGTCCATTATTAAAATTTAGACAACCTCAAATTTTCGTAAATAAATACAAGTTCAAGTCTCATGCATTTAAGCAAGTAAATTCTTGTAACATAGTCTCATGCTCAGAAAGCAAGTAATTCTCATGAACACAGTCATATGTGCTAAACTTATAATCCAAATAATTATTGATGCGCACTTTGGAAAATATAAATTTGTAAATAAGAGTCTACCTTATTTCCCGAGTATTGAGCACACGGAATAAAACTTTCTAATTCTTTTGCGCCTCACCTAGCCCTATAAATAAATGACTAATCTTAGACTTTTAGATAAAGAAAACTTTAAAAGTAGATTTGTGTAAAAGAAAATAGAGTTTTAAGAACTTTAGGGACTAAATCGTGAAAATTGAAAAAACTAGGGACTGTTCGTGCAAATATGAAATTTTGGAATTAGGGACTGAATTAAAGAGGTTTTAAAATGAAAGGACTGATTCAGAGTTTTTTTTTTCAAAAATCGCAGGGCTGAGATAGAACGTTTTTAAATGTGATGGACTGAAATAAAATATTTTGAAACATAAGGGACTTAATTGGTAAATTTTCAAAAATATACAAAATATATGTATCTATATCTCTCAACTGTCTCTCTCTCTCTCTCTCTCACTAAAATCGTTAGAGAGAGAGAGAGCTGGGAGAGAAGAGGGGCGACGGGTGCCCCTCCGATAGGTCACCCGCCAATCAAGAGCGCCGACGAGTTGGCGGTAGTGTTGTCGCCATCACTTGGCGGCGGAGGAGGTGGTTTTTGGGTGCGATGAACAAAAGCCAAACCGAGGCTAGGAGGTCCATCTTGATGGTGATTTTTTTTTTGACGATTCTCCGAATGGAATGGGTTGGGGGTGGAGGTAGTATATTTTCGTTTAATTTGAGTTTTGGTTGTCTTATGAGGCGATTTTGAAAAGGACAGTTGGTGGTGCTTGGTTGCTCGATGGTGGTGGTGGTTGGTCTCGAGGTTGAAAGTGGTTGGGTGATGATGGTGGTTGTCAAATTGTGTTCTGCTCGTGGTGGTTAAGGCCTGCGGTTTAGGTGGGGGCTCGATGGCTTCGACTATGGTTTGAGTTATTGTGGGTGAAATCTGAGATTGAATTCTATGGCTGTGAAGGTTTAGGCAATGGCTCGAAGGTTGTGGTTGTAGTCTGTAAATTTGGTGTTGAGTTTGGTTTGATTTTCGACGGTGAAGATTTGAAAGCTACTGTGGCTTGATGGAAGGGGCAGTGCTGGGTTTAGGTAATGGCTCGAAGGTTGTGGTTGTAGTCTGTAAATTTGGTGTTGAGTTTGGTTTGATTTTCGATGGTGAAGATTTGAAAGCTGCTGTGGCTTGATGGAAGGGGTAGTGCTGGGTGATTGTTGGTGGCGGGTTGGTAGTGGCTGTTTGAATTAGATGAGGCTCGGTGGTTTGAAGTTTAGGCAGATGGTAAGAAACGAACCACTGTGGAGGTGATTGGCTGTGGGGGTTTCGATGGTGAAGGGTGGTGGAGGTTTGATTGAGTCAGCTAGCGGGTTGTGTGTGTGCTGTGTGAGAATGAAGATGGGGAAATCAATACCTTACGCTGAAGGTCTGTGTGTGTCGTGGGCAATGAAGCTAAGGAAGGGGATTATACACGTATTGGTTGTGCTTAAATTTGGTAAATGCACGATTGTTGATGATTGAGGGAGGTAGGATTTGAGTATGGGATATATGTATGTTATTGGGGGAAATGTGTGGAAATTGGAGGGGGTTTTGGGGAGGATTGTGCTGATGAATTGGTTGTGGAGTGATCATGGGGGAGGAAATGGGGGAAGGAAAATGTCTGTCCATGTAGGGAAGAATTATGGCATAAGTTTTGGTCAAAAATAGTTAATTGAGGATTTTGATAGATAGGTTGGGCTTGAATGATTGACAAACATAATTTGGGCTTAAAAGTTTGGATCCAAAATAAATTTAAAATTTGGACTTAAAATAATTTGAATTCAATTGATTGAAAATTGGACTTTTAAAACAATGAAAATGAGACATTTTTAATAAAATTTAAATTGAACTAAGATAAATTTTAAATAAATTAGATTTACACTTAAATGGTTAAACGAAAATGTGTTTAAAATAAATTGGTCAAAGTCGTAGCGACGCATCTTTTAAAAATAAAATATTTATTCAAAATTAGTCACGAAAATTCTTGATCGCTACAAAGTGAGCTTACGAAAGTAATAAAATCAAGTTTTGAAAGGTTAAAGTCCAAGTTTTGACCAATGAAAGTTCTTTCGAAAAGAAATGGGGATACATATTTCTAAGTATCAAGGTATTTCATATCATAAACATGCATCACGTGCATAAAGTTTACGTTCTGAGCTTTAGCCCTCCCCTTCCTTTTCCCCTCATTTTAGGTGATGAAATGTGGGTGATTTGAAGAGAGCATTTGGTGAAAAACTCAGACAGTACCCGCATTTATTCTCTTTTAAAATTGAACTAAGGATTTTCTTAAGTTTTCATTGATTATTCTTTTATTTGTCTATTCGTTAAATTACTTTAGTTGGATTTAGTTTGAATAAGTCATTTATGTTTCATTTAGTAACTTGTTAATCCCCATTTAGTTAGTTGGAGTTTATTGTTTGAATTTGTTCTGTTGAGGAGTTGGGGTTTGATGTTGAAGTAATTTTGATGATTTTAGATGTTATTTAAGTTATGGTTGATGTTTTAAATTATTATGTTGGCTATGATATCACTCTATAGGTTGGTTTTATCCAATTTATACTGGAGATTTTACCAAAATTTTCGTAAAATTTTACAATAGAAAATGATGATTTTAAAATTTAATATGATTTATTTCTGCATTTAAAGTGAAGGGAAGTTAACACGTCTAGGTTTAGGATTTTAACCTTGGAGTGTTTTAGTTTATCTCCTATTTCATTAGTTGGAGTTTATTGATTTGAATTTGTTATGTTGAGAATTGATTTTTGTAGTAACTGGTGATCTTGAAGTTTGATTTTGAATTTTGGTTGATTGTTGGATGTTGTTGGAGCTGTAATTTATAGTTAATTATTTTGTTGGCATTATGATGCCCCTCTACAGGTTGACTAAGTCCAATTTCTAGTAGAGATTTTGCTAAAACTTTTGTAGAATTTATAATAGAAAAATGAGAATTTTAATAATTAAAGTGATTTATTTTTGCATTTAAAGTGAAAGGAAACTAACACCTTTAAGTTTATGATTTTAAACTCTGGGTGTTACAATTACCTAGTTACCGTTTTGATACCAAACAAAAGATAGTAACTTTTCTCTCTCTTTTCCATTTATTTATGAGAAGTTGAAATTTCATTTTCACAGCTAGTAATAATTCGTAAGTGCTCTAAGGAGTGGTGGAGGGTTCAGTTTTAGTTCTAAGGGTTGAATTTTAGTCTTAATTACTTGCAATACTCATTTCGTAGTTGAAATTTCACTACCAAGGGTTGAAAGAACTTGGTGATCTGACAGAGAAATTAGGAATGACAAAGAAAAGTAAGGAATATCAATTGGTTTATAAGTTTTTGACTTTGACGTTAATTCTACCAGCTGTTGCATGCTAATGTTGAGAATATCTTCTACAATGAGCATCGTGAATGATAGATTACACAATTGAACTTTCAATGAGTGAATGAATGATAGCCTTGTTGTTTATGTAGAGAAAATTATATAATGAAGCTATTGTACAACGATTTCAAAGTATGAAACTCTTGAGGAACGAATTTAAGGTATTTTATTTTTTTTTAGCGTTTTATTATTAAATTATTTTATTTTATAATCTTGCCTTGATTTATTTTCGCCTATGTTAACATAAATTCCTAACTTCACCCTTCAAGCTACAGTAATCGTTTTTCATTCTTCTCATTTTTTGATTTGATTCAGCTTTCAGGAAGATATAATGGGGTCTTCGAATATTAGTGACATTTTAACTTCCTTTAGTCCAAATATGGACTTCTTTGCTATCAGCCCTTGGTGATGGTCGAATAAAGGTACTGTCTTTTTTTTCATAGATGTATATGGTTATTTTGCTGCTAAAGAACAAAGTAATACTTTAATATAAAAGATAAGACATACTGTAATTTAATAAATACATACTTTAATATAAAAAATAATTGTCAAAACCTTGTATTTTATGAAAAGTAATTAGTTTTTGTGTAGTTATATATTGGCTTGGATGTTGCTTTTCTTCTGTGTATGTGTTGGGTACTTTGTGTTTAGTGTGTGTATGAATGATGAATTTTACCAAATCTTAGCAAGCCATTTTTATTTGAAGTAGTTGGAACATAGAAGTATTTGATTGCATTTACATTTTTATGGATATTCAAGCAATGCTTGTGTTTGGGAACTTTCCAGATATGGGACACCGTGAAGGGTTAGGTCCAAACGGAGTTTTCTGATGTTGCTTCAAACGAAACTACATGTATATTTGGGAAGCGGGAAGGAGGATACCTCTCAATGGATTATACATGTATGAAGTGGTTGTCAGTGGACAAAAACGTTTCCTTTTGCATTCCTGTGTACGTTGAAAGAATGTAAATCTTGCAGATTCCATTAGCTTTCGGCAAATGTATTTGATTTGTAAGTAAAGTTAAATGAAAAGTTGTTTTTTAGGGCCTTCGATAATATTTTGTCCACTTTGTTCTGTTCGTGCTGACCTTTTTAATCCGTTTGATCAAATATTAGAGTGTTTATATGCTAATAAGTAACTCTCAAACGTGTGTATGCTTTTGTCAATCTCACCTTCTTGTGTCTCATTTCATTGCTGCTATAATGTTGCATTCCATGGAAATGATGACTATTCTAAGTTTCCTGAAGATGTATGATGTGACCTATTTGACACATATTTTTGAAGTTTGTTAAATAAATACAAACTAGTTTAAATGGATGGTATAAATCACGTGTGCAGGAGTGAAAATGCAGAATTTGTGTTTTGGTTGTTTAACCATTTTGGCATATTTAACTCCACGACATTGTGCAGGGGCGTTAGTGCAATTTCATTTCCTTTTCATGGTCCACACGTTTATACTGCTGGTGCCGATGGAATGGTTTGTGAACTCGATTCGATGTCAGGAAACTTATTGCAAAAGTTCAAGGCTTCTAGCAAAGCTATATCTTCTATTTCCGTTTCAACAGGTATATATAGATTACCCGTTGAATTTGGTCCTAATGGACTTCACCTCTTTTTCATCATACAATTGAGATTTTTTAGCAACAAAATTCGGTAATCTCCTGGTTGATTTTCATAATAATGGTTATTATGAAACTTAGGTTTGTATGTTATGGGGATAGAGCAATTTATGGAGGGAAATTGAATCGATTACCAAGATTACCATGCCAAATATTTAATTCTATAATATATGTGAATACTATTCAATTTTTTATTTATTTATAGGAAACTGTGAATTTTATTTATAATAAATGGTTATTCCACAAAAGACTAAAGTGGACAAGTCATCCACAAAAAGAAAATGAGCAGTCACATCTAGAACAACAACTCAATAAACAATCCTTAGTGACTGCTAAAATCAATGATATCAAAAAAGCTATTAGAATCTAAATGAAACAAAGAACTCTCCGCCGTAGAGATTTTTCCCACTGCCCTTTCCCACAAACTTGTGAGAAAAATGATACTATTCCATGTATCTTCAATTGGTCGTTCCGAGTTGTCAAAAATTCTTCTATTCCTCACTATCCATAACACCCAAACCGATGCCATCACTACCATCTTCCAAATCTCTTTAACCTTATTTCTCTTATCCCCAAAAACACCATTTAATAAGTATCAAATCTACCCACCTCCTCGGTAATACAGCGTTTTCACCAAACATACTCAAAATTCTTCCCCAAATTCCTCTAACATACTCACAATGAATTAGAATACGATCTATGCTTTCCTCATCCTTTTTACACATAATGCAAAATGATGGGGAGATACACAATGAGGGTCTTCTCAATTGTAACAAGTCACAGGTGTTCACCTTTCCCAAAGAAGCCAACCAAGCAAAAACTTTGATTTTCGATGGCACAACATCCTTCCAAATGAAGTTGAATCGGGAAAAAGTAGCTTCGCATGAAGGTTAAAGTATGATATTCAAGAATGATTTGCATGAGAAGTTTTCGGAGGGGTTGCCCTTCCAAATTATTTTATCTGATTTGGATGGATTAATGTTTTTGGATTCAAGTAGGTTCATAAGTGAGGAAAATTTCTCACAATCTCTATCACTGAAGTCTCTAGAAAATTGAAGATTCCAAACCAAATTATGAGATTGTGAGGTATAAATCACTTCGGAAACGAATGAGCTTTTTTTATTGGACTTTCGGAATAGGCGAGGAAAGGTATCTCGGAGTGGTTGTTTTCCAACCCATTTCTCTTGTCAAAAGTGAATTTTATCTCCTTTTCCTACCACTAGTTTGGTATTTTTCACAAAGATCTCCCATATTCTTGCAATGGATCTCCAAGGTGCTCGAAGAGTTGAGTTGAACTCAATGCATGCATCCCATCTGTTTGAATGAAGCCCATATCTACTACGGATAATCGAATGCCAAAGTGAATCCGGTTCTTTGGGAAAACGCCATAGCCACTTACCCAACAATGCCATAATCTTCATCTTAATATTGCCAATTCCCAAACCTCCGTATTGTTTAGGTCTCGAAACTGTCTCCCACTTGACTAAGTGATCACTAAAGCCCTCGCCACTCCCTTCCCATAGAAAATCTCTTCATATTTTCAATCACTTTAACCACCTTCATTGGCATACGAAAAATTGACATGAAATACGTCGGTATGTTGTCCAATACCGTTTGCAAAAGTATTAGTCGACCTCCTTTAGATAGACATCCCTTGTACCATCCTTCAAGTCTTTTTGCTACTTTTACCATTACCAGTCCCCAAAAAGAGATTGCACTTGAATTTCCTCCCAATGGTAGTCCAAGATAATTTAGTGGTCAAGCTCCATTCACACAACCCAAAGTACTTGCAATGCTTTCAATTCTATCCTCCTTCAAGTTAATGCCAAGCCAAATTCAACTATAACCTCGCAGATTTAGAGAAAATGTCCAAAATTCCAATGAGGGTCCTGAAACTTTCCTCCTTATTTTCCAAGAAAAAGATGCTATAATCTGCAAATTGTAAATGAGAAATCCTCACATTATCTCTAGCTGTTTTAAATCCATGCATGATCTCCCTATCACACGCCTTATTTACCAATCTTCTCAAGACATGTTTTGGATTATCAATTATGTGGGAAATAAAGATTAATTTAAGTTATTTTATTTATTTATTTTTATCTAAGGAATCCTTGAGTATGATAAAAATACCGTGCCCTTTTAGTAGCAAGAATTACCTAAAAGTAGAGTGTGATATTGTCATTATATAGCAGTTGGATCATAAAGAATTGGGAGTAAAGCTATTGTGGACATTTTTGGTGGTATTACTGTTTTTTTTTTTTTGGAATAATTTTGCCTCCGTTTGGTAAATGGTTTATAAATTTATAAATCAGTTTATAAATCACACAATTTACCAAACCACTTTTTAACCACTCACATTTTTCCACACCACTTTTCAACCACACTTTTTAACTCAAAATCATAAATAAATCAGTTTACCAAACAGAAGCTTTGTTTTTATATATAATTTTTTTTTCTTCTTTTCTTCCCTTTTTAAGTAATGGATAGTAATTTAAGGGAGTCACTATGTGTTGAATAATGTTATTGGGGGTGGAAATTTGTGTCTGTCTTGCGTCAGGGATAGCAACTCAGAGTTGATTTTGTCTTATGTGTTAAGGACAACTACTCAGTCTTCTCTTTTTTTTTTTTTTTTTTTAAAATATATATAGATTCTTAAATTAAAACATACAGTAAAAAATGGAATCTTTCTTTGGTATATTTTGGATTTTGAAGTAGAATTTGCTTCTTTTGCTGTTTATTGTAGAAGAGTTCTCGAGTCCTGTTAACAAAATAGCATGCATTCTTGCTTCCATTCCCAATCTCCAATTCCTTGTAAATGTACTACTGTATGTGAACAAAAAAATTACAAAAGACGTAAATGGGTCATTTGTTATTTTTTGAATATAATGCTTCTGGTGATGTTAGAAGTATATTAAGGCGTATAATATGTTTGTTACTTTTGGAAGGAGAATATCCTATTATCTCAAAAATGAATGTGTACAAAAGGGTAGTATAAGTAGAACAACAACATATACATAATTGCTAACTAGTCCCTAATTATTCTAGTTCTAGACTATAAAATTGGTATATACATTTCAACACTCTCCCTCAAGTTGGAGCAAAGATGTTAATCATGCCCAACTTGTTACAAATATAATTAATCTGAACCCCATTAAAAGATTTTGTAAATATATCTCCTAATTGTTCTCCAATCTTCACATATCTTGTAGATATCAAATTTTGTTGGACTTTTTTGTGGATGAAATGACAATCGATCTCAATATGCTTGGTTCGTTCATGAAACACAGGATTAGATGCAATGTGAATTGCAGCTTGGTTATCACACCATAATGTTGCTGGTATTGATACCTTAAAACCAACTTCACTCGAGAGCTGATGTATCCACGTTATTTCACATACTGATTGTGTCATAGCTCTATATCCAGATTCTGCACTTGAGCGGGACACAGCATTCTGCTTCTTACTTTTCCACGACACCAAATTTCCTTCAACAAACAATAACCTGTTGTGGATCTTCTATCTAACTTGGAACCCGCCCAATCTGTATCTGAGAAACACTCGATATGATTATGCCCATGATTTTCATACAGTATACCCTGTCCAGGGGCTCCCTTTAAATAATACAGAATTTTCTCTAAAGCTGCTCAGTGATGAACTGTTGGAGAGGACATGAATTGACTTACAATACTAACAGAATATGCGATATCAGGATGAGTCACGGTGAGATAGTTTAACTTCCCAACCAATCTTCTATATTTTTCAGGGTCTTCAAATAAGTCACCAATCTTTTTGTAAGTTGAAAATTAGGAATCATTGGTGCACTGCAAGGCTTATCTCCTAATTTTCCTGTCTCGGTTAGTAAGTCAAGCACATATTTTCTCTAGGACAAAAAGATGCATTTTTTGCTCCTACTTACTTCCACTCCCAATAAATATTTCAATAATCCCAAGTCTTTTGTGTGAAATTGAGTATGAAAGGACTTAAGAGATGAAATACCAATAATATCATTTCCTGTAATGACAATATCATCAACATACACAACTAGGAGAATAATATCATATTCAGACTGTCTATAAAATACTGAGTGATCAGACTTGCTCTTTTTCAGCCCAAACTTTTCAATTGTCTAACTAAATTTTCCAAACCAAGCACGAGGGCTCTGTTTCAGCCCATATAGTGACTTGCGAAGATAACAGACCTTATCAGACTCCCCCTGAGCAACAAAACCAGGTGGTTGCTCCATATAGACCTCCTCCTGTAGATCGCCATAGAGAAATGTATTTTTGATATCCAATTGATAGATAGACCAATCATGAGTAGCTGCCAAAGATAAGAACAAGCAAACAAATGTCAATTTAGCAACAAGGAAAAACGTGTCAGAATAATCCACTCCATAGGTTTGAGCATATCCTTTAGCAACAAGAAGGGCTTTAAGTCTAGCCGCAGATCCATCAGGGTGGACTTTAATAGCAAATACCCATTTACAACCAATGGTCTTTCCACCTCCAGGTAGCGGCACTAAGTCCCAAGTACCATTAGCATCCAAGGCATTCATCTCCTCTATCATTGCAGCACGCCAATCAGGATGAGACAGGGCATCGTGAATAGATTTTGGAAGGTTACAGAGTCGAGGGATGTAATAAAAGAACAAGTAGTAGGAGACAAGTGATCATAGGAAAGAAAAGATGAAATAGGATAGGAGCATTGACGTTTACCTTTCCTAAGAGTAATAGGAAGATCAAGATTACTTCATAAATCTCATTCACCCAATTTTCATAAAAGATCGATTTTTATTAAATATAAATATATACACTTAATTATTCACAAATAAATATATATCCAGTAAAATCTCACATTCACTTACTTTCCTAGCCTCGTTCGCTCAATTTCCTAATGAGATGGATTTTCTAATCACGTCGGTTTCCATACATGAACATATAATCATCCTTGTTTGATGACAATTTTAAAGAAAAAGCTTGAGGAAAAATGATGTTTTGAATAGTGATTTTTTGGAGAATATGTGTTTAAGCCCAGTTTAATGGTTGTTTTATAGAGAATTTGATGTTTTGAATAGTGACTTTTTGTAGAATGTGATTGAAAAATTTTAGGTTTACGTGCCAAATATTTTATTATGTGATGCGTGGTTGAAAATCTATAAATACATATATAATAATAGGATAACCGTCACCATTTTACGCACATGATTTTCCGTCCATTTTCATCTGCCATTTTAGGAAATTTCTTATTTTTATCAATTTATATTTAATACATGAATTATGAAAGTTCAATTAATGTATGTAATAAATGATCTATGGATTTTTTTTTTAAAAAAATATCTATAAAAAGTCATTATAGATTTTTTTTCTTTTAATAATTATTACATTATTTTGAAGTCGAAAAATATGCAATATGAGTACCAAATCCAAGATCTCAACGAGAAGTTTAATATAAACTAAGAAATGAAAGCAAACTCTGAACATATCATTCGTAAAATCATTTTAAATACTAAATGTAAAAGTTTTACTTATATTTTTTTTACTTTTTTTTTCCAACATTCAATCTTTTTAATTTATCTTATTTAAGTTCTAAAATGATACCTGTCATTTCTTACCTAAATTTAATTTGACATAAATAATTAATTTTGAATCTTTTTTTTTTATCAAATTGAAAGAAATAATAAGTATTCGTTCTTTCTAAATAAATTCAATTAAGTCATTTAATTTTCTACAACTTTAGGTTCCAATAAACTCATTGATTCAATTTGTAAAATAAAAGCTGTTAGTAAAATCATTTTATTTAAAAATAGAATATGGTTAACACGTTTATTTATCATGTACAAAAATAATATGTGCAATCGTGGAAAATGAGTTTTAAAGAATATGTGGTTCATAATAAACATTGAAAAAAACTATTTTCGAAAAATCAATTCTATACGAACAAGTGGTAAATTCATATGTTTTGTGGGTTAAACCCCCATTTATAAATTGAGATGTATAGATAATTTTTTGTAGATAAGGTTAATTATATTTGTAATATTCATTCAATAAAATTTAATTAAAATTTATATTTCATATTATTTATTTGTTACATTCATTTAAATATAAAACTGCGTATAAGTTTGCCACGTGTAAGCTTAACAAATTGCAACATTTAAATTAAATTTTAGCAATTTTTTATTTTTTAAAATGTTTGGTAAATTTTGTTCGTAAAGTAATTTTTTTTACATGTAATGTAATGTAATGAAATGAAATATTTATTTAATATATTTAAATATCAATTATTGCGTTAAGATTGTTAATACAAATTCTTATAGTGCTATACGGGGAGTCGATAAATTAATTCTGTAAATGTCTATTAGCCTCTTTATTTTATTTTACGATTTGAAAATTTTAAACATTTCAAATTTTAGAAATCAAAAAGTCGTAAACTCGACTTCGGTTATCAAATCAAAATTATAAAGTACAGAATAAGTCACATGTCCATATCAATTTTAAACCCGACCCGGTCGAGGGACTGAGTCAAGGGTTAGAGGGTCGACTCAGGGTCAACCCGGAGTCGACCCGTTCATTAAAATAATAATAAAAATATTTTTAAAAAATCATAAACTTAAAAAAAAAAACTAAAACCCTGGTCAAGCGGGTTTACCGTGTCAACCCGAATCTTTGACCATATTTGACCAAAACGGATTTTTGGGGTTACCTGACCCGGGTTTTGGACCAGGCCGTCGGGTTCTGGGTCAATCCGGCCAGGCCTGGCCGGGTTTGACAACATTGGTTCATATCTTACTTCGCCTAAATAGACTAAGAAAATTAGAGAATGAACAATTAGCTCTTAAAAGAAATATGTAAATTGCAATTTTATGTTTTACAATTTGAGTATTTTTCATTATAAGGAATGCACAGTTTATGTCAGCATTGTAC
Organism: Ligustrum vulgare; assembly: GCA_963555705.1. Taxonomy (NCBI): domain Eukaryota; kingdom Viridiplantae; phylum Streptophyta; class Magnoliopsida; order Lamiales; family Oleaceae; genus Ligustrum; species Ligustrum vulgare. Next base: position 34,578,335 of record OY743184.1, on the reverse strand, counting down.
TTTTACAACTTATTCAATAAATAATTGTCAATTATATTTTTCGTGCATCGCACGAGTGCGATTACTAGTGAACATAAAGCAAAAAGATTTTTTTTTTTTTTTAAATGAAGACAACTAAGGACTAAAACGTATGAATTTTTTTTAGGTTTATGTGCAAAATATTTTATGGTAATGTGATTAAAAACGAGTATGGGAAATAAATAGTTTTTATTTAAAGAATATCAAAGAATGGCAGATCCCAGTGACGGATGTAGGTGCCGGCAAGCTAGCGTCGCAGCGTTAGTTGGCCACCGGTCACCGTCCAGATTTTTTTTTTAAAATTCAAAACCAGTGTGCAGCGAAGAAGATAACTGCTGCATTATTCAGGGAGGGAAGGAGGAAGAAGACTTGGTCTTTTATTAGTATATATTGGGCTTTCACTTTTAGTTTTGGGCTTTTTTTGTAAGAGGGCTTTATTATGTCAAAGTTTATAATTTGATAGATAAATTGGTTGATGATTTTCATTTTTTTAATGGATTGATTTGAGACTTATTAAATTGGCTCAAATTTATAGTTTGATAGATTATTTATGGTTTCTAAGTTAACCACTTTAATAGAAAAACCAATTGTCCAAGATATTTTCATTATTAATTTGGGTCAAATATCCCAACATAAGATCGTTTTAGGCTTATGACTTATGTATTATTTGTGTTCATATTATTTTTTCTTTGCTTCCTAATTTGTTATATTATTTATTTCATCTAATTAAATAATTTTCTTGCTTCTTGGATAGTATAATTATGGTGTATAATACATGATTGCGTAAGTAAATAAATTAAATAATTTCGAGAATAAATTAAATGATTTGGTATATGATTTATGATTTTCAAAATGTTTAATTGATTTTTAAAATGAATTATAGTTCGATATATTATGTTTTAGTGTATTTTTATATTTATTGATTAATTTTAGTATTATTTAATTAAATAATAAAAAAAAAATTCACTATTGCGACCGTTAATGTCGTCGGCCAACGGTCCACAGTCAATTATCAGCCGCTCTAACTGAACTTTCTTGCTAGATCCATCCCTGGCAGATCCCATTCACTCATTTTCCTACTCATATTGATTTCTATAGCACATCATTTCCTTGACGAATGGATATTCAATACTTTTTAAATCTAATTCACTCATTTTCCTAACAAGGTTTATTTCTATAATACGCGAACTTCAATACTTCATAAATCACTCATCACTTTCAATTACATATGAACGTATATTTAAAGTTAGCAACTCCCGTTTACTCTTTTTCCTAACTAATTTTTCTATACGTACTTTGCATGTTATAATATGACAAAAGATTATATATTTTATGTATTCTTTATTTTGTTGTTAAAAATTATCTTATAATATCTAACAGTGTTCATCCCACACATTGTCTTCTTAAAACATCTACACCTCAAAAGTCAAATTTTTCTACCATTTGTCAATTGTCTAACTTAGCACAAAAGAAACATAAATGTTCATTCTAGATAACTAAATTATGTAGAATATAATAATTCTAACATAGATACATAAATTAATTAATTACCCACATTTAAAATACTAAATCTTTCTTTCTTCTTCCATACTATTTTTACAATGAGAGCAAGAATTTCCACGTCCAGTAGGAAGTAGGGAGACCGCCCCTCACTCTCGTCAGCTGTACATACGTCACCTTCCATTGTCTAAGAAAAGAATTCAACATACTCTTGCGTGCTGGGAAGTTCCATTCCTTACCCTAGAAAGCTAGTCTTCTTCGAAACCAACACGGCTGTTTTGCAGTACCTATTATGAGGTAGCCTAGGACCTAGGTAGAAGGATTCTGGAATGTAACAAAATATGTATGAGAGATCTCGTGATTGCACCGATTAATTACGAAATCTCTCACATCTTACTCATAAATAATAAATCAACCCAAAATAAAACTAAAAAAATAACAATGATTATCAAAAATTAAAATTTCCAATCAAACATATAAAGCATCCATGAAAAGTAAATACAAAGAAATGAAAGTATTCTAACAAAATGCAATTACAAATAAAATACATAATAAAAATTCCCTTCCTACTCAACCATAAGCGAAAAACCTGCAAAAAAAATAAAGTGGAATCACTCAAATGCAAAGCATAACTACGAACAAAAAAATATTATCACACTACAACAAAAATAGCCTTTTGCAACACTCAAAAAATGTTGCCAAAAGGTTTTTGCAACGTTTTGCAAGTGTTGCAAATCGCAGTGTTGCCGTAGAGAAAAAACTTTTTGCAACGTTTTTTGAACGTTGCAAAAGACCTTTTGCAACGTTTATTAAGTGTTGCGGTAGACCCTTTTGCAACGTTTTTTAAGTGTTGCTGTAAACCCTTTTGCAACGTTTATTAAGTGTTGCGGTAGACCCTTTTGCAACGTTTTTTAAGTGTTGCCGTAGATCCTTTTGCAACGTTTATTAAGTGTTGCGGTAGACCCTTTTGCAACGTTTTTTAAGTGTTGCCGTAGACCCTTTTGCAACGTTTTTTGAGTGTTGCTGTAGACCATTTTGCAATATTTTTTAAGTGTTGCAAAAACTATTAACCTAACCTTTTGCAACATTTATTGAGTGTTGCCGTAGACCCTTTTGCAACATTTTTTGAACGTTGCTATATATATATATTTAAAAAAATAGTATTGAACAAATTATTTATAAAACCCAAATTTTTGTAATTACTTCATTAAAATGGTACTTTAAATAAAAAACAAAAGTAAATACATTATGAATTTTCAAATCCATACAAAATAAAGTCTTGATAATGTCTAATAAATCCACAATACAGAATAACAAATCCACGAAAGAAAGTGTTGATAATGTTTAACAAATTCGCAAAAGAACATCCTCATTTGACAAAAGAAATATTTTACTACGGGAATATCAACTTCATCCCGCAATATAAACGCACATTTAGATCGCAAAATTCGGTCCATCTTCAAAGTTACACCTATAACAAATTTGAGCAATGTTATAAGTGAATGTCAAGTTTTACTTAATAAATAGTAGAAAAAAAATAAAAAATAGAGTTAAAAGCAAAATACATTTAGGGTCCGTTTGATTACACAAAATTTTCCATGGAAAATGGAATATGTTTTCCAATTCCCACTTTTGGTTTGTTTGTTTGACAAAATTTCGACAGAACCTCCCCTATAAATTGGACTTAGTCAACCTGTAAAAAAATATCATAACCAACATAATAATTTAAAAATCAAACCAACACCTCAAACAACTTCCAACATCAATCCCTAACTCCTCAACATCACAAATTCAACAATAAACTCTATCTAAACCCAAATCAAATTTAAAACTAATTAATAATAGCTAACAAAAATCTTGAATTCAAATTTAGCTTGAATAACAAATAGACTTATATGAAGTTAGTCATAAATAAGAATTACACAATATCATTGAATAAATAAACGTTTCTTACCATAAGAAGCTTGTGCCTCTCTTAATTGCTCATCTTTTGAAAAGAATTGTTTCTTGAGCAATTCTATGCTGAAAGAGAATAATTAACCAATAAATTTATATTTTTTTACTTATAAAATCAAATAGTCAAAAATAATAGTTACGTAAATATAGCAATTATCATGATATGACAATATGCAATGTTTGAGGTAAAAAATTACACTAAAAATAGTAAATGATATAACAATATCCTGAGCATGTTTCTGCCAGACGACTTCGTCTACGATTTTCAAAGATTATGCATCTGATTGCAGGCACTAAACTCCATAGGCCTTCGTGTTGTGCTTGATGTTGTCTATAATCATTTGCATGCAAGTGGTCCCTTTGATGAGAACTCTGTCCTAGACAAGGTCATGTGTCCAATATTTTTAGTTAAAAGATTTATGCTTCACTTTAAATTGTGACACATACTTAATTGCAGATTGTTCCAGGTTACTACCTAAGAAGGAATGCTGATGGTTTTATTGAGCACAGTACATGCGTAAACAATACAGCCAGTGAGCATTTCATGGTTGAACGGTTGATAATTGATGATCTTTTGTGCTGGGCTACCCATTTCAAGGTAATGATTTACAACATACATGTTTATGTCAGGAAATGCCAGTCTGCCAGACTGGGTCAAACTGCTATTTCTGATAATTGTCAGAGCCTAAATTACATCTCTAAATTGTTTTGAGTGGAAGTTATCAAGTAGATAGTAAATCACTCAAATAATCCCACTCCACGAAGGCGGGATGTAGATTTATGAACTCCAGTTAAAATGATGCAAATCTCACATGCTGATTTATCATATCCTAAATAACCAGGTGAAAAGTAAGATAAAGCAATAAAACCTAAACACCAACTTTATGTAGTAAACTTCTAAACTTGGGGAAACATCCACATTCCTCGACTTCACCCACAGTCAAATTAACTGATGTCACAGGAATGGAGTCTTGACCACTATCCGAACTTTGACACCACTCAAGTATTGTAACCAAGTCATACCACCACGTCTTGGAATAAAAGACCATACATCTGTCTTTCACCAAGACGTTGACCAACTTCATGCGATTTGCTGAAGCACCAATTGTAGCAATGGACTGTCAAAATCTCAAGTGACACTTTATCTTTGAAACTTTGATCTCTATCTGACTAAAATTGATTCTCTCTTCTTTCTTTTTCAATACACGAATGCTCATTTACTTCTCTCTAGCAAAGGCTACTCAATGTATAGATAACAAAAGCTGAAATCAAGTATATAAAAACTCCAAGCTGAAATCAAGTATATAAAAACTCCAAGCCAACATATAAAAATTCAACTTGCCAGTTTAGCGGTAGTGCAGCCTTGTGTAGAATCAGCTACTCACCTTGTAACTGCCATCACAAATTCCTTGAGCTTTTTCTGATGAGAATTAACACTTAATACCTGCAGCATAAAATAATTAACACTTTAGAAAGCTTTTCTTATCTATTAATTCAAACTCAAATTAAGAATTATAGAACTTAACTTTACCGACTGCAGCACCGCCTATATCATCATCACCGACCGCCACCTCCACCTTCATCGCCAAAAAACCAAGCAGCCACCACCACCACCTTCTCCCACTGTTACGGCCAACCCACCAACGAATCTGCTAAGCCGCCCCAAGAACCCAACCAATATAACAAATCGGTTTCACCACCAACATGGACTGCAGCATGAATCAACCACCCAACACCACTGCTGAATCCGTAATCTCCAACCCACACCCTTAACTCCTTTATCAACATCATCATCACCTCTACCGCCACCGCCTGCAACCAACCTCCATCGAACACCACCCCTTTTCCCAAATCGCCTACTGCCCAAAGTCAAGAAAACCCAAAAATTTAAACCTAAAACCAAGAAATAAACCAAACCCAAGTACTTACCTCAGCTGCAGATCGTTTTTCCACCGGATTTTACCACCAAAAAAACCGCGACTTTGAGCCTTGTTTTTGCCTCGGTTCGCACACAAACTCGCACCCAATCCTCTCAAAAACCTTAATCACTCCCTTGCTGTCGTCCACCGCTACCTGCCGGTGACGTTGCGCCGTCACATCGCCGGCTGGAGACCGGCGCAGCGTAGCGCCGCGTCATCTCTGTTCCTCGGTCCGTCTTCTCTCTAATCGAACGAGTGGGAGAGAGAATGAGTGAAATTGTATTTTAATATTTCTTATTTTTTCAACTTGTACCCCTTTTGCAACGTTTAAAAAACGTTGCAAAAAGTACCCATTTTGCAACGTTTTTTTAAACGTTGCAAAAGGATACCTTTTGCAACGTTTTTTAAACGTTGCAAAAGGTACCCTTTCGCAACGTTTTTTTAAACGTTGCAAAAGGTACCCCTTTTGCAACGTTTAAAAAACGTTGCTAAAAGTTGAACTCTTTTGCAACATTCAATAAATGTTGCAAATGAGTCTCTTTTGCAACATTTACTTAACAAATGTTGCTAAAGCTCAATTGTTAACACCAATCGCAACATTCACTTCTTAAAATGTTGCGATATGTCTCTTTAGCAACATTCAACTGCCGAATGTTGCAATTCAAGTGTTGCAAAAGCTCTTTTTTGTTGTAGTGTCATAAATGCAAACTTAATCATAATTTCTCTTCCATCTCATCAAATAAACAATATACTTGCCCAAAGTAAATATTCAAAACAAAACAATAATTTTCAAATAATAAAATCTTGCGAGTCACTGGATTCTTGATAAGTAATAGTTTAACAGTGAGAGTTACGTTCCATGAAGAATTAGTTTTAAGCTGAATTGTATTATGATGTCAAGTTCAAATGTAAACAAAACAAAGAAAGATTGATTTTTTGTTTATGTGAATTGTTAATGTTTAGTGTTCACTGAAATTACACCACAAGTGTACGGGTTGTGACAAGTAATAAAGTGAACCTATGAATCCGAATTATTGTTCCTGCCAGGACTATTATTAACTACCGAAGTTTGTTAGTTCTCAACTCTATTTGAACGGTCGAATTTGGAATGTTGCGATTAAGATAAATTAATAACTAAACTATTTAAAGAAATAGAAAATTTTCAACTTATGCTTTTCTCAAGTGATGAATAAATTGAATCGTTGGAACATACGATTTCACTATAGTTATTACTATGAATTTCATGCATCCAAACTTTCTCCCTATTTACGTACTCGATCGAATTCACTAATGCATATATAATTTCTCTCTCAAATTTAAATCAATTCTACATAATTCAATTAACTGTGTATCTAGACACCATGTCATATCGATTGGGTGCATAAAATTCAAGAATTCTATCAATGATCATAATAACAATAAACGTATATCTGTATCGTTCATTTGTGACCAAATTTTATTCAATTATCTAAGTGTTAACTCACCTCTCGGATTATGAAAATGCCCATAAAATCTATGAAAAAGTGATCAAGTTATTCAAGCATTAAACACGAAATAAAATTAACACATTCAATATGTGTAAAACTTGAAATCTGAAATTAACAATAATTAACTTGGATCCATCACTTGTCCCAACTAACTAATTAGTTATTCATCACAAAATAATTAAAAACAAAGAAAATAAATAATAAACACATGTTGAAGTTTTCAAATAAACAAAGTAAAATGGAATCTTGCACCAAAAGTCAATTTAGCCTTGTTGATCTTCCCAATTCCAACACTCTTGCCTCCATTTAATCTCCAAGAGAAAATCACGCTCAATACCTCCTTGTTAGTAAAAGAAGAGTTGGGTAAAAGACCCTCCAAAACATCCCCCCCCCTCTTTTAGATAAAAATCAAGGACGAAATTAGGTAAAAATCACGCATTGAGCCTGACTTCACACTAGGCAGATAACTACGCGGCCGCGCAATTATGGGTTCGGTGGCTGCAGAGGTCACTTTATACTGGATCTGTTGAATTGACTTCTAAACACGCCGCCACCTGCTAGGGTTGGCGTAGCCGCACAGTACAGCCATTTAGCGCAATTTTCCATCTTTCAACATGTGTAAGTAGGTCCCTACTCTTTTATTTCATCTTGGTGCTTCATCTTTTGATCGTGACAATTTAGGTTCCAAACTTTTGATTTTCTTCGATTCTTCTTTCCATCAACAATTAATTACAATTAAGTTCTCATACTTCACTCTCTTGAACTTAATACATGATGTGAGTCCCGGTAGTCCTCATTTGCCTCTACTTTGTACATTTTAGTCCAAATAATCATCCAAGTGCTCGTGATTTCCCCGGCTTGTCTCATTTTCACAGTTTTGAAATCTTTTATGAAATATGAACAAATAGAAAGCAATTAAGTAGAATTTATTCAAGAATAAAAAATGATTATTCTAATTTAGATGTACAAATAAGTATATAAAATTTTGGAATCTTTTATGAAATATGGACAAATAGAAAGCAATTAAGTAGAATTTATTCAAGAATGACAAATGATTATTCTAATTTAAATGTACAAATAAGTATATAAAATATACTTATAATTTATCATAATGATTATTTAATTACATATGAGCACTATGTATAAGAAGAATGTACTAAAATCTGACTCTACCCATTATTCTCTCGCCATGTACTAAAATCTGACTCTACCCATTATTCTCTCGCCCTATGCTATTTATTGTAATTTGTTTATAATTGAAATTATATAATACAATTTTATTAAGCTATATCTCCTGATGTAAGCTAAAAGTATTCCTAAGCACGATCTAAAATATCCACATCCTGAGCTCATATATCATATGCAATGTAATGTATTCAATTGCACGAATTGATTGTACAAGTCACAACTATTATTCATAACGTTTATTGAATCTTGTCTTGATGATTGCAATATTTTATACCTATTTCGAGTTTTTAAAAATTAAAATAAGCAACATATTATCTAAATAGTGATCAAACATTCAAATAATGCAATAAGAATCAATAGCACGAATCAACTAAATAATTGGTATTTGAATCAATTTGTTTTTATTGAGCTCACTGAACTATCTAGAAAAGTTCAATAGAACTTGAGGGGTCGGGGTCACTTTTTCCTAAGAGCAAAAAAAAACTTCTTGGGGCCACTGGGGTGTCTCCCGATTGAAAGCGCCAGGGCCTCGTGGGATTAGTGGGGGTGGGGCTCCCGATACCCTCGGTTATCAAAAAAAAAAAAAAAAATTGTTATGCCGATGGAAAATAGTATTGTTTGGATATGATTAGTTGCTTGATTAAATTGGAAGGGCTACCTGTAGGAGTTGTTCATATTAAAGCCTATGATGGTGGGATAATGTCTTGGCATTTGGCAATGTAAATGTGCTAGATAGTTTGCTCGATAATCCCAAACTTTGGGTTTGATCTCTATATATAGATAAAATTACAACTATACAAGGAAATAAATCAATCTATACAATATAGGGATATATGGAATCAATCCCTGATTCTATGCTAATCTATACATGGTAAGAATACTATTCTAATACCCCCCCCCCTCAAATTTATGCTGGTGAGTCCACAAGCATCAATTTTCCGACGAGAAAGTTATGACGAAGACGAGAGAGAGATTTGGTGGAGATATCAGCAGTTTGTTGATCAGTAGAGACATGGGGAAGAGTGATAACTTTAGAATCATAGGCATCTCTAATGTAATGACAATCCACCTCAATATGTTTGGTGCGCTCATGGTACACAGGATTGGAAGCAATCTGAATAGCACTAGTGTTATCTCCATGGAGAGGCGTAGGATTCAACTGGGGAAACCCAAGTTCAGTAAGAAGACCACGTAACCACACAATTTCAGAACATGCAGCAGACATAGCCCGGTATTCTGCCTCGGTAGAGGACTTAGAAACACTATCTTGTTTCTTACACTTCCAAGAAATAAGAGCATCTCCAAGAAAAATACACCACCCAGTGGTAGAGCGACGAGAATCGGGACAACCAGCCCAGTCAGCATCACTATAAGCAGTAAGCTGAAGAGGAGTCCCCTTAGGAAAGATCAACCCGCGATGAGGAGTCCTAATGAGGTAGCGAATAATGCGACGGACAGCGGTCATGTGAAGATGACGAGGAGCGTCCATAAATTTGCTGACAGTATGAACAGCGAAGGAAATGTCCGGACGCGTGATGGTGAGATAAATAAGACTTCCTACCAACTTTCGATACAAGGTAGGATCTGGAATAATATCCCCTTCATCCTTGCGATATTTAACATTCATTTCTAACGGGGTATCAACAGAAGAAGCATCAGATAGAGCGGCCAACTGAATCAAATCCTGAGCATACTTATGTTGATTCAAGAAGATACCATGAGGTGTAGTCCGAACCTCCAAACCAAGAAAGTAAGTGAGATGGCCAAGATCCTTCATATGAAAAATTGAGTGAAGGTGTTCTTGAAGCTTCTGAATAAGGGCGAGATCAGACCCCGAGATAATAATATCATCAACATATACCAACAAAAAAACTATACAAGTTGAGTTTATGTGAAAGAAGAGAGATGAATCATACTGACCCTGAATGAATGAGAATGCCAAGAGAGTGTTGCGAAACTTGTCAAACCATGCCCGAGGAGCCTGTTTGAGACCATATAAAGAACGTTTTAATTTACACACAGAGTCAGTAGAGGGAAGGGCCATACCAGAGGGAAGCTTCATATAAATATCTTCTTTCAGATCTCCATGTAAGAATGCATTTTTTACATCCATCTGATGTAAGGGCCAAGACTGAGAAGCGGCAATTGACAATAAGAGACGAACGGTGGTCATCTTAGCAACGGGAGCAAATGTCTCATCATAGTCAATCCCATATTCCTGACGATTTCCTAAGGCCACCAATCGAGCCTTATAGCGCTCAAGAGAACCATCAGAATGAAGTTTGACCGAGTACACCCATTTACTGCCGATGGGTTTTACATTTGAGGGGCATGGAACAACATCCCATGTCTGATTTGCTGTAAGTGCCTCAAGTTCAGCATTCATCGCATTTTGCCAACACTCTTGTTCCATAGCCTGTCTATAGGAAGAAAGGATGGAAATAGAGTCAAGGGTAGCTGACAAAGAGCTATGGGAAGAAGTAACAAACCTATCTGGAGGGCGAGTGATACGAGAACTACGGCGCAATATGGGCGGTGGAGGAGTAGCAACTGCGACAGGATCTAATGTCTCCGGAGAAGGATTGTGAAGACCCGGCAGGACTGACATCTGAAGAAGAGGCTCAGAAGGAACATGCCGATGGGTGTAAACTAGACCAGGTTTGTATCGGGAAGATTCTGCAGTAAAGTCAGGCAACACAGAAAACATAGGAGAGAGAGAGAGCAGTAGGCTCTGAAGTAAAGAAAAATTGTTTTTTCAAAGAAAATAACGTTACGAGAGATCCGGAGGCGCTGTGTATTAGAATCATAACAAATATATCCTTTTTGAGTTGCAGCATATCCGAAAAAAGCACACTTGACAGATTGTGGGGTGAGTTTTGTCCTTTCATGAGGTGGCAGATGAACAAAACAAACACACCCAAAAGGACGAAGATGAGAATATGTGGGATGATGACCAAACAATTTATAAAATGGAGAAACATTACCAAGAACTGGAGTTGGCAATCTATTTATTAGATGAACAGCTGTAGATAGAGCTTCACACCAAAAACGAGAAGGAACGGAATACTCAATTAAAAGAGTTCTAACCATGTCAAGAAGATGGCGATTTTTACGTTCAGCCACCCCATTTTGTTGTGGGGGTAGAGGGACATGATCGTTGTGAGATAATTCCCTTGGTTTGTAAAAAGGATTGGAATGCAGTAGACATATATTCGCCACCTGAATCAGAGCGTAAGATCTTAATGGAGGACGAGAATTGAGTGTTAATGAGAGCAAGTCTGAAAAACTGTAAACACTTCACTTTTTGCACGGAGAAAGTAAACCCAAGTGAATCTACTATGGTCATCGATAAAGGTAACAAAGTATTTATAATGAGCATGCGAAATAACAGGTGCGAGACCCCATACATCACTATGAACAATATCAAAAAGATGCAAAGCATGTGAACCATGAGAAGGAAACGGTAATACTTTACTCTTAGCAAGTTTACATGAAGCACATTCAAGAGAATTAGATGAAAACGAAGTCGAACTTTTATTACCAAGGAAACCAGAATTCAACAATTGTTGTAACACATGAGAATTGGGATGTCCCAATTTCTTATGCCAAGCAAGAACATCAAAAGTAGCAGAATTACAAACTAGAGGAAAAGATAAAATAGGCTTCGGTAAAACAGAAATGGGAAAGAGACGCCCGTCCTTAGGCCCCTTCACTATCGTCCGTCCTGACACCTGATCCTACACAAGACAACCAGAAGAAGAAAAAGACACAGTACAATTGTTATCAACAAGTTGACCAACTGAGATAAGATTGGAAGATAATTGAGGGGAGACTAGCACATTTGGCAAGTCTGGTGAAATATCACCTACGACTATGATAGGAAGGGTGTTGCCATTAGCAGTGTATATTTGAAGAAAGCCGGTATACGGTCTAACTTTACTAAGTAATCTAGGATCATGAGTCATATGGTTAGAAGCACCTGAGTCTAACAACCAAGGAGAAGAAGTAGATTTTTTTATTACCTAAGAGTCCCAAGGCTGATAAAGCAGAGATGATCATTTGTTGGATCATTTCTGGAGTGATTGAGGCAGGGGAAGAACTGGAAGAGGTTGGAACTTGAGGGCCAACAATGTGTTGAGCTAACTAGAAGCTGAAGCAACATAACCTGTTTCATGTTTGCGTGGAGGACGAGTAGGACACTCTTTGAGAATGTGTCCAGGCCTCTTACAATAATTGCAAACTTTTCTGGGACATTGTGAAGCTATATGACCGAAACCCTTACAGCTGTAACACTGCACACTAGACATATCACGAGTTTTAGATTTTCCTTGAGCAGCATACGCAACAGAAACTGGAGCAGTCTGACTCTGTATGTGTTACAGCGATGTACGAGTAATAAGTCGTTGTTCCTCCGTCAGAAACTCACCCAAGCAACCATCCAAACTGGGAAGAGGGTCTCGGTGCATGAGGCTGGATCGAATAGATTCAAAGTCAGGTCGCAATTTCATTAGAAATTGATCTCTTTTAGTTACTTCATGCACAGCTTGGACAGCCTCCAAACTTGCAGCTGGAACAGAAGTATATACAATATCTGTATACTCAGTCCAAAGATTAGAAAAGCCAGAATAGTACTCTTCAATAGTGCGAGAATCCTGAGAGAATGTGGCCAATTCAAACTCCAATTGAAGTCGCCTAGCATTATTATTTTGAGTATAGATTTTCTTCAAATATTCCCACATAGTACGAGCTGTTTTATATGGCCTGAGATTAAGAATAATCTGAGCATCAACAGACCCAAGAATCCAAGCCATAAGCCGGGAATCTTTGGTTTTCCAAGCAAGATATTTTTCATTTTCCCTCTCGGGGTCGGGAGATGGAATATTCCCATCAATATGTCCCCACAAGTCGCCTTTACCTTCAATTAATAATTGAAAATGAAAAGCCCATGACGAATAGTTTTTTTCCATTAAAGCGAACACAAATTGAAGTATTTTGCTCACTTGACAAGATAAAGTTGAGAAATACGAACTCAATATCACCAATTTCAGATTTCCCACACAAATTTACTGTGCAAATAAAATGAGTATCGAGTTATATGCAAAAAGAAATCACACCAACCACGACCAAACACAAATTACCGCACAGACCACGGCCAAGAGCGAAGCAGACGATCTGGAACTGGAACTGGAACTGGAAGAAGGCGGTGGAGCGAGAAATTCAGAAAAATGAGGCACACGACTGAGGATGCGCAACAACGAACCAAACACGAAGCACCGCTGAAGAGATTGCGCTGAAGAGGCGGCGCGATCATGACCTAGACCAAGAGAGACAGAGAGCAACGTCGATCGTGACCTACCCAAGAGCAACCGATGAACTCCAGAACCGGGTTGTGCCGCTAGAGAAGAAGCCCTAGCCGATGCCACAGAAAACTCTAGCAACGCACAGAAAATGGGTATGGCTCTGATATGGTAAATGTGCTAGATAGTTTGCTCGATAATCCCAAACTTTGGGTTTGATCTCTATATATAGATAGAATTACAACTATACAAGGAAATAAATAAATTTATACAATATAGGGATATATGGAATCAATCCCTGATTCTATGCTAATCTATACATGGTAAGAATACTATTCTAATAGGCAAAAGAAACACCATCTGATATGATCCGGACCAGGCATCGAAGGGCGAAGTCGAGACATCAACAATATGACGGTGATCTACGTGCAAAACAGAGTAAGTTCCATGTTGGAATCGAGTCGAGAAGGCGAAAGGATCAAGCCGAGTCGAGTGATCGAAGTTATTTGGGCAGAAAGGTCATTACGGCCGTAACGAAGATCTGTCACGGCCGTAACTCTTATAATCACGGCCGTAAAAGTTATTATCACGGCTGTAACTCCGCCTCGGGTTTAGATGAAGAATTGCAGAATTTCATATTTACGGCCGTAAGAAATATGGTCACGGCCGTAAATCTTAAGCAGAAAGTCATTTACGATCGTAAAAGTGTTCATCACGGCCGTAATTGAAGTTTTCCGGATTTTAGGGGATTTTTTATTATTTTTCCGTTTTTAATTAATTGTTTGCCTAGTTTAGTATTCTAGTTTAATTAGAATTATATTTTAAGTAAATTAGCAATTAAGTTATTTTGCTTATATATATTCCTTTCCATTCATTGTAAAAAACAATTTAGTTTAGTTGAGTTTGAGTTTATGAATTAAATTGAGAGAGGATTCTCTTGTTAAAGGTTGAGGAGTCCATTTTGTATTCTTCGAGAACAAATCTAACTTATCAAATATTGTGAAATATTTGTGGCGTTGAACTTATCAAATATTTGCGAGAATATTTGTGGCGTTTTCAATTAGAATATTATCAAGGAAATTGACAAGTCCTTGTGGTGTTTCGAAAACCTCGGTTCTTCAATCCGCATCGTCAATTTATTGCGTCGTGATTGTTGGGTCCAGGTCCTATCGTCAATTTTTATCTTTTCCAGTATTTTAATTCTTGTTTATTTTTTGCGTCAAATCTGATCTAGATCTTTCCTAGGTTTTAAATTTCGTTATTCCGCGTTTTCGACGAGATTCCCCGACTGGGATCTCATCACCATCTTTAACGGTCACATATTATATATTGTCATCGTGACTCCAGCCGAGCTTTGTTGCCAATAAGCACAGAAATTGGATGCCCTAAATTACTTGATAGACCGGATGCCATTATATATAACTCTGAAATGATATGAACTTCATGCATACATATTTCTTTGCTTTTATTATATTGTTCCTTTGGATCGATTTGCTAAGAAGTGAATTCATTCATTCAAATTCTTGTCTTAATCTTATAAATCTCAGATGATTGTCTACAGATCTCCACAGTGAATATTTGATAGAGAAACTTGCTATAGTCAATGTGAAGAGAGTATATTGTACGATTTAGGTTCTAGTAACTCATACTAGGAGCATCAACGAGAAGAGACGCTTGTGCTACATAAAAGATGGTTGATAGGTATTGGCTGCTAAATATATTATTTTAGAATCTTTGATAGGAAAAAATAGTTCAGATATATTCTAGGTTGCGTTGACAATCTGTCAGGAGCCAGCGTGTTGTGTCCGACACCGACATGATTCGGAGCTATACCATATGCAAAAAAATGAAAAAGAGGAAGGAGTGAAGCGCTGCAATTAAAAAAATGATAAATCTGACTAAAAAATTTGTTTTTATTTGATATCCTTATTTTGATGCAATAAATATATAATGTATTGTTTGTGTATAAGACTAAAATAATAATAAATTAAAAAAAAAAAAAAATTTGCGTGTCCCAAACGTATTGTTTCCTAACTTTTAAAAAAAAAAGTGTCAATGAGTCCGTGTCAGTGCAACCTTGGATATATTTGCTGAAAAAAAATGTAGTTAAAGGGAAATTTAGCCTTTGTTATATATGTTATGTTATGTTATGTAGGTTAGCAAGGGTTACCGCTGATCTTTTCCTTTTTGGCTTCTTTAGGATCCTGATAAACTGAACTTCATAAGAATTTTTCACATCATCATATTCATAGGTGTTTCACTTATTCAAAGATTTAAGTGTTTCTTTCTGGAGCTGTACTGAACTCAGTTAGTAGTGTTGGTGCAATTTCTCTTTCCAATTCAATCAGCTATCTAACAATGGATTCCCAGTTTGCAGAATCTTCTCAATGAGATAGGAAACAAATGATATTGGAGGCCTTACAAGGTTGTGTCGCTCTGTCATCTGATCATATTCATCTTCTACTAAAACTTTCCACTATAAACCCTAAGTCAGTAACTGCTGCTTCTGGTCATTATTTCTTTTTAATTTTTATTTTCATTGTGCATGAGAAACAATCTTTATGGGAGAAAAATACTTAGTTTCTTTGAAAAGAAGAAGCTCTTGCTTGTGTAGACATGCCCAAGTGAAAAATATTGTTGCCATATCTGGAAGAGTGAGCTAGTGTAAATGTTAGTACTCTCATCTATTAGTAAATGTAGGATTATATGCAAATTTTTTATCTATTTTTAAACTGATGTATGTTTAGTTTTGTGATATAGCTATGGTCTTTTGAGTGAACTTAATATCTTAGAGACTGTTTTCAAGGACAAAGGAGACAGTTGAATATAAGAAGATGGAAATTGGAACATCATAATTTTTTTTATCTGTGGCAGAAAGTGTGGCAAATTGTGCTTTTAAAGAGAGCTCCTTGAGTTCTTTCAATGGTGGTTGTATTAATTATTTAGTGTCATTATTTCTTTCTTGAGTAATGTTGTTCAATGGATCATCATAGTCTTGGTGGAAGTGGAGCCCCTTCTTCATTGTGTAATATAGTTATAACACATTGGACAATGAATCAGAGGATCCACACATCGAGACTGATGATAATCTCTGTTAATGATGAATGAATAATATTACTCTTCTTACTTGTATCTCTTATTATTATCCAAACTATCAGAGGTCCATAGCCACTAGGAATGGCAATGGGTCGGGTTCGGGGCGGGTCGGGCCGGTCGCGGTCCCGTCCCGCCAAATGACCCGATTTTTTTTTTTTTTTTTTTTTTAAAAAATTGGTAATAAAATTTTAGGTGAAAAACTTAGGAGTCGAACTAGTTAGAATTTTTAAGTTTGAACTTTATACATAATATGTATATTTGAAGGGGAAAAAAATCAATAAACAACATAAATGATATAGTGATTATACCTTAAATTTCACCAAGGTTCAATTCTTCTAGATCTCATTAAATTTATTTTTAGTTTCTCATTCCCAAAAAAAAAAAAAAATAATCTCGGGTCACGGGTCGGGGCGGGTCCGACCCGAACCCGCCCTGCGGACCCGACGGGGCGGGTCGTTTCGGGTCCTCTTGATTTCGGGTCGTTCGGATTTTTTTGCCATCTCTAATAGCCACTTACACAATGCAGCACATCTGAAGTTTTAGCATGCCCTTCCTCCATGGATTAATTGAGGCCACAAATACAATCCAACCTTACCTAGACCCACAAACCCTAATTATGAAAAGCTTCTCATCGATCACACATCAAAATAATCTTTGCCCTTTTGATTTTTTGGAAAATGATTTTTTTTTTAATATGGTTAAAAATGAGTTTGAAGAAAATTGATTATGAAAAATCAAAATCAAACAAAGTTCTTACACTAAAAGATTATACTTCGAATGTAATAATCCAAATCTAGAAGACTATACTTAGAATGGTGATTGTCTGTAATGATTTTATAGAGAGAGAAAAAATCTCCAATCTCAAGCAACTGTGATGATTACATAAGGACACAGAACTGAAAATGTAGGTACAAGAGAGACTGAGATACGTAGAATACTAGTAAATGGTGAGGATTAGTTTTTTAGGTTCCAAACTTGAGATTTATTTATTTTGTGCAAATAAGGAAACCACGACTTGGGGAATTTTTGCATAAATTGAGGCAGATTGACAAGCCTTGTTTGGTAGAGTGATGATAGGCTGATGAGTTATTTATGGTATTAATTTAAAATAGATTGAGGAGTGAAGTGAATTTTATATTATCGATCATTTATACTATTTCTTTCCAGTAAATACAGAAATAAAATGAGTAAGGTAAAATTTGAATATTTTATTTTAAATGGGTGTGTGGTGTAGTTGCACTATGATACTTGGAGGAAACAATCCAACCTTAGTTGGACCCAAAAACCATAATTATTATAAACATTTTCTCATCGATGACACTATAATTGTCTTAGCCCCTTTTTTGATCTTTCGAAAAGTGATTTGTGAAATATATATATATAATGTGGGTGGAAATGAGTTTCAATAAAACTGATTTAAAAAAAAAAAATCAAAATCAAAATCAAACAAAGTTCTTAACGTTGACACTTACGTGCTCATCTTAATAATTTTTAATGATACTTGAATCCACAATCCAACCTTACTTGGATACACAAACCTTAATTATCATTAAGGGAGAGATGTATTATCATTTAATTAGTTCTTGCGAAAATTAGTACATTGCATATGTATATATCTTACACCTTTCTTCGTGGCCTAGTTCACTAAAGTCATTAAGCCCTATGGACAGTGTTCTAAAAAACTCCTTTATATTTGCGCTTAGGCGCGCTTAAGCTTGAAACTTGATTTCGTCGCTTCGTTACGCTTCGCGCTTTGCTCGAGCATTGTAGCGCTTTTTCGCGCCTAGATGCGTTTAAGCTTGATGCTCGACCTCGCCGCTTCGTCACGCTTTACGCTTTTTAGAAGACTGCCTAAGAATATTTTGTTTTTAATCTTTTGAATTGTTACATTCAATCCTAAATAACATTACTTTTCCACGTGCACTTTTGCATTTGAAAAGTTGTGGCCTATCATTTTGTATTTTTGAAGACTTTTTCAATTCACCCTATAAGTAAATCAAATATTCCAACGAGGTGATCAATAATCTCATTGTATTTGACTCGTGATAAGATAAAGCTGATCTTGATAGTCTTGTTAGATTGGGTTAATAAGATTTTCTCTGAAGGGGTGATTTTCATCAATAACTAGGTGGATGATCAAATAATCTATTCATCCAAAACTGGAAATAATACTTAATACAATACACCAATAATAAGATGTCATAAAGTAGATGTTGAAACTTACAACAATAAAAATTACCCATAACATCGAAACATAATTAAATCCATAAACCATACCAAGCCCATAATACATGAAATTATTCCAGAGAGAAACCAAAAAACTCAAAGCTTTATTCTCTTTGTTTGATTCCATGGCAGAATCTTTTGACCTTCCTAAGGGCATTTGGGTTGGCCCTTAGAGTTCTTCTTGTCCCTATAACAGGGACATTCATCCTTGTGCCCGTAAGTCCCAGAAGGCACACATTTGCACTCCTCACAGCAAATCCCGCAATAATGCAAGCACCTGTCCTTCACTCCAGCTTTTGAACACCTCACTGCACATTTACTATCGCAAAAACCTTGCAAAAACCACCACATCATACAAAAAATCAGCTTGTAATATAAACAAAAGAATCATATCATATATAATTTACAACACCCATAATGCAAAAACAAAGAGAAAGCTTTACTTGAACCCATTGTGGTGTGTGTGATCGAAGAACTGAGGAGAAGGGCTACAAGAAGAAGAGCTCTAAAGAAGAATTTCTTCATGTTTTTTAAGTCTTTAGACTCTAATGAGAGGAATGCAAGTGTTTTCGTGGTGAATAAGAATATGAGTGACATATATAATAGACCTATACATGTGTGTGTTGAATTGTTAAGGTCAAGTGGGTTTTTTTTTTTTTTTTAATTTACGAGAAAACTCCAGTCACTACCTACTTGGTACGCACTGGATAAACACTCAAGCTGACACACTAGAGCTTGCAAATCACGTTAGCCAATTAAACTGCACTATGCAAATCCGAAGCGACAAACTTGATCGAGAAAGTGTTAATAGGGGAAATCGAACTTGTAATCAAAGATATCCGCGCTCATCTACTCAACCAACTCAAACAACCCGTGAGGGGTAGAAACAATAACCCGTGAGGGGTAGGTCAAGTGGGGTATTATTTGCGTGAAAACAAGGTAGTAGGTGAGGAGGAGCCAGAAGCGTTTCATTCTGGTGAAAATTCAACAACTGTAGAGTATAATAGTGACGAGTGATTTCTCTGTGTGAGATATCATATTGGGAACAAACTTTGGATGTGTCTACTATAGTGATATGATTCTTGTAGGAAAAGAATGATGGATCAATTAATGATATTTCGTGGAGTCGTCTTCTTGGTCGTTAGAGGTGTTAAAAGAGTCGAGTTAATGAATGACTAGAATCCTTTGAGGTCAGCGAAAAAGGTTGGCAATCGACAGAAAATACCGAGCAAGGATACTTATTCCATACCATGCATCAAATGCAGAAGGATGAGGTTCGAGTTCAGGGATGGATCTACCTCATGACAAGGCGGCACATCCGCCAAGCTGGATCCGCATGGAAAAAAATTGGTTAAATCTTTTGGCTTTTTTTTGAATTGCGACTCGAAAAATACAGTTATTTGACCGATATCCACAGTAGTTGAAAGAAATTTCTAGACGGCCATCCTACCTGAACAAAATTCCTAGATCCGTCTCTATTCGAGTTGATGAATAGGAGAAAGTCCGGAATCTGGTCTAACATGACTTGTTCAAGGTCAATCGATGGGCTAGCCCCACTTTGAAGGCAAGTCGAGATGGGTTCCGATTTCCGAATTTGAACTTGTAGGCTCCTACGAGTTAGCTGCTTGAGCCGAAAATGAAAATGAAAATAAAAATATAATTGTGCTGTAAGTGAATGGAAGATTTTAGAATCGTGATAAATAAATAAATAAAAATATATATTGTAGATGATAAATAATTAAGATCTTTAATGATTACTATAAAGTTATTATGTTCTAAAAGTATAAGAATGAAAATTTATACATGCAAAGTGCTCTGCTCTTTTTCCAGGATGTTGTTACAACGGTGTCAATGGGTGGTCCATATTATAAGGTACTGTGATTGGCGAAATTCCCCTAATAGTGATGCCTTTTCAATTAACATTTTCCATAATACTTTATATGGACAAGATATTTCAATGCATGAATTCAATGCTTTTAGAATTGAGTCTCTCTTGAAGTGTAAGATTAGTGATAAAATAAAGGTAATGGGATATTTTCTATCTTATTATGGGTGCATGAAATGGGGTACATAACCATATTTGTAAAATATTTTTTCCTGTATTTTTTTCTTAATATTCAAATCACATATTTTGTTAAATATACCACATTTTAATTGTAAGGGCGTCCTTGATCTGTTTCCATTTTCTCATTTAAATCCCCAACTTTTTTTCACTTTCTTGTCCTCAACATTATCTTAATCTGCACATATTGTTTGTAATGAAGGTTTCATCCATAAAATTTATTAAGATGGCGTAAAGGTACTTATTCGCTTCTCGTATGTGTGTGTGTATATATATAATCATGATCACAAGATTTGCTAATTTAATTGAAGGTTATGGATTAGAATCAACAAAAAAATTGTTGGGGGCATAAGTACAAAAAAGAACAAAAATTAATGGCCTCTATTTCAATTAAATTTTGGTTCCAAAAAATAAAAATAAAAAATTATAGTGCGTGTTATGAACAAGAAAAAAAAAAAAAGAGAGAGAAGAATAAAGATGTGAATAAACTTGTATCTTATTAAGAATTAGAGCTATATATATATATATATATATATATATATATATATATATATATAAGAGAATTAGGTTACACAATGTAATAATACCTCCGTATAAAAAAGATAGTTCTGCGGTTATTTTCACAAGGATTAAGAAATAGTAGTTAGTATAGTTTGAATATTAAATTTTATCAATATTTTTCATTTATACCATCTATCCTTTATTTATTATTTTAAGTTGACTCACTTTGTTTTCAACAAAAAATTTGAAAATGCAATAGTTAAGTAGTTAATGTGCATTGTACCAAGATACATTAAATAAGGGTATATGTGGAAATGAAAAATTTAATGCATGCTCAATATGGAAACAAGACTATCTTTTTGAGACGGACAAAAATAGTATACAGGACTATCTTTTTGGGACGGAGGTAGTAATATATAGGAATTTAAGGGTACAAATGTCATTTATTAATGCATATAATATTTACAACACTCTCTTAAATGACATATTACAAAATATCTGATTCCCTAAAATCTTATTTGATAAAAATTCAATGAAACAATAATATCAAACGAATTTAACATTTTCTTTCATCTAAAGAGATGTGATTTGATTTTCCATCTTTAACGGCCGTAAGATTATCATTTCTGAAAAGGTGTGGGTACCCTTCATCAAATGATAATATTGGAAGATTTCTTGATGACCCACTAACCTAATACAATTTATACGAAGATCAAAATACCCAGACAAGAGTTCATTGTTGTTTTTATAAAAATGGAGTTTTCACCTATCAAGATCCCGTGGCAGCCGACGTTGGGTGGTGGCGTAGTGGCCAGCACTTTTGTGGTTTTGTTTTTGGAGTGGTGAGAGTGGTGGGAGTAGGGGTGGGAGTGGGGAAGAAACCAGTTAATTGTTTCAATACTCATCAAACTTTAAATGTGATAACATTTTAATTATTGGACTTTGAAATGCTTCTCATTGATCACTAACTTTATAGCATTGTACTCCACCACCCATTCAACTTGGAGTATTGTCACGAGTTACTCACCGAATTTAAAAATATTTCTCATTGTCACTCAACTTGAAAGTGTTGCACTTCATTACCATTTACCCCTCCCAATTTTGGGTGTTGTCATAGGTTACTTACTGCATTTAGAATGTTTATTTTATTTATGAGCTCAATTTCACATTACAAATCAAAAATATTAAACAATTTGTATACGATTATATTATTGGAGAAAAAATTATCATAAATTACTATTTTCACATTGTATGTTATGTAGTTCGATATATTATTATTTAGTTCAAATCATCTAACATTATCTCAGCCATGAGTGATCTTAAAATATTGTTTTTTGTTATTTCTCAAGTTAAAAATTTAACTTAAAAATTGGTCTTCACTTATGCACAATCGTATATATTATTTTTGTTATTCTTTTCTATCATCGTGTTTCTATTTTCTTCTATATAATCGTACTTTCATTCTCATTGAATTATTTATGGATTATTTAGTTCAAATCATCTAAAATTATCTCGACCATGAGTGATCTTAAAATATTATATTATGTTATTTCTCAAGTTAAAAAATTGAACTTAAAAGTTGGTCTTATGTGTGCTTTTTGTTGGAATAGTATCCAGGCCCAATTAGTTAAACCAAACTTGGGTTGGCTCAAATCCATTATCTCTACCATAATTAGGTTTAGCGTAAACCTATAAGTACTAGATTGGTTACAAGACAATCGGGGTTTTTTAGAGTCTTCTTAGCTTGTTAGCACAAACTCTTCCAAATCCTAGCTTGCTGTGTGGATTACTATCAGAGGCTGGACACTTGGATAGCTTGTGTTAACAATATTGTACCTCCTGTTTTAGATTTTAGATTCAAGGCATTCATCAAATGTATTATTTTTAACACAGATTTTATCTAAGTACAAGGTTGATACAGGCTATGGTTTCAAGTTTGTTTTATTTCCGCTGTGCATGTATGACCCGAAACCTTACGTGGTAACAGAGTCTACCTTGGTACTTGTTAGAGTTTATTGACGCTTTGATGAATTCAATATGATTGAAGTTGTTTTCTTGATTTCTAGCTTTTGAGAAAATTGATTTTCTTGTTCTGAATTTGATTTAGAAAAGAAAATTAATTTTTGGTTGAAATTATGGATCGAAAAACCAACAAAGGCAAAGCCACCGGAAGTCAAAAGCGACGTTGTGACGGCGCAGCAGCCTCGCTGCAGCTCCGTTACTCCGCTCATGCAGGTCTATGAAGGCGCTCGACGTTGTTGTGCATCACAACTGCTTACTTCGCCAATGCAATGGCTAGAGCAACCATTGCCATTTCCAGCGTCGTTGAAGGAGGCGGATATGCAGGCGCTTGGTTAGTAGCTTCGCTGATACTATTGGTAGCAGCAGGCTGCTTCGCACGCTACTGCAAGGCTGTGCGGGAAGCAATGCATCGCGTGATGACCGGTTGTGGTGCCGGAGATAATCTGCGCATGCAACAGGGAGGAAGAAGTCACGATTTGAGATTTTGGAGGTGGGGGCTCCGTTGCAATTTACGAAATTACAAGGGTCCATTTACAATTTTTGGATTTAAGGTTTACAATTGGAGGCGAGGGCTTCTTTGCAATTTCTAAAATTTTGAGCCCTTGCCTGCAATTATGATATAAGGGTTAAGTTTGCAATTTTAAATAAAGGACCTATCATGTAATTTACAAAATTGGAGGGTTCGATTGTAATTTTGAATATAGGGTCAGATTTGCAATTTTTTTAAAAGGGTTTAAAATTTGATTTTGAATGGTTTTACCCAATTTAAAACTTTGATCAAAATTTTAATTTTGACCCAATTCAAAATTAAAATATATAAAAAAATATATAACTTTGACCCTGAATTGAATTTTATTTTATTTAGGAGTTTTATCCTAAATTAAAATATTAATTCAATTTTTCCTAATTTTAGAATTAGAGTTTGGACTCTAATTTGATGTTTAATTAAAATTTAATTTTAATTAATTTTGATTTAATAATTAGTTAATTCGATTAATTGATTATTAACTGAATATTATTTAAGATTTGATCCTAAATTGAATTAGCCCTAGAATCTTGAAATTGAAGTTGGACTGTAATTTGACATTTAATTTATATTTGATTTTAATTAAAAAAATCAGTTAATTAAAGTAATTGATAATTTGATTAATTAATTACCAAATTGAATTTTATTTTATTTCATGAGTTTTATCCTAAATTAAGATGTTAATTCAATTTTCCCCTTTTGAAATTAGAGTTGGACTCTAATTTGATATTTGATTAAAATATAATTTTAATTGAATAAAACCCGTTAATTAAAGTTAGTTAATTAATTTGATTAATTAATCGTTGTCCCAATCCTTTTTTTCTAGATTAGTTTAGACGGCCTAAATTATTAGAAATTTGAAACTTGTTTATGTAATATTAGATATTATGTTATTATACATTTATATATTGATTGTGTACTTAGTGGATGATTATGGACTCCACACATGCGATTGGTTGGATCTATAGTTAATTTTTCTAATTTTGTTGGTTTGGCCTGCGAGCATATTATTATTATTTAATTGGATATGCGTGCCTATTATGTAATTTATTTGGGTCTGCGAGCTCTAGTTTGTAGATATGGACATGCACGTCCATTTGATACAAGTCTGCGTACCAACTAGTATAGAATACATGTTGCAGCTGGCTATAAGAAGACAACCAGTATAGGATACAGGTTGCAGCAGTAGATGGAGATTATTGCATTTTCGATGATCGAATGCAATGTCCCCTAGGAATTGACCAACTAGTCTTCTTCATGACTCGAGAAAACGAGATAGATATTGTCCATAATCATCCACAGTAATATTGTATGTACGATTAACTGCATGGTGGATGTTAGTTAATATACATAGGAATGATGAGACCAAATCACTCACTCAAAAATTTTATTAAGTTATATGATTTCCGTTGTTATATTGAAAAACAGAATTTGCTATCGATGTCAACTTGTTGAGTCACACAAGTCTACTCTCTAGTAGATATGTTTCTCATTATATAATCTAGAATTTTATGTTCCGCATACAAAATAAGTTTGTAGGGAAAGCTTCTTATTCGTGGGTAAAAGTCTTCCCAGATAAAGATAATTTCTATGGATGTTTGTGTGGCAAACATCGAGGGGATAGATATAAGCCGACAAATTTGCTCCTTTGTCTGCGGAGGTATACGCCTACGAATCATTTCGCTACAAAAATCATTTATCTTCTAAGATCTTTCCCAACAAAATTATTTTTATGCTAATGTTTATTTTACCTATGAAATATGTTTCGTTGGCTGAAGTCTGAGCCTACAAATCTTTTAGAGACAAATATTATTTGTCGTCTAATTTCTATCCCTACACAATTTTTCGTATTCTAATGTTAGATTGACCTACAAAATATGTTTTTATGTATAGAGTAAAATGATATTTTAGGCTAAATCGTAGTTTTTCCCCACAAATAATCATCTGTATGGAAAGCACTTTGCAAATTAATTTCTTGTCTACACAAATTTTTGTTTGTGGGGAAAACTTATTTGTAGGATAAAAATAAGGAAACTTAAATCAAATTTTTTTATTTATATTTAGTATTGATTATTTTTTGTTTATGCAAAATTATAACAATATGCAAATAATAAATTAAATTAAAATTTCTAATATAAACCAATATATTACTGGCTTCAAATATTGTATCAAACTCCAAATAAAAACTCATTGTCAGAAATGTGATTGTAATAAATTTAAAAAGAGTTTAGAAATGGAAAATAAAGCACATTTTCATCCTCAAGGCATAAAAATAGATTTAAGTAATAAAGCTACTCAAAAGCAACCTTATAAAAGTAGCTTTCAGAAAATTTTGATACTAACACGCTATAGTTTTTCCATTGTTGTGTTATGAATCAAATTAAAATTTTATTACACTGGAATACTGATTGTTATCAAATATTTGATGGAAGTGCATTTTAGCTTTGAGTATGATTTAAATCATGCTTTTGCTGAGTTGTGGATTTGTGCATTTGTTAATGTTGAATTAAAGATCTTTATTTCTTATGTTTCTAATCTGTGTGTGTATGTGTGTGTGTGTGTGTGTGTATATATATATATATCTTATCTTATTCAAATAATTAAAAGTTTATTCTTAAAATTTTTTTGCCATACAGTTATTCATTATAAATGGCTGATGTAATGTCTCATGGTGGGGACGGTGCAGGAGATCCTCCCCGGGGGCCAGCTCACACACTATCGGGGTCGTGCGAGACCGGGATTCATTTTTTTTAAATAATTTCTTGTTAAATCATGTTGTACAATTTTTTTAGTTTGTTTTTTTTTTTCCCTCAGCGCCGCCTTCAAAGAGGCGAAGTATCTCAAGAAGTCAAAATCTTGAGAAAAAATGGCGAGAAAACGGCATGAAACCTCTTTTAGTTGACTTCGACTACATCAACGGGACGTGGCAACCTGTAGGGCCTAATCAAAAATATTGAACACGTTTAATCGGGAACCAAGTGAGGTTTAACATGGTCCCTTGTATGAAGATTGGGGAAAGGTCCCCAAAGAGGATCGAGACCGTGTATGGGCAATTGTTGAAGTAATTAAAATTAATTTACATATATTTAAATTTATGCTTATTTTCAATAATTGATACATCATTTAAAATTTATTTGACTTGCAGACTTATTTTGATGTTCGAGGTGAACGATTTGATAATGAGTACGAGATGGCCATATGCGCTCTCGATCGCTTGGTGGGCGATTGTTATAGAGCATACAAAACTGATGTACATAAGCACTATAAGAAGTGCGGTCCAAGTCGTCCTTTTGGCCAGCTATCTGTTGAGCAATGGCAGAGATGCATCGACTTGTTCACGACTCCAACTTACATTGTACGTATAATATGTTTTCAAAAGTCAATTTAATATTCATAGTTTATTACATTTACGTAACTTTCAATTTCAAATAAATAGAGGCTCTGACGCGATCCCAGTCGGGGATTCTCGTCGAAAACGCGGAATAACGAAATCTAAAACCCTAGGAAAGATCTAAATCAGATCTGACAAGAAATTAACAAGAACACGAATAAATAGACGGAAATTAAAAATAAGATTGACGATAGGACCTGGACCCAACAATCACGACGCAAGAATTGACGATGCGGATTGAAGAACCAAGGTTTTCGAAACGCCACAAGGGATGTCAAACTCCTTGATAAGTTTCTGATTGGAACGCCACAAACATTCACGAAATATTTGATAAGTTCAAGGAATTGTTCTTCAAGAACAAGAAAAAAGAATCCTCCTTTTCGAGAGAGAAAATCTCACATTCATTCAATCAATCAAAGTTGTTATTTTACAATGATAAAGAAAACCTAATTATAGTCCAAAAACGCGTCAAAATAAAACCTAGCTGCAAAATAACGCGGCATTTTTACGGCCGTAACATATTTGTTTACGGCCGTAATTGACCCTCGGATCTAAAACTATTTTTATGACTTACGGCCGTGACATTGGTGCTTACGGCCGTGAGTCCCCTTCTGAATAAAACATGCATAATCCATTACGGCCGTGAATTGATAGTTACGGCCGTGCGATAGCAAATTTACGGCCGTAACTCCAGACCTTACGGCCGTAAACGGTCCTCTGAATTATTTTTCTCCTTGTTCTTTGACCCCTTTGATTTGGCTCGATCCCGTTGTCTTCTCGGCTCGCTTCCAACATGACACTTGTGCCGTTTCTCGCGTAGATCACTGTCGCATTTCCGATAGGTCGACTTCTCCCTTGGTCTACTACTTCGGATCACATCATCCCCCCTTTCTTGGAAAGGATTCGACATCGAATCCGTATATGGCCTCTCCTCTATGTGTCTCTTGCTTTCGTTGGCTCGAGAGACCTGCTCCTGTTTTGTTCTATGCATCATACTTCGGGACTGTTCTGTCCGGCAATTAATTTTCCCTTTGGCCTTAGTTTTGTAATTTGGTTGTAGTACCTGCAAAACAGAATTAGCCAAACTAGGGAGGGATGTGTTAGCAAATGCAAATAAGCTCATTTTTGTGGTGGACTCTCTTTTCTTTTTCTTTGTACTCTCAAGCTCACCTTTTTCTGAGGTCGTGGCCTCAACCCTCTTGTTTTCAATTTTCACACCCTCTCCTTTTTCTGAGGTCGTGGCCTCAACTCTCTTATTTTTTTCCTCAAACTCGCTCTTTATTTTCAATTGGTCCTCTTGGACCTCTTTAGGTGTTAGCGGAGCAAGAGTGATCCTTTTTCCACCCTTCACAAAAGAATATCTATTTTTGAACCCATCATGCACCACTCTCCTATCATGTTGCCATGGTCTTCCCAATAAAATATGCCCAACATTCATAGGGACCACATCACATACAACCTCATCTCTATAACCCCCAATGGTGAATTTAATATTAACCTGCTTGTTCACCTTAAGTTCTCCCGACTCGGTTAACCACTGTAATTTATAGGGGTTGGGGTGTTTCACCTTAGGCAATCCCAACTTCTCCACCAATAACGTACTAACCACATTAGTACAACTTCCCCCGTCAATTACCATCCCACAAACCTTTTTCCCTACCAAACACCTAGTGTGGAAAAGATTATCCCGCTGTTCCTCAATCTCAACCATCTTAGTTCGAGAACTTAGGACACGTCTATTCACAAGGGACCCTTTCACCGCATAAGTTAACCCCTCTTCATCGCTACTACTAGCCCCAATATCCACTAACTTAGGCATTCCCTTAAATTCATCCTCAGAACTAATTTCACCATTATCACGCAAAAGCATTACTTTTTTATTTGGACACTGTGATGCTATATGGCCCGACCCCAAACACTTAAAGCACTTAATATTTCTATCCCTAGTAGGTTGAGAGTCAGAAATATTTTTACCTTTAGTTGGAAGTTCCTCCTTTACCTTCGGGACGTGCTCATCATTGTGATCCTTCCTCGGTTGTGATGTAGGATAAGTTCCTGGTGATTGTTTAGATGTCCCCTTCCGCCTTAATTGCCTTTCTACCTTCATTGCCATGTGAACCATGTCTTCCAGTTCCACATAATGTTGTAACTCAACAATGTTGGCAATATCCCTGTTCAGCCCACTCAAAAATCTAGCCATTGTAGCTTCCCGATCCTCCACCACGTTGGCCCTAATCATGGCGACCTCCATGTCCCTCTGATATTCCTCTACACTCCTAGAACCCTGCGTGAGCCCCTGCAACCTTTGATAGATATCCCTATGATAGTGGCTTGGGACAAACCTCTTCCTCATGATGGTTTTCATCTCACGCCATGTATCCACCGGTCCTTCACCATTCCTCCTCCGATCCTTCACCAACTGATCCCACCAATTAATGGCATAATCGGTGAACTCAACAACCGCTAGTTTCACCTTCTTTCCTTCAGAATAATTGTGGCAATCAAACATCAATTCTACCTTCTTCTCCCAATCTAGGTAAGCCTCCGGATCACTCCTCCCATGAAAAGGTGGAATAGACATTTTTATTTTACCCAGATTATCATCTATCTCATCCCGATCACCACGATCTCTTCTATTATTTGCCCTCTCATTCCTATCTCCTCTACCCCTTCTCCTCCTTACACTATCCACAGATGATTGGGTACTACTTCCTTCACTCGCAAACTCTTCATCATCAAACTCATATCCAACCCCTTGATTATATCTCCCCCTATGATCCCTCCGGTCTTCCCTCCTAACTCTAGGACCCGCACGAGTTTGTTCCCTACGCAACTTGTTAATAGTTTCCTCCTGCCTATCCATCCTAGTCATCAACTTCTCAAACTGCTCATGTATCGTCTCCATCACACCTACATCATTTTTATTCACTCTATTCATACCTTCCGGTCGTTTGTTGTGGCTCGTTGACGGAGCTGCTGGTTCCCTTTTATAAATTCCCTGGTTGTCCCCAACTGATGAAGATGATGAATCCCGTCTGCTAGACATTATTAGTCCTTACAGAAACAAATTCGGAATATTTAGGAAATATTTGGAATTTTCGGATTTTTTTTTTTTTTTTTATAATCTGCCAGAGAATTTGACTACGAGTATGGCAGAAAAAACGGAACTGAATTTGGACGAAAAACGAAGAAGAATAACACTTTTGAATTTTTGGGACTGACTCTTATGGATCAAACTGGAAAAATATATGACTGACACGAAGAACGCGAAGAACAAGAAAAAAATCAAGAAACGCAAGAATCTGAAATAGATCCAAGCTCTGATACCAGATGACGCGATCCCAGTCGGGGATTCTCGTCGAAAACGCGGAATAACGAAATCTAAAACCCTAGGAAAGATCTAAATCAGATCTGACAAGAAATTAACAAGAACACGAATAAATAGACGGAAATTAAAAATAAGATTGACGATAGGACCTGGACCCAACAATCACGACGCAAGAATTGACGATGCGGATTGAAGAACCAAGGTTTTCGAAACGCCACAAGGGATGTCAAACTCCTTGATAAGTTTCTGATTGGAACGCCACAAACATTCACGAAATATTTGATAAGTTCAAGGAATTGTTCTTCAAGAACAAGAAAAAAGAATCCTCCTTTTCGAGAGAGAAAATCTCACATTCATTCAATCAATCAAAGTTGTTATTTTACAATGATAAAGAAAACCTAATTATAGTCCAAAAACGCGTCAAAATAAAACCTAGCTGCAAAATAACGCGGCATTTTTACGGCCGTAACATATTTGTTTACGGCCGTAATTGACCCTCGGATCTAAAACTATTTTTATGACTTACGGCCGTGACATTGGTGCTTACGGCCGTGAGTCCCCTTCTGAATAAAACATGCATAATCCATTACGGCCGTGAATTGATAGTTACGGCCGTGCGATAGCAAATTTACGGCCGTAACTCCAGACCTTACGGCCGTAAACGGTCCTCTGAATTATTTTTCTCCTTGTTCTTTGACCCCTTTGATTTGGCTCGATCCCGTTGTCTTCTCGGCTCGCTTCCAACATGACACTTGTGCCGTTTCTCGCGTAGATCACTGTCGCATTTCCGATAGGTCGACTTCTCCCTTGGTCTACTACTTCGGATCACATCAGGCTCGGTCTCAAAAAATTATTGTCAATCGAAGTCATGCCAAATATCCTAGCGTGCAAGGTTCGAAGAGTTTTTCCGCCACTCGTTTTGAGAAGGTAATATTATTTTCTCTTAACTATGTACCTTACGAAAATCTTTTATTAACTTGTGCATATAAATTTTGTAGATGGATCCTTATACCAAGCAATTTCTGAGCCCTATTGATTGTTTCAAAGATTTCCACACCTTCAAGTCCGGAAATTGGGTTAACACGAATGCAGCTATCGACTACGTAAGTAAAAACATATAAATTTTTTACTTGCCTAACTTTTTTTTTATTAAGTTAGTACATTTCATTAGCTTATTTTCTCCTTGATAATAGGATAACCTTTGCGAGGTGCGGGAGACTCAGCAGACTCAGGGTTCATCCACTCCCATTGACGAGCATGCAATCGTTAGGGAAGTCCTCAAGAAGCGACGCGGACATGATGGTGGAATTGGACGGATCCTGACGGGCATGATTACCTTTGTTGACTCCACTGCAGGAACATCATCGCACGGTCCACGAGGATCTACTAGTATAGACGGTCTTAGATTTGCAGCATATGATGCCAGGATTCGCCGACTGGAGATGACTATCGCTCGATTGACCCAGAATGCTGAAGAAGCAGATGATGTTCCTAACGAAGACGAGGATGGCCTTGATGGTTTTGGGGATTAGTAACACTTTTAAATTATTGATTGTAAAGTACTTTTTGAACTATGCATTGTTAAAAAAATAAAATAAAATAAAATTAACTATGCATTTAAAAAATGTTTTATTGATTTTTTTAAAAAAATATCTATAGGGGCGACATATGTCACCCCTGTAGGTTTAATATCACTAGCGACGACATTATTGGAGCGACAATGTTGCTTCTATAGATCATAAGACTCGAAAAATAAGATGAGGAATCTGGGACGACATTGTCGTCCCTATAGGTAACACCTTAGGGGTGACAATGTCACCCCTATAGATCTATAGGGGTGACACTCATGTCTATAGGGGCGACAAATGTCGCCCCTATTTGTCCCGATTCTTGTAGTGTTTTGGAACTAAATGTTAGCCCTACGAATCCTTGTTTTGTGAGGCAAAGTGAATTCTCCAAGAGAAATTCTACGACCTGATCAAGAATGTCGATCCCTGCTTCGAAATACAAAATAACAATAAATCAACGAATAAATATTGAAAATATCTAACAAAAAATACTTCTACAAATTCTAGGTTAAAATAAATTCACGTTACGAATTAAAAATTATTTTATAAAGTTTTGTAAGCGAAATTATATCCCAAAAAAATTATTTTTGTGAGAAGAATTTAGTCCCGCCTACAAATCTCATTATATAGGAATAATTTTGTAGGTTAAGTATACATATTTTTGGAGCCAAATTTTTACACCTACAAAATCTTATTTTGCGGGAAAAAACAATCTTTACCTACAAATCTTATTTTGTATGCACATTATTTGTAGGAAAAGCAAAATTTTGAAATTCTACCTACAAAATCTCATTTTGTGGGGAAAGACAATCTATACATACAAATCTCATTTTGTATGCGCATTATTTGTAGGGAAAGTAAGACTTTCTTGTAGTGTATGAAGTATCAGATACTTTTGAACAATGAGTCGGACTTAACTAAAAACTATATTATTTATTGAGTAAATCAAAAGGGATAAAATTTTGGAAGCAATTTATTAAATTTGTATTAATTGGTTAATATAAAGTGCCTTCCAATGTTATAGTGACTAAACCAAAAAGTCACCATCGATATCGGCTTGTTGAGTCACTCAAGACTGGGAGTGGGAATGTATGTTTATCACTATGAAAATAAGATGTTTCTGAACAATGGGTAGAATTTAACTGAAAGATATCTTTTGTTGAGTCACTCAAAGAGATGAGATTTTGGAGGCACGGTCAAGTGAACACATAAGATGTGTGCGACAAAGAGTTGTCTATGTGATGATCTAGGAGTCACATGGAGATGTGATTGATAGGAGTATCTACCTGGGTATTTTATTAGGGCTTGTTGAGTTACTCAAGATTTTAATAGAATAAAAGAGATCCTAGCCCACTGTGAATTTAATAGGATTCCACAAGATTAATGTTGAGGATCATTAATTCCATTAAAACAATGGGGGTAATCGATTTAATAAAAGACCTTATTAAATTGATTTATGCATAATAATACATGATTCAATTTTAATTTATTGTTGCATGAGTTTGAAATTTGAGTTATAACTTGAACTTATACAGTGTAATTGACATTGAGCAAGTTCATTGGACTGAAAACCTTAATTGGCTCATCCTTTGAGAACTGATCTCAAACACGATATGATCGAGAATATTCTTCTCGAACATGCCATAATAGGACATTAAATTAATAATTACAAAGCTTCCTTAACCGAACTGAAGAAGTGAGAAATTTGGTGAATCTTCTACTTCAGTTTTCTATTTGATAGATGTTAAATAATCTACTTAGCCAATCGAATATTAAATACCGATAATATACAATGCCTAAAAGTAGACTAATTGCGAGAAAGAGTGATATACCTATTTGTAGGTAATAATGCAATTGTTGTTTGAACAGCTTCAGAAGCTATCACCTATCTTTGTCTTCTCATTCAGTTTAAAATTAGACAAATTGTTAATAAACAATTCTTATGAAGAACGACACTTCCATTTCATGTTTGGAGTTATTCGTTAACTTAGATAGGAGACTATGAAATTTGAGGTAAATAACAATTAGTCTACATTCTGAATATTGATAAGGCATAGAAGAAGTCAAACTTAAATCTAACACTTACTAATTCAATTAATAGAGATATATGTATATCTCACCTTGGAGGTAAATTGATAAGTCAAGGAAAAAGTGAGATGATTGATCCACTGAGCCTGGTATATTTGGATGTAAGTGGGCATATGTCAGAGTGATCTTTAGTCATTAGATAACATTGATAATCATTGTTATTTATAATGAAATTTAAATCTAGGAGTTTGAAAAGTTCAAATAATACAGATATAAATTAGAAGGCCAAAATGAGAAAAATATTCTAATCACTTAGATACGATCAAGGTGAAAAATATTTTAAAGGGATTGACTCAAGATTATGTTATGAGAACGTAATTTTCGTATAGATAACTCTTTCGCATATGCCTCGACACAATGGAGTATCTGAAAGGAGAAATATTGCAATTGATGCAATTATTGATGAAGCCATGTAAAATCTCCAAAATCATTTTGAAGCTTTGCACTGAACACTTTATGTTACACATACAGTCACGTTCCATAAGAATCGGTTGGTCTATATAAGATATGGATTTCAGTTGTTAAATCTTCCTCGCATTAAGATTTAAGACCTTAATAATTATCAGAAGTATACTAAATTTAGATAAGCTAGAGCTTTAGTCCAAATACATATTTTTGGGATATCCAAAAGATGGTTGGATATAATTTCTATATTCCTATCGAGAAAGAAAGTCTATCTCCAATTTTGTCAATACCTTGAAGAAATAGTTCATCTAAGAGAAGAAGGTGGGAGTAAAAGTAGAACATGAAAGAGTTAGTGATTACACATATATACTTAACCGATTAATCTCGAATATGTGCTTGTATTGGATGAGGCACAGATCTATGCTCAGGATACAATCACTCAGGACGTGGTGACGACTGAGAACTTACTGGCTCCATGTAAAGCTATTAGGATCATGTATACTCCATTGAATTACACATCCCTGATTTCTAGTATTGTATTATTCATCAAGGATAATGAACCTATATTTACATAGAAGTTAAGTCAAATGATGACTAGATAAGATGGTTAGAAGTCATGAAATCCGAGATAAAACAAGTTTTGGAACTTGTTTGAACTGCTTGAAAAGACCTATAGGATGTAAATGCGTTTACTCTGAATCAATGTGGATTCTGCTTGCTGTAACAACATGCTGTGATAATGGGATTTTTGAATCTTTAAATATCCAAACATAGTTTACTGGCTACAAAGATCTAACTATGAATTAAAGCAAGATTCACGGAGCTAAAATCTTAATTTTGATTAGATAAGCAAAATGTTTGGTTTTATCGAAAATTGCAGATGAATCATGTGTGTATATAAAAGGTTAGTGGGAGTGTTCAATATTTCTAATACTATATGTAGATGACTTATTATTGATAAGAAATTGAATCTCTAACCTTGAAAGTGAAAGTGCAATTGTTTAAAATTTCTCCATGATGGATTTGAGAAATAAGACCTTTACATTGGGAATCAAAATCTATAGAGATAGACCTGGAAAGTTGTTTTAATTTCTCAATCCAAGTACATAAATATAATGCTAACGTGGTTAGCATAAAAGAATCCAGTGTAGGATTCGATCATAAGAGTCATGTGATTAATCTTCTCAAAATGGTATTTAGAACACATATTGAGAAAGAATGATATGGAGAAGATACTTGATTGTTTGACCATAAAGTTTTCTTAAACACGACACTATGTACTTCATCTTTTGTATTATTGAGTACTTAAGAAGCACTAAAAATACAAGTCATATAATTAAGATAAGATCAACGTAAATGCATGTTTTATATATTTAAACCAGTTAATTCCTATAATCAAGTCATATAATTAAGATAAGTGGAGGCAAGACAATTGTTCAAGCTAAGTCAAGTTAATGTATTCAAGTTCATATAATCAAGATAGGTACAAAGGCATATCTTTTCAAGAGAGCATGACTTTTAATGGGGCCCATATTATAATCAACTATTACCCCAAGAGCACACAAGTAGGAAATTTAACCCCGAGTTCAAACGTGGAGTTTATTCCACGAGTTCTTATACAAGCACGGTTTCTATTCCACGGGTTTCAAACAAGGAATCGAGATCCCTGAAATTCATTAACAAGCATAACCACATCGTTTGGTGGCACGTATGTCAAGACAAGCATCATAGGCGTGTTAACAAGCCGTATAGAGTATGATTGTAATACCATGTAAAACTTTCTTTCTATGCAATGCATAAGGAAATAACTTTAAAAGCATGAAAATCCCGTTAATGCAATGTTTAATAAAAGCATATCATGAAGTAGCATTTAAGATCACGTAGTCAAGTACAAGTCCAAACAAGTCAAGACAAGTTCATACGTTAAGGAGTTACACATAGACAATTTAATTATTATATATTCAAGATCAAGATAATATCGCGATAATATTAATAAGTACAAGTGTTATATCAAATACAAGTACCATTCAAAATTTTTATAATTAATTGGAACAAAGATTACTCATGACGCATCACACTATTCAAATAATACTGATTCAAGTATCAGGTATCGATATGTATTTATATGTATCGATACATAAAATAAAACAGACATTTTAAAAATTCAATGTATCGATACATATGGTAAACTTACTATTCTTTTACTATTATAATTTTCATTCTAAGTTAATGAACTTAATATCACATCAATAAAAACAAGGTTTATTCAAGATATCCAAGTAATACAAGTTAATCATTTTATGATAATCAAATGATTCACGTGACATAATATTAGAGATGATCGATCCGGTTAGTCAATATTTTACTTTAAACAAGTAGTAACAATATTCAATAGCCATACATGTTACGAAAAGATTTGCAATAATAAAAATATCAAAATCAAATATGGAATACTTATAACGAGATCCTATCAAACTTATATCAAGTAAACAAATAAGCATATTTTACTCACCTCGATCCAAAATGGTCGGAAAGAAGCTCTTTAATTTGTACAGGCATTGATGATGTCACATGTATTGATACATGCTGCTACATGTATTGATACATGTTGCATGTCCTGAATCTTACTATACATGTATCGATACATACTATAGAGGTATCGATACATGCTTTAGAAGTGTATATATTGATACTTACAGGAATTCCAGTGTTTCT
This sequence comes from Ligustrum vulgare, assembly GCA_963555705.1. Classification (NCBI taxonomy): domain Eukaryota; kingdom Viridiplantae; phylum Streptophyta; class Magnoliopsida; order Lamiales; family Oleaceae; genus Ligustrum; species Ligustrum vulgare. Next base: position 34,541,042 of record OY743184.1, on the reverse strand, counting down.
GGACTTATTTTCTGGGTTTTCTCAAGAATTTCAACTATATTTGGTTGACCATAATCTCATTGTAGGATATCAAGATCATGTTATGAATTTAACAAGTCTTGATCCCAACAAGAAATCAAACACAATCCTAACTTTGAAATTCTATAATTTTCTTGACGGAAAGACGAAAGAAATGAACCTTTCTTTTTCTCACGATAATTCACTGAAATTTTGGTGTAATATTTCATTATAACTAATGGATTTTTATAGTGAAAGACTGCCACACCATAGTGAATGAAGTCTAGCCCATAGAAAATATATACCTTTTTCTTGCAAATTAAGAAATGAGTAAGTAGAAGGTGTAAAGGGATAAGCATGAGGTGTAAGGCTTTGGTTTGGTGAAGACATGCAAGGAGGAGCTATTACATTTAGGTTGGATGACTCATGATTTCTATAAGCTGGTGGTGGCAAATATAGGGGACACCTCATGCTACATTTTTTTTTCCCAAAAAATCAGTTTCACGATGCAATATTGGAGCTCATATTTGAGACACCAAACGACGTCAAAATCTTAAGTTCTTGGAACCATTTCGAATTACTCACGAATTACTTTCACGAGCAATTTATGGTGCAAGAAACGGATAACTGAGGAAGAAGTTATAGCCTTCCAAAGTAGGCTACTCAAAACAGTTTTCGGGTCAACCGTTTTTACCGTCCTAAATTTAAAAATTCACCGAGAGCTATCCATTTGTCAGAATGACAAACCATTTTCATATTCTTGAAGTTCACTTCGAGAAACTTCCCATACATATATCGCATGCAATCAAATGAGGTCGGGAGTGCTAGAAAAGTATCGAGAAAAGGGACACTTAAATACGTTTTTAACGTAACTTTTCTTTATTTAATATTTTCATTTCTCTTTCGTTAAAGCACATTTTTCTTTCTTTACCTTCCAAAATAATTAAAAAAACTTTTATTACGTCATAAGGGACAATAAAGGACGTCAAATTTTTCGGATTGTTACAGATTTTAATACATTAAAGGGGAGGATTCCCTTTGAAACTTAGAACTTATCAAGATTCAACTCTTTTGGCGATCAAAATCGAACTTATCAAAGAATTTGGATAATCTTTGTGGCATTCACTAATGTTGGTTCTTGTTTCCATATCGTAATGGATCTAAGGTTGAATATACCTTAGGTTCTTGCGTCGTGAGGCCGGGATTTTCATGTTACTGTCCATCCCAACCTGAATTTTAAATTTTCCTACATTACAAATCTAATTTCCCCGTGGTCTTCGTTTTTCCCATAAGGAATCACATCATCTGGTATCATGGCTGGACTTTGAATTTAGGTTTCTTCTATCCTAGTTTGATTTTTATGTGTTTATCATAAAGTCTGCCACATAAAATTATCCATTTTTTTGTTGAGTCTTTGTTTCAGTTCTTCGCGTTCTTCATGTTCTTCATATTTGTGAGTTTCTGATCTGAAAAAGTATCAAAAAAACTTCCAAATTCCTTATTGTTCTCATTTTTCATCTAAATTTATTATCATTTGTTTTGTTGTATTCGTAATTGAATTTCCGAGTAAAAAAATATTGTTTTTACTTCTTTTTTTATTTTTTTTCCAAAAATTCTAGAAAAATATATAATTCTAATAATTCAAAAATCACTTTCTTGAATTTCTTTAAATTATTGAAGTTCTTTAATTCTTAACATTCTTGAATCCTTGACATCCTTCTTCGCACAAAAGTCATTCTTTAGTTCTCATGTCAGAATTTTTCATTCCATTCCAAATTTCATTCCACCATGTCTAAGTCTAGAGAAATGTTGTCATCTAGAGTGGGTAAAAATATAAATCACTTGTGGGAAACTATGCAAAAGCATTTTGAGAAGATGGATATGAGGCTCGATGAGGTTATGACTAAGTTGGATAAACCATTTCTAAATTGCAAAGGGATCTGAAACAAGCCCTACTACTAGGAGGAAATATCGACATGATTCTAATCATAGGGTTGGAATTGGGGTTGAGAGAAAAGTAGAGAGTGATGAGACTGTGATTTTTAAGAATCAAATAAAAAGTTATGAGGAGAAGTTGATTGCGCAGAAGGGGAGAAGGGTAGCTAAGTTGCAAAAGAGGGAGAGTGAAAAAGAGGTCGTGGTCAAATTGCAAGAAGAGCCTCAGGATAGGAATGTTGAGAAGGAGGAGGGAGAGTTGAAAATTGAAGTAGTTGGTCAAACTTCGAATTTCGATGTGGAAGATAAAAATCTGGGTATTAAAGAGGTGGTGCATGAACTATAGCATAAAATTATTGATGAGGAGGTGCGTGAATAGGAGGATAAAATTATTTTATTTCTCCAAAGTTGAAACTATAAAGATTTTAATTCTAAGAACCTTATGATCCTCAAGTCTTCTCACTCGTCATGAGGACAGTTCGATCAAAATCTTCAAATGAATTTCATCTCAGATCTTACCTTCCAAATGTTATTTTTTAGCTTAATAATGTGTGAACAAGTTTTGCCCAGTCTCAGCAATATGGGATTGAACCACGAGGCTTTTTATACTACAATTTTTCTTTACTTACATCCTAAGTCATGATTAAAAAAGAAGAGAAGCTTCATATTTACGAACTACCTTGTATGAGGAAAATTTTCATCACTACAAAGCAATATTCTAAAAGATGTAATGCATTGCAAGGAGTCGAGATCGAAAATCAAGAATCTAGAATCACAAGTTTAGACGTGTCAATGCGAAGAATAAACGCCATAATGTGTTTCATATTTTTAATGTTATTTTAATTATTTTTAAGACATTATATATATTTTTATATAAAAAATAGATTATTACCTAAAAAAAGGGATTAGGCGGGATTAAACGCTACTAGGCGGTCAACAAAAAAAATTGACCGCAATCTTTACACGCATACTTCGAATGAGAGACGTTTCGACCACGTCTCGCGCCTAAGCAGCGCATTATGCCGCATTTTAGAATACTGCTACAAAGTCATGCTATTGTGCGGCAGGATTTTATTAACGCATTCCATTTGAAGATATCTACCTAGAAGTCCAATCCTTGCCATACATTGGTCTATCTTCTACATACGCAGTGAGAGTGAGGGGCGGTGGTTTTTCAATGGCCTCCTGTAGAATCTGAACCATTGGTTAATCACCTCTCGTAGTTTTTTAATTGAAATCGCCATCCTCTGTAGTCCGTAAAGTGGTTTGGCTAAAGGAATAATTTAAGAATTATGCTACTTGTACAACTGTTGTCAAACTTATGGTCGACAATTATGAGGTGAAAAATTGTTATGTGTTGATTATGGAGATGATGTGATATATTAATTAATAGGATTATGCCCCGCCTTGAGTTGTCAACCATAATTGTCAAAGATAATTGTACAAGTAGCATTACTCATAATTTAATATATATGGCTTTAGTATTTTAATGTAAATAATCAAAAGATGTTAATTGTAAAAGTAATTATGCAAAATAATATTTCACGAGAATCCATCCTCATGGAAAGCTAAAGTCAAAAACAAAATCCAATATCAAACAAATAATAATTGAGTCTAAAATCCTATATATATATAATCAATTTCATGAAAACTTAAATAGAAAAAACATACTGTACGCCTACATCCAAACTCACAAACATAAATACACCTTCAATTTCAACTTCTCCTCATATTTTAACAAAAAACAAAATAATAATAATACCTCTATTAAGAAACAATGAAAGAGGATCACCTTCAATTTCAACTTTTCCTCGATTTTCATTCGATCCATGCTTGATATTGTTTTAGAGATGAAGAAACTCAGATTTTATATGTTTTCTTCAATTTTCGATCGTAAGAACTAAGAAACTTCTCATGGAAGCTTTTGTTTTTTCAAGGGATGTCTAGGGACTGGGATTGCATCAATAAATTTCTTATTCTTTTTTTTTTTTCATTCAGATGTAATTCGAAATTGTTGCTCTATAAATAAAAAAATAAAAAAATTAATGGTTTGGGCAGGAAATACAGTCAACTGGTTGGTTGGACTTTTTCACTTTAAAATATGAAGAGCTTTTTTGGTTTTCATCAAAATCTTCTCATTTTCCTACAGTACTCAATCTCAACTATCCATTAAAAGTCAATCCCACAATATTTGACTTTTTATCCAAATTTCAACCATCAATTCTCCTAAAAATCACTATTCGTCTCAAAAAAATTCATTTTAACTAAAATTAAACACACACAAAGTATAGATATGTAGATTAAGTGCACTATGCGAGTAGAATTTTCTCTCATTGTCAAGTACACCATGAGAATAGATTTAGGGTGCGTTTGATAGCGAGTATAAAATTTGGATATAAAGAAAAATAATTTCAGGGAATTGAATTTCTGAGAATTTGAAGTTTAATGTATTTGATATGTTTAATTTTCAAAGTGAAAAAGTGAGAATTTTCTACATTTTGTTGTTTGATTGACATTATTTTTTATAGCAAATAAAACAAATTTAGCTATTTTAAACAAAATATATATATATTTTTTTATTTTTTCACACATTCGTACTTAGTAATAATAATACTAATTTTTGAGAAAAAATAAATCAATTAACAATAATAAAAAGGATCAAACGTGACAAAAACTTGAAAAGAAGTTATCAGGAAAATAATTTCTTCTCTACCGAATGGAAATCATTTTCCTCAAAAAGCAAGAAAATGGGCACGTGAATTTCAAAGATGGATCATTTCCCATTAAAAATTGTGCTGTCAAACACCAAAAATTTAGCCCTTGTTTAAGACCCATTATTTGGAAAAAATCATGGTTTGGAATATTATTTTTGGGAGGATGTGTGGTTAAAAAATGTTTGAAAAGTTAAAAATGGTAGGCTTGACTAAAATAGATGGTTGAGATTGAGTGTTGAATAAATTTAGTTTATAAATAATGGGGTCAAACAAGGGCTTAGAAAAAAAAGGAATTTGTTTTCCCTTTCCAGTAGTGACAATCAAAAGCAACCTAACCTTATTGTAAATGAATAATGCTACAATGACAACCATTTTTCACAACTTCTCCCACAACCTCTATATGTCACGATAATTTGTTGTCAATTTATCACGAGATTTTGACTTAAATAAAACAATAAAATCTAAAAGAAGACCCACTTCCTCCATCTTCCCCCAACCTTCCTGCCTTCATCCCGCAAGAACTACTAAGCTTAGAAGTTTCCTCCTTGATAATCACTCAACCGATGACATTTTTCTGTTCTGATCACGTCCCCCCCTTTCTGTCCAGCCTTCCAACTGCTGCAGTTTGAATCCAGCTAACTACACCCAGTCGAATAGCATTTTAGAAATCGAAAAAAAAAAATCACGTCACAACCCATTTCCTCCTTGATCACCATTACGTCGCTGCCATTGCCTTGCCTCCATCAACCTCCTTCCGCTGTGAAGAAATTTAGACGCGACAACCGCATTCGTCCTTGACCTCCCCGCAACAATGTTCGGCCGATGAAGAAGAAAAATGTCGGAAAACAGTGAGTCTTTCTTGGGTAAGCTGAAGCTAAGATTAAGAAGTATTTATGGCAAAAATGAGTAATGCACTGTAAAATATTTTTGGGTATTTTTAACATATGATGGATTTGCACGTGTATGAGTAGTTGTTTATTAACAAATTTCTTATTTCTAGAGGCAGACACAAATTCAATTGTGTTTTGTAAAAAGATTGGTCTCATTTTGACATATGAATTGTGTTCTTGTTTTGTAAAAAGACTGATCTCTATATGTAATTTTTTGTTATAAACTTTTCCAACAAGTGCAATGAGAAGCTCGCAAAGTTGTATGTTAATGTCACTTTGTGTCTGCCCCTTATTTCATTCATGACATTGTTATATGAATGGCACATATACAGGTTCTTATGCTAATGGCAATTACACAGGTTTTGTCCATATTATAATATGGACAGGAAATGAATTTCAATTGCAAGATGCTGGAAAATGGACAGGAAAATGGCAAATTTGACAAAACTAAAGTTGATCATTAAAGTTGACGGGATGAGGGAAAATGACAACAATTACATTTCATCATAACACTTGACTGGTTCTCGTGAAGTCTAACAAAACTAACACATAATTCATCAACTGATGAGGTTCGAAGCGCGGAAGAAACGCCGGAAAGTTTCGAACCCAGGTTGTGGATGGACGGTGGAATCTTGACCCGATATTCACGACGCGATGGCTCGACGATGCGGAATAAAGAACCAAGACTTTCGAAACACCACAAGGAATTGTCCAATCTCCTTGATAAGTTTCTGGTTTTGAACGCCACAAATACTCTCGCGAATATTTGATAAGTTCGATATTTGGACGCCACAAGATAATCAATCTTGATAAGTTCGAGTTTGTAATGTGAATCCACACATTAAACAATTGAAAAACATTCAATCTTTTTTATTCAATCATCAAAGTCTGATTACAATGAATGAAAAAAGCGTATAAATAAGCAAAATAAAACCCTAGTCGCTAATCTACTCAAAATAGAATTCTAATCAGACTAAAATTCAAAAATAGGCAAACAAATAATTAAAAATAAAATTTAACCTAAAAATACGCAAAAATCCTAATTTCCGTCTGCATAATTGACTTGCTGTTTTGAAGCCCCAAATGGTGGAATTTGACCATAAAATCAGTCGACTCAAGGGCTTTAGCCCATGAGTTTTGCTTAGTGGCCCATTTCTACTCGAAAAATACATATTATGCATCCAATTCCGACATGGTTGACTGGATTGCACTTTTATTTGGCTTGAATATTTAACTTTTTTTCGTCAAGCCTGCTATGACTCCGATTGTCGAGGGTCCGGAACACATCATACCCTCCTTCTTTAGGATGATTCGTCCCGAATCATAGCTTTGTTCTGGTTGTTTCACTTCACCTCCTAGATCAAACGGAAAATTTTTGCTTCCATGCCAGAGGGATGACCAATAGTATCCTGTAACTTGGGTTACATGAATGGATTGAAGTAGAAACTCATGTGGGTATTGGTGATGTTGCCCAAATTTCCAAGCACATTTAACCTGCAAGACAAAATTAAATAAACCGGGGAGGGAAATGTTAGGTTCATGAGGTACAAGGTATGAATCCTTGTATTCATGAATTATCACCGTCAATTCCACCTTTTGAACCGCGAGGCCCTTCTCTTCACCTCGTTCTCCTTTTGCGACTTCTTGCTCGCCCCCCTCTATCTCTTTTCTCTCAATCTCGGTTACTTCCTCTAACTCAAGATTTTCTAGCACATCCACCTCTTCAATTTTTTTTCTTTCAAATTCAACAACATCTTCTACCTCCACATTCGTATAACCATGTTCGCACACTACCTCATCACTATCCAAATGTGGATTTTTCAATTCAAAGTTCAAATGTTGAACTTCTACACCAACTTTCATTTTATTCCTCTTATCATCAACAATTTCATTCCTAATCAATTCCTCATCAAATTTTGGAGTTTGTTTATTTGTTTTTAATTTCAACTCTCCCTCCTTCTTATCAATATCTTTATCCCCACGATACCTCCTATTACACCACTTTTCACTCTCCTTCCTTACCCTCTGTGAATCTTCTAGTGCTTCCTCTAATGTCAACCCATATAGTGCGCATGTTTTTCTTTTCTTAAGGAATTTGTATATGTCCATACTCTTATCATAAACAGCCTCCCTCCTACGCCTCCAAGGTTTTCCCAATAAAATATGATAAGATTTCAATGACACTACATCACACCATACATCCTCACTATACATTCCTTGGGTGATAGGCACTAGAACTTGTTTGGTTACTTTGAAATTCCCAAACTCCCTCATCTACGACATCCTATAAGGTTTATAGTATGGTTCTAGAGGCAATCCTAATTTTTCAACCACGGTGATACTAACGAAATTAGTAAAACACTTTCCATCAATCGACAAACTGCACCCCTTATGATCCACATAACATCTAGTTTGGAATAAAGAGCCCGAATCATAATTCATCCCTTATGTGGCGTTCAAAAATTCAAGAACGAAGAGGATTTAGCAAGAACGAATTTTATTGCTGGCTTGAAAGGAAACGAATATCAAGAATTTAAGGAAATTCAAGAAAGTGGTTCTTGAATGGACTTTTTTTTTTGGATGAATTTTCGGAATAAAATAAATAAATAAATAAAATAATTTTTTTTTATAAATTCGAAAATTCGACAACGAACACGACAAAACAAACGGAACTTAATTCGGATAAAAATTAAGCAAAACAAACACTTTTGAAATTTTTTGGAACGATTTTCTAGATTAAAGACTCAACAAACTCAAGAACAAGAATAACACAAAAAACTGAAAACAAAACACTCAACAAGATATTGATAATTTTTATGGGACTCGATGATAAACATAAAAATCAAATTGGATAGAAAAACCTGAATTCAGAGTCCAGCTCTGATACCAGATGATGAGATTCGAAGCGCGGAAGAAACGCCGGAAAGTTCCGAACCCAGGTTGTGGACGGACGGTGGAATCTTGACCCGATATTCACGACGCGATGGCTTGACGATGCGGAATAAAGAACCAAGACATTCGAAACGCCACAAGGAATTGCCCAATCTCCTTGATAAGTTTCTGGTTTTAAACGCCACAAATACTCTCGCGAATATTTGATAAGTTCGATATTTGAACGCCACAAGATAATCAATCTTGATAAGTTCGGGTTTGTAATGTGAATCCATACATTAAACAATTGAAAAACATTCAATCTTTTTTATTCAATCATCAAAGTTTGATTACAATGAATGAAAAAAGCGTATAAATAAGCAAAATAAAACCCTAGTCGCTAATCTACTCAAAATAGAATTCTAATCAGACTAAAATTCTAAAATAGACAAACAAATAATTAAAAACAAAATTTAACCTAAAAATACGCAAAAACCCTAATTTCCGTCTGCATAATTGACTTGCTGTTTTGAAGCCCCAAATGATGGAATTTGACCATAAAATCAATCGGCTCAAGGGCTTGAGCCAATGAGTTTTGCTTAGTGGCTCATTTCTACTCGAAAAACACATATTAAGCATCTAATTCCGACATGGTTGACTGGATTGTACTTTTATTTGGCTTGAATATTTAACTTTTTTCCGTCAAGCCTGCTATGACTCCGATTGTCGAGGGTCCGGCACACATCATCAACACTCAGAATCTACAACAAAACATAATTCAGGTTCTTCTTTGGTCACTACATTTGCTCATTTCTCGATCATTGTTGCATCTTTTGTTTGCCCTTGTTATCACCAGGTGGTTTACCCTTCCATACGGTGAATTCTAATGAGGGTAAATATATTGCAACCACAAATTTTAATTACTACACTATATTTTAATCACACTAAATTTTAAATATGTTTTCAATAAATACACCACATCAAATTTACAATCATAACCCTAACCCAATTAAAAAAAAATCAAATTATCGTTGACTTCATCTTTTCAATACCTTCTTCATCCCCCACTCATCCTAATTTCCTAAACTAATTCGGCCACAATTCAAAAGATATGTCAAAATGTTAAAACTTAAAACTATGTCATCATCAAGTCAAGTCCAATTTGATGATGGTTGGTTACGGGTTTGAAATATGGATTGTAACTTTTTTTTTAAAGCTAATTTCATATTAAAGAATGAACCCCAGAATTGCCACTCGAGTTTAATCGCTTATATAGTAAAGTAAAATATTCAACCATAAAGAACAGATCACAAGTCTAAGGGAGCAAGAAATATCGAAGAATATGAGGGTAGTTAAAGTAAATTTCTAACAGGAATACATTCACTTTAAATATGGATTGCAACTTGGAACTTCCCCCTCTTGAATTTGCTGATTTATATTATTGGAAAATTGAGTGTAAACACTGATGGGTCGACTGTGGTGAATATATATATATATATATATATATATATATATATATATATATATATATATATATATATATATATATATATATATATTCCTCTCTATAAGAGCCTGAGACATTGACGGAAAAGCAGGTTGAAGGAAGAAACTAGTTTTAACCTCCCATGGCGAATTGCATCCCCATAACTCAGCCAAAAAAGAAAAGAAACGAAAAAAGAGAGATGCAAAGGCAGATAATGGAAACAGGAGAAAAGAAAGTAGAAAAGGAAGTTAATGGGAAGCATGGCGCAGCGTGCTTAAGAATTATTGAAGAAATTAATGGTTATTTATGTCATTTCATTTATGTCCAATTTTATAACTAAAAAAGGTACTTGAATTTGTGGTGTAACAAATATATTTGGTGGTTGCGATATAGTTATCCTTCTAATGATATCTTCACATCATCTTCATCTACTATTCGAGCACACATTTTTAGCATCTTTGACAAGTCTTCGGTTTCATTTTTCTTGCTTGATTGGCCTCTATCTCGAAGAATCCGCAATGCTTACTACAGGTGAAGAACATTTTCTCTTTCGAATTTTCAACTTTAACTACCTCGAACCACCTCCCTCTCCACACCACGGACAAGACCGCTTGTTAGGACAATCACGTGCCCAATTGTCCCCGTTGCTTACAACAATGGCAGACTTCATCGTTACTGCCTCCCATTATAGTTTGTGCTGTTCGAATAATAATCAATGACACCACCAAAGAATTATGAATTTAGTATCAGATGTAAAGCTGAACGAAACTGAAAATATGCATGATCAATCCATTTCTTTCGGTTCAACATTAAACACATTTTCTTTGTAAAAAGTATAGAGAAAATCATGCTGAAAATAAAATTGAACATTAAGGGGGGAAATAGAACTGCAAATTAGACTTCACAACGTATCAATAAAATATAGTCATTCAAACATAATTAAATTATAGTCATCAGAAGATTCAGAACACTAATCATCAGAGAATTCGTGCAAATATAAGAAGCTCATAGTACATTTTTTTCCATCTTCGGTGTGTTCATGAGAAATGAAAGCTCAATAATTATGACCACAAATCAGACAAAAATGGGATGAGTTCTGGGGAAAATTAACACGGATATAAAGGTGAAAAATGATAAAATAACACACAATATGGGAACTATAACAGAAGGGGACGGTCGAAAGTGTTGGAGGAAATTTGTGAATAGTGACGTCAAATAAGTATAATGAAAATTTGTAAATTCAAGCCGAAAATTGGACAGAGTAACGGCAAGGAAAGTACAAACAAGAAGAAGAAGAAGAAAAGTATGGACAAAGTCGAGGCAAGAGTTGGGCTCTTTGTCCTTAAGTCGAATTTGTCCAGCAACGGTGCCTACGAATTTCGACAATCGACTCCCAAGATACAACGACTTCACTTGTGTTTGTAGCACTCCAAAACACAAGTACAACGAACCAAATTTAGACTTATGTACTCCAAGGATGAAAATGAATGAAAATCAAAATAAATGAAATGATTTTTATTTTGGAGAGAAGAGAGGATGAGAGATATTTTGCATATCAATTGTGAGGAATAGGACACCCAAATGGTCCTATTTATAGATCATGAAAGGGTGTGGACGAAATGGTTGAGGCCAAACCATGCACCATTTCCAAACAATGCACCTTTATGAAAAGGTGCTTTGTGGCCGGACAACCGTGCGGCCGCACGGTTATAGACTGTGCGGTCGCACGGTTTTACTCAAAAAATCGGACTTTAATTTGACGTGTGATCGCGCGGTTACTAACCATGCGGTCGCACGGTCAAATATTTTGACCTGATTTTCGTCCTTTTCGTAATTTCTCATTCATCCGATATTGATTTTCGAAATGCCAAATATACCCTTTAATATATGCAGAGAAATCAAAATTCTCTTTCGGGGACGTTGCCCCCGAGCCCCCACGGGGGCCCTCGATCCCCGTTTGTGCGCCCCGAAACGGCGAAGTGGCAAACAATTTTGCCTAAATGAATTGAGTCGAGCTTTTGAGTATTTGGTCGAAATCGACACGAAATCACTTTGATCGATTTTCAATTTTCGATTTATTTTACCAATATCCAACAGAAAGTCACACGATATGGACTCCAGGAAACTTTAACCATGCGTGGTCGGACTGATAATTGGGCTCTAAACCCTAAATTTTCATGCCACAACTTTGAAATCACTTTTAGTTCATGAAAGGGATGTAGCCTTACACTTATACTAGTGAATCATCCCGTGCGATGCACGGGAAGAAACTTCTAAATAAAAATAATCTTATTCGAAATTAAATGAATTCTTAAACAAAATAAATAACACTTACAAATAAGAGATAAGTTCATCATTTTATTAGTTTCATGTATAAACATCAACCTTTTAGGGAGAAGTCATACATGCGAAAATGATTGTGTCTGACTCTTATCGATAGTCATGACATATGACACCATCAATGAAAAAAAAATTTAAATCTAATAAGTATCCTAAAATTCGAATGGCTCAACAATATCCTTAGAATAAAGAACTTGTATCATGCATTACTGTCAGATAGAATTTGACCTTATAGAATATGATCTTCAAGTTTTGTAACGATTATTCACCATCTCTTCGAACCAAAAATTCGCCTTGCAAAATTAACACTTAAATGTAGGATCTCCAGTATTCATATACTCTGAACATTCAAACAATAGATGAAAAAGTTAATAATAGAGACCATGCATATAAAAGATAAAATTCAATATTTTGACCATTGACAATGAAAAATAACATGTATAATAATAATAATAATTTGCGAGGTTGACAAAGATATTGCATCAAATTTATGATATTTTAGGTTTTCAATATTTATACAACGTAATTATTTTCTGATTGAAATTATAGTTTAATATTGATCATCTCAATTTTTAGTTAATTAGTAAATTGGGAGATAATTCATATATTATTGTGAAAAAATATCATAAAATCTGAATTAAAATATAGCAAAGAATATCTTGGTATGGTTAATTCCTTTTTGAATCAGTTGGGCTCCCTCTTCTCCAATGTCGGTAGCGGCAGCAAATGGGTTTGGAGGGTCTGTTCAAAAGGGATTGTAGTTGTCGTGTGGCAGAGTAATTTAAGGGGTAGTTTCATAATAATACTATAATAACGGTTGTGAGAGGGATTGTGGAAAATGGTTGTCATTGTAGCATTATTCATTGTAAATATTTATTTTACTCGTCAAAGTATGACCCTTCTAGAATATTGGAATTTCTATGATTTGCGTCCACAGCACAACACGCATTAATTGAAACTTCCAATTCTTCCAAGGATATTTAAAAGCTCCCCTCTTTCTCTTCAGTTCAGATCAAATCAAATTTCAACAATATCAACAATATTGCTTTAGAGTAGCGTTGATGGCGTCGATTTACTGCTGCAAAGAGTGCGGAGCCAATTTAAATCTTCATTCCAGCTATCTCTACCCGCCGGATTTCTACTTCGAGGCCGGCAACAAAGGTACCCTATCGTTTTCTCTCGTCGACTCCTCCAAATTCAAGTTCGATAAAGAAGATAAAATCCGGCCCTTTTTCGAGACTATTAATTACTGGGGCATCCAAAGGAAACGTACCAAGATCAAGTGCAATAGCTGTGGAAAGCTCGTCGGGTATATTTACGATGATGGCCCGCCCATGACGGATAGTCCCGGTCAGTTCCATATGGGTCCGAGTCAGGTTATTCCTAGAAACCCTAGGTACAGGTTCAAGACCAAGGCTTTAAGGATTGCTTCTGAGACTTGATTTGTGGCGGTGTTAATTGTCCTGTTTATCGGGTTTTGTAGATAATGATGGGGTATTGATGAGTTCTTCTTACTGGATTTATTTTGTATACATATACAGACTTTTTTTTTTTTTTTTTTTTTGACTATTAGTGTAAATTTCTCTTTCATTGAATAAAACCCGAATGAATTACTTATCATTTTCGTCTAACAACATTACAATAAAATCCCAATGATTTTTAATGGATTTCGTTGAAAATTGGACAAGTTATGGAATGGATTTGTTGAACCTTCAGAAAACATTAGTTTTGTGTGGAAAAGGAAAAAGGAAAAATAAAAAGCTAGAGCTTTACCGGGTAGGTTTGTTGATCCTGTTGTAAAGCAGATACATAATTTATAAATAGAAATCTCGGAAGAATGATATGACTGGTTGATCTTATATCAAACCCTACATGTCTGGTCAGCTATTGGTATAATGTTTTATATGAACCATATTCTAAATGAGAATTTCATTTCATTTCACTATTGCTGCAGCTTGATATTTATTTGTTCTTTATGCGAAATGGTTGTCTTATCATGGACCTGGATAGAATTTGTCTCAACTCAATATTGCTGCAAGTTGGACTGTGAATGTTTTTATGCCAAATGGTTTTCTAATCATTGTACCTAGATGGTAGCACACCTTAAACATCCATTTCTGCTATCGTCTTTCATGGTTTTACATTTATTTGAATGTCATGGAATAGAGCACCAGAAGGCTTCAGGTTTTTGGTCGTTATAGTCAAATAATGTTTATGTCAATATGTTGCAATTGAATATGAATGCAGGTAGGATGTCATCAACTATTATCGAGCATAATTCAAATTTGAAAATAGTGTAAGTATATTGTTAACAATCACTCTTTTCTTCTTCTCCTTTTTTTTTTTTTTGGCTCAAGACTTGCAACGGGACTCTCAAGTTCTAGTCATCTATTCATATTTGAAATTTTGGTTGGCATGGTAGTTCATTGATGTCATGTGTCTTCCTTTTTTCCCTTCTTCTTAAGTACATTTTTTTTTTGGCAGTGCTTGGTTGTATAAATACATCTGCAAGTATAATCTTGTACAGAACTTCCATGTACACCAGATCTTTGATTGGAAGCAACCAAAACTCAATGTCAGCCAACCAACTACACTGATGCTACTGGTACCAAGGTTTCTTGCTATGGGGAAATGTATGCTTAAGTCACCAAATGTGGCCAAGCAAGAGATTGATAATTATTTGAAGTGGAGGCCCATGGTGGAGGAAGATCATCTTTCTACTGCTATAAAAGCTGTTGCTTGTAAAAGGGCACAAAGCCTCTCAGTAAGTTTTACCTCCATGGTGTCATTCTAGGATAAAGTTTATGAAGAACAAAGCATCAACTGCATACTCAATCAAGTAATAGTTGAAATGGTTTGTTCTTCATTTTGACTGAATTTCCCTCCATGCATTGAGTATTCACCTTTTTCTAACAGAGAATAGGGGGAAAAAAAAAGTCTTAGAGATCTATGGTTTGAAGATTGCCAGAGGACTTTGAGGTAAGCTAGAAAGTCACTTATTTAATAGCTTTATCAAGAAGTATGTCTCTACTTCTCAGAAAATCACTTTTTAACCCATTTAAGGTTAACCAAACATCCTACTAATTCCCTTGGTCTTAAGTGCTATCAACATGTAATCAACATGTAACATGTTGTCTCTGGATCAAAATCATAAAGTTTCCACTTTCTAGTGAGTTGGGATTTTAATTTGGGTAGTCATTAAGTTCTTTTCAAGTACTAATGATAACTAGGGTCTATTCTTTTGTAGATATAACTGTCAAAAATCTCAGTGTGTTCGGTAACAGTAGAAAAGTAGGTTATACCAATTTATAAACAAAACAATTTCTCAAATCACTTTTTAACCACATATGTCTTCTTTCTCCAATTTTTAACAACATATTTTACCTAAAAAACACCAAAAAAAAAAAAACAGTTCCCCAATAAGCAATTGAAAATTTAGTATAAAACATAAAGGGTGTATCCTTTTCTCCTTTTTTTTCTTCAAAAATAAATCAGGAAGTTGAATAGTGAAACCAATGTTTTAAGAACGTCCTGCAAAACCCGCGAACCAGTTGGCATCCAGTCGGATTCAATCAGTTGGACTGGATTGCACATGGTCCAGTAAAACCTGGCCGGTTTCATAAAACTAGCAATTTAGTTAGTTAAATTTCCAGTGTCTCAATAAATTCTGCAATAAAACAATGAAGTTGAGTTCAGAACCCTGTGTCTGAGGGTTGATTAGTCAATTCTAGTACACACGGTAGTTGTTATAATGATATATTTCTTGCCCATAATGATATATACTTGTTACCCTTAACTCGTCTTATCAGGACTCTTGTCTAAGTTTTCATTGAGTTAAACTCAGCATCATATATTATATGTGGGAGTTGGACCCTAGATTTCTAGGATCTACTTGTATACATGTTTGATTACCTATGAATGTTCCTTGGAAATTGAATAGTATTGAAAAAAGATTGATTGGATAAGGTTGAATATTAAAATTTAATCATTAATTCTTTTTGTCTAGGAAAGTACTAGAATTACCTAGAAGTTTGCCATTATTGTGGAATTAATACAATTAAAAAGGTCATGTCACTTTATTAATTGGTTCTAAATGATTAATCAAACAAGTCAATTGTCCTACGTTGAGTTACCACATTTGTAAATTATTAAGTAAAGAACACAATATGATGATGGAGAAACTCAACGTAAGTAAAAGTTTCGGGACAAAGACGATTACCTTCACTATAGACAATATAATTTATAGTTAGATGCTTTCTAGCAACTCCACTAGACGTTCTGCATTATTCCTGCAAACTTCAAGAAACTGTTGTTCACTCTTCCAGTATAGGTATCCAAAAATTTGCAATTCTTGTTTGTAATTCGTGCACTTGTAGTCTAACATTCATCAATCTTCAACTAGTCTCTGAACTTCCAATTGAGAAAGAGATGTATTACGGAAGTTGATGTTTTAGATTATGAACATTGATGTTTTCCAAATATGTATAGTAGTTCGGTTCTCAAGAAATAATGGATTGAATCTTTGGTAAAAAAATGTTCTTGGATCTTTATAGAATAATGTAAAGTGTTTTCTAAGAGTGACACAATGTAACCACCACACCAAAAAAAAAAAAAAAATATGGCTTTGGGTGTATATATATATATAATGAAGTGTTTGATATAGTTTAGGAATGTAGAAAGTTTAGAAATAGCGAAACAACTTCAGTCTATATACAACGACCTTCAGTATTTATGTCATGTCTTTCTCTCTCGATATTCAATGGAGTCAATTCCAAGTGTGTTGAAAATATAACTTAAAGAGCTCAATTCTTGTAGAAATAGTATTTTGCCAATTCGAATGTTTGTTATGCAAATATCAAGTCTTAACATTCGATTGAAAATTTGGATCATTATTCTTGCGAGTTTTGAATTTATCTGTAACTTCTAATGGCATCACAAGTCATCTTGGACACTTCTCTGTTCTTCTTGAACTTAAATGCTCAACTAACTTAGCTACCATACTTTGAGTCTAATTGGGACACTATAAACGAGTCATTTTGTTTATGGGATTATCAATTAAATAAAAAATCTAACAATCCCTCCTTGGCATTTCGTGACAAAACACTATAATCAAGTCAAAATAGTAAAATAAACAATGTAAACTACTCAAGCTCTTTTGTCTCTTGCATTCCTTGTTATATCTGCTTCATGACATCAAAAACTCAAATACCAAGTTTAAAAGCACATGATACAGGAATATAACAATTGAAGCACGTAATTATAATTGTAAGCATGCTAGTTTGAGATGTAATATTAATATTAATCAAAACACCAACAGAAACATTAACATCACAAAACATCAAAACTCAAACAGTTATGTATTATGCAATGTCATGCAATGAGAATTCAAATTATCCCCTTTACTCCAAACTCACATTTTTTATGCAGTATCAAAATGTATCTATTTCTCTCCCCCAACAAGCCGAAAGATATTAAATGCAAAATTCCATATAATTTCTCATCCTTTTAGTGATGTCAACGGGGCAGGTTCGAGTTGGGTACCCTCGACCTGTGCCTCGCCCCGTGAATTTCGGGGTCGCCCCTTTTAAATTTTTTTTTTTTGATTTTTTCCTTTTTTCCCTATATATATATATTTTTTTTTTGGATTTTTTTTCCCCTATATATTTTTTTAATTAATTATTCGAGGCGGGTTCATGGTTTAAAAAGGCAAGGCAGATGCGCGCCTTGAGGCCCGCCTCACTGTGAGGAGCAAAACCTACGCCTCGAGGCACTAATTTAATGCTATTTTGGGTGAAAAGTACGCCTCAGTCGTTGAGGCGTACGCCTCGTGCCTCACACAACTTGAGGCATGAGGCGTTCTACATGGGTTTTTTTCTTTAACTGCTTTGGGTTGTAGCCCATCATTACAAAAAGAATATGTTAGACCCAATTTGACCTCTTAGTTTATAAAAAATTGAAACCAAAAAAATATTTTAGACCCAATTTGAACCATCAATAGAAAAAAAAATATTTTAGACCCATGTACATTAAAAATAAATAAATAATCCTATATGTTCCTCTACCCCTATTTCTCACGTTTTTGCTCATATTATTATCCCACCATAGTGCCAAGTTTGTGAACATACTTAACTACTTCCTTTCTTTATCGTTATTATAAACTCTTTATAAACATTATTTATGTACTCATTTGTTGTAATCAAAATTTTAAAAATAATATGGTCACATGTCTGTAAACTCTATTATATATGCACCTCGCTTGCAATATGTCCATTATGTTCTCTCTCCTCCTCTCTTAAGTCTAAACAATTAATTTGAAGTCATGCAATCAGCAATCTGACCACGTAATGTATGTTTTAATTAAATGCTTGATCTTTATGTTTGTTTTTATATTTCTATTTTAGGTTATTTTTATGTTATCTTACAATTTTTTTTTGAAATAAGATGCTTTTATGTTATCTTATAATTTTTTTACTAAATTTTCGGTTTGTAGTAAAGCTTACACCTCAAAGGGCCTTGAGGCTTGCGCCTCGACTCGCAAAGAAAAATCACCTCGGTATCTAGTTCCGCCCTTTTAAACTATGTGCGGGTTCATGTCGACGCAGTCAAAACCTGCCCTGCAACCCTCTCGTGTAGGTGGATAACAAATGACAAAGGGTTCAAATTTAATTTTAGCAATAATATGGAAAAACTTAAAATTGTAGATGATAGCGCACAAGTATAATCAGTGACAGTAAACCATTCCCACATTCTCATCTTAAGCTAAAACGAAGTAAATTATACAAGTGACTCAAATGTGTAAATCACTAATCCTTTGTAAGAATGACTTCAAATATTAATTTTGTGAGAAAGAACATACTAAACATCATTGTCAATAAGCTTATTATCCTACTAATGAAAGTCAAACCAATGAGCACAGTTAGGACCTTTTAAATAAGCTTCCATTTGGTAATCATACTTTTTTTCTTTATAAATCAATTTATAAACTACACAATTCTTAAAATCACATTTTAACCACACATTTTTTCTCTTCAATTTTCAATAATTATTTTTTATCTCAAAATCATAAATAAATCAGTTTATAAACCAAACAATGTTACTAAACAGGGGCTAAAGCTTATTTTTGCAAGTATACAATCAATTTTTCTCCTTTAAACATATATATTTCACATATTTTTCACAATTTATAAAGC
Source organism: Ligustrum vulgare (assembly GCA_963555705.1). Classification (NCBI taxonomy): domain Eukaryota; kingdom Viridiplantae; phylum Streptophyta; class Magnoliopsida; order Lamiales; family Oleaceae; genus Ligustrum; species Ligustrum vulgare. The sequence continues at coordinate 34,521,619 of OY743184.1, read as the reverse complement.
TCATGAATTTTTCATCTTAAGTGCAGATTCTTTTCATTAAGCAACTAAGATGATCAATGTAGCCAGCTTTAGGCCGGTTAACCCAAGTCAATTGATCATAGGCACCAGGTGTTGAAATCTCACGCATGCTTAATTCCTCGGGTCAAATAGGCTCCGAAGAAGAACATGATATATTGAGCTATATTATGATGGGGTATACTTAAGTTTAGGTCTAACAAATTGGTCAATTCATGTTCAAAGTCATCTTACTAACAAGTGACTGTAATCCCAAATCTTACATATGCCCACTTACATGATCACATTGTGTGTAGTGTCTATGGTACATGAATATACCTATAATAAGTACTCCATAGTAATCTAAGCAAGTAATGAAAAATATGTTAAAGCTCATCAATTTCATGTAAACATGGTCACGACAGACAAGTTTAAAAATGTTATACATCATGCTATAGAACCAATCCATTTGACGTAAACATTTTTTTGTTGTTTTCCATTTTTCAATTTTTTTTATATGAAATATGCATGTGCCAAAGCAAGCAAAATAAAGATGCACATATAAGTAAACAAATAAAAACAAACAAATAAATGATGCATGCACCAACCAATTATTTAAGTGATAAGCAAAGGTATGCATCAAGATTATCTAATCAGTAAGATAAACAAGCACTTTTACCTTTAAGAGTACTGTGATCTATTTCAAAATTTTGTAGATTACTTTTTTTCACTTAAAATTGTCTAGTGGAAGAACAATTTTTAGACATCTCTATCACTAATTTGATCACACAATTTACGCTCTGTTTGTCAAGTGTTATATTTAAAAACATGTTTTTTATGTTTTCTAGATAAAATATGTGGTTGAAAAGCGGAGAGAGAAAATATGGGTGGTTAAAAAAGTGATTTGGGGAATTGTGTTGCTTAAAAACACGTTTCTTCAAAGTTTGACAAACAGAGACTTGTTCAGTAATGAATCTCATCTGACCAAAAAAATCCTGATTATTTTTCTATTATAGCTCATGTTTATATGTTTATTCAGGAATGTTGACATATAAGGCGTATGCGTCCTAACTCACCACAATTAAAGCATGTAGATAAACTTAGAACCAATGTTATTTTATGTTGATGTCTATTTATAGGTTGACGGGTCCTACGTTGTCTGGTAGACCTCTATCCTACAAATCTTTTAATTTTAGGTTTTGGGTTAGGAACATGATTAGGACTGTCAGTAGCAAGGATAAAAATGGTATTAGAAGTATTAGCAGTATTCTTTTTAAAACCTACACAACCCTCATTTCCAGTTGGCTTGCTTATTCCTAGAATATTATCTAGCTTGTCAGAATTACTAGAAAAAAACAAGAAATTGAGCATTGGAATACTCTAGTTCGCTCAACAGGTTCTTAACTTGGGTTTCCAACCTCTCGTTCTCAGTAGTCAGCTCACTAGCTTTCTTAGAAGTCTTCTCAATCTCACTTTCTAAAATCCTATTCTTTTCTACAATTGACACGTTCTCAACCTTTAAATTCTCTAATTTTCCAGTTAATTCATGAATTTGTTTCTCTATCTTGACACTATTTAGCTTCTTAAGAATTGATTGATTAATCTTTTTCATGTGGAGAACCTCTTTATATAATTGATTGTAAATCTCTTTCCAATATGAATCAGCATTAAATTAATCATTAGAAGAGTTGTTTTGATCTGTTCCCTCATCTCTCTTATTGTCACGCTTCACTCTCGAAGTAAAAGCTATGTAGTTCAAAACTTTCCTCATGTGTGACTTTTAAAATATCCCAAGTTTCTTTAGTAGTCTCACACATCACGTTTGAATTCTTCAGGGGAGATAGTAATAAAAATAGCATGGATACTGATGTGATCCGATATGGGGATCACCAAGAACACGCGGAAATAAACGCCGGAAAGCTCTAAAATCCAATTAGTAGACGATAGCAATGCAACATCGACCTCACGACGCAAGAACTATGGGTATATTAAACCCAAAACCCGTTACGATACGGAGATAAGAACTACAAAGGGGGAACGCCACAAAGGTTGTCAAATCCTTTGATAAGTTCGAATTTGTTCAACGAGAACAAGAAGAAAATCAAGGGAATATCTCACCTTCAATATCATTAATCTTAAGAATAAAAGTTGTATTTTTACAATGCTGAATGAAGCCTTTAAATAGGCTAACAAAATAAAGCAACCAAAAATAAACTAGAATTAAACCTAAACTAAAACGCCTAAACTAGGTTTTAAATTGCGGCGCTCAGTTACAGCCGTAACTTTTATGTTTACAGCCGTAAGTGACTTACGGTTTAAAAAATAAAACATAGGTTACGGCCGTGACAATTTATTTTACGGCCGTAAGCGACTCTCTGAACAAAAAAATAAAAACTACTAAACTTTATTTACAGCCATGAGGATTTGGTTTACAGCCGTAAGACCTCTCTGCTTAATTTTGCCATAGTAGTGTTACGACCGTAATTTTGGGCTTTACGGTCGTGAATCAGTTGCTGCATTATTTTCTTGTTGTTCCTTGATCCAAATGCATTGTAATAACTTTGGCTCCTCTTCCACTTTGTTATGCAACGTAAATGAGGTTTTTGCACTCGAGCACTCGTCCATCCACGCTTGCATGAATCCTTGCATTGCCTGCTTGATTCTTTTAGCTCTTTGCCTCGTTATTGGTCCTACGGGCACGTGCAATGGATCAACGCTCGTCGAGCCACTCAGGAACTCATCATCATCTCCCTATTGAAAAGGATTCGTCCTCGAATCATCACCTGCATCAAACAGAGAAAGATCAGCAACATTAAAAGAAGCAGACACGTTATACTCACTTGGAAGATCGAGCTTGTATGCATTCTCATTTATCTTTTCAATGATTTGAAAAGGTCCATTGCCTCTTGGCTGCAACTTAGACTTCCTTTGGGTTGGAAATCGCTCCTATCGCAAGTGCACCCACACCCAATCACCTGACTTGAACGTCACTTGCCTCCTACATTTGTTGGCATGAGTCGCATAACGCTCATTTTTCTTTTCAATTTGCCCTTTCACTTTCTCATGAAGTGCCTTCACAAGCTTTGCCTTTTTCGCCCCGTCCAAACTGCTACTTTCATCTACAGGTAAAGGAATTAAATCAAGAGGAGTTAGCGGGTTGAAACCATAAACAACTTCAAAAGGTGAACATGAAGTAGTAGAATGCACATATCGATTATAAGCAAATTCCACAAATGGCAAACATTCCTTCCAACTTTTTAAATTCTTATTTATTATAGTGCACAAAAGTTGGATTAATGTCCTATTAACTACCTCCGTTTGACCATCAGCTTGTAGGTGACATGTAGTAGAAAATAACAATTTAGTACCCATCTTCCCCCACAAGACTTTCCAAAAGTAGCTTAGGAACTTAACATCCCTATCAGACACAATACTCCTAGGTACCCCATGGAGTCCTACAACCTCCCTAAAGAATAGGTTAGCTATGTTTGTTGTGTCATCAGTTTTATTACAAGGAATAAAATGCGCCATTTTGCTAAACCTGTCTACCACCACAAATATCAAGTCTCTACCTTTTTTTGTCCTAGGCAGACCTAACACAAAATCCATAGATATATCTATCCAAGGTTCATTAGGTACGGGAAAAGGTGTATACAAACATTGTGGTAAGACTCTAGACTTAGATTGATTACAAGTTATGCACATTTCACAAATATGGTGAACATCTCTTTTCATTTTAGGCCAATAAAAGTGCTCTTGTAAAGTTTCTAACGTCTTAATAACACCAAAGTGTCCCATTAACCCCCCACCATGAGCCTCACCCATAGAACAATTAGGCACACAAAGTTTACTTTCTCTAAATAAATAGCCATCATGCCTATAAAATTTATCAATTGCACCATTTTCACATGAAGCATAAATGGTAGAAAATTCAGGGTCATCAGTATACATACCTCTTATACATTCAAACCCAAGCAACTTCTCATTTAAAGAGTTTAGAAGTACGTACCTTCGAGAAAGGGCATCTGCTACCACATTTTCCTTACCTTGCTTATAGCGAATGACATGGAAAAGTCTCAATGAATTCCATCCAACGGGCGTGTCTTTTGTTTAGCTTACCTTGTCCTTTGAGGTGTTTTAGTGACTCATGGTCAGTGTGTATGACGAATTCCTTTGGCCACAGATAGTGCTGCCATGTCTCCAAGGCACGGACAAGAGTATAAAGCTCCTTGTCGTAGGTAGGATATTTCAAAACTGCCCGACTCAGCTTTTCACTGAAAAATGCAATCTGCCTTTTTTCCTGCATAAGAATAGCTCCAATCCATATTCCTGATGCATCACATTCAATCTCAAAGGTTTGGTTAAAGTTAGGTAAAGCCAAAACCGGTGCAGAGCATAACCTATCCTTAAGCATTTTCTTGTGCTACCCCCCAATGGAATCCTACACTTTTCTTAACTATCTCTGTGAGTGGTGCTGTAAGTGTGCTAAAGTCTTTAACAAATCTCTTATAAAACCCAGCCAACCCGTGAAAGCTCCTAACCTCTGTAATACTTTTGGGAGTTGGCCATTCTTTAATAGAACGAATTTTCTCCTCATCTACCTCAATCCCATTAGCACTAACAACAAACCCAAGAAAAATTACTTTTTCCATGCAAAAAGTACACTTTTTAAAATTAGCATATAGTTTTTCAGTTTTCAACACTTCCAAAACAGATCTTAAATGTTTAATGTGATCACCTAAGTTCTTACTATATACCAAAATGTCATCAAAGTATACCACAACGAATTTACCAATGTAAGCACGCAAAACATGATTCATTAGCCTCATAAAAGTGTTAGGTGCATTTGAGAGGCCGAATGACATAACCATCCATTCATATAAACCATATTTGATTTTGAAGGCGGTTTTCCATTCATCACCTTCTTTCATATGAATTTGGTGATAACCACTCTTAAGGTCTATTTTGCTAAACATACTAGCACCATAAAGTTCGTCCAGCATGTCATCAAGTCTAGGTATGGGATGGCGATACTTTACCGTAATATTGTTGACTGCTCTACAATCCACGCACATCCTCCAAGTCTCATCCTTTTTGGGTACCAACAGAACTGGTACTGCACATGGGCTCATGCTTTCCCGAACATAGCCCTTTTCCAACAGCTCTTCAACCTGCTTTTGTAGCTCTTTGATCTCTTCGGGATTGCTCCCATAATCTGGCCTGTTTGGGATGACTGCTCCCGGCACAAAGTCAATATAGTGTTCAATCCCACGAATTGGTGGCAACCCACTAGGAATCTCCTCGGGAAATAAATCTGCAAATTCCTGCAAAAGAGACACAGCTAAACTGGGGAGGGAGTGGTTAGCTTCATCAAGTACAAGGAGAGATTCCTTATACATTAGTAAAATCACGGGTTTATTTGTAGAAATAGCTTTGGTGATATCACTCTGTTTTGCGTAGAAGCTCACTTTTGTTTTCTCTCTTTTATTTTTACTGGCACTATTCACACCCTCTCCTTTTTCTGGGATCGTGGTCCCAACTCTCGATTTTTCACACAACTCTCCTTTTTCCGGGATCGTGGTCCCGACCCTCTTCTGTTCACTCAACTCTCCTTTTTCCGGGATTGTGGTCTCGGCCCTCTTTCTCTCTTCCTCACTTTTTAATTTCAATTGGTCTTCATAGACCTCTTGAGGTGACAACGGCATTAGTTTGACATTTTTCCCATCTTTAGTGAAGGTATACCTATTTTTAAAACCATCATGAATAACCTTCCTATCAAATTGCCATGGCCTGCCCAACAAGATGTGCCCCGTATGCATGGGAATCACATCACAAACCACTCTATCTTCATACTTCCCAATCGCCAAATCAACTAACACCTGTTTATTCACCATAATCTCACCCGATTCATTTAACAATTACAGTTTATATGGCCTAGGGTGTTTTAGCATAGGTAGGCATAATTTCTCCACTAGAGTAGTGCTAGCAACGTTCGCACAACTACCACCATCTATTATCAAACTACACACCTTGTTATTCACAAAGCACCTAGTATGAAATATATTTTCTCGTTGCTCACCCGACTCTTCCACCTTAACTTGAGTACTAAGGGCTCTCCTAGTGACAAGTGATTTAACTACTGCATAGTCCCCATCATCATTTTCACTAACATTCTCTAGAGCTGGCATATCCTTATACTCATCCTCCACTTCTTCCTCTTTCTCATCCTCCGAACTTAATACCCCATTACGCACAACCAATATTCGTTTATTTGGACATTGTGAAGAAATATGTCCTAATCCAGAACATTTAAAACAACTAATATCTCTAGTCCTAGAAGTTTGAGAGTCAGAAGCAATTTTACCTTTGTTGGGTGGCTCTACTTTTTCCTTCGGTGCCTCAAATTTATTTTTCTGCACAACCCCATCATTTTTAGAAGTCCCACTCCATGTGGACTTACCAAAAGGATTAGAACTTGTAGAGAATTTTGAATTTCCCTTCCTCTTGAGTTGTCGCCCTACTTTCATGGTCATGTGAAGCATCTCCTCCAAATCGATATAATGCTGCAATTCAATAACATTAGCAATATCTCAATTTAGACCACTTAAAAACCTAGCCATTGTTGCCTTCGGGTCTTCCTCTATATTAGCTCTAATCATGGCAACCTCCATCTCCCTATGGTAATCCTCCACACTCTTACTACATTGGGAAAGGGTTTGTAGTTTTTGGTTGAGATCTCTATAGTAATGTCCAGGCACAAGTCGTTTTCTCATAAGGGCTTCAACTCATCCCAAGTTTCAATAGGCCTCTCCTCATTCCTCCTTTTACTAGTAACCAATTGATCCCACCATACTCTAGCATAATCAGTAAATTCTACGATTGTCAATTTAACCTTTTTAGATTCGGAGTAATTATGACAATCGAAAATCAATTCTACCCTCTTTTCCCATTCAAAATAAACCTCCGGATTACTTTTACCTTGAAACGAGGGAATGGACATTTTTATATTACCAACATGCCCATCTACATCATCCCTACGATCACGCCTATATCCCCTATCACGTCTTTCTCCCCGATCTCGTCTCCTACCCATACTGGCAATAGACAATTCACCACTATCTTCATCACTATCAACAACCTCAACACGTTCATTCCTAGCTCTAAATTGTGGGTTGAAGTCATACCTTAGTGGTCTCCGTAAATTAGGGAAATTGCGCGGTTGTTCCTGACGTGGTTGAACAATTCCCACATCACGTGTCTCCCCCAGATTATTTGCTCTTTCCACATTCACACCGGATTGTGGACCAAATTTTGCTTCCAACTTGGCATCCAACCTCGCCTCCAATTTTGCAAATTGTTCCTCCATCATTGCAAGCATTTTAAAGTCTTGAAGATCATTTTCCATCGACGAAGCTTCCTTCTGTGACATGGTTAGTATTAAAGAAAAGAAAAAATTAAAATAAAGATCCTCACGTATTTTATCGCTCGTGTATCTCTCAACTTGGCTTTTTCCCTATATTAATCTCACCACTCTGCCTTTTTCCTCTCTATTCCATTTTTCCCACATTCTCAAAGAACCCACCAAACTAGTCACGGATTTGGTCCTTGTGGAATAAACCCAAAGTGCAAATAAGGAAAGTTGATGGAAAAATTGGAATTAGGAAGTTTAAGAAGGAAATTATGGAAACAAGATTTCTATTTCAAGAAGAAGTTTTATGGAATCAAGAATAAGGAATTTAATGGAAATAAGGATTGTTGGAAAGATTTGCCAAAGATTATTTTCCAAGAAAAGATTTTTTGAATTATCTTGGAAAAAATTTCTTGATTCTTGTATCAAATCAAAAATTTCCCTTTTTTTTTTTTTTTTTTTTTTTGTAATTTTCGGATTTTTCTTCTTCCTTCCCCTTTTTTTTTTTTGGCAAATCTTGAATTTCTGACGAATTTCAAGAAACAAGAATTGGAATAAATTTTTTTTTTTGAATGAATAAAAACCTGGAAATAAATGAAAAATAACTGAATACTAAATACTTGGATTTAGAGACAGGCTCTGATACCAGATGATGTGATCCGATATGGGGATCAACAAGAACACGAGGAAATAAACGTCGGAAAGCTCTAAAATCCAATTAGTAGACGATAGCAATGCAACCCCGACCTCACGACGTAAGAACATGAGTATATTAAACCCAAAACTCGTTACGATGCGGAGATAAGAACCACAAAGGGGGAACGCCACAAAGGTTGTCAAATCTTTTGATAAGTTCGAATTTGTTCAACGAGAACAAGAAGAAAATTAAGGGAATGTCTCACATTCAATATCATTAATCTTAAGAATAAAAGTTGTATTTTTACAATGCTGAATGAAGTCTTTAAATAGGCTAACAAAATAAAGCAACCAAAAATAAACTAGAATTAGACCTAAACTAAAACGCCTCAAATAGGTTTTAAATTGCGGCGCTCAGTTACGGCCGTAACTTTTATGTTTACGGCCGTAAGTGACTTACGGTTTAAAAAATAAAACATAGGTTACGGCCGTGACAATTTATTTTACGGCCGTAAGCGACTCTCTGAACAAAAAAATAAAAACTACTAAACTTTATTTACGGTCGTGAGGATTTGGTTTACAGCCGTAAGACCTCTTCTGCTTAATTTTGCCATAGTAGTGTTACGGTCGTAATTTTGGGCTTTACGGCCGTGAGTCAGTTGCTGCATAATTTTCTTGTTGTTCCTTGATCCAAATGGATTGTAATAAATTTGGATCCTCTTCCACTTTGTTATGCAACGTAAATGAGGTCTTTGCACTCGAGCACTCGTCCATCCACGCTTACATGAATCTTTGCATTGCCTACTTGATTCTTTTAGCTCTTTGCCTCGTTATTGGTCCTACGGGCACGTGCAACGGGTCAACGCTCGTCGAGCCACTCCGGAACTCATTAGAAACCTTTACCATTCCAATTACAATCAGCTAATTCATCCTTAGTCCAACAAGAAATATCTTTGGGGTTAAGTGCACCATTAACTGTGGTAGATGGGGCTATCCAACCCTTAATAGCACTACGCCAAACATGTTCATCTATAGATTTTAAAAAGACTTTCATCCTAACCTTCTAGTATACGTAATTATTACTGTCAAAATATGGCGGAATGGACAATGAACTACTCATCTAGACAAAGTAAGGCCAGGAAACAATTTTAGGTTTTGATACCATTTGAAATAACCTAAGTCGATCCAAATATACCTAGAGGAGGTGAATATGTAATAAACGTGGAATTCAATTTCAATTACTAATTTTAAACCCTAGATGTTTTTATTGCAATGTTCAATACCAATCCACAAAAGTGAATATGAGAAAATAATAAATAATACAAAGATTAGTAACGACGGAAAAAACTCTTGCACAACAATTCAAGAGAAACAACCTCCTGGCAAATGTGTCATTAATGAATCCACTAGGAAAAATTTTACGTACAACAATTTGTTCAGACACACTAACACTTAGTTGACTTTGACCCCAATTTTGTAAATCACTAAAGTCCCTCTTCAGTTGTGCTTCTCGCACCTTCCAGCAACTCTAAACTCCTCTCTGTGTGATTTCCAATAAAGCAATCGTTCTTCACCAACTAGATCTTCAACTGCTCATTCCCAACTTCAGATCTCTGATTTATTGGTAAATGAATTAATGTTTAGTGTTTTAGGATTGTGGACTATGACAATCTTGGCTCAATAATCAAAAGGAAATTTGATTGAATGTATGGAGAATTAAAAGATGTATGTAGATCATAATTCAATGTTCTCTCGAGATGAAAATCATATTCAATCACATAAAAACATAATGGGGTCTGATATATATATATAGTAGTGTAGATGTAGAAGTTTTGGGGTTGAGAGCGGACAATTTTTGTACATGAACTGCTCGAGCGTAACTCGAGCGGTATTCGAGCGGCTTGGATAATGAGAAACACGCTCGTGCGTGAGTCGAGCATCCTTTTCCTTGTTCAAATATTATCCTTCTTCGACCTAGATACCCAACTTTGACTTTTTGATTTTATTTTGACTCCTATAACAGCAAGGTTATTTTTGTACGCGAAATTGTCAATACTAAAATTAAACCTAACAGTCTAAAAACGCAATAAACCAAAAATTGATAGATCAATCTTTCTTCTAAATAAAGCTCAACTTAGTTCTACACAAGTTTGTGAAATGTCGCTTGTTCACTGGTTTATTTAATAGTATTGATTTATTTTTATAAGTATAGTATTGCTTCTCTGTTGTGGTTTGTTGATTGATTGTGGTATCTAATTTCTTTCAATTTATGCGTGTGATTATGTTCTAGACTCTTTGCTTAATAGAATGGATACTTGGACTTTTGCTTATTAGGGTATTTCAACAAAATATTGATTACTCCTTTCAGTTCTTTTTTAATTAATTACTCAAAACTCCCTTTGATTGAAAGAAGAAGATTTCATGAAAACGCGTGATCGGTGTTAATTATAGTGTCCACTTTTGGAGAAGTTTATTAATCATCATTTAGGGCTCCGAAAACTTATTCTTCAATTTCTTGGTATTTTTAATTTACTAAGTTAAACAATTTGGAATTTAATTCTGCGAGTTATGGAATATTTCTGAATACTAGGGATTTTTTATTCCATCATTATCTAGATTTCAATCTTTAGGTCTTAGTCATTAATTCAAGTAAAAAATTCATGAAATATTTTCTCTCTTCTTGGCATTCTTGAGTGAATCCACAAGTTTTAGTTAGTTTTCATGTGAGATTTTATTTTTTCTATAAGCTTTCGCTACGTTACACTTGGAGATTTTGCCCAAGGTCACTGCAAGAAAATCACTGAACAGAGATGACAAAAGTCGTCTCTGTTTTGAAATAGAGACGACAAGGCCGTCTCCATTTATCGTCTATGTATACCCGTTGTTGTTGGTCATTAGAGACGACATTTAGTCGTCTCTAAGTTTAGTCGTCTCTAATGCGTAGAGACGACATTTGTGTCGTCTCTGATACTCCACTTTCTAGAGATGACAAATGTCGTCTCTTAGAGTCAGAGACGACAATATGTCATCTCTATCCATTTGGGACAATAATGTCATATCTGTATCAATAAATGTTGTCTCTGTTTATTTAATATATAGACAACATTGTCGTCTCAAATGATTAAAAATTAATTGATTTTTTTTAAATGCGACCACTATATTTTTTTAATTATTCAATTTTTTAAATTAATATAATTCTAATAAATTAACATTTTTTAATCATTCTATTGTAAAAAAATTTATTGTAACAACCAAAAATAATATTTTTCATTTACTAATTAGTATTGAAATATTGTTAATATTAACAAATATCAAAAAATTAATTAACGAATTAATAATAAAAAAAATAGAAGCACGTATTAAATAACAAAATCTGCATTTATACAAAAAGTCATAACAAAAACCCCTAAGAATCTAAGTCGTCGTCGTCATCGTTCTCGTAATATTCGATGTTGTAGTCGTCGTCGTCGTCCCCGTCCCAAGCCACCTGAGTCGAGGATCCAACACCACATGCTGTGGTCATGGCTGACCCGGATATCTTTTCTAATATCTGTGCCAACACTGCATTAACTCGAACAATCTCGGACTTTGTCTCAGCCATCGCAGCAGACTAGGTCTCCATTCTCTGCTCGAGCTTCGGCATATACGCTGACTCTCCAATAATGGGTGAAGTTGTTGTCGACGATGCCGAACTCGAGACGCTGGGGACCGTCTGACCAACTCTATGAATGTGGCCCCACCTATCTCCAAGCACCTCCCGGACGAAATTGTGCTCGTCGAATTGTGTCCTCGATAAGCTGGACTGATGTGTATGCGTCTCCTTCGTCTGGAGCATTTTGCACTGAATATTCAAAAAATGAAATGAAAAGGTCAAAGTGAAAATTTAAAATTGTATCAAACTTAAAAAAAAAAATGTTCAGGATTAAATAATACTTACATGTTGACGCTCGGCCTGCTTGCTGACCCAGACTTCCCCTTAGTCGGTTTGTCGTGTATGCACGGACTTCCACGTATCCAAAATAGAAGGTCGTTATTGTGTAACAGGATCCCTCTACAAAAAATTAAAAAAAAATAAAAAAAAATCAATAACTAGTAAATAATAATAACGATAAATAAACCTAGATGCGTTAACTATTTTTTACCTTATATGCGAAACTAATTCATATTAATATCGATTTAAATTGGACTTAAATTAACTACTAATGAAATGTAAATGACTTTATCAAAAACTAAATCCAATCAATTTACTACTTACGTAGGCGTGACGTGTTGCTACGATACTTTTGGACCCCTGCAAACTTTTGTAAGGGAGTTTAGCCCGACTGGCTGCGTTCCTTTGTGATGCAGCTTGAAAAACATAAAGTAATAAATTAAATATGAAAATAATTATAAATTAATAAATGAAATATAAATCATTAATTTTACCTTGAAGGATGCACTCTCGAACAAGTCCGCGCAGTTACCCCACTCGATCATGTCAATGTCTTCAAAGGGTTTTGTGCGACCATGTATTTTATAGTGTTTGTGAGCCTTACCCTTGTACTCTTTGTAGCGCTCAGAAGCGCTCTTGTCAATACCCTTATCAACCCAAGGACATTTCTTTTGTGAAATATTGCCTTTGGTGTTGAAATATTTCTGTGAAAAAAATATTAGATTTCAACGTTTAATGAAAATTATATAATTTAAATATGATGAAACTTTAAAACAATGTAAAATCTCGTACCTCAACATCGATGCAAACACGATCCTTTAGATGTTTTGGAACCTTGCTCCATGTTGTGTACTTGGGAACTATGAATTGATGTACCGTCGTTCCCAGGAAGCGGATAAACTCTGGCTCATTCGGACCAATAGGACGAATCGTCCTCTCTATATCCAAGTCAAAGTCAATTGAGCTGTTGCATTACATCTGTACAGCTAAATTTTCGAGGAGGCTTACTAGTTTCGACTTTTCCATTGAAATCATGACTTCTGCGCTACCGATGAGTAGTTCCAAAAAAACGTCAATGTCCCACATAAGCTGTTTTCCCCAATATGCGTTCAGAAGGCGTGTCAACATTGCAAATTAGACATACTCCATAACCCTGTCCACTCCACCCAGAAAGACTACTTCTTGCCGAAAAATCACTGACGGTCCACAATAGTGCTGCACACATTCTAAAAATTTCATTATTATTTCCTGTGTCGCGTAGGTCAAAACCTATATACCATTGTTCCTTCAGCTCATCAACTAGTGGACGTAGAAAAACATCCATGTCTTTCCCTAGTGATCGCGGGCTAGGTATTAATAGAGTGAGCATCAGATTTTCTTCCATCATGCACAACCACGAAGGTAGGTTATAGATACATAAAACCACTGGCCACATGCTGTAGGACTGACTCAAGTTTCCAAACGGATTAAAGCAATCAGCAACGAGACCCAATCGAACGTTTCGAATTTCACATGCAAAATCAGGGTGTGCTTTGTGAAAATCCTTCCAAGCCTGTCCATCAACCGGATGCCCCATTTCATCTTCGTCCATCGAACGTCTAGTAATATACCACCTCATATTTTTTGCAGTGTGTGTAGTAGTGAACAGACGCTTAAGCTTGGGAGCCAGCGAAAAATAACGTAACACCTTATGCGGGACATTCAGACCAGACGGCTTCCCTACCACTTAAGACCATCGACTTTCAGAGCGTATTGGACAGATCTGTTTATCGGCATTCTCCTTCCAAAATAGTGCACAGTTGTTCTTGCAGACGTGAATTGATTCATAGCCAAGCCCTAACTTCCTCATTAACTTCTTAGCTTCGTAATGTGAATTCACAAGATTTAAATTGGGAAATGCCAACTTCAACAATTTAAGCAGGTCATCAAACGACTTTTTGGTCCACTTATTCATCACTTTAATATGCATCAACTTAGCCAAAAAATTCAATGACGAGAATGAAGAGACACCTGGATGCAACTATGATTGCAATGCTTCAAACAAGTCGGCATACTCAACGTTAGCTCCTGCCTCCATCGGTTATCCCCCACCACGTCGTGCAGAATGTCTGTCATCTCATCTCTTGAAAATATCGGCTCATCCTGCGCCTGTGTGTCTATGGGCACTTCCATCGGTTCTCCATGATGGATCAATCTTTCGTAATGTTCTAAAAAATCATATCGAAATATGTGGTCATCTACAACACTTACTAATTGTTTTGCTCTGTTTAAACAATTTTTGCATGGACAAGAAATCATACCCCTATCATTTGCCAATGGCATGGCCATTCTTATAAATGCTGCAACTCCGTTTGCAAATTTGATGGACTTGCCCCGTATTCTGTTCAGTTTTATCCAACTCTTGTCCATATTTATCTGTACTTCGTTTTCACTGTTAAAAAAAATACATATAACTGAAATGTTTGAGTGATGTGAACATGTGCTAACCCTTTATTGCTCCAATACTAAAAATTCATGGTACGGGTCCTAACTATTCAACAATGGCTCGCGAGTATCGAGTTGTATCATTTTTTTTTCCTGTTACTACTTGTATGTCATGCATATATTCCGCCAGCATCTCCCTACTATTCTCCTAAGTGCTAGCATTACGTTAAACGTAGTCCATACTAGGAGAATATTTTAGGAGACGCCACTCAATCTACACGTGAATAATGAAGTAGTTGCAGGAAAAAAATATTGAATTACACAACTCGTAACTCACTAATCAATATCAAACTGTCCAATAATGTGACAATTTAAAGATTAGTTTATAAACATAAAACATTCATAAATTAGGACGTGTGTGCTTAATAAACTAATCTTCAAACGGTATTCTAAGTTTAATGCAAGTGCAATTAAGTGTAAAAAAACGTTAACAAGAAATTAAAATTAAATAAAAATAACTCACCAATACGGTAAAATTTTCACTTTTCAACTTCGTCAAGCAACAACTTTAAATTCCAAGAACAACGTAGACAGTAGTAACTGGCATAAAAGAGGACGAAAAATATTATTAATCAATCGTTTAAAAACTCTATAAAATACAGAAACTTTAGAGTAAATATCTTACCAAAATCACGTGAAACATTTTGATTGAAAGTGTTCACAAATCATTTCTAAGTTGAGATGAAGTAAATTAGAGAGGAAAAGCTAAGCAAAATGTAAAACTTAACATGAAAATAGAAGAAAACCGTTTGTCATAACATTTATATCCAAATGCAATAGAGACGACATTTTGTCGTCGCTAATGCCTTGGCAGGGAATTTTCCTGTTTTTTGGCTTACAATTACAGACAACAAGACATACATGTCGTCTCTATTTGTTAGTATTAGAGACGACATATGCCTTCTCTAATACGCGAGTATAGAGACGACAATATTGTCATCTTTCTTTCCTAGGGAAATAAAGACGATAATTTTTCGTCTCTAATTCGAGAGATATAGAGACGACATATGTCGTCTCTAATACTAACCAATAGAGACTACATGTAAGTCGTCTCTAATATTAGGGAGATTGTCATCTCTATTTCCCTCAGAGTTAGAGACGAGTATTTGTCGTCTCTATTTCCCAGGAAATAGGGACGACAAATACTCGTCTCTATTTGTCGTCACAAATTGTCTACCAGTTGCAACGAAAAAATTGTCGTCGCAAAAAATTGAGGTATTAGAGACGACAACATGTGTCGTCGCTAATTTTCGTCTTATTCGATCATTTTTTTTTGTAGTGGGTGCTAAGGCACCAAAATGGAATGAGTGTCTCTTCACATAAGCTTATGCGTTCATTTCTGTTAGAGATGAAATTCAATACTTGAATTAGTAGTATAATACAAAGGATTTATTGACATTTTTTCAATTTTGTAGGTGGATGAAAGCCAATATTCTTACCTGAACCATCAACTCAGGGGATAATCCTAGGCTACAATATTCCACTTAAATCTCCAAATCTTATGTGAAAAGTCCGATACCCAACACAACATATGAAATTTAATCGATGATTTTAATCCATCAATAGGGAACTACCACCTTGCAACAAGAGGTTCAATTAATTGGTTTTTTGAGTCTCTTGTTGGCTGTTGCAAGGAGACATTCTCCCATTAGATTAAGTTTCTGTACTAGTTAAATTTTTACTAATTAAGAGCTTGTTTGGTAAAATGATTTATTTCATCTCAACTTTTCAAATTTAATCACAATCATCCATTCTTAATCAAGTTCACTGTTTTTTTACTTTTCAAACATTTTTAAATCACACATTCATCAAAAAACTATAAAAACTTCTAAAAATGACATTACAAAATAGGTTCTAAGATTAAAAATTAAAAATAATTTATTTAAGCATATTAAGCTCACAATACAATTTAAGGTCAAGATAACAAATAATTTATGGTCATAATCACAAATCAAATCTTGCATGTGACAAGTTATCAATTTTATAGATTACGACTAATTTCTCGGTCCCTAATAAATAAATAAGGGTTAGAATTTAATTATTAGGTCATAAAATAAATTTTATAGGTCACTTCTTTCTCAGTCACAAATTAAGAAAATAATAAATCAAAACTTATTTTTCGGTACAATTTACAAATTACCTTAGGTCGCGACTTATTTCATTTCGTAAATCTCAAATTTTATAGGTTTTGTTGTAAATATTTTCTTGTATTGATGAATGACAATTATATCTCTGTAACCCTATATATTATTATTTTGTATATCTCTATTCTCCTTATATATATATGGGGCTTTAGTTCATAATGAAACACATAAGTTTATTGATCTTTTTATTTATTCTCTTTTCTCTTTAGTTAATAATACGTTATTAGCACGACACGAATTTCTCCCAAATTGAGTTAGAAAAAAAAATATATCTGAAATCTCATATATAAAAATATGAATTAGAAGGTAATACAATGTGCGTCGAAATGAATTTGGTGGCATATGATTTTCAAATTTTCGAAATTCAACAGAATTATTCAAAACTTTTCAATTCGTTGAGTTTTTTGAGTTCGGTTGCAGTTTGCAACTACGAATTTTTTATTCCGTTCCCAATGGTCAATCCAACCCAATACTCTATGAGTCTATACTCTAGTGTGTACGCGTTATTCCTTCCAATTACAAGTTTTGACTGAATACATATTCCAACCACGCCTATAACTGTACACAATTTATTGCCCCAACTTTAGCCTCCGTTTGGCAAATAGATTTTTAAACATGTTTTTTTCTATACAATTCTCCAAATCACTTTTTAACCACACATATTTTCTCTCTTTATTTTTCAACCATACATTTTACCTAGAAAACATAAAAAGACATGTTTTTAAACAAAAATTTTTAACAAACAGAGGCGATCAGTGGGGTCCTATTGATGTGGTGTAGGCTAGAAATCTTTTTTTTTTTTTTTTTTTTTTTGTAAGGTTAATCACGCCGCTCCTAGACACGCCTATGTTGCCGTACATTTAATTGATATTAGAATTAACTAACATTTTTTTCATTGATATTAGAATTAACTAACATTTTTTTCGTGTGATGCATGAATTTTCTATTCATAATAATGATTTAGAATTTATGAAAATATATTGATTATACAATCATATCGAATAAAAAATATAGTATAAATAATATTTTATTACAAAATATTATCGAAATTAAAATTTTAAAAAAGACAAAACTAATCAAAATTGAAAAGAAACATACCCACACGTTTTAAAATTTGACGCTTAATTAATTTTTTTGTAATTAAATTTGTTTTAATTTTATTTGTATTTATCACCAATTTTCTTTTTTATGTATTTGAATTTTTTATTAAGTTGAATTTTTAATGTATTGATTACATATATTTTTATTAAAACTACAAGATATATATACGTATATATATTTTGTGTGTGATTTTTTGAATTGAAAATAAATGTTGCACGGTACTCATAATGTTTAATGCTTTTTTCTTTTGCTTGTTTTTGACAAGAAAGTTTTCCGATTTAGAAAGTTAAATTGCGCTGGAAAGTGTTTAAGTAAAATGGTGACGATTATCCTATTATTATATATGCATAGATAGATTGATAATTTATTATGTTGTTGCTTCTGAAATAGCACAACAATGTAATTGGAATATTAATTATGGAATTAACTATGGCTAAATATATTATCACCACATTTTTTGTGTAACACGCCACATTTTAACTACACCCAATTGAAAACTAATTTTTATAAATACACCAACACTATTTTACCAATATATCATTAATTATATATATGCCCAAAATATTTGTGCACCACGTTCCCTTTTTCTCATCAGTAGGGACCTGTCGGAGGTTGGAGAAGGTGGAGATCAACTGGAGACTTTCAAATCACCATTTTCGTCCAGTAAAAGATTTTTTGACCTTCTTGTACTGCCTGACTTACCGCCCGGTGTACTACCCTCTCGTGGTGGTGGAGCCGTTTCCTGCTGAGAAATAGGAGACGCCTTGGGGCTTGGGGGTGGCGGAGGAACTGCCGATGGGGTGGAGGCGGAGGCGGAGGCGGAGGCGAAGACAAACTTTGATGATTCCTTTTAATTGTAGATAGATGAAAATACCCATCTTATAGAAACTCCTGCCATCGTGTAATTACAAATCCCCATTTTTTTTTTTATTTGATTCTTTACCCAAATTACAGAAACAAAAATGGGTATGGAGGCAGGGTTCTCTAAGCTGCAGGGGAGAGGATTTTGAGTACTATATGCAAATTTATTCAATCATTTTAGGATGCAATTCTAAGAATCACAGAAGAAAAGGCTGAGGGAGCAAGGCGTGGGCATGGTGCGCAGCTTAAGAATTGCAGAAGAAAAGGTAGAGGGAGCTGGGCGGGGTGTGGATGAAACTTAAATAGTTATTTATGTCATTTCATTTATGCCCAATTTTGTAAATTAAAAAATTACTTAAATTTGTAGTGTAACAAATAAATTTTTTTGTTCCTGAAGTAATACAACATTATAATTAATATTCCAGAATAATATTACTTGCTCCTGAAGGGTACAAATTATAATTTTCAATATTTCAGAAGAATATTGACCTATTATTCTTAAAGAATGATAATTTTAGAACTATAATTATTTCAGAAGAATAATTTATTTTTCCTCCTAAAGTAGCACAATAAATAATTAATATTCAAGAAGACTATTGATTATTGTTATAATGAATGAGCTTTGAATCAACATTCTCGAAGAATATTACGTTGTTACCATGTTAATATTCTAGAAGAATATTATTTTATTACTCATATTATAAATATTTCATTCTTGTTCTCAAGAAAATGCTGATTTTTGAATTTATTAATAATTCAGGAGATTATTACGATGTAGAATAATATTTTATTATGATAATTTCTGAAAAATCATAATTTTATCTCACATTAAATATTCTAATGGAATATAATTTGCTCTCGATGAGCCCAATATTATGAGATATGTTTGATATTCTGATATAATATTTTTTTGTTACTTCTGAAAAATAACAACTTTATTTTATGATAAGTTTTTAAATTTATTATGTTACTTATTCATGAATAACATAGTTTGTTAGATCAAATATATTGTTGCTCCTGAACTAGCACAACAATATAATTAATATTCCAGAAGTAACACAACACTAAATTTATTTTCTTTCTGTTTATAAATCTCTTAGCAAATTATAATAGAAGAAAAATAATTTTTCCTTCAACCAAATAAAGACAAGAAATTCTAGGCAAAATAATTTACAAGGAAAAGTTTATTTTCTGCTCAAAGCAAATGTCAGTATTCTTTTAGCTTTTAATTTTCATAGAAAGCAGTATAGTTATTCGATCTTATCATATCGTTTTGATTATACCAACTTATAATAAACATTTGTTTGAATGTATACTTTACGCTCAATAATATAGTAGAATATTGTATCATTATTCTAGAAAATGAACATTCTAAATCAATATTCCAAAAGAAAATTGATCTAAATTAATATTCCAACAGAATATTACAGCTTTAGAAATATCTCATTTGAGTTATTTAACGAGATATTCCAGAATAATATTTGGTTTTTGCTCTTGAAGAAGTAAAATCTTATTTCACATTGAATATTCAAGTTTAATATGTTTATTTAATTTAATTAATATGTTGTTGCTCCCAAAGAAACACAATAATTATAAAATAATGTTATATGCTCTTGAAGAGTATGATATTACAATTTCAATATTTCAGAAGAATATTGATATATTGATTTTGAATGAGCAATAAAAATGTGCTTTCGAAGTAGTACATGTTTCGGAGAATAAATTATTTTGAGTTCATGTTATCCCTGAAGGAAAATATATAACCAATGTTATAAGAATATTGATTATTTTGACTATTTGAATGATATATCATTATATAATATTTAATCATATTATTTGAACTTAAATAATTGAATTATATCTTATAGTGAACCAGATGTTCAATTTGATTTTATTATATGGCATTAACAATTAGACCATCACTGGATCAATAATGATGCAAAATTAAAATGGATACTCAATGAAGAACTAGAAGATTTTTCAATTCAATCTTATATGATGCTTGTTCTCTTTCATGAAATTTTTTTATTAACCATCACTGGCTGAAATAGTGATTAAATTCCCTATATTTCTGAAAATTAATTGGGGTGATAAATGGGTTCTCATCATCCTCCACGATAATCATCTAAATATTATGTGTCTAATAGATTTGATACATATACGAGATGATTGCATGGTGTTCGCAACCTAAAGTTTGCGAAATTACTGCTCAAGTTTTAAATTATGAGCATAATTTTCAGATTATATAATCAAGATTGTGTCTTGTTAATGCTAGTGGATATAAATCTCAACAAGTGTTAGTTGAGATGTTAGTAAATGGTTTAATATCATTGCTTGTTAAACACCTCCAATTAATTTAATTGAGAACAAAGTACTTCCTTTTTTGTTTAGGGAATTCTATAATGTTTCATATCAACATCATAGTTCTCCCTGTTATAATTGGCATATGGTTAGAACCTAATTTTTTCATCTAATTTTTGATAGTACAATTGATCCAACGCAATGCACTGAAATGAAAAATAAAGAATATTAAGAATAAATGTGTGGTTTGAACGTATATCTCAAATGAGTGATATTTTATAATGCCATGAAAATGATTGTCGATTTGATTGTACAATTTTCTCAGCATTAGAGAGGAAAAAATCATACAAATGCTTCACATTATGTTATATATATCCTCGCAATTGATAATATAAACCAAAAGTTCAAATGCTCTATTTCATATTGATGTATGGCACGTCTGAGCGTAGTGATTCCTGATTCGAATAAAGATCCCTAAATAAATAAAAATAGAGCAAATTATTATGATGGTCTTATTGAAGAGACATATACTCGTGAGAGGGGATTAATTGACATAATTAATTATAAATCTGCAGAAGAAGTTCAAGTACTTGAAATATTGATAAAATTTAAATCTCTATAGATATGTCATTGTGGGGGAAAGAAATCGAATTGAAATGATAATTATGTCAACACACTTTATAAGAGAAATGTTCTAGTGCAGGCCATCCAGTGCACCATAAAATTTCTGCACTTTATTGTGCTGGACATGCATCATATTGTGCACGTCCACGTGCACCATAAAATTTCTGCACTTTATAAAACATTTTTGCAAAAGTAAACTACGAAACTTGCCGCATCATAATATGAACGATAGCGAGGGTAATAAAAGAAAATATGTCGAAGAAAATCGACTTAAAAATAGTTGGCAAAAGTATGCTTCCAGACTAAATTGAACTTAGTACAAAACCTGAAATTTTGGGACCTGAAGTCCAAATACTAAAAATTGTAAAGTCAGTAAAATACCTATAGGTATTTGCAAATAGAAAACAATAGTAGATAGCAATGTTCAAAAAATCGCAGTTCGACCCGAAAAATGTAACGAGTTAAGAGTCAGAAGGTCGAACCAGTTTTAATTTCAAAAATTTCAAAAAAAAAAAAAAATTATTTTATAAACAAATCAATATTTACTCATTTATAGTAAAATCATACACAAAAATATATTTTTTACATAAAAACTAAATAGTAATACACAAAAAATATAAAATATATAACAATATTCTTAAACTTAAATTTACTAATTCAAAGAAAAAGAGATTTATGATTGTTAATTTATTATACAATAATTTATTTCAAAATATTTTAACCTATAAAAAATAAGAAAAACAATATTTAAATAACTTATTTAAGAGAGGAAATAAAAAACAAATAAAAATAATTAAAAAAACAAAACAAAACAACTAAGAAAAAGAGAAGGGAAAAGAGGAAAAGTGGCTTATTAAAACAAAAAATTCAAAGGAAAAAAAATTAATAATAAAAAATAAAAAATAAAGGGAGGGGAGGGAAGGCTCAAGAGCCTTTATACTAAAAAATAACCATTGATTTGGGGGCGGCACAATGAAGTTCAGATCTTTTTTTTTTTTTTTTAATTTTAGATTTAGAATAATATTTAAAAAAAAACATAGTTGAATCGGTTTTTCTATTTTTAAAACTCGGACCGGGTCGAACGGCTTGCGGTTTAACCGCAAAAAAATTCGGTTCCTGGTTCGGTTTTTAAAGATGCGGTTTTTTAGGCTTGATCGGACCGGTTTCTGGACCGGTTCACTATTTTTCAGTAGAATTGGTTGGTCCGATCTGATTTTGTAAACATTGATGTATAGTTGTAATATACGAATTATTATGCAACAAATATTTCAAAGATCTGACACTGCATATGAAACGATATTAAGAAGATGTAATATTTTATTTTTCTGATAATATATAATAAGTGTCTATAATATATGATTATTAGCAACGTAAATACTAAAAGATGATTGACTCTGATTACTAGTTTGCATTCTTTAATGTACCAAAAAGTGAAATCAAAATATATAATGATCAACTTGGTACATTGTGAGTATTCTTTAAAGTACCAATGAGTGAGATTAAAAAGGGTAATCAATACCTCGATACTTTGGTAATGTGGGACGAAGCTGTGCACAACCACCATCAAGCCGCACACCACCACCACCACCACCACGACTACGATGCAGCACACCACCACTCCGCAAAACACCACCATGCCGCACACCATTATTACACATCGTATAGACCATCGCTCCACACAGCATCGCACTACGCCGTGAGCGCACACCACGCCACACCACCAACGTTCTTCGCGTAGCTGCACCACCATAGCACCGTATCGTGCACACACACCACAGAGACAACACCACACCATCAACGTTCTTCATGCAGAACCGCACGAGGCGGAGAGATTTGAGTACCGCCATCGCCTAAGACGTGGATCGGAGTTGAAGAGAGATTGAAAAGAGAGAGGATTTGATATTAAGGAAATTAGGGTTTGAGGAATGTGTGGGGTATGGTTGGATAGGTTTAATTTATTATTATTATTATTTAAAAACTCGAATTAACACCTGATTTGTAAGAAGAAGAAAAATATATCTATACTTGATTTTTAAAATTGAAACTTAATATGAAGGGTTGCATGTAATTTCCCATATTTAAATATAGTTGCAAGTCTTAATGGCTTTAGATAATCTTTATTGTAATAAATTTATTTGAGAAGTTTCTTTCAAAGATTATCTCTTTCTTAACATTCGTAAAACAAATCAACAAATTTCGCGCGAAATTTTATTCTTTTTCTAAGTTTTAGAATAATTTTTGTTTGAGCATCATTCAAAATTTTCTTAGTTTTAGAATACTCTTATTTTAAATATCATTATAAAAATATCAGACTGTCCAATATTCAACCAATTAGTAATGCAAAATTTCATACTCTTCATAAAAGAGAGAACTCCATTAAAACTAAAAATCTAAAGATGCGAAAAAAAAGAAAAAAAAAGGAGGATTTTATCTTTTGGAATAATGCTAAAGAGACCGAAAATTTGGACCGAATTAATGTGAACTATTAATTTTGATATTGATGTAATGGATAAATAAGTGGATGATTGTTATGTGTATGAGTGTGCAATTTTCAATTGAAATTTATATGTAGCACCATTGTATATTTTGTTCCAGCTTCTAACCAAAAGATGGTTATAGACTTTTGCAGGCTTTGAGCAGTAAGGCTAGGCCAGGTGGTCAATCATACCCACTTCTCAAGTTGCCAACTTTGCATGAAGCCATCAACCCAAAGACAAATACCAACATATATAAACATAAAAGGACGTTCGGAGACCTTTGTTCACTCCAAAACATTCCTTTATCCTTTGAATTGCCGTAAAAGGGAAACTTCTCACAAAGGATCACCTTTTACATCTTAATATTGACGGAAATTTTGTATTTTACGGAAACTTCTCACAAGAGGATTGCTCTTGCTTGAACCATTTATCATCTATGGACAACGAGAAATCAAAGAATTTTTTAGGGTCTTATTCCGCAGCCAGATACTATCATTTCTCGAATCAAAACACATGTATACAAGAATATGTTTTCATTGTATCCTAATATTTTGAATCAGTATGAGAATTTAGCTGTTGCTATGTAAAATATCTTTTGCATCTTGTATAGCGTGACTACTTTTGTAAGTCTCACCCGGGTATGATCGACTTATTTGTACATTTTTTTGATCTATAAAATTATACTTTACCGATAAAAAAATATATATTTATATATATTTTTGCCTCTCTTGGCAAACTAAAAAACAATATATTTTTAAAGAATACAATTTTTCAAATCACTTTTTTATCACGCACATTTTAACTCTCTACTTTTCAACCACATATTTGCCTCGAAAAAAAATTTAAATACAAAACTTTTAACAACATTTGAGAAATTATAAACATATTATTGAGCCTTCGTAAACTTATTTATAAATAATACATTTCTTCAAATCACTTTTTTATCACTAACGTTATTTCAAAAAAAAAAATTAATCATATATTTTACTTCGAAAACATCTCATGTGAATAGATATAAATGAATTCATTGAAATGTACGGGAGAAAGTGCAATTTTATATTTTAAAATCATGAATATTTAATTTATAAATTTTAACAAACATTTATTACTTTGTATGAGTTTAATCACACATTGGTCAAGAGTTTTTCTATCCCCCGCGATTTGCGCCATTACAGAAAGCCTACTCCCTCAGTCACTGTGACACTGTAATCCCTAATTGACCTCAAGTCAATCAACCAAAATGATTTTTATAATTCCTGCGCTGACATGCCCGTACTTGAGGGCAGGCGTAGGCAAAACATGCAATCAATTTTTTATTTTTTTTTTGAAAGTGCAATTGTTTTGGGCCTCAAAACATCGAGGGCCAACGTTGATGTGTATTTTTTTAAGGATTAAGGCCATTTATACCAATTTGTTAGGAGTGAGCACGATTTGATTTTGACGATTTGTAACAAAATCTCAAATTTCATTTCCTAAATCAAATCAAATGAAATCAAATCATTTTTTACGATTTGTAATCCATAAATTAGTGGTCTCAAACCAAGACACATTCTTATACGATATTGCAAGAATGAATAAAAGATTAATTAACCAATAGCAACAATCAAAGATTTCACAATCGATACACAACATTGAGTGAATGATCAACACCAACTTTGTAGTCTATAACTAAGAAATACACACCGATCATTACGTAAATTACATCAAAATGTGTTCTTGAATTTTTTTCGAGATACAACTCACATTGGTAAGGGGATTACTCCGACATGTTGCAATTAGAAAGGAAATTTACTTGTTCAGAACCATTCACATAAATAAAAGATAACACAATGTGCTACTGCAAAAGTTTTATTCTCTTCAATATGCTATAAATATGTATCCTAATGATTTTTCTTCTAATTTGTTTATAAAGTTCTTTAATGGAAACTACATGTTTCATTCCAACTTTTCTATAGAATTCAATAATTCTAGTTGGGAATGGGTTGTACTAATTATAGGAGGGATCAAACAGACATAGATTAAGCCTTTGTTCGACGACAGGTGAGTGGATGATAAACATTTTTTTTTCAAATCTCGAGGTAAATAAATGGTTAAAAATTGGAGAGAGAAAAGATGTGTTGTTAAAAAGTTGTATTGAAAATTGGAATGATTATAAGCAAAAAAAGAAAGCAAAGTATCCGAACAGGTTGTAAAACATAACTTTGTTCCTAAAAAAAGTATCACATTTTTTACAATTGACAGAGGCTAATAATATTTCAAGAACACGTCTAAATTTAGATAAAATTTATTATATAACTCATTGCTATTGGAAAAAAATCAAACAAACACTCAAAATGACTTAAAAATTTCAATAACAATCTGAATTTTGATAAGCTATTCCTACACACTTTTTTTATTTTTTATAATTTGTTTAAAATTTGACGGGTTGCAGTTTGAAACCAACCAAACTATGGTAAAATAATAATTTCAAAAAAATAACAATAATTAAAATTAAATTGAAAGGAAAAATACAAAACATTATTTATTTGGTGCGATATTTGAAGGTTTTTTGTTGGAAATGAGTTATAAGGATACAATAAGAGAAACTGTATTTTAGTGTAAAGTTAACTGCATTTTAGAGTTTTGAGTTGGGATAGCCTAAGTATTGTTGTTCGGTAACACTGTAGCAATCCTAAATTGATTCAGCAAGTGTTTGGTAAACAAAATAAATTGATTTATAAATCAGTTTATAAACTACACAATTTTTCAAACCAGTTTTTGATCACACATATTTTCTCTCTCCAATTTTTAACCGTTATTTTTTATCTCAAAATCATAAAAAGATCAGTTCGTAAACCACACAGTGTTACCATATTTTTCGCGGTAAAATGTAATTAAAAAGTGAAGAAAGAAAATATGTAATTAAAAATGATTTGGGAAAATATGTTATTTATAAATTGATTTATAAATAGTAATGATTAAGTTAAAGAAGAGAGGCATGACTACAAACTTTTAAATTTGAAATATATTTAATCAGGTCAATTATAATATATTATAAAAATACCAAAATTAATTATAAAAATCATGTATATTACAAATTTAAAATTTTCACATTGTAAATTTTTTTTAAAGTTTTTGAATTATAATTTATTACATGAGTATAAATTTTAATTTATTATAAACACCCTGCCACCAAAGTCGGACCTGTGTTTTTTGAAGCCAGAGACAAACAATGTGTTCTATAAAAAAAATGGGCCGATTTCGTTTGCGGTGAACCGTGAACCTTACGGGATTGTTTCCCCTCGAAAAAAAATTTCTTTATGAGAAGACCAAAAATAACAATTTTTTGGCTGTGGCTACAAGAGGGAAAAAAAACGATTTTTTTGGCCCCTCAAACAAATTTAGGCTCATGGGCCTTGAGACGATGATCCCACTAGTCTCTAGGCAGGTCCTGTCATGCCCATCACCACTTTCACCTTCACATCGTCACCATCAACGCTATAACTACGACCACCTCAGAATCTACAACCAAAATACACACTAAAACTTAAAAGGGAAGGGACTGCCCATATTATACAATAAACACACAAACTTTACAACCCCCATCTACCAAAAAACCCATCTGAGAACCTATACATGTTCGACAGTTTAGGAACTTCAAAGCATCAAAAGAAAATTCTTCCTCCAAATTGTTTTTTCTATTTTCATCGATAGTCTCCATTAATATTATTTCGATTAGCCTTGAATAGGGGTGTCAAACGGGCCGAGCCGGCCCGGCTCGGCCCGTTTTACCGTGGTCCTAGGGGTGTCAAACGGATTGGACAGTTCGTGAGTTCGGCCCGGCTCGATTCGTTAAAAGTTCGGCTCGGCCCGTTAAAAAAAGGGACTTGGACTTGGACCGGACTAAAAATTTGAGTGTTGGACAGTTCGGGTTCGGCTCGTGAAGTTCGCGGACTAGTCCAACGGACTATCAAAATGGACCTAAAACGGGGCGACCACGGACCGGCCCGTGAGGCCCTCAAACAGTCACAAGACCGTTGAGGACGATCACAAGACCGTTCCAAACGGTCTTGTGACCGTTTATAATAATTATTATTTTTTTCTTCTATAAATACTCGATTTTGATTTCATTTTTTTCACAATCTCAACTCAACTTTCAAGTCTCATTCTCTCAAGTCTCAAATTCTAGTGGCTAGTGCTATAATATTTCACATACAAATATACAATATTGTCTCAAATTCCATTCCACATTTCATTTTCATCTCCAATTTTTCAATTCTATTATTTCTAATGGCACACTCACAATCTCATTGTTATTCTTCTAGCCAATTTGTTGATGAATTTGCACCTCTCAGTGATATTCCAATTCCCAACAATTTGGCGGAATTTGAAAATGAGATCTAAGATATAGATACAAGAATTCCTATTGATTTGAATGACATAATTGATGAAGATGTCACTGCTACATATGGATCTGGCTCCGCTAGCACGACGGCAATCTCCAGCAGAAATCCAAAGAGGACGAAAAAATCGCAATGCTGGAATTTTTTCGATCTGATTGAAACATCGGAAAAAGATGCTGAAAACAAACCGATATCCAAAGCAAAATGTAGAAATTGCGAGGGACTTTTCTCTTGGAAGAAGGGTGGGGGCACATCACACCTCAATAGACACTGCAAAGGATGTCAAAAACCTGGCACGGTTGAAGCAAACCAATCAACTCTACAGTTTGCTCAATCAAGTTCGAGCCTAACCAATTGGGTCTTCAACCAAGATCTAGCACGTCGAGAAGGGATGGTCATGTTCGTATCGAGTGGTGAGTTCCCACTTTCAATAAGTGGTGAGTTCACCACTCGATACGAACATGACCATCCCTTCTCAACGTGCTAGATCTTGGTTGAAGACCCAATTGGTTAGGCTCGAACTTGATTGAGCAAACTGTAGAGTTGATTGGTTTGCTTCAACCGTGCCAGGTTTTTGACATCCTTTGCAGTGTCTATTGAGGTGTGATGTGCCCCCACCCTTCTTCCAAGAGAAAAGTCCCTCGCAATTTCTACATTTTGCTTTGGATATCGGTTTGTTTTCAGCATCTTTTTCCGATATTTCAATCACATCGAAAAAATTCCAGCATTGCGATTTTTTCGTCCTCTTTGGATTTCTGCTGGAGACTGCCTCGTGCTAGCGGAGCCAGATCCATATGTAGCAGTGACATCTTCATCAATTATGTCATTCAAATCAATAGGAATTCTTGTATCTATATCTTCGATCTCATTTTCAAATTCCGCCAAATTGTCGGGAATTGGAATATCATTGAGAGGTGCAAATTCATCAACAAATTTGCTAGAAGAATAACAATGAGATTGTGAGTGTGCCATTAGAAATAATAGAATTGAAATATTGGAGATGAAAATGAAATGTGGAATGGGATTTGAGACAATATTGTATATTTGTATGTGAAATATTATAGCACTAGCCACTAGAATTTGAGACTTGAGAGAATGAGACTGGAAAGTTGAGAGAGTTGAGTTGAGATTGTTAAAAAAAATGAAATAAAAATCGAGTATTTATAGAAGAAAAAAAAATTAAAAAATTTTTATTATAAACGGTCACAAGACCGTTCCAAACGGTCTTGTGACCGTCCTCAACGGTCTTGTGACCTTTTGAGGGCCTCACGGGCCGGCCCGCGAGCCGGCCCTTTTCGGCCCGTGAGCACGGGCCTTGTAGCGCCCCGAGTTCCGTATACCCGATTCACTACGTCATTTTCTGTCTAAATTTTTCGAATAATATTTTTGCGGAAGAAATAATTGAAATTCATTTTTGGCAACATTAAATAAACTGTAATGGCCGCTAAAATTGAAAACATTTATGAAACCATTTGAAATAGTAAATCGAACCATTAATTTTATAAAGAAATTGACAATGTCATAATTTCTCAAATAAATGAACTTCTCTAAATTATTCGATTGTTTGAAAAAAATACGGAAATCATTAACGTCAAACTTTCAACCGTTTAACGATTATTGCCACCATCATTCATTGCTCGCCACCGTCTCCGAAATCTGCAAAACTGTTAAAAAGTAGGGTGAGTATTTCATGGGGGAAATACTCAGTAGACTCATCGCAAATTAATTTAATTTATAAGATGATTAAACACATAAATCCCGGCTCTTTATAAAACGGGCATTGATAGAGCTTCTTTATAAAACTGCTCTTGATAAAACTCATATTGTGCATTACAGCACGGGACATATTTTGCAATTCATAGGCTCTTTGAAAATAGCTCTTTGAAAACATCTCTTTGAAAACCATATACTTATAAAAACATTTTAATTATGCCAAGCATAATTTCTTTTGAAAGCATAACATAAGATAGGATTGAAATCCTCATAAACATAAATAGACACAAGAACTTTACCGAACTTAGGTGGCAAGAATTCTTATGCAGTAAAACCATAATAACAGTAAGATCATAATAACATAGGATAAGATCGAAATCTTCATAAATATAAGAATTTTACCGAACTTAGGTGGCAAGAATTCTTATGTAGTAAAATCATAATAACAGTAAGTATACCAAAACATAATTCATGAAATTCATAGGGATCATTTTCATCATAACATAAGATAGGATCGAAATCCTCATAAACATACGCGACAGGAATTTTACCGAACTTAGGTGGTAAATCCTCATAAACATATGGAAAGACAGGAATTTTACCGAACTTAGGTGGTAAATCCTCATAAACTTATGGAGACACAAGAATTTTACCGAACTTAGGTGGTAAGAATTCTTATGTGCATAGCAATGATCCAAAACATATAAAACATTATCGTAAAAACATAGGGTATACTTACTTTTCATAAAAACATAAGGTATATTTACCTTTCATAAAACATACTTAATTTTCTTGAAAATTGACTTTCACAAGTCACATGACATTTATATGAAATCATAATTTAAATCAATTAATAAGTGCGAGTCTACCTCAAATCCGACGAGTGCAAAGTTGAGCGGGAATGACTTCAATTTCTTTAAATTCTCCGTACGCTTCGTCTTAGCCAATAAGTCACTTTAGTATATCGAATATATAGTTCAAAATGATAAATTATAATTTGAGGACTAAAATTGATGTTTTGAAAGTTGAGGGACTAAAATGAATACTTTTGAAAGTTCAGGGACTAAAATAGATATTTTGAAAGTTGAGCTTAAAAGTAAATCAGCAGGGACTGAAATGATAAGTTTAAAAGCTGAAAGGACTGAAATAAAACCTTTTTAAAACATAGGGACTGAATTGAAAGGCTTTAAAACTTCAGGGACCAAAGTGCAAATTTTGAAAGTTATTAAAATCAGATTTTTCTTCTTCTCTCTATATCATCGCAAATCAGAGAGAGAGTTAGGACGAGAGCGGAGACGGCGAGAGGCGGAGGAACAAGGCGCTACACTTCCGGTGATTTCGCCGGCGCAACACCGGTAGCAAGGTGGCGGTGAGTGGCGGTTAAAGGTTTTGAGAGTATTGGGTGAGAGTTTGTGTGCGAACCGGGGCTGGATTCGAAGCTAGGGTTCGCGATGATACTCCGGCGGAAATTCAGCGATGGTTTAAGGTAGGTATTTGGTACTCTATTTCTTGGGTTTTGGGGTTTTGATTTTGGGTTGCGATTTGGAGTTGGGTTTGATGTTTTGGATCGGAGGTTAGGTGGTGATGATTCTGGGTAGTAGGCTGGTGGTAGTGTTGTAGGTAGAGGTTAATTGGTGGTCCAGCTGTGAGCTGCAGGCGGCTGGAATGGTTGCTGGAAGTGGGATTGCAGTTGATTTGGTTGGTTGCAGTGGTGAATTGCAGAGGCAGGGAAAAAGTGTGCTTGGTGGTGTTGCTGTGGTTTGGGTGGTGATTGGCCGGTTTGAAGTTGAGGCGTGATGGAGGTTGGCTGTTGAAAATGAAAGCTGGCCATGAGTGATCTAATACAGATTGGTGTTGATTGATGATGATGATTAAGATTGTTTGATTTGGAGATCAAAATGGTGATAAACGAAATGGGAGGTGGTGATGCTGCTAATGATGATTGGTTGAGTTTCAGACAAATGGAAATTTGATTCAGATGATGGTTGCTTGTTCATGATTCAATTGGCGTTGAAAAAGCTGCAGGGTGCCAACTGATGATGAATGATTTTGGTTGGTTTCTGATCGTGATGAAAATGTGGATTGGAGATGGAGGTTTGGATGTGTGAAGGTTGAGATGGTTATGAGATGAATCAGTGTGGATGGTGATGTTGAAATGGTGATTTGCAGTGGTGAGGTTAACTGCGTGAGGGAGATGGAGAACGTATAAATTTAGGAAAAATGATGAATAGTTAGGTATGAAAAGGGTGGAATATGGGTAATTCATCATTATGTTTAGTATACACATGGGGTAGGATTGAATTGTGATAGCTTTGATTAATTGGTAGTGGTGTTCTTTGTTAGGTGTAATGATATGATGAAGATGCTTTGATTATGGTATCTTGAGGTGGAAAGAGTAATAAAGAAGGAAGAAAAATATGTGGGTTCATGATACAATTTTGATAAATATTGGACTAACTTCGATCAAGAAAAGTATTTAAAACTGATATATTTTGGACTGAAAAATGATTTTGAAAATAATACTTTAAATAAATAATAAAAATAATATAATTTTAGAAATTCGGATTTTAATTTAAAATCGAACAAATTCGATATTTCTTGACTTGGCTAGACGAATCCGTCGCGGCGTTAACTTCAAAATAATAAATGAAATAGTAGCGACACAATTTTCTAAATATTAAAATAATTATTTATTGCATAAAAATTCTGGGTCGCTATAATCTTACCTCCTTAAAATAATTTCGTCCTCGAAATTAAACTTACTTAATCTTATAATTTCTGAATACTTAATCAGAATCTCTTCTTCTTATCATCGAATATTCTCAAAATAATCAAAACAATTCCTGAATATTTTCTCTACGTAAAATACCCAAACATATCAACATAATATCATCAACTTATCTTTCCAATATTTGTAACCCAAAATTCAGTAAACAAATATCTCCCAAAACTAAGATTCTATACTTAAATGTCACCACATTTCCTGCAAAGTATTTCTTTCACTTGTATATACGTATGAATTCTGATTCAATACGGTACTCATTTTACTTTCCACGTATCATCACACTATACCAAGATTATCATTATTAAAACAAAATATCAGTACCCATAATCCAAGAAAATATTCCAAATCTCCAATCAAATCTCCTTTATCGATAAAATTTAACAGCGCATTACTTCTTGTCTCCTCTAATCATTAAAATAATCCTGCGCTTTCTTGCTGGTCACAACATCACGCGGATTCACTCAGATCCTTTGCGCTTTTAAATAGTTCATGCTGAGAAGAGGTTGAATCATCAAACAATGGATATCATTCTTTCTAACATTCGCAAGTATTATTCCAGTCTTCCTATGAATGATCTGAGAAAGATCTATAAAATAAGGCTCGAAAGATTGAGGTTGCTAATGGCTCATGATATTCCAGAAGATGTTCGCTGATTGATAGAAGCAAAGGTTCGACTATCTGGTGAATTACCATCAACATTTCCAAAGCACATGCCTGGTTTAGGCAAAAGCACGTTTGCAAAGAAACGAAGAGCAAAAAGACTGGGTGGTTGCTACAAATGTGCTCGTTGGAACTGTAATACTCGTTGCAAATCAGTAGGATATTCTTCTACTAATCGGGATGATAAAATCGAATTCATAAAGGGTGGACTGAGTAAGGAGTCTTTGGATGATATTCGACTGACTCTTGAGACGCACCCAAGTGGTTATGTACAACGTGAACTTCTCTCCTTATACGCTCAGTTTAACGAGGACAAAAATCGTTATAGTCTCCAAAATATAATAGCAAAAGATCCTGTTTGCCAGTCTGTTTTACAAAATGAGGCTTCTGGCAGTTCAACAATGATATAAGGTAAATCTTTTGATATGCTTTTAAAAATATTTTTCTGTTTTCTTTAACGCGTTTTGGAAATAAAAAATATTTTCCTTTCTCGAGTTTTGATAAAGCTGGAAATAAATATATTTTCCTTTTCTCGAGTTTTGATAAAGCTGGAAATAAATCACCGAAAGGTGATATCTTTGATAAAATAGTCAAAAGTTGGCCGATTTTGTCAAAAAGTGAATCTTTACTTTTTCAGAATCAATCAAAAACAGTAAATTTTTCCGGCTTTAAATAGCCAAACATATTTCATAGTTCAGGCATCCCAAAATCACATCTTATTCGTAAGTTTTCCCTTCTTTACTATCAAAGATGGAAGCACCAAAACTTCGACAGATCAAAACTATTTGTGTATTTTGTGGATCAAAAGTAGGGAAAGGCTTCGGTTATCTAGAAGCGGCCGTAGATCTTGGAAAGAAACTGGGGGAAAAAGGTATCACTCTTGTGTATGGGGGTGGTAGCAGTGGTCTAATGGGTTGTGTTTCCCAATCTGCTCTTGCAGAGAAATCAAAAGTAATCGGTGTCATACCTGTCCCTTTGGTAGATGTTGCAGGCAAAACACGAGGGCATGAAGTTCAAACCTTATCCATCCATGAACGCATAACTTGTATGCTATATGGTTCTGATGCCTTTATAGCCCTGCCCGGAGGTTTTGGTACCTTAGAAGAAATTTTTAACATTACCTCGTGGGCTCAACTAGATCTCCATACTAAGCCTATTGGGCTTCTGAATGTTAACAATTTCTTTGATGGTTTGTTAACCTTTCTTGATTATGCTGTGGAACAGGGATTCATCTCTCCATTCTCCAGAAGGCTTCTTATTTCCGCTCCTACTATTGATGAACTACTGGATAAGCTGCAGTCATATATCTCAATACAAGATCCAGCAGGAGTTAAGATAGATTGGTCGCAAGGAAGGGGAATCAAGCGAAAATGGAGTCCGGTTAATGTAAATTTAACTCTGTGAATCTTAGAATAGGTGGGGGTAGAGTACGGAGTATTCTCACTCTCGAGACACCCCTCCATTTACTAGGATTTCCTTAATGTTTAAATCTTGTGTGTACTTCAAAGGTTCCAGGTGGTAGATTACGGAGTATTCTTACTCTCGAAACACACCTCTTTGAAGGTTTCTTTATTTCCCAATAAAATCAGAGGTGGTAGGATACGGCTACTCCGGAAACACATCTCTCATTTTGAGGATTATCCCATGCTTCTCTCGTTTGCTTTTGTGTGTTTCATGTATTTCCTTTCCAGTGTGACTCTTGTGTGTTCTCCTTATGAGAAAATAATAAAATTTCTGTTATCATCTACTAAATCTCGTTTGTGATGTAAATGAACTTGCATGTCTAACCTTAATTCCTTTAGTAGATACTTATCATATCATGCTCTTAATTTCAAATTGATAAAATTCTGAACAGAGTCTCCCTTGTAATTTGGACTTATTCCAAACCATAAGCATACTTCATAACTCACAATAATAAATAACTCCACATTTGATCACAACGATCTAAAAATATTGAAAATGATTCCAATACTTCAATATCATCAAAATATCCCATAATTCAATTCATAATTCCTCAACATAGAAATTTCAAATCATATTTTTCAATATCACAATATTACTTCCTTCCATACCTTAATTGGCTCAAAAGTTACTCATACTTATAAATATATGCCATAAATCATATTCCCAAAATTTATTCACAAAGCCAAACTTCATAATAAATTTCTCTTCAACATAGAGGCATAATAAATTAACTCAACATAATATCCATTACTTAATTCTCAATAAAATCATATTATTCCCATTATGCTCAACACTCGTTTTCTTTTAAAAAAATTTCTCATAATCATACATTAAAGCATATAAGTTATGACAAAGCATAACAACATCATTATTTTCGAAGAAATACATTTTTATTTCTCATAAATCATAAGTATCCGAAATACTCTTCATTCTTTCTCATAAATCAATAAAATGAGTATTCGAAATACTGAAATAACTTTAAACATCATAAACTTCTTTACCTCGGAGTTGGTGGAACGAATGATGGCAGTGGCAATCTTCATCAATAAAAATCTTATAATGGAAAATATTTCTTAAAAATTTTTTTGAAAATTTTACCAGTCTACAGAAACGCAGACTAGCTCTGATACCAACTTGTAGCGCCCCGAGTTCCGTATACCCGATTCACTACGTCATTTTCTGTCTAAATTTTTCGAATAATATTTTTGCGGAAGAAATAATTGAAATTCATTTTTGGCAACATTAAATAAACTGTAATGGCCGCTAAAATTGAAAACATTTATGAAACCATTTGAAATAGTAAATCGAACCATTAATTTTATAAAGAAATTGACAATGTCATAATTTCTCAAATAAATGAACTTCTCTAAATTATTCGATTGTTTGAAAAAAATACGGAAATCATTAACGTCAAACTTTCAACCGTTTAACGATTATTGCCACCATCATTCATCGCTCGCCACCGTCTCCGAAATCTGCAAAACTGTTAAAAAGTAGGGTGAGTATTTCATGGGGGAAATACTCAGTAGACTCATCGCAAATTAATTTAATTTATAAGATGATTAAACACATAAATCCCGGCTCTTTATAAAACGGGCATTGATAGAGCTTCTTTATAAAACTGCTCTTGATAAAACTCATATTGTGCATTACAGCACGGGACATATTTTGCAATTCATAGGCTCTTTGAAAATAGCTCTTTGAAAACATCTCTTTGAAAACCATATACTTATAAAAACATTTTAATTATGCCAAGCATAATTTCTTTTGAAAGCATAACATAAGATAGGATTGAAATCCTCATAAACATAAATAGACACAAGAACTTTACCGAACTTAGGTGGCAAGAATTCTTATGCAGTAAAACCATAATAACAGTAAGATCATAATAACATAGGATAAGATCGAAATCTTCATAAATATAAGAATTTTACCGAACTTAGGTGGCAAGAATTCTTATGTAGTAAAATCATAATAACAGTAAGTATACCAAAACATAATTCATGAAATTCATAGGGATCATTTTCATCATAACATAAGATAGGATCGAAATCCTCATAAACATACGCGACAGGAATTTTACCGAACTTAGGTGGTAAATCCTCATAAACATATGGAAAGACAGGAATTTTACCGAACTTAGGTGGTAAATCCTCATAAACTTATGGAGACACAAGAATTTTACCGAACTTAGGTGGTAAGAATTCTTATGTGCATAGCAATGATCCAAAACATATAAAACATTATCGTAAAAACATAGGGTATACTTACTTTTCATAAAAACATAAGGTATATTTACCTTTCATAAAACATACTTAATTTTCTTGAAAATTGACTTTCACAAGTCACATGACATTTATATGAAATCATAATTTAAATCAATTAATAAGTGCGAGTCTACCTCAAATCCGACGAGTGCAAAGTTGAGCGGGAATGACTTCAATTTCTTTAAATTCTCCGTACGCTTCGTCTTAGCCAATAAGTCACTTTAGTATATCGAATATATAGTTCAAAATGATAAATTATAATTTGAGGACTAAAATTGATGTTTTGAAAGTTGAGGGACTAAAATGAATACTTTTGAAAGTTCAGGGACTAAAATAGATATTTTGAAAGTTGAGCTTAAAAGTAAATCAGCAGGGACTGAAATGATAAGTTTAAAAGCTGAAAGGACTGAAATAAAACCTTTTTAAAACATAGGGACTGAATTGAAAGGCTTTAAAACTTCAGGGACCAAAGTGCAAATTTTGAAAGTTATTAAAATCAGATTTTTCTTCTTCTCTCTATATCATCGCAAATCAGAGAGAGAGTTAGGACGAGAGCGGAGACGGCGAGAGGCGGAGGAACAAGGCGCTACACTTCCGGTGATTTCGCCGGCGCAACACCGGTAGCAAGGTGGCGGTGAGTGGCGGTTAAAGGTTTTGAGAGTATTGGGTGAGAGTTTGTGTGCGAACCGGGGCTGGATTCGAAGCTAGGGTTCGCGATGATACTCCGGCGGAAATTCAGCGATGGTTTAAGGTAGGTATTTGGTACTCTATTTCTTGGGTTTTGGGGTTTTGATTTTGGGTTGCGATTTGGAGTTGGGTTTGATGTTTTGGATCGGAGGTTAGGTGGTGATGATTCTGGGTAGTAGGCTGGTGGTAGTGTTGTAGGTAGAGGTTAATTGGTGGTCCAGCTGTGAGCTGCAGGCGGCTGGAATGGTTGCTGGAAGTGGGATTGCAGTTGATTTGGTTGGTTGCAGTGGTGAATTGCAGAGGCAGGGAAAAAGTGTGCTTGGTGGTGTTGCTGTGGTTTGGGTGGTGATTGGCCGGTTTGAAGTTGAGGCGTGATGGAGGTTGGCTGTTGAAAATGAAAGCTGGCCATGAGTGATCTAATACAGATTGGTGTTGATTGATGATGATGATTAAGATTGTTTGATTTGGAGATCAAAATGGTGATAAACGAAATGGGAGGTGGTGATGCTGCTAATGATGATTGGTTGAGTTTCAGACAAATGGAAATTTGATTCAGATGATGGTTGCTTGTTCATGATTCAATTGGCGTTGAAAAAGCTGCAGGGTGCCAACTGATGATGAATGATTTTGGTTGGTTTCTGATCGTGATGAAAATGTGGATTGGAGATGGAGGTTTGGATGTGTGAAGGTTGAGATGGTTATGAGATGAATCAGTGTGGATGGTGATGTTGAAATGGTGATTTGCAGTGGTGAGGTTAACTGCGTGAGGGAGATGGAGAACGTATAAATTTAGGAAAAATGATGAATAGTTAGGTATGAAAAGGGTGGAATATGGGTAATTCATCATTATGTTTAGTATACACATGGGGTAGGATTGAATTGTGATAGCTTTGATTAATTGGTAGTGGTGTTCTTTGTTAGGTGTAATGATATGATGAAGATGCTTTGATTATGGTATCTTGAGGTGGAAAGAGTAATAAAGAAGGAAGAAAAATATGTGGGTTCATGATACAATTTTGATAAATATTGGACTAACTTCGATCAAGAAAAGTATTTAAAACTGATATATTTTGGACTGAAAAATGATTTTGAAAATAATACTTTAAATAAATAATAAAAATAATATAATTTTAGAAATTCGGATTTTAATTTAAAATCGAACAAATTCGATATTTCTTGACTTGGCTAGACGAATCCGTCGCGGCGTTAACTTCAAAATAATAAATGAAATAGTAGCGACACAATTTTCTAAATATTAAAATAATTATTTATTGCATAAAAATTCTGGGTCGCTATAATCTTACCTCCTTAAAATAATTTCGTCCTCGAAATTAAACTTACTTAATCTTATAATTTCTGAATACTTAATCAGAATCTCTTCTTCTTATCATCGAATATTCTCAAAATAATCAAAACAATTCCTGAATATTTTCTCTACGTAAAATACCCAAACATATCAACATAATATCATCAACTTATCTTTCCAATATTTGTAACCCAAAATTCAGTAAACAAATATCTCCCAAAACTAAGATTCTATACTTAAATGTCACCACATTTCCTGCAAAGTATTTCTTTCACTTGTATATACGTATGAATTCTGATTCA
Organism: Ligustrum vulgare; assembly: GCA_963555705.1. NCBI lineage: Eukaryota > Viridiplantae > Streptophyta > Magnoliopsida > Lamiales > Oleaceae > Ligustrum > Ligustrum vulgare. The sequence continues at coordinate 34,482,092 of OY743184.1, read as the reverse complement.
ATACGGTACTCATTTTACTTTCCACGTATCATCACACTATACCAAGATTATCATTATTAAAACAAAATATCAGTACCCATAATCCAAGAAAATATTCCAAATCTCCAATCAAATCTCCTTTATCGATAAAATTTAACAGCGCATTACTTCTTGTCTCCTCTAATCATTAAAATAATCCTGCGCTTTCTTGCTGGTCACAACATCACGCGGATTCACTCAGATCCTTTGCGCTTTTAAATAGTTCATGCTGAGAAGAGGTTGAATCATCAAACAATGGATATCATTCTTTCTAACATTCGCAAGTATTATTCCAGTCTTCCTATGAATGATCTGAGAAAGATCTATAAAATAAGGCTCGAAAGATTGAGGTTGCTAATGGCTCATGATATTCCAGAAGATGTTCGCTGATTGATAGAAGCAAAGGTTCGACTATCTGGTGAATTACCATCAACATTTCCAAAGCACATGCCTGGTTTAGGCAAAAGCACGTTTGCAAAGAAACGAAGAGCAAAAAGACTGGGTGGTTGCTACAAATGTGCTCGTTGGAACTGTAATACTCGTTGCAAATCAGTAGGATATTCTTCTACTAATCGGGATGATAAAATCGAATTCATAAAGGGTGGACTGAGTAAGGAGTCTTTGGATGATATTCGACTGACTCTTGAGACGCACCCAAGTGGTTATGTACAACGTGAACTTCTCTCCTTATACGCTCAGTTTAACGAGGACAAAAATCGTTATAGTCTCCAAAATATAATAGCAAAAGATCCTGTTTGCCAGTCTGTTTTACAAAATGAGGCTTCTGGCAGTTCAACAATGATATAAGGTAAATCTTTTGATATGCTTTTAAAAATATTTTTCTGTTTTCTTTAACGCGTTTTGGAAATAAAAAATATTTTCCTTTCTCGAGTTTTGATAAAGCTGGAAATAAATATATTTTCCTTTTCTCGAGTTTTGATAAAGCTGGAAATAAATCACCGAAAGGTGATATCTTTGATAAAATAGTCAAAAGTTGGCCGATTTTGTCAAAAAGTGAATCTTTACTTTTTCAGAATCAATCAAAAACAGTAAATTTTTCCGGCTTTAAATAGCCAAACATATTTCATAGTTCAGGCATCCCAAAATCACATCTTATTCGTAAGTTTTCCCTTCTTTACTATCAAAGATGGAAGCACCAAAACTTCGACAGATCAAAACTATTTGTGTATTTTGTGGATCAAAAGTAGGGAAAGGCTTCGGTTATCTAGAAGCGGTCGTAGATCTTGGAAAGAAACTGGGGGAAAAAGGTATCACTCTTGTGTATGGGGGTGGTAGCAGTGGTCTAATGGGTTGTGTTTCCCAATCTGCTCTTGCAGAGAAATCAAAAGTAATCGGTGTCATACCTGTCCCTTTGGTAGATGTTGCAGGCAAAACACGAGGGCATGAAGTTCAAACCTTATCCATCCATGAACGCATAACTTGTATGCTATATGGTTCTGATGCCTTTATAGCCCTGCCCGTATTCGGTCCATTTTGATAGTCCGTTGGACTAGTTCGCGAACTTCACGAGCCGAACCCGAACTATCTAACACTTAAATTTTTAGTCCGGTCCAAGTCCAAGTCCCTTTTTTTAACGGGCCGAGCCGAACTTTTAACAAATCGAGCCAAGCCGAACTCACGAACTCTCGAACTGTCCAATCTGTTTGACACCCCTAGCCTTGAATAACGTATTTAGGAGATCAAGAATAATAGTCTCCATTGATATTATTTCGATTAGCCTTGAATAACGTATTTAGGAGTGTCAAATAATAATATGCTAGAGATCCTGAATTGATAATTTTATTAGATGCACTCTATTTTGTTGATGTATCATTTTAGATGCACTCTTGATCCAGATGGAGCGCGAAAGACGACAAGAGAAAGAGAAGAGACATACTCCCTATTTTGGGAAAAAAAAACCTTATTTAAATAAATTGCCTAATTTTTTCTTAACTCAAATGGTCTTTTAGGCGGTTAGGGGCTAATTTTCCTTTTAAAAAAAAAAAAAAAAGGTCCCAGTTAAATATCCAAACCTAAACGGCTAAATATCTTTTGTAAGGCTTATTTTTACTGTCCAAATTCAAACTCAATCCCTAACATTAGAATTGTTACAAATAGATCAGAAAAAATCAATTAACATTTTTGTCTCTAAGCTCGCAAGACTAATAATATTTATATGATATTTTATCTTTTTTTTTTTTAAATAAAACTTAACATATTCAGTTCTTAAAACTCTTACGAATAAAAAAAAACAAAATCACAGATTTCACAGAGGGCCCCTAACTTTAAAAATCGCTTTTGGCCCTAGGAGCATGGGTACAACTCTGGGCCGCTTAGTTAAGGATGTTAGATGGGTCACATCATCAAAATTCTAATTTGGGAAAAATACACATCTCAGCCCATTATAGTATACCATATCATAAATAGAAAACAATTCATATTATTTCATTTTTCAGGTCATATATATATATATATATATATATATGGAAACGACAATTCAAATATTCACGCTGAAATCAAGGAATCTGTTACACAAACTTACCATATTACACAGGTCTCTTACAATTCCCAATTTTGATTTCATTCCTCATTTACTAGTCCCTGAATTAATTACGAAAGCCACAATCACTTCAATTGTCACCGTAATCTTCCATTGTTGTCGACTGAAGAAATTACGGAGGTCACATAAAATCATCCCCAGGTATTAGCTATCGGACGTTGGATGGTATCTGACAGGTTGATAAAAAGAAGGAAGATCAATTTATAGAGGTAATGTATTTATATTTGATAATGTATTGGTGACAGTATGTAATTTACGATAATTTCCTCGACAACGATGATATAATTTGTGAGGTACCATATGTGACCTCATATATCATTAATGTATATGATGTATTCTTCGAAATGAGTGCAAATAAATTGATATTAAGGATAATTCTTTTAACAAATTAAGTATTAAGTTACCTGTTAATGTCTTTCACCTAAACTCTTGACCTGAAATTGTTTTCAAAGACCAGGTCTGTCACATTGTCCTGAATCAACATAATAAAACTGCATCTGTCCTTGTACAATTTGACCTGACGTTGTAATCTAATTCGATTATGTCATGATATTTGTGTTGAACTATGATCGTGTAACCTGAGGTAATTAGCACGTGTCCATGTGACCAGAGGTTTAATTGTTGTTGTTGAAATGGCTGGTGTAGTAATTATATAATACCTGAGTCATTTTAATTCTCCCATTGACAAGCTTCGTATGTGAAGAAGTATTCAAAATGTGAAAGTAAAACTTTGTGACCTAATGAACTAATAATATTAGGATTGTTATGTATATGATTGACTAATGTGTCCAACATAATGTGCAGGCATGGGATACATCCACATTTGCATGTTGTATGGGTCACATTCTGCGTTGGTGATCGTGAATGAAGACTGTGATTATTCGAGATTGTTAGAAGCAGTTATGACAGAATTTGGATTTGACCGTAAGAAGGTGGCAGTGTCAATGAGTTATGCATTGAATAGTGAAATACAACCGGTTAGAATTAAGAGTGAAAACAATGTTATATCTTATCTGTCATTGAAATACATTGATAACGACCCTGCCAAGTACCCCATAATGATCAAAGTTACAAATGTGGAAAATGGGCGGAACAATGATGTTTTCCCTTTTATGGAGCCTATTGCAATGGGCCACAGGTTCAATGATGAACAATTTTCATTACAAGAGATAGCTAACGAAATATGTAATGCAACGGTGGAGGGATCGTGCGAGGTGGATGATAATCTGGTCACAATTGTGGTAAATGCTGATGCTAGAGAGGTTGAAGAGCGAAGGATTTTAAAGAATAAAGAGACTCTAAAAATGAGCTTGGCATTTTATACGATACAACATACATTCGAATTCATGGTTGTTCGGTCGGACAAGAAGGAATACGTTGTTAGGTGTTCGCATAGTGTCTGTAACTGGTTGTGTAGGTCATCTAGGTTGGGGAAGACAGACTTATTTCAAATTAGATACATGCATGATGGACATACATGTCCATCAAATGTAGTTTTGGGGTCACACAGGCAAGTGTCCAGCTCCGTTGTGTCCACTTGCATAAAGTACAAGTATAACTCCACAAGAACTATATACACTCCAAATGACATATGCAACGACATGTTGCATACATATGGAGTTTCACTGAATTACGTAAAAGCTTTGAGATCTAGAGAGAAGACATTGAAGATATTACGGGGGGACCCAAAGGAATCATTTCAACAAGTGCCGAGTTTTTTGCATGTATTGGAAACTACAAATCCCGGCTCCATCACGGGGATGAAGATTGACAGTCAAAATCGATTTGAGTACTGCTTTATGGCATTTGGTGCATCAATTCGTGGATGGATGAATTGTAGGCCAGTTGTTGTTGATGGCACATATCTTAACGGACACTATGGGGGTACTCTATTCATGGCATGTACTCAGGATGCCAACAATAGAATTTTTTTGCTTGCCTTTGGTATTGGGGATAATGAGAATGAAAAATCTTAGGGATGGTTCTTTGAACAGTTTAAGAGGGCGTACGGCAGTAGGGAAGGGTTGTATTTTGTGTCAGATCGGCATGGAAGTATCAGGAATGCTATTGAAAAGATCTACCCTGGAACATGTCATGGTATATGTTCTTATCACCTCTTGCAGAACCTGAAGAAACATTATGGAAAATCAGGTCACAATATCACACAAACTTTCAATTCGGCAGTTCGCGCATACACCCTAGCTGAGTTTGAGTATCACATGCTCCACCTGGACTCAATTAGTAGATACATAAGGGGTTATTTGGTAAGTCCATAAACATTGTACAAATATTTGAACATGATCATGTCACAAGAGTATTGCACTGATGTTGTTTTATTTGTGTTATTTATTTAGAAGGACGTAGGATATGAAAGGTGGTCACGATACCACATGCCGGCGAACAGATTTTCGACAATGACGTCGAACATTGTAGAGTCGGTTAATGCAGTGACAAAATCAGCTAAGAACTATCCTATTGTGGCATTATTAGAATCTTTGAGGAAAACAGTCCAGGATTGGTTCTGCAAGAATAGGGACATTGCACATGAAACTTTCACAAAGCTATCGAACAAGTACGAAAAGTTAACGAGGGAATGCAGCGTAGGAGTACGTCGATTAAAGGTATGCAATAAAAATTTGACCATTTGCGTGACTTTGATAATTTCAAATGTTATGTGAAATCTGAGTAATGATAACTTGATGCAGGTATCATCAACAAATCATACACTCTTTTCTGTTAGAGATGATAGCTCGTCATTTTTCGTTGACATTGAACAAAGGACATGTACATGTAGGATGTTTCAAGTTGACCTATTACCATGTCCACATGCACTAGCTGTTATTGCTTTCACGAAAAGGGATCCTTACGAATACTGTTTAGTACTATTACACAACTGTTGCACATAAGGTCGCATATCAGGAATCTGTATTCCCGGTTGGTAATCCGAATGAATGGAAAGTTCCATATGAATTAGAAGAAATTGTAGTATTACCTCCAAACCAAAAAAGAAGCTCGGGAAGACCAGTTGAGAAGAGAAAAAGATCAGTGTTGGAAAAGAGGCAATCAATGAAGTGTGGACGTTGTGGAAGCACAGGTCACAATAGGCGTTCTTGCACAAGCTTTGCTCCCATCAGTAAATGAATTGATACCTTCATAATTTTAGAATCTGTAATTCCCATTTACTTGATACCTTCATAGTTTTAGAATTTGTAATTCCCACTTATGGATGTAATTGCAGGATCATTATTTTTTAATTGGTTTTACAATGATTTATATAATGAACTTTTTATGTGATTTGAGTACTATGTGACCTGGCGTCAATTACATGTGACCCAGTGTTAATAACATGTGACCTAGTGTGAATAACATGTAACATAGTGTGAATAACATATGACCTGGTATGAAGCACACGTGACCTCGAATAGGTAATATGTACACTACTGTAAGAACAATGTTGCGTTGTATGAATATCAGGTGACATGTTATGAGTAATAATTACCAATTTTTTTATTGACTCGTTAGGTGATTTGTGTACTACGTGATCTGGCGTGAACAACATGTGACCTAGTCTTATCAACATGTGTCCTAGGATTCTTAACATATGACCTAGTGTGAATAACATGTGACCTGTTATGAAGAACAGGCCCTCAAATGAGTTATATTTGCCCTGCTTTAATAACTTGTGACCTAGTCTTTACATGTGTCCTAGTCTTATTAACATGTGACCTAGTGTGAATAACATGTGACCTAGTCTTGATAACATGTGACCTACTGTGAATAACATGTGACCTAGTGTGAATAACATGTGACCTAATGTTCACAACATGTGACCTGTTATGAAGCACACGTGCACTAGAATGAGTTATATTTGCCCTGCTCTAGTACCATATGTGACCTAGTCTTAACATGTGACCTAGCCTTAATAATATGTGACCTAGTCTTAACATGTGACCTAGTCTTGATAACATGTGACCTAATCTTGATAACATGTGGCCTATTGTGAATAATATTTGACCTAGTGTGAATAACATGTGACCTAGTGTGAATAACATGTGACCTGATATAACTCATATGTAACATGTTGTCCAAACCTTGTTCTTTGTAGTAATAACACTGAACCATGGTATTAATATCATGTGACCTAATATGATTGCTGTGTGACCTGGTATGAATACGTTGTGACCTGGTATGAATAACATGGGACATGAAACACGATGTAACTTTGAACACGACGCATTAAGGAGAATGAATCATACTGAAAACATAGCGAAAATGTACATGACCCAAAAAGGAAAATAACAAAATATAACTAAAATGCATCTAGAGTAATTACAGCACATTGCATCTGTTAATTTCAAAAAATGGAAAAAAAAGTGCTGCCTATATATACAATGTTGCACCAATTGATTAGACAGAAAATCAGTCGTACGCTATGACAATGTTGTCTCCTCTCCTTGTAGGACGTGATGTGTTAGTTTTTACTTGTCTGTGTTTGTAAAGTTTTGCGACTATGTCCATCTGTGCACGTGTAGCATCAAAATCCTTTGGCATTGACTTGATCTTGTTATGTAACACATACTGCGCATACTTAATCACAAATATGCCACAATCGTGCCTAAATAAAAACAAATAGACATGTGTTATCAATAGAGATCTATATAGAAATTTACAGCATTTGGAATGTAACATCATGTCCATACCCATTTTGCTACTGAGGGATATCATGTGCCATAGATGCTTCCAACCACAAAAGATCCTTGTAAGGAAGGTCGGATGCACTGCTCCAAATGCCAATGTGTTTCATCAATTCAAGGATGAACTTCAGGAAAGGTTGAATCCCTTCATACACCATGTTCGGCCTATAGGTTCTGGAGCATGAATTAAGTATCAATACCGAATGCTTCCTTATATTGAGCTTTGCAAGCATCTAGTGTGCACGGTTGGTGGGCAAGATCGGCATGAGCACAAAGTCAACGTCTTTCCATGGAGCATTCATGTCCAATCTTTCACCTCTCATAACGTCAGTTAGGTAAGGCTTGGACAATAGGGTGGATGAGTCTTTCAGAAAAAGTGGGTACACATTCTTTATCAATGACTGGAAAGTCGAGTCAGTTGTCGTGAATCTACACTGTACGTTCGGACCATGTCGTGCTACCTGACGAATGTAATAGAAACACGCATCCATGTGCTGTAGCATAGAAACAATGCACATCTTGTAATGGAATCAAAGTGTCTTACTAAGTAATGTTCACTTGCAATGATTGGTTTGTGACGGGAGAAAATGAAACTGTGTAACGGTGCGAAGATTCTAACCGTGCTACAAAGCGATGAATCTGGGTCTATAAGTGCATGCCACCACATTTTGTATCCAACAGGGATTGGTCCAAACTGAAAAGGTGGAGAGATCTCATCATCTTCATTGTTGAATTTCTTCCTACAAAGCCAATGAAGTGAGGATATGGTCACAAGATCTATCTTATATGGTTAAAAAACTGGATCTAGTACTTTACAATTTATGTCTTACTTTGTCTTTGGTTTGTAACCTCTATTGAACCAATTCTTGAATGCCATGATGTCTGCATCATCCGCGTTCTGGTCACATTTCTCAAAGACAATTACAGTTGCAGATTGCTTGTTGTGTTTTCCCTCCCCAGCGACAAATGGAGATTGCAAATCTCTAGTTGGTCTTGTTGCCCTCTTAACAGGAAGCCCTGACGTTGGAGCACTTGTGGGTGTTATCTGAAATGTGATGCAACAGTGAAAACGGTGACACGGGTTGGTAAACTTGGTAAAAACGGAAATGAGGTATAACATTGTGACTTCGGTGTATTAAATATACCTGTTCATTGTCAATTTTGGATTCCTAAACCACAGTAGCTACTATTTTATCCAGATTTCCTTGTATTTCGTCATTTGGAACCACAAAGTCAGGTCTACTAGATGGTGCAGGAGTTTGGGTGAATCCCATCCTTAAATCAAAGGATGGAGTCTGACAATATTCAGGGATCTGTTCTTCAAGGAAACACTTTCCCTTCCCTTTTGCATCAGACTGTTGTTCTGGGTTTTTTCCCTGCCAAAAAACATATCCTCAGAAATAGTAGAATGCATGTCTGGAACACAAAGTTATTTCATGCTCATGTGACCTCAGATAATAAATATACATGCATGTTAAACATTGAGAAAGAGGTTGAGACCCAAAACAAAAAAGAAGCATGAATTTGAAGTTACCTTGAACGCCATGCTATCATGCTTATCATGATCCCTGTGCATGTCACTTAATTTATCTTTAAATGCCTCAAGTGCACTTGATATCAATGCGGAAACAGAATCTGACATGAATGTAATATTTCTCTTTAACTCTGTCATCTCATTCTTCAGTACATTTTGTTTCTGAACAATTTATTGCAGTTCTTGGCTCCTATATGAACGTAGGACCGCAACTTGTGACTTTAGTTCATTCACAACCAAACTCAGATCTTTGTTCTGTGACTTCACCTGAGCAATTTCATCTTTCAATTCTACCTTCCAACGCTGAAACACCTGTATACCACAGATTACATTTGTATTAGTTTTTGTTGCAAAGGTAAATAAATTGTTAGTCTAAACTAAATGAATTACATTATCAGATGGACCCTCCTCTGAATTTGTGTCGTCGCTAAGGATTATATCTTCAAAGGCGGGGCTCGGACTGTCCATGAAAGCATCCTCATCAAATTCTACCCCAAGTTGATCTATTGGAGACTCAAACACACCTGATGACTTTTGCTGTGCAGGTGGGGGATCAACAAAGTCATCATCATCATCATTTATTTTATCTTTATGGGCTGATTTATCATATTTAATCATCAGTTGACTAGCAATAGGTTTTTGAGCTGAACCTACGTCATCACACGGTTGACGTGGCTTATGGTAATGGACACCAGTCATGAATGGTTGCATCATCTCCAGATCACTAGGATCAAGGTCATACAATTCAATCTGTATCCAGAATGAAGGAAACAAAATTGTGTTGGATCAGATAATTACATAAACATGGCTGTAAAGTTCGTGTGGAAACCAAGACTGTGACCTGGTGAAGTATATGTGCTAAGGGTGTTAATAAAAAATAGTAAGACATTTTGACATTCCTATATCACTAATTGAAGCATGAAGTGTGAACTGAATTGTAACAAATGTGACCTCAGAAAACCAACATTGTGACCTGCTAAACTAATATGTGGTAAGGGTGTTAAACTAATTGAATGACATTTTGACATTCCTATATCAATAATTGAATCATGAATTGTGACCTGATTGACAATACATATGACCTCAGAAAATATTTGGTTAGTGCCTAGGGTGACATATAATGTGACCTCCTACACACATAGATACTACAAAAGGTGACAAACTCTACTACCATTAGGACATTGAAACGTGCCACGTGTAAAAAAGACCATAAGTTGATTGTCATAGTCTGCCCTATCTGTTAAGAGGCTAACTAAAATTACTTTCAAAAACTCACATTTGGTTCTGAGAATATCTTGTCCTCGATGGTGGAGTAGACATGTATCTTATCGGCACGCCAATTAATGATTCAGGGTGACATGCTCCGAATCCTTGTGGTTACTCTGCCATTTAATATTGGTACGGTCTCATAGATCCATACTTGAAAGGCAAGTAAAAAACCCCCTAGTCGGTAATGAGAATTCCTCTTCTTCAAGGCATCCTTCAACGAAGTAATTGATATTTCGAATATTTCCCTCCCCCATGGAAACATGTTCATTACATCAAAATCTTCGACCAGGGGAAACAGGTAATCATCAACCACCTTCTTGTATGATGTAGACAAAAAATATGATGTGATCAAATACAGAATTCCGAGCCTCACTATGTCATGATCTGGTGCATCTGTGACTCCCAAATACACATATCTGATGTCTTCATTCGTTACGGTGTTCAAATGGCCAAAGTATGTATCTTTTATCCTGAAAGGTAAATTCTCAAGAGTCCTCCGGTTGTCAACGTCTTCATATCTTAAACCTGTAACGAGCGTGAACTCGGGCAGAGCATATCTAACATATCTACCGGCAATAAGGAACCACATCTCCTGCGGGTTCAATTGTTCAACCATTCTCAACAGAAAAAAGTGTAATAATTGCGGCTGTAGCACTATCTCATGGCAGTCGACAAGATATGAGAAACATGTGTTAGCCAGTATCTCTTTTTGACTATCATTTAGTTTGGATTTGAAGTTGGTTAGAGCATTCTTTGTGACATTTGAAGTAATTTTCCCTGGAAACCATTCTGCCTCGGGAATAGTGTACCTCCATTTCTGTTGACGAATAGTGTAAGTCAGGACATTAGTCCACCAGTATATGTGCATTCCAAATCAATAGAATCAGGGTCACATTAAGGTACATCAATAGAGAAAATTTTATTACACAAGCAATCTTCAGGTCACACATCAGTGTATTACACAATATGTGCCCCCCAAGTTTTATACTGCGGGATTCAATATGTCTTATAAGATCCAGTTTTATATAGTAAAAATCTCTGCAGCATGCCTTTAGAATGTAAAATCAAACTTTGCCATCAAAATTAGATTAAGGTCACCACCATTAAATACCAATAAGCTTTCACGTCACATATTTGAAATACAGAGGTCACATAAAATGAATCAATACCCAAAGTTGGTTTCAGGTCACATACATGAGCTTACTGAAATCACATACAATACACGGAGTTGTCTCCAGGTCAATGTCAGCAGACCATCTCCATACTAGTGACATAAACAAGTTCACATTTAATATCCTACGTCACATATGGTACCTAGGTCACAAAGAATAAATCAATACTCAAACAAGGAAACAATACCCAAAGTTGGTTTCAGGTCACATACATGAGAATACTGAAATCACATACAATACTCAAAGTTGGTTCAAGGTCAATGTCAGCAGAACATCTCTATACTGGTGAAATACCCAAATTCACAATCAATACCCTAGGTCACATATGATAGTACTTGAATGGAAATTTTCTCATACATTAGGTAACACATGATAGCTCCAAATTCACATTCAAAACTCTAGGTCACAATGACTAAATCAGTACCCAAACAGTGAAACAACACCCAAACTTGGTTTCAGGTCACATCTTTAAACTGGTGAAATACCCAAATTCACAATCAATACCCTAGGTCACATTTGATGCCTAGGTCACAACGAATATATCACATACAATACCTTAGGTCACAAGTGATAGTTAGGTCACAAGTGATAAATTATCATCTACATTACGTTATTCCTCCAAAAATATAAGTTACAGCCACCGAAGATTTCGAAATACCTTATTCGAATCATATGATTGACGAGTTCCAGGAGTCGTCGTGATATTCTCCTTGCTCTTCCCCTTGCCGGATTCTCTTTTCCTTTTTTTGCTACCGGACTCATTCTAGTAAGCATTCATGCCTTTCACCATTATCAACCCGCTATTTTTCTTCAATGATGGTCGGGAATATGACGTTTCGGCGAGCGAGGGTTGCTGGAAATTCGGTTTTAGTAGTTCCGGGTTGCTACAATGTTGCTCGTGATTGAGTTTGGGTTTAGGGTTTTGGGATGTTGCCTCTGATTGAGCGGTTATTTGAGTATTAAATTGGATAATTTTGATTTGATGAACGTGTATATTTCAATTGCGGATATTTAGGGGAGTCAGTTACAAAATTGGCGCTATAGATTTTAAATTATAATACTGTATTAATTTAATATTATTTTAAATATGTATTTATAACTTGAAATGTGAATATATTTAACTTTGTTATTATATTTGAATTTCAATCCTTTAAAACTGTTTTTCCTGTAATTTCCACTTCTAATTTTTGTCTTCAATAGTCCTTCGACCTTCATGTGTCCCGATCAAATCCTCACGCGTATAATTTTATTAAATGGGTGACGATAAAACTAAACCCATGACATTTGTCCATTTTGATACATTGTTGAACTTTTTACGTGGAAAACTTAAGGTACGAGAAATGGTCACATATAAATCTGATAAGTGTGTTTTACATGCTTATATCTAAGCTCGTAAATTTGTTAATATTTGATTATTTAGAGGGATTTATACTCATATTAGTTTATATACTATTTTTGTAGTGGAATCTCTCAATTTTAAGATGAATGATGCAAAAAAAAGAAAGTTCAATTAAAAAAAAAAAAGATCAAAAGAAGCAAAACAATGAACTTATATGTGGAATCCATAGGAAATAAGAGAAAAATATTTGGTACAAAGATCTCCAAAGAAAAAGTAATATACTACTCAACTAATAATCGGATTTGAAGTTCAAAAGAAAAAAATGAATCGCAATATAGAGATGTGGACACAAGTTGTGCACGTTTGAAGTACGAGAATCAAAATTGTCCCAATTAGGGGAAAGTGAGGGCTGAAGCAACTGGTGGCTGCTGTTGGAACATATTTGGTGGAAATTTCCTTGCTGTTGTAATGCATATCGCAGTTGTCGTTGGTCAATCTCGGATTGAAAAATTATATTTTTGACTTAAATTGAAGACAAGCGTAGTATAACACGTACCTGAGGGCATGCGAAGCAAGCAATTGCTCTGGGTCCCCAGAACATTGAGGGCCAATTTATGTTGATATTTATTTTTTGTGGAAATTACAAGAAGACTTATTTTTAAACTTTCAAATTCAAGACTCAAAGTTATTAATTCAAAAATTAGGTTGTAATTAAAATTTAATATTAGTCATCACTTCATTAAATTAAACTAATATACTATAAATCCACCCACGATCTATACCCTACACAATTGAACCCTACATATAGCGAAATGGCGACTCCATTCTTATCTCCTCAGCAAACGATGGAGACAGACGAAGACTGAACATGCCACACGCATTGTAGCAAGTGATGTCACTACAATAGGTAATGCCACTTCACGCAGCCGCACCTGAGTCTGCTTGGTCGTTGGGAAAATACAGCATGTGTGGTTCCCGTGCACGAGTGATTCCCATTATTTGAAAGTTGTTGAGAATATTATCTCGATGTTGATGATATCCACCTTGAGAGAGAATTATGAACCTTGTCTTCGAACTCAAGAAAATTGGTGAAAAGGAAAATATGAATAAAGTAACCTGAAACACAAAGAATGTTGTCCTAAAAGCTTAATTTGTGTCCTCTCAACTATAATGAGAATGCTAAAGGGCTAACATACAAATTGTTTTGGCGGATTTCAAGCCAAAAAAATTAGTTGCAAATAGCACTTTTGAAACTTGAAAAATGGGAACAAAATATAAGCAATATGAGAAAAATGGAAAAATGAGTTTGAATAACTTGTGTTCTTAATCCATTAATTATATCCCTGTTTATAGAATTCCAACATACCTCCTTGTATGTGATACAACTTTTCGCAGAAAAGAGTGGAAAACTTTGATGAAAATGTGCAAAAATCAAATTTCAAACAATCTACCAACTAGATTTTATAACCAAAAACCTAAAATATGCCCAAGCAATCGCTTGGCTACATGTTTTGGCTCTCGGGTTCCCAACCTAAATGCTATGCGATCGCATGGCTGTTTCTCCTTGAGATTGCATGGAAATTTTCTTTGGACTGACTGCCCTGTTAGTCCGGGTAGTTCAGACAACCCGTTTATGTATTATTCTTTGCTTTTTTGCATGTTTTTAATCCCCTTTTTCACTTATTTCAATTTATGTATTTGAACAACATGATTTTACAACAATCCCCATTTGTTCAAATATAGAATCAACTCAGACCTTTTGTAAATGATATCACGAATAGAGTAAGATATCTTTTGATTTGAAACTTACTTTAGTGTTAATATAGCAAACTAATATCAAGATCCCATGTAGCCTTAGTTTTGAAACGGTTATCTCTTTTGACATTACCAGCAATACCATAGACGTGAACATTCCCGCTTAATATGTTCCACACTATTATATTTTAGAGCATTAATGGCCTTGCATCCATCCGTATTCGTTAAAATTTCAAAAATTTACTCCATCCTTCCTTAAAGCGTCATCATTTATAAGTTCATATAGGAGAAATTCTTACAGTTTATTGGTTACGTTTTAAAGATATTTGTACTAAGTACTGAATTTCTTAAAGAATTTTATTAAACCCTCCAAACCGTAACCCGGCACTTAGATATTTAAGATATGGTTTTATATTTTAATTTAAGTGTTGTAACCAATTCACTTATAAAATGACTTGTTGTTAACTTTTGAACTCGTATATTAGTCATTTATTGACATGTATGATTGTCGTCATTGTTGAATATATTTAAGTAGTTTAAGCTCCATCCCAATCGATATTAATATTACCAAGTCTTTGGTAAGAGATTTTGATGTGAAAAGAAACGCGGAATTAAACGCCGAAAAGTTCCGAACCCAGGTTTGTTTGTAGACGGAGGAATCTTGGCCCAAACTTGACGACGCGGAATCGACGATGCGGAAGAGAGAACCAAGACTTTCATGATTGTTTTGGGATTTTTTTTTTTAAAGTTGTGTTGATTTGGCATGATTGAATTATATTTTTCATGAGAATTACACTAAGTAGGGATGCCCATGGATCGAGTTTAGGGTAACCTTCACATAAGTAGGATGCCCAGGGATCGAGTTTAGGGTAACCTTTCACCTCGATAATGCAACGTTTATATTTTTTTATTTTTTTAAACTTTCAGACCCACTTCGAAAATCATATGCCCTGGATCCACCCTTAGAACCCGATTAATCAAGCTAGGCCCCACAAATTTTAGGTTTTTCAGGTCAAATTGTCATCCCTAACACTAAGTGATATTTAATATTGAGAGATTGCGTGTTTATAACACACAAAATAAATAAATAAATAATTGATTTTTCTTGAATTTGTTGCTAAATTGAGATTTTTGTCCTTATTCATGTAGGTGTTCTATATTCTTGTACATTATTTTGTCCACATTTAGGAATAGAAGATAGTTATGTTAATATTTTATCTTGAGTTTGTTTTCTTAATTCATTTCTAACTGGACACTTGCTTTCTCAATTAAAATTAATTTGTTTATTTCATTTAATTGGAAAAACAAGATTTAATTTGTACGTTCTTAGAGCATCTCCAATAAATTTTTTAAATTTAGCATCCGTTTGATTTGCATTTTAACGAATTTTTTATTAAATCAAGATTTTGACTGTTGTGGGTTCCATGCCTCAAAAGTCTACAAAATTAAAGCCTACCTAACAGACATTTTCTTAGCATCGGCTGATTGTAATAACTTTACCATATTTCCCTCAAAAAACTTGGTCACAACTTAGCTTAGTTGCAGACATGTGTTTGAATGGAGGATAATATATAGTCAACACAGTTTAACAGCTTCTGCACACAAATCATGTATTAAGTCAAATACTGTACCGTCAGACAATAATTTAATATATATTCGATGTTCAAAAACGCAACAATGGATTAAAATTAGATTTTAATGCGCTCCAAACAAGGGCTTAAAATGCCCTTTATTTTAGAGAGTCAATACTTAAAATATCACTTCAATAGACTCTTTAATTTAACATTTTAATTTAGAGAGTGAGTTTGACTTTCCAATTTTGGAGAGTCAAATTCACTCTCTATTATTAATAAATTCATTCAAAAGCTTCAATTTTGAATGTTCCTACATTAATTTTTTTTTATTACATACTAGTTTTACACTCGTGCGATACACGGACATGTTTAATTGAAAAAGTATAGTGTATTGACACGAAACTATAAGAAAATAAAAATAAAAAATAACAACAGCAAGTGTCAATTTAAATAATAAGACAATTTCAAATAATAATAATAATAATAATAATAATAATAATAATAATAATAAGACAAAAGTTATGACTTTTAAATTACATCAAATAGATTCTTCAGAAAATCCACTAGCATTAGACGAATCAAACTTTTGCTCGATCGACTTCGATCTTCCACCACTGATGGTGATTGTGGAATTTGAGTGGAAAACAAATGAATTTCAGGGAATTGAATTCTTGAGAATTGGATGTTTTGTGTGTTTGATTGGTTTAATTTTCTAGATGAAAAAAGTGAAAAAAAATTTCAACTTTTATTATTTGATTGACATTATTTTTCATGGAAAATAAAGCAAAATTTAGATATTTTAATCAAAAAAAATATTTTTTCATACATTTGTACTTGATAATAATAATGTTAATTTTTGAAAAAAATAAATAAATAAATTAACAATAATAAAAATGATCAAACGTGACGAAAATTATAAAACAAGTTCCATGGAAAATAAATCCTATCCCCTACCCAAGAAAATGAATTCAAGCTTTTGGAGGAAAATTGCTCACGTGCCTGGAATTGAGGAAATGTTTTCCTAGAAAAAAAAATTGGCAATCAAACATTGCAAAAGATGGAAAATTGTCAAGAAAATGGCCACACAATCTTTTAAAGACATCTCTTAACATGCACATTAGGAAATTAATGTAACAGTTTGGTCTCACAAACAACAAAATATAATCAAATTTTCACCTGAACACAAATAACAATTAAAGAAAAGAACCGCGTACACACTACACAAGATAAATGATCTAGTGCACGTCCAGTACACTGCCCCCCATCCCATTGGTCCGGTGATTTTTTTTGCACTGGATGTGCACGGTATTGTGCACGTTGCACGTCCACGTTCACTATAAAATTTCTACACTACACATAGAATTAGAAAACAGTTTAGCCCATTAATATATTTACTTACTTTTACGTGGCGATGGAGTGGGGTGGCAAATGATGGTCGAGCAATTCAGATTTTCCATAAGTGCACCCTTCCCACCCTTGACCTTAATATGAATATGATTCATAGCTTTAGGAATCACGAGTGGATCACGAGTGGGATTTTCTCATCCATCTGAAAAGCGGAGCTATTATCAACCACAATAGAACCCTTTTCCACGGCTATTGGGCCAAACGTCTTGCTTATACTCTCACCCGCAATAAACAACTCAATGTCGACATTATCGAAGTTAAGTTAGTCTTTGTCAACTCTTCAACGGTGTATTCGCGGCCTTCAAATGTTGAGAGATTTTTCGGCAGAACGTTTACTGGCAAGGAGCAGTAAGGAAAATCACAGTCCAACAATACGAAGAGAAATTCTTGTCCGACGGTACCAGTGACCCCCAACTATCGTAACAGAGGGCCCATCTCGTGGAGCGACATTTGGACAGTGAAAGGACCATTGTAGAGACTGGAGGCGGATGGATTGGTACGCCGGGAGAGTTTGGTTGCATCGTGAAGGAATAGGGACTTACCACCATTATCTTTACCCTCACTATACTTTTCTTCCCCAAAATTTTGAAAGGATTTTGTTGACGGTTGAAATATAAATATTCTAAGTTAGCAAGAAGAATTGGTGAATGTCAGTTATGTGAAGAGAATCTTAAATGGAAGAAGTGAACCCCAGGTCGGAATGGACGACTTGGACTTCACGTATGCTTTTGTATCTCTGTATACAATAGGCTCTTTAGTAGCCAAAAAATTGGGGTCCTGTATGAGCTACCCTCTCCTATATTTATAGGGAAAAAGGAATGAGCTGGCTTATTACAATATGTGACTGCCTGACATTATGACATAACTAAACTTAATTGAACTCTTACATAGTACAAAGTAGTTGACTTTCATCTATTCTAATTGATTCCATGTCTGAATAACTGTTTCAACTGTCATGTAAGAAAGTAGTTATAGTCTCGTTTAGTATTTGCAAGTCAACGTCCGACATGACTCCTCCACCTCGGAATGACACAGTTTGGACCCATATTCTCTCCAGATTTGATTACAATAAGGTAGTGTCCGACCTTACATATCCAGGTCAGAAACGTGATTAAGACCTTGATACCTTAACTTCAAGAGCTGATTTAGTTGTCGTCCGACCTGACATTTCCGAGTCGAACATATTAATTTTCCAAATGATCTGACCTCCTCAAACCAGAAATGTCGTCAAACATCGTCGTCTCTTCATCTAGGTAAGAGTACCCATCAACAATTGCCCCTAGGAGTAAAGCTGGAAGAAATTCAGGTCTACTCCTACAGGTTCTTTTTTAGAGTTAATTTTGGTGGCTACGCAATAATGATGCTTCCACATGTCACCTGTCCATTATGATCGATTCTGTGTGTTTCAGGGAAGTACAATTAGCTGTCATTTCCATTTGATGGGCTCAATACACCTCTTCGAATTCTGTACTGATAATTAATATTGTTCTTATATAAAGGGGATTCCACATTTTCCTTCGTTGTTAGCTTTTGGTCGACAATCATATCACGCGATCTCAGCTTCAGGCCTGCTTATCAGTCCAGGTATTCCTTTATAACTTAGATCAGTCATGAGTAATTCTAGTAGTGATAGTGAAGCCACTAGAACAAATCTTGGGGGATGGGTAATGAAAATTCCAGTCCGGACTTAGGTACTCATTCTGGTGAGTCAGATGTTAGTGTGTCAAATTTAGGAGATGTTAGGCAGACAATTCCCCAAGAGGTACAACCTCTTAGATAGGTGAACCCCCCCTTTAATTCCGTGTCCAACACAGCGTCCCCCACTAAGTTCTAGTAGAGTTGGTCTGTCTATTTCGAGTTCGACGTTCTGGCAGGCCGGCTATCATCCTTTAATAGTATCTGAGGATGACTTGGTTGAATGGCGTTATAAGTTTAGGATTCCGGACTCAGTGTTATTATTCCTTCCTAGGAGTGATGAACGGGCAGATAAGCCCCCAGAGAGGTGTGTGGCTGTAAATAGGATGATGCTGAAAGCAGGTCTTAGGTTTCCTCTATCTCGGACTGTCACCAATTAACTTAGGTATTGGGGTTTAGCTCCTTCCAAAATTACACCAAACGGGTGGAGGGTCATCATAGGATTCTTGATCATTTGGAGTAAGCTAGGGTTTCCACTACCCCGAGCGAGCGAGTTCGATTCTATTTACTTACTCCGGGCTGATGAAAAGGATTTGGACTGGTATTATATTATGGTCCGGCCTCGAACTGGTTGGAACTTAGTGGAAGAGCTCCCTGATTCTATTAAGGGTTGACGAGATCGATGGTTCTTTGTCAGAGGCAAATGGCAGACACTAGACAGGAATGACGAGCTGGACTACATTGTTCCAACTCACTATAAACCTTACTATATGTTTATAATTTTGTGGGTTTATTCAGAGCTACTTTTTCTAATGTTAATTAATTTCCTTTCTTCCAGGTCCTTCCAATCCATCCAAGTCGTTAGAGTTCAAGCAGCAACTGCAAAGTGCGCGCAGCCTTGACAAACGTGATAGGGACTTCAGGGCGTTGATCATAGAGGAGAACTTGTTCCGAGCCAGGCTCACCACTATCCCTTCATCAGCAGCCTTCTGTCCTCCCCCCACTCGTAAGTATATTTTTGCTCAGTTTGTTGATAAAATTTCAACGTGCTCACGATTTTCCATTTTGTAGGACCGACCAAGTCCACATGAAAAGATATGCCTCCATTTGACAGATCTGCCTTAGTTGGGAACAAGAAAAGAAGACCCACAACATGAGGGAAAGCTTTGTCCACTAGACTTGATCCAACTCCACGGTCAGGTCAGTTCGGTGTGACACGGGCTTCGGGACATAGCCCTTCCAAGTCATCCCATGGTAAAAAGAAAATGGTGGAAGAAAATCTCTCGTTTCTGCCACCACCACCTTCTAATCCTATAGTTCTTTCAGACCACCAAGCCTCCTCTGAGAATGTTGCTCAGTCGGATCTTCACACTACCTCAGACCATCATGTCCATTCATCCCCAGCCACTGTTCTCGCGGACTTTTCCTACTTCGGTATACACAAGGCACGAGCTATTGAAATGGAAAAGCTAAAAGGAAAAATCCCTAAAGCCTTGAGGGATGTCCGATCTCAATAGTTTCTGGGCTCAAACTCTTTGAAGGTTCTTCCAAGCAATGTCCATAATGCAGTTGACATCGTTGTGCGGACCTAGGATAAAAAGAAGGAAGCTATGGCTTTCGATATGGACTTGCTGAACACTGCCCATACCACATATGCCTTCTTGGGACTTGCACAAAATTACATGTCCCATGTTCGTGCTAAAGCCCATGAGCAGACGGAGCTGCACGACGAACTGATGCGCCTAGCATAGTGGTGAAGGATCAGAATCAGGCACTTGGAATGGAGAGAGAGAAGCTGGCTGGGGCAAAGAAGGAACTGGAGCTTAAATATGAAGGCCTGGCTCAGAGAAACGGTCTCCTTCTTTCCGAGCTGGAGAAGGTTAAACTCGAGAATGATGAACTGATGGCTAAATCCGAAGCCGATCATAAGGCCAAAGAGGATATGGATGCCCAACTTGAGTTGGTGAAAAAGGACCTTGGATAGGCCAGGTTTGAATTGGTCTCAGCTATCGAGGCTTACAAGGAATCCAAGGAGTACGAGGTAGACCATATTGATACTTATATCATGGCCTTGGAAGATGTAGTGAGGAGGTTTCAGGAGCTTCACCCCGAATTCAATGCTGGCCAACTGAAGGCAGAACTGGAGAGGCTCAAGAAAGATCAGGTCGAGCTTGTATCAGAGCTGGCTTAAGGAAAAGCTCCTCCAGTCAAGTAGTTATAGGGAATCTTTTAATTTTTTATTTTTTAAACTTCTAGTTGTCAAATCTTGTAATGGCCTTTCCGGCCCGACTTTTGTTCATTTTTGGACAATTTTTATTGTTGAACTGAATTTTTGTTCCTTTACAATGAATTAGCCTCCAGACTTAGCTTTCAAACTACCACTTCTCAACTCAAAGGATTTAAATAATTTCCCTGACCTGACAAAATGAAGTTGTGTCGGTTTAAAATTGGGACTTGCCTAAAAATGTAAACTTACTGCATGACTAGAATAGTAAGGTTGGGTTGGTCCAAATAAAATAGAATTTTAACCCGTCGCCTAATCAGAACAGTCAGGTCAATTTGGTCTGAAAAATGAACTCATGTAGACTTGTCGCCTAACCAGAACAGTCAGGTCGGATTGGTCTAAAATGATCCAAAACGAACTTGTAAAAATGTAAATTCAATGTACTTCGATGTGTATATGGGTCTCACTCGTGGGTCCAATGGAATTCGTGAATTTGGTTATGGCAAACCTGATTGGATACGTATTTGAGGTCCTAAGAAATTCGTAGATTTCGTTATGACAAACCTTTTGAGCACGTAGCTTGAGGACCTAAGGAATTCGTAAATATCATTATGACAAACATTTTGAGCACGTAGCTTGAGGTCCTAAGGAATTCATAAATTTCGTTATGACAGACCTATTTAGTGCGTAGCTTGTTTTGTCTAGAACACTTTTTTTTTTTTGCTAAAAATTTTATTCAATGTAATATTTTCATGACACCTTAGTCATTACATATGTTGAAAAGAGAACTAATGATAATATTTTTTTAAATATTTAGCATTCCATGGATGGGCTAAGGTCTTCCCTTGTAGCGTTTCCAGTTCATATGCTCCGTTGGGTAGAGTTTTGGCCGCTTTGTATGGACCTTCCCACAGTGGAGCAAGTGATCATGACTGGGTGTCTTTGGTGGAGAGGAATACTTTTCTTAGTACCAAGTCCTCCGCATGGAATTTCCGTCCTCTAACTTTAGTATTGTAATATTTGGAACTCATTTATTTGTAGGAAGCATTTCTGAGGTCCAACTCGAGCCTCTTTTCTTCAATTAAATCCATATTTGATTGGAACATTTCTGTGTTCATGTCTTCCATATAATGTTCTATTCTGCTCGAGGAGATACCAATTTCCATAGGAATCACAGCTTTAGATCCAAAGACAAGGGAAAAAGGGGTCTCTCCCGTGGCTGTCCTAGATGTTGTTCTGTAAGATCACAATACCACCGGTAGTTCATCATCCCAAGCACCTTTCAGTTCATCGAGTTTAGTCTTCAATGTGTGTTTGATGATCTTGTTGACTGCCTCTACTTGTCCATTTGCTTGCTGGTGGCATAAGGTGGAATGATGTTTCTTGATTTTTAGTTCTTCACAAAATGACCTGAATTTGGTATTGTCGAATTGTTTCCCATTGTCAGTGACTATGGAGTGAGGAATGCCAAAACGAAAAATGATGTACTTCTAGATGAAGTCTGTGGTCTTCTGTTCAGTGATTTTGGCTAATGGTTTAGCCTCGACCCATTTTGTGAAGTAGTCAACTGCCACTATAGCATACTTGGTCGATCCTTTACCTGTTGGGAGTGGCCCAATCAAATCAATTCCCCATTTCGCGAAGGGCCACTGTGTCATGAGAGGAGTGAGGTCTTCTGGTGGTGACCTAACCATTGGAGCAAATCTTTGACATTTCTCATATTTTTTTACAAACTCCAATGTATTTTTTTCAGTGATGTCTAGAAGTATCCTTGTAGCAAGAACTTGAATGCAAGGGACTGACCTCCAGTATGGTTGTCATATATGCCCTCATGTACTTCCCTCATAACATATAAAGCCTCTTCTTCGGTTATACACCTAAGTAGTGGGAGGGAAAAGCCTCTCTTGTATAGAACATCACTGATCAGAGTGTACCTTACGGACCTGATTTTCAGTCTCCGAGCTTCATCTCGACTTGGGGGCACCACTCCATCCTTCAAGTGTTGGATGATCTATTCCATCCAGCTCTACTTCACGTCTATGACCATTGTTGATATTTCTAATTCAGTAAGGGCTAAAGTCTTGAAAATTACGATGGAGATATTGTCGAGGGTGTCGACCCTTCACTCGTGGCAAGTCTAGCAAGAGCATCGATCTGACTGTTCCGAGTTCTTGATATTTGTTTTACTTTTGGCTGCGCGAATTTCTCCAATTCCCTTTCTGCTACCTAGTGATAAGATATCATCTTCTCTTCTTTTGTGTTGTAGGTGCCTCAAATTTGATTTACTACCAGCTGTGAGTCACTATGCACAAGTACTTTTGATATGCCCATGTCTCCCTCCATTTTAAGACCTGCAATGAGGGCTTCATACTCAGCCTTGTTGTTGGTTGCTGGAAATTGAAAGCGGAGGGACTGGCAATGTTGTGACTTCTCGGGATTGATAAGGACAATTCCAGCTCCTGCACAGACCTCCGTTGATGATCCATCCACATATAGGTTCCAAACTTCGTCCTGATCAAGCCTTCTAATTTCTACGAGATATTGAAATTTTGCTACGAAGTCTGCAAGGGCTTGGCCCTTGATGGCAGTCTTGGGTTCATAAGTGAGATCAAATTGCCGCAGTTCTATCGCCCATTTCATCAGTCTTCTAGATGAGTCCGATTTCTGCAAGGTCTGGTGTAAGGGATAGTTGGTGAGTACATCCAATGCGTGCTCTAAAAAGTATGGTCTAAGTTTTCTAGAGCTCATGACCAATGCATAAACAAGTTTCTCCATCGGCGTGTACCGTAGGTCCACATCCTTTAATGCCTGACTAACATAGTATACCGGGTGCTGGACATTATTCTCCATTCGAGTTAGGATTGAGCTGACGGACCTTGCTGACACAGCCAAATACAATTCCAGGGTTTCCCTCAGTACTGGTTTCGAGAGTAGTGATGGGGAGGCGAGATGTTCTTTCAGATCTTCAAAAGCTTTTTGACAATGTTCTATCCAACGAAAATTTTTCCCCAGCATCAGGGCTTCGAAGAAAGGTCTACATTTGTATGTCGATTTTGTGACGAACCGATTAAGAGCTTCAATCCTTCCAGTCAAGCTCTGGATCTCCCTTATGTTGGTTGGGGCTTTCATTTCAATTAGAGCTTTGATTTTCTCTGGATTGGACTCGATTCCTCTCTAATGTACCATGTATCCCAAAAACTTTCTGGATCCTACTCCGAAGGAACATTTCTACGAGTTTAGCTTCATTTTGTATTGTCTGAGAATAGCAAACATTTTAGCCAGGTGTTGGACATGATCTGATGATTTGATGCTCTTTACCAACATATCGTCTACATATACCTCCATGGTCTATCCAATTTGTTCTACGAACATTCTATTAACAAGTCTCTGGTATGTTACCCTGCGTTATTCCCAAATGGCATCATCTTATAGCAAAATCCAGTGCTTGTGTGCAAGAGTAACAAGACGTGGAGACTATGTATAGACTTCACAGACTTGAACAAGGCTTCCTAGAAGGACAACTTCCCACTTTCACGCATAGATCAAATGGTGGATGCTACAGCGGGCATGAGCTGTTGAGCTTCATGGATGCATATTCAGGCTACAATCAGATTACAATGTATGGTCTAGACGAAGAACATACCTATTCATAACAGATAGGGGGTCGACCCACTCTGGGTATCGTGCTTCACGTATGAATACATTCCCAAGCAACTTTACAATCTCGTTCTCCAGGGCATCATATCTCTCACCGTTTAGAAGGCGACGCTTCTGTTTCTTAGGTCTTGCCCCCGTGTTCTATGTTGAGCTTGTGACATGCCAGATGTGCTGGTATTCCTACCATATCTGCATGAGTCCATGCGAAGACATCACTATTTTGTTTCAAAAAGCCTATCAATTTTGATCTCACTGGTTCTTGGAGATCTTTCCCTATTTTCAACTGGAGTTCTAGTCTCTCGTTGTTAGGTTGATCGTTACAAGGTCTTCCACTAGTCCAGTGGGGGGCTTGTTTTGGTCTAAGCGGGGATCCAAGGTCTGAATTTCTTTGATCAGGTCTTCTTCTCCAGCTTCCTCAACCTGATGTACTCTTCGGGCAGAAGTCCATGTTACATTCCCTTGCCATCCTTTGGTCTTCTCTCACAACACCGACTTCGTGTGACGTGGGAAATTTCATCATGTAATGATAGATAGAAGTTGCAGCTTTAGTTCATGTAAGATGGGTCTTCCCAGTATGGCATTGAGATTTGAAAGTACGTTAGCTATGACGAAATCTGCTATGACTCTCCTGGTACATGGATGATCTCTCAGCTCCACCATTAAAGCGATTTGCCCCTTTGGGAAGATGCAATCCCCTGTGAAGCCTTGTAACCTTGTAGGGTATGGTTGGAGGTACCTTTCACTGAGTCCCATCTGAACATAGGTCCTCCAATATAAAAGGTTGACGGAGCTCCCACTATCCACCAACGTACGATGAATCTTAACTCCTGAAATATTCATGGTTATAATTAAAGCATCTGCATGTGGTTGTAAAATCCCTTCTGTATCTGCCTCGCTAAAGCCAAAAGATTCGTCCTCCGTGGGTATTGGAGCTCTAGGTGATAGGACCTAATAGTTGTTCCGAGTAGCTCTTATGCATTAACGCCTTTGCCTCTCTGACCCTTCTTGGCTTTGGATTCCACTCACCAACATACGGATCTCTGCCGTTGTTGATCTTCGATATCGACATGGTCTTTCTTCCTTTCTTGACCTGACTTTGGTTCCCCAACAAATTCTTTCAGATGACCTCTTCTGATTAACTTCTCAAGTTCCACCTTCAGATCCTTGTCACCAATAGATTCCTTTTCCTTCCCTTTAAATTTTTCTTGGTCCTTTGCTATTCCTTTTTCCTGAACTCTGTTGCACTTAGCTTCCTAAGCACCTATTGCCCTATCTGCTCTTGTTAAGAATTCACGGAAGGGTTTAGGTCCCTCTTCATGCACTGTCCACCAAAACCTGGATTCTGGCCAAAGACCTAATGTTACCACCATAAGTAGGGCATCATCTGACACCTTATTAGTATCCATAATTTGTCGATTGAACCGGTCTAGGTAGCTCTTTAGTGACTCAGTTTTTCCTTGTTTTATGGTGATAAGTTGTTCCTTCGGGGTAGTTCTAGTCTTGGCTGCCATGAAGTTGTGAAGGAACTGAGAGGATAGGTCTCCCTAGTTCTTTACGGAGTGGTCTGGTAAAGTGCATAGCCATATCTGTGCCCTATCTCCTAATGTCAATGGAAAGGCTCTGCACATGATCGCATCGCTTACTCCCTGCAACTCCATCCAGGATGTGTAACGATCTAAGTGTGCCACTGGATAAGTTGTCCCATCATAGCTTGGCACTTGCAACATTTTCATCTTACTGGGTAAGGTTTCCTTTAGTATTTGTTTTGAGAAAGGTGAAGATCTAGTTAGTGGGGTGTTATCATGAGGCTCTTTTTCTCTTTGCTACCCCTCGAGGTCACTCAATCATTTCCTTAGTGCATTCATCTCCTCTTCATCCTTCCTTTTGTTCTCAGGATCCGGGCTACCTAGGTCAAGCATTGCGGCACCTTTGATTGTCGTTTTAGGTACATCAATTTTGACTCTGGGAGGTCCGAGGTATGGGCTACGAGCAGACCTCTCAAAATGATACGATTCTGTCCAACCTCCACTCGTCTCTGAGACCCTTACTTTCAGGGCTGGTGCTGTTGGCTCCAGACCCAAACGACTGAAAACACTTCGTGTCTTCTTGGGTGATCTTTTACATGGATTGCTTTCTTCGGTCGAGCTTTCTGATCTATCATATGCATAACTAAGCTTCCGTCATACTTGTCTGTTTTCGGGGGGTTGGTGAGATGGTTCCAGTATGGTATGGGGAGCCTGAGGGTTTCCTTGTGGTTGTGTTGCATCCTTTCAACTACTTGTGTCAAGTTTCACAATTGATGCATGACCTCAACCATTTGGGGGTCCGGACAGGGCCTGACTTCTAAGTCGTATTCCTTCCTTGTCCCACCTTGTACCTCCGCCTTTTCCCGTGACTGCTTCCGGAACCTTGATTATCCATGTTATCTGAAGATTGTTAAGGACTGTGGAGTATCCAAACTGTTTGGATGGACTGTTGTTATATCACAAGCGGCCCTTCTTCTAGTGTCATTTATTGACGGTTGAAATATAAATATTCCAAGTCAGCAAGAAGAATGGTGAATGTTAGTTATGTGAAGAAAATTGTATATGGAAGAAGTGAATCCCAGGTCGGAATGGATGACCTGGACTTCACGTATGCTTTTGTATCTCTGTGTACAATAGGCTCTTTAGTAGCCAAAAAATTGGGGTCCTTTATGAGCTACCTCTCCTATATTTATAGGGAAAAAAGGGATGAGTTGCTTTATTACAATACCTGACTGCCTGACATTACGACATAACTAAACTTAATTGAACTCTTACATGGTACAAAGTAGTTGACTTTCATCTATTCTAACTGATTCAATATCTGAATAACTGTTTCAACTGTCATTTAAGAAAGTAGTTATAGTCTCGTTTAGTATTTGCAAGTCAAAGTCCGACCAGACTCCTCCAACTCGGAATGACACAGTTCGGACTCCCATTCTCTCCAAAGTTGATTACAATAAGGTAGTGTCTGACCTTACATATCCAGGTCAGAAACGTTATTAAGACCTTTATACCTTAACATCAAGATTTGATTTAGTTGTCGTCCGACCTGGCAATTCCAGGTTGGACATATTAATTTTCCAAATGATCCGACCTCCTCAAACCAGAAATGTTGTCAAACGTCGTCATCTCTTCATCTAGGTAAGGTACCCATCAACAAATTTTATTCTTGCTACCTAGAATTTATACTCTAATTTGCCTTAACCTTTTGTTTTTAACCGTAAATTGGAAGTTTCACAGAGAGAAAGCAGGTTTGGGTGGTTCAGATGGAGGAGGAGGGGCAACATACCCACTCCCTAAATAACTTCTTGACAACTGCCAAAAGAAAAAAAAAAATGCAGAAGCTGTTGACAACTAAGATTCTGATCAAAATTAATTGGCCAAAATCTCAGTTGTCGATATACATATTATTCAGTTTTAGAAAAATTTATATTAACTAAAAATAAAGAAAGACAATAAATATTTTTATGAAAAAATAATATAAAAAATCCAAAATAAAGAGTTTGTTGGAGCTTGTAACAAATTTTGCTCTTTAAATATAAAGATGCTCTATTATGTAACATATGCTCTTTAAATATAAAGAGTCTATTGGAGATACTCTTATTAGTATTAATTTTAATTAAGGTTAAATTAAAAATCAATACTGGTGAAATTATACTCTACTAAATTGTGACTACTTCATTAATTAATAATAATATTTTCCTCTCGCGAGATAATTTCACCAACAATAAAAAAAATTTAAATCTTAAATTTCTCAAATCAACTTAGTCAAGGTTTATTTGAGTTAATCACGTGCAAAACCTAAGATCGTGAATCAAATCATAAATAATGTTCTGCTGAATTTATAACAATTTTAAAATTGACAGTTTTCTGTTAGGGATGACAAAAAAATCTGTACCGACTCGAATTCAACGGGTACCCGACCCTAATGGGGCGAAAAAATTCCTACTCGCGGGTTGGTGGGACGGGTTTGGGATGGAAAGTGAAAACCCGCAGCAGGTTCGGGTCAGGAAAAACCCGCCTTAATTAAAATTTTTAAAAAAAAAAAATAGACATGACATTGTATTTGTTGATGTATGTTCATGAATTTGGACATTGTTTTTGAATTGTGTAATTTGTGTTTGTGCTTTACTCATGCATGTTTAGGAAGTTGGATAGTGTGCTTGTTATGTATTTTAGAACATTTTTGCCTTGTAATCAAGTACTTCCTTTGATGGTAGAGTGAAATTAGTCATAGTAACTAGTAAGCATGAAGTTTAACGTTCTTAATAAAAAAATATAGAGGAATTATCAAGTAAATGTTTTCAATATTTCACAATTGGTTACACACATTACATGATAAAAAAAAAAAAAAAGCTGGGTCACAAACGGGGCGGGAGAGGCATCCAACCCGACCCGCCAAAAACCTGAACCCGCCTCGTCCCGTTTGTGGCGGGGCAGGTATGGGGCACAAAATTGGTTCACATGGTCGGACACGGTATGGTCGACCTGCCCCGTTGTCATCTCTATTTTCTATAACATTCACTTTCAAAAATTTATTTTTTTATTTTTATTTTTTATTTCCTTGAATTTCTTATTCTACACTAAAAAACAAAGAATTATATCAAAATGATCAAATAAAGTAGCAATTATAAATTGGATTATTTATATTTTTAAGCTAAAATGTGTACTTGAAAAGTTGAAAGAGAAAATGTGATGACTAAGAAGTGGTAAGAAATTACACTTTTTTTTAAACGCAATCATTTTAATTTATAAATTAATTTATAAATAACACAATTTTTCAAACTACTTTTTAACTACACACATATTTTATTTTCACTTTTTAACCACACATTTTACCTCAAAAATATAAATAAATCAATTTATAAATGCTATAATGTTAAAGAACAGAGCATATTTATATATTGTATTGATTGCGTTAAAGAATAGATGTTATGTCTATTTCTTTTAACAAATGGTAATTGACGCAATTGGTCCTTACCTTTCACACTTTTTGCGAAATTCGTTTCAACATTTGATTATTTTGACAAATTTACCCTTACCTTCATTTTTTTTTTTTTTTGCTAAAAACGTCTTTTCCGACTAACTCCATCCAAATAGTTAACCCAAAAATTACCTATTAACTATTTTAATGAAGGACAAAAAAGCCATTTCCTATTACCTAATTAAAAATAGTGTAAAAGAAAATAAAAATAAAAACCAAAAAGATTTGAAATTGTTCTTCTCCCCCACTCCATTTCCACCCGCTCAATGCAAATAGCAAACAATATTTCTCCCCCAATTTGATTTGTTCTGATTGAGGATGTGCCTGATGGCGAGTTATGAATCTTTAAAGCGTTCCAAGAATTTTCACATTCCCACACTTAGCTTAGCATAGGCATCCAACACAGAGTTCCATGAAACCGAGTTCTTCATAGTCATTTCGTCGAACACTTTCCTCACACTCACGATATCACGATACCAGCCAAACGTATGTACCAAAGAATTCGAAACAAACATATCAGACGCATACCCAGTTCTAAAAACAAGTCCATGAACATAACCAGCAAGTCTCAGGTTCCAAATCCACGCAGAGGCCTTCACAAGAAAATGATAGGTTAGATGATTGGGCACAACATCATTTCGCAACATTGAGATAAAAGTGTACACTAATTTATATGGGCTTTTAGTACTGGAGAAAGCCCTTATGATAGCATTGTAATGGAAGACATTTGAGAGGCCTGAGATTGTTAGGAGAGCGTAGATTTTGTTGAGCTGGAACAAAGATTTGCATTTTTCAAGTGAAGTTAACAAAAGAGATTCACTCCACATTTAACATCAGATGAAGCAATTGTTTTGGAGGAATCAACTAACAATCAAAGATTATAGGTTGAGTATAAAAGGTTAATCACCTACAAGTATGCCGAGGATTCAATAACCTTTACTTGATTCAAATACAAGCCCGGGAAACCCACAATGGTGGGCGGGCCCACTGCCCACCCACCATAGAGGGGTGGGGTGTGGGTTTCTTAAGAAACCCACAATGAGTTTTAGATGAAATCCTTATATATATATATATATATAAATATATATAATGATCAAATCAAATGATAGCACACAAGTTCCTTGTGTTTTCCTTGAACATTAAATAGAGGATTTGGTAAAACTGGAGGCTTTAAAGTGTAAGGTGCACATTTTGCTGGAATCTCAATTTTCTCACTTTTTCTTAGTTTTTGAGTTTTAGATGAAATCCTTATATATATAATGATCAAATCAAATGATAGCACACAAGTTCCTTGTGTTTTCCTTGAACATTAAATAGAGGATTTGGTAAAACTGGAGGCTTTAAAGTGTAAGGTGCACATTTTGCTGGAATCTCAATTTTCTCACTTTTTCTTAGTTTTTCTTGTTAGAAACAAACTTCTCTTGAACGTATGCCCAAATCTTCTAACAGTCAAGAGGACTACTAAGTGAAGTCCATTTGTTTTCACCAGAATGTTTATTTTTGTTCATTGAAAAGCAATTGAGCGGGTGGGAGTGGAGTAGGAAAGAAGATGAAGAGTGTCAAATCTTTTTTTATTTATTTTTCTTTTTCTTTTTCTTTTACATCATTTTAAATTATGTAATTGAAAATAACTTGTTTGTTCTTCATTAAAATAATCAATAGATGATTTTTGGGGTCAACTAACGGGACAGCAGGACGCTTTTAGCAAAAAAAAAGGTGAAGGTAAGGGTTAAAAAAAAAAAAAAAAACGTTGGAATGAATTTCTCAAAAAGTGTGAAATGTGGGGGACCAATTTTGCCAATTATCCTTTAACAAATATAGAACTCTCCGGTTTGAGTTTTGGAAACTTGCATATATTCTTTAACGTAATTATTACAATTTATTTTTAAACAAATTTTTAATCACACACATTCTCTCTCTATTTTTCTACACATTTTTAATTTAAAAATATAAATAAATCAATTTATAAATCAAACCTAATTTTTTTATTTTAAGATTACTTCATTGCATAAAAAGGGCAAAAAATGTGTGCAGTTTTTGTCTAATTAGTTGGCTTCTTTCTTCGCGATCTTGTTGCTAAATTGATAGCGTACAATTCAAGAAAGAGAGTGCATGTGAACAAAATATGTTTTTATCCTTTGGCGTTGTACACCTCACTTTATTCGATTTAAAAGTTCTCTCTGGCTTTGACTTTGGTCTCCTTACTTTTTCTTTTTCACGTGGGTGGATGAGAGGTTGTAACCTGTAACAACTAACATGTATCCGTTTTGGAGTCTTGATGTGGACACAACTTTTATTTACAAACTGTAAGTTAGACCTTTTTTTTATCTCAATAATTTTGAGCGGTTAAAAATTTTCATCCATTATTTTTAAGGCTGTGTTCCGCGACCGGTCAAAGGGAATTGAAATTATAATATTGATTTATTTATATTTTTAAGGTAAAATACGTGATTAAAAATTGAAGAGAGAAAATATATTTGATTAAAAAGTAGTTTGAAAAATTGTGTAAATTAATTTGGAACAATCATTGCATTTTAATCTCCCAATCGAACAGACCCTAACTTTTAAAAAATAAAAAAATAAAAATTAAGTAAATATTATCACATTACTATTTATAATAATATTTATAGGTGTCTGTACGTTTGGGCTAGGGTTGTAAGAGATCCGATTTCATCGATTTTTGACAAATTTTGAAACCAAACCGTTAAAATAAGTTTGAAAAATACTCAAATATAAACCAAATCATTTAAAACGGTTTGAGAAAAACTCAAACTAAACCTAACGATTTGCTCCAATTTTAAATCACAAATTTTACCATATATTTTTTTGCCTTTTTACATTTTTGTCATTAGTTCATTGATTTCGATATATAATATACTTTATTGATAATAAATCTAAACAAACTAAATATATCTACTGTAAATTAAAATATTAAGAGTCTGTTTGGTGTAAGAGAAATTGAAAAATAATTTGAATGTCTGGTTGTAAAGTTGTCGAAATGTGTAAAGTGGTGGGTCCTATAGAAATATATTGCTGAAAATGAATTTGAGGAAAAATTCGTTCAATTTCTCTAGTACCAAAGAGGGTTTAAATCAAAACGAAATCACTGTAAAATTTCAATATAGTTATTTTGTTCCCTTTTTAGGTTAAGATGTTACAAATAAAAATTATGACAATGTTACAATACACGTCTATAAGGTCAAAAAAATAACATGATGCCCAATAAGATCTATGTGATCATCATGTCTAGGAAAAATAGAGGTTTATTGATTAGAAAAAGACTATAACCGGCCACAATAAAAAAAAATTATTGATTAGATAAAGAGTATATAATCAATATAACAATTACATAAGATTATCGTTTTTGGTTTAACTCAAATCATTCATCGAATATTTGGATGGAGATTATTGGATTTATTTGAATTTTCAAGTATGGCAATTATCTAATTAGGTAATAATGTAATAGAAATAAACAAGAATATCAATATAACTATTGAATTTGGCATATTAGCCGAGTTTTTGGAAATTTTCCTTTTTATTTTTATATAATTTTTCACCGGTCAGGTTTGGTTTCAAACTGTAATTAAAAATTTTAAACATAAATCAAACCATTCTTGATCGTTTTGATCAGGTTCAAAATCATTTCGTTGACAGGTCTGTGTGGCACCAATCCGACGGTTTCTAAAATGCAATTTGAGTTCGATTTTTCAATTTCATGGTTTCTGATTATAGCCCTAGTTTGGGAAATGATGTAGCCATTTTAAATCTAAATTTAAATTACACAATTTTTCAAATTACTTTTTAACCACACACATTTTCGCTCTCGAGTTTTTAATTATACATTTTACTTAGAAAACACAAATAAAACACATTATAGCTTATCCAAAGCCGCTAAACACACATACCCTAAGAGCAACTCCAATGGTGGTGTAAAATAACTCCAATTAGTGAGTTATATCCCCATACCCGTCTACTATTTTGTTTGATAAGGCTTTTTTTTTTTTTTTTTTAACTATAAAGTTGTTGAAGTAGTTGCTTCCAAATCTCTTATAAATTTAAGAATAGATGTAGTAATGATAAAATAATTCACAAATTTAAGAATGGATGTATTAATGATAAAATAATTCATATCAAGGATTTTTTAATTTATCGAGGAAAAAATATAAATTATTGTTTTCGTGAAGTCTTCGAAATAGAAATAATCATGCCTTACTATAGGGCAATGGAAGATAAATATGAATAGCGATGGATATAATGGATCATCCATCATTGATTGCAATGTTTGATGGTGGAAGAACTGGGGAAAATGGTATAACTTTCTTGTTGAATTGGCCTTTTGTGATTAACACTTCAAAGTCCAATGATGGAACCCAATTAATCTATGTCCAAACTTACGATCATAAAAAAAATAAAAAATAAAAAAAAATCTGAAGTTGCTGACTCGACTGCCCTCCTTTTGTGCATTCTCGCATTTAACTGGAAACAAGTTTTTGGCCTTTAAGATACTACACCATGAAATTATGTCATCTAGTGTGCTAGTGGCCATTGGATCTAGGTAATCGACTCGTGTGGTTAAAAGGCATGACGCCTCATTCTCTGAAGTTTTCATGATCATTCTTACACCTCACGAATCTCTCTGTAAACCCTTCTTCTATAATTTCTTGGTGAGATTCTAAACGATTTTAGATGTTGGTTCTATTTTTGGTAAATAGTAAATCTTGGTTACTTGCTAAAAGAGGGGTTTATACTTGGGTCTAAGTGTATTCGATTGATTCTGTAAGGGTAAACTTCATGTTGTGCTCTATTCATTCTCAATCTAGTGGATTTAGAGCTTAAACCACATTTCTGTGGATGCTGAACCAGTGAGTGGGCAATTTGATGAACATCCGAGCCTTAGGGAAAAACAATTACTAGTGTGTTCTTTTTGATTTCTATCATTTTTGGGTTAATTTGGCTCTAGACATCTTCGATCTTGTTTTTTGATAGTTTCTTGATGTTAAAAACTCCAGGCCTTTACAGATATGTAATTTTAATGAGTTATTTAACCTGTTCGACTTCTGTATATAAAACTGATTAGGTTTTCAGTGTTTTATTTTGTGATCTGCAACTCTACTAATGATTTCTAACTTTTGTGTTTTATTGCGGTTATTAGCCTTTGTATTCGAAGATCGATCTCTTTGTTGAAACCACTTGGATCTACCTTTGTGTAGTCTAGGGTTCATAGGAGAATCCTAGAATTTGAGGGACTCAGCTTCATTTTTTTAAGATTACTTTTATATTAATTACATTGATGCTTCTGGTGACTGTTGAATATAACCTGCTTATGTGATTTCTTGTGTGAAGTTTATCGCTGCAAGCACTCTTAAAATAGTTGCTCTATCTTCATGAAATTATTTTTGGTTACTTGAATGTGTCTCATCTTTTTCAAAAACTAGTTATTTTTCAAAAATGCCTTTTATATATATTTTTCAAAAGGAATAATCGGTATGGGGAATACAAATTATGATATTGAAATTTAGACTGGAAAGGGTGATTTTAATCTTTAGAGTAAAAAAAATGAAATATCTTCTTTTACAACAAAGATGTGCTAATTAGCCTTTGGATAAATCTTAGGTTATTGATTTAGAAAAAACCAAGAAACTTGAACAAACTAAAATTGCTTGGAGAACTTTATTTCAACATGTATCTAATGGTGTTATTAGGAAGTTGGTGATATTGAAACTACATCTGATTTTGTGGGATAAACTTACCTACATATAAAAATCAAAACTCTTACTAATAAATGATATCTCTAGAAGCAATTTTCAGTTTCAAATTTGATCATAATTCTGACATTGAGACAAATCTAGACAATATCACTAAATTAACTCTTGATTTCACAAATAGTAGTGAAACTATTTCTAAAGATCAACAATTTGTTGCTCTTCTAAGTGCCTTATCTGATAAGTGTAAAGATGTGAAAAATGCCCTTGAATACGGGAGAGAATGTGTAAATGTTGACATTTTAATCACCTCCTTAAGGAATAAAAATTCGAAACTTAAATTTGAATCCATGGATTATAACAGTGGAACAAGTCTACTAGTTAAAGGAATTTTTTTCTCTAAAGGTAATAACCACGATAATAATTGGAATAAAGATTCCAATAAAAGAAAAGATACCTTTGAAAAATTTGCTAAGGGTAAGAATGAACATCTGAATCATGATAAGAATAAGGGAAAGACGGGTTATTTTTGTGAAAAAAATGGGACTCTTCATAATAAATTGTTACAAGAGAAAGGAAGAACTAAAAAATATGCAAAAAATAGTTGAAGTTGGAGCTGTCATAGCTTATGAAGAAGCTGCGAATTCAAATGGACAAGTCTATATGACTTGTAATACCTCTTAGAAGGAGGATTGGATTCTTGATCCAGTGTGTATATTTCATGTGTCTCATTGTAAAGAATACTTCATTGAATTTGTTGAAGTAAATGGTGGGACGATAACTATGGAAAATGATTTTTCATCCAAGATTAAAGGAATTGGTAAAATGTTTTGAAATTAAAAAATTGAAATGTTTTGACACTTGAGAAAATCAGATACATTCCTAATCTAAAGAAAAAATTAATCTCTTTAGGCATTCTTGGTGAGAAAGGCTTTGAGATTATTATTAAAAGAAGGATAATAACTATTCAAAACAATCTTACCAAAATTATTTCAGTTCCTAAGATAAATAAAATTATATCCTAAACGCTGAGGGTGGGTTGTCCCATAGCGGCTGAAGTTTTCCAAACTGATTAATCTGAACTTTGTTATAAAAAATTTGGTCATATTAGTGATAAAAATCTGCACATTTTGAGAAATAAAAGTTATGTTAGGTGATTTCAATATTGAAAAAATGTCTTTTTGTGAACAATGCATTTATGGAAAACAAAATAAATTACCTTTTGCTATTGGTCGGTGTTCATAAATTATTATCCATTATTAACTATCTACTTGTTAATTTTTGGGGACCGGCAACTGTGAGTACATATTCTTGTTTCAGATATTTCTTTCTAATTGTTGATGATCTTTCTAAAAAAAATTGGGTAATTTTTCTAAGAAATAAATCCGATACCTGTCAATATTTTAAAGAATGGAAAACTCTAATTAAAAATCAAGTGAATAAGAACATTAAAATTCTTAGAATTAACAAAAAGTTAGATGCATGCTTATCAATTATGGTCTTCCAAAGTTTTTCTAAGGAGAAGCTATTAAAGGCTACATCACGTCTTCTTAATAAGTGTTCTGCTAAACCCTTAAAATATGACACTCTTGATCAAATCTGGAATGATCACTGAAAATTTGAGGTTGTCTAAATTTTATAAACAGATTGTCACAAACAAATCTGGACAGTAACCAGTTAACAGTAAATCATTAAGTTTTGTTTAGCGCAGTACCAGATGAATCTTGCTAAGACAGATTCGTCTGGACAGTAAAACGTAAATAATCAGAATAAATTGTGTGGAATTGCAAATAGACAAGAACACAATAATTTGAGTTTAACGTGGGAAAAACCCTAACAGGGAAAACTCACAGTTCGCATCCTGCGAACAAAAACCAATCACTATATAAGGAAAGAGTTTATACAGATCAATCTAAATTACAGGATAAATCTACGCATAGACTTTATCAAACATCCAAGAAATAGATCACTCCCTGATCCTTCTGTGGCATGTAATGTGAGTTGGCGTCCCACCACTCTTCAGTAGTTTTCTTTGAATCTACAACACTTTTCAGCAACACGAACTCATGTTTGATCTTGATCCAAACCTCCTGTTTGATCTTCACACTGAAAATCTTTCCTTCTCTAAGTGATTAAATCTTCCTTCCGGAGTATTGGAGTCAAAACACGAATGAAGCTTTAATTATTTGCACCACACGAAAAATATATGCTTCAAGACTTCTTTAAAGTGGACGTGTATTTTTGTAAGCCCCACCCGAAAATTGGATTCTACACGTCTTAAGAAAACATCCTGTTTTCTCTTCTCTTTATAGTGCAATTAGGTTTACTTGACTCGCAAGTTTCCTTATTGCATAAGATCTCAAATACCTGCAAAACATAGTAGAGATAATCAGAAAAAGATAAGATAATTATCTTTAAATAAATCTTACCATAGACAAAGATAATGATAAATCTTAAAAGACCTTACCATTTATCAATCAAGTGATAAACATTGATATTTATCACCATATTTTTGGCCCCTGTGAATATTCTTTACAATCAAGATTTTCGACCTTATAAACTTACCATATGCAAAGATAAGATTAAAAATATTCTTAACCATATCAAGAAGATACTTACCATATCTTGAATAAGCTTGAATATCAAGAATAAATACAAAATATATCACAAGATAATCACATCAGTATTTCGAGATTATGATCAATATTTTCAAGATTGTGATCCTAATATACTGGGCCAATCAAAATATTTTAACAAGACTTAAAATCTAATGAAAATGATTATAAGTGATAAAGATATAATTTCAAGTCAAGTAACCTATTATCACAATTCTTATCACAAAACATAAGTGATAGACTTCTACCATTATCACAAATACTTATCATATCAGATAAGCAACTAACATTATCTCCAAAATATTATCACAATATTTCTTGTCATTATTATAGAAGATAAGCAACAAATATTATCATAATATATAGAAGATAAAGACAATATTACGTCTAAGAAATGTTTAATTAATTTAATTAAACTTAATAAATTACTAAATAAAAATATTTAGTAATAAACTAAATTTATCAAATTACAAACATATAGAAAAATAGAAAATGCCAATAAATATAACTTAAATAAGTTAAAAATCACCCTATTACCTATTCTAGACTAGGGACATTTGGATGTGTGCATATGCACATCAAGATGAAGGTTAGTTGGAATATAAGTCTGTTAAAAGGGTTTTATTGGATATGGAGAGGGGGTTAAATGTTATGGAATCTGGTTAAAATATCCGGGGGGGGGGGGGGGGGGTTATAAAGTCATTATAAGCAAAAATGTTATATTTAATGAAAATGATTAAGACAATTATGCTTATTGAACCTAATATTTTAGATCTTAATGAAGATCAACCTAAGGTGGAGCAACCCCATGATCAAATCACTGATTCTAAGATCAAAACTGAAGAAAATAAATAAACTAATAACACCTTAGAGGATTATCAGCATGCTAGGAATAGAGCCACGAGAGAGATTACACCACCCATTAGATTTGCTAAAGCAGATTTTGCTTCAGTCTTGAATGTGCAAAATTTCTTGGAAAAATGAACCCGACTCATATGTAGAAGCTATAACCAACAAAGATGCAAATCTTTGGTTAGCTTCTATAAAGGAAGAAATGAATTTTTTTACTAGAAAATATAACCAGGACCTTGTTAAAACTTCTAAGGATCAAAAGGGGATTGGTTTTAAATGAATTTACAAAATAAAAGAAGGTGAATCTAATGACAATAGTGGTATGTTCAAACAATAGTGTTAGGTTCAAAGTTAGGCTACTTGCCAAATGTTTTATACAAATGGGAGGAATAGATTGTTGGGAACCCGGGTTGCACTACTCACAAAAATTGATTTCTTGTGACTAGATCATCCCATTACAGGATTTTCTGTTCTATGTATTCAACTTGGAATAAATAATTTTGCACACAAAAATTGTTTTGAGAAGATTACCCTTGTAGCGTGTTTTACAATAGTCTTCATCAACTGCTTCTTGATTCCACCAAAGCTTCAAACCCTCAAGATTTCCTCGGTGTTCTCCTATGGCAGCTATGCAGGTGTGTGGTCACCCTTCTCAAGACCTAGGTTAAACTAGGATTAGAGTTTCTTTGTAAAGAGGAAACACACACTACATACTTTAGTGTGTGTCTCGCCACTTTTCCAATTAGGTTAAGAAAAATAGTCTTGGAAGACTATTTGTAACATCTTTACACTCCAAAACCCTACCAGGCCTAGTACCATAACTCAGGCTCATTTCTGCATAACCCAATACAAGTAATAAGCCTGTATAAATCCATTATAGTGAAGCCACCGAGGGAACCTGATCGGACCCAATTAAACTAAGCTCCAATAAATTAATTATGACCCGATCAACTCTTGATCAGTCAAAATTAATTTATTAATCATGTTCTATTCCACTAAAAGAACGAGATTGCGCTCTTAGTAAAATTGAAATTACTGAAACAATTAATCAATAATTATATCCTCTGACTTATCGTTCTTACATGTTACCCCCGTCGATCAACTCGAATATTCGGAGCAAGTTACAATGACCAAAATGCCCTTCTCTGAATATTCATAAATTCTCAACTCTCATCTTCTATCTGACAGTTCGATGTGATCACATCATAGAATTCAACAGTCACTGTCGAATTACCGAGTTCAGATTCAACTGTCCACTAGAAGAACCAGTGAGATTATGATCATACATAAAAGGTGACGGATTTCATAATACGAATATATGTTCATCGTTAGTTCACTTTGATTCCCAAAGTACCGAGATATTGATCAGCAATTGATCTCACTCATTGATACCTTAAAGAACTTCAAGTTAGTAATCGAAGTCCATTATCCGATTAGGATTAAGGTCCAACGTATAATAGTCAAGTGAAATTAAACTTGTATGGTTAATGTCACAAATTAATTTCATGTGGTCCCGTCCAATACGTTTCAAACGTACTTTCAATTTTATTACCAAAGTGAAAGATAGACTTTAATAAAATTGAGACGATCTTATCAAAATAAATTGTCCATATTTATTTACTGATCGTGAACGTTAATTTTATATCGAATTACAAATTGAATCTTTCTGTGTTTAACAACTTAAACACTCAATCTGTAATATTAAATCAACCCATGGACAAACGCAACTTTATATTAATACAATCAATAAACATTTTATTTCGAATGTCATGAATTATACTCTATGGACATATATAATTCCAACATAGATTATGATGAAATATTTTTCCCTGTTGTTAAGTAAATGATTATTGTCCAATTTTACTTATTTTTGATAGATAATAAATACATGGAAAATGCAAATTGGGGGATATAAATTATGCTACATAGAGTAAAAATTATAAAAGATCACATTTTAATTCTTTAACTCTAAATTGATTTTATTTGCGAATAATTTCATTTATTTAATTGTAGGGACACATTGGACAATTCTTTAAAAATAGAATTTGAATTTCTACCCAAAAATCCCTAACCTAATTGGACTTCGAAAAGGGGCATTTGCACAAATACCTAACATTTTGTATCATAATTGAAATTTACTTCATTTAAAATAAAAAAAATGAAAAATACTTCAATTATTTGATTTTATTTTATTTTTTGAAAAATATTATTTTCATCAAGTATCATGTCATTAAACTTTTAAATTTTTGGTATTATAACTTGAAACTTTATCAAATTTTTATGATACTTTGGGCAAATTGTAGTATTACAACTTGAAACTTTACGCTTTGGTTATGATACTTTGTCTCTAATATGGTGGTGAAGGACTTCAGCATTTCTAGCAACTTCAATGTATCATCAATCCTCCCAGATTTCCCAGAAATTCCAAAAATTCTCCCAGATTTCAATAACGCATCGATAAGTAAATTCACTACACGGGTGTTTCTCAAATTGGGGTCAAAGTGCATAAGCAGGCCTGAATTTTCTACCGATGGCGTTCCTGCTTCTTGCAATGGTGGTGGTGGTATTGGGTGCGGATCTGGTTGGGTGCAGATCTCTGTGTGTGGTCGGGTGCTAGTTGTAGTGCGGTAAAATTGTGGTGAGGGTGTTCGAAGATTGTGGTGTGAGGTGATTAGCAGTGTTGGTAGTGGTGTGGGTGGGCTGCAGGCGTTAGTGGTGTGTTGAAGGTTTTGGAAGTGGATGTGGATGTCGAGATGGTTGTGGTTGCTCTGATTGGCGGTTGCTATGGTGGTTCGGTCGATGTTGTAGTGTTGGTGGTGCACTGGAGGTGGTGTTGGTCAAGGTCAAGGTCGTAGTTATGGTGGTTGGAGGTGGCGGCTCCGCTTCGGGGTCGGGGAAGAAGACTATCGTTTGGATTTGGGGAAGAAGACTTTCGTTGGGAGGAACTGAGGAAGAAGTCGTATATTTCAGTTTTTTTCTTAGTAAAAATGAGTTTGGTCTAGTTTTTGGAGTGTATAGTGCAATTAACCCCTTCGAAACTGTCAAACCCTGAGCCTACACAATCCTCTCTCACCATTCGGCAACCTCTTTTTTTTTATCTTCCACTTCCCAACCGGAAACTCACCTTTTCTCTCAAAAAATCACAGTAGCTCCCTCTCTCACACCTTGCTCCAACCACTAGCAGCCACTAACATCACCAGGCTAGTAGCACACTTATCCCTCCTCAAATAGCAAACGCAACTCTAGCACCAAACAGACACAACCGAACTCCCTCTCTCATACTCTCCATCCTCAACCAGTCCTCAAACCAACTGTAGCAGCCAGCCACCACCGCAAAGCCTCCTCACTTCCCAGCCTTCTCTTCCACCGAAGCAACCTCACACTCCATCTTCTCCTCCAACAGCTTCAACAGCCACACAACAGCCAGCACAGAACTGCAGCCTCCAAGCAGATTTCACACATTCCAGCAATTGCAACATTCGATAGATTCAGGAGAGGGTGCAAAGTTGTGTTTCAGGTGATTTGTTCTAGTTTCGATTCATACTTTGCTTAGAATTTTTACTATTTCATTTATTAGTTTACACAATTTCAGATTTTTTATGTTAGTTAGCTTTGAGATATATTTTGGGTATTGAATTT
Organism: Ligustrum vulgare; assembly: GCA_963555705.1. Classification (NCBI taxonomy): domain Eukaryota; kingdom Viridiplantae; phylum Streptophyta; class Magnoliopsida; order Lamiales; family Oleaceae; genus Ligustrum; species Ligustrum vulgare. The sequence continues at coordinate 34,439,436 of OY743184.1, read as the reverse complement.
TCTATTTCCCAACTTGAATTTCATTTTTAGTAATGGTTATTGTTTGTTTGGATTTTATTTTGTTTAATTTAATTATGGTTGGCTAAGTTATATTTGAGAGGAGTTATTCTTAACTTCAATGGGTATGTGTTAATTTCTTATGGATGGATTCTGGTTATTGATAAGGGTTAATAAGTGTTTTAGATTTTCAAATTATTTTACTTGGATCAACGTCTCTGATGTGATGTGTATTGAATATGCACACAACATGCTAAAAAAAATGTCGTATAATATATTGATTAATTTTCTCACTAATATGTTTAAATCTTATCGATTTCAAGAATTTCACGCAACTCTTATTTGCAAAACCCAATTGATAGCGAAAGAATGACTCCATTCAAATTTCTCTTTCATTGCAATTTAATTATATCCTTCTATTCATTTAAGTAAAATTGAAATCATAGTTTAAGATTTGAATTTAGTAAATATTATTATACCAATAAAATCCTTAGGAAGAATGACACTGGATTATTCCTAGGCTATAACTTGACCCCTTTATACTTGGAGGGTAGATTTTCCATCAAATCAGTATACCTATATAAGAATAATGTTGTCCCTTGTTGTCCAATATGATTCTAAATTAGAACGGTTGGATGTTAAAATCGCCTTCTTAAATGGAAAGTTGGAAGAAAAGATTTATATGGCTTAACCTAAAGGGTTTGAACAAAAAGGAAAAGAGAACTTATTGTGACTTTTACATAAATCTTTATATGGGTTAAACAAGCTCCTAAGCAATCAGGGACGGAGTTAGGATTTTAGTTGAGTGGGGGGCAAATTTTTCAAATAGTGGGAGGTGAAGGCCCCCTCCCGGGGGTTCGGGGGCGAAGCCCCCGAAATTTTTTTGAACCAAAATGATTGACATTATGAAGCAACAAACCAAAAGCTAAACTAAGTTAACTAACAAGTAACAACTAACTAGTGTAAACTAGTAATTTACAAAAGAAAATACCTAAAACTGAAAAGTAAATGTAAACTTTCAATGTGAGAGATACTAGTAATAAATATTGTATTTACTTCTTGCATAAACATAATGATTGCTGAGAGAATTAAAATCAAAGGAAATAAATTCAAGATGCAAATTCTTTCGTTTTTCTTTTTTTTTTTTTGCACTCAAAAAAAATATTTTTTTTTTTGGCTCAAAAATATTTTTTTTTCAGTGGGGGCTATGGCCCCCACTGGGCCTTATAGGGCTCCGTCCCTGCAAGCAATGATATAAAAGATTTGATACTTCTATAAAGGGTCTTGATTCTAATAAAAGTGAATATGACCTTGTTTATATTATAAAGGCAAAGTTGGTTCAAATCCTTATTATCTATTATTATATGTTGCTTGCGGGCTGTGATATTGTTGAAATAAATAATATAAAACAGAAACTAAATCTTGAATTAGAAATAAAGGAATTATGACCAGGTAAAAGGATATTAGAAATGAAAAGTAAAAGAGATATAATAAGTAATAAACCGTTTTTAAATCAACAATCCCATATCTCTAAGGCTTTAAGTAGATTTTCTATGTCTGAATCTAAGCCCGTGAGTCTGCCTTTAGTCAGCCATTTTAAATCAACAATCCCATATCCCAACGCAACACAACGTAACGTAAAGCAACAAAACATCACTCATCAACGAGCGTGCACAAAGGCACGCGCCTTCTTTTTCCCTCTTGCTTGTCTACTATCTCCCACGTCAATCTTTTGGCTTTTTTTCCCTCTCGAACAACTGGACATATATATAAGAATAAATTATGCCAAAAACCTGACCTAATTACAATTGGATTCTCTTATAATTTTCCTTGTATAATAATACCAAAAATATTTTATTATTTTTCCAATTGGTATTATATATATAAAGAAAATAATCTCAATCTAATTTAACCACTTTTTATTTCTTGTCAAACAAGAATTCTTTATTCCACAATATTTTGGGTCAAAAATCCAACAATCTCCACATTGAGCCAAAATCCTTCGCATCTCCAATTAATTGTAAGACAGAATAAAATTCAAAGCTCCTCAACTTGACTTCTTCTTACTCCAATTACTAACCACATCACATGTCTTGGCATATTTGAAATCTTTAATAATAGCGAAAAACTCGACCGCGTGACTCGATCACCATTGTTCCACATCCACATGACTCGATCATTACAACTCTACCTCTATTTGCTAGTCAATGTGACTCGATCACCTCAGCTCATTTGTATGACTCGATCACCATCACAACTCCACCAAGGGTTAGTCCATTATCATAACACCACCTCAAACAGATACATGTTGTCATCAATATCCCAGTGTCTGAACCATAAACTTTGATACCACCGTTGGGAAAAATCCACTTTCCCACCCACATCTCTTTGATACCAATTTTGGGATAATTAATCAATTTTCCAATCATACCACACAGCGAAAACACAAACACGTAATAACGAGAACAATAGAGAAAAACAAGAATTTAATTTGGCTCAACAGACCGCTAACAACCACAGGAGAAGAACACTTTTATTGATAATGAAAGAAACCCACTCATAAAATTTTTCTCTCATTCTCACAACTTCTCCCTACCCAAAACTAGAAATAAACTAGAAGAACAATGGATGCAGTACTTCCACTCGTACCGTTTTCTTCTAATTCACCACATCAACAATTTATCCATTCGACAATGAATTCATCAGACAGTTAATTCTCAATTACTGCTCGTGTGCAATCCATCTCGAGTACACAAAACACGCAACATCCACCTCGATAGTCTCTTTGGTCTCTCTATCATGTGTCATTAACACCATGGTAGACGATTATCATTCTCTACCCATGTGTACACTCCACCACAACATTGCCATCAAAACCATGGTAGACAAATTTCATTCTCTACCCATATATACTCCACCACGATACCCAACGCAACGCAACAAAACATCACTCATCAACGCACTTGCCTCCTTCTTTTTCCCTCTCCTTTTTCTCTCTTGCTTGTCTACTATATCTCACGTCAATCTTTTGGCTACTTTTCCCTCTCGCACAACTGGGCACATATATAAGAATAAATTATGCCAAAAACATGACCTAATTACAATTGGATTTACTTATTATTTTCCTTGTATAATAATACCAAAAAAAATTTATTCTTTTTTCAATTGGTATTATATATATATATATATATATATATATATATATATATATATATATATATATATATATATAAAGAAAATAATTTCAATCTAATTTGACCACTTTTTATTTCTTTTCAAACAATAATTCTTTATTCCACTATATTTTAGGTCAAAAATCCAACATAATTAACCCCGCAGGAATTTTTGAAATTCAAGAAATAATTTAGTTGATAAGAAAATAAAACATCACAAAATTTACGGACCGCCAAATTTTTTTTACTATATAATAAATTGTTACAATTATACAAACTTTGCATTCATCAAACCACCCTCCAAGTATTGTAAAAAAAAAATTACCAGACCTTACCACATCTACCAATTTCTACTTCTTTGTACAATTCACAAAAAAAAAAATGCTAGATTATATTTTTTCTCACAAAACTCTCTAATCTATATGTTCTACAACAAAAGAAAATAATACACATATTTATAGAAGTAAATTCACGTCTTGGTCAACAGTCCAAGTCGACTTGGAGAACTCATCAATTGCACTATTACCAATTTAATAATTGGCTTAAGTCTAATCCCAGTAAAATAGTACTACTAACAAATTGTCTTATTTCATCCACTGGACACGCAATTAATTAATCAATTGTAAAAAAGAACAATTTAATAATTGCCTTCAATTCCAATTCAATTAGGACATGTGTAGAAGAAAACATAATTCAATTCCAATCCATTATGATATCGAGGCAGTTGAATTAGATAACTTTTTGTCCAATTACAATTAAATCCTTCCAACTTTTGACAATTTGAGGCAATTACCCAACAATCTCCACCTTGTTGAAAATGAGCCAAAACTCTATCATCTCTTTTGTTTACAATACTTGAAAAAAACAAGTAAACTTTTGACACACTTTGACGATCCTAATTCCCTACTCAGAATTATCAACAAACTCCAAGCTTTTCATTAGCTCATATTGAAACAAACATGAAAAATTATGGTGCAACCCCATGTTTGACTTTTCTTAGGAGCTCATCAGTCATCGACATCATTTCACCATACACCTTGCATTAATGTCAAACCAATACCCATGTGGAAACACATGTACTCACAAGTAAAAATACATCCTATATCATGGCAATTGACTTCATATCATAAGGATGTCTCATCTTACTAAAGTACATCATCACCACCCTCCATCAAGAGAGTGACATTGTCCACCTTCGAGTAATTAGCCGAGTCTGCTCCACCATTTGAAAAAATTCTTTTCACGTGACCAGATTGACCACAGTTCCACAAATTACATTTTTCTTCATGAAGTTACATCTCTTCTACTCTTCAGTAACAAACAAAGTGTTTTTAGATGAGCTGTCACTTCAACCCAATCAACTTATTTGTAACTTCTGAAAATTTCACCGTTTCCTTCCAGTACATCAAAATAGGTTTAATGTGCTCAAATGTGGATGGAAGCGACCAAATGAGTCCCAATGCTTTATCCTCATCATCAATTTTAACTCCAATAGATTTCAGTTAAAAAATAATCGATTAAGTACACTAAGATAGTCTGAGATTTTTGTACCTACATTCATTCTCAACGAATGAAATCGCTCCTTTAGATACAATCGATTTGACGAACTCTTCATTTGATACAACTCTTCTAGTTTTTTCCACAATACCTTCGCAGCAGATATTCCATAAATATTTGCAAGAACATTAATGGTCAAATAAAGTCGTAACATTCTAGCAGCCTTCAAATCCAAATCTTCTTAATCTTCAATATTAGTGTTGGATTCAAACTCTTAATATCATTTACAAATATGTGAAAGAAAAAAAAAATTATTAAAACATCTACATTTTGCTTTATTTATCATGAAACAAAACTTGGAAAATATCCAGTTTTTGCACCTTGAAAATTAAATCAATCAAACATATTAAACTTTTAATTAAAAAAAAAAAAAAAAAATTCAGGAATTCAATTTTCTAAAATTCATTTTATTTCTTCCTAAATTTAACCCCTTACTCTTTTTAAAATTCATTGCAACTATTATATTATAATATCAAAGAACATAAACTACGAAAAATTGACAACGGCGCCGTGATGGGCGCATTGACAGGAACCGCACATATAAAATGGTAGGGATCGTCTTTACCTACAAAAAGAAAAAGCAAATACGCCAAAAGCTGTTTCCCATTGTTCTAATAAACATATTCTTAACAACATATTTTTTTTCCTAGATTGAAAGATTGAAATACAAGTCTGTTTGGTCAAAAACTACCGAACCAACCCAAGCTAAGGCTCCTCCTACTGGCTACTCCTACTTTAAGACAGACATTTGGTAATAAAATAATTCATTTTGACGTGTTATATATATATATATATATATATATATATATATCTGTATCTATCTAATCATTTTACGCGTCTAACTAGTAACTCCTTGTGTCTTCATATTTTCATTTATCCTCTCAATTTTACAAATAGTTTCATGAGAATTTTTTTCTTCCATATCTCAAGCCAATCTTATACATCAAGAAATTTACCGATTTTAAAGCTCACATGACAATGTAAATTTAAAAATACATATAACACTTTATATATAATCCCTGTTTGGTATGAATAAAAATTTAAATTTTAGTAATTTTTGATAAAGAATTGATAAGATTAATGTTAAATTGAATTTGATTAAAATTTAAATTTATAGTTGCACCAAATAGGTGCATAATTAAACTTATTGACCTCGATTTTTGTGTGGGGTACGGGCTGATTTTTCTTATGGCCCAAGTCTCACATGAAAAGAGCAGTTTAACAATTCGACTTGATATGATGTCTGTTGTAAAGAGATCACATCAATCATAGACGATCTCATGCAGATGATCTTCCAGAAATGGTGCATCTTTTATTTAATGTTGCAGCGGATCGCATTGCCTCATGACGTCCATGAGGTTCTCTCCATGGGTTTGGGCCTCTTCATGGAGATTTAGGGAAGGGCATCACGTCGACTACTCAAAGGGCTCGATTCGATCAGGTAGGATGGTGATATGGAGTGTGGGCTTGGATTCGACACCACATGGCTGCCACATAAGACCTTTCCTTAGAAGGAGTAAACTAACTAAGCATCCGTTAGTTAAATCACATTTTTTGGTTTATAAAGTATATAAAATTTCGCAAACTACTTTTTAATAGTATACATTTTCTCTCTTCACTTCCCAATAACACATTTTACCTTAAAAATATAAATAAATTAATTTATAAATCACATTCTTTTACCAAACAGTGTTAGTTAAAAATAATTACTTATTAGTTTCCATTTTTTAAGGCAATCATTACAATTTATATACGTCCATGTTCTTTATTGAACCATTACAATTTATAAATCAATTTTTAAATAACAAAATTTCTCAAATTAATTTTTAATCACACATATTTTCTCTCAATACTTTTCAACCATACATTTTATCTTGAAAACATAAATAAATATATTTATAATTGCTACATTATTATCGAATAGACTACTAATTTATAAACAACATAATTTCTCAAATCATTTTTTAATTACACATATTTTCTTATTACTTTTTAATATAGAAAACATAAATAAATTAATTTATAATTGATTAAGTATTAAGTAATTCATTTGTGTAGATTACAAGGGGAGATGAGAAAAACAAAAAAAACAAAAAAATATGACTGTCTATTTTACTCTATTTCCTATAACTGCACGGCTATGTCTATTGCCATTTGCCACTGCCTCTATTTGTCCAATCAAGATATATACAATACTGCTTTTGATAGCGATAGTGAAATTTGAGTAAAAAGAAAATGAATTTCAGGAAATTGAATTTTAGAGAATTGAAAGTTTAATGTGTTTGATTTGTTTAATTTTCTAAGTAGAAAAAGTGAAGAACTTTCCAACTTTTGTTGTTTGATTGACATTATTTTCCATAGAAAATAAAGTAAAATTTAGTTATTATAATATTTTTTATTTTATTTTTCATTTTTTAACAAGTTTGTACTTAGTAATAATAATGTTAATTTTTGAGAAAAAATAAATCAATTAACAACAATAAAAATGATCGAACGTAACAAAAATGATATAAGATTTTTCATGGAAAATAAAACCTCCTCACCCCTTGGAAAACGAATTCATCCAAAACAAGGAAAATACCGAATTTCGAGGCAAGTGGGAAAATGAATTCTATAGAAAACTTAGGCAACCAAACAGCGCAAAGTTGAAAAATCACGTGAAAAATCATAAATATGGCAAATCAAACGCAGCCTAAGAGGAAAAGGGTAAATTTCTACGGAGGTCTCTAACCTTTCATTAACGATATTCATATCCATAATAACTTATCATTTGCTACATTAATAAAAGCATATTATTTATATTTGAATTTTAAATGACTATGTGACACATGATATCGGTGATGAGTTGAAACAAGCAAATATATTTCATGAACATTGATGAATATGAATTCACCTTACTCGAAATCTTTAAATAAAAGATGAAGTCACCATTTGATTTGTTTTCAATTTTTTTTTTTTTTTTTAAATATAGTTTTAAAGTTTCATTTTGACGTTGACATAAGTGTCACGTGATCATTAACATTCAAATATAAATTTTTCATTATCTGTAACCTATATGCCACAATTTTAAAAGAATGGGGATATGAATGTAAAAAGTAATAGGTTTGGAACTTGGAACTTGGAACATGAGTTCCCGCACTTAAGAAAAGTTGGGTAGTATATTTGTAGAATTCACCAAAATCGTCTACTTTTCCACCTCATGTCATATGACTTATCTGCCCTCGTGAGAATAACTTTTTTTTTAATTCTATATTAATATCCATTAGTCGAATGTTACTTCAAATTAAATTGTTTCATTTCCAAAAAAGCCAAATAAGAAAAAAAAATTCTTAAATGGATGGAAAATAAAAGTTTGCATATAATAAAATAACAATTTTATTTTTTTTAATGCACAATTAAAGAATTCATCTAGTAACTCCAGATTGTTATAATATATTAGTTCTTAAAACACAATCTTTGATAAGTAAAATTTAAGGAAAATACTTAAAGCACCTCGGGGCTTACTCCCGAGGCGATGAAGTGGGCTCCACCCCCTCCATGTGAGGAGGGGGTCACCTCGGAGGTAAGTCCAGAAGTGCTTGTATCATCACTCAAAATTTAAAGTTTATAGAGAATGCTACAATAACAAAAGCAGGTCTATGAGAAGGTGTCAAAAAGTTGAGACGACGCTATATGTAGGCGTGGACATAGTTTCATATGGTTCTGGTTGCCAGAAAACCAAATCAAACAAAGAACAGATGATTATTTTGAAAAAAAGAACAGTTGGTTCTTTTTAAAAGAGATGAACTGAATCGCTTGGTTCTTTTAATTCTAGTTCTGATTCTGGTTCTAATTCCGATTTCCTAAGCTAAAACTTTCAAACTTAAGCGATGAAGCAATGGTAGATTTCGACTGATACGAGTAGTAAGACAGTAAAGTCATCGACCTTGATCAAGATGCAAATACAACAATCATATTTGTCATTGATATAAAAATACTCACACCCTCCAAACAATTACGTATCTCCTCATTTGTGTGTACGTGCTCCTTATAAAAATTCTTCAATTTTTGCTCGTAGTTCTCTATTTTTTTAGGAAACAATCGCACAAGTCCAGCAAATTCTTGAAAACAAGATAACAACTGATTGTAAGATGGAGAGTGGAGATTTATTGATTATTGATTCTTGAAGAACTAAATGTTGAAGGCTTGACAGATGAAGGATTGAAGCTGAACGACACAACCAGTGAAAGAAAAATGATTTTTTGTTTATTACTTATTTTACTTATAATTATTGTAATATTGAATGAGTCAATAGTTGTTTGATAATTGATAATGACTAATGAACCGAATAATATGCATTAAGATTTTTTTTTCAATTTATATTTTTAAAGAATAAAAAAAATCGTGTTTTGTTCTATCGGTTCTGATTCTGAACCTAGAATCGGAATCGAATGTTTTTGATTTTTAGTACCAGAATCGTTTAATTTTTTTTAAAGAACCGAACCAAACCAGGATCAAATCAGAACTGAATTGAATCACTGATTCCAATTCTTTTGCTCAGAAAAACTATATGCCCTAAATTTTCTGTCCAATGCTCTAATATGTTTTTGTATCTCAGCACGTGCATGTTTAATTTTGCTAAAAAATTATTTTTTTTTAGTAAATTATTATGTTAAAAATTGATGAAATGTACAATTGAAAAATTGATAAAATTATGAATTCACAAAATGTATTGTTTAAAATGCTTTGTAGAAAAAAGTTTTAGAAATTAGAGGCCAAAACAAACATGGGCTAGATCTACTTATGTTATTAAAAGTAAAGGCTTCAGGATTTAATTTGTTTTAGCCCGTGTTTGAAATTGAAGTCAACAATTAATTTCAACTACATAATTTTTAAAATTCACAATTTTCAACCACACATTTCATAAACTTCTATCAAAATTTATTAAAAATCTAATTTTAATATCTATCAAACAGCGGCTTAGTATCAGAAAACGTGTCGTCATCTTCCTATTTATCGGTGTATTGATTTGTTGAGGGGCTAAAAATTTATTCGGGAGTAATAAAACTCAATTGAAATTGAAGTCAACAATTAATTTCAACTATAAAATTTTTAGGATTCACAAATTTTCAACCACACATTTTATAAATTTTTATCAAAATCTACTAAAAATCTAATTTTAGTATCCACCAAACAAGGACTTAGTATTAGAAAACATGTTGTCATCTTCCTATTTATCACGATGTTGATTTGTCGAGGTGCTAAAAATTTATTCGAGAGTAAGAAAACTCAAACACTTGAATGGTATATTATTGAAAATATAGATTTCATATTATTGAAAATATAGATTTCAAATATGTAGGAATAGTATATTATTCATCATTTTTTTACTTTTTCAAAAAATTAATCAACAAAATATTGTGATATCTCACTTTATGAACAATATTTATAAACTGCCAACCAAACACATTTATTATCCACAAATGGACTGATGTTCAGTTTGGCAAACTTTAAAAAAAACATATTTTTAAACAACACAATTCATCAAATCACTTTTTAACTACAGACATTTTCTCTCTCTACTTTTCAACCATATATTTCACCTCGAAATCATAAAAAACATATTTTAAAACATAAAACTTTTAACAAACGGAAGCTTATATCATTATGTTAATATAAGCTAAACACCAATACTTAATCCTTATTAGGCTTCAATTTTTTAAAACTTTCAAATCCATTTAATGGAATTTGCAATTTTTATCAACTTTTCAATCTTAGATTTAATTAACTTTTATCAAAACTTATTAAAAATATAACTTTTATCTGAATCAAATAGGAACTTAATATCGCCTCTTTATAAAAAAAAATATTTATAAATAAAGAATGTGATGTTTTCTAGTTAAAATATGTGGTTGAAAAGTGATTCGAGAAAATGCGTATGGTTAAAAAGTGATTTCTAAAAATTTATTGTTTATATCCATTCAGTAAGGCCTCTTTTTTGGGTTATACATCAGTTTATGAACTATACAATTTTCTAAATCATTTTTTAATCACACATATTTTCTTTTACCAAACAAAAATTAAATTTGTTTATAAACCGTTTACACATTTCAATCTCTTTTCAATAACACATTAACAAAAAAAAAAATCCAAATTTCATCCAAATTTTTCTACACTAAAAGGTTATTGATTGGTAACATGCTACATTAATTGATTGATGAGTCTCAAATTTTGAATTAAAATTTGTTTGACAAAGTTTTGTTTATAAACGGATATGTTATCATTTTATTGGACAACTTTTTTTTTTTTTTTTAAGAAATAAGTAATTTTGATTGGTCTAAAATTCTCGTTCATCGTTTTTTTACATTTTTTTACTTTTCAAAAAATTAATCAACGAAATATTGTGATATCTCACTTTATGAACAATATTTATAAACTGCCAACCAAACACACCTAAATTTATTATCCACAAATGGACTGATATGTCGTTAATATAAGCTAAACACCAATACTTAATCCTTATTAGGCTTCAATTTTTTAGAACTTTCAAATCCATTTAATGGAATTTGCAATTTTTATCAACTTTTGAATCTTAAATTTAATCAACTTTTATCAAAACTTATTAAAAATATAACTTTTATCCGAATCAAATAGGAACTTAATAGATCATCTCTCATATACGCCTCTTTAAAAAAAAATGTTTATAAATAAAGAATTGTTATAAACTAGAGAGAAAAAGAGAGAAAAGTAGAGACACCAATAAACTTGTGTATTCTATTATGAACCAAAGCCCCATATATATAGGGGAAGAAAAAGATATACAAAGTAATTATAACTAAGGTTAGAGGGGTACAATTGTCATTCACTAATACAATACAATATTTACAACACTCCCCCTTGAATGACATATTACAAAATATCTGCCTCATTAAAACCTTGTTTGATAAAAACCCAATGGGACAAAAATATCAAACGGAGGAAAAAGAGTACAGTTGTTTTTGGAGTATTAAGATGAATGCTGCCTCATTAAAACCTCGCCAGGAAAACCCAATGGGACAAAACCTTGGCTAAGGAAAAAGAGTACAGCTACTCCTCCCTAGTGTTGATCGTTGTAAATCATCGAGTTGATGTATCCCAATCTTGTGAACTGGTTTCTTGAATGTAGATGTTGATAGTACTTTTGTAGATAAATCGGCTTCATTGTCACTTGAGTTGATTTGTTGAAATTCTGGAGTATTTTGATGCTGCTTCGTTAAAACCTTGTCAGAAAAACCTAGTGAGAAAAAACCTGAGCGAAGGAAAAAGAGTACAGCTACTCCCCCTGATTCAATATGTATTGAATCATCCATATAGTTACTCCCCTTGATTCAATCTCTATTGAATCATTCATATCTTGATCTCTTCAGGAGTTTCGTATATGAGAGTATATCAATAGATATTGATGACAGCTACCTCATTAAAAACCTTGCCAGGAAAACCTCGTGGGATAAAACCTCGGCTAAGGAAAAAAGAGTGTAGCGTATATTAGCTCCCCCTCATTGGAACATTACAATTATATTGATATTGCATTTAATTATTTCAACTGTAAATCGGTGCAATATCGAATATGTTTACCAAACATATATAAATGGTGCATATCTTATATTATTTGTTCTTCGAATATAAATTCAATTATTCATTTGAACTTGAAGAACTATAAAATATTTTCAATTATTTGAACATGCTACATCGAATCATGTTCTATAATCAATATTCATCAATGCATTTAATGCAGTTCTCAAATATAGAAGTGACTTATTCACTTCAATGAACAATTAACTTATTCACTTCAGGTGAATAATTAGCCATGAATTTGTATCTTGAAAATCAATTGCCACGATTTTTATTCATAGCAATGGTACATCTCAATTTCAACACTTTGTCATATAGAGTCATTTGTACCATTCTTCATGTAATCTAATTTCATATTATCAATCACATTCCATTGGAAATTGAATCTATTAAAGGCATATGATATATTCAGATAGCAAAGCATCTTTATACTTTGATCAAACAAGTTTCTTAAAAACTTGAACTATATATTTCAAATATATTTAATCCTTCAAGGATTATACTGTATGCTTCAAGCATCGTATATGTTTCACATTGCAATTGTCAAATTGCTACCACCAAATTTAAGTCGTGAAACTTTAGATAGATAACAATTCCTATATTTCAAATGGATTTTCTCTAATTATTTCACCGCAATCCCAAAGTACCGAGGTATTGATTACCCTTTTTAATCTCACTCATTGGTACTTCAAAGAATACTCTCAACGTACCGAGTTGATGATCATACATTTTGATATCACTCATTGGTACATCAAAGAGCGCAAGCTAGTAATCAGAGTAAATCATTTTTCATTATATACATTTCTAATAATCATATATTTATAGGCACTTATTATGCATTTTCAGGCAAATAAAATATTGTATCTATGCCAGATCTTTCAAACATTCGTTGCGCAACAAGTCGTGTATTACGATTATACCTATAGGTATTTTATTGGCTTTACACTTCTATGCGTTTGGACTTCAGGTCCCAAAACTTCAGGTTTTGTTATAAGTTTAATTTAGCCTGAATGCATACTTTTGCCAACTATTTTTATGTCGATTTTCTTCGACATATTTTCTTTTATTATCCTTGCTATCATTCAAATTATGATGCGGCTAGCTTCGCAATTTGATTTTGCATAAGTGCTTTAAAAAGTGTGTCGACACAATTATCATCTCAATTTGATTTCTTTCCCCCACAAGACATAACTATAGAGATCTCAATTTTCAATATTTCAAGTACTTGAACCTCTTCTGGAGATTTACAATTAATTATGTCAATAAATACTCTCTCACTAGTATATGCCTCCTCAATAAGACCATTATAATCATTTGCTCTATTTTTATTTTTTTTGGGATCTTTATTTGAATCAAATATCGCTACGCTTCAGGCGTGCTACATATCAATATAAGATAGAGTATGAGATTTTATTAATCTCTTATGCATCTTGTAATTATGTTATCTTTGAACGTTTCGTTCATATTTTCAATCGAACTTCTGGTTCGTATTATTAATCGCGAGGATATATATAACATAATATGATGTATTTGTTTGATTTTAAGCTATTCCCCCCTAATGTTGAGAAAATTGTCCAATCAAGTTGACAATAACTTTTTTTTTCGACGTTGTAAAATATCACCCATTTGGAATATATGTTCAAACAACGCATTTTTCTCAACATTCTTTATTTCTCATATCAGTGCATTGTGGTGGATCAATTGCACTATTAAAAAAAATTATATTGAAAAATTAAGCTCTAACCATAAGCCAATTATAATAGGGAGAACTATGATATTGACATGATGCGTAATAGAATTCCCAAAACAAAAAGTGAAGTATTTTGTTCTCAATTAAATTAATTGGAGGGGTTTAACAAACAAAAATGTTAAACCATTTATCGATATCCGAATTAACACCTATCAAAATGTTGAGATTCGTGTCCACTAGCATTATCAAGACACATTCTTGATTATATAATCTGAAAATTATGCTCATAATTCATAATTTGAGCAATAATTTCGCAAACTTCAGGTTGTGAACACCATGCAATCATCTAGTATATGTATCAAATCTATTAGATACAAATAATATTTAGATGATCAACGTGGAGGATGATGGGCCCCCATTTATCACCCTAATTAATTTTCAGAAATATAAGGAATTTAATCCTTATTTTAACTAGTGATAATGAAAAATTTCATGAATGAGAACAAACATCATATATGATTGAATTGAAGAATCTTCTGGTTCTTCATTGAGTATCAATTTTAATTTCGTATCATTATTGATCCAGTGATGGTCCAACTGGTCATGCCAAATAATAAAATCAAATTGAATTTCTGGTTCAATATAAGATATAATTCAATGATGAAATCATATATTATTCAAGTAGTCAAACTAATCAATGTCCTTATGACATAAGTTATATGTTTTCCTTCAGGGATAAACATGAACTCAAATAAGATATTTTTCGAAACATATGCTACTTCGAAAAGCACGTTTCTATTACTCATTCAAAATCAATATGTCAATATTCTTCCGGAATATTGTAATATTAAATTAATAACATATCTCATAATATTGGGCTCTCCGAGAGCAAATTATATTCCATTATTATATTTCATATGAGATAAAATTATGATTCTTCAAAAATCATCACAACAAATGTTATTCTACATCATAATAATCTTCTGGATTATTAATAAATTCGAATTTCTTTGAGAAAAAGAATGCAATATTGATCACATGAGTAATAAAATAATATTCTTCTAGAATATTGAAACGTAGCAATAACGCAATATTCTTCTGGAATATTGATTCGAATCTCATTCAATTATAACAATAATTAATATCTATTTTGCTATTTAGGAGCAAAATAAAGAATTATTCTTCTGGAATAATTATATTGCTAAAATTGCAATTCTTCAAGAATAATAAGTCAATATTCTTCTGGAATATTGATATTAATTATTCATTCTTCCTTTCAAGCCAACAATATTTGTGCTCTACACGAGTGACGTTAAAATATTCTTCTGGAATATTTATCTAACGTGGATTGTGTTTATTTGAGAACACCAACACCATATTCGTTTAAATTATGCTTCTTCAAGAGTATTGGATCAATATTCTTCTGGAATATTGAAATTGTAATATACTGCTCATGACAAGCAAGTAATATTCTTCTAGGATACTATTGTTGTTGTCCTACTTCGTGAGCAACAACATGATACATTATTAAATCAGAATTTATGAATAAACATCTACAAATATTTAATCATCTTAAAGAATATTAATTACCATATAAACATAATATGAATTTGTATATAAAAATGAATTACCAAACATATATCAGGAAAAGGAATCTCCATATATAGAAGTTAACAAAATTGACTAAATCTTTTATTGGCTAAATCTTTTACCAATATGCAAAAGATACTAAACATGCACGTGAATTCCATATATAAAAATTAGATATATAACTAATATATGGTAGAATCAAATCTAATAATGTATTTGAGAATTCAAAATAACGTAGTGATTTCAAATGACAAAATTGAAAGAGCAAAAAATAATAACAATAATAATTTGCTGGAATAAGGTATACTTTAACGAATTTATTTCGATTCTTCCAAAAGAAATAATAAATCAATATTCTTCTAGAATATTGAAAATTATAATTCATACTCTTCAGGAGCAAATAACATCCTTTCAGGATATTAATTATAATGTTGTACTACTTCAGGAGTAACAACAAATTATGTATAATAGACAGATTTACAATTAATATTTTTCTGGAATATTAATTATTTATTGCGTTACTTCAAGAGTAATAACGAATTATTCTTTTGGAATAATTATAAATCTAAAATTGCTATTATTCAAGAATAAAATGTCAATATTCTTCGATATATATGCTACTTCAGGAGCATGTTGTATTTTTCTATTATTTCTTCAATAATAGGTCAAATATTCTTCTGGAATATTGACAATTATAATTTATGCTTTTCTGGAGCAAATAATAATCTTTCTTGAACATTATAAAGTTGTGCTACTTCAAGAGTAACAACAAACTATTCATGATAGTCATATTAATATTCTTCAGGAATATTAATTATATACAGTTGCGCTATTTCAGGAGTAATAACAAATTATTTATGATAGTCATATTAATATTCTTCTGGAATATTAATTATACAGTTGCGCTACTTCAGGAGCAACAACGTAATGAAAAAAATTCAACAATAATATATAAATTAAACACCCATATTAATATTCTTCTGGAATATTAATTATACAGTTGCGCTACTTCAGGAGCAACAACGTAATTCATTAAACACGCATAATATGTAAAATACATATGTGAATAACGTATCAACTAAACATTAAAATATGACACAAAATTTATGTAATTCGGAAACATTAATTGAAATTGGAAAAAATAGAAGAATCAATTGGAAAATATGGACGCAATTCAACAATTAACAAAACAATCACGCAACCCAATGAATGATTGTGATTTGGAATGAATTGAATTCAGATTTTTAATTGAATTGGATTCGGATTATGCAGGAACTGATTTGGAATTGTAATGATTTGGACTAAAAAAAATCAAGCTCCATGAATCAGATTCGCATTGATGCAGTTAAAAAAAATTCATGTGTTATCAAATTAATTTTGATACACATGACAGATGATTATAGCTAAAAAAAATTGCCTTCTAATAATTTTAGAGAATCGTGCTGATAACGTGTTATAAACTAGAGAGAAAAAGTAGAGACACCAATAAACTTGTGTATTCTATTATGAACCAAAACCCCATATATATAGGGGAAGAAAATGATATACAAAGTAATTATAACTAGGGTTAGAGGGGTACAATTGTCATTCACTAATACAATACAATATTTACAACAAGAATGTGATTTTTTAGTTAAAATATGTGATTGAAAAGTGATTTGAAGAAATGCGTATTGTTAAAAAGTGATTTCTGAAAATTTATTGTTTATATCCATTCAGTAAGGCCTCTTTTTTGGGTTATAAATCAGTTTATGAACTATACAATTTTCTAAATTATTTTTTAATTATACATATTTTTTTTTACCAAACAAAAATTAAATTTGTTTATAAACCGTGATGATATATGCAGATTAAAATCAAAGTAACTTGAGTAATATACTTGTCCGCAAATTTAACTTTAATTTAAGAAAATCATAATGGTATTATTTTATTGTAAATAAAAAAGCTATCTTGGAATTTCCTAGAAAAGAAAGGAAGTTACAAATTTGTCCTAATATATTCCTATATAAATGCTAAACAATGACTAATGTTTTGCTTCTTCTAAACGTCATGCCCTTCTTTCCCTTTAATTCTCTCTCCTCTATATTTCACCTTTTCTCACTAACCCTCTGCATTTTCTCCATTTCACCAGAGCTTCACTGCTTCTCACTTTCTCGACTCCGGAGTTGACTCCGTGACCGTTTCTTCGTAAACATTTTAGTTGATTAAGTTCATCGACATTGCTTTGTGTATGGAGAGAAAGTCAGGCTTCTTCTCGGCTCTCAAAGAGGAAGTAGCAAGAGGCCTCTCTCCGGGTCGGTCAAGGAGGGGGAGGAGCTCGTCTCCGTCGGGTTCGGGCCTTCTCAGGCGGAGGAGAGGTAGCAGCGTGGGCCATCCTGAAATCTTGATTTCGAGATCAGGGAGTGTGAGGCCAGGAGTTGAGACGCTCTCACCTCTGAGAGAGGGTCCAGATCCGAACGGGTCGGAAGTTGCTGACCCGAGGAATGAAAAGTGGGGCCACTGGTTGTGTCGAGCTCCCTCCGTTTCCACCTCTGGGCCGAGTTATTCAAGGTCGGATCTGAGGTTGCTGCTCGGCGTCTTGGGTGCGCCACTCGCCCCCGTGCATGTTAGCAACAATGACCCTTTACCCCATCTCAGCATTAAAGACACTCCCATTGTCAGTTGCCTCTATTCCCCTCTTTCCTTTGCATTGTGTATATTATTTATTCCATTTTGCCTTTAATACAATCTTTTCTTTAAATCAGATTTTTGCACTTCCCAGTAGCAATTTGAAGTTGTTGATATTAATTTTGTCAATTTTAGTCCATTCTAAGAATGCCTATTGTGTCATAATGTAATGTAATGTAATAGGCTTTAATTACTTGTGGAAATTCTCTTTTATAATGTTCCTTTGTGGTTGATATCTTTGTTTTTTCTGCATATATTGTAGATAGACTTGCGTGCCGTATAATATTTTGCCAATTTGATGCATTTAATATCAGGACACGTAAATTTTACGCACATAATTGTAATGCAATCCAGTAAATTGAATTAAAGCTATTAAATGGGAATTGAACCAAAAAGAGATCGGATATTGTTGACCACAGATTTTGGTTGGTGAACAGTTGCTATGTTAATTAATTCTTCAAGGCTACCAAGAAAAAGGAAATAAATATTATGTAGCACATGGTGGTCCTCTCTGGAATTTCTGTGATTAATTATTGAGAAAATATGTTGTCCAGTATAATTATATTTCGGAAAATTTTCAGGAATCGTCGTCTGCCCAGTACATATTGCAGCAGTATCTAGCAGCATCTGGTGGACAGAAGCTTCAAAACTCAATTCACAATGCTTATGCCATGGGAAATGTTAAAATGATGGCATCAGATATAGAGACGGCGACCAAGGTTATAAAGAGCAGAAATTCCTCCAAAGCATCAGAGTCAGGTGGATTTGTTCTCTGGCAAATGAATCCGGATATGTGGTATGTGGAGCTTGCACTTGGTGGAAGCAAAGTTCATGCTGGTTGTAACGGGAAGCTCGTGTGGAGGCATACTCCCTGGCTTGGTGCACATGCAGCCAAAGGGCCTGTTAGGCCTTTGCGTCGTGCCCTTCAGGTTAACTTTCTTGTCGATTTAGATCCCCACTTTTATATAGCTCGTTTTGTTTGTGACTGGAAATTAGCAACTGACTCATGTTTGATTTGTAGGGTCTTGATCCGTGGACGACGGCAAACATGTTTGCCAATGCAAGGTGCACTGGAGAGAAGAAAATCAATGGTGAGGATTGCTTCATTCTCAAACTCTGTGCTGATCCTCAAACATTAAAAGCAAGGAGTGAAGGACCTGCAGAGATCATAAGGCATGTCTTGTTCGGCTATTTTAGCCAGAAAACAGGGCTTCTCGTGCATTTAGAAGACTCCCATTTGACCCGCATTCAGAGCAATGGAGGTGACGCTGTTTACTGGGAGACGACAATCAATTCATTTCTCGAAGATTACAGACCTGTTGAGGGGATCATGATTGCTCACTCAGGCCGATCAGTGGTTACGCTTTTCAGGTTCGGTGAAACAGCCATGAGCCACACCAAAACTCGAATGGAAGAAGCATGGAGCATCGAGGAAGTTGCGTTCAACGTTCCTGGTTTATCCATGGACTGTTTCATTCCTCCAGCTGAACTGAGATATGGCTCCATTAGTGAAGCGTGCGAGCTTCCTCAGGGGGAGAGGGTTAAGACTGCAGTCGCAGCTGCTTACCGAGCCAAGGTTGCTGCATTGGGAAAATCACCGGACGGAATCATACTGAAGATGAATATTTGACGAAAAAAGATGCGGTAGGTGGTTCCTTTTTGGGTTTTTAGTTTAGTTTCTCGGTAAAAAAAAAATGGCAAACTATGGTAAGAAAACAGCAAGTTAGGAACTCAGCTGATTGAGGAATTTTACATATTGATGCTAGTTTTCTTCAATCTGTATATATTCATAATCTGTCATTTAACTCTCAGCCTGGTGTTCCATAGTCGACCTCGTTTCCAGCAGAATCTGCCGATGATGGAAGTTTGTTAAAAATCAATGTAATTTGTCATATTTCCTTCTTAATCATGTAATATCATAATGCAATGGCTTCTTAAGAGTAGAACATCTTTGTATCAAGGAAATTTTCCGAATTAATGCTAGAAATTTTACTTCTCTATCTATTATTAAGCATGGTTTCTGGTTATGATTATGGTAATGGAAACTTTAGAGAAAAGTGGTTTGTAATTTGCTGTCCCATTGTCTTTAGAAATGATTTTGATTTGTCATGTCCCCAAACAAATAATCATTTCTAGTTTCTCATGCAAAATGAGTAATTATTGCTTAAGTGCCTGCTTTGTTCTCTAGCTCTATCTCTATCTCTATCTCTATCTCATTCATTATATGCATATAGCCTCTCTCTTAATTTGGCCCATGCCTGTTTCTTATAATATATATCTTGCTTAGTGAGAATAATGACTAGATGAGTATAATGTGGAGTATTACTTGAATTCAAGATTTTTAGTTTGTGTTTGGTAAAAAATGCTCGTGCCCTTGAAGGCACTCACTATGGTACCCCCTTCAAGATACAAGATGTAGGTCCCACTAGAGCAAGACTCTGGTATAATTTTTGTGTATAGGGGTAGTGGCTCACCTCACCCCACATTAAAGACAAGCAGCTAGCTCCCGACTAGGGATGTCAACTAGTCAAGTCGAGCCGGTTCGCGAGCTGAAGATCAAGGCTCGAGCTCGGCTCGAGCTTTTAGGGTCGAACTTTTTTTGGCCCGAGTCGAGCCAAAGCTCGTCCCCAAAAATAAAGTTCAACTCGAGCTTTAAGCTTGAGCTTTTTCAAGCTGAGTCGAGCCAAGTCTCGAGCTTTTAATTTATTTTTATAACAAAAATCCTTAAATTTTTTATTAGAAATGTATATATACAACAAGTTGAGCCAAGTTCGTAGTCGAATTTCATGACTCAAGCATGCATCGAGCTTTTTGGACGGATTTTTTTTTTGCTCGAGTCGAACCGAGTCAAAGTCCGTCTCTCAAAAAAAGCTCGGCCCGAGCTTTGGCTCTAAATCTCGAGCTGTGAGCCGAGCTCGAGCCGACTAGTCGTTTTGTCATCCCTACTCCCGACTCGAGCCTAGCAAGATATATCTTGTACGAGCCATATGAGTTGGCTTGCCTCACGAGACGAGCCTATTATTATGCCAAAAAAATAAAAAAAGCTCTATTCTGTTGTTTGGTCTCGAAATTTTTGACAACTTTTCCCTAAAACTTATTTGGAACCACACATTTTTATAGGACCACACCTTTTAATCTTTTTAACTAGGGTTGAACGCGGTCCGGTTTGGCCAGTTTGAGACATATTTTCAAACCAAATCATTTTAAGCGATTTGATATTTTTCCAAACAAAACAAAACCATTTCATTTTACAAATTAAACCAAACCATTTTTTGCTGTTTGGTTCGATTTTAATCCATTGTTTACTTATCGATATAATATAACATATTTTAGATGTCAAATTAATTTCTATTTTCAATATATAAAGCTAAAGTATAAGTTAATATAAGTTAAAATATATAAAAATTCTTTGATTTGTTTTTTTACTTCACTACCTTTGCATTGGATTGACAATAAAAACATTACGATGAGTGAATAATTTCATTGAACGTGGGAGCATAATATTTTTACTATCAATTATGTACTAAACATCATTTGATGATTTGATAGCTCTAGTCAAAGATTTAAGTTACTCTTCATTTTCAACAGTTCATTGTAGTTACAGTTTATTGTTGTATTATCTTGTTCAATTTTTTTTGCTTAGCACAAATTTTTCACCAACCATGCATGCATGACCCAAAATGCAAGCTAGAAAAGTTTTGTGCATTATTTTTCAGGAATCATTACAGTGTGCAATGAAAACGAAAAAATATATAAACTAGAAAAGATATAGACAAGAATTTTATCTTAAAAGTTCAATATGACTTTTTTAGGAGAAAAACTCTAAATTCAAATTAATAAAATTAATTTTTAATTAAAAAATTAAAAGGGGTTTGGTTTTGATTTTTGCAGTTTTTGAAAATCAAACAAACAGTTTGGTTTGATTTGAGAGAAAAAAAAAATTACGAGTTCATACGGTTTCAAATCAACGAGTTAGGTTCGATTTGTGGTTTTGCAATTTTTTTGTATAACCCTATTTTCAACCATATTCTCCAAAAAAATCAAAATCTTCCCCAAAATATCCTCTGCCAATATGTTATAAAACTACTTTTAGCCATGATATGAGATTTAGTGTGTATTTGATATTGTTTAAAATTTTTTTTTTTTTAAATAAATAGTGATTTGTAGAAGAATCGATGATTGCGATTTGGTTGAAAAGTAAAAGATTGTGGAGTTGACTTTTGATTGATGACCGAGATTAAATACTTTAAAACAAATAGATAAATTTAATGTGAACAAACAAGGACTTAGGTTGTCATCATCCCCAAATCGGGCGGCCATTGAGCGACGACCTGAATTTGAAATTTTAGTTTCAATTTTTATATACTAGTATAACTACACTCGTCTTGCTGTTAGTAATTTTTTCATTTGCTTTCAATTATTTCTTCATTCTTCCATTCCTGTTGTACTAGCTATTGACTTTTCCCTATATTATATTAATCCACAAATTCCTCTGTAGTTTGAATGCTCCCGTCAGTGATTATTTAGGTCAAAGATGTTCCTATTCATGAAAATCTCAATATTACTGGACCGACATAGATCTTGATAAGAATTTGCATAAAAAATTTAAATTTTAATCTAAGTCAAAGTTAACAATCAATTTCAATTATATATTTGATGAGATTTACAATTTTTTAATCATATATTTTATCAACTTTTATTAAATTTTTTTAAAAATCTGATTCTATTCTTCACCAAATAGGGAAAACGAAGGCTCCTGAAATTATTTTGAATGTTGCAACACTTGAAGAAAAAAATAATTTCTTGAAATGGGAAAAATATTTGAAGACAATTTGAAACAATGTAAGGACTTTGCTTGGATTCCAAAAATTTGTACTTTCCAGTACAAAAGGCATTACAAAAATGCATTACATGAACTGGAGTTGTAGATTGTACTCAGGCATGCCACCTTCATTTTCAGGACGTCAATGAGGGTTCTAACAGAACTATTGCAAACTAGATTTCAATTAGAGTTGGACAAAATAATCAAATCAAATCAGACCAAATCAGAATCAAGCGATTTGGTTCGATTCTACATAAAAAAAAATAATGATTCGATTCTTATAATCAAAAACCATTTGGTTTCGGTTCTGATTTTGGTTTTGGTTCTCGAATCAAGAACCAAACTCATTTTTTATATATATATATATATATATTTTATAAATCAGTGGGTATTCATCTTATTAAAAAACTCAAATATGAAATTGTAAATGTGAAATGTACAAAAATGTTATTTATACCATACATTTTACCTCATTTCCTATTATACAAATATTTTAAATCATAAATCTAAATCATAATTCCAATTCATTTATCTTCTTTTCAATTATAAGCACGCATTCACACTGCTTTATTTGCACTCCTACAACACAATAATCGTTTTGCTCTTTAGTAACCATTGACGGTGTTGATTTTTATTTTTTAAAATCTATGTATATATAAACCCTAACCTAAT
Source organism: Ligustrum vulgare (assembly GCA_963555705.1). Taxonomy (NCBI): domain Eukaryota; kingdom Viridiplantae; phylum Streptophyta; class Magnoliopsida; order Lamiales; family Oleaceae; genus Ligustrum; species Ligustrum vulgare. The sequence continues at coordinate 34,415,678 of OY743184.1, read as the reverse complement.
TCGTCAATTCTTAGAAGTTAACACAAACTCAAATTATAAATTTCATCCCTAACTCACAAGGAGTCACAGCGAAATGAAAAGAGTCAGACCTTCATCGTAACCTGTAATTATAAGTTTAAACGACCTTTATATTCGATTCTCTAAGTTTCAACAAGTCGAAGAGATTACTTCAAGTGGGTTTCTTCTTCTTCTTCTTCTTCAATTTGGAATACTTGTTCACTAACCGCAAGTGTATAGGGCACCACACAAGTAATAAAATAAACGTGAGTTCAAGTATCGATCCCACGAAAATTGAGCAAATTATATTTTAGATTACGATTCCTTAATCGGAATTATGAAAAGCTTTGAATTGAAGAGTTTGTTTGAAAGACTAAACTAATGATTAAAATTAAAGAAACAATGAAATTTTGATTTAAAACTATGAAAAAAGAAGTGTTAGAATTGTGAATCTATTTTGACTCTATCGTCCATATCTTAACCAAATCATTTAAATACAATTCATGAGTTTTGAAAATCCGTGTTCCTAAAGTTATTTAAGTCTCATTTCGAGCTATGCATAATTTTTTTTCTAAATGCAAATTGACTACATTTCTATGACAATTAAACATATAGAAAAACACTAAAGAATTTATGAACACTTTTAAGGATAACACAAAGCATAGGGGTATATTTTTATTTCTTATCTAACTTTACAACAATTAACACAAGTCTCATAATCTTCTATTCTTTCGAACATAGAAAACTATCACCTTAATCAAACAATATTTGGCCAAATAATTGCATGATAAATTAAAGCATATGTTAATTGCATCAAAACCATAAATTGCATGAAATAAATAATAGATTAAAACATGGATTCAAAGAGTCAAAACTTCTTCACAATTCCAACACTACGAACCTAGCCTAGATATATAATTTAAAATAATTCACAAGAAAGACGAAAAGAAATCACCATGTTCATCTTCTTGATCTTTGGTCTTCAATTTTACTCTGGTGTTGCATGGATTCCTCAACAATTGGGCGTCGTTTTGGCATGAATTTCACAAGTTGGGACCCCTCATGTGTTTTTTTTGTTCCTTATTTGTAGAATTCGAAAAGTGGCTAAAAATCACGTCCAAATTAGCTTCCAAAAGAGTTCCATCCAAATAAGGAAAGTTACCTTCCTGGAGATCTTTTTGTCAATACACAATATTCAGTATTTTGATCATATCTTTCTATTACCTTATCCGATTTAGGTAATTCAAAGTGCGTTAGAAATATAACTTAAAGGGTTACAATTCTTCCTAAATAGAATTTTCTCAAGTCGAACGTTTACTGCCCCGAAATCAGGTCTCAAAGTCCGACTAAGATTCTACCCGAAAATCTTGTGTGATTGAAATCAATTTATGGTAATATTCTTATCACATTTCATTTTTTTTTTTTGACTTCTAATTGCATCAATTGACTCCTAGAAATCTTCAAGTATCATATCATGGTCCGAATTAGTCATTGAGTATTTGCAATTTGGTCTTTCTTCATTTGATTTGTATACTTTAACCATTGAACTTCCAATTTCTTCAAATTTGGTTCTTTCTTTGAATTTTCTTTTAATTTGCATCATGATTGACTTCATCAACTCATCTTTGGACACTTTAGTACTTTTTTCATCCAATTGACTTGATTTTGCTTTAATTTCTTTGGTTTCTCGACTTTGAGATACTTTCTGAAATATAAACAACAACAAAATGAATAACAAATATTTTCAAATAAACATATAAAATCCATCTTTTAGGATAGAAATAAGTGTATAAAATAAACTTATCAAACATGTTACTTTTTCTAAACTTTTGTTTTGTTAACAAAAAATTTCGTTTTCTATTTAGTAATGATATAGATGGATTCTAATGAAGAAGATGATATAAACATATTTTAATTTGCATTTATTATTTAAGGATTGAAGTAATGGTCCTAGAACCAAACTAGAACCGAACGGTTTGGTTTGGTTCTAGTTTGGTTCCAGATCTTTATAATAACCAATTTATTCCATTAGTAAAAAAAAAAAAAAAACCATTGGTTCATCTAATTTCAATTAACAAATCTGCCCCCGGGGCATATTAAGGAATGAGCATTTCATAGAAATACTCACTAGACTCATCGCCAATAATTAATTTACAGAATAATTGAACACATAATTATGCAATTTATACAGTGACATCATCATGACAATCATAGGCTCTTTATTTTTTTTGAAAATCATAGGTTCTTTAAAAATATAGGGTGTGGGTAGTCTCGTCTCATGCATCAAAGCACGTAAGCTATGCATAACTACATCTTTTTATCTCGTAAGAGATAGTCTCGTCTCGTCTCATGCAATAAATGCATGTAAATCACGTAAAGTCAAATAATACATGGAATTATAATTTAAACTAATTAGTAAAGGCGAGTCTAACTTAATTCAAAAGTTTGGAAGTTGAGAGGGAATAATAACTTTATTCTTCTAAATCTCCGAATGCTTCGTCTAGTCAAAAGAAGGTAAATCTTAAATTAGTGTTTTGGAATTTTAGATTTTTAAAACAAAATAAAAAACTTAGGGATTCAAATTGAAAATCTAGAATAATGTATTTGAAAAGAGTTGGGGCTAAAATAGAATTTTCAGAAATCTGGGGACTGACTAATTATTTTCCAAAAGTTCAGTTACTAAAATCAAATACCGTTTAAAAATAATTTAGGGGCTAAAATAACAAACTTTAAAACAAGGATGAACTTTAAAATATCTTAAAAGGTAATGGGGACTAAAATAACTAAAATAAAAGATTTTAAAACTTGGAGACTAAATGCTCAATTTCTTTAAAATTAAACTTTTAAAAGTAACAAAATTTGACTCTCTCTCTCTCTCTCGGTTCGACGGCAAAGAGAGGAGAGCAAGGCCACTACGACGGTGGAGGCTCTTTTTCATGCAGTTGCCGGTCGTGAAGCTGGAAGTAGTGCCGCCGGTACAAGGTGGCAGTGAGGGTGGAGTGATGTGTGTGGTAGGGTGAAGGTTTTAGGTGATTTGTGGTGCTAGAAATCGAGGCTTGTTTGGTAGATTTTTCGGCGACAATCCGACGATTGAGGTAAGAGGTTGGGCTTCTTTTTTTCTTTGTTATTCTTGGGTTGATTTTTTATTTTCTTGAATTTGATTTGTGGGTAGGAGTTGGGTTGTCGAGATTGATGATGGTGGTTATGGTGGTTCTTGGTTGGTGCAGTGGTGTTATTCATGAAGGCTGTGGAGTTGGTGACCGTTTGGTGATAACGGTGGAGTTTATGTTGGGTTTTTAACAGTGGCAGTCGTCTTATGGCGGTGGCTGGTTCTCAAGTTCGGTGATTAGGGCGACGGTGTGGTGGTTATAGAGGTTGGTAGGGGAGAATTTTAAAAATACCCAAGTCAAACAATGGCTAAGTCAAAATACCCTAACTTTTCAAAAACTAACCACAATACTCCTTTTTCTTTAAAATGACCTGTATACCCTTAATAACCATATTTCTCTTATACACTTCATTTATCTCATATTTATATTGAAACGAAAATAATAATTTATTCTCTCATTTTTTTCTGTTTGTGCTAAAAAAAATCCGCAAAAAATATACAAAACTCAACTAAAAGATTTCATTCGCTACTTCTTTTCGGTAAGTTGATTTAGCAATATTTATTATATTGTATTTAATTTTGTTCTTGTTGTGTTAAACTTATTCAATAGATCTATTTGTTAATTTTTTAGTTAATAATAATTATAGATCTATAATTATGTAGTAACAATTAAAATTAACATGGTGAAGTGTGATTTTTATCAGTTTAATAGCAAAATCGAAAAAATTGAACATAAGAGCGGAAAAAGGAACTGCAATAAGTCCGGCCGGACCTTAGTAGAAAGGTCCGGCCGGACCTTTCTATAAAGGTCCGGCCGGACCTTTATAGAAAGGTCCGGCCGGACCTTTCTACTAAGGTCCGGCCGGACCAATTATGGTCCGGCCGGACTTCCGGCAAAATTTTTTATTTTTATTTTTTTATATTATAAATAAATTATAAAATTCTAAATAATTTTTTTATTCTTAATATTATTTATCATATGTTACAAAAATGATTTCATTACTAAATAATGTCATAATGTATTAATAATAATTACAAATAAGATATGTAATTATAATTTCATAATTTCTTAATAAAAATGAATTAATAATTAGAAATAAGATATGTAATTATAATTTCATAATGCAAATAACAAATTTATTAATAATATCAAAATAAATATAATTATAATAATTAAATAATGTTTAATTTTTCTACTTGTTTATTTACGTGCGGTAGTCTACAATGTAGAATGATTAAATATTGCGGAAGCATGGTCCGGCCGGACCGAGGCTCCGGCCCGACAACTATTTTTTTTACAATTATTTTTATCAGTTACTCTGATTTCCCTAAATTGTTGTTTTGAAATTTTATTATTTTTAATTAATGCAGATATGGCTTTCATACCAATTTCTTATTTTGGTGAATTCGTGGTTGATGAAAATCTACGATGGTCATGGAAATATACAAGTGATCAAAACATTTCTGTAATTTTGTTAACTCCAGGTATGTCATTTACAGACATGTACAGCAAACTACAAGATCAACTCGAAGTTAATCCATCTGAATATGATATGAAATTTGGATTTCTATATAACTCTAATTCTACTGTTGCATTGCCACCCTTATTTGTTACTTCTGATGTGCAAATTACGTGGTTAATTGAGGCGAATAAAAAGGAAACTATTCCTCTCTGTGTAACTTTAGTACGAAAGGATACCCCCGATAATCAGAATGAAGAATTCGATGGTGGGGATCAGAATGTGAATGATATTTGGGACACGTTAGAAATAGTTCGTGAGGATGATGATGTTATCCCTGACACAGTTCCTCTTATCACCCATAGAGGTTACGATGTAGTCGGAGACAATCAGGAGGACATTCCATTTACAAACAATGATCTGATTAATTTATCCAGACGTCAACATGAGCACTTCGAGAACTCACAGGCTGGGCCAAGTTCACGATCGACTAATTCTTCACGTGTGGTTCCAGATGATGAAGATTTGGAAGTCCAGCAATTATTTAATACCAAGCAAGATCTCCAAGAAGCGGTGCACAGTATTGCACTTAAGCACAATTTCGAGTTTAAAGTGAAGAAGTCAGACAGGAGTACCTACACAATTGTCTGTGTAGATGATAATTGTAGTTGGCGTCTGCGAGCAACGAGGATGGACACAAATCAATTCTTCGTAGTTCGCAAGTATACACGAGAGCATACTTGTCAAGTGGGCATTCGTCGAAATGATCACAGACAAGCTCGTTCATGGTTTATAGGACGACAGATAATGCATAAGTTTGATGACCCAAGGATTATTTACAGACCCAGAGACATCATTAACGATGTGCAGAGAGATTTTGGGGTGACCATGAGCTACCAGAAGGCCTGGAAGGCTAGAGAATGTGCGTTAGAGGATTTAATGGGTTCACCCGAGGAAAGTTATGCGAAATTAGCCAGGTATTGTCATAACATGTCGAGAACTAATCCTGGTTCGACATTCTTTATTGAGGCTGACGATAACAATCGCTTCAAGTATTTTTTCATGGCTCTTGGACAATGTATAAATGGATTTAGAAGATCGATGCGACCTCTAATTCTAGTAGATGGTACAACATTGAAAGCTAGATATGAAGGGAAGTTAATTATTGCTACATGTCAAGATGCCAACATTCAAATATACCCTCTTGCGTTCGGCATAGTGGATAGCGAAAATGATCTAGCGATGAATTGGTTTTTCTCAAAGTTGAGGGAAGTAATTGGAGATGTCCATGAGCTTGCTTTTATAACTGATCGCGGAAATTCTATCATAAATGGTATAGCTGAAGTTTTTCCCGAGGCACACCACGGTTATTGCATGTACCATATACAAGGAAATTTGAAGACGACGTACCGTGGTACTGGGATCGTTGCCTTGTTTAAGAGAGCGGCAGAGGCTTACACTTTTGAAGATTATAATAAGTTCATGATTGAAATAAATAACAAGAGTGAGAAAGCCTCGGAGTACTTAATAGATAAATTGGGGATTCAACATTGGGCACGGTGTCAATTTCCAGGACGTCGATACAATATGATGACGTCAAATAATGTGGAGTCTTTGAATGCATTATTTAAGAAGGATCGAGAGTTACCAATTCTGGCAATGATTGAGAACATTAGGGACAAGTTACATGTTTGGTTTCACGATAGACGCGAGGAATCTCAAGCATGCACATCTTATCTCACCCCTGCCATGGAAACCAAACTCTTCAAGACATTAGACCTGGCTAGAAGGTTGGGCGTGGAGCCACTGGATCAGTTTAGATTCAATGTTGTATGCGGACGTAATGTTGGGTATGTTGTGGACTTGAATGAGAACACGTGCACGTGTAAACAGTTTCAACTTGAGCGCTTTCCATGCGCTCATGCAGTTGCAGTTGCTAGACATAGGGGCTTTTCACCACAGTCATTATCAACTGAGTACTATACGACTGCTTTTTGGAGAGAAGCATATGCTGAAACTATATTTCCTCTACCAAATGAGGGTGAGTGGGAACTTCCCGAACACTTGCTCCCGCTTGATAATTTACTGCCGCCGAATGTCCGAAGACGTACTCCTGGACGTGTACGTACGTCTAGAATACCATCTACTGGAGAGTTTCCCAGACCGCGAAAGTGCGGCAGGTGCGGCGCAGTCGGTCATACTCGCCAAACTTGTACTAGTCAGATTCCCTTGAATAATTAATTTTATCACTATTAAAACTTTTACTGTAATTGTAGTGTTGTTGATGATAAATTATCTTATTTTGTCTATGTTAATAAATTGTAATTGTATAGTTTTCTATTTTGGGGTTTGGGGTTTAGGGTATAGTTTTCTAATTTGGGGTTTAGGGTATAGTTTTCTATTTTGGGGTTAGGGGTTTAGGGTATAGTTTTCTATTTTGGGGTTTATGGTTAGGGGTTTAGGGTATAGTTTTCTATTTTGGGGTTAGGGGTTTAGGGTATAGTTTTCTATTTTGGGGTTAGGGGGTTTAGGGTATAGTTTTCTATTTTAGGGTTAGGGGTTTAGGGTATAGTTTTCTATTAGGGTATATTTTTCTATTTTGGGGTTAGGGGTTTGGGGTTTAGGGTATAGTTTTATATATATATATATATTTCGTTCCAAAAAATATATTGTTATCTATACTTGTGAGGCAATTTATTTAACTAAAGAAACTGACAAATAAAAACTATAATAAATAAATTGACGGTAATAAAAAAATTGACAAATAAATATATATACACAATTACATATAAAAACTATATTTTTACATTTCTAAATCTTATGGATCACAATTGTAGTTAAATAAATCAGTAGCCAACTTTATTCTCCACTTCTGTATATGTTCTTGATTGATCATCTTGACATCTCGTCCGATGCTCAAGAACTCAATATATTTTATTGCAAAAATCCCGCAATCTCCACTGTAAGTTAAAAAAAAAAACTTTAGTGAAATAAATGAATATAGTTAAGAATTTAATTAAATACTAGAATACGAGTGTAAGAAAATTTACCTGACACCTTGTTTGGAAATCCCCTTGATCCTCTCAATGGCTAGTACATCATCGACATGAATTCCAGCACGCTTAGCCATTAGAGGAACAATGAATGCCAAGGGCATCAGAGTTTCTTGGAGCTGGGTCTCTGTGAAACAACCATGTTCGGAGTCGTACACATACATTTTCGATTCGGCGAACACGACCTCAACAGCAATGATGTGCGAGTTCCCGATCACCGGAATATAGATGTGTGTACAACCCGTCCACGACTGGCCACACACGGGCTCTACCCCTACCACGTAGTCCAACATGTAATCTGGCAACACGTACGAGGTAGGGTTGGTTTCGAACATTGAGTACTCAATGTCGACAGCATTTTTAAAATCGCAACACAAGATCACTCGCCGGGGAAAGCCGAACGATTTCGGGTACCTACTAGCCCGATCGCGCAGCAACTCCATTGCAAGATCAACATGCTACAACATAAAATATAAGCGAATTAAATATTATTTAATCAACAAATAATATAGTGAGTTCACATAATTACGATTATGCACTCACATCGTCGGCAAGCCAAGCTCCGCTTCTGAGGACTATTGCGAACCAATCTTTGGCATCCGATATTGTTGTCTTCCCAATAGCGAAGCGAAACCTGAATGAATAAATAATTAGAGATTCATATATAATCATTTTTACAGTTAAAAAATAAATAAACAAGTAGAGAACAAACTTACTTCGACTTAAGTTGAGAGTACCACATATCAAACACCTTTTGCTTCGCCGGATCGACTTCGCGGAATAAGTTGACATAAGTGCCGTCCACGAATGTCCTCTTCTTCGCCTCGGTCGTGAAGGGAGAAAGAACATGCTGTGAGGGTTGTCTTGTCCTCTTACTTATAATCTTGTCCTTCACCTCGACAGTACGTTTCCGTCCCCTCTTCTCGACCATATCCACCTCAGTCGACTCCTCCTCCGGCACCCGAGGCACCACCACCTCCGGCCCCCGAGGCAACACCTCCTCCACCCCCCGAGGCACCACCTCCTCCGCCCCCCGAGTCACCTCCTCCTCCACCCCACGAGGAACCACCTCCTCCGCCCCCCGAGGCACCACCTCCTCCGCCCCCCGAGTCACCTCCTCCTCCGTCCCCCGAGTCACCTCCTCCTCCGGATCTCGAGGCACCACCTCCTCCGCCCCCCGAGGCACCACCTCCTCCACCCCCCGAGGCACCACCTCCTCCGTCCCCCGAGTCACCTCCTCCTCTGGATCTCGAGGCACCACCTCCTTCACCCCCTGAGTCACCTCCTCCTCCGGCTCTCGAGGCACCACCTCCTCCGCCCCCCGAGTCACCTCCTCCTCCGACACCCGAGGCACCCCGTAGAAATCTTGCTCCGTCATCCGAGCTATCATATCATCCATCTCATCATGCTCTGGCATCATATATGAGGCTCCATGCCCATCTCGGAGCTCATCCCTAAGGGCGTCGACCTTCACTTCGAGGGCGTCGACCTTACCTCCGATGGCGTCGACCTTACCTCCTAGGGCGTCGACCTTCACTTCGAGGACGTCGACCTTACCTCGGAGCTCGTCCCCAAGGGCATGCATCTCATCACGAATGACCCCCACCAGACGCTCAAACAAATCATCAAAGTGAGGTACTGGGCGCTGAAAACAAAAATGACAATTGATTATTTAACTCAAATATTATAACATGTAAATGTGATCATTAAAATACTATTGTTTATTGAAAACTGAATCTATTAACATACCGGGGGAGTGGGGGTGCGTAAAGGTCCGCGAGATGCCCCCGGTGAATGAGATCTCATGAGCGGCGGGGACATGTCTCGTATTGGACTGCTTTGATCCTAGATATAACGAAAGTGGAAATTAAATGTCGAATAATGTTTATTTAAGATTCTACAAAATTTTCGACAGAGTCTCCCCTTAAAATTGGACTTAGCCACCCTATAAAGGACATCAAAATGTCATAATAAAGCAAAAACATTCAACCACTCAACCACGACAATTCAAAACACCAACCACAACTCAATAATACTCCCATATCACTGACTACTCCAAAAATAATTCTCAACTCAAAAACATATCAAATTCAAATTATAAACTCCAAATAATATAATAGGAAATAAACTAACCCCCAGTGAAATATTATAGCTTATTGAATCCATGAACATACCGGAGGAGTGGAGGAGCGTAGAGGTCCGCGAGATGCCCCCGGTGAATGAGATCTCATGAGCGGCGGGGACATGTCTCGTATTGGACTGCGTTGATCCTAGATATAACAAAAGTGGAAATTAAATGTCGAATAATGTTTATTTAAGATTCTACAAAATTTTCGACAGAGTCTCCCCTTAAAATTGGACTTAGCCACCCTATAAAGGGACATCAAAATGTCATAATAAAGCAAAAACATTCAACCACTCAACCACGACAATTCAAAACACCAACCACAACTCAATAATACTCCCATATCACTGACTACTCCAAAAATAATTCTCAACTCAAAAACATATCAAATTCAAATTATAAACTCCAAATAATATAATAGGAAATAAACTAACCCCCAGTAAAATATTATAGCTTATTGAATCCATGAACATACCGGAGGAGTGGAGGAGCGTAGAGGTCCGCGAGATGCCCTCGGTGAATGAGATCTCATGAGCGGCGGGGACATGTCTCGTACTGGACTGCGTTGATCCTAGATATAACAAAAGTGAAGATTAATTATTTAACCCAAAAGGTAAATAACAATCTAAAATTACATTACATACCAGTCCACGCATGTAGTCCTGCTCCTCCTCTACGGTCGAAGCCGTCAACGCATGAAGGACTTCGAGCTAATATATTAACATTCAAACAATTTATAAATCATGTGTCAAATATTATATTACTTTAATAATAATTTATAAACGCTCACGTCAGGATCATCGAGGATAGCCGAAAGCTTCTTAGAAGTTGGCGCCTCCGTTGCTATCCAATTTAACATCCGAGGAAATCGCGTCCCCGTCTTAACTGCCCACCTGTCACCTAAGGCGGGAATTACCTCATATACCCATATCTGTGAAACTTACAATTATTATGACGATGAAAAACATAATAACCTAATTCAAAATGAAAAGTTTAAAATTATTACCTGCAGAGCAAAAGGGAAGCCGTACGCATCATACTTCCGGGGGCCCTTATTCACCTTGGGCATCGAATGAATTTTCTTAAATATGTTAACGGTATCGACATAAATTATAGACCCCCATGGATAGTTGTTGAAGGCTTCAATATCATCAACAAGTTTCAAACCATATAAGTCGATACCATTCTTTGCTTGCTTGCCCTTCACGAAGCTCTCAAGAATATAGACCATGCATAATTTCAATCTGTCCAACATATCGGGACAAGTCTTTATAGTATTCCAGAGCACCTCCCTGTGAATGACCCTTTGTTCTTCAAAGTATTTCAGATGAAGCCTCGATTTTTTTGAACGTAATTGTGGAGTTTTTTTCGTTTCGCGATCACACTTTAATCCCGTGATGAGGGAAAACTCAAACCTCGAGAATGTGACTATCTTGTCATCCCCGAAGCAAAAACTATATGCATCACCGTCTACTGACTTCAGAAGTCGAAGTACCAGAGAATCTATAATCTGAGCCGCAAATTGCATCTTGGTCAATTCCTTGAATCGCCATAGGAATGATCGCTTCAAGATATCTTGATGATACTCATCAAGAGTCTTTAGAACTTCGTCGAATTCTATTTCCCTGTACTGGGAAACTTTAGCAGGAAGCCCTCTCAGTTCAAGACCAATAGCATACTCCATTCTGCAATAATTTCAAATGTTAAAATCAAAGTTCAAAAAAGTATGCCGCAATATTTAACCATTCTACATTGTAAACTACCGCACGTAAAAATGAACAAGTAGGAAAATTAAACATTACAGGAAAAACTTTATTATTATTATTTTTTATTATTATGGTTTATGTATAAACATAATTAATTATTTTTTTTATTAAAGTTGTGTAATTATAATTATAATTATAATTATTAATGTTATGAAACTATTGTATATATTTTTACATTTATGAAATTATAGTTCATATTTATTATTTCTAATTATTATGAAAAATATTAATAAATTTTTATCAACAATATTTAATTATTATAATTATATTTATTTTGATATTATTAATAAATTTCTTATTTGCATGATGAAATTATAATTACATATCTTATTTGTAATTATTACTAACAAATTATTACATTATAATTACATTTTCCAACATTGTGAAATTATTAAATTTTTGTTACAATTATGAAATCATAGTTAGCCATTTGTTAATTCTAATTATATTTAGTAATGAAATTATTTTTGTAATAAATGATAAATAATATTAAAAATAAAAAAATTATATAGAATTTTATAATTTATTTATAATGAAAAAAAGACGTCGTCAAAAACTTTATATAAACAATATTAATTATTATTGTATTATTTTTTTTTATTAAAGTTGTGTAATTATAATTATTAATGTTATGAAACTATTATATATATTTTTACATTTATTAAATTATAGTCCATATTTATTATTTCTAATTATTATGAAAAATATCAATAATTTTTTTATCAACATTATTTAATTATTATAATTACATTTATTTTGATATTATTAATAAATTTCTTATTTGCATTATTATGAAATTATAATTACATATCTTACTTCTAATTATTATGAAATTATTAAATTTTTATTACAATTATGAAATCATAGTTAGGCCATTTGTTAATTCTAATTATATTTATTAATAAAATTATTTTTGTAATAAATGATAAATAATATTAAAAATAAAATAATTATTTATATTTTTTTTTAAAAAAAAAGGTCCGGCGATCCGGACCTTCAAAAGAAGGTCCGGATCTGCCGGACCTTTTCACAAAGGTCCGGCGCCGGACCTTCAAATAAGGTCCGGCGATCCGGACCTTCAAAAGAAGGTCCGGATCGGCCGGACCTTTTCACAAAGGTCCGGCGCCGGACCTTCAGTTTTGAAGGTCCGGATCGGCCGGACCTTCAAAAGAAGGTCCGGATCCGCCGGACCTTCAAAAGGTCTGGCCGGACCTTTTTTCATAAAGGTCCGGCCGGACCATTTCCTTTTGATGTCGGACCTTACTTCATCTTCTTCACTCAACAATGGTGGATCAAGAAAAATTCTATTTTCATAAAAAAAGTTTCAAAATTCAAGTTATAAATCTACGAATCAAAGCTAAAAATGTAATCTAACCTTATTTAATGTTTGAATCTTGAATAATTCGGAGTGAAGTTCTTCTTCTTTGCAAAGACCGAACTATTTTATGGAGAGAAATTTCGCCGGACCCGAACAATACAAATGGTGAGGTGCCGGACTCTTTTGAATAAGTTATAAGGATATTTTGGACTTTGTAAATAATAAATCTATTTCGCTTTTTTTTTTCAACTTACAAATGGGTCAAAAGGTATTTTGAAAAATGGGTCGAAGGATCCGGCTATTGGCCACTAATTCCTCAGGTTGGTAGGGATGTCAATGGGTTGGGTTCGGGGCGGGTCGAGGTCACCCCTCCCCGAACCCGAATCGCAGGGCGGGTCGGGGCGACCTACCCGCCCCGCCAATGTCCCGAAAATATTATTTATTTTTTTTTTTTTTCAAAATTGGTAATGAAATTTTAGGGAAAAACTTAGGCGTCGAACTAGTTAGAGTTTTTAAGTTTAAGTTTTAAAAATAATATGATTACATTTGAAGAAAAAAAATCAATAAACAACATAATGATATAGTGTTTGTGTATTCACATACCCCTAAATCCCACAAAGGTTCAATTCTTGTGGACCTCATTCAATTTATTTTTAGTTTTGTAATAAAAAAAATTCAGGTCACGGAGCGTGTCCGCCCAGCGGACCCGATGGGGCGGGTCATTTACGGGTCCTTCGGGTTTTTTTGCCATATCAAATAAAAAACATAATTTCAATAAAATTTCAATACAAAAATGTTATTGAATTTGAAGCTTTAAAAAAAACAAAACTATTCAAAATAAAATAAAAATAAAAAACTACATGTACACTAAGTATACAGCACCACTCAAAATTTGAAACTCATTTAAATTTTTTACATAATTTTTTTTTTTTACTTTTATTTACATTTTTCTCTGAAAATTTGCCCATCTCATCACCTATTTCCCTTTAATATTTTGTAATTTTTTATTAACTATATTTTTAATGTGTTACTTAAATATATTTTATTTGAAATCCAATATATTAATTAATATATTTTATTTTTCCTTATTTTTTAAACATGTCAATTTTTGTGAAAATGATGAAATGATTAAGCTTCCGTTTGGTAATAATGTTTTGTTTATAAACTTGTTTATTTATGATTTTGAGGTAAAAAATAGTGACTGAAAAATGGAGAGAGAAATATGTGTGATTAAAAAGTTGATAGAAAATAATTAATTATTTTTGTAACATGCGTATTGAAGAGCCTACTCATTTATTGACATATTAGAAATTAAAATTTCAAAAAATTTATTTATTTATTTATTTTCAAAATATATTAATTCAATTTTCTCATTTCTAACTTAACAAATTTATATACCATATATTTATTTATTTTAAAATATATTAATCCAAAATTTTCATTTTCAATGTAACACATTTACATAGATATGATATGACATTTATTTATTTATGTTCAAATATGTTAACCCAATTTTTTCATTTCCTACATAGCACATGTTATTGAATTTGAAACTTAAAAAAAAAAAAAAACTAATCAAAATGAAAAATTCTGTATGTACACTCAGTGTACCGCGCCACTCAAAGTTTGGCACTTAATTAAATTTTTTATATAAATTTTTGTTGACTTTTACTTACGTTTTTCTCTAAATATTTGCTCCCCTTATCACATATTTTCCTTTTAATATGTTATAATTTTTAATTAACTTTATTTTTTAATATATTTCTTACATATATTTTATTTTTCCTTGTTTTTTAAAAATACCAATTGTTGTCAAAATGATGAAATGATTAAATTTTCTACCAATTTATCATTTGTGGTAAAAAGTTGATAACAAATAATTAATTATTTATTGACATATTAGGAAGTAAAACTTCAATAAATTTATTTATTTATTTTCAAAATATATTGATTCAAAATCTTCATTTCTAACTTAACAAACTTATATATCATGAATTTTTAATTTTCAAATATATTGATCCAAAATTTTCATTTTCAATGTAACATATTTACATAGATACGATATTTATTTCTGTTCAAATATATTAATACAATTTTTTTCATTTCATACATAACACATTTATATAGATATTACATTTATTTATGTTCAAATATATTAATCCAATTTTTTCATTTCCTACACAACACATTTACAAATATATCATATTATTTATATTCAAATATATTAATCTAATTTTTTCATTTTTAATGTAATACATTTACACATAGTATATTTATTACAATCTTACTAAATATGTAATAAATAATAATCTTTCCTACAAAAATATTTATCTTTTCTTTATTTTTATTTATTTATAATTTTTATTTTTATTTATAAATAAAAATAAAAGTGGGGAGAGAAAGTCATTAAATGCAGTTTTCCCTCCAAAATGACTATCTCTCCTCACTTTTACTTATATATATAAACTAGTAAGATTCTCGTGCGTTGCACGAAACGTATTATATTTGTATTTATTCGCGTGGAATTTGTAACCAAAAAAATACCTAATACTCCACAATCCACCTGTGAAAAATGAACAGGCTAACAACATAGAACCAGTAAAAATGCAAACATAAACTCAAATGATAAATGAGTGTACAACAATGAAAAATAGAAAATAGACCATACGTAAGACTTCAAGAAAGTGGTTGCTATTATATACAAATGTTTGGTACTTCAACTTGAAGCAATTCATTAATATTCTAACACACTTATACTCCATGCTTAACTCATAGGTTAAAATAATGTAATTAATAGAAATTGTAAGTGAAAGAATCTAAACTATAAAACTCAAAAATACCTAAACAGATTTAAAAAAATATATTGAATAGATAACATAATTTAAAAGAACAAGTATTGAAGCAACTGAACTCGAAATCATCAGCATGGAGTATGAAGCATTTCCTTTAAGAAATCTGAAATGAACCTGTTTTAGTGAACTCATGTAAATTATGTAATGGACCTGCATTCATCCACAATTAACAACTTAATATTCATGAATTTGTCTATGATAAACTACACTTAAATTGCAGTTCACAGGGATGTGTAGTAATCAAAACACTATCATGGTGCTTTAATGCATAGTGTGCTAACACATGGAAATTTATAAAATGAAAACATCACATAAAGATAATGTCAATTCTGATGTTCAAACTGTTGTACTATTCAAAACATTTAAATACATCACCGGTGCCAATCAAAAGATCAAAAGTATATTGGTCATACTACAAAAGATCATTGTTCATAGATGAAGAATTTTTATTATAAAGCTGTGTAAGTGCACCAAAGTGTACAAACGAAAGTTTGACTTGATTACTGGTGAATAAATGTTTAACTAAAAACGAGAATAAAGAATGCTGACCATGTTATACAACAAGGTATCATTGGGGAAAATGACTTTTTCAAGACAAAGTAATTACCAATTCCATAAAATGCTATTGTGAGAGATGATAAAAGCTTCTTTGCAAAGGAAGCTATATCTTTAGCTTCAACTTCATCTACAGCTTCCAAGAAATACTTGAACGGTTTCCTAAAGATCAATTACAAACATATTTCTCGTTAGATAATGCTAGTAAAACTTGAAACTTTCTTCTAAGGAGTAATCTACCACCAATCTATCACTACGATAAAATAAAGAATGACATCAAAATATCATTCAAATAAAAAGGAAAAGATGAATTTCATCGTTCAGTGTCCATTAACACTATGTCGATTGACATAATCACTATCCATCCTCCCAACAAAATTTAAAAAATAAAAATCATTTAATAATAAAATATACAATAAAATAACGAAAATCTTGGTTAGGAGATTGTGTACAATAAATAAAGTATATTATTAGTAATATGGAACCAATTCTAAAGTTGACATAGAGTGGATTAAACACTTGTTAAGATTTAAAGATGGGAAATTTTAGTACATGGAAAATCTCAACACTCCCAATCAATCTTAAAGAATTTTGACTTTCATGATGTGCATTTGAGAATATGTATTGAATGTAACTTTGGATAACTACCTTGTATAAGACAATTACATATCAACTTACCCATCTTACAGATCTTTAAATAAGGGAGCAATAATAACTGCAATGAATAAAAAAAATACGCCGCACAGGGATTAATAGTTGTTTACAAGACGAAACAATATTTTGGGCTTACCTCCACCGAATACGTGCACTCATAGAGGCATAGACTCTATATCATCTTCCATTTGTCCTTTATAGTATGAGTCTTGTAATGTCAACAATTTAGTATGCCAAAAGATTTGAAACCAAATGAGCAAAATATTTTAGTTTTATAACTCTGTCAACAAGATTCATCATGAGAAAAAGTAACGATATAGAAAATGAAAATTTTTCTTGAGAACCACAAGTACAAAAAAAAAATTATATGAAAATTATTTCTAAAACTTCTCACATCTTTAATTAAAAATTCTATTATCTCTTTTTTTGGACAATTTAATTAATGCATTATATTCTACATAGGTAGAACATAACATGATAAACATGTATGTGAGAGAGAGAGAGGGTTTCAAAGATAGAGTGAATTTCAAAGAGAACCTCCTGTATAAAGTAGCTTTGTATCCTTTAAATTAAAGGATAATTTTTCGATTTTTTTACTTGGAGTTCTAAGGTAGACCATGTATATTTACATCCAGATGCTTAAGCTATGCAAATATGACTATATATTTCTTAAATAGACAAGGAAGTGCATGTGACATTTAATATAAGCACTTAATCAAAATATAAAATAAATAATAAATCCATCAACAATGTAAAAAGATTAAGTAAATCTCATTTATTTATTTGTTCTGTAATGGATTTGGTTGCAAATCAAGCAACATTAAAAAAAAATTATGTAAATCTCATTTATATTTACTTAACAGTTAAAAGAAATTATCTTTTAAACTTGATGACCCTATTGTATGCAAGTATAAGTGTTCCTGAAATTTAGTATATACCTTCATAGTAAATTTGAATTAGAGAGTCCGTAGGTTGATAAAAATGATATACACATTGTTCTTCAATACTGTATAAGTTTTTGATCTTGTTTATCGCCTGCAACAAAATTTTATATTATTAAAAATTATCAACTTGTAGAAAGGACACAATTTTATATTATTAAAAATCAACATGCAGAAAGGACATAGTGAAATATATTTTATTTAAAAGGAATGATATAAATTATTTTTTTTTACCTTTTTTTACCCTTCTATCATTTGACTACAAAATACATCCAATAATGCTTCAATATAAATTTCTTTTACTGCAATGTGGCAAAAAAAAAAAAAAAAGGAAAGGATTTAATAAAACATAACGTAACAGGAAAAGAAAAAATGAGAAAAGGTAAATACTCCAAAAAAGGGTTTTAAAAACCTATAACAGATTAAAATACCTACAAATTAAATGTGTAATTCTTAGATTTTTGACTTATTATTAATCATTATTTAATATACAAGAATTAAAGTGTGATTTTCTTGGTCGTTAATAATATGAGAAGAAAAAATATCATCACTACTTATATTTACTCTAAATGTTTTATTTTCATTAAACAACAATGCACCATTAGTTTCTGTAATATATAATCACATTATTTATGTATACTAAAGGAAGAATATATCATACAAAAAATAAAAAAGAAATAATAAAAAATAATGGAAAAAAATTTAAAAATAAAATGAAAACAAGAAAGGAACATTTCTAAATAAAAGAAAAAGATAATTTATAGAAAAAATGATACAAAAAAGAAGAGAAACTCTGAACCTTTATTTTTACGCTACGTCCCAATTTCTTCATTGTTAACATTGCACATATTTGATGATACTTGCTCTAAAGATACAAGAAGAGGCAATTATATATATATATATATATATATATATATATATATATATATATATATATATATATATATATATAACTAAAAAAAATTGAACCTTAAATATTATATTACAATAAGTGAATTGATTTCAAGATAAAAGAGGCAAATTTTCAAAGCTTCAAAAAAAATGAACAAAGAAAATAAAAGGAAACAAAAGATGAGAGAATTCAAAATCTTTGTTTTTATGTTGCATCTCAATTTCTTCATCGCTAACATTAAACGTATATAATGACGCATGCTCTACGGATAACAAAAGAGATTGTTATGAAATCAAGAAATAAGAAGAATTAAATTTTAAATATCAAAAAGAATAAATTTTTAAATTCTACTTGAAAGCCTTACCAGAGTTAGTAACAAAACGATGAGAACGCCTTTGAAACGTGTTACTACACCCTTCATTTCTTATTTTCTTTTGAGCATACAATTCTCTCCTTCGTTGATTGCATACCTTCCTCTTTTCAATAGCCAGGATATCATTCATCGTACAACATTCAGTATAATGTCATTAGTTATTAAGAAAAAAGAAGCCTACTGACAAAAAATATAGCTATTACTTAGTAAAATCACTATTCAACAACCATTACAAAGGAATAAATTCATAAAAATTAATAATAGCTTCACTTAAAAAGATCTAATACTCTAATCTTCATTTGCATCAAAAGTTGAAAACACTTAAAGAAGAGAAATAGAAAAGAAAAAAAAAATGATGACCCCAAACTTAATTATCACATATGAATCCATACCAGATAGCTATATGGAAAATTGAACTATAGAAATACTAAAATGACATTACAGTACAACAAACATTAAATATAATAAACTAACCCCAAAAAAAATAAAAATAAAAAGGAAGATAAAAGGAAGAGAAACTCAAAATTAGTTGAGGCCCTATCATCCTAGATATAATCAAATGTCAACATAGAATGAGACCCTATAATCCTAGATATCATATTTGCAAGAAAGGATTAGACAATATAAGGAAAATAAATTTCTTTGAAGAAAGGCCATAAAAATCTTACACTTTAAACAATGTTGGTTCCATCATTTTTATTTTTTCTAATCTTCTGACATCTTATGTAGTAGTCCGTACATGACATACTCAAATTTATCTGCAAGTGGATTCTGTTTTCCCTGCAAAGTGTAAAATATCCATCATTCAGAAAAATCCATAATACGTCTATACTATCCAAGATCTACTTAAATGCGGTTTTCTAAATAAGAGTAATCCACATAGAATAGATAATCTTAAAGACTATAATTTGATAGCTCATGTACAAAGAATGAAAAGAAAGTAAACCTCAGAAATATAACCAATAATAGTCCAACCATCTGATTTGAGAATATGCAATACCACAATCCTATATTTTGGAAAATAGATGTTTAGGGGTTGAAAATAATTTGAAGAAAGAAAAGAAAAATGAGAGATAAAATACCTTTCGTGAACTCCAAAAAGTGCCTCTCTGCAAAACAAAGAAACCACAGTTCATTCAATTTTGCAACAAACTCATATTGCTCAAAATGAAACTATCCATTTCTAATATAACATTGAATAAAACACAATTCAATTCTACAAATAAAAAAAATTAAGGTAGTGATTTTCATCGGCAAGTGACTCCTCAGAACACAATACAATGATTGGGCCAAAAAGTGAAACAATAGATCACCTCTGGGCTTCAACTGCAGAACCTCTATACAAACAAGATCGAAGTCGTTATCCGGGGCGAGGTAGAGGTTCTAAACCTAATACTCCAAAATTGGGTGCTCAAGGGATGAACAGTACATCATCTTAGATATAATTTAAAGGCAAATTGAGTCAAGATTCAAGAAAACAATAGCTAGATTACAATAAAAAAGTAAAGAAAAACAGAGATTGATCACCTATGGTCCTCCAAAACTTGCTAAAATCACATAAAAATGAAATCATTGAATAATAAAAATAGGAAGAATAATACCTAAAGCTCAAAACTATTCCCAATAGGAATTTCGTTCTCGGATGAACAGCAGACCGCGAACCTGGACCTGGAAGAACCCAAATCGTTGAAATAAGGCTGAAAATATTAGTTGAAGAGAACCTATATTACCGAAATCCAACAAAACCTCAAAAATCAGCCAGCCCCGATCATGAAGAACTCGCGATTGGAGAAGTTAGTAAGCTATTAAAATTGGTTTTGCCTCGAAGAACAAAGTTCAACACCCAGGAAACATACTATACACTGAAGAAAAAATATTTCGAAACAACCCGTTGGAGATTTCGATGTCAGACCCCAAACCCAAAAAAATCATAGATCTCTACACAATATACATTACAAAAACAACAAAAAAAAAAGATGGAAAGGAAGAAACTAACCGGCGACTACGAAAGCGGGCAAAAATCGTAAGCCTGGCCAGAAGCTTCTGGAAACGCGGCGAGGGTAGTGAAACTGTGAAACCGAGAAAGAAATGGTGCTGGCTTCTGTTTGATTTTTCTATGCGCAATGCGTTCTTTGTATACAAACCAGAAGAGAGCGAAGAAGAGAACGCGTGTTTCACCTTTACAGAGAGAGAGTGTGTGTGTGTGTGGAGGAGGAGAGATGAGAACGAAGATTTTGGAACAGGAAGGGTAAGAAAACCAGAGAGAAATATCGTAATTGGAAGAAAAAGCGTGTTTCGTTTTCTTAGACTTAGCCTAAAAGTGTCGTTTTTGGTCCTTAGGAATAGTAACATTGAAGTGAAATTTAAATAGTAAGGAAGCGTGTTTCGTTTTCTTAGACTTAGCCTAAAAGTGTCATTTTTGGTCCTTAGGAATAGTAACAATGAAGTGAAATTTATATATAGTAGGGATATAAAGATATAAATATAAATATAAATATAAAGAAAGAAAGAAAAGAATTGTAATAAACGTACTATGTGTAAATGTGTTACATTGAAAATGAAAAATTAGATTAATATATTTGAATATAAATAATGTGATTTCTATGTAAATGTGTTATGTAGGAAATGAAAAAATTAGATTAATATATTTGAAGATAAATAAATGTAATATCTATGTAAATGTGTTACATAGGAAATGAAAAAATTGTATTAATATATTTGAACATAAATAAATGTCATATCTATGTAAATGTGTTACATTGAAAGTTAAAATTTTGGATTAATATATTTGAAAATAAATAAATACATGCTATATAATTTGTTAAGTTGGAAATGAAAATTTTGAATCAATATATTTTGAAAATAAATAAATAAAATTATTGAATTTTTACTTCCTAATATGTTAATAAATGAGTATGTTCTTTAATAAGCATATTACAAAAATAATTAATTATTTCCTATCAACTTTTTTACCACAAATGATAAATTGGTAAAAAATTTAATCATTTCATCATTTTGACAAAAAATGGTATGTTTAAAAAACAAGGAAAAATAAAATATATGTAAGCAACATATTAAAAAATAAAGTTAATTAAAAATTATAACATATTAAAAGGAAAATAAGTGATAAGACGGGCAAATTTTTAGAGAAAAATATAAATAAAAGTCAAAAGAAATTCTATATAAAAAATTTGATTAAGTGCCAAACTTTGAGTGACGCGTTACAATAAGTGTACATGCAGAATTTTTTATTTTGATAATTTATTTATTTTTATTTTTTTTAGTTTCAATTCAATAACATTTGTTATGTAGGAAATAAAAAAATCGGATTAATATATTTGAACATAAATAAATAAATATCATATCATATCTATATAAATGTGTTACATTGAAAATGAAAAATTTGGATTAATATATTTTAAAATAAATAAATATATGTTATATAAATTTGTTAAGTTAGAAATGAAAAAATTGAATTAATAATTTTTGAAAATAAATAAATAAAATTATTGAAATTTTACTTCCTAATATGTCAATAAATGAGTAAGATCTTCAATATGCATGTTACAAATTATTTTCTATCAACTTTTTAACCACACATATTTTCTCTCTCCAATTTTCAGCCACTACTTTTTATCTCAAAATCATAAATAAACAAGTTTATAAACCAAACATTACTATCAAACAGAGGCTTAATCATTTCATCATTTTGACAAAAATTGGCATGTTTAAAAAATAAGGAAACATAAAATCTATTAATTCATATATTGGATTTCAAATAAAATATATGTAAGGAAGACATTAAAAAATATAGTTAATAAAAAATTATAACATATTAAAAGGGAAATAGGTGATGAGGTGGGCAAATTTTCAGAGAAAAAAGTAAATAAAACTAAAAAAAAAAATTATATAAAAAATTTAAATGAGTGCCAAATTTTGAGTGGCGCGGTACACTTAGTGTACATGTAGCATTTTTTATTTTGAATACTTTTGTCTTTTTTAAAGTTTCAAATTCAATAACATTTTGTATTGAAATTTTATTTAAATTATGTTTTTTATTTGATATGATTGAATTAATATATTTTCAAAATTATTATTTAAAAATTATATATTTCGTGCATCGTACGGATACATAACTAGTTAATATATTAAAGCAGCTGAGGTCAACTTCATTGTTTTCCCACCAAAAGTCATGTCCATATAATACTTTTTTTTTTTTGTTTTTTCATTTGGGCCATTTTTTTTCCAATGCCTTTTTTTGTGTTAATCACCATTTATCATATATAAGCATATTTACTATTCCTGCACAGTAACTAACATCGATTTTTGAATTTCATATTTCTTTTACCATTTTCTTTTCCAATTTGATTGTTAGTTTTCCAATATATATACTTTTTCTTGATCTGTTTTTTCAATAAATGACTCTTTGATTTCTGTTGCACTTATAATAAACACACAAAAATAGTGTTATTATTATTATTTTTACTCTTTTTTGACTCTTCCACATTCACATTTTTTTTCCAATGCCTTTTTTTTGTGTTAATCACCATTTATCATATATAAGTATATTTACTATTCTATTGTTAATGGTCAAGATGCTCGGGCTTCGGGCTCGGTGTCACGGAAACGTGGCAAAGAAAGCAATCAAGGTTTATATGAACGACTAAAATCTTTACAATATCTATCCTATGAAAAAAAAAATTAATGTACTTCAGGCTTAATTCCTGATGAGCATCGATTACGCTTATTCTTGAGCATGACCATAAGGAAACCCCGAGCATCACCAGTTCTCCCGCATGACATTCGAAATGGCCCCGGGGAAGTTTTATGCCCCGAGGATTATATGACCCCCGAGGACATTCATCGCATACTGGGGGAAAATGGTAGTCGGGGTTCTGCCTGTTCGAGGCTTGTGCTCGCACCAGTTCTGGGACCCTCCATCTGACGTGGAGTAACTATTTTCTACAAATACTAGAAGTTATATTCCAATCCAACATCTGATAACACAACCCCCTAAAAATCAGGAGGATGATTCCCAATAGGACTCATGCAGCGAAGGTATTTTAGTTCAATTATAACTTGTCTAGATATCTCTATAAATACTCACCTCTCAGTTATAATTCAGGTACACAATTCTTATTTTTCCAGTTTATAGCCTCTTGCATAAATCTTATTCCTCTTTACTGACTTAAGCATCGGAGGGGCGACGAGGACACACCTCCTCGCCTTTATTGCAGGTATTCGGAGCACAAGTTCGTGCCAACCTGTTGCTCGAGCTCGGAATATCTGAGGTACAATTTTTTGCATCATCATTGGCGCCGTCTGTGGGAACCAGAGCTAAAAGTCATGGTGAATACACGTTCTGGACTTCCACAAGCAAATTTACCTGCCCATGATCACGCTGTTGGGGGAGAGCAGGTACCCCAAACAACACCACAGGACCAGTCCACGCTACCAGGAAACCAAACATCACACCCGCAACCCCCTGCTGATACACAGGCAACATTGGAGGAGCTCCGTCAACAGGTTGCTACCCTCACACAGATGCTCACGCAGCAGAGCCAGCGCGGTACCCCGACTTCCGAGGAGGGGAACGCTTCAAGGGTCCAGCCGCAAGACCATGCCCCTAATCATGGTAGGGCCAGTGCTTCGGGGTTGCCGCCATCGCCACCAAACGTTATGAGCTCAAGAACAGTGGCTATGCCCCCTGCCGAGCTCGCAAGAATTATCCAGGAAGGAATAGCAGCGGGTATGCGACAGAACACACAGGCCCCAACAGGGTTTACCTCGAACACGCCATTCACTCCAGATGTTTTGGCCTTTCCCCTACCGGACAGGTTCAAGTTCCCGAGGATGAAAGAGTATGACGGAACAACCGATCCGGTGAACCATCTTAATATATACACCGACGTCATGAATCTGCAGGTTGCCCCCGACCAGGTTATGTGCAAGGCATTCCCCCAAACTTTGACAAGCGCTGCTAGAGATTGGTTCTCCACCCTTGAACCGAATTCCATTCCGACATTCGCAGACCTTGCTAATAAATTTTCGGCCTTCTTTGCAAGTAGTAAGCGCATAAGGAAGACAGCTGCTTCGCTCATGAGACTCAGCCAAGGACAGAATGAGACATTGCGCGAATTCATGACCAGGTTCAACGCAGAAAGGTTGCAAGTTCCCGACCTTCATATTTCTGCTGCTGTAGCAGCTCTTACTCAGGCTGTGAGGTGTGAGGCCTTCAAGATGTCCCTATCAAAAACACCGCCAAAATCTGTAACTGACCTTCTTACTCGGGCTGAGAAGTACGTGAATATGGAGGAAGCTATGAATCCGAGGAGGAGCGATACAACCCCCGAAAAATCTGAACGGAATGATAGTAGAAACGATCGAAAGAGACAGCGTGAGGATAGTTCGAGGCAGGGGCGTGATTGTGACGATCGGGGGAAAGGAAGGAACGAGCATCCGCCTTCTTTCACTCCATTGAATACCCCTCGCGCTAACATTCTTATGGAGATCAAAGATATGAAGGAATTAAAGTGGCCAGCCAGAATCAGATCCCCGCCAGAGAAACGCGACAAGAGTAAGTACTGTGATTTTCATCGTGATCATGGGCACACTACAGAGACTTGCTATGCCTTACAGCGAGAGATAGAAGCATTGATCAAGAGGGGCTTCCTGAAAACATACGTGGGGAATGATAAACGGCAGAAGCATGATCATGAGCATGATCAACCGCCAAGGGGTAACAAGCCAACCGCAGGAACAATCAACGTTATCATAGGAGGAACAGCCTCGGGAGGAGATTCGCAAAATGGTCGCAAAATATATGCTAGGCAGTCTTCGGGGACAGAGCCTGTTTACCACCCAGACATCACCTTTGGCTCTGATGATATGGAAGGAGTGAACACTCCTCACGACGATGCCATGGTAGTTACAGAAATCATAGCTAACTATGAGGTGAGGAGAATACTGGTAGACAATGGAAGTGCAGCTAATGTGTTATCACATGAAGCTTTCATCAAAATGGGGATATCGACAAGCAGCTTAAGGCCTATCAGGACTCCCTTGCAGGGATTTGGGGGAAGTATCATCATGCCCGAAGGCACCACCGAACTCCCTTTGACATTGGGGACAGACCCCAAGCAGGTAACTGAGATCACAATATTTCATGTCGTGAAGGCTCCAATGACATACAACGCAATACTTGGCCGACCACTGTTGAACAGCATCAAAGCAATAGTGTCAACATTCCACCTTGCCATGAAATTTCCAACGACAGAAGGCGTGGGGGTTGTTCGGGGAGACCAGACAGTAGCCAGGCAGTGTTATGTTACTAGTGTCAAGAACCTCCCGGCGGAGGTCACGCAGGTAGATGCGATGGAGCCCGACCTCGAGCACCGAGGTAGGCTATCGCCAGTTGAGGAATTGTTGGAGGTCGAGGTCGGACCTGGGAAAAATGTCATCATTGGTCGAGATCTCGATCACGGTCTGAAAATCGTGCTCACACAGTGTTTGAGAGAAAACATTGATGTATTTGCCTGGAGTGTTGAGGACATGCTTGGAATTGAGCCCAAGATTGCCGCGCACAGTTTAAATGTGAATCCCGACGCACGGCCCATTAAACAAAGGAAGAGACAATTCGCCCCTGATCGTCGAATTATGATTCAAGAGG
This sequence comes from Ligustrum vulgare, assembly GCA_963555705.1. NCBI lineage: Eukaryota > Viridiplantae > Streptophyta > Magnoliopsida > Lamiales > Oleaceae > Ligustrum > Ligustrum vulgare. The sequence continues at coordinate 34,388,914 of OY743184.1, read as the reverse complement.
AGATTGGCAAACTCTTAAAGGCAGGATTCATCAGGGAGGTTCATTACCCAGACTGGCTTGCGAACGTGGTGTTGGTAAAAAAGAGCAATGGCAAGTGGCGCGTTTGTGTGGACTATACAGACCTGAATAAAGCATGCCCCAAGGACAGCTATCCTCTACCACGAATTGACAACCTCGTGGACAGCACCTCGGGCCATAGGATGTACAGCTTCCTTGACGCATTTTCTGGTTATCACCAAATCCCTATGGCAGAGGACGATCAGGAAAAAACATCGTTCATGACTGATTCGGCGATCTATTGTTATAAGGTCATGCCCTTTGGCCTGAAGAATGCTGGGGCAACCTACCAGAGGTTGATAAACAAGGTGTTTGGAGGATTGATTGGGAAAAATGTTGAGGCATATGTTGATGATATGGTTGTCAAGAGCACAGAAGTTGACAGGCATGTTAAGGACCTCGAGGAAGTGTTCTTTACCCTCAGAAAATGCAAGATGAAGTTAAATCCAGCCAAATGTGTGTTCGGGGTATCGTCAGGAAAATTCTTGGGTTTCATGATCACTCATCGGGGTATAGAGGCCAACCCTGATAAGATACAAGCCCTGATTTCAATGGAGTCCCCCAAAAGTAGAAAAGATGTTCAGAAGCTGACAGGTCGGGTAGCAGCGCTTAACAGGTTCATGTCAAGAGCAGCTGACAAGTGTTTCCCTTTTTTCAGAATACTTAGGGGAAATAAGAGCTTCGAGTGGAATGAGGAATGTGAGCATGCGCTGCAACATCTAAAAGAATCCCTAGCAATGCCCCCTGTGCTTACAAAACCAAGTCCAGGGGATGTGCTATCCTTATATTTGGCTGTCTCTCAGTATGCAGTGAGCGCAGTGCTCGTGAAGGAGGTTGGTCGAACCCAACAGCCCATATATTATGTCAGCAAAGTCCTCCTCGATGCCGAAACCTGTTACACCCTTGCAGAGCAATTGGCGTTGTCACTGGTTGTAGCTGCAAGGAAATTGAGACAGTACTTCCAATCACATACGATCGTGGTACTTACGAACCAGCCCTTGAAGCATATACTTCAGAAGCCCGATGTATCAGGGAGACTACTAAAATGGGCTATTGAACTTGGCGAATTTGATATTGAGTTCAAGCCCCGACCGTCGATAAAGGCACAGGCCTTGGCGGACTTTATCGCGGAACTCACACCAAGGCCTCGGGGGCCAGCAGATAGCCCGAACACACCCAAGCGTTGTTGGAAAATTTTTGTGGATGGAGCATCCAACTCCTCGGGCTCGGGTGCAGGGGTCATTCTCATAAGCCCGGATGGTCAAGTTGAGATACAGTGCGCTTTGAGGTTTGAATTTGAAACAACAAACAACGAAGCAGAGTATGAAGCCGTCATCATTGGGCTTGAGGTTGCTCAGGGCCTTGAACTTAATCATGTAAAGGTATATAGTGATTCTCAGCTGGTAGTGGGACAAATTGATGGTACATTCGAGAAGAAAGAGGAGAAGATGACTATGTACTGCCTGCGTGTTCATGACCTGCAAAGAAAGTTCGGAAGCTGTGAGATCTTGAAAATACCAAGATCAGAAAACATCAAAGCCGATTCACTATCTAAACTTGTGTTTATGAGTGTTGATAATTTGGAAAGAACGGTCCACATGAAATATGTGACGCACCCCAGTATTGACCCGAGGCCTGCGATTATGGACATTGATCATGAGCCATCCTGGATGGACCCCATCACTAAGTTTTTAACTGAAGAAAGTCTCCTCGCTGACCAGAGGGAGGCCAGGACCGTGAAACAAAGAGCAGCAAGGTACTGCATGATAAACGGGGTACTTTTCAGAAGGAGTTTTACCTTGCCATATCTCAGATGTCTCAAATCTTCTGAAGCTGCTCAAGCTCTTGCAGAAGTACATGAAGGCATGTGTGGGAATCACCAGGGGGCTAGGTCATTAGCCCATATACTCCTTAGATACGGATACTATTGGCCGACCATGAGGACAGATGCTCTAAATTATGTTAAGAAGTGTGACAAGTGTCAGAGGTACGGAAATATCATACACTGACCAGCCGAAAATCAGACTCCTATCCCATGTCTAGGACCATTTGAACAATGGGGGATCGATATCCTGGGCCCTTTTCCCATTGCACTGGGACAGTTGAAGTTCATAGCAGTAGCAGTTGAATATTTCACTAAGTGGGTAGAGGCTGAACCCCTAGCAACAATTTCAGAACCCAAACTAAGATCTTTCGTTTGGAAATCCATCATATGCAGGTTTGGCCTACCGAGAGTATTGATAACGGACAATGGCAGGCAGTTTGATAACGCACAATTCAAAAATTTCTGTGCAAATCTTCATGTTGATCATCGTCAGACCTCAGTTGCACACCCCCAGAGTAATGGGCTCGCCGAAGTAACGAACATGATAATACTCCAAGATCTTCGCACAAGGATTGGAGATGCTCGAGGATCTTGGCCCGAGGAACTACCAGCCATACTTTGGTCTTACAGGACCACACACCGAACAGCTACTGGGGAGACTCCATTCATGCTCGCCTTCGGGATAGAGGCAACAATCCCCATTGAAGTAGGCATGCCCAGTTACAGACGTCTCTTCCCAAATCTGGAAGGTGAATGTGTGGGCGAGCATCTTGACTTGCTCGAGGAGGTTCGTGAGCATGCAAGCGCGAGGATAGCATCATATCAGAATAGGACGGCCAAATACTTCAACAGCAAGGTCACAACAAGAAAGTTCAGGGTAGGAGATCTTGTGTTGAGGAAAGCGGAAGCAGCTGGTCATCCACCAGGGAAGCTCGGCCCAGCCTGGGAAGGGCCCTATGAAGTTATAAGACAAACCCAAGGAGGATCGTATAGTCTTCGCGATCTCAAAGGAACGCCACTATCAAGACCTTGGAACACAGATAATCTCAAAATCTACTACAAGTAACAGAATCATGACCTTGCAGATCATTCCTTTCGCTTTGTTTCATTTTATTTTTGTGGCCTGCGTGCCAACTTTTATTTTTGTGGCCTGCGCGCCAACTTTTATTTCCCCAAGTAACATCTCTGAATAAAAGGTACTTCTCACCAATTATGATGTTCATCTCAAAAGCCTTCCCCACGAGGAAGCACTCAAAGTCTTGCCCCGCGCAAGCACACAAAGTCTTGCCCACGAGCATGCACTCGAAAGCCTTCCCCACGAGCAAGCACTCGAAAGCCTTCCCCACGAGGAAGCACCCAAAGCCTTCCCCACGAGGAAGCACCCAAAGCCTTGCGCACGAGCAAGCACTCGAAAGCCTTCCCCACGAGGAAGCACCCAAAGCCTTGTGCACGAGCAAGCACTCGAAAGCCTTCCCCACGAGGAAGCACCCAAAGCCTTCCCCACGAGGAAGCACCCAAAGCCTTGCGAACGGACGAGCATTCGAAAGCCTTCCCCACGAGGAAACACTAGGATGCCTTGCCCGCGAGCATGAGTTTGAACACACGACCCCGAGCATCACCAATAACCATTCAGTAACACTTGCGATTCAAAGTGATCGGGCTTAGAATCATGTTCGGGCTTGTGCATTGTTCAATATGATTCCTTTTGATCGGGGTTTGTACATTGTTTAATATGATTCCTTCTGATCGAGGTTTGTACATTGTTCAGTGTGATTCCTATGATCGGGGTTTGTACATTGTTTAAATTGATTCCTATGATCGGGGTTTATACATTGTTCAATATGACTCCTTTTGATCGGGGTTCATACATTGTTCAATATGATTCCTTTTAATCGGGGTTTCTACATTGTTCAATATGATTCCTTGTGATCGGGGTTTGTACATTGTTCAATATGATTCCTTCTGATCGAGGTTTGTACATTGTTCAGTGTGATTCCTATGATCGGGGTCTGTACATTGTTCAAAATGATTCCTTTGATCGGAGTTTGTACATTGTTCATTACTAATCCATTGATCGTGGTTAGAGCGTGATGTTCATTACTAATCCATTGATCGGGGTTAATACTTGATTCAATTCGTTAACCTAATGATCGGGGTTAGAACATGAAGCTAATACAACCACTGCTCATACACAAGATGGTCAAAAAACAAAATATTTCAATTATGATCAGTTCGGTACAAAAGGAGGGGATACAAAATTCAGTTCGGGGCATTTGTGTCATCAGGCTCGTCCCCAAAAACATCCTCGTCCCCGTCCTCGGATTCAGAAAGGACAAGGCCCTCTGTGACGCTAGGGTCGGAACTAAGATCCTCGGGCCTAGCCTCAGATCCTTTCAAGCGCAGTATGGCTCGGGCCTGTTTAAATGCGTAGTTGTACGAGCCTGAGGCATATTCGCCCTGCATAAGAGAAAACTCAGCAGATTTCTTAAAGTTTTCAACTGCTAAGGCACAAGCAGTCTCCGCTGCATATAATTTCTCCTCGAAATCTTTTTGAGTGCGCTCGAGCTCTAGCCTTAGCTCATCAGCTTCGTCCTCTACTTCCCCGAGCTTTGTTTTCAAAGCTTCGTGCTCAAGATTCATCTTCTTCTGCTCGTCCTCGAGCTCTCTAACTCTTATTTCACGACGTGCGATGGAACGCCCCAGACCCTCGACCTTGTCCTCATCGTCAATGGCCTTAAGTGCAAGCCCTTGAGCAATACTTAGGGCCTGCACGCAAAAATCGACAGTTAGCTCGAGCAATAAAGATCACGAATTCAACTATCAATTACCTTAGTAAAATAGGCTTCGAGGTGCTTGATGCCCGTACTTGGGGGAACCTCGTTCCTATACTTTGAAACGACGTCAGGCGCCTGAGAAGCGGCCTGTATAGGGTCGTCATCGAGGTCAATGAACTCAGCAGGAGGGACCTGATTGACCGGGGATGCACGAGGAGGAGGAGAAGGGGGAGGAACGCTCTGCACATCCTCATCTCTGAGCATTGTATTTGAGCCTTCCCCGGGACCGCTGGCCACATGTCTCGGCGTCTTCTTCTTCGGGGGCCTTACTCCTGCTCCCCCGGCCCTTCCTTGAATCTCTTTAGTGACGACGGGTCAAAAGTCATAGCTCCTTCTGCATAAAACAAGTTATTAGTTCGAGCAGTCTAAAAGAAAGAGGATATAAGAAAGAGAGCAGCCAGGCTCCTACCCCCGAAATTCACCACTCCAGCATGATCGAGGACTTCATCCCCGAGCAAGTCATCCAAGCTTGCGACTATGGGCTCTAACCCCTCGAGCATTTTCCTATCCCGTTCTAAGGATTCAAAATAGGCCCGTCCCTCGTTAAATTTAGCAGTGTCCGGGACAACCCATTTAGACCAAAAGGGATGCCCGGGCTCTTGAGGAATGACATAAAAGAATCTCCCTTTCCAACCCCGGAGAGAGCTCGGCATCCTAGGTGCTCTGAATCTACCCCGACTAGATAAGTAGGCAAAACACGAAAAATGGGGAAGTTGTTTGAGCTCGAGCACCATCCTACATAGGTCTAATCGGGGTACTATGGACAGAAATTTACAAGCAATGAAGAAATACACGAGCATCCTCCACCCATTCGGCACTAGTTGCCCCGGGCACATGGAATGCTCGATCAAAAACTGAATAAAAAAAGGATGCATTGGCCACCTCAGCCCAGCCTTCAAAGCATCCCTATAAACCAAAAACTCCCCCCCACGAGCGCTCACCACCCTATCCTCGGTGGTCGGGGCCCTAACATCGCACCTAGGCATCAACCCATACTCTCTCGCAACCTCAATAATCTTATGCTCTTTATACACGCATCTAAGGTCAGGGTAGGTAAGGGGAGTTTCATCCTGGCCTAGGGCTCGAGGCCTAACATCTACTGGGTCAACCATAGGGATTAAAGTGTTTCCTATGTCCTCAGGCCTATTCCGATCCTTACTCGAGCTACTCGAGGAGCTCGTGCTACTGCTACTGGTGGAGCTGCTATCGCTACTAGACATCTCTTATATACAAAAACTGGAAATAAACACTAAAGATCGAACCCTTACCTCGAAAGAAAACACACCACCTATCCCCGAGCACGATCAATTGACTTAAGCTCTCAAGGATATGAACGCGTGAAAATGAAGGCTTTCCCTGTTTATAAAAAGGCGAAAGGCGCGCGAATACCAAAGGTCGCGTGATCTGAGCCGTAAACGACGACACATGTCAACAATCCAGCTGCCACGTGTCCTGCCAAACGTCATGTCGGTTCTGAACGAAGCGACATCTGACAAACCTGTCACCTCAACCCGATCATTTTAATTCATCATTTTTGGCGCATCCTGCACTCCCCGACCTCGCGCAAGGATGCGCGGGGGCCAGTGATGAGCATCGATTACGCTTATTCTCGAGCATGACCATAAGGAAACCCCGAGCATCACCAGTTCTCCCGCATGACATTCGAAATGGCCCCGGGGAAGTTTTATGCCCCGAGGATTATATGACCCCCGAGGACATTCATCGCATACTGGGGGAAAATGGTAGTCGGGGTTCTGCCTGTTCGAGGCTTGTGCTCGCACCAGTTCTGGGACCCTCCATTTGACGTGGAGTAACTATTTTCTACAAATACTAGAAGTTATATCCCAATCCAACATCTGATAACACAACCCCCTAAAAATCAGGAGGATGATTCCCAACAGGACTCATGCAGCGAAGGTATTTTAGTTCAATTATAACTTGTCTAGATATCTCTATAAATACTCACCTCTCAGTTATAATTCAGGTACACAATTCTTATTTTTCCAGTTTATAGCCTCTTGCATAAATCTTATTCCTCTTTACTGACTTAAGCATCGGAGGGGCGACGAGGACACACCTCCTCGCCTTTATTGCAGGTATTCGGAGCACAAGTTCGTGCCAGCCTGTTGCTCGAGCTCGGAATATCTGAGGTACAATTTTTTGCATCATCAATTCCTAATAATATTTCAGTTGATTTTGGAATTATTCTAGCTTTTTTAATGATGTTTCCTATACTGCAGATCTATATGTATATAAAAAACTTAAACCCTACAAATTGGTTCCTTAAAAAAAAATAAAAAAATAGTTGAAAGCACTAATTTTTGTGGTTTAAAATATGATGTAAGACTTCAATCATGAATGGGAACAATACAAAAATATCGATGCCCACAATTTATAGAAGTTTCGGTTTAATAATAATAATAATATCAAACATGTCATTGTTGTGCTCTATATAATTACTTTCAAAAAATTCCTGTCATTTAAGCCTCACATAAAACTGTTTACTTCAAATTGTAATTTAAAATGTAAAATAATATAATGTCAGACATCAGACATCAGACATCAAACTGGAATGGTAACGAGTGTACAGAAAACTGAAAAAAAGACAATGCCCTCAATTTCATGTATCATATAAGTGATTGTTTTATAATTTCAGACCCTACAGATCATTTACACATCATGGTATATATAAAAATTTGGAGTTTAAGGAAATCTTTGTATCATGTTAATAAATTAAATTAAATCAATTATTTATATAGAATTAATTTGGCTGTATAATGCTCTTTTTCGAGATGTACTCTAAACCTTAATTAAATTTGGCTGTTTCTTGGATACAATGTTGTGTATGTTTCCTAGAATTTTTAATATATCTTAATCTTAATAAAAACAGAACTAGTGTTTCGTGATTGACAATGTTTGCTGGTACACAGAATAATGACTACTTATCTTCAAGTGTTGGCTCATTGAATTCCGAATCTTAAAACAAGTCAGATTTTAGTGTACTCATCTACATTATTATTCATATCTCCTACAACAGTGTCCATCCATTTCCTACCTTCTATTTCTTAATCAAAATAGCTCAAGAAATACTATACCAAGATAAACACAGACCGAACGGAATGGAAGAAAATGAAAAGAGAAGACATGCACAGCAAACGATACCATCAAAGAGACTTATGCCAAGATGTTCAATTAGATTCCAAACCAGCTCAAGAAATACTATAACAGAATTTTTTTTTTTTTTTTTTTTTGGGATTACATTTCAATAGTTTTATTCGAGTACTTTTATTATCTATAGATTTTTCTTCGTCCTGCAGGTATAATGTGTGCGACCCATCATTTGTCATCAATTTCACGTGACAATCAATAACCTACTATCATTCCTCAATTTTCGGTAGTGACACTTGGTGACATAACTAATGATAATCTGTCGATATGGTCAGCATTTTCTTTTCTTACTTTTTTCTGTTTACATACAATTGATTTTGTTTTATTTGCTTTGATGGTTTTAAAATCAGATCAACGATAAGCTTTGTGTTCTCCCATAGTTCATAGGCTTCGAGGAGTTGGTGTATCTAATATGTCATGTCCACTTAATTCTGGTAAGCATTTATTGGAGACAAAGGAAATGATTGAGAATTGTAGCCCCATCATAGCAGATTCAATAGTAGATAGCAATATGAATTATTTTATAACAAAAGGTAATGTATTTTTGACTTCGGTTTTTACTTATAATCTGTTGCATATTTTAAATTTTTATTGTTCTGTCTTGAAAATTGGAAGGAGATGCTTCGATAAGAAGTAATTTGATTCTGAAATTCCTCTTAGCGGATATATAAATTGGTTACCTTAATACTATCAACTACTTTGGCTATTTATTCCTTACTGTTCTATTATTAAGATTACTTTGATTATTTATTTCTTGCTATGATAATTTCAAGCTTGCTTTGATTGATTGAGATTGTTAAATGATTGGTTTGTATAAGAAATGTTATTATGATGGATGTATTGGTTTTTTTTGAGAGTATAGATATTTTTTTAGTTTTTTTGTATGACCTTATTTAATGTGTGTTTTTATCAACATATATGAAATACTCCAAGGTTATATTAGAAAAAAAATGTAAAAATTAAATAAAACCAACTAATTAGAAAATAGAAAAACTTCGACTTCTGTGAATCGACTGATGCATTAAACTTTCAGCTTAATCGATACATTGATTGCAATCTTTATCTTAATAAAAATAGAAGTGTAGCTTGTCATAGAAGTTATTGTATTCCCACCTAAAGTCACTAGTACAAAAAGGCATAAAAAAAATGAGGAACATACGTCGATTTTTCAAAAAATGACGCATAAAATAGGACGGTGGCATTTTCGTAATTAAAATTTAGGAACAGGCGTCGGTTTCTATTTTAAACCGACGCTCAAATTCGGCCGGTCCGACTTTGCGCGTCGGTTTTTCATTAAACCGACGCGAGAAACTCCGGTATCTCGCGTCGGTTCAAGATGAACCGACGCGCGAAGTCGGACCGGCCGACTTTACGCGTCGGTTCACCTTGAGCCGACGCGAGAAATCGGCGTTTCTCGCGTCGGTTTTTCCTTAAACCGACGCATATTCTTATAAATTTTTTCTCCCGGTATTTTCATACACACTCTCGCGCCTATTTCTCTCTTTCAGTACACTTCTCTCTATACTCTCACGCCTCTCTCTCTCTCTCTCTCTCTCACAATTCACTCTCACAATTTCTCTCTACTCTCATGCTTCTCCCTCTCTTGTGAACGTCGCCGCCTCCACCACCCTCACTCTTATACGGGCCGCCTCCACCGCCCGGTACTCTTCTACCGCCGTCACCTCCTACATTGTAAGACCCGATCCTCATTTTTGTTTATATGTATATGTATTTGTGTATATATATGTGTCTGCGTGTATATATATATTTGTGTGTGTGTGTGTGTATGACTGTGTATATATTTGTGTGTGTGTGTATGTATGTATGTATGTATGTATGTATGTATGTATGTATGTATGTATATATATATATTTGTATTATATAAATATGATAATTACATGTTAATATGTATAAATGTGTTAATTAAATTTTAATATATATAAATTTGGGTGTTAAATTTATATTGTTGATTTTAAGTTAGTAGATAGATAAATTTTAATATTTTAATTATTTGAGTTGAAATTATGAGATATTAAGTCATGAAATCTTAGCTTCACTTTTTAGGAATTGAGAATAGATTTCGAATTAAACTTGGAGTAGTTGATGATGTTGAAGTTTGATTTGAGTTGTATTAGATTTTTGAATATGTCGAGGATGAACATTTTGGTTTACTGTGATATGTTGATTATTCCTATAGGTTGGTTAAGTCCAATTTTTAGGAGAGGTTGTGCCAAAAGTTTTGTAAAATTTTGTAAATAAAAAATGAGAATTATAGTTTAAAGTGATTTTCACTACTACAGAATTGACCATACTAAATAAATATTTACTCAAAACTAATAAATTTTTTTAATTATATCTTCACATATAGGTCATTGATATGGATCGGGGTTGGATGTATGGCAGATGTAATAGACATGAATATGTAAAAGGTGTTGAAGAGTTTATGAAATGTGCGGATGAAAACAAGAGAAAGAAAGGTGAAACAATGATTTTGTGTCCTTGTTACGATGGTAAGAATTTGAGAAAGTTTCGTAGTTTTGATCAAGTGAAGAGTCATTTGATTCGTCGTGGGTTTAAAGAAGGTTATACACGATGGATATGGCATGGTGAGGGTATGCTTCCCAGGACGAGCACTGGTGACGATGTTGGTGATCAACAGCAGAATAATTCAAGCAATATTTGTGAGAATGATTTGGAAAATGACGAGAATGATATGATAGACGATATGATGCGTGATATACAAGGGGAATATATTGAAAAACCTCATGTATTAGATAACTTGTTCGGCGAGTCTGAGAAGCCTTTGTTTTCTGGTTGTAATAAATTCACTAAATTGTCTGCGGTACTAAAATTGTATAACTTGAAAGCAAGCAATAGGTGGAGTGATAAAAGTTTCACGGCATTATTGGGATTGTTACGAGAGATGCTTCCTGAAGATAACGAACTTCCTAGTTCAATTTACGAGGCAAAGAAATTGTTGTGCCCGATGGGTATGGAGATTGAGAGGATACATGCATGTCCAAATGATTGTATACTGTATCGAAATGATTACAAGGACTTGCGTCTATGTCCAAAGTGTGGGGCATCACGATATAAACGGAAGAACGTGAATGATAATTGTGGTGATAAGAAAAGCCCTCCGGCAAAGGTGTTATGGTATTTACCTGTAATACCAAGATTTAAACGTTTGTTTTCCAATGCAAAGAACTTGCGGTGGCATGCTGACGGGAGAAAAGAAGATGGAAAACTAAGACACGTGGCTGATTCTCCTCAATGGAGGAATACTAATAGGTTGTTTTCCGAGTTTGGGGGCTAAAATAGAAATCTTAGGCTGGGACTATGTACAGATGGGATGAACCCACACGGTAATATGAGTAGTCGACATAGCACTTGGCCGGTTCTTTTGACTATTTACAATCTTCCTCCTTGGTTATGTATGAAGCGCAAGTATATCATGTTATCTTTGTTAATATCAGGGCCCAAACAACCGGGTAATGACATAGATGTTTATCTAGCCCCACTAATTGATTGATAGAGATTATTAAATGATTGGTTTGTATAAGAAATGTTATTATGATGGATGTATTGGTTTTTTTTTTGAGAGTATAGATATTTTTTTAGTTTTTTTGTATGACCTTATTTAATGTGTGTTTTTATCAACATATATGAAATATTCCAAGGTTATATTAGAAAAAAAATGTAAAAATTAAATAAAATCAACTAATTAGAAAATAGAAAAACTTTGACTTCTGTGAATCGACTGATGCAATAAACTTCCAGCTTAATCGATACATTGATTGCAATCTTTATCTTTATCTTAATAAAAGTAGAAGTGTAGCTTGTCATAGAAGTTATTGTATTCCCGCCTGAAGTGCACATCCCTTATATGGTTTGGTTAGTGTGAATGCAAAACGAGATTAATGTGAATACAAAATAATTATAAGTCAAATGTGAATGCAAAATCTAGATAGATATAAATGCATTTATTGCCTTACACACACACACACACACACACACACACACACACACACTAATAGTCTACTATTATGGTAAATAATTGTTAATATTTTTTAATCATTTTTAATTTTAATAATTGTGCAAAGATTAATAGTCTACTATTGTTGTAAATAATGGTTATTATTTTTTAATCATTTTTAATTTTAATAATTGTGCAAAGATTATATGATATAATAGTTTCTTGATCTTCAACGTTGTTCAATTGTCGTATAAGATTAAACACATATTTTTAATTATTGTATTGGTGTTTTTGAATGAAAATTGAGAAAAATGTTAAATATGTGATGAGAATGAGAAATTATTTTTATATCTTTTGCATTTGTGTTGATTATGTATAATCATTAAATTTTAATGAATGCTTATCTATATTAAGATAGCAATTTCAGTTCAATGTACTAGTGAAAATCTATACTATATATGAAAGTAGGATATTCTGACAGAATTAATTCTTAAATTTTTTATGTTTTAGTATTATAATAAAATGTGTGGTTGATAAAAATTTTGGAGAAATAAATGTGATTAAAAAGTGGGATGAAAAATGTGTTACTCATAAATAATTTATCGAAAAAGTTATTGAACGAAGGTTAATATTGAAGAGTTAATAATTTGATTTCTTTTAAGTTAACAATATTAATACAGTGATTATTATTTTTTAACCATACTTATTTTTGATAAATTTTTAAAGATTATAAGATTTTTGGTACAATTTCGTGATTTATAACTTTACTCGATTGTCGTATCATGATAATTGCAAGATTTTCAAAATTATTATTTTAACTGCTTATTTTTGTAAATAAAGTTTTATTCATTAAATTCAAATATTTAAATATATAAATTGATGTTTACTATTTAAAGATGTTTTTAATAATTTGAATTAGGTATATTATTTTTTAAAGTCTAATAATTATTGAAATAGAAAATTATTTTTTATGCATTTATATATGTGTTGATTATGTATAAGCATTAAAATTTTATAAATACTTATTAAAATCGATATTGTGGATAACAACTTCCGTGCATCGCACGAGTGAAATACTAGTGGTATTTAAAGAGACTCGCCTATAACTACACTCACTTAAAATGATTACAAATAAACTAAATATACAAAAAACTACACCAAAAACGTCACTCTAACAATATTCTTCTACACCCTTCTAGAACTAGAAATCACGGATGGTGATTGAGCAATTGGATTCTCATTCTATTAAGATGGTGATGCCCAACGGATAACATTACAGAGGAAGAAGGTAAGGTCACGCTTTTATATAATTAATAAGTCATGTTTCTTATTCAATTTTTGAATATTGAAGCTAGTCCTTGTTGTATGATTAGTGTTTTATTCTGGTACTCCATGTAAGTTTTCTTCTATTTTGACATCGCCCCTCAAGGTAGAGTGACTACTCTTCACTCCTACCTTGCTTTTAAGGTACCAGAACCTTGAAGGAGGTAATGGCTTAGTTAGCATGTCTGCTAACTGGTCTGTAGATGGAATATATTGTACTTCCAATTCACATTTGATCACTTTGTCACGCACAAAACGTATATCTAGTTCAATATGCTTAGTTCTAGCACGATAGACTAGATTACTTGCCCACTGAACTTAAATTATTTCATCAAATCACAGACATAGTAGTTTGAGTCTTCTTTAGCTCTTGTAGCAGGGATTGAACCCAAGATATTTCATCAGATACATGAGCAAGTGCTTTGTATTTTGCTTCTGTGCTTGATCTAGCAACAATGTGTTGCTTCTTCTAGCTCCAAGAAATTAAACTATCACCCAAATAAACTAGATATCTAAGTGTTGAGCATGTATCATCTGGGCATGTGGCCCAATCAGCATTACTGAACCCAATCAGGTTGATATTATCTCCTTTTTGTATTTGAATGCCAAAATCAGTTGTCCCTTTAAGATATCTTGATGTGATCTGAAAAAGGCATCGAAAGGAGAAGTCGAGCTATCGGCAGTACGACAATGATATACATGAGAAACGGAGCAAGTTCCGTGTTGGAGACGAGCGGAAAAGTTGAATGGATCAAGCCGAGTCGAAATCTCATCATTTGGTGACCACAAGCCTCATTACGGCCGTAAAGAATAATCCTCACGTCCGTAACTCCGTCTCGGGTCAAAACAAGGAATTAAGGGATTTTCAGACTTATGATCGTAAGTCCCACATTCACGGCCGTAACTACTAACCCGAAGGCTGCTTATGGCCGTAAGAATGTTTTCACGGCCGTAACTTTTATTTTTCCGGATTTTCGCGAGTTTAGACTTATTTTTTTTTTGTTTTATTATTTTCATGTGGGCCCATTAGCGGCTAAACCTAGTTTTAGGTCAATTTTACATTATATTATCAGTTTTTCCATTGTAAACATTAATTTTGATATTATTGAATGAAATTGAGAGTGTTCTCTTTGAAAGGTTGAGGATTCCCTTTGTGTGTTATTCAAGAACAATCAACTGAACTTATCAAATATTGTGAGATATTTGTGGTGTTCCCATCAGAAACTTATCAAGGAAACTGACAAATCCTTGTGGTGCTTCGAAAACCTTGAATCTTCAATCCGCATCGTCGAATCTTGGCATCGTGATTGTCGGGTCAAGGTCCTATCGTCAATTTTATCTTTTCCATTTAATTTATTTTCTTGTTTCTTGTGTTTGTTGCTGAGTCTAGATCTTTCCTAGGTTGTTATTTTTGTTATTCCGCATTTTCGTTGAGATTCCCGAGTGGGATTGCGTCATATCTACATGCTCTTTTTAATAGATTCCAGTGTAAATCAGTAGGACTCTGCAAAACTTGGCTTAATCTATTAGTAGTAAAGGATAAATCTAGTCTTATGTGGGAAAGATATTGAAGTGATCCAATGCAGCTTCTAGACAAAGCTGGATTGTCAAGCTTCTTTCCTTCTAACATGGATATCAACTTCCCAGTATTCATAGGTGTAGCAGTTCCTTTCATGTTTTCAAATCCAAATTTCTTCTAACTATCCTCTGCATATTTGTTTTGAGTAATAAACAGGCTTGTATCATTTCTAGAAACCTCCATGCCGAGAAATTTCTTAAGTGGTCGCGTGTCTTTAAAGGAAAACTTGTTGTTCAGTCTTTCAATGAATTTTTGAATTTCATTTCCATTATTCCCAGTTATTATTATGTCATCTATATAAACTAAAATGTAGATGACATGATCAGCTCGTTTCTGAAAGAAGAGTGAGTTATCTGCTCTAGATTGCTCAAACCGCCAGTTTGCCAAGGTATTTTTGCAACTATCATGCCAGGCTCTTAGAGATTTTTTTGAGTCCATAAAGAGCCTTTTGCAACTTACATACATACCCTGGTTTATCTTTGCTTCTAAACACCTCTGGCTGATCCATAAACACTGTTTTTGTTAGATTTCCATTTAGGAATGCATTATTCAAATCAAATTGCCTAATATCCCAATTCTTAGTAACAACCAATGTGAGAATAACTTTCAATGTTGCTACTTTGATAACTGGACTAAAGGCTTCAAAAAAAATCAATGCCTTGTATTTGCATAAATCCTTTTCTTACTAGTCTTTCTTTGTGTCTCTTCGCCTTTCCATCTTGATTGTATTTTATTCTGAACACCCATTTACTTGATATAATTTTAGCACCTTGCGCTAGCGGAACCAATATCCAAGTATTGTCATTCATCAAGGCATTGTATTCTACTTGCATAGCATTTCTCCAACAACTGGTGTTTAAAGCAGTGTTCTAAAAAGCGTGTAGCGTGACGAAGCCTAGAGCCCGAGAGTCAAGCTTTACAAGTTGGTAAATCCCATCCTTAAGCCTTGACTTGATTGAGTTTATTTGGAAGATCAAGTTGGTAAATCCCATCCTTAAGCATCCCCACTAGTACCTTCTTCGTTAGGAGATCCTTCACAACACAACAATGAGGTTAGAATTCAGTAAACACATTATTGTCATGAGTAAATTGAGAAACACTTAGCAAAGTTTTTCTTAATCCCAGGAACATACAATAATTTATTCAGCACTGGTAGTAACATTTTTAAAGCCTATATGAGTGATAGAAGAAGATTACCATTATCAACTAGTATTTCTTCTTTACCAGTGTACTTTTTAGCTCCATTGAGATTGGCAAGATCATTTGTGACATGATTACTAGACCCAGAATTAGCAAACCAGTACAAGTCTTTAAGGGTGTTAGGACTTGCATAGTAGGCAGCAGGTGTGTAGTTTTGGTTTCCTTCAGACTGAGAGTACATTTCAGTTTTCACTTGATTTCTTCACCACAAAGTTTTCATCATACCTTTTGAAACACCATCGAACCTGATGGTTATGAGTCCACATATTTGAAAAAGTACTTTGTATTCAAACTGCCTTCCTCCTGTTCCTCTGTTTTTCCTTTGTTGTTTTGAAATCTGGGAGTAAAAATTCCTCTATAACTTCTACTGGTGTTTCTTCCACCTCCTCTATTTCCTTGGCTGAAATTTACTGAACCAACACCAATTCTCACTTGATTCAAGTAATCCAATCTGTTTTCATAAGTGAGCAGAATAGAAGTTAGCTCCTGCCATTTTACTGAGTCCCCACCATTGATCTGGACAACCACAGGAGTATAGTCTTCATCTAACCCTGCAAGAACTAGGGTGATTAGATCATTTTGAAGGATTGTTTTGCCAGCTATTTCCAGATTGTCTGCCAATCTTTTTTCTGTAGTTAAATACTGATTCATTGTGGATGTTCATTTCCTGATTCTTTGTAATTCACTAGTTAGGTACGTAAGTCTGGATTTATTCATGACTCCAAAACATTCCAGAATGTCCATCCACAATTTGCTGGGGCTTATACTTCCCATAACTCTCATGGCTATTTCAGGAGTCATAGATGAGTAAGCCATCCCACTAATAAATGATCAGCATAAATCCACTCGACATATTTTGGATTGATTTGAGGCTCAAATGTAATTCCAGTTTTAGTAGTTACTTGTATAGAAATTTCTTCAGCTGGGCATGATTTTATGCCAAGTAGATAGCCTTCAAGGTTATATCCTTTGATTATAGGCATAACCATATTTTTCCAAAGTAGAAAGTTATCTCTGTCTAGCTCGATAGAGTTACTTTGAGTGAGATTAAGGCTGAATGAGGCGGAAGAATGAATGGAAGAGGTGTTTGTTTGATTTGTTGAGCTAGCAGCTGTTGTAGATGAAATGTCAGCAATTGTTGGCTCTGATACCAAATTAGAAAATAGAAAAACTTTGAATTCTGTGACTTGAAAAATGTATTAAACTTTCAGCTTAATCAATGCATGAATTGCAATGGTATATAAAGAGACTCACCTATACATACACTTACTTACAACGATTACAAACAAACTAAATATACAGAAAATCACACCAAAACATCATTCTAATAATGGTATTTAATTTTATTGCGTATATGTCGATTGTTTATATGTTGGATAATGATAGATTTAGTGATGTGCATGTAGAGAATACCCAAGTCACTGTAGGTGACGTCCAGATGACTACATGTCATGACCTGTAGTGACCTAGGTATAACCTGCAGTGCATGTCATGCACAGGTACAGTGGCCTGCAAGGTAATTTGGTGTAATGAAAAAAATAAAAAAAAATAATATAAACTTCAATCATAGAGCAAGAACCGATGTGTAAAGGGCCACTTTAGGCGTTGGTTCTTTGACAAATGACGCGTATAGTTAAGAATTTATGTGTTTGTGCCAGACACATTGCTTTTACAACCGACGCGTATTGACAGGAACAACCGACGTGAATGAGTTAATTTGTACTAGTGTCTACTCCTTTCTAGAATCCGAAATTACAGATGGTGATCGAGCAATTGGATTCTCATTCTGTTAAGATGGTGATGCCCAACAGTGTACAATGCAGAGGAAGAAGACAAGGTCACACTTTTATATATCAGATAAGTCGTGTTTCCTATTCAATCTTTTGAATTTTGAAGCTAGTCCTTGTTGTATGATTAGTGGTTTATTCTGATAGTCCATGTTAGTTTTTTTCTGTTTTGACACAATTATATCAATTATATTTTTTAATATGTGAAAGAATGGCAAAAAACCTATATTTGAGATAAAGAGAGTGCAAAATTTCAAATGCTTAGGCCCCGTTCTCTTTACTGTTTTCAGTCCGTTTTGAGTTTTCGATTTTTGGAAATATCGAAAACGTGTTCACTTTGCCCATTTTCAAAAACGCGTTTTCCAAGACACCAAAAAAAATACAAAGGAAACTCAAAACGAGTTTATTGCGTTTTGGATATTTTTTGTTAAAAAATCCAAAACGACCAAAACACGCGTTTTGAATTTTTTTTTTTTTGTAAATGACACTTCCTTCACTTGAAATTCTTATATTATTTTGCATTATATATAGATCCATGTTATGATTTTTTTTTTTGGTAATTTTTATTATTATTATTATTATTTTAATGTGAGACACTTCCTTCACTTGAAGTTCTTAAGTTATTTTGTCATTATATATAGATCTATGTTAAGATTTTTTTTTTTTTTTTTTTTTTTTTTTGTAATTTTTTTTTCTGTAAAAGTGAGACACTTCATTCACTTGAAGTTCTTATATTATTTAGCCATTATATATAGATTCATTTTAAGATTATTATTATTTTTTTTGCAAGTTTTTTTTTTATTATTTATTTATTTATTTATTTATTATTATTATTATTATTATTATTATTATTATTATTATTATTATTATTGGTAAATGTGAGACACTTCCTTTACTTGAAGTTCTTATGTTATTTTGTCATTATATAGATCCATGTTAAGATTTTTTTTTTTTTTTGGTATTATTATTATTATTATTATTATTATTATTATTATTATTATTATTATTATTATTATTTTGTAAATGTGAGACACTTCATTCACTTGAAATTCTTATGTATTTTGTCATTATATATAGATCCATGTTAAGATTTTGTTGTATGAGGTTAAATTTTTGTTTAGCTGAAATAATATTAATGATGAATTTATTGACATAGAGAACTAACTGATTTATTAACATTAAAATTAATGTAATTCAACAAATCAGCAATTTTTTACATATAAAATATCACAAAATAAATATATCAACAAATTACAAAGTAAACGCATTTTTCAGTTTTCTATTTTTGAAAATAGTTTTCCAAAATCACAAAGAGAACATGTTTTCAACAATCCCAAAACATACAACCAAAATTCAAAATTCAAAACAAAATTCAAAACTCAAAATCCAAAATCGAAATACAAAGAGAACGATCCTTAAATTTACATGGCTAGCTAACTTGTTTTTGTGTGCCTAAGCAATCAGAGGCAAAATAAGAGTTATTTTTTCAAATAATTTTGAATCATATTCTTAAATATTGTTATATGATACTTATCTCATACAATATTTATCACTTTTAAAATGAAAAGTTACATATTATGACAAGTTTTGTTTTGCCATCTTTAGGACAAACTAGGGAACGTCGTGTGTTGCACGACTATAAACGTTATGTTTGCGCATGAAGACGATGGATGTGTGTTGTCCTATGGAAGCTCAATGGTATGCAAATCTCAAACTCATAAAAATTCTGGAAGTACAAGTAAACTTGTATCACATCTGTATAGTTTAAATAATTAAGAAATTAAAATGGTTGAGTTATTTTTCGAGTTGCTTTTAAACATGAAATGCTATTTTCAGTTGATTATAATAGAAAAAAACTACCAAAAAGAAATGACTTTTTTTTTTTTTGATGCAGTGAAGAAGCTGGAATTATTAGGTTTGTGAAAAAAAGAGCATTATATATATTTATATTCTAGTGAATTCTAATGCATCAACACATTATATTAATGCATTGTAAAAAATTACAGCTTGTTCGGTAATGGTTTTTAAACCATTTTTTTACACAATTTTTCAAACCACTTTTTAATTACATACATTTTCTCTCTCCAATTTCTAACTACACATTTTACCTAGAAATACAAAAAAAACACCATAAAAACCGTGGCACCCACCTCCGAACTCACTGTTAATATAGTAAATTTTTTTGACAAACTGATGAAGATTAAAATTCCAATCTTAGATATTGTTTAGTATATATAAAGCCTGCACCACCAGAAATATTTTAAATGAATGAATAGTGAAATCATGTTTATTACATTCAATACATTCAAATTACCAAACAACAAACTCCCTTCATAAAAATGAACATAAAGGCACCTACAAATTTTAGTTTAGTTTGAACTGAAGAAGACTTAAGAAAATTAGAAAATAATTCACATATATATCAATCTAAAGTATATAGATGATGCTGTTATAGAAGTGAATAGGTACAGTAAGGAATTGCTTTTTTTTTATGCACTGCATAAGCTACTATGTTTAAAGCATACACCTCCAAAAATCTTTTAAAAGAATGAATAATAAAATAATGTTTAATACATCCGATATATTTGTTAATGAATGTACTTATTGAAACTAACAAATAATAAACTCTTTCCTTCAAAAGTAAACATAAAGGCACCTACAGATTTGAGCTTATAGCAAATGGAAAAAGAGCTGGAGAAGTGAAAGTATTTTAAGAAATGTTTTAGAATAACAAAAGGTATAATTCCACTCCATACTACCTTTTTATCTCTTATTGAAATTAGTATTTCTCTCATGCGATGCACAGAAGTTATTATTCAATAATATTGATTTCGATAAGTATCTGTAAAATTTTAAAGCTTATACATAAGTTTTTCCCGTATACAAAATGCATAAAAAATAATACTATATTAAAATAATTATTAAAATTTTACAAACAATAAAACTACTTCAAATTATAATAGATTCTTTGAATAATAAAAATCAATTTATCTATTTAAATGATAGATGATTATTAATTTTTTCACAATAAAATGAAGTTATTCGTAAAAAATTTGATATTATTTTTTATAGAAAATAGCAGATATTTGCACACGGTTTAGAGTTGCTTCGTTTTTAAAAAATAATTGATATTAAACAATTATTAATTAACAACAATAAATGTAAACACCTTTTTAATAGAAATTTTGGAGGCAAAACATATCATTCATAATATCATTGAAAATTACTTAATTATTATTACTTTTAATTATTTTTTGAACATATATACAAAAGATCCAAATCTCAACCCAACCCACCTATAGAATCGAACTCAAGTGTTCTATCTGACAAGGGGTGTCTCGAGCTAACTTACCAAACCTTACTTTCAATAATTAATTATTATTCATTCTTTTTTTCACAAAATTCAAAATTTGGTTAAATAGATAATTGTTAAGTATTAAAATTAATCATCCTTAATAATTTCAATTTCATTTTCCATTGCACTAAACGCGTCATCAAATGCAGTCAAAACATCATCCATAACAGTAATGTAATTAACTATTTTGTATGAGATTTACAAAATATATTATGTTATTTTCTTAAAATCTTACAACATACATTTTAATTTAATAAGTTAAGAACATATTAGAAAATGTAGAAAAAAATCATTTGACTCTTTCAAAGTTATAAAGACAGATATAAATTCCTATTTTTTAATATGCTAATTAAAATATTTTTCCAATAAAAAAACAAATCTTAATAAAGAAATTAATATTAGTTAATAGATTTTTAGCTAAAATATTTGTTAATTTTAAGTTGGGATCATTATTGTAACTTAAAAAATTGTCAAGAATGTACACATAATTTTTTCCGAAGTGTTTTTCTTTATATACATTAAAGGGATAAGAAAAACTTTATATATTCTTTATAATTTGTGTAATATATATATATATAGACACACACACACACACGTGTTTTGCATTAACACTTGTTAACTATCCTTATTTGCATTCACACTTGCAAATCAACTTCACATATTTTGCATTCACACTTGCCAAACCAGTTTCATAAATTTTGCATTCACACTTACCAACTATCCTCCATTTATATATAGTATAGATATAGATTTTAATTACATTAGCATTTTAATTGATTTTTACTTTTCTTTTTCCTCTTAAAAAACATACAATATTCTCACCAACATCATGTCACAACCATCGTGTCACCTCCCTTTTCCTCAAAGTAGCTGGGTGTGTTGTTAAAAGACGTCATCATTGAGTTTTCATCAATTCTAAAATGTGTTTGATTAAATGTCTGACCAAATATAATAAAAATATCATAAAAAGTTGAAAGTATTAAGATGTGATACTAAAGTTCTGCCCTAAATATCATAAAAAATTGAAAATGTTCTGGGTTATGATGCCAAAAATATGAAAGTATCATAAGTATCATGTTGTGATACTTCAAAAAGATCATAAGTATCCTAATATGAAACTTGTGATGAAGAATGTATTTTTCAGTTAAAAAAAAAAAAGATTATTGTATTTTTCAGTGATTATTTAAAATGATCAATTATGATACCAAACGTTAGTATTTGTACAAATGCCTAATAACAAAATAATGTCCAATAAATCCAATACATTTAAGTTACAAAATACTAAGGTCTTGTTCTCTTTGTTGTTTTTAGGTCGTTTTCTATTTTTATTTTCAAAAATGTAAAAAACCTGTTCCCTTTCCCATTTTTCAAAACGAATTTTAGAAAACAAAAAATAAAATTACATTAAGAATCCAAAATGTGCAAAATACCGTTTTGAGCCTTTTATATATAAACCCTACCCTAGCCTTTAAAATGCGGAAAATGTTGGTCTCTTTGTCCCCGTAACTGCTAAAGGTAGTCTACTATCCCTTCTCTCTTCCTTCCTACCCCTTCCCCTTCCCCTTCCCTTCACTTATTTCACTCTACAATACTTCTTCCACATGAGAAGATCTTATTTGCTTCGATTTCCATCGAATTTATGTAAGTTTTTATTTTTATTTTGTTTCTGTAATTTTATGGTTTCCTCTATTTATTTAAAATCAGATATGCTCCTGCACCTGTGGAAATCATCCCAAGAATTTAAAGGATATTCGTGTAGATTAATTGATGATTTATTGTTCAAAATAACATATGTGTTTGTGCTAGAAATTGCAATGTTTAAATTGAGCCACGAGAAGATTACTATGTCAATGAGCATGTTTAATAATTGGAATTCTTGTGCAATAATGCCTCAATGACGATTTGGCAACTGTTTTTTTTTTTTTTTTTTAATTTAGCGTCATTTATGTAGAGAATTGGAATTCTAATGACAATCAAACTCTAGAAATCTGATAAAAAATGACTTGAAATTTATTGAATGATAAACCTGGCTATTAAATAACTTTCAACTTTAACAAACAAAGCTAAAAATCAGCTCGCGTTTTGGCTACATGCAGCCTCAATGAGGTTTATTTGAAACACTATCAAACTCAACTAAAACCCTTTTGAATAGGGCTTAAACAACTAACTGAAAGTAAATGACCCTAAAGACTCGGATAAACCTACAGAACACTTCATTCTCTCCCTTAAGCTAAACACAGTGAACACTTGTTTAGCTTACATCTCCCACTTCACACATTCCCATCATGCTTCTGAGTTTAATAAAAGCCTCAGACTTCAGAGGTTTTTTCATAATGTCTGCAATCTGTTCAGTACTTCCACAATGTAATAAAGCAATGCATCCTTCTTTAGTTAAATCTCTAAGAAAATGATACCTCACTTGAATGTGTTTACTGCGGCCATGTAAAAAAGGGTTTCTTAAGAGCTTGATGGCTGATATACATTCTTTTTCTTCATAACCAAGTTGCTTCAAAATTCTCTTCAACCATATTGCTTGACACGCACTAGTTGCAGCTGCAACAAATTCTGCTTCTATAGTTGATAGGGTCACAATAGGTTGTTTCTTTGAACTCCAAGATATGGCTCTTGAGCTTAGCAGAAAAAACGTAACCACTGGTGCTCTTGTTGTCTTCTAAATCTCCGGCATAATCACTATCAGTGAATGCCTTGAACTTGTTGTCTGTCTCATGCTGGTAGTATATCCCAAAGCCTATAGTTCCCTTCAAATAGCGCAATGCTCTTTTTGCTGCTTGCATGTGAATTTCAGTCGGACTTGACATGTATCTACTTAGAAGACTTGTGATGAACATTAAGTCTGGTCTGGTAGATTTCAGATAGAATAGGCTGCCCACAAGCTGCTTGAAAAGTGTTCCA
Source organism: Ligustrum vulgare (assembly GCA_963555705.1). Taxonomy (NCBI): domain Eukaryota; kingdom Viridiplantae; phylum Streptophyta; class Magnoliopsida; order Lamiales; family Oleaceae; genus Ligustrum; species Ligustrum vulgare. Next base: position 34,364,897 of record OY743184.1, on the reverse strand, counting down.
TCCACTGCAACTCCATGCCTATCTTTTTCTATCTTCGAACCTGGTACAATTGGTGTGCCTACCATCTTACTTTCCAGCATGCCAAACTTCTTCAAAACCTCTAGTGCATACCTCTTTTGATAGATGAATATCCCTCCACTCTTTGCAACACTTCTATGCCAAGAAAGTAACTCATACTTCCCATATCCGTCATGTCAAACTCTTTCATCATTGCCTTTTGAAATCAAACAAAAAATGTGCACAATCACCAGTAAATATCAAATCATCTACATAGACACTTACAATGATCATGTGGCCTTCTCTGCTTTGTTTTGTTTTGTGAACAATGTTTGCTCGCTTGCACATCTTTGAAACCCTTCCTTCATGAAGTATGCTTCAATTTTACTAAACCAAGCCCGAGGGGCCTGTTTCAAACCGTACAGGGCTTTATGCAGTTGATACACCATATGTTCCTTCCCTTTCTGTTCATAGCCTCTAGGTTGCACAACATACACCTTTTCATTCAGCTCCCCATGTAGAAAGGTAGATTTTACATCAAGTTGGAAGATCCTCCATTTCTTGTATGCAGCTAAAGAAATGATGGTTCTGATGTCTAATCTGGCTACAGGTGCAAATACTTCCGATTAGTCAACTCCATCTCTTTGAGAATACCCCTTTGCCACAAGACGAGCTTTATACTTGATAACTTCTCCGTGCTCATCTCGTTTGGTTTTATAGATCCACTTGACTCCAACTTTTTGAGCACCACTAGGTAATTCTGTCAGAATCCAGGTTTTGTTCTTTTCAATAGACTTAATTTCATTGTCCTTAGCCTACCTCCATATTTCCTCCTTGACTGCATCTTCATAAGAAAATAGATCTTCAAAGTCACTTACCACCATATAATTTGCTTCCTTTGTTTCTTCTTCTTCACTCAAACCTTCTCCACTCACATAGTCTCCCATCGACATTGTTGTCTTCTATCTTTTCTATGAGTTGTATTGCTGGTCCCTTCCCCATTCCTAACACCACTAGTTTCCCTTCCTACATTGTTGTCACCATTGTCACCCTCACTATCAAGCTCCATATCGACTTCTACCTCCTCACCATCAACCTGTCTTCTCTGCTCCCCCTCACTATCATCATCACTAAAATCATTGTCACCCCAAACAAGTTCTGCCTCTATTTGCTCCTTAAAGTTTATACCCAAATCCCAACTCTTCTCTTCCTCAAATATAACATCCTTACTCACCATTATCCTCTTAGTCTCAGGATCAAATAATCGATAACCCTTAGACTCATCACTTACTCCTAACATAACACAAGGAAAACTTTTAACATCTAACCTCATTTTTGCTTCTGGAATATGAACGCATCCCCAAACTCGAAGATGTTCAACTGATGGCTTGACTCCGCTCCAAGGTTCTTGTGGTGTGATGTTCTTCAAAGCTAGAGTGGGACACCGGTTCAACAAATAAAAGGTCTAGTTCACAGCTTCGGTCTAGAAAGGCTTTGGAACCTTCTTAGCATTGAGCATGCACCACACCATGTTCATAACCGTTATTTTTTTCTTCTTGGAAACCCCGTTTTGGTGTGGTGCATAGGCTGTAGTGAGCTGCCTCTTTATCCCCTGTTCTTCACAAAAAACCTTGAAATTCAGAGAAGTGAACTCTCCACCTCGATCAGTTCTCAAGCACTTGATGAACTGTTCTGTTTCCTTTTCTACTAGCTTTTTGAAATTCTTAAAACTCTCCAAAGGCTCTGACTTCTCAGACAATAAATAAACCCAGCCTTTACGACTAAAATCATCGATAAAGCACAAGAAATACCTCTTCCCGCTGTTTGAAATTGGTTCTATTGGACCACAGATGTCTGCGTGTATTAGCTCTAAGATCTTGCTCGCATGCCATTCACTCTTATTTGGAATTGCATTCCTCAGTTGCTTTCCAGTGAAACAATCTGTGCAAGTAGCACATTTAGTTTCCAGCTGAGGTAATCCATGCACCATTTTCTTTGTTTGCAGAGTCTTGAGGCCCTTGTAACTCAAATGGCCATACCTTTGGTGCCATAGGTAGGTGAGGTCTGATGTGGTGTGACGAAATTCTGCTGCCACAGAACTTGAGTTGCTAGAACTTCCATTTAGAATAATGAACATACAATTGGCACTCATTTGTGTGTGTGCAATCAAACCTCTATATGGATGGTAAATGTTGCACACTCCATTCTTAATAAGGATTGCTAAACCCTTCTCTTGTAGCTGTCCTACACTTAGTAGATTGTTCCTTAACTCAGGAACGTAGTACACATCTTGCACAGTGAAGTTAGTGCCATTGAACACTAGTTTGACACACCCTTTTCCAGAAACTGTCATTCTTGAATTATTCCCACATTTAACAGAGTGTTTGAGACCTTCAACCATATTTGAAAACATACCTCTGTCACCACATGTGTGGTTAGAAAATCCTGAGTCCAAGAACCATGCATCATTCCTTTTAGCTTCATTCTCTTCCACATAAGCCATAAGCAGTAACTGTTCTTCCTCATCCAGCTCTGTATAATTTGCTTCCTTGTTCCATTTTGGACATTCGTGCTCAAAATGTCCCAAATTATGACATTTGAAGCATTCCAAGTAGCTTTAGTGAAAGCCTGGCGTCCTCTGCCTTAGCCTCTACCTTGAAAAGCTCATCTTCTTCATCCCCTACCACTTTCAATTTTGAGTGCCTGATCACCTCCATCTCGGCTGACCCTTTTGAAATTTTGTTCATGAACCACCATTGAGCTTTGGAGCTCATCAATAGACATTGATCTTGTATCATTTGATTCTTCGATTGACACTACAACATATGTGAACCTCTCTGTCAATGTGCGAAGAATTTTCTCCACCACCTTTGAATCTGGCATATTCTCCCCATTACTTCTCATCTTGTTTGCCACTGCCATTAATATGGCAAAGTATTCTGTAATTGTTTCAACCTCCTTCATTTCAAGCACTTCAAAGTCCCTTCTGAGTGAATTGAGCAACGACTTCTTCACATGATCATTTCCTCCAAACTTTCCCTTCGGAGAATCCCAAACTATCTTCGATGTGCGCCTGTCCAAGACTTGCTCAAAGATGGCTCTGAAAAGGTATTGATTTACCTTGTGATACTTTGTGCGTGCATTCTCAAGCTTCATATGCCGTGTGTCGTCCCACACTGTCTCTACTTGTGGCTCTTCAAAACCATTCTCGACAAGGCTCCATAAACCTTTTGGGCCCAGAAGATTCTCCATCAACTCACTCCAATGGTCATAATGCTGACCATCGAAATGAGGGATCTTAGCTGAAACCTTCTCGTCACTCATCTCTTACTCTTTTCTCTCTTTCTTTCTAAGAAAGACTGTGGCTTACTTTGTCTAAATCAGGCCCTGTGTTTAGCTCTGATACCAATTTGTAGAGAATTGGAATTGTAATGAAAATTGAACTCTAGAAATCTGATAAAAAATGACTTGAAATTTATTTAATGATAAACCTGGCTATTAAATAGCTTCCAACTTTAACAAACAAAGCTAAAAATCAGCTCACGTTTTGGCTACACGCAGCCTCATAGAGGTTTATTTGAAACACTATCAAACTCAACTAAAACCCTTTTGAATAGGGCTTAAACAACTAACTGAAAGTAAATGACCCTAAAGACTCGGACAAACCTACAGAGCACTTCAATTTCCCTATATTAAGAAGGCAAAAACAAATTTAGTTAACCAATAAAGGTAGTAGTAAACAAGAACCTTGCAGACTTGTACACTAGTTGGCATTTTGAGTGGAATGCTTTTAAGATAAGATGATATGATTGTGATTTGTGATGCTGGCTGCACAAAATTTCGAAAAAGGGAAGTTTAAATAATCTTTGTACTAATGCAAGCTTGTTTAAAGAAATTATGCATCCCAAATTACCTTTAGAATGGACATAGTATTACTAAATTACCTTTAAATTTAAATTCAGGTGTTTTCATCTCAAATACTTTTGTAATTTAGAATTAAAAGAATAAATTTAATACAGAAACTTGGGAATCATTATAATTTAATCCACAATTAATTATGAATAGTTACAATAGTATCCTGCAAAATTTCAAACAGAATGCATTTTCTACTTTTTCAGAAACAGCTTCCAGAAATGACAAACAGAACCTGTTTTCAACAAATTTGAAAATACGAAATGAAAATAGAAAATATTTTTGAAAATAAAAATAGAAAACAAAATACAAACAGAACGCAACCTAAACTTCCTTCTTCAGAAGTGAACATAAAGGCACATACAGATTCGAGTTTTTTTTAGAGTGGAAAAAATGCTGAAAAAATTATTAACACACACACACACACAGAGAGATTTAAAGTATACAAATGATGTTGTTATGTAGAGGTGAATAGGTAGAGCATGTTAGCGTTTTTTGGTGAGGTGCATAAGATACTCTATTTGTGAAAAAGAGTAGTACTTATTCATATTTTAGTGACTTCTAGATGAATACATCTATATTAACATACAATAAAGATTTAATATAGTATGTTTTTGTGATTAACTTCAAGCTTCAAGCCATGATGATTAAAATCTTAAAATTAATTTTTTTTCTCATGTGTTAATGTTTCTACCTCCAGACATGTTTAAAAAAAAATGAGTAACAAAATAATGTTCAATACATTAGATACATGCAACTTACCAAACATTAAACTCTTTTTTAGGATGTGAACATAAAGGCACCTACAAGATCTAAGAAAATTCTTGCTACTGCCATGCAACACAAGCTGATATATATCCATAGGAAAAAGAAAATATGTGATTAAATATTTTTGCTCTAAATAAAACTCCCACATGACAATAATCTATATGATTTTGTTAGCATAGACAATAGCCAAAAGATAAAACTCTATTGGCTCTGAAGAAGGTTCTCATGAACACCATTGAAATGCACAGTTAAAAACTCAGCCAAAATTGCACAATATTTATGAATATACACACCGAAAATTTAGGTAGTACATGTATTACCGTAGGAAAACTGATTCCATTTCAAGCCTTCTCCTTTCCCATGCATACAAGTGATATATAGTTTGTAAACCCTTGTAAACTTCCAGGGTTGATTTCTAAACTCGGGAGTCTTCTCATCTTTCTCTAGGATCCCTGTTTTGGAATTTGGATTCCAAGAAAATACTCATTTCAAAAAATTTAATCTTTCTTTTAGAAAACAAGAATGATATGGACTTTAATTCATCCTAATTCAATTAATCATATACCTAAATGTGCGCAGCGGAATACCTTTAGATCTACAGTAATTATTTTTGGTCTTCAATATGTGACCCAACTCCTTACCTTTGAATCTTCCCTAGTATTCCTTCAAGAACCAAGATTACACAAGTGTTTGGACACCTCAGGATCAACAACCCAACACACAAGATCAGCCAAAATTTGAGAGAAAATTTCTCTTAATACAAGCGTAGGGGCGGCCACTTTTGTCTTGGGATTAAGAGGGGTAATTATTTCTGATCTTCAGTATCTGACCCAGCATCTTCCACGGTATTCCTTCAAGAACCAAGATTACACAAGTGTGTGGACATCTTAGGATCAACAACCCAATACACAAGATTAGCCAAAATGGAGAGAACAAATTTTCTCTCAAAATAGATGTAGGGGAGGCCACTCTTATCTTGGGATTAAGAGGGGTGGCCGCCCTTTCATGTGTATAATATGTAGGTGAGGGTTTTCAAAAACCCTCCATTTTCTTTGTGGATTTGGGTCTCCAAATTATCTAACAATTAACCCAATATTAGATCCTATTTAATTGTGCAATCCTTAAATTATCAAACTTGTTACAAGTAAGTCTATTAATTCTTGTTTAGGCTACTCGAGGGACCCAATTGGATTTATGTAATATACGCTCCCAATAATTAAATCCGATCATGCCCATTAATAATTGTCTAATATAATTATTAATAATTCGCATATTCCACTAAAGGTGAATTATTACAACTCCTAATTATATAAAATAATCACAGAAGTGCAATGGCTGACCGAGTCGGGAGAAATTAAGGTGAATAAGCAGGCTGGGGTCAATTTTACCATTGGGGGTTACAAGGATGAGGTGGTTTGTGATGTAGTACCTATGCATGTTGGGCATATTTTATTGGGTAGGCCTTGGCAACATGATAAAAGGGCGGTGCATGATAGGTTTAAAAATCAATATTCTTTTTTGAAAGGTGGAAAAAGGACCACTCTTGCCCCTCTATCACCTAAACAGGTCCAAGAAGATCAAATGAAAATAAAAAGTGAGTTTGAGGGGGAAAATAAGAGAGTTGAGGCCACAACCTCAGAAAAAGGAGAGGAAGTGAAAATTGAAAATAAGAGGGTTGAGGTCACGACCTCAAAAAAAGGAGAGCTAGAGTGCAAAAAGAAAAAGAAAAGAGAGTCCACCTCCAAAATGATTTTTTTCACACAAAGGTTGATGTACAAGGATTCTTACCTTGCACTTAACCAATCTAACAAACCCCTCCCCAGTTTGGTTATTTTTGTTTTGCAGGTACCCAAGTCGAATTCCAAAACTAAAGTTGGAATTTAATTTAATATAAAAAGGGAGCAGGTCAAGGAGTCCAAAAGATGCACAAAGTCCAAGCATAAATACCAAACTAGCAAGGGCAAGCATAAGCATGGTCCAAAAGCCAACAAACCTAGGAGTTGCAAGATGATTGGATAAATTCGAGATTCGAGGTCGAATCCTTTTCAAGAGAGGGGGAATGATGATCCGAGGTAGGAAATCAATGAAGAAAACAAGCCACGGACGATTCCATAACAATCTACAAGGAAAAGTAAGCAACTTTCGTGTTGGGCTTGAGTCAAGAATCAAAGTCAAGTTGCTTCGAAGAGACGAATATTATTGCCGTCGAACCAACCACGCAATCGTGTGGTGAAACAAATGGAGTGATCGCGCCATCGCGTCAAAATCGAGGCAGAAACTATAGAGCTCAACCACGTGATCGCTACACTTCCAACCAAGCGATCACGCGGTTAACCTGAGACCAGAATTTCGCCTTTTTTATTATTTTCTGTTTCTTTATTATTATTATTATTATTATTATTATTATTGAGATTCTTAGTGACAAGGACTAGGGTTAGGCATGTTTTGACATTATATTATTTTCATTCATTATTAAACAGACAACTTTGATTATTGAATAGATTGAGAGATTTTCTCTTTGAAAATGTTGAGGATTCCCTTTTGTGTTCTTCAAGAACAATTCTGAATTTATCAAATATTGCGAAATATTTGTGGCGTTCTAATCAAAAACTTATCAAGGAAATTGACAAGTCCTTGTGGCGTTTCGAAAAGTTGGTTCTTCAATCCGCATCGTCGAATTTTCGCGTCATAGTTGTCGGGTCAAGGTTCTATTGTCAATTATATCTCTTCCAATTATTTTATGTTTTGTTTTCTTGTGTTTACTCTGATTTAGATCTTTCTAGGTTATTAATATTGTTATTCCGCGTTTTCTTCAAGATTCTCGATTGGGATCGCATCATTGCTAGCCATAAATCACATGGAACAAAGTGTCATGTATAGTAGTAAGCCTCGATATAATCATTGGAAGATTGCTCTCATTTTAAACAATACTGATTATTTTATCGAAGGATAATTTATCAAATCCATTTATAAGTGGGTTATCTAGAGAGTAGACTGCACATCAAGAAAAATGGGTGTACAACCTAAACTAATGGGTCAAATTAATAGAAACTTAGCCTCGCGACTGGAGATCCCACGGGCTAGGTTCAATATAAAACTAATTATGATTGAGTCAAAGAGAAGCACTTCGTAGTTTAAACTCCTTCCCATTTCTATGATACAAAAGTGTTGTTTAAAAAGAAAATTAAGGATAGACTTTGCTTTTAATGTTAATTATATCTTGTAATTAGTACAAGTGGGATATTGTAGGATACTTTTTATAGAATATCACCTATGTTAGTGGTAACATAGCCGATTTTTTTAGAATTTTACTTAGGCGAATTTTCTAAAAGCATTTGCAGAACCCAAGTTGTTCAATGTTGAAATAATGAACACAATATAGAACCAAGTTTGATATGAGAGATGATGTGTTTGGTGTATTGTTTGGGCTCATAATAACGGGTGAAAGTTCAAAAGTTGCGTTCACTGATTAACCAAGTGAGTTCAATAGTTTCTTACTATGGAATCTAATTGTTTAAATTAACTTTGCCAAAAGATGCAACCTTTTTAAAAAGACACTTGAAGATCTATAAATAGGGACCTCCATTTTCCATATTTTCTACTCCAAATCAATTTCAAATAATTAATTTCTAGTTCTTTCTTTCTCCAAGTTCTATCAAAATAATTTCCATATTATTTTTGAGTTTTGTTCAATATCTTTCGTTCTAGAAGAGTACATTTAATCGTTGGTTCGCACGAAAAAATTAATATCGTGCTATATTAACCTTGGAAGAAGCGTTGTATCTTAGCAGATGGATGTTCATTTGTTCATGTTATCGTGGAGAATTTTTCAACTTTTGTTGTTTGATTGATATTATTTTCCATGGAAAATAAAGCGAGATTCAGCTATTTCAATTAAAAAAAAAAAAATTCATACATTTGTACTTGATAATAATAATGTTAATTTTTGAAAAAATAAATAAAGTAATTAACAACAAAAATGATCAAACGTGACGAAAATTGTACAAAGTTTTTCCTAGAAAATAAAACCTACTCTCCCGTCGAGAAAATCAATTCCTCAGTTTCATGGAACTTAGGCGCGTGAAGTGTATTGGATGGAAATGGTCTGCAATCAAACATGACAGGGCGCGTTTGATAGAGTTATTTTCCTGGGAAAATATACATTCTCCACCTTTTTCTTCCATGGTGTGTTTGATAGTAAAATTTGGCATGGAAAATGATTTCTCACTTTTCACTTCACGTGCCCTTATTCCTTGTAAATGAGGAAAGTGAGTTCTTGCCTAATACATGGATTTTATTTTCCACCTTATTTGGAAAATGAATTTCTTCCCGTTTGATCCGTTTTATTGTTGTTAATTGATTTTTTCCCTCAAAAATAACATTATTATTATTATTAAGTACAAATATATGAAAATAATAATTAAAATAGCTAAATTTTGTTTTATTTGCCATGAAACAATCAAATAACAATAATTGAAAAATTTCTCACTTTTTTCACCTAAAAAATTAAACTAATCAAATACATTAAGAGTATGTTTGATACACTATTTTTTCTATGAAAAATCACATTTTCCGCCTTTAGAAAAAAATCATTAAAAATAAAACTTCGTACTACACGTGGAATCAATAATTTGACTTACTGAAGTCATCATTGAAGTGTTATCTCCACATTATTGAAATTGAAAAATAAACTTACGCCTTTCCTTTAGAAATACTCGGCAATGAAAAAATTAGAATGGAAACTGGAGTAGCAACCAAAGCGAGCAACAAAAATCCAACAAAGAAATTAAAAATCAAAACCATAAATCACCCCAAAAGATTGCTACGATGCAAAGGATGGCAAAATAGCTCGTAAGCTCAAGTCGCTCGGACTCGACTCGAAAAAAGCTCAGGCTTAACTTGACCTGCGGCTCGAAGTCTCGAGCCAAAGCTCGATCCGAGCTTTATTTTATTGGACGAGCTTTAGTTCGGCTCGGCTCGGCTCGAACAAAAAAAAGGTCAGTCCAAAAAAATCTAGCATTGAAATTCAATCACAAACTCTAGCATTTTTATTTATTTTTATTTTTTTAATTTGAGCTACTAGACCTAATTTTCTCAACAACGGGCGGTCTGGACCTACCACTTATATTGAGCACATTTAGAGCATGTTTGGTAATGATTAAAGAAAAAAGATTTAGGAAAATGTGTGGTGGAAGAATAGTTAAAAAATGTGAAAGTTGTGGGTTTCATATAAATATGAGATTGAAAATGAGTTTTGTGGAAAAAATTGAAAAAATCTTGCATGGCCAAACAGACCCTTATATGTATATTCACCTCGTGGGGCAATGTGATTCTTAATAAACAAAGTTGAACTTTTTTCGCCAAATGCTTCTAAACTATTCTCATTCTCAAAATTTATTTTTAACCACATATTCTATTAATAAAATAATTTACATATAAATTCAAAAGATTTTCTATTTTTTAACCACACTTTTTAAAAAATTACTGTTATAATCTACATTTCTTTGAGGCTCCATTTGGAGCTGTAATAAATTGAATTTGAATTATAACGTTTATTATATTTGAGTTTTTAAGGGAAGATGTGTGTTTAAAAATTGAAGAGAGAAAATGTATGTGGTCAAAAATGGTATGAAAAATCGTACTCATTATAATTTGAATTATAAATTGTAGCTTAACACAGACTGAATAATAGGAATGGCAACGGGACGGGTATGGGGCGGGGATGCCTTTCCCCGTCCGTGCTTCATTAATGATTTATCATTCTCATCCCCACCCCGTCCCCATTTAATGGGGGATAAGGCGGGACGGGATGAAAAAAATCCCCGTTTACATCCCCATTTGTTTGTTTGTTTTTTTCAAGTTTTAAAATAATTTTATACAGACAATATAAGGAAACATGTAGGAACAACCCTAACATTTTCTAAATCTAATAATCTTTACACATTATTTGGACATTAATCGAATGTATATTCATCTTTTTTTGTATCTTTATTTAATATTTGATTAGATGAGAAGATACAACTCGATAAGCTTAATAACTAATAATCAATAACTTTTTAAAAATAAGTATTTAAAGTTTATGATTTGATAAGTAATAAATTTTTGGTGCAGGAAATTCTGATATCATAGGACTTTTGTACAAAAATATAGTACTTTTTTTTTTTTTTTTTGCTTTTTAAATTTTAATGCAATTTGTTAATTATGGATGGGGATCAGGGACGGGGTAAGGATGGGGATGGGGATAATACGGTCATTCCCGTCCCCGCTCCATCCCTGTCTTTGTTGGAGATTTCTCGCCTCGTTCGTATTCTCCGCTCCATTGTCATCCCCACAATGAATAATGGGTCTCGAACAATAGCTTAATATGTAGTCTTTTCAACCAGATTCCATGTCATATGTTGGAGATAAGGCTGGTTTGTGCGTCTGGTGGGAACTTGATATATCTCACAATCTTTATTGAATTGCAGGTCGTGATAATTCAATCGGTCTTATCCCTGTACAATCCTTGTATCCATGAATTTTACTACATGTACATATAAGTATATAAATAAACATACAAATAAGGTATGTATAATGAATCTATTGAGTCATGCATTACATCATTTAGAGAATCAACAATCATAAAATAGTTACATCATTATTCTTGTTTGTACATTTTCTTTGTACAAGTAGCGATTTTGATTTTACAATCTAGTCATGTTAACTTATTAAATTTATCTCATAATTATAAAAATATTATCTTTATTTATGACCCTCATATACTTCTTGAAAAAGAAAATATTTAATTAGAAGTTTGCATGATCAATATTTAGTATTAAACAAATCTGGAAGAGGTTTGAGAACAGCTGTTATAGAAAAATATAGACAAATTGAATGATTAATAGGACAACATAATGAAGCTGTTATAGAAAAATATAGACAAATTGAATGATTAATAGGACAACATAATGAATACCTTAGACTAATAGAAGAAAACGAAATTAGAGAAAAATATATAAGATATATATCTTTTGAAGAAAGAATTTTAAAAAGATAAAGACAATTATAATTCTCAAAATTATAAGCTACGATCCTATCCAAGTTGATATCAGAGCTAGAACAAGATTTGGAATATTTAAAAATGATTTGAAGAATACCAAAAATAGAAGCTAGAGTTTATAATTATAAATCTAAAGATTTACCAAATAATAGTCATTGACATTTAAGTACCGAAACATATGGAAAATTTATACTATTTATCTTATTAGGAGAAAGAGGATTTGGATAATATAAACAATTAAAGTGGACAAACTTATTTTTACTAAATAAATCCAGAATAAATTTAGACAAAACAACATAACAAAATCTAGAACAAGCAAAAAATTCAGAACAAATTCAAGAAATTATTAAAAATTTACCATTAGAAATAAGACAAATGATGAAAATAACTAATGACTATAAAGATATTAATAAAAAAAATATCTACACAAATATTAGAAGTAAAACAAAGTATAAATAATCTATCAAAACAAGTAATAACCTTAAAAAACCAAATTAAACAAATAACAAAAAAAAAAAGAAAGATAGGAAACAAGGTAGGAGTTTATGAAAATCCAATAGAAATAATAGAACACTATAGATTTTTAGATATAGCAATACATCATCATTCATTTAGAGACTTTACAGAATTTATTGGAATTATAAAATCTTGACAAAGATTTATTAGTAATTTAGAATGAAAAATTACAGAATTATAACTCATTATAAAAGAAAAGAATTTAGTATATAATAGTAGATTTTATACATTTTATGTTAATACTAAATTTATGTTAGATCCAAATAGTATACCTGAAGATTAAATTTTCATGAACTTAGAACATTTAATTAGTTTTAACACCTGAAACCGTTAAAGACTTTATAGATATAAGAGAAGAACAAAAAACAAAATTAGAATATTAAAGAAATTATTTAGGATAAATGTTTTATAAAGGATATTTAGATATAATTTTGAAACAAACGGATTTGTTTATAAACCCTGCAATAACTAAAATTATAATAGATACTGAAAAAAAGTATTTGTGATACAAAAGAAAATATTAAAGAATTAGACATAATTATAGAAGAAACATATAGTGATACATTTTACACATATTATTGTAATAATAAATACATAGATATAGAAACCACATTAGAAAACTAAAATTTATAACTAAAAGGATAACATAATAATTATACATTTAGAATTTTTGTCTTTTAGAGGGTTGTGTAAACTTGTGTGTAAGCCGGTATGTACGAGTAGCATCTTCCAAAAGAAAAAAGGTCCCTAACCTAATGAATTTGTGCTAAGATGATAATATTCTCAAGTTAATGCTACTTGTAAAAATATGTTAAAATCATTGTTGATAAAAAAAAAAAAAAATGATGTAGCAAAATTGTAAGTGTTGATTTTGGAGATGATGTAATGTAGAAAACAAAAGGTCGTGTCACTTACACACATTATCGACTTTGTTGTGAAACTGATTATTCGTGTAACAATTCTCTATTCTTAAGCTTTTTGATTATTAGTAAATTAGCTCGCTCACATTATCTTATATCCTTATGGGAATTTGAACTAGTTTTTTGTTCTTTACACTTTATGCCTACTAAATATAGATTTTAATTTAAGTTAAAGTAAAAATCAATTTCAACCATGTATTTCATGGATTCCACGACTTTTCAACCACGTATCTAATCAACTTTTATATAAATATACTGATTTAATTAGATTTTAATCTAAGTTAAAGTAAAAAAATCAATCTCAACCATATATTTCATGGATCCCACGACTTTTCAACCACATATCTAATCAACTTTTATCTAAATATACTGATTTAATTTTAATCCATTCCAAACAGGGGTTATATGTTGCAATGGTTTGATTCATTACTTACTAACTGGAATAAACTAAGGTAGATCCAATTGTTCGCTAAAAATGTGTATCACAAGCATACGAGTCTCGTTCAAGTAATAAAGTGGGGTTTTTTTTTTAATCCGATTTGTCGACCCCACGAGAAATGTATACTCTATTATACCCTAGTTAACTCAATTTTAACAACGAAGTCATACAATAGATTTTGGGTTTTGTAAATTGCAAAACTAAACAAACTAACTTTAAATTCTAACAAAAAAAAGGAAAGTGAAAATTAAATAGTTGAGATTCATGATTTCACTTAATCTTTGCTTAATTAATTTCTCTACACGCAAATTCACAAATTACTCATTTACAATGTTAGACCCGATTTACCAAACACAACCAATTACTTCTCTCGATTGTCAACTAGCTCTAGTGAATTTATTAATCCATTATATCTGTTTGATTAATATTTAATTAGCTGTAAGGTCCGACTCTCCAAACATAGGTAATCGCTTCTCTTGAATATCAACTAGTCCAAATTAATTAAGTATACGTCAATTACTTATCTAGAAAGTCAACTAATCTTATTAATCTATTTGTAGAGTAACACAAATGAATCACCTAGGGATAGGATATTTCTATCCCTATTATTGATGGCAATGGGACAAATCGAAGCCTATTCGAATTCATCCCCCGAAAAATTTGGTCCGATCCATATCCACCCCATAATCCGACAATTTTCAGGGCGAATCGGGGAAAACAACAATGCCATTGTGATTTCAAATGATTGTTGCTAATTTGAAAAATATAAGGTGGCGTTCTGTTTGTATTTTATTTTGTATTTTCATTTTCGAAAATGTTTTGTATTTCCTATTTTTATTTTTGTTTTCAAATTTGCTGAAAACGCGTTTGGTCTGTCATTTCTGAAAATTGTTTTTGAAAATGAAAAACTAGAAAATACGTTCTGTTTGAAATTTTGCAGAATACTACTTAAATTATTTGTAATTAATTTTCTTGTAGAATACTACCACCAGAGTCCATTTATCAAGACATTTTTTGAAATATAATAGCAAGAATTTTCACTTAATTTTTTTTTTTGTAATGTTGATATTGAATTCAATAAAAACTTTATTTAAGTTTAGTTCTAAATTATGATAATTCTCCAAAAAAAAAATATAATATTTATTTAGGCTTAGTTCCAAGTTAGGATAATTCAAAAAAAAAAAAAAAAAAAAAAATTATATTAAGTTTGGTTCCAAGTTAGGATAAAAAAAAAAATCCCAAAATGAGTTTTCCTCGTTTTGAACATTTTTTTGTTGAAATACACACAAAACGCCCAAAACGAGGTTTCGGACGTTTTGCGTTTTGTGTACAAATTTTTTTTTGTTTTCTAAAATGCGTTTTCGAAAATGATAAAGAGAACGCGTTTTTAGTATTTTCGAAAATAAAAACAGAAAACGACATCAAAACAGCAAAGAGAACATGGCCTAAAGATTTCTTAAGTTGCCCATTAAGCAGTTCATCTATATGACATTCGATTTCTAATTTTCACTAATTAAAAACTTCATTGAGTCTTAAATGAGACAAAGCTGATTCATCTCACGGACAAGCTGATTTAATAAAATAATTTGCATACAAGACTTAGTTCATACAAAACAAGTAATTACTTTTTTTATACAATTGAAGCCAAATAAATATTTCATGACATGCCAATTAAATTCGAAACCAAAACTACAAAAAAAAAAGAATGCCATGTAACACATATAGAGAATAGAGATTAATTTTTGTGTCAAAATCAACAAAATATTAAATATTTTAGATTTAGTAATTAGATTTTTATACATTTTTTTATTTAAAAAAAAATCGGATCACAGATCGGATTGGATCACCCCGATCTAAATTCGCTTCGAAATTTTTTGGATCAAATTAGATCACATATTTTTTTGATCTGTCGATCCATAGATCAGGATTTATTCGGATCAAATCGAATAGAATCTTCGGATCGACGGATTAGATCTGATTTTTTTTGCCCTCACCATCCCCTACACAAACCTAGAGTTTCTATTATTTGGTCTAAAATGCACAATCTTCTCTCAATCAAAGTACAAATCACTAATCCCAACCATTCATTGACCACATAAATGAAAATGAAATAATAATAATAGTAAAAACACATGAAATAAGTATTTAATCATCAAAGAGCAAATTTTGAAGTTAATACAAGCTATGTTAAATTACTACCATAAATCCCAACACAATAAATTAACCCATTTTATACAAATGATAAAAAGGAGAATATTTCATACAATATATTGCAAGTTGGACAAAATAATGAAGAAAATACAAAGTTATATATAAAACCTTTTTTTAAGCTTGGTTATGATTATCACACATATTTCTCCACCTTAGATATATTCTCCTTGTACCTTTTGATTTGTTCCACAAAAATTACTAAGAAGTTAAAAAGGAGGTGAGAATAAAAAAAGAAAAAAAAAGAAACAAGAAGAACTAGAGAAAAAGAGACAGAACGGGTCCACGAAGAAAAACTAACTCCATTTTTAGGTGTTAAAATTAAAATCAAGGAAGACTACACCTTTGGTTCCAGAAGTTTGATCTTGTACACTTTGATCCTCAAATTTTGACTTTTATATCATTTTTCCTTCCATAAATCGCAAACCAAGGTCCTAAACTTTTGGCACTTGTGCACTTTGGCCCCCCAACTTCACGCTTATTTGATTTCTACCTTCGTGCTTCAGTAGTTATGGGCTCTAAGAACAATGTTAATGGATTGCGTAGAACATATGAATTCTGGCCATTCTCATTGTTTTTCCATGTTCGAACCTTAAATTGTTGATTTTTTCTTATTTCTGGTTCACTTGCATTGATGCTTAGTTTTCTTCTTTATATAACATACATTGCAATTAAATGTGCACTGTGATGGGTGTAAGTATAAAATGAAGTTGATTTTGCAGAATGAAGGTAAGATTCTTTATTCAAGATATTATGAATAATTCTTTTGTACCCCTCTGCATATTCAAAACTTATTGAACGTATGCTTTCTTTTTTGCAATATTTTGTGTTTATGTTAGGGGTTTTCACCACAAACATAGATGTAGAGAAGGGGAAGCTATGCTTCTTTATTCAAGATATGGTGAAGGTTCTAACGAGCGTGTCATTCTCGAAAGGTTCTTCTTCTCTATTGATCCACATCGTGTGAATGGCATGGGTTTTACTAATAAACTCATGCCTTGGAAAATTCATCTAGAAGTAGAGGATGGGATTCATGATAAAGTGCCGAATCACGAGCTTTCTCTACGTGTTGATCCACGCACCCGTTAGCCTTCTATTTATTTTTACATTTAATCTACTGGTGATTTTTGAATAATTTGCCTCCATTTCTTAAGGAGTGCAATAATAGTTTTTGCTAGCCAGAATAATGTATTGTGAAATTTCAACTTTAAACTATGGGCCATGCTATTTGAATACACAGGATGCCACCTACTCACATGGGGTGTGGGGGCTGCTAATTAATACATGAGGCCCCACACCCCATGTGAGGGAGGTGACACATTTGGTGGTAAATTTAGGTGTTCAAATAGAATTATTCTTAAACTATATTTAGTTCAAGACTATTTTTCTTCAAAACGTTTGTGAACTATGTCCAGTTTGTCCCTATATAAAAAAGAATCTCTTTTGAAACCACTATTCATAAGCCACACGGCCAATTTCTTAGCCATTTAGCCATACAAGCCAAGTTAGCTATTTAACTCACATAAGTTGTGCCATTTGGCACCATATCATTGGACAATCATTTCCAGAGAGGATTATGGTTTTTCTGGTACTAAATCTTGGCCTTTCATTTTTAATTCAACGATTGATAATTTCCCTACTTATCTGAAGGCATGGTTCACGTCTATCATTTCCTCTTTCTTCCCTTTCGCCTCTCTATGAGATCTTATTTTCTCCAGAGATGTGAAAGTCATCACACCCAAAAGAATTCCTGTAGTTTTCTACAATTCAGTCAATTTCCCTAATTTCCTCTCCCACCCTACCGAAGAATGGTTCATTTTGATAGATTTCTCCATCATTGTCTTCAAAATTTCCATAGGTTTCTTGAACTTTTTTCAAACTGGAATGTTCAATTGTTTTTCATTTTTCCCTTTTTTTGTATTGTGATGGAATATTGAAGCTTAAGATGCGGAACATTGTTTGATTTTGATATTAGAGTGTGAAAATGTAATGTGTTTTAATAGATTTTTCATTTTTGTGGTTGTATCTTAGATCTGATTTTGTTATTCAATGGAATGAGTGATCTATATTTTATTTATCATTTAGAATTTCTTGGTTAGTTTGTGAATTTGGTGGGTAGCTAAGTGCTCAAATCCTTATATCCCCTTTTTTAGTTATGATTTTGTGTAGTATGCCGTGGTATTATGTTTCTTGTTGCTTCTCTGCTTGAATTGTGTTTCTTTTCAAATTGTAGGCCTATAGGCCCTATACTCCCTAAATGCCTACAATGGATTTGCTTGGGATTTCATTAAGGATTTGGAAAGGATAAGGTTAGAACATAATCCTTTAGATGATTCTTTGGAGTTATCCTTTTTTTGTGATCCTATAATCTCAATCTTAATTGGTGGATTGACATTATAGACCAAGGGCTATACTTGAAATTATCAAATTTGTGGAGGATTTCATGATCTCTCTACGAAAGTGCAAGAGCAGGGAAATTGTAAAAGATGTGGCTAGATTTTAAGAAGGTGTGGTGCTTTTCCCATTGTCTTGCTATTAAACATGTGTTTCATCAATAGTAATTGTTAAACTACTTATACTTGTCTTGTATCATGGTTATATTTCAAACCTAGTATGGAGGTGGAGGGGTTTTCTGAGTTTATTGAATTAGTAAGACTAGCATTTCATACACACATTGATATTTTTCGACAGAAATGGTGCAAAGCATGTGTGTTTTCTTGAGGGTCCGAATCGAGGTTTACCTAAGCTAGGTGTTCACTTTATTTTGCGATGCAAGATATACCCGCAAGTATACGAATCGTGAAAAGTAATGAAGTGGACCAAAGAGTTCGGAATATCGTTCCTATGAGGACAGCTATTAAGTATCGAAATGTTTTAGTTCTAGACTCTATTTGAATAGACGAATGTATTTTGATGATTAAAACTAAAACTAAGAAAATTAACAAAAGAATTAAAATTGCAAGGTTTTTTGTTTTTAAAACGATTATAAGGTAGTTGAGATTCATGATTTCACCTAACCAATTAAATTAACTTCAATTCCAGTTTTATTTCCAAAATATGCATTCGGTCGAATTCACTAACTTAAATTGAAATTCCTCTCTTGAATGTAAATCAATTTTACCTAAATAATTCAGCAACGTATCTCTACAGAGGGTCCAAATATTCGTTACCTAGATGCAATATTTCTACCGCGCGACCGCGCGGTTATACCGGTAGAGGTACTCTTTTTTTCTTATTTTGAATTTGAAATCCGTTTTTTCACTCCCTAATCACTTCATAATCTATGCAATGATCTCCCAAACATCATCTTCATGACCTAATACTAGTGTGTGTGTGTGTGTGTGTGTGTGTTTTTTTTTTTTTTTTTTTGATAAAAGCCTAGCCTAACTAAAACATGCAAAAATAGTATAACAAGCCAAAGTATCTTACATGCAATCATGCAAAACAATTTAAACATGTCACCTATCATGCATACTTCTACAATCAAATGATGAAATAAAAACGAATGCATAATAAATAAAAAGGAAGAAAATTGGGTTGCCTCCCAATGAACGCTCCTTTTTCTTACTTTCTTGAACTCCATGGTCTCATTTTTAGTTTCCTATTGGGGGATGTTCGACTTTTCTTCCTTTTTGTGATTCCATTCATTCTTATTCACAGCTATCTCCACATTGCAACAGCTTTCAGCTTGAAATTTAGGATCACAATATGGAGTAATGTTGAAAGTGACTTGCTCATTTTTTACCCTAAATATGATTTCCCGATTCTCAATATCAATTAGGGCACATCCAGTAGCAAGAAATTGTCTTCCTAAAAAAAGGGCATCTGGCTATCCTCCTCCATGTCCAATATCACAAAGTCAGCTGGGAAGAAGAATTTATCCACTTTCACTAGCACGTTCTCAACAATCCTACATGGATATTATATCGACCTATTTTCCAGCTTCAATGTGATGTTTGTTGGTTTAGGCTCCCCCAAACCAATTTTTATGTACAAGAAAAGAGGCATTAAATGAACACTCGCCTCTAAATCATATAAAACATCATCAAAACTGAAGTTACCAATTGTACAAGGGATTGAGAAACTTCCTGGATCTTTCAACTTCTGTGGCAACTTTTTTTGTAAGATGGCACTACATTCTTTACTCAATGCAATTGTCTCGAAGTCCACAAGTTTCCTCTTGTTTGACAACATTTCCTTCATAAACTTCATGTAGAGAGGCATTTGAGCTAGAGCCTCAGCAAATGGAATGTTGATGTAAAGTTGTTTGGAAATTTACAAATATTTCCCAAATTACTACTCCAACTTATGCTTGATCACTCTTTGTAGGTATGGAATTGGTGGAACATAAGCCTTGACTGGAGGGTGAACTCGAACTGCTTCTTCAATATTTTCTTGCACTTTTGGAGTTGAACCCTGTTCTTTTTTACATTTTTGTTCTTTCCCCACATTATGCCTCATTTTCTCTTCATACTCTTGAATAGTTATTTCTGGTAACTGACCCCCACTTCTAATTGTTATTGCATCCACATGCTCTTCAATGTTGCTTGGTAAATGTCCAGGCTACCTTTTTGCTTTACTTGCTGCCAATTGCCCCATCCAATTCTTCAAATTCTTTATTTAAACTTGTTGACTCTGTAATGCATCCTGTTGACTTTTAACCAACTGAATTAACATGTCCAAGTTTTCCTTCATGGTGGTCTGAGCTGGCTGTTGCTATTGGAAACTTGGTGGGAGCTGAACATTTTGATTGTTGGACCACGAAAAATTTGGGTGATTCTTCCATTCGGGATTATATGTTTGTGAATAAGGACCACCTTGTTGCCTATTTTCCAGTTCCCACAAAGTTTGCTTGCTCTAGATTTGCTTGATTTTTATTAGCCATGGGACAATTATTCAAAGCGTGATTTTCAAAGTAGAAATCATAAAGAGCTGTATGCACTGCATGAACTAACTGCGCAGTCAAACTGTCAAACTTATTTGTCCAAGCATCCAACGTCGCATTCAATGCTGTAATTTCATTAACTTCCATAATTCCCCTATATTTTGATGTAGATCAATTTGAATACCACTGGTAACTTTTGGTAGCCATTTTCTCAAAAATTTCAGAAGCTTCTTCATAAATCATATCCATAACCAATCCACCAGCTGCAGAATCTACATGCTTCTTGTTTTCATTTTTCAAACTATTGTAGAACATTTGCAACAAAATTCAGTCAGCTATTCCATGTGTAGGACACTGTCGAACAAGCTCATTGAACCTTTCCCAAGCTTCAAAAATTGACTCCTCTGACTGTTGACTGAATGATAAGATTTCGCGCCTAAGCTATGACTTGCTACCTTGTGGGAAGAATTTGTCAACAAACTTCTGGCTCAGAATTTCCCAAATATTGATAATATTGAGAGGCAATGAGTAGAACCATGCCTTTGCTTTGTCTTCCAAAGAGAATGAGAATAGTTTCAGCTTCATGACATCATCTAGAACTCCATTCATGCGCTTCATGTCGCATAATTCTTGAAAAGTCCGAAGATGTGCATGTGATCTTCAAATGGCAAGCCGTGAAATACAACTGAATTTTGGATCAAGGAGATCAATGAAGTCTTGATCTCATAATTATTGGCTGGTATTTCAGGAGGTACTATACATGTTTCAATGTTCCCCACATGAGGAATCATTTAGTTTCTCAAGGTTCGTCCTCTTTGATTCGGTTGCTATTCATTAACAACCGCTGGAACGTTATTCTGATTTGCCTGATTCTGTTGAGCTCAATCGTTTTCCATGTCTAAATCTATTTATTGAGTTGCTTCCAACTGTTGCCTAGACCTTTGTCGAAAGGTGCATTCAATTTCTGTATCAAGAGGAAGCAATTCACAAGACTTAGATCTTATTAATATAAATTAAATAAAACAAAAATAAAAATAAATAAATGAAAGTTCAAGGTAAAGTAACAACTAATTAGTATCGATATAATAAAAACAATTCCTCGACAACGGTGCCAAAAACTTGTTCACCTTATTTTACAATGTAAAATATACCCACAAGTGTACGAATCTCGAAAAGAAATAAAGTAGACCAAAGAGTCCGAAATATCGTTCCCACGATGACTACTATTAAGTACCGAAATGTTTTAGTTCAAGATTCTATTTGAACAGAAGAATGTGTTTTGATGATAAAACTAAAATTGACAAAACTAACAAAAGAATTAAAATTACAAGATTATTTTGTTCTTAAAAATGATTGTAAGGTAGTTGGGATTCACGATTTCACATAGCCGATTAAATTAACTCAAATTCTAATTTTATTTCCTAAATATGCATTCGGTCGAATTCACTAATTTAAATTGAAATTCTTCTCTCGAGTTTAAATCAATTCTACCTAAATAAGTCAACCATTTATCTATACAGACGGTCCGAATATTCCTTATCTAGATGCAATAAATATAAGAATTCACACACGACTGTGATAATAATAAAAGTATGTTTGTATCTCTTGTCCAATTACTAGATTTATTACCTTGATCTAAGTTATTAACTCACCTCTCGGGTTATGAAAATAACTCGTTAAATCATGAATTAGTGGTCAATTAACTCATGCATTAAACACAATAATAAATTAATACAAACAAAGAATCATTAAAACAAAGGAATATGAAATTACAATAATCAACTATGCTACATCGTTCATCCCAACATTGAAAATTAGTTACACATCATGTTTAAAGAAAAAAATAAATAAATAAAAGTTTTCATTGAAAATAACATAAGAGAATGGAAAGCTTGCACTAAGTATCGATTGTCCACGCGATCTTCAACTCTTGCGCCCTTTGCTATGCTTGAAGCTCCCAAGAATTTGACATGAAAAGCTCAATTGTATGATGTTCTTAGGTAAGGGAAAGGTCCTAAATTCGTACCGCACAAGTTGTATTTATAGGTATTGGAGAAACATAGTGTAAAAGAGGAGTAAACCTGATGAAAATCGCGAAAAAAGTCCAAACACGGCACAATTGCACAATCACGCGACCGCGTGGTGCAAGTGCCCGTGATCGTGTGGTTATGGGTTTAAATCTCGGAAGGTGATGTGATCCCAAGGTAAGAGATCAAAGGAGAAATTAGGCTACAGGCGATGCAACAACAATCTACATGGGAAAATGAGAAAGTTTCGTATTGGGCCCGAGTCGAGATTCAAAACGGATCAACTCACTTCAAAGGATTGAAAGTTGATGCAGTCGGAAGAGCAGTGTGATCGTGCAGGCAAAGGAGGGGGTGATCGCGCATTGTCAAAAAAAATCAACCCTAGAGTTTTGACATCAACCACACGATCACGTGGGGTTATTCCTTATACTATGTTTTGTTTCATTATTGAACTTAGACAACTTTGACATCATTGATATTGAATTGAGAGTTTTTCTCTTTGAAAGGTTGAGTTTTTCCCTTTTCTTGTTCTTCAAAAACACCATTGAACTTATCAAGGAAATTGAGATCTCTTTTGGCGTTCGAAAATTTTGGTTCTTTCTTCCGCATCGTCATTTATTGCGTCGTAAAGTTTGGGTCAAGGTCCTATAATCTAATCTATCATTTTTATTCATTATTTTTATTCTTGGTTCTTGTTATTTTCATTGAATTTAAATCTTTTCCATAGTTTGTGTTGTTATTCCTCGTTTTCGTCACGTTTCCCAAAAGGAATCGCATCAGGTGGGAATTTCAAGGTGTCACACGATCGCGTGGCTTCAGGGCATGCAATCGTATGGTAAGACCATTTAACGTAATTTCCAGCTTTTGAAGTCCGTTTAAGTTGGTCCTTCCCTGTTATTTGCAACTTCTGTCGTTAATTTTCAATTGAAGCATTTTGATCTCCACACTTTAGAATTTTCTCAATTAGCTCGTTTCAGCTCTCAACTTCTTCAATTGGATCCTTCAACTCTTGATTTCTTTACTTTATCACCATGCATGTTTATCGGTTGACGTCATTAACCTCTCAATTGCTCGATTAAGCTCCAAAAGTTATCCAATTGTGCATTTTCCCCATCAATTAATTCATTCCCATCATTTTGGAATATTTTCTGAAATTTAAACAAATAAAAATAAATTAAATAGTATTTATTCCAAAACGACAGCAATATATTCTAATTTTGGCATATAAATAAGTGTATAAAATACACTTATCACTAGGTATTGGGAGTAGTTGGAGTCTTAGTAATGAACCGAATAAGGAAATGAAAAACTAACAGAACCACTGGACATCCAATGTAAGCTTAGAAACTCAGTAATTGAATCTTTGAAGTTTTTTTATTTTTGAATTTCTTAGTTCATTTTTTTTTTCTTTTTTAAAATTTTCTTTTACTCTTAAAAACTTACTGTCAAGAAATTTTATATGTTTCGATTTCTGGTATCATCTTTACCATCCCAGTTCATGACCTCGATGCCCATCTTACATCTAAGAAAATCTAACTCGAGACGGTGCATCAGGTTTCTATAGTTTTGCATCACTTGGATTTATTGTAAATGTGATTAGTTTTTATTTCTTATTTATGTAATGTAATCTTAACTGTCTAACATATGAAATATGTTGAATTTTGTGTTTTGATGTTTGATAAAGTTTGTGTGCTTATATTTGGGGTTTATCTTTTTTTTTTCTTTTCTTTTCCCATACATCTATTTGAATGCTTCAATTTGATGCATTATTTTTTTTCTTTTTCAATGAAAAATGAATTTTGTTGTGGGTAAAGTCTTGTTATTGGTTCTCACTTAATTGCAATTGTGTTTCGTTTGGCCAATGTTGATTGATGCAGCCAAAAAAGTAGATCAACAAAAAGATCTATAGTAGCAATGAAAAGCAACAAAGGTCAAACTGTCGATAAACAACTATATTTTTTGATAATATTTTATAATTTTTTTTTTAACTATTCAACACTAGATTTTTCTTAGAACATATCAAAATATGATTTTTCATTATCGGGGTGGGGAGTTCTAGAGAGAATGCAAATGTTGAGAAAAAAAATTCATGTAACATTTTGTTTTTTCTTATTAAAACCAAAGCACCTAAATTTCATTATAAAAATTCCAATTTCCTCTTCTGTTTGTGCAAATCCCATTTGCCTTTTAGCCTTTATGTTCTCAAGTTTCTTTTACATAATTGTTGAACTCTAATATACTTGAGTATTAAATTGGCATAATTGCTTCAGTCATTGGACTGAAATGTGTGTTTAGTCAAAAACTAAACTAATTTTTTATCTAAACATTCTTCTTGTGAATTATTTAATGTCATTATTTTAATTTAAGCAAAAGGGTACTAACTCCATAGCTATGGACCTGCACAATAGTCATTCTCCATTCAATCCTGTTGCAGATACTTGATTTTGCACATGATGACTGGATCCAAAATGGGATTCACATTCTAAGTGCACAACTCAAAGTTCCTTAAAAAGTTTTACTTTTGCCTTCTAATGACTAAACAACTTTGTAATTGCACTATTCATCGATTTTTTCTTACTAACTCAATAACTGCATTTTTGCATCTTCAAATCTGCCTAATTCAAGATTCATTCAAGTACCTTTGAAGCTCGTGTGAGAAATGAACCCACGTCATGAAGCTCTTGATGATCTGGAAGTCAGCAATTCAAGGAAAATATGGAAACTGAGATTTGAGTTACGATTTTCTAGAATTGTAGTGACATTTAATGAAAATGTGGAATCAAATCTTTTTGCACAATACTATTGCCTTTGTAGAGATGCCGGAATTCATGATCATTTGCCTTTTTCTTTTTAATTATTTTCTCCATTTGAGATCGACATATCCAATGTCTATCATTGTGGATTCAATTAAAACACAGCATCGTGAACTGATGGTAATGATGCAACAGTACATGTTTAGTTATACTTATGAACATGTTATTACTCTCAATCGAGTGTGGAGAAAGACTTTGTTATTGTTCCTTTCCGAAATATATATTGTTGTTTATAGTTAAGATTTAAGTGGGGTGTTATTAGTATCTATGAAGTGTCAAATTTTGGTGCGCTCTATAAGTTTGATTTTTTTTTTTAATAATGTTTTATATCAATATTTGGTGATCCATGATCATATGCTTGTGCTGTGTTACTCATAAAGCAAGAATATTCTTTTATATCTTTAAGTCCCTGTTTGATCTAGAAATTTTTGAACAACTTCACTCTAAAATTCATTTTCAACCACACATTTTATGAACTCGCCACTTTCACACTTTTCAACCTCTTTTCAACACACATTCTCTCAAAAATCTAAATTTTCAACAAAATCTCCGACTCTAAACGGGCTTTTATTTATATAAGTTTCTTCCGTTATGATAAAAGTAGAAGATTCAATCCATACCATTAATTTGGAAGCTATCCCTTAGGTGGAATTAGTTAACTGATAATGATCTATTTTTGCTATTAGGACACTCCCTTAGTCACCTTGTGTAACACTTGATGTTATTTATCTTTGAAATTGATTGAATCCTTCATTTATATCTTGATAATCTATGAGGTTCTTGAAACTATTCGGGAAAAATCTGCACATGAGACATCTTTAGAGTCCAAGGACAATGATCTCTCTATCTCTCTCTTTTGTAGAGGTAATTTTGTTTCTTACTTTTAACCTTTTTGGGGTAATTAATACAAAATCTATGGGATATAAATATGATTGTCTTTCTTGATCTCAATCTAATTTAGCTCACATGGTACGAAGCGTAATTGTTTGGTGTTATAATGTTTGAATGTTACGTTTCGTTTCATGTACATGTAGTCTAGATTTTAGGTGCATCACAAAACTTTAATTTGGCATTTTTGCTATGTTAATACTTTAGGGTCTCTTAGTGTCATTTCAATTCTTTTTGTTAACTTAGTAAAAGTTGGCATTTTCTATTTTTCTACAAAATCGGTAATTTAAGTAAAATTAATATAATTACTAAATACGTGTATTTAGTAATTTATTAAGTTTAATTAAATTACGTACATATTTCTTGAATATAATATCTCCTATATTTTTTTGTGATAATTATTTTTGGAGATGATGATTTTTGAATCAAGAAATATTGACCTTTTATGGTTAAAATCAAAATAAGTTTCTTGACATCCAATTTTATGATTGGCCGAAAATCCCATAATGGCCAAGAATCTTGGACCTAAAATCTTGATATCTAAGTTGGTGCTTATCACCCTTAATGGCCGAGTATCTTGATTCTTAATACTCAAGTTTATCATTTCATATGGTAAGATCTTATTCTTGATATGGCCGAGTATCTTGGTGCTTGGTATTCAAGTTTATCACTTCATATGGTAAGATCTTTTATTTCATAACCTATTGTGATTATCTTACCTTATATTTACATATGGATGATGAATTTCGAAAGATCTTTTATTTCATAACCTATTCAAGTATGGATGATGAATTTCGAAAAAAAATATTACCAAAAATACTAGAAGAGGAATTAGAATTACAAAAATTCATAGAAAAAACTTTAGGAAAATTAAAAGTTGAAGAAAAAATTGAAGAACAAGATAAAAATGAATGAAGAATTAGATTTACTTGAAAATTTTGACCAATTAAGCCTAGAAAATTTTAATGAATATCAAGTTTTAATGAATACTGGAGGAGCACCTAGCCCAGCTCCAATAAGAACTTCCAAACAAGAAATACCAAATTCAGATGAAAGTTATGCACTTTTATATAGTAAACCACACCAACAATATTATGATAGAATCAGAGATAGATAACCACCTAAAGAAAATAAATATAAAAATAGATTTGAACCAAATAATAATTATGATAGACCTATTAATCATAGAGGAACAAAATTAGATTTGAATTGTAAAATAGATACCAAAAAAGCCTTATTAACTTGGTCAGATTCAATGATATTTTTCTTTTTATACAATAAAGATGACGCATGGGAAAATACTGAAAGAATGATAAATTTGTTAGTAGCATCTTTTGAATGACATGTTAGAAATTGGTGGGAAGGAATAAGTAGTGATACCAAAGCATTAATAAGAAGAAATGTACAAACGGAACTAATAAAATTAGATAGAAAAGGTATAGAAAAGTTAGTAGATTATATTGCAGATGAATTTTTAGGAGAAAATTGGATTAAGTAATGCTGAAATGGAATCAATTAGAGAAAAAGATAATGCAAGAATGAGATTAATAAATTTAACAATATGTGATATGTGTAAAATCAAATAATACACTTTTGAATTTAAAGAATACTACTATGTCTAATTCTATAATAATGAAAATTAAGAAGTATACAGAAATATGTATTACAATAAATTACCAGGTTCATGAGGAATATATTTAAAATAAAATTTGAAGAATTTATCAGAGATAACCCTGGAACACTTAGAACATTAGGATCAAGGATAAAATTCATATTTGAAAGATTATCATATATATGTCAACAAAGACAATTATTAAAGAAATCAGGAAAATTAACTAGAATATGTTGTGAAGATATGGAAAAATCTACCCAATGGGGATGTAACACTGAAAGAAGAAAAAATAATAAAAGAAAATATAAAAATAGAAAGTTTAAAAAAATTTAGAAACTTTAGGAAAAGATATATAAAACCTAAGAGAAGATATAATCCAAATAAAAAATAGAAAAATAAAACTTCTAAAAAAGACAAAACCCAATGCAAATGTTGGAATTGTGGAGAAATGTGACATATAAGCCCTGATTGTAACAAAAAGAAAGTTAAAATATTACAAAAAGAATATCTAGAAATAGAAAGTGAAATAAGTGAAATATCTGATATTGAAGAATACTATGATCAAGAAGTCTATATAAATTAAACATATTCAGAAAGTAATGAATCAGAATCAGAATAAAGAAATAGAAGAAATAGAAACAAATAAGAACATAGATAAACAAGAATATGAAGGAATAGAAGGTTACGGATTATCTTTAGATTTGAAAATAGGAAAATGGGAAATATTAGACAGAATATGGAAAAGAGAAAAGGTAGCAATAAATGAATAACATAAAATTGAAAGGGCAATAGATGTTAGAACTACTCAAGGAACACACAAGTTGAATCTTTTAACAAAAAAATACGGTTACAGAACTATTAAAAAAGATCAATAGAAAACAAAGTGAAAATATCCAATATGTTTATTTAGCAGGTGATGCAAACAACGTAGCAATTGTAGCTACGCAACCCACAAAATATTGAATCGATCCAAGAACGCCAAAGAACCATGATTTATGGATCCAATTAAAATTAATTGAATCAAGCAACCAATACAATCACCGAGATATACTGACCTCTTGATCACAAACAATATTAATTCTCACCGAGATTTGAACAAACAAGATTAACTCGCAAGTTCGAATTGTATTCAATGAAGAATAGAGTTGGAAAACAATTTGCCTCACAATAATAATATCAAAATAGTCTCCCCTAATAATGAAAATTACATCCCTTTAAATAGGGTCAAATCTGGCTTTAGGAGCCCTAATTCAACTAGGAAAGAAATTGCTCAAATATGGAAAGAAATAAAAATAACAGAAAAATAAGGATTTCACGCGTCTTGATAGTTACGGCCGTGACTACTTCCTTTACGACCGTAATTGAATTACTGGTTCACACTTACGGCCGTGACACCATGACTTATGGCATAATTCCAATTCCTCACAATTTCAATTTCGATCTGAGGCCCGTTTATGGACGTGACTTCCCAAGTTTACGGTCGTAACTTTGTTTTCTTGAAATTCCGGTTTCTCTTCAGTAAGCTCGTTACGGCCATGAGTCTCCAAGGCTTGCGGCAGTAAATGCAATAATTCCCCTTCTCCTTCGACGACTTGAATGAGGTTGATCCACTCATCGTCTTGGCTAGGTCCCAACATGGAACTTGCTTCTGTTGATGATGCGAACATTTTTTTGGCCATTGTTTCTTGTACTAGGTCCCAACATGGAACTTGCTAGGTCCCAACATGGAACTTGCTCCTTTGATCATCAATGGATCATTGTGCGGGCTTGTACTCGTGGTCTGGATCACATCATCCCCTCCCTCCTCGAAAGGATTCGACCTCAAATCTGTACCTGCATCAAACTGAGATAGATCAGAAACATTAAAAGTAGTCGAAACATTATACTCACCAGGAAGATCTAATTTATAGGCATTGTTGTTGATCCTTTCAATCACTTGGAATGGACCATCTCCTCATGGTTGTAACTTTGATTTACGTTGTTCCGGAAACCGCTCCTTCCTCAAATGTACCCAAACCCAATCACCGGGTTCAAAAATGACACGTTTTCTTCCTCTGTTAGCCTGCGATGCATAATGTTCATTTTTTATTTTCAGTTGCCAACCTCACGTTGTCGTGGAGTGATTTAACCATCTCATCCTTTTTCTTTCCATCCAAACTACTACGTTCATTCACAGGTAAATGAATTAAATCCAATGGTGTTAGCGGATTAAAACCATAAACAATTTCAAATGGTGAACAAGAAGTAGTAGAATGTATAGCCCTATTATATGAAAATTCAATAAATGGTAAACACTCTTCCCAATTTTTCAGATTTTTATTGATTATGACGCGCAACAATTGAATCATGGTCCTATTTACTACCTCGGTTTGTCCATCGGTCTGTGGGTGACAAGTTGTAGAGAAAAGTAGTTTTGTCCCTAGTTTGTTCCACAAGACTCTCCAAAAATGACTAAGGAACTTAACATCCCTATCCGAGACTATACTTTTAGGAACCCCACGTAAGTGCACAACTTTCCTAAAGAAAATATCAGTTATGTTGGTAGCATTATCAGTTTTGTGGCAAGGTATGAAATGTGCCATTTTATTAAAACGATCCACTATCACAAAAATCGAATCTCTTCCCTTCTTAATCCTAGGTAAACCCAAAACAAAATCCATAGAGATATCGACCCAAGACATATATAATCCATGGGGTTTAATCCTAAACTTTGCCCTCTTGCAAGTAATGCATCTACTACAAACCCGATCCACATCAACCTTCATCTTAGGCCAATAAAAATGTTCACTTAGGATATCTAAGGTCTTTTTAATCCCAAAATCACCCATCAAACCTCCACTATAGGCCTCCCTCACAAGTAATTCCCTCATTGAACACTTAGGTACACACAACCTATTCTCCCGGAATAAATAATCATCATGCTTAAAGAATCTATCCACAGCCCCCTTACCACATGAATCATAAATACTAGAAAAGTCCGGATCATCAGCATACATGTCCTTAATGTATTCAAACTCAAGTAATTTAGCAGTCAACGAAGTTAAAAGCACATATCTTCGAGACAATGCGTCTGCCACCACATTTTCCTTACCTTGTTTGTACCGGATGACGTAGGAAAAAGTTTCAATGAACTCCACCCCATGTCTCTTGCTCAACTTATCTTGGCCCCTCAAATGCTTCAAGGATTCATGACCGGTATGAATCACGAACTCCCGTTGCCAAAGGTAGTGTTGCCATGTCTCTAAAGCCCGAACAAGTGAGTACAACTCCTTGTCATATGTAGGGTAATTAAGAGTAGCCCCTTTTAGTTTTTCACTAAAATAAGCTATTGGCCTTCGATCCTGCATTAAAACAACTCCAATACCTAGCCCTGAGGCATCACATTCAATCTCAAAAGCCTTGTCAAAGTTAGGAAGTGATAAAACCGGTGTTTTACACAACATACTTTTGATAGTCTCAAATGCATGCTCCTGTTCTACACCCCATTTAAAACCTACACTTTTTTTGACAATTTCCGTTGGTGCGGTAATTATGCAAAAATCTTTAACAAAGCGCCTATAAAAACTAACCAAGCCATGAAAACTTCTAACCTCAGTTATGCTTTTAGGTATTGGCTATTCTTTAATAGCTTTGACTTTCTCTTCATCTACTTCTAGCCCCTTAGCACTAACCACATAGCCAAGAAATACAACTTTTTTCATGCAAAAGGTACACTTTTTAAAATTAGCATAAAGTTGTTCTTACCTCAAAATCATAAGCACACACACCTAACATGCTCCACATGCTCATTCAAACTTTTACTATATATCAAGATATCATCGAAGTAAACTACAATGAATTTACCTATAAATGCACGTAAAACATGATTCATTAAACGCATAAATGTGCTAGGTGCATTAGTAAGTCCAAAGGGCATTACTAACTATTCATACAAGCCATATTTAGTTTTAAAACCAGTTTTCCACTCATCTCCTTTCTTAATTCGAATTTGATGATAACCACTCTTAAGATCAATTTTACTAAATATGCTAGCCCCATGCAATTCATCCAACATATCATCTAACCTAGGAATAGGATGACGATGCTTTACCGTTATGTTGTTGATGACCTTACAATCAACACACATTCTCCAAGTCCCGTCCTTTTTTAGTACAAGTAACACGAAGACGGCACATGGGCTCATACTCTCACTTATGTAGCATTTGCTCATCAAATCCTCCACTTGCCTTTGAAGCTCCTTCGTCTCCTCGGGGTTACTTCGATAAGCGGGACGGTTTGGAATGACTGCTCCAGGTACGAAATCAATTTGATGCTCAATACCTCGAATGGGTGGTAACCTAGTAGGTATGTCATCTGGGAAAACATCTTCGAACTCCTGCAATAAAGAAATAGCCAAACTAGGGAGGGATTTGTTAGTTTCATCAAATGCAAGGAATGATTCCTTGTACAACAAGAGGACCATTGGTCGCTCTTCCATGACGACCTTCTTAATCTCACTCCTTTTTGCATAGAAACTCATTTTTTTTCTTTTCTGGCACTATTCCCCCCCCTCTCCTTTTTCTGAGGTATGTACCCCAGCACTCTTTTTTTTCGCCTCTCCTTTTTCTGGAGTCATGGATCCAACCCTCCTTTTCTCTCATTTTTCTGAGGTCGTGACCTCAACTCTCTTTCTCTCATTTTCCTTCACTCATTTTTCTTCATTATTTTTCAATTTTATTTGATCTTCATACACTTGTGATGACGTCAATGGTGCAAGTGTAATGGTTTTCACCCCTTTTTTTATATCCATCATGCATCACCTTCCTATCATATTGCCAAGGTCTACCCAACAAAATGTTCCCGGCATGCATAGGAACCACATCACACATAACATCATCCACATAGCTACCAATAGAAAAACTCACCAACACCCTCCTATTCATCTTAATTTCTCCACTATCATTTAACCATTGAAGCCTATAAGGTTTAGGATGTTTTAACAAGGGTAATCCTAATTTTTCAACAAGTGTAGTACTAGCAACATTAGTACAACTACCACCGTCAATAATCATAATATATACCTTGTTATTAATGCGACACTGTGTATGGAATATGTTCTTCCGTTGTTGTTCCAAGTCATTCATGTTGATTTGAGCACTAAGAGCTCGCCTTACCACTAATAACTCTCCATGCTCCCCGGATAACACATCCTCATCATCACATACTTCCTCCAACGCGGGCATATCGCTATAATCCTCTTCTTCGCTATCACTCTCCATGATTCCATCCTTTAGCACAAGTATTACTCGCCTATTAGGACATTGAGATGCCACCCGTCCTCTCCCTAAACATTTGAAGCATTGAATGTCTCTACTCCTAGATGGTTGAGGTTCCCCCTTAGGTGCAAGTTTATTAGTATGCTCCTCCTTCCCTTTTGGTGCCTCAAACTTTCCTTTAGAAACAGCCCCATCTCCTTCGTGTTTCCCACTTCGGCTTTCAAGAAGAATTAGAACCCGATTGATACCTTGCTGTCCCTTTTTTCTTCAATTGCTTCTCCACCTTTATAGCCATGTGTAACATATCTTCCATCTCTAAATAATGTTGTAGTTCAATCACATTAGCTATATCCCTATTCAACCCATTCAAAAATCAAGCCATAGTAGCCTCTCTATCCTCTTCTACATCAGCTCTAATCATCAACATCTCCATCTCCTTATGATAATCCTCCACACTCTTAGATCCTTGGTATAGACTTTGTAATATTTGATGAAGCTCCCGATGGTAATGACTAGGCACGAACCTCTTTCTCATGATAGCTTTTAATTCATCCCAAGTATTAATGGGCCTCTTGCGATTCCTCCTCCTAGAAGTCACCGATTGATCCCACCAAGTAATAGCGTAATCAGAGAATTCAAGTACAGCTACCTTAAACTTTTTCTCTTCCAAATAAGTGTAGCAATTGAAAATCAACTCCATCTTCTTTTCCCACTCCAAGTATGCTTTAGGACACTCTTACCCTTGAATGACGGAATTGTCATTTTGATATTGCTCATACTACCATCCATTCTATCTCCAACAAGATCTCTATCCCTCCTTCCATGCCTAACTCCTCTATCCACAATTTCCCCCTCGTCAAAATCATTATCTTCTTCATTCTCATCAACCCCCTCTACTCTACGACCTCGCCCCCCTTGCCTACGGGCATTAGGCACTTCCCGAGGTTGTTCAAGTCTTTCTAACCTGCCTAACACATCCCCAAACAACCGCTCAAACCGTTGTACCATCTCATCCGTCATGTTGGCTCGATCGTTATTTTTTGTAGTAGAAGATCGTTCAGACATCCTATACTAAGTAAATTTTATGCCTCACGTGTTTTTTTTCACTCGTGTATCACTCAATTTGACTTTTTCCTCTATTAATCTCATCACTCTTGCCTTTTTTCACTCAATAGCTTTCACACAATTGCTTCAAAGAACGAATCTGAACTCAAGCAAATATTAATCCCGAATAATTCAAACTATGTATGAGTGAAAACTCAATGATTTATTGGAATAAAATCAATAAAGACTTGACAAAGGCAATTTGGCTCAATGTAGAAATTTGACACTTTATTTTGGAGACTAGGATTAATTCAAGAAAGTAACTCTTGAATTATTATTTTTTTTTGACGATTTTTTTTTGACGGAATTTCAATGACAAGGACAAAGAACACAAACGATGTTTGATTTGGCTATCAAACGAAGGAAATAACAACTCTTGAATTTTTTTGTTACACTTTTTGAATTAAAGACTCAAGAACTTGAAGAACACGAAGAACAAGATTAAGAAAACTCAAGAAAGCAAAATAAAGATATAACCTTGATTTCTGGAGCATAAGCTCTGATACCAACTGATACAAATCACGTAGCAATTGTACCTACGCAACCCACAAAATATTGAATTGACCTAAGAATGCCAAAGAACCATGATTTATGGATCCAATTAAAATTAATTGAATCAAGCAACCAATACAATCACCAGGATATACTGACTTCTTGATCACAAACAATATTAATTCTCACCGAGATTTGAACAAACAAGATTAACTCGCAAGTTCGAATTGTATTCAATGAAGAATAGAGTTGGAAAGCAATTTGCCTCACAATAATAATAATATCAAAATAGTCTTCCCTAATAATGAAAATTAAATCCCTTTAAATAGGGTCAAATCTAGCTTTAGGAGCCCTAATTCAACTAGGAAAGAAATTGCTCAAATATGAAAAGAAATAAAAATAACAGAAAAATAAGGATTTCACGTGTCTTGATAGTTGCGGCCATGACTACTTCCTTTACGACCGTAACTGAATTACTGGTTCACACTTACGGTTGTGACACCATGACTTACGGCCATAATTCCAATTCCTCGCAATTTCAATTTCGATCCGAGGCCCGGTTACGACCGTGACTTCCCAAGTTTACGGTCGTAACTTTGTTTTCTTGAAATTTCGGTTTCTCTTCAGTAAGCTCGTTACGGCAGTGAGTCTCCAAGGCTTGCGGCCGTAAATGCAATAATTCCCCTTCTCCTTCGACGGCTTGAATGAGGTTGATCCACTCGTCGTCTTGGTTAGGTCCCAACATGGAACTTGCTTCTGTTGATGACACGAACATTGTTTTGACATTGTTTCTTGTACTAGCTTGTCCATTCTTCGTTGACTCTCTTCGTTTGCAATCGAGTCATCGGTCCTCCTTTGATCATCAACGGATCTTTGTGCGGGCTTGTACTCGTGGTCTGGATCACATCAGCAGCTATCCAAATAATGTTTAAATCCTTATTTAGAGAAAGACTATATTCGCCTTTAACTGTAAGTTTACATGATGGAAGAGTTATAAATTTAAAAGACAGTCATTTTGGAACAGTAGAAGGAAATCTAGCATATAAGAAACTAATATTTACATGTTACCCAAAATATTGTATATCATTGAAAGACAAAAAATTTAATGAAGTTTTAAGACTACATTTCAAATTACATAAAGATGATATAATGGAACCAGGAGATAAAATTATGAGTATAGAATACAAAACATTGTACACATTTACTAATTCTAATTATGGAAAAATTTATTCTAAAAAATCATATATTGAAATTCATAAAGAGTGCAAAGATTTTGGTAAAGCTGTGGAACCATATAAACAAATAAGTTCAGTCTCAAGAAACTATGAACTTACTATAACAAAAAATAAACCAGAAATTATAGAGTTAAGAGAAGAAGAATACCCTAATAATAACATAACATTTGAAGATGACAGATTAATTAGAGGATCAACAAGTTTACCCAATAGAAAACAATTAGGAGAAACTAGTAATACAAGAGAAATAAAACTTCATAGAAATGTTGGAAATATGAAATTAGAAGGTGAATATTTCAATGGAAAAGAACATATAAAAGGATCAAATATATTAATCGACACAGGAGCTAGTGAATGTCATATAGCTTCAAACAGAAACAAAGGCCCAATATCTCACAGAACTGATCCGTATAGATATATAAATTTTGATGGACAAATACATACGACTGAACTTGAAGTTAAAGTACCAATAAAAATAGGAGGAATAAATCTCTTAGTACCATGTCATGTAGATAACAATATGGTAAATCCTCATGTGTTATTAGGAATGAACTTCCTAGATGGACTAGAAGATTATAGTATAAAACATGAAGGATTATACATAACCCATAATTGTCAAACTATACTATGTAAGAAAGCTGAATAAATGAATAATCAAATAAGTTTTTCATTAGCTGTTATATACAAGTTACCATTGTTGAAACAAATATAACAACCTGTGCATTAATTGATACAGTAAGTGATATAACAATATTCAAAAGTTTCTTAATAAAATCATGGAATACTAATGAAAAGATAAAAATTACAGGAGTAACAGGAGAAAGTACTCATATATTTAATAATGCTGATAAAATTGATATAATACTTGGGAGTAAACAAATAGTTGTAAATAAAATATATAATTATAACAAATTAGAATGTGATATATTACTAGGAAATGACTTTATACAACAATTTTAATATTATAAACAAAATAATTATATGATGATGTTACAAATACCTTGTGGACATTTACTAAAAATACCAAGAGAATTCAGACCTTACAGAGTTAAGCCAACACAGCGTGTGATAAATGGAAAAAAAATCAATTACACAAAATGAAATAAAAATAAAAGAATAATTTATAAAAAAGTCTTGAAAACGAATATACAAACAAGCATGAAAAAAATCATTGATCAATTAGAAAAATTTGTGGAGAAAATCCATTATTATTTTGGAAACCACATCATCCAAAAGATAAAATAAAACTAACAGAAAATGTTATTATAAGAGTTAGGCCAATGATGTATACCATACAAGATACACAAGAATTTAAAACTCAAATAAAAGAATTATTTAACCAAAAATTAATCAGACCTAGTAATGGACCTCATAGTAGTCCAGCTTTCATGGTAATGAAATATTCTGAACAAAAAAGAGTAAAATCTAGAATGGTAATAAATTATAAAGAATTAAAAAAATATACCAAATTTGATGGATACTTTTTACCAAATAAAGAAGTACTAATAAACCTTGCAAAAGGAAAATAATACTATTCTAAATTTGATTGCAAATTAGGATTTTGGCAAGTAAAAATGGAAGAAGATAGCATTCAATATACAGTATTTAGTATACCCCAAGGTAAGTATGAATGGATGGTTATGTCATTTGGTTTAAAAAATGCACCACAAATATATTAAAGAAGAATGGATGACATATTTAGAAAATTTAATGAATTTTTAATTGTCTGTGTTGATGATATATTAATATGTTCTAGTAATAGAGAAGAACATAGAAATCATTTGATAAAATTTATAAATGAATGCAAAAAAGAAGGAATTGTTCTTTCAAAAAATAAAGCCATAATAGAAAAATAAGAAATTGATTTTCTTGGATTATCAATAGATCAAAGAGGAATAAAATTACAAACTCATATATCTAAAAAAATAGAAAGTTTTCCATATAAATTAGAATCAAAAGAACAAATACAAAATTTTTTAGGATGTTTAAATTATGCAGAAGGATTTATTGAAAATCTCTAAAAAAAGAGACATAAAATTCTGATTTTACTCAGAAAAATAAATACCAAAGGATTGAGTGATGAACACACAGAAATTGTTTAAGCACTAAAGGAAGAATGTAAAAATTTACCAAATTTAAGATTACCAGATGAAAAAGATAATCTAATAGTTAATACTGATGCCTCAGATAAATATTGGGCAGCAATATTAAAAACAGATCTTAATGAAATTTGCAGATATTCTAGTGGAACATTTAACCAAGCAGAAATAAATTATATTACCCATGAGAAGGAATTATTAGCAATTATAAGAGGAATAAAAAAGTTTTCATTCTTTTTATTATCCAAAAAATTCATTGTTGAAACTGATAATTCTCAAGTTGCAGGCTTAGTAAAAAATAAGTTACCATCAGAGCCTCAATATAGAAGACTCTATAGATGGCAAGCCTATTTGACATTTTATAATTTTGATATAGTTCATATTAAATGTGTCAATAATTATCTTGCAGATTTTTTAAGCAGGAATATTGAATTTGCAGATGGATAATATCAAAAAATTCTTCATAGATGCTAAAGAGCGAATGAACTTCCTGACAGAGGAGACTGAAGATATAAAACTTGGAATTGAGCAACTTGCAGAAACTCTCCAAGAAAGTTTCAAGCAATTGATGAAAATTTCAAAATCTCATCACAATTACACTAAAGAATTGAGCGAAAACATAATTGAGATTGAATCTCAGTTTGAATCGTTAATTACCAAACATGTTATATCAAAAATATAAACAGGTACATCTTTTGGAAGCAGTGGAGGACCAACGATTAAAAGAGATGAACCAAGTCCCAAAAAAGTTGTCATAAATGAAGCCAGTTCTCAGAAAATAACAATCAATGCCAAAGATGAACATACAAGAGTAGTCAGAATTCGTGCTGAGGAGGAAGATGATTCCCCTTTTTTACCAAAAGAAGACGAATATAAAATTACTGTCAAAGTTATATATGAACTCCAAGAATGTGACTGTTATTACATTTCATCTGGAGATCATGTATACTCACGATTGACCGTTACTCAGGGAGGAGATCCCTTCATGAAAAAAATGACAGCTGATTATGGATTTTTGGATCTTATCTATCCAGGAAAAGATCTGAAAGAAATTGAAATTTTTGATGATTTACTAAAAGGAGAAATTTCAAAGTTTGTCCAAGGAAGACCCATATATTTAAAATTTTATTCAATCAGTCCTGAAATTGATGGAAGAATGTATTATCCTGCTGAGCATATTATCACGATTGGGTATGTTGCTCGAAATTTTCAAATTGAAGTTGGAAAAAATACCAAATCAGTACCAAACATTACAAGATCATAGTTTTGATCTCGAAGGGTGTTGAGAATTAAGGTTCTCTACAACATTGCCAAAAACTTGTATGATAAAAAATTTAAATGCATATGCCAGTATAATGGATGGACCCTCCTCACTAATGGAGGAAAAGAAAATTCAACAATCTTGAAAGAATATATCAATAAGTTTGACACTCATTAAATCCATGGAAGCTTTGTCACCTTACAAGAAGCGTGTATAGCCAGAAATTGCCCCACATGCCAACAAAATTGATGGACATCTCGTATTTACTCTATTAAAGGAGAGTGAAATGTGGCAAAAAATAGACAGTCCAATGTAAGGGCCATGTGAGAAAAGAAATGATAGAGGACAGGTGTGTCCTTGTAATAATCAATAAAGGGACAGGTGTGTCCTTATAATATTAATGAAAAACTGTAAAATTATTAGGTCTATGATGCAAGCAGTGATGTTATTATGTCAAATGTAGCAATATAAATAGAGGCCTCCGGGCTAGTTGAAAGGCAGAGATCACTTGAGTACTCAGTTTGTGAGAAAGTCAAAAATCTTCTGTCTTTAAAAAATTCTCATACCACTCTTGTTTAAATCTTCATATTATAAATAAAATCCCAATCTACTTATCAAATTATGATGAGTTTCTAAATTCTTGTCTTCTAAATCCTATTTCCAAAAAGAAGATATATTATTAAGAAAACTCCCTACACTCTGTCCTAAAATATTTTCCATCTAAAAGGTTATACAGTGAAAGCATCCAGGTTTAGCTAATAACTCGTGAAGGCAGGAGACCATTGAAAGATGTGGAGTAGAAACCTATAAGCCTGAAGGTCACTAACAAAAGGAGGAAAATACAAAGGTACTGAGAATAGGAAAAGAGGTTAGTATTCTTAATATATCTATCTTTGAGGAATTAGGAGAAAGAAGAGCTTTTAACATGATAGAATCCAGAATTGTTAAATTTAGTTATCAAAACAGTTCTTATAAGGATGAATATCATAGCATAATTGAATATTTATTCATGCATAAAGAGTTTACTAGACTCAATAATAAAATAAAAAAGTTATATTATGTCTGTATGCCATATTTGTTAGCTATTTTTTCCTAAATTAAAAGAATTATTAAGAATAGAAATTACAAAATCAATCATTTATTTCTGGCTTGATAGTAATAATACTGAAATAAATAATGAATTATATTTAGCTTATGTGTTTAGTAGCGATAACGATTATGATTCTGTAATAGATTATGACAGTAATGGAAGAGATGAGTCTTTCTTTACCTGTTTTTGAAAATTTTAATATCATGAATGAAAGCAATTATATCATTAAAAAATCCAGATCTAAGAGAGGTCCAGATAAAGTTAAAAAGAATATCAAAAGTAAAAAAAGGTGTTGAATATGAGAATGAATTTGATAAATTAGGATATTAAGAGCAACTCTATGCATCACAAGAGATATTAAAAAGTTTTAAAGAAAATTTGATAGAAAAATTTGCTAGAGGTACTGTAAGATCTATAATGATACAAGATATTCAAGATATAATTGATAAATTAGAAAAGAGAAAGAAAAATATTTCAAAATATAATATACCATTTGAACCAAGTATAGATATCATGACTGACACAGATGTTATCAATTCTCAAACACTGATAAAATCTGAAAAATTACTTGAAACTTTATAAATTATTTATCTCTGTGTTTATAATGCCTGGATATACTATTGAAGGATTAGACAATTTGTTAGAAAGAATAATGGAAAAAATAGATAACATTATATCTCAATTAATAGATATGGATGAATCATCTGAACAATATTATATATACTTTCAGAAAATCATGATCAATACATTATAGATTATTCTGATATATTAGAGCTTAAAATAGATTTAGAAAATAAAATAATGACAAATACAGTCCAAACCTAATGCCAGAATATACAATAGAAGGATTAGATAACCTTTTAGAAAAATTGAAAGATAAAATGGAAGATATTAAATATCAAATGGAAAATGAAAACATATTTTCTGAAAAATATAATAAACTTTTGGAAAAATACGAACAATATATTGCAAATTATTGTATTTTATTAGATAAAAGAATGGACGTATACCAGAAAATTTTGTATAATAATTTACCAACCCGATAATCTATGGATACTTAACAAGCATCAACTTCTAATAACCGTGATTACAAACTATATTTAGAAAATAAAGAAATTTCATTATACATTCTGTTGGACAATTTAAACTAAAAGAAATATACGAAGGCATTGACTATGCTATTCTAAATAGAATAGAATTTAATTCTGTTGAAACAGCAAAAAATATAAATAAGTTCATAAAATTATAGAAGAATACGTAGATATAGAAGATGAATTCATAAGGAATAACATTGGATATATAACTAAAAAAGAACATCCTAAATCTTTTGAGAAATTATCACAATATAGAATATTTTTAGAAAAACTTAAAAGATTAAAATATATGAACATAATAAGAAGTATTGAATTAAATCAATCAAATTAAATTCAGGAACATATCTTACAAAATAAATAATCAATTTCATTAAGGATAATATAGATAAATTACAAAAAGTGGTCATTTTGAAATGTGGCATGTTTCATGTGGCTAATTCGATGAATCCCCATTTTCAAGTTATACCACTGTTTTTGCGAGGAAATACATGAAAATATCCTTAAAAACTTACCAATTTTTGAAAATACCCTAACAATTTTATATCTTTTAAAAATAGCCTTAAACACTATAAACTACCACAAATATCCTTATATATCATATTACAACTAAACCCATTAAGATTTAGAAAAGTTACAACCTAGTCCTTGAAATTTTATTAATTTTTTTTATGATTTTATTTTATTTTTGTTCGCTCATAGTAGCACCCCTCACTTGGTATCAGAGCCATATGACAGATCTAAAAGATAAATATTATATGACAAAAAATAAAAATGAATACATAATATATACATCAAAATTTATAATTATGCATACATTAATACTACCTGATAATTATAAAATAGAAATCTTAAACACTTTAAAAGATTTAGATAAAGATGTAAGAAGAGAAATATATGATCTAATAAATTTCGATATAATAAAAGAAGATTTTATCATAAACGAAATATTAGATTTAATCTACAAAGATATACTAGAAGAGTTATATAAAGATTATAGAAATGGATTATCATAGAGCGGATCCTCAATTAATTAGATATCTAGACATAGAAAAATGAAAAATTAGATTTAATAGTAGAACAAAGAAGAAATTTAATGGACCAAATAAGAGAAGAAAGAAATATAAAACGACAAGAAAAATTAAGATTAAAATTATTGGAGAAAAAGAGAGAATATTTTGATAAAATTTTAAAACAATTACCAAAAATTCAAACGATTTTAGAAGACAAAGAAAAAACTAGAAAAGAAAAATATGATAAAACAAATACATTGGAAGACTATCTAAAATATTATAGAATATATCATAGAAAATCAATGATTGGATCAATAGAAGAATATTGTGAATATCAAATAATGAATTATAAAGAAGCAAAATATGAAACAGAACTTATTCTAGAAATCGAACATATTAAAGGAAGAAATTAATGACAGAATTTTCAGAAATAAAATTTGAAAAACAAATAATAAAAAATATAAGACTTCCAGTTGGATCTTATCAAATAAAAAGGAGCAAATACAACTATGTTTCAACCATTAAGCTCTTGGGGAGAATTTGATGGATTTCTTAACATGCAATTAAATTGGATAAGTGCATTTTTATGGCAAACATATAAAAACATAAATTTACAAGATAAATTAGCTATCGAAGAATTACAACAATTAAATATACAGGACATGAATATTAAAGAAAAATTACAAAATATTCAAAATAAACTAACAATACAATTTAAAGAATTAAAAGAAATGATAGGAGAAGTTAAAAATATAGATGAAGAAATCTTAAAAGAATTTCAAAGAAAATCAGGAGAATTAATTAATCAAGATAAAATTGGAATAATTATAGAAAAAATAGATATGTTAAATGAAAAAATAAGAAAGAATGAAAACGAAAAAATCATATCAATAGAAGAAACAATCAAAAAGTTAGAAATAAAAATAGATGATATGTATGACAGACTATTTAAGGTACAAAAAACTCAAAAACCAAAAGTATAAAATGTCGATAAGTGAATATATTGAAGATCTAAAAATATTAATAAAAACATTAATAAGTGATGTACAGAAGTAAAAAATGAATTAAAAGAAGTAAGAAATGATATAAATATACTAAAACTAGAGATTAGAGAATTCAAAGAAAATAACAAAAGTAAAGATAAGAAAATAGACAAAAAACTCATAGAAAAAGAAATACTTAGAATCGGAAAGAAGCATTTTGAACAAGAAAAAATTATAATAGAACCAGGAAGTATGGATGATGAATTTAGAAGAAACATATTACCAAAAATACTAGAGGAAGAATTAGAATTACAAAAATCTATAGAAAAAACTTTAGGAAAATTAAAAGCTAAAGAAAAATTTGAAGAAGAACAAGACAAAAATGAATGAAGAGTTAGATTTTCTTATAGAAAATTTTGACCAGTTAAGTATAGAAAATTTTAATGAATACCAAGTCTTAATGAATACTGGAGGAGCACCTAACCCTGCTCCAATAGGAACTTCCAAACAAGAATTACCAGATCCAGATGAAAGTTATGTACCCTTATATAGTAAACCACACCGACAATATTATGATAGAGTCAGAAATAGACAACCACCTAGAGGGAATAAATATAGAGATAGGTTTGAACCAAATGATAATTATGATAAACCTATTAATCATGGATGAACAAAATTAGATTTAGATTGTAACATAGATACTAAAAAAGCCTTATTAACTTGGGCAGATTCAATGATACTATTCTTTTTATACAATAAAGATGATACATGGGAAAATACTGATAGAATGATAAATTTTTTAGTAGCATCTTTTGAAGGACATGTTAGAAATTGGTGGGAAGGAATAAGCAGTGATACAAAAGCATTAATAAGAATAAATGTACAGACAGAACTAATAAAATCAGATAGAAAATGAATAGAAAAGATAGTAGATTATATTGCGGATGAATTTTTAGGAGAAAATTGGATAAGTAATTCTGAAGCAGAATCAATAAGAGAAAAAGATAATGCAAGAATAAGATTAATAAATTTAACAATATGTGATATGTGTAAAATCAAAGAATACACTTGTGAATTTAAAGAATATTATTATGTCCAACTCTATAGTAATGAAAATCAAGAAGTATATAGAGATATGTATTACAATAAATTACCAGGTTCATGGGGAATATACTTTAAAATAGAATTTGAAAGATTTATTAGAGATAACCCTGGAACACCTAGAACATTAGGATCAAAGATAAAATTCCTATTTGA
This sequence comes from Ligustrum vulgare, assembly GCA_963555705.1. NCBI lineage: Eukaryota > Viridiplantae > Streptophyta > Magnoliopsida > Lamiales > Oleaceae > Ligustrum > Ligustrum vulgare. The sequence goes on along the minus strand of OY743184.1, from coordinate 34,319,993 downwards.
AAGATTAGCATATATATGTCAACAAAGACAATTATTAAAGAAATCAGGAAAACTAACTAGAATATGTTGGGAAAAACCTACCAAATGGGGATGTAACCCTGAAAGAAGAAAAAATAATAAAAGAAAATATAACAATAGAAAGTTTAAAAAATTCAAGAACTTCAGAAAAAGATATACAAAACCTAAGAGGAGATATTACAAAAGAAGATATAAGCCAAATAAAAAACAGAAAAATAAAACTTATAAGAAATATAAAAGCCAATGCAAATGTTGGAATTGTGGGGAAATGGGACATATAAGCCCTGATTGTAACAAAAAGAAAGTTAAAATATGACAAAATGAATATCTAGAAATAGAAAGTGAACTAAGTGAAATATCAGATATTGAAGAATATTATGATCAAGAAGTCTATATAAGTGAAACAGATTCAGAAAGCAATGAATCAGAATCAGAATAAAGAAATAGAAGAAATAGAAACAAATAAGAACATAGATAAACAAGAATATGAAGGAATAGAAGGTTATGGATTAAAAGTAACTTTTGATAATAATAAGTTCAGAAAAATACAAAAATTATCTTTAGATTTGAAAATAGGAAGATAGGAAATATTAGACATAATATGGAAAAGAGAAAAAGTAGCAATAAATGAATATCATAAAATTGAAAGGGCAATAGATGTTAGAACCACTCAAGGAACACACAAATTAAATCTTTTAACAAAAAATACAGTTACAGAATTATTAACAAAGATCAATAGAAAACAAAGTGAAAAGATTCAATATGTTTACTTAGTAGGTATCCAAATAATGTTTAAATCTCTGTTTAGAAAAGGATTAGATTCGCCTTTGACTGTAAGTTTACATGATGGAAGAATTATAAATTTAAAAGACAGTCATTTAGGAGCAGTAGAAGGAAATCTAGCATATAAGAAACTAATATTTACATGTTACCCAAAATATGGTATATCATTAAAAGATAGAAATTTTAATGAAGTTTTAGGACTACATTTCAAATTACATAAAGATGATATAATTGAACCAGGAGATAAAATTATGACTATAGAATACAGGGCATTATACACATTTACTAATTCTAATTATGGAAACATTTATTCTAAAAAACCATATATTGAAATTCATAAAGAATGTAAAGATTTTGGTAAAGCTGTAGAACCAGATAAAAAAATAAGTTTAGTTCCAAGAAACTATGAACTTACTATAACAAAAAATAAACCAGAAATCATATAGTTACGAGAAGAAGAATACCCTAATAATAACATAACATTTGAAGATGACAGATTAATTAGGAGATCAGCAAGTTTACCTAATAGAAAATAATTAGGAGAAACTAGTAATACAAAAGAAATAAAACTTAATAGAAATGCTGGAAATATGAAAATAGAAGGTGAATATTTTAATGGAATATAACATATAAAATGATCAAATATATTAATTGACACATGAGCTAGTGAATGTTATATAGCTTCAAATAGAAATAAAGGACTAATATCTCATAGAACTGATTCATATAGATATATAAATTTTGATGGACAAGTACATATGACTGAACTTGAAGTAAAAGTACCAATAAAAATAGGAGGAATAAATCTCCTAGTACCATGTCATGTAGATAGTAGTATGGTAAATCCTCATGTATTATTAGGAATGAGCTTTCTAGATGGACTAGAAGATTATAGTATAAAACGTGAAGGATTATATATAACTCATAATGATCAAACTATACTATGCAGAAAAGCTGAATAAATGAATAACTAAATAAGTTTTCCATTAGCCGTTTATATACAAGTTATAATTGTTGAAACAAATATAACAACCTGTGCATTAATTGACACATGAAGTGATATAACAATATTCAAAAGTTTCTTAATAAAATCATGGAATACTAATGGAAAGATAAAAATTACAGGAGTAACAGGAGAAAATACTCATATAATTAATAGTGCTGATAAAATTGACATAATACTTGGAAGTAAGCAAATAGTTGTAAATAAAATATATAATTATAACAAATTGGAATGTGATATATTATTAGGAAATGACTTTATACAACAATTTCAATATTATAAACAAAATAATTATATGATAATGTTACAAACACCTTGTGCACATTTACTAAAAATACCAAGAGAATTTCGACCTTAAAGAGTTCAGCCAACACAGCGTGGTGATAAATGGGAGAAAAAACCAATTACACAAAATGAAATAAAAAATAAAAGAATAATGTATAAAAAAGTCTTAAAAACGAATATACAAACGAACATGGAAAAAATCATTGATCAACTAGAAAAAATTTGTGGAGAGAATCCATTACTATTTTGGAAACCACATCATCCAAAAGCTAAAATAGAAGTAACAGAAAATGTTATTATAAGAGTTAGACCAATGATGTATACAATACAAGATACACAAGAGTTTAAAATTCAGATAAAAGAATTACTTAACCAAAAATTAATCAGACCTAGTAATGGACCCCATAGTAGTCCAGCTTTTATGGTCATGAAACATTCTGAATAAAAAAGAGGAAAAGCTAGAATGATGATAAATTATAAAGAATTAAACAAATATACTAAATTTGATGGATACTTTTTACCAAATAAAGAGGTACTAATAAATCTTGCAAAATGAAAGCAATATTATTCCAAATTTGATTGCAAATCAGGATTTTGGCAAGTAAAAATGGAAGAAGATAGTATTCAATATACAGCATTTAGTACACCCCAAGGTAAGTATGAATGGATGGTTATGCCATTTGTTTTAAAAAATGCACCACAAATATATCAAAGAAGAATGGATAACATATTTAGAAAATTTAATGAATTCTTAATTATTTATGTCGATGATATATTAATATGTTCTAATAATAGAGAAGAACATAGAAACCATTTAATTAAATTTATAAATGAATGCAAAAAAAGAAGGAATTGTTCTTTCAAAAAATAAAGCTATAATAGAAAAACAATAAATTGATTTTCTTGGATTATCAATAGATAAAAGGGGGATAAAATTACAAACTCATATATCTAAGAAAATAAAAAGTTTTCCAAACAAATTAGAATCAAAAGAAAAAATACAAAATTTTTTAGGATGTTTAAATTATGTAGAAGGATTTATTGAAAATCTATCAAAAAAGAGACATAAAATTCAAATTTTACTCAGGAAAATAAATACCAAAGGATGGAGTGATGAACACACAAAAATTGTCAAATCACTAAAAGAAGAATGTAAAAATTTGCCAAAATTAAGATTACCAGATGAAAAAGATAATCTGATAGTTAATACTGATGCCTCGGATAAGTATTGGACAGCAATATTAAAAACAGATCTTAATGAAATTTGTAGATACTCAAGTGGAACGTTTAATCAAGCAGAAATAAATTATACTACTCATGAGAAATAACTGTTAGTAATCATCAGAGGAATAAAGAAGTTTTCATTGTTTTTATTATCTAAGAAATTCATTATTGAAACTGATAATTCTCAAGTTGCAGGTTTAGTAAAAAATAAATTACCACCAGAACCTCAATATTGAAGGCTTCATAGATGGCAAACCTATTTGACATTTTATAATTTTGATATAGTTCATATTAAAGGTGTTAATAATTATCTTGCTGACTTTTTAAGCAGGAATATTGAATTTGCAGATGGATAATATCAAAAAATCCTTGATAGACGCCAAAAAGCGAATGAATTTCCTCATGGAGGAAGCTGAAGATATAAAACTTGGAATTGAACAACTTGCAGAAACTCTTCAAGGAAGTTTCAAGCAATTGATGGAAATCTCAACATTTCATCACAATTATACTAAAGAATTGAGCGATAACATAATTGAGATTGAATCTCAGTTTGAATCGTTGATTACCAAACATGTTATATCAAAAATACAAACATGTACATCTTCTGGAAGCAGTGGTGGACCAATAATTAAACGAGATGAACCAAGTCCCAAAAAAGTTGTTATAAATGAAGCCAGTCTTCGAAAAATCACAATCAATGCCAAAGATGAACATACAAGGGTAGTCAGGATTCGTGCTGAAGAGGAAGATAATTCCCCTTTTTTACCAAAAGAAAACGAATATAAAACTACTGTTGAAGTTATATATGAACTTCAAGAATGTGATTGCTATTACATTTTGTCTGGAGACCATGTATATCCACGATTGATCGTTACTCAGGGAGGAGATCCCGTTATGACAAAAATGGAAGCTGATTATGGATTCTTGGATCTTATCTATCCAGGAAAAGATCTGAAAGAAATCGAAAAATTTGATGATTTACTAAAAAGAGAAATTTCAAAGTTTGCTCAAGGAAGATATATTTAAAATTTTATTCAATCAGTCCTGAAATTGATGGAAGGATATATTATCCTGCTGAGCATATTATCACGATTGGGTATGTTGCTCGAAATTTTCAAATTGAAGTTGGAAAAAATACCAAGCCAGTACCAAACATTACAAGATCATGGTTTAGATCCCGAAGGGTGTTGGGAATTAAAGTTCTCTACAACATTGCTAAAAACTTGTATGAGAAAAAATTCAAATGCATATGCCAGTACAATGAATGGACCCTACTCACTAATGGAGGAAAAGAAAAGTCAATAATCTTGCAAGAATACATCAATAAATTTGATACTCATCAAATCCTTGGAAGCTTTGCCACTTTGCAAGAGGCGTGCATAGCCAGTAACTGCCCCACATGCCAACAAAATTGATGGACAAGTGGAAGCTGTTTAATAGATCTACTTTAATTCAACAATGCAGAATAATGTAGGGGCCATCTCAAGACCAAAAAATAGAAGGATAAGTGTCCCTATAATGTAAGAGTCATGTGATGTAATAAATAATAGAGGGACAGATGTATCCTTAGGTGAAAAAAGTTGTGAAATTGTTAGATCGATGATGTAAGCAGTGATGTAATTGTGTCCAATGTAGTATTATAAATAGAGGCCTCCGGGCTAGTTGAAAGACAGAACTCTCTTGAGCACTCAGTTTGTGAGAAAGCCAAAAATCTGCTGTCTTTGAAAAATTCTCATACCAATCGTTTGTCAATCTTCATATTATCAATAAAATCCCAATTTACTTATCATATTATGATGAGTTTCTAAATTCTTGTCTTCTAAATCCTATTTCCAAAAAGAAGATATATAATTAAGAAAAATCCCTACACTCTGTCCTAAAATATTTTCCATCTAAAGAGTTATACAGTGAAGGCATCCATATTTAGCTAATAACCTGTGAAGGCAGGAAGTCATTGGAGGGTGTGGAGCAAAAACCTATAAGCTTGAAGGTCACTAACAATAGAAGGAAAGGTACTGAGAACAAGAAAAGATGTTAGTATTCTTAATATATCTATCTTTACGGAATTAGGAGGAAGAAGGGCTTTTAACATGACAGAATTCAGAATTGTTAAATTTAATTATCAAAACAGTCCTTATAATGATGAATATCATAGCATAATTGAACCTTTATTCATGTATAAACAGTTTACTAGACCAAATAATGAAATAAAAAAGTTATATCATGTCTATATGTCATGCTTGTTAGCTATCTGTCCAACATTAAAAAGAATATTAGGATTAGAAATTACAAAATCGATCATTTATTTCTGACTTGATAGTGATAATACTGAAATAAATAATGAATTGTATTTAGGATATGTGTTTAGTAGTGATAAAGATTATGATCCTGTAATAGATTATGACAGTGATGAAAGAGATGAGTCTTTCTTTACCAGTTTTTGAAAATCTTAATATCATGAATAACAGTAATTATATCATGAAAAAACCCAAAACTAAAAGAGGTCCATAGAAAGTTCAAAAGCATATCAAAAGTAAAAAAGGCATTGAATATGAAAATGAAATTGATAAAATAGGATACCAAGAACAACTCTACGCATCACAAGAGATATTAAAAAGTTTTAAAGAAAATTTTATAGAAAACTTTGCTAGAGGAACTGTAAGATCTATAATGATACATGATACTCAAGATATAATTGATAAATTAGAAAAGAGAAAGAAAAATATTTCAAAATATAATATATACCATTTGAACCAAGTATAGATATCATGGTTGACATAGACATTATCAATTCTCAAACACATAGAATTTGAAAAATTACTTGAAACTTTATAAATTATTTATCTCTGTATTTATAATGCCTGGATATACTATTGAAGGATTAGACAATTTGTTAGAAAAAATAATGGAAAAAATTGATAACATTATATCTCATTTAATAGATATGGATGAATCATCTGAACAATATTATATACTTTCAGAAAATCATGATCAATACATTATAAATTATTCTGACATATTAGAGATTAAAATAGATTTAGAAAATAAAATAATGACAAATACAGTCCAAACCTAATGCCCGGATATAAAATAAAAGGATTAGATAACCTTTTAGAAAAATTGAAAGATAAAATGGAAGACATTAAACATCAAATGGAAAATGAAAACACATCTTCTGAAAAATATAATAAACTTTTAGAAAAATACGAACAATATATTGCTATTTTACTAGATCAAAGAATGGACTTATACCAGAGAATTTTGTATAATAATTTACCAACCCGATAATCTATGGATACTTCACAAGCATCAACTTCTAATAACTGTGATAATAAATTATATTTAGATAATAAATAAATTTCATTCTTATTAGTTATTGTTGAAAAATCTAAAAATATACATTCTGTTGGACAATTTAAATTAAAAGAAATATACGAAAATATTGACTATGCTATCATAAATAGAATAGAATTTAATTATATTGAAACAACAAAAAATATAAATACGGTTCATAAAATTATAGAAGAATACGAGGATATAGAAGATGAAATTTCAGATGAAATAGCATTAGAATATATAACATAGAAAGAACATTTTAAATCTTTTGAGAAATTATCACAATATAGAATATTTTTAGAAGAACTTAAAAAATTAAAGAATATAAATATAATAAAAAATATTGAATTAAATCAATCTGACTAATTTAAGAATATATCTTACAAATAAAATAATACAATTCATTAAGGTAATAAAGACATTTTACTGAAGAACAACATTTTGAAAAACCCCGTATTTAAAAAGTCCATTCCAACAAATCTCCCCTTTTTTGCTAATGGGTTTAAGCAAGCGCAAGAGAAAGAGCAAGAGCAGCCATGGCGAGCAGCGAAGAATCACTGTGCGAGGCCGCCCGTGTAGGCGACGTTGAGAAACTAAAATCTCTTATAGACTCTGGTGCTGATGTCACCTACTTCGACAAAGAGGGCCAAACTCCGCTGATGCACGCCGCCAACCACGGCCACGCCCAGGTTATTAAAGCTCTTCTTGACGCCGGATCTCCGTGGAACGCTCTCTCCCCTTCCAACCTCTCTGCCGGTGACTTCGCTATGGAAAATGGGCATCAAGCTGCTTTTGACCTCCTCCTTAACACGGGTATTTATTTATTAGGTTAAATTTAATCCCTATTTTCTAGTTGTGCATTTATTACTGACCATTCTATCTGATTTTTTTTTTTTTTTTTCCTTAGTTGAGCATTGATGGATGTTTTGATGAATTGATAGTGTTTCGGTAAGGTGCGGGGCAGGGTTGTGCAATATGACTTGGATTTTCAAAACTTGATTCAACAGGATAATACTGCTGGTGATGTCAATTAAGTGTGAATCAGTACCCTTTTTTGTTGCTGAATTTTTGTTGGCCGGGAAAGTTAGTACTAAGTTAGTAGCTCATATGGTACTAATCCATAAGGGTTGTGATGCCAAACTCAGCACAGAAAACCAAATAATAGGCACGGGGAAAAAAAAAAAAAAAAAAGGTAGGGAAGAAAAGAGACATAAATAGATTGAAATTTGTATCGAAAGTGAAGATTTTTTAGGAAGACAAATCTCTATTGATTGATCATTCAATATTAATGTCGTTTGTGAGTTTTTAAATATTGGTTCATTTTTGCAAAACCAAAAACTTTAATTTTGAGTCTTAAAGGGAACTTCTAATATATCTGAACTTATTAAAACATAAAATTCCCAGTTAAATGATACAATAGCTTAAATTGTTCTTGTTCTCATTTGCCCGCATCAGTAGGTTAAAATTGAAGATACAAAAGCTTCATGATGCTGCATGGATTTTGGGTGGGGGGGTGGGGGGGGGTTGGTTAGGTGGGGATGCCCTGATCTGTCAGTAAGTGAAAGCTAACTGTTTCCCGTGTGTTTTGGTCCTATATTGTGTTATAGAACATATTGGATTTGTCTCAATTCTTTATGAATTTGATTGACTTCGGGAATATAATCCATGAGTCTTTCACAGATAGAATTAACATATCAAGAAATGAAAGAGGAATGCAAAATCACCATATATTGCGAACCTTCTCTGTATCTTTTTTACTTGTGTGTTCTCTTTCTTTCTGTTTTACATTTTTAATTTTACTTTTCTTATGGGGGTGGAATGATAATTGTTTAATCTCTTTCGTTGAATATTTCCTCATCACTTGTATATTAGCTGTATTTGAATATATCTGCAATTTAAAAAGTTGCAATTCATGGGTATGATTATTTTACAAAATTTCCATAAATTTCCATTTAATAGCTCTAAATATTTATTAACATTAGTAAAAAAAAAAAAAAAAAAAAACGCATAATAGCTTTTATAAATTAGTACAAGTTTAATTATATTAAGAAATATGTTTAGAGAAAATGAGATGAGACTTGAGAATGAGAAATGAAGAATAATATAAAGTTGAAATGTAGAGCTTGATTTTGAAATTATATGTTTGGGGGTGGTTTATGACACTTTTAATTTGTTTGAATTTTTTTTAATTGAACTTATTAATCGGAGATGGTTTTGGGGCTGGTCTGGGGCCGAGAAGGGGATTTGATAGCAATTCCCATCTTCGCCTTATCCTCGTCATTGTTGGAGATTCCCCGCCCTGTTTGGGGCGGGTCCTCGTCGAGTTCGAGATTTTCCGTCCCATTGTCATCCCTACTCGAGAACTCATAGTTTGATTTCGGTGAAATAGCTAAAATAGAACGTGTTTTTTAATTTTTTATTTTCAAAAAAGAGTTTTTAGAAATAACAAATCAAACACGTTTTTATCAAATTTGAAAATGGAAATTGAAAATAAAAAATTGAAAATATTTTCGAAAAATGAAAATGAAATACGATTGTGTTTGATTCTTGTTAAAACGAGTTTTTTTTTTTTTTTTAAATGAATAGTAATTTTTAGGAGAATGGAATGTTGAAATTTGGTTGAAAAGTCAAATATTGTGGGCTCGATTTTTAATTGATAGTTGAGATTGAGTAATGTAGAAAAATGAGAAAATTTTAATGAAAACGCACAAATGCCACCTTATTTTTGGAGAAATTTTTGTGAATGGGTTTAAGCAAGAGCAGCCATGGCGAGCAGCAAATAATCACTGTGCGAGGCCGCTCTTGTAGGCGACGTTGAGAAACTAAAGTCTCTTATAGACTCTGGTGCTGATGTCACTTACCTCGTCAAAGAGGCCCAAACTTCGCTGATGCATGCCGCCAACCACGGCCACGCCTAGGTTATTAAAGCTCTTCTTGATTCCAATCTCTCCCAGTGACTTCGCTATGGAAAATGGGCATCAAGCTACATTTGACCTCCTCCTTAACACGAGTATTTATTTATTTAGGTTAAATTTAATCCCTATTTTCTAGTTGTGCATTTATTACTTTTGATGGATGTTTTGATGAATTGATAGTGTTGCAGTAAGGTGCTGGGTAGGGTTGTGCAATATGACTTGGAATTTTAAAACTTGATTCAACAGGATAATATTACTAGTGGTGTGAATTAAGTGTGAATCAATACCTTTTTGTGGAGATGTTGCCTCTTGAATCTGTTACTAAACTCATTACTTAGGGTGCATTTGATTGCGATGGTGGAAAATGTGCCTGGAAAATATTTTCGTGGAAAATATTAATTGGAAGTGTTTGATTAATTTAATTTTCTAGGTGAAAAATGTGAGAAATTTTCTAGTTTTGTTGTTTGATTGACATTATTTTCCATGACAAATAAAGTTAAATTTAGTTATTTTAATCAAATTTTTTTTTTAACTTTTTTTAACACATTTGTACTTGATAATAATAATGTTATTTTTTTTAAAAAAATTAAGTCAATTAACAACAACAAAATAGATCAAACGTGATGAAAATCATTTTCCACATACCATGGAAAATGTTTTACCATGTATTTGGCAAGAAAATTTTTTCATCCAATTCAAGGAAAATTGGGAGGGTGGGTTGAAAGCAAGAAAAAAATTTCCATAGAAAATTTTGCATGTCAAACAAGGCAAACCCAAGGAAGATGGAAAATATTTTGATTTTCCATGGAAAATTTAGCCTCATCAAACATACCCTTAGATTACTTATTGCGGGTGAGGCTTGAAATTTCATTGAAGATTGGAGCCTTAGTCTTTATAACAGATTTTACTGTTAGTGGTTGTAATAATTAGTAACTGATTACCTGTGTTAGTTAGAAGATTTGTAGGTCTATAAATAAATATAGATGACTATGAGAAAAGGGGTGAAATTTCGGTATAGAGAAAGTTAGATCGAGAAAGTGAGTGTGCATTTTCTGTACAATCTTGAAGAACTTTCTAATGTTTACAAGAAGGAGAAATTTCCTATATTTCTATGGTGATTCAAAGTCATAGTGTTGAGTCTTCTTGATGAATAAGATGGTCTTCTTTTCTTCTTTCCTGTTTGTCCACAGTGAAGTCTATCCGCATAGAAGTGGATTCTATCCACATTCAATCTACATAGAAGTGGATTCTATCCGCATTCTATCAGGTTCTTCATTCTTCTTTTCTCCTGCAACTTGTTCTTGACACAGATTGGAGAAGACAAAATCACAACACCTTTTTTGGTGTTGACTTTTTATTGGCCAATGAAGTTAGTAGCTCATATGGTACTAATCCATAAGGGTTGTGATGTCAAACTCAGCACAGAAAGCCAAATATAAGGGTTGCTAGAAATGTTTGTTGGAGAATGTGCTATCTTGTTGTACCTTGATCTTGCTTTTGAGAAGAAGACTGATGATAATGCTAATTTGGTATACAAACTAAGAATCCTTTTTGGATCGCCATTTTATCCTTTTTGATTTATGTTTGTAAATTGTGCCATTCTTTACATTGCTTGGGCATTAAAAACTATTTTTAGATCACTATTTGATTAGTACTAGAACAAGTACAATTGTGCAGATGTACTTATATCACATTTACTTTTCCACTGTGCCTGGATGTCATTATCATTTGTCTTGCATGGTGCTTATTCATTATAGATTATGCTTCGAACATGCCTTACTCCAGTATGAGTCATCTATGTAGTATGCTTACAAATTTACAATCTTTTCATTGTTTATTTGTACTTTATTTTTTAACGTTAAGAAGGATTTTGTTTCCCAATAGGTATACAAGCAGAGTTGATTCTTGGAACGATTGCAAGGAAAGAAAATGCAAAAGGTAATTCTGACGGAGATTATTTGGAAGACCGGGTTAACTTTAGTGAGGATAAGGTGATGGACTCAGAAAGCAAGGCTGTCATGATGGCTTGGGAAAAACCACTAATGGAAGCTCATGCAAAAGCTATTTGCTCTAGAGGTGGGCATATTTTAAACATTGGCTTTGGGATGGGACTTGTGGACACTGCTATACAGCAATATGCACCAACATCCCACACTATTGTTGAAGCTCATCCGGAAGTCTATGATCGTATGCTTCGCTCTGGGTGGGGTGAAAAGGAGAATGTGAAGATAATATTTGGTCGCTGGCAGGATGTTCTTTCTCAGCTTGAATCATTTGATGGTAACTCAAATTTCAGTACCCGTGCAAGTTCTTTTTTTTCATGAATTTGTTTTCTTCTGAAGTTTGAATTATTCACCTAAAAGGTAAAATTTCCAAGGCAGAAAACAATTATGCTGATTTTTCCAATTATAAGTTTAAGATCCCAGCTTTGTTTTCTTCCAATGGCTATTATGTTTTCTTGTTCGACTTCTGTAAGTAATGATGTTTCACAAAGATACATTTTACCAGTTGATCATTCTACCACATAGGTTGTTCAGTGATTAATGTTGTGAGTAATGCCTATTGGTTACTGACGAGTCGTGCTGTATGAACCCCCTTTGTGTGTCTCTTGAAATGGAACTCACTATTGTTTCTTTACTATCAATATCATATGAGAAGCTCCCTTTGTTTCATTTATTTGGGACCGAAATTTTAATTGCTTCACTCATTCCTTATTTCAAGTTTGCTGAACTCTTGTCTGTCTTGCATTTTACATGTGGATCATTCAGTTTTATAGGTGCACTTGCATAAAGGAAAGTACACCTATATTTCTTACTTTTCATCGTTAGAATTTGGAAAAGAAGTCAAGGCTGAGCAAGGAGTATGCAAAACTGTGTACAATCTAATTAAAAGACGATTTAATGCAACCTCGCCATGATTTTTTTTATTTTTTTACGTGGACATTTTAAGAAGAAAAAGTTGCACTATAATTGAAAATTTAAAGATATCGAAATAATTTTTTTCTTAATTGTTTCTTGCTTTTTTTTTTTTTTTTTTTTAAAAGATAAAGATTCCAGCTTTAATTAAGGAAAACAAAACATTCAGTAAATAGGGATTCTTTGTGCTTAGGATAACTCTTTACTCGGCACTCCTTTTTAAGCCATGCAAAACGCTTCTAATGTGTGAAATATCTAGTATTATAGCTTCAATTTTATGGTTGCAAAGGATTTGTTGCATTTGACATGGGAGTAGATCCCAAATTAAACTAATTGGCAATGAGGGTCAGTTTGTTTTTTGTTGGTTGCGGCAAAGGGGTGCAGTACATGTATCGAGCCTGTAACAGACGTACTTAGTTTGGGCCTTTGAATAGAATGCTAAGCTAGCATGCTACCAAAGTTGTCACATGTTTTCCAATAAAGCAAATAAAAAGATTCTTTTGATATCAAGATCGTCTCAAAGAGCTGGATTGCAGATATTCATATGAGATTGGGTCACAAATACATCTGTAACATATCTAGCTATCTGTTAAATGAGTTTTTTTCTCTTCCTGACATGCATCATTTTTAATTTTTTTTAATCATGTTTTAAACTTCTAAGATAGCTGTTTCATAACTGATTATTCTTATGGAATGTCTAGATCTGAATATAACACAATTTTCATATGTATTTGTTCAATCTGTTCAGGTATATTCTTTGACACTTATGGGGAGTATTATGAAGATATGAGAGAGTTTCACCACCATCTTTCTCAATTATTGAAGCCTGGAGGAATTTATTCATTCTTCAATGGCCTTTGCGGTGGTAACCCCTTCTTTCATGTCGTTTATTGTCAATTAGTCTCTCTAGAACTTGAGAATTTGGGTTATTCCACTCAGTTGATACCTTTACCGGTGAAGGACTGTTTAGGAGAAGAAATCTGGGAGGGTGTGAAGCACAAATATTGGCAGTTGGATACATACTACCTTCCTGTTTGTCAGTCTACAGAGGACTCTGAGTGATGTCTTTTATTGACATTAACTTTTTTTTGTTTCTGGAATTTGAATGGAGAAACAATGTAGCATCAGACGAGTTAATAATTGTTTTGGAAATGAAGTTTGGTTGAATATGTTTGATATATGGCATGCTCTTTTGGGTAGCTTGCTACTTGTTTATAATTGTATAGTTATAAATTGGAGAAATTAGTCACAACTCACAACTCATCATCAATTTGCTGGGACATGATAAGAACTATCAAATTTTAGGAGTACTGGCATCTCTCTTCTCTATGTGCAGAATCTTCCTCCAAATTAAATGATACAAAAATTTATATTGTTCTTGTTCTCATTTGTCGCCGTCAATGGGTTAAAATTGAAGATATAAAAGCTTCATGATGCTGCATGGAGAGAGAGAAGGGGGTGAGGGTGGCTGGTTAGGTGGGGATACCCTGATCTGTATAGTAAGTGAAAGCTAACTGTTTTCTCTGTGTTTTGGTCCTATATATCATGTTATAGAACATATTGGATTTGTCTAAATTCCTTATGAATTTGATTGATTTCGGGAATATCTTCCATGTGTCTCACAGATAGAATTAACATATCAAGAAATGAAAGAGGAGCGCAAAATCACCATATATTGCAAACCTTCTCTGTATTTATTTATTTATTATTATTATTATTATTATTATTATTATTATTATTATTATTATTATTATTATTATTATTATTATAATTGTGTGTTCTCTTTCTTTCTTTTTTACATTTTTTATTTTACTTTTCTTATGGGGATGGAATGAGAATTGTTTAATCTCTTTCGTTGAATCCTCATCACTTGTATATTAGCTGTATTTGAATATATCTGCAATTTAAACAGTTGGAGACGTGCCTTTTTTGAGCTTCATTATTCATAGCTCATTTTCACTCTCATTTTCAGCCACACTTTATATTAACAAGTAAATCCATAATTTTTCCCTACTTTGTAACCATATGTTCTCCAAAATTTACTATTATACAATGCATTATTTGATAATAATGAGCATCAAACAGGGGTTTAATAGAGAATATATAGAATGGTAAAATATGTGCACTTGGGGGTTTGGGTTGCGTGATATTGAACTTTCATAATATTTTACTATTATAATCACGACCAACTAAAGGCAATTGGGCTGCCAACAATGTGCTTTCCATCCATCCATTTCAAATAATCGAAGCTGGCGGTGCCTGATGGCATGGAACTTGCGGTGAATGTCACTGTGTAACTTTTCTTCTCATTTTGTTTGCTGAAAGTGAGCTCTTCTGGCTCAACCAGAATCTTCACTGCCTTTGTCTCCTGAGAGATTGAAACTTTGTAAGTTGCAGGGTTGCCCACATTTGTTAGGGTCCTTGTGTATTTGACCACTGTTGGTGCACTGCTTCCACCACCTGGTCCTGAGGCCGTCTGGAAAGGAACGGAAAAGGATGGGTAGTTAAGATATCCCACTCCGTATTCATTGCCATCCTTGCAGGAATAATCTTGTTTTGTGATGGTTCTGATCATAGTTGGACTATAGTTTATGGCACAAAGAAAGTCTATATAATTGTCAATGGTTGTATCATAGACGAGACCCGGGTCAAGGGCTGATATGGGGTCCACATGTCCGGCGCCATAATCAAATGGTGTTGATGGCAATCCAGTTGCAAGATCTTGAATGCCTTGTCCATTCTTATATGTACTGTAAGCTGTGGTCATCAGTGCTGATCTTATTGCTGCAGGACTCCATTCTGGGTGGGTAGCCTTGATTAATGCTGCTAATCCACTTGTATGCGGGCATGACATAGAAGTACCAGAAACTATGTTGAAGCCCACATGTCTCGAGTCTTCTTGCAATCCTGTTGGTCCAACTTTTCCCGTCCACCCTGCTAAGATGTTTACACCCGGTGCTATCAGATCAGGCTTAAGCACATCTGGTGTGATTGGATTTGGTCCTCGGGAACTGAATGAGGCTATGACAGGTGATGGTTGGACTCCCAGCTGGGTGTTTCCAGTTGCAACCGTGGCTGTTGGATTAGGTTCAGTAAAGGCATACTTTTTTATCATGTCACCCGTTGCCTGACCAACAGCTGCTGTGGGTATGAGATGTGCATCAGCAACCAGCTCTTCTCCATAGGATTCGGTGTTTGATAGAATCATCCCAATGCCACCGGCGTCTTTTACTACCAAACCTTTCTGTGCCCTCGCATTCAGTCCTCGATCACAGATCACAATTTTCCCCTTGACTTTTTCTGGAATCAGACTTCCGGGTAAGCACATATTACTGTTGGATGTGCTACTCACGTTACCAGCAAACACTAGTGGCATAAAGGAACTGGGTAATGGTTTTCCACTGTAGAGTGATGACCCAGGGAACTTTTTCCCATTTCCAAGGCTAATATATGCTGGAAATTGACGGTCCATAGTTCCGGCACCAACAGTGGTTATCCATGGTGCAACGTTTGACAAGCCTCCGGGGATGGGCCCACCATTTCCAGCAGAACATGAAACAAGGATTCCCTGAGATGTTGCTGCGAATGCTGCAATTGCAATAGGGTCTCTGTAGTAATCAGCGACTGAGCCGCCCAGGGACAATGATAGTATGTTCACACCATCGTCTATCGCCTTCTCCATGGCTGCTAGTATATCGCTGCTGAAACACCCACCGAGCCAGCACACTTTATATGCTGCTAATCTGGCGTGTCTTGCCATTCCACGTGCTGTACCTGCAGCATAACCAAAGAGGCTTGCTCCAACAACTGGTGATCCAGCTGCTGTGGTTGCTGTATGCGTTCCGTGGCCATCATCATCCCTTGGGGATTTCGATTCCGCTGTCTCATCAATTGGTCCATATGCTTCTTCATACCCTTGTGAGAAGGACCTCGCCCCAATGAGTTTACGATTACAGCTTGATTTGTAAAAGGTCTTGCCTAATTCACACTCACCCTTCCAGCCACTCGGGACTGGCCCGAGTCCTCTGTCATCGAAACTGCTCAGTTCAGGCCAAACACCAGTGTCTAACACGCCAATGATAACTTCACTCATCGTGTTAGACTCGGTGACAGCTGCATCGTTGAGAAGTCCAAGGAACTCAGGTGATCTAGTCGTGTGAAGTTCATATTGTACTTCTTCTTGGACTGATAGAATCCCCTGTTGGTCTTCGAGCAACCTGGCTTCCTCGGACGTCAGCCGTGCAGAGTAGCCATGGATGACAGTATTGTAGGTGTAAAGCATATTGGCAGAGGCCGACGCCAATTTTAAAGAGGAGTCGTACCACTGCAGGTGATCGTCGAAACTTGCAGGCATACTGGACTTGTCCATGTGAATGATGTACGTCTTGTGACGGCTCGTCTTCTCTGCATCAGCATATGCACGACAAAGAAACAGAAGTGTTACCAAGGAAAGAAGCTTGAACAATATCTCCATCTCTGTACAATCTCAGTTGAAACAGAGAAGTTCTTCTCTGGCAAATTTACTTAGTGTTAAAGAGAGAGAGAGGTAAGAGACGCTCTTGGTTCTCAAGTATTTGGCATATAGATATTGATAATTATTTTTGAGTTGGAGCTCCCACATAAACATATATATAGTACTGATTATTGCTTTCTATTAATCCTCAGCCACTAGAAAATAGACTTTATGTTGAAAATCTGCAAAAGTTCTATCTATTCAAGATTCCACTATTGATCCCTCAATCAAGTGATGTTGGTTGGAATGAATCTCTATTTTTTCATATGCAATTATTATTGTATTTGTGGGATAAAAAACCCACTTTATTATGCTATGAATTGATTTATTTATAAGGTAACTTTCCTGCTGAAAAAAGATGGTGTGTAGCAGTCCAGGTGTCTTTCCTTTACTGAGCAACATGAATTATATATATAATGCTCACAGTGGGCACATTTTATGCCACTTACGTGGGTGTAATGTTGCCATTGTAGGGACACATGACAACATCACAAATACAATGAGCACATTTTATGATGCCCACTACGGACACTAGATCGGCACTGTATATATATATATATATAAAACATGATCTATCTGTTGTACGATATTCCAGTTGACAAACTTTAGATCTTGTCTAATTGAGACACATTTAGCGATTTGACACATCCACAAGGCTCTAGGGACGGTTCAGTGGGGGCTGTTAGGGTTGCAGTTCAACCTTTTGTGTGTGTGTATTAAAAGAGCAAGCATAAATTGAACGAGCAGAAGACATACTTGAAAGGACAATATTTGAGAGCCGATTTGAACGGTTGAAATGTGTTACATCTATCTAACTATATATAAATGATTGAATAAAGTGCATTATTCATTCAATTTTAATTAAATATTATTCATCCAATTTAATTATTCATCCAATTGTAATTAAAGACTATTTATCCAATTTAGGCACTATTCATCCAATTAAACACTATGCGGACAACAATTAGATGCACTATTGACACTATTCATTCAATTTTAATTAAACATTATTCATCCAATTGCAATTAAACACTATGCGGGTAACTATTGGATACACTATTCATCCAATTAAACATTATGCGGGCAATTAAAATTGCCTGGATTTCCCATCAATTTAGACTATTCATCTAATTGAATGCGGAATTGGCACTATTCATACGATTTCAATTAAAAACCATTCATCCAATTTATGCACTATTCATCCAATTAAACACTATGCAGACAAATTGCTCGGATTTCACATCAATTTAGGCACTATTCATACAATTGAATGTGCAATTGGAATTATTCATCCAATTGCAATTAAACACTATTCATCCAATTGGATACAATATTCATCCAATTAAACACTATGCGGGGAAATTGTCTGAATTTTTCATCAATTTAGGCACTATTCATCCAATTGAATGTGCAATTGGCACTATTAATCCAATTGCAATTAAAAACTATTCATCCAATTGCAATTAAACACTATCCATCAAATTTAGGCACTATTCATTCAATGAAACACTATGAGGGCAACAATTGGATGTACTATTCATCCAATTAAACACTGTGGAAAAATTGTTTGGATTTCCGATCAATTTAGGCACTATTCATCCAATTGTATATGCAATTGACACTATTCATCCAATTTAGGCACTATTCCAATTGTATTAAACATTATTCATCCAATTTAGACACAATTGCAATTAAACACTATTTCTCCAATTTAGGCATTATTCATCCAAATAAACACTATGCAATCAATAATTGGATGCATTATTCATCCAATTAAACACTATGCGTGCAAATTGCCTGGAGTTCCTGTCAATTTAGGCATTATTCATCCAATTAAACACTATTTAATTTTTTAATATACTCCTATTTAATATGCATTGTTATCAACACATATGAACTATTTATAATTTAATGTAGGAGTATATTAAATAAAATGTAAGCAAATTTATAATTCCAACATATAATAATTATGTTTTCTTAATCAGTGTCAAAATAGAAATGAGTCTATCTTTATAGGACATGGGAGTATCAAACAAAAAATCATTATTCGAAACTTCTCCAATAAAAAAATACTGACAATTCTGTGCAACGTACGCACCAAAACTAGTACTGTTGAAGAAGTTCATATTCATACGAGAGATGTGATTTTTACAATAAGTGACAGATCTACTTGAATTGACTACTTCATTCTATGTACACCGAATCAAACACGAGGATGAATAAATATTTTTGTTTCTAACTCAAGTTTTATTGATAATAAAGCTTAATTACGATAAATAGAGATGTTTAACAACATTATGTTGCTAATATTGTATTTTTCTCATGGTTTGTATTTAATATTAAGCTGCAATTAAACCGCGTAGAATTACTGAACGTGAACGTGGTTAATCTGTCAGATTTCATACGTGTAAATGAGATTTAATATTTTACTTGTAACTGACTTACCATCAACAATTATCTTAGTCTTAAGAGGGTTAAATATATCATTATGAGGTGGCAATGAATCCAAATTGCTTGTCGAGTCGTGAGAGCTCAGGCCATGGACGTCCATTCCATGCTCATTTAACCATGAGCTTTGGGCCGACCCAAGTTTGAATTTCAACCAAGTGAATCAAGCAGACGTAGTGGTGCTCGCGAACTAATCCCATATTCAGTTTTTCTTTATATTATCTACTAGTCGAGTTGAAACTATCGTAGATGTAAACGAAAGCGAATCAACTTGATTCGATAATTGTCACCCTATCAGAAGAGATTATATTTGTTAATATAATTATTCATGATGGGTAACCACCATATGTCTCCATCGATAATTATAGTCCACTTACTAGTAAAGGTCGGACCACCAAAAAACACGCTCATTGATCAGCCGACGGCGCAGAGAGTGATTTCAGTTATCTTCTGGGCCATTAATTTGTAAATCTGATAATTAAAAGTTTTCCAGATGATAATTAAATCATGTAATTCGGTGCATTATTTGTTATTTTTTATGTTGAAAGGGAAATGGATCGATTTGTGTTTGAGATCAGGCAATTATCATTTAATGACAATTAGCTGGAATGACCCCACCACGAATTATTGGGAATGTGAAATAAACAATTGACTAGGTACAAGTTTTATCGACA
The DNA here is from genome assembly GCA_963555705.1 of Ligustrum vulgare. Classification (NCBI taxonomy): domain Eukaryota; kingdom Viridiplantae; phylum Streptophyta; class Magnoliopsida; order Lamiales; family Oleaceae; genus Ligustrum; species Ligustrum vulgare. The sequence goes on along the minus strand of OY743184.1, from coordinate 34,299,879 downwards.
TACTGTAACAAAAGGGATTATTGGTACGATACATTGTTTATGATATGATTGGACATATTGAATAAAGAACAACTTGTTATGTATTTCATATCCGGAGCTTTGATAGTGCGCTTTTCTAATTACTCGATACTTAATTTTTTTTCGTCTTTAAGCTCGCCTCCCTATATCTAAATTTGATTCATAATTAATTGCAAAGAACTAGATGAAAACAACCCTTGTCGTATTTGGCGCGATATCAAATATGAGGCTTGCTCTAGTGCAAGGACACACACCATCAACGACGGATCCGGGAAGTTGATTCAACATGAGCGAATTTAATCTAGCATAAGTGGACACTACAAATTAAGGGGAAAAAAAATTTAACACCAAAATTACAAGATAAAATAAAAAAATTTGGCAGATTCAACACGAGCGGTCGAACGCCCTCGTTCTTAACTGAATCCGTCCCTGCACATTATGATGTCCTTCAAGCCACAAAAGTTGGCGTGCCCTTCAAGAGTACCATAGCATTTTTGTATCAAATATATTCTACGAATTTACTGTGAGTTGAAACTATAGATGTATTGAAAACACGGATATTAGTGGTGCATGATTATGAGTTCGTGTAGTAAGGTAATCGTTGAATTCCTGTGACGAATGCAATCATTGTTTTTATTTGCCCCTTTTTTATACTCATTATTCAAAATTTAATTTTTTTCAAAATTCATTTTCAATTATATATTTTATCTATAAAATAATTTACATATAAATCTTAAAAGATTTCATACTTTCTAAATGTACATTCTTCAAAAATATACTATTATAAATTATATTATTTAAAATAATGAGTATCAAATGAACTTGATATTATGGAATTTAGAATCACTGAAATTCTGATGCTACACGTATTGCAAAGCATGGGACAAAGAACAATTGGTTGCCTTGTCCATTCAATAATGGCTAGTTATGAAAAACATGTATTTGATAGAGTACTGTAATTAATTAGCGTTCAACACTAGTTTATCTGACGGTAGGGTTACTGTTATTAGGGATGAAAACGACTTGACATGATTTGAGTAATTTGTAATAATATTTCAAATCAAATTATTTAAAACGATTTGAAAATTTTTAAATCAAATCAAATTATTTCTTTTTTTAAACGAAATTATTTTTTGCAATTTGGTACTATTTGAAATAGCGATTTGCCAATGAATGAATTAATATATTCCAAAGCGAGCTCAAAGTCATATTTTGTCTACAAGTTCTTGTTGAAACTAACTTAATAATAATATTTAAATTCTAATTGAGTGTATTGGTGCGAATCAATTCATGTTACTAAACAAACTAGTCTATAAAGAAGCAAACATTTAAAATTTTCTTAAAGAAATCGTAGTTAATTCTTACATAAAAAATTTTATTGTAAAAAAATATCTTGTACAATGATTATGAAATGTAGGAGCAAGGATTCTTTCCAAATGATTTTGGATTTGAACAAATTAATCTTTGATTCCTTAATTCTTTAATTTTGATTCGTTGAGAATAAAAAGTGTGCTGCATTTTTTTTAAATTGTATGCGTCTTTAAGTTTTATTTTTTTAAATTTGGCGGGTTGATAGTTTGAAACCGTGATTTTGACAATTGAAACCTAAATCAAACCTTTTTTGCGGTTTCAAACCAAACCATTTCACATTTGAAATCGAACCAAACCAAATAATTTCATTTATTGCGATTTTGTTCGATTTTCGTGATTTGATGATTTATTTGTTCACCTCAAACTATTACATTGGTCAATGCTAAAAAGTAAATTATAATTTTATTTAACAATGTGAAAGTGATCTTTCCGGCACTAGACACATGCTAAGCACAAGTAAACTAAATTACATTATTCTATTTAATATTGAAGATCACAAAATCGATGATTATCAATGTAGAATGATATCAAATATACTTGAACATTTACCTAACTAGGTGTTGTCAACTTTTTTATTAAACTTCAATTGTCCATTTGAGCGTTCATTTTATACGACGTCTTCACATACGTAAGATCGGACATTTATGTAAGATTACTAAGAAGAATTTAAAAAGAAAAAGTTTATCCACCGTATTTAACACTTTGATTTTCTTTAATAAATAATACCACGTCCATTAATAAAACGGGAAAAATAAAAATATTCAAATTTTATATTCACCGAGTTTGTCCTTCTTAGGATAGGACAAGAAAACAACTATTTCATGAAATATAAAATCTTTAATTTCCATCAGCTGTAGAAGTGGAAGATGACGTACGTGGTTGCGAATATCATTACTAATTTACGACTTTTCTGCAGTTAGTTATAAAGTTGTATTATCATATGTCCCACTAATGCCTTCAATAATGATCATCATAGTAGTTGAGTTTTTGCCTTCAATAATGATATTACTGCTACTCGACATTGTCGACAACAATGTTAAAACTCGAAAACAATTTTTGAAACTTGGCTTATTTAAATTTTTTGATCGTTTGGACATGAAAATATTATACTAAGGAGGAGAAAAAATTTATTTGTTGTAGGGCGGATTAAGGAGCATCTCCTCCATGATGTGGCTGTTGAGGTGGGTTCTCTTCGAGGGTAGAGAGAAGTTCAAGGGTAGAGATAATCGTCCAAGTCTTATTATGAAAGAAAAACGCCATATTATTTACTTTAAATGAACAATTTTCAAGTCTTAACATAAAATTATAAGAGTCCGTTTGATATCGGAGAAATTAGAAGAAAAATGAATTTTTGAGATATGGTTGAACATGAGTTTCGGATGAAAGTTGTGTAAAAATTCCCGGACCAAACAAAGGCTAAATCATAGAAATTTGTCATCTCTTGAGTAGACTTTTTAAGTGCAATAATTACGCTTCATGGTAGATTATTACACCACATTTATAATTAGAGAAAAATTAGCATTAATAGTAGGGACGGACAAAAAAAGGGAATCGAGAGAATCAAACCAGAACTGAACAAAAAAAATTGAAATCGGTCTGTTCTTTAGGGAAAAAATGAGAATCGAAACCGAACCGAAATCGAACAATGGAGAACCGAAAATCGATCGGTTCCTATTTGAAAATCGAAAATCGAACCGAGAACCGAACATTCTTGATTTAAATTAAGTCAACATAACACTTTTGACACTTTCTGTATTACTTTACATGATAATTGTTGAATTGTTCATATCATGTTGCATCTTACATGAAATTTTGTACATCAATTTTAGAAGATTGGATGTATGGTCTCTCACTTGCATTGGTTTAGTACACCTTTTTGGTGCAATATTTACAAATTAAGGTAATAGCTATTGTGTTGATATATACTGAACTAATTTCAGGAATGATGTGCGGTTTGACATGTACCTGACTTTTGTAGAGGTACATTAATGAATTGTGGTTTACCATTGAAGTCTAATATATGAGTTCATTAGAAAATCATTTTATCTTCGAAGTGTAACTAGGTTGAAACGAGCTAAATTGTTTTATGTTATAATAAATGTGTCTATATGTCATCATTATCATTTAATATTTTAGTTTGGATGATCCGGACATTCCAGCATAAATAGCACATAAAACAGTAGAAGATGAAGATCCTACTTTTCTAGCTACCTATGGAGATATATAGAATATTATAACTGTCCTTAGTGTCTTTAGAACTTGAATATATTCATTTTGAATATTTTACCACATAGATGGTTTTGTTTGGGAAATTAACTTAACACTTATTTTTTTCGCATATTTTCACGTTTGCTCAATGTTGAATTTTTTAACAAAAAACTGAAAAAAGAATCGAAATCGAATCAGAACCAAAATCATTCGGTTCTTGAGTTTTGAGAACCGAAATTGAAACCAAACCAAAATTTTCTGTTCGATTCCGGTTCCTTTAGTAATCGAATCGAAAATCAAAACGTCTAGCCCTAATTAATAGAACGAGAGTCATTCTTTTAAGAGCATCTTTAATGTAAGGGTCGGTCAAGATGATGATCAATGCAAACTTGAAAGAGAGAGAAAATGAAGGAGGAGAGAGATGAAAGAAAGTCTATGGAGAGAAAGGAAATTGATGAAAGAAAAAGACACAAAAAATAAAATAAACTAAACCAAAGGTCATGACTCAGGTTTATCTGCAGACCTTCCAGGAGACCTCATTGAGCATTTTAAAATATTTTAATAATTTCTTGCTTGCCACATGGACAATGGCAATGGACAGACCCTTGCCGTTAAAGATGCCCTAATGACTGTAAAGACGAGAGTTAAGGAGACGTACTTTACAAACTTGAGAGTTCATATTCTCAAACTAAATTATTCGATATAATTAATTTTTTCCTGAAATAGTACTTATGTACCTCTATATGCCGGTACATGCCAAACGTTACGATAATATATCTACTATATATTAAAAGTGAGGATTAGGGAGAAACTTTTGATTTTCTATTTTATACTATATATTAAAAGTGAGGATTAGGGAGAAACTTTTGATTTCCTATTTTATCCATATATATTTAATTATATGTCGAATATACCCTTACCCCTTAATTAATAACATTAAATATTAATTTATTATTTATGATATTATAATATAATTTCATAATATTTATTTAGTATTTAGTTTATTTATTATCTAACAATTGATTGTATTACAATCTAATAATTTATAATTTTGTAATATAATTTCATATTATTACATTTTTTCATTTATTTAGTATTAAGCCCTTGTTTGGTTTATATTAAAATTTTCTCTTTTTTTACAGTACTCAATCTCAACCATCTATTAAAAGTCAACTCTACAATATTTGACTTTTCAACCAAATCTCAACTATTTATTCTCCTAAAAATCGCTTTAAAAAAAACTATTTTTAAATAATACCAAACACACTCTAAGAAAAAAAAAATTACTTCATCATTTATAAAATATTATTACTACTATAATGTCTTAAACTTAAAATATATTATCGATTTGAGATGAGTGAAAAACTCGTAATTTCTTATTTTACACGTATATATTTAGCTATATACCTAATATACTCTAACCTTCTTATTTAATAAAATTAAATATTAATTTATTGTCTAACAATTACAATGTTATAATATAACTTCATATCAGTATACTTTCTCATTTATTTACTATAAATTAATTTATTATCTAACAATTTACAATTTTATATTATCACTATTGATGTCAAAAATTGTCGCTGACACGTGGAAACTTTCTTATCGACCTATAGATAATAAAATAAAAGAAAAACTATTATTGCTTGGAAGTATTGTGACAACATTTTCGCTTCCAATTTGTCACATTTTACAATGATATAAACTCTTTCCATTTATAGAGAAATTTTGATGGTTTACTGTAGCTAAATGAATAAAATAAGAGATATACACAATAATACATACAAATGACGTTGATAACTTATTGTCTAAGCAAAAATATGTAATTGTGGGTCCATTATCACAAAATAAAAATTCTTTGAAACTGCATATTGTAGGCGCCGTGTTGCAGGCAATTTCTCTAAGTTGTGTAGCTTAGGTAAACCACTTGCGTTGAGCTAGTTTAATTCATGCTCTCAATAAACCTCCTTGCTGTCCAAGGTGTACCGAGGTCGATATTTTACCGACCTCAGGGATTTCCTCTCATATGGCACCATGTGTAGGTCGCAAGTCGAACTACAGAGCAACATTAATGAAGTTCGTTGTTCGAAATGAGGAATCCAAGGTGGGCCAAGCCCAATTTAGTTGAGGCCTTATTTGATGGGCTGAACTCACATATTCCAGACTAGACCTTGATGAAGTTTCATATATCAACAATCACCATTATCATTATAATAATATTTTTATACCATTTTTTCATTTATTTACCATTAAGATTAAGAAAAGAAGAAAAATTACTTCGTCATTTAATAAATATTATCATGATTGCAAAAAATTAAAATTAAAATCAAAATATTACATTCAGAATTTCTAAAATTGGATTGTTCTATTCAAATTCCACAGTTTAAAATGTATATATTTTGAATGTAATAACTGCGTGGCCTTCAATTCAAAATGTCATTAAATCGTGACTTATTTTCATAGGTCACATGAAAAAATTACAAATTTTAATTCACATTTACATACAACACAATTACATTACGTTAATGTATATTAATTTCTGAATTAATGTGTTTATGACATTTTACCTGTACTATTTCATTGATTTTCATATTCAATAATTACACGACAATTAGAATGAATGCCTAAAACTCTTACCAATACTATCATTATTAATTAATAACATTAATAATTAATTTTTTGTCTAATAATATATAAGTTATATAATTTCATATTATTGCATGTAACTTCTTCTGATTTTATGATACAACATGAAATCATTTCAACAAAAAATGAGTACGTTGACTATCTCAATGACAAACTAATTAAATTATTTCTTTAAAAAAATGAATATTTTAATGATACAAATCAATTTATCAAGATGAGATCATAACTATACCATATAAGTTAAAATTTAATTTATTTTCATTAAATATTATTAGTTATTATATTAATCTACAATACATTTAGATATTTTTATCTTTTGTTAATAACACTCTAAATTTTTTATTAAAACATTAATTAATTCATAAGAAAAAAATTAATTATATTATAATTAAGAATATAAATAAAAAATCTTAAAACTAAAATTTTAGTTTAAACTCACATTTTTTATTAAAAAAATGATCTTAAATTAATCTGATTTATCATATATATATATATATATATATATATATATATATATATATATATATATATATATATATATATATATATATATATTCGACTTGTCCAATATTTTATGATGTCAAATTATTTCTTGATATATGACACCTTATTTTTTATTTTAATATATATATATCGACTCCTCGGTGAAAGTTTTTAAAAATTGCAAATAACTTAGTATTCATTTGTCTTTTAACAATATTAATTATGTCAACTACTTTCGAAAACGGTAGTAATTCTTCAAAAAAATCACGCGTGTCATTCATCATTTACAAAAAAATGTGCAAAGCACGTGCTTACTACTAGTACTTCTAAAAGGGAGAGATTACTGATTCAATTTTAATCTAGCATTTCATATAAATCAAGTATCATGAAGTCTCGGAACATAAATAACTAAAAATTGAAAAAATAAAGGAGCTACAAATTTCAACATCTTAATATATATATATATATATATATATATATATATATATATATATATATATATACTCGTAACGCTGTTGGATTGCAAATCAATAAAGTGGATGAAAATTTAACCAAAATTTTAAAAAACCCACATCTTCTATCCCTTTTTCTCGACAAAAATATTAAATGAACAACACTTGTATGTGTGGGCCCCACCCCATGTGAAAGTGTTGTTCACTTTGTTATTTCAAAGTGTTGGTCATATAACATAATTATTTTCTTGAAGTCATTATAACATTTTCAAGATAAAGATCTTCCACGAGGTTCATACGAATTTTATCATTGAATCCAGATGAGCTGTTTTGACATAGTTGTTTTACCATTAAAATTTTGACACACCAAAATTCTAGTGAAATAAAAACATATATTTTTTTTAACGTAGTTAATCTGTGTCCACTAAAATTTTGAACCTTCAAAATTATTGAAAACATTTCCAAGAGACTCTTTACATACAAAATATGGAGAGCAATTTTAACCTTTTATGCTAGAATTGTGATGAAGCTTTACTTTTCAGATTTCATGTTTTGATTTATGTTTAATTAATGCAATTTATGAGTTTGACCAATTATTTTCGAGTTTTCTATTTCTGCAATTTTCTAGCTAATTATTGTATGAATATTATGATGATTTCTTAAGTTCGAAATATTAGGAATTTATTAGACACATTTTAATTTCCATAAAGTTCGATAGGGGATGAAAATATACCCTTATGCTTTATGTTATCTTCCATAGTGTTCATAAAACATTAATACTTTTCTATATGTTCGTTTTCGTCTTAGAAATATAGTCGAATCACATATAGAAATATGATTTAATCCACTGTTAGAAAGAGAATTTTGAACTAAATAGGAACATTGATATTCAAAATCTCTTAAATTGTAGTTAAACGTTTCAATCATTGTATGAATGAAGGAAGTACAGTGTATTCTCAAATCTAGCATATTTTTTCTCATTATTTTTTATTCAACATTGTTTATTTTCATTCATTAGTGAATTCAAATTCAAACCAAATTGATTTTCTAGTTCTGGTTAAGGAGTTTAATTTAAAATAATAAATTGCATCAATCCTCATGGGTATGAAACTTGGACTCATTGTCCACTATATTACTTGTGCAATCAGTACACTTGCGGTTAGTAATAAGTTTTTTACGCCTTTATCGAGGGTTGTAATTTAGATTTATTTTTATATTACTGTCACTAATTCGAACTTTTTACCACATTATTTTTTTTAGTTCGTTCATTAGTTCTTTTTGTTTTTCACAGACTTTTGTATTCAACGTTCGAGACAAGGTGATCTTGCGGAAGCTGATCCTGAAATCGAATGCACGTTACATCGTAGGCCAAGAAAAGCAAAAGAAGCAGAAAAACTAAAATACTAAAAACAACAAGTCAGGGTAGATAATAATTACGTCATACAAGGAGACGATGAAGGAAATATGCTTGTAGGTGATTTTATGACTCTACAAATTATTCAAAACCAGTCAAGCATTATGTACCCACCTTTTGGTCCGGAAAATTTTCAGTTGAAGACCAATGTCATCATCTTATTTTAGAATGGACATCAATTTTATGGCAGACTCGATGAAAATCCAATGCACATGTCTCTAGATTCTTAAACACGTGTCAACAATTCAAATATCAGGGTGTCTATGACGATGCTATCAGACTCCGATTATTTCTCTATACTTTGCAAGATAGAGCGCTGGATTGGTTGGATTCCCGTCCAGTTGCAAGCATCACAACCTGGAACGATCTGGAAAAAAAAATATTCTACACAAAATTCTTCCCACCTCTCAAGATTTCGAAGCTCAAGCATGATAAATCGGTCTTTCACCTACATGATGCAGAATCATTTGATGAGTCATGGAATAGATTCAAAAATATGCTTAGGAAGTGTCCTCTTCATGAGATCACGAAGAGTGTTCAGGTGTAGTACTTTTACGCAGGCCTAGTTCCTCAGTTAAAAAGTCTGGTGCATTCATCATCTAACGGTTCATTATCCACCAAAACTCTAGAAGAGGCATTAGAGCTGTTTGAATGGATAGCCAATACAAATACTATGTGGGCAGCTGATAGATCAGTTCAAAGGAAGCCAGCTGGGGTCTATGAGGTAGACATTATTACATCATTATCTGCAAAAATAGACTCATGGTGAACAATGTGGAGAACATTGCACAATTTGGCTAATCAACAAAGAATGCAAGGATGAGCTGTGAAGAATGTGGACCAAACCATCTGACTGCAGAATGTCTCGTTTCGGCATGCCCAGCTGAGCAGGTTGATTTCATTCAAGGGGACAACATCAAGACAATAATCCATATTTTAATACATATAATCCGAGTTAGCGAAATCACTCCAACTTCTCGTGGAGTGACAATCAAAATAGTACAAGAAAACATGTTCCTCATATCAAAATGAAGAGAAGAAGCTTGTACTTGAAGAAATGTTTGTTAAGCTCATGGGAAAGATTGAGCAGTTTATGGGTAAAACGGAGTAATTCATAAGTAAAACTGATCAGTTTATGAGAAGGTCAGAAACCACTCTGCAAAATCATCAAGTCTCGATCAGGAATTTGGAAACATAAGTGGGTCAGATAGTTCAAGACTTGACAAACAGAGCACAGGGAGAATTACCTAACAATGCTGAAATTAATTTAAAGGAGCAGGTGTTAGCTATCAAAACTCTAGAGAAAGAGGTGCATTTTGTTCCCCGAAGAAGTACTTTTACTCCATGTGAGAGAGTGTATGAACTTCCTACTCCTTTTCCCCAAATAGAAGGGTAAAAGAAATCACAACACGTAGTGGTGTTCAACTACCTGAAATACATGTGAAGGGATCGACTGCAGTTTAGGAAGAAGATGTTGAAAATGAGGAAGAATAGTTTAAAGCACATGAAATAAACGAAGGATGGGATAAAGTGAAATTGACAATACCTTACATTATTGGTGATTTAAATTTAATGAAATTTTATGTGATCTTGGTGCAAGTATAAATTTAATGCCCTTATCTGTCTACATGACGCTTGGATTGGGGGATCCCAAACATACCTCTCTCATATTGTAGCTAGCCGATCGCTCAATTCGACATCCATATTGATATGATCCAAGATAGGAGACCAAAAGAGAAATCAAGTTATCATCGAGGCAACAATAATCTACATGGGAAAATGAGTAAGTTTTGTGTTGGGCTCACGAATCAAAATCACTTCAAGGAGTCGGGAGGAAGCTACCCAGAAAGCCATGCGATCTCGTGGCGTAAATTGGCCCGCGATTGCGCTAGGCCATCAAAATTCCACCAGAAAGTTTAAAAGCTAACCACGCGGTCGAAATTGACAACCCTTGTGGCGTTTGACAACTTTGGTTCATCATTCCGCATCATCGATTCATTTGCGTCATGATTGTTGGGTCATGGTCTTATCGTCAAATTCTATCTTTTATTCATTGTCTTTATTTCTTGTTTCTTGTGTTATAATAAATTTAGATTTTTCCTATTGTTTTCTTATTTATTCCACGTTTTTTGTCGCGTTTCTCAAGTGGGTTCACGTCACATACGGAGTCATCGAGGATATCTGGTAAAAGTAGATAAATTCTTATTCCCTGCAAGGGTTGGGCATGAGTTGGGTTGGAGCCCAACCCCAACCCAAGCCGATGACTTCGGTTTGGAAAAAATTCAACCCAATCAAATCGATTGTGGATTAATAAACCAAACCAACGTTGATCGGTTTGGGTTACGGTCTGGGCCTCCATTTTGGCCTTATATTAATTCCAAAGACTTATTAATTCATTTAAACTACATGCCATTAAATTGACATTGGAATTAACTATAAAGGTACATTAATTAGGGGTATATGAGGAAATGAAAAATTAAATACATGCTCATTATAGTAAGTGGCATATCTTTGTGAGGCGGACGAAAATAGTACACAAGCCTATCTTTGTAGGACGGAGGTAGTATTTGTTAGTTTTTTCTGAACATAGATTAAAACTCAAAACAAATTTGAAACTTAAATTGAAAAAATTAAAAGTTGATAAAATTTTAACTTTTAATGTTTTTTTATTTTTTAAATAGTGATGGGTCGGTTTGGTTTGGTTTGGTTTGGGTTAGTTCGGTTCCTTTGCTTGAACCCAAACTCAAACCAAATCGAGCTAAAATTAAATTTTTCCAACCCGCAAACCAACCTAATTGCTTGAGAATTCGATCCAAACCAATCGGTTTGGATTGGGTCCATAAGGTTCGTCGGTTTGGTTTGATTTTTGTCCAGCCCTATTCCTAGCTGACTTAATGATACTGGACATGGAGGAAGTTCGTGTATGTAGAGGTGGCTTGAGGGTCTGTAATTCTTGGTTTTGCACTTTTGATTGAAGAAGTTTGTTCAACGGGTATAAGTCAGCATGAGCATAAAAACAGAAAAATGCTAACAGTCTTATTCTACTCTTCAAATGCTTTTTTGACTCGAACAAGTAAGCTTTAAGGGTCTTTTAAACCTGGTACCCTAAACTCAACTGAGTTGGGAGCTATAAGCCCAAAGCTCATTACAGGGGTCAATTAGAAAGTAATTACAGATAGTGGACTTATACATAAGACGCTAAAACATCTTTAACATTTCTTTTTATGCATTTATAACTCGAGTAATTAAGTTTGAGGGGTTCTTTGAACCTGATGCCCTAAAGTAGTCTAACTTGGGAGTCACCAACATAAAGCTCGCTACAGGGGTCATATAAAAAGTAAGTATGAAATGTTCTGTACAAAGATGGTAAAAGACAAGAACAAATAAAAGAAAAATTCATCCATATAAAAATAAAGAGCATGGGATTATAAAAATCGCAATCATCTACAAGTTGGTCCTAATGGTTTAATTGCACGGTGGGTCCTTCATCTTCAGATTATTTCAATTGAGTATCTGATCTTTTGGTTTCTTCCAATTAGCTCATTTTCAATTTCATTTTACTTCATGCATTTCTCATGTATATCTTTTAGCTCATTTATCACCCATTTGTTCCTTATTTTCTTCAATTGCATCATTTTTTCGACTTTGAAATTATTTCTGAAATATAAACAAATAATAACAATTAAATAAATAGTTTTTATTCCAAACAGCAACAATATACCTTATTCTTACCATAAAATAAGTGTATAAAATACACTTATTAAACACTCCCAAACTGGAATTATTGTTTGTCCGCGAAAAAAGTAGAACTAAGCTGTAAAACAAAAATTTCAAATAACAAATATTTTTTCTTTGTCAACTTGTTTACCAAATACCTCAGGTTCAGATAAAAAGCATACTTTAGGGAAGAAAGCTGAACAACATAAAAAATATATTTCTACTTATCTAATGTTCGACTTTTCATGTATATGTGTGTGAATAGCTAAAAATCAAACGCATAATCATGTAAAAAGATACTTGACATAGTGTGACGTAGAATGCACAAATTTGAATCCCTTGTGGTCAAACTTTATGCTTTTCTCTCCAATCCCAAAGTTTCTCTATTTATGTGGTTTCTAAATATCAGTACATTGTATTTTCTTCACACAAATCAGTTAGAATTAGACAAGTTTGCATAAAAGATCGACGATAATCAATTTCCAATTTCACACTCTCGGTCTCTAAAGTTCTAGTCTCCAAGCTTATGCCAAGCACTTTCTTTTTCTTTCTTTTTTTTCTCATCTTTTGTGCAATACTTTTCTTATTTGCTTTCTAACTAACCCGTGTAATGAGATTTAGGTCGATAACTCCCAAGTCAAATTATTTTAGGGCACTAGGTTCTAAGAACACTTAAAGACTTAATTACTCAAGTCACCAAGACTATAGAGAATAGTAAAAGATGGTTTTGTGTCTTATATGTAAGTCATCTCTCCATTAAACTTTATAATTGACCCATGTAATCAGGTTTGTGCTGATAATTCTCAACTCAGATAAATTTAGTGTACCAGATTTCAACACCCTTAAAAGTTTAATTGCTCAAGTTTACAAGTCTACGAAGAGAAGAATAAGACTATTTTATACGAAACTATTGTTGGTTTATACTTGTTGACTAAAACCTCTTCACCCTAAGGCATTTTTCAAGAACTTCAAACCCTCAAACGTTTATGCATCTCTATTCTAATCTTACCACCCACAAACTGCTCTAAAGCAAGTTTGGTTTCTATATAAAGGTTAAGATTTCTATAGATCTAAGGTTAGGGATTACAAGTCAATCCTAGGATAGCATAAAGAAAGCCCCACATATGCAAAGTAAATTCATATACAAGTAATAATTCGACAATGGCTATGTGCTCAGCTTCATAAAATCTAATATGGATAAATAGATAATGAAAAATCAAGTTCAAATGTTGTCTATTATTCTAACTAAAACACAAATTCAATTGGAACAATATCATAGACAACAAACAACTTAACAAAATTTTAAAAAAATTTCCATATTTTTGAATTTTTTTTATTATACCCCAAAAATCGAATGATTGCGTATGTAAGAGCAAATGAATGAGATTCACAACCCCAAACTAGAAGAATACATTTCCCTCAATGTATGTCAAAATATAGAAATGAACACCATATATATATATGGTTTCAAGTACTTCTTGAGTTTAGCAAGGTGATCTCATCACTTGAAGCTTTTCCTTTTCTACTTGATGTCACCTGGATGATCCAATCCTTTTTCAATGCTTTCTTGTTTGGGTTGTAGTATTTTTAATGTGGTGTATTCCTCGCATATGATAGATAATCAAGACTAGTTAAAAAAAAAAAAGACGCATAGAAAGTGTAATATAACAATAAAACAACCCCCAAACTAGGATATAGCAAAATATTGAATTTTAAAGTATGGTTGACCACTGATTTTCATCTCGTGACATCGCCTCCAAAATTGAGATTTTCCTGAGACATGTCTGGGTATATGAAAGTATATGAACTGGTCTACAACATATTAAATATTCAAAGCAATCTGAGTTCGTTTGGGATGGGAAAAGAAATGGTAAAGTAGGTGACATGAGGCAGATTTCTGGTGCAGTGGTGTTGTGGTGCCTGCAGTGAGGTGTAATGATGTAGAATGATACCAACTTCGATTTTCATGCTTTAAACGGGTATAAGACATGAATGAATGATGGACATATGATGTATGCTATGAGTATAAGAGAATCATTTAATAAAATTTGTAAAAACTTGAAGAACATTGACACATTTAATCGAACACTTTGTGTACATTGGAAAGACTCAAGAGAAATAAAAGCATTGGGGACTTGAATCAATCCAATAAAATTATCACCTATAGACACAATCAATTTATCCCAACATCTATCCTAGATTCAATATCAATCTATCCACAAACTGAAAATCTCAAGCATATGGGAAAACTAAAGAATTCTAGTATTATTTCTCAAAGTTTGGAAATTTCATGCTTTGATCCAATTTAGCTATGATGAAGACCACGAATTCAACTCAATACAATGCAAGAATATTGAAATTTGGATAAATGTTGAAGTCGAGGTGATTTGGGGAGAATATGGGGGACTTGTATTATGTGTTTAATAGTAACAAAATTTGAACTCCATACTTATATTTGCTGATCTACCCAGAAACGTGTCGTGCAACTGTGTGGTTAAAAACTGCGCGATCGCTTGGTTATTTCCTGTAGCGACTGTTTATTTTCCATGTATCTATGCGATCATGCAGTAGATGTAGAGCGTGGTCGCGAAGGTTTTCAAGCAGAAGTCCAAAATTTTCTATTTTGATTTTTAAAATCCGTTTTCGACCCTAATGTCTCGTTATGCGTGCATCTAACCTCCAAACAATATTTTCATGTCCTAAACTGCGGTTCTGCTCTACTGAGCGTGGCACTCAATTGTTATAAAGAGCACAGATGTCACCTTGCCAAATTGAAGCCAAAATCAGCCAAAATTAACAGCATAAATATCATCTCACCCCCCCCCAAATATCCACCCCTACCCCTATTAACACTTTTTTTCCTCTGGTTCTTCCTTCCTAAATATTTTAAAATCGATATAAAAATAAATTTTCATTGATTTCATTTCATTTTATAAGATTTAACGAGAGCTTCAATATGAGTTTAATATCAATATATAATTTTTTTAATTTTAAAAATAAATATTTATCATATAAATTATCAATTTAGTTTAAGCAAAATAATCATGAGAAATTTTGCGTAATTTCTTAGCTCAATTATATTTGTAGATGCAAATTTCAAAATCAATTTCATACGGTTCAATTTAATCATAAATTATCACAGAAAAATTATTCAAAAAGTATGTGGTTGATAAGTGGTTTGGCAAAACATGCATGATTAAAAAGTTGTTTGAAAAATATGTTGTTCATAAATTTATTTATAAACAGTTTACCAAACATGGGCTATTTTTTGTGATAATTTATACTTAAATTGAACCGATTAAGCATATATTTGATGATAACTTATTTATAAACATATTTATAAATAACACATTTTCTCAAACAACTTGTTAACACTTTTTCCTCTTCTTCTTCCTTCTTCAATATTTTAAATCGATATGAAAAATAAGTTTTCGTTGAATTCATATTATAAAATAAGAGCTTCAATATGAGTATAATATCAATATATAAATTTTGTTATCTTAAAAATAAATATTTCATACTTTTGGGATAATTTTTATGATAATTTATGATTAAATTGAACTGCGTGAAATTGATTTTTAAAATTGCGTTTACAAATTCAAGTGAGCTAAGAAATTACAAGAAATATTTAGTGATTATTTTTTCTTAAACTGAACTAATAATTTATATGATAATATTTATTTTTAAAATAACAAAAATTTATATATTGATATTATACTCATAATATTGAAGCTCTCGTTATATCTTGTAATATGAAATCAACGAAAATTTTATTTTTTATATCGATTTTAAAATATCTGAAAAGGAATAAAAAGAGGAAAAGGTTTTAATAGGGGTAGGGGTGGGTATTTTGGGGATGGGTAGAGGTTAGATGATTTTTATGCATGGGAATTGATTAATGGCTGACTTGGTATCAATTTGGCAATGTGGCAACTGCACTCTTTATAACAATCGAGCGCCTCGCTCAGTAGAGCACAAACGCCTAAACTAGAGTGTTATGCTTCTAATCGTGATGATGTGCTACAAAATAAACAATGCAACTAGTACTAAACATTTAAACAGTAGTGCATGAAAATAACTAATGCAACTAACATGTCAAAGTATGAAACTTAAACATGCTTGCACTCCTAAAATGAGATGTAAAGCAATAATAAAATTGTAAATAAAACATAATAATTAGAAGGGTTTGAGAATCGGATTACTTTCCAATAAGCGCTTAATTTATAGTCTAGATCTAGACTTTTTGGCAACATTTCTCAATGTGGTATGAAACAAGATGTTGAGGCATTGTCCTTTACATTGACATTATGTTCAAAACTTTCCTGATGGCCATGTTGTGATCCAAACTCAATTTTGGAGCAGTTTTCAAGAAATGAATAATGATTTTCCATTTGAGTCATATTGAAGGCTAGCTGCTCATCATCTACCCTAAATTTTACCTCTCTGTTCTCCATATCAATTAATGCCCTTCCCGTTGCAAGGAAAGGTCTGCCTAAAACCTAGGGAATTGTGCTATTTTAAAATCATTCATAAGTTCATGTTCCGTAAATATACCCCCACCAATATCAAACACACTCCTATACAAGTAATAATTCAACAAAGGCTATGTGTGCAATAATATGAAAATCTATCATGGATAATTATTCAATAAAATAAAGTTTTCATGTTGTCCATTATTCAAACTAAAGCACAAGAATGATCCAAACTATATCCTAGGCAATAAATAAAGCAACAAAATTCAAAATTTTCATTTTTTTTTATATGTAATAGAAATATATCCCAACTACTCAAATAAATGCAAAAGAATGAAACAACAATTGAATGAATGCAAACGAATGAGATGTCAACCCTCAAACTAGAAGTATACATTGCCTCAATGTATTTCAAAGAGATATAATTGTAAGGATTTTAATCGATCGTGTGGGCTTATATGTGAATTATTGTGTATTGAATAAAAAGCTATCAAATTTGGTTAAGTCCGTTTAAAATGATCTAATAAGGATTTGGTAAATTGGGCTTTAATGCATCTAATTAATGTATGGGCTTTTATGTGTAGATACCAGGCCATTACCTAATTCATGATGGGCCGGATTAGGTTAACTGGAAATTCAGTATATAAAGTCGGTTATGGTCCCTGAATCGTACGTACTGTTCATCTTTTCTGACATCCCATCATCAGAGAGAAAATAAGGACTACGTATCGATTTAGAAGATCCAACTGCCGAATCGTTTATCGTGAATCGCGTTTGATTAAGGTACACTTCCGCTTAAGTTATTTAATTCTTGATAATTCAGCATGATGATTTATTTTGGATCATAGATAAATAATTATTTGTGATAAATTTCCTAACAAGTGGTATCAGAGCCAACATCGTGTTGAATTATCATATCAATTTCGAAAGCATATATGTAAAATTTAATTCTCTGCCTATGTATATCAAATTAAGAGTCATATACATACACTTAAGGATTGAAAGTTTTGAAAAATATGGATTTATAAATTCAGATTTGGAGTTTCTGTGTGTATGTATATGCGTAAGTTTGTTTTGAAATTATAATATATGGAATTTGTATGTATGCACCTTTCGAAATAAGGTATGGATTTCTATTGAAGTTTGGGACTCTGTATTGCGGTTGAAAATCTGGGTTTTCAACTTGTGTGATTTGGGATTTGAACTTTTTTTTTGGAAATTGGATTCGGATTTTTGGATGAAATCGGCGCTCGGTGCGATGATGGGAGATAGCACTGCGTTGCAATGGTGGTCGAAATCGAGTTATGGCCGGTTATTTGTGGTTGAATCTGTGGATGTATATTGGGGTTGGTTTTGGTTGATTAAGGAGCCGCTGCCACGGCCAGCGACAGGCGTTGCGAGCGGCGAATTTAGCAGCGTCGCAGGCCGTGGCTTACAGTGTCGCGCGCAGCGACACTGTGGTTTAGGCTGCAGCGCCGGCGATGGTGGCTAGCGCCGCGTTTGGGGGCGGCGTGGGGGCGGCGTAGGCGCGGCGGATAGGGTTCAAACCCAGCTGCTGTAATCGATTTTAAGGCAGGGGCTTGTCTTGGAAATTAGAAGTATGGAAGGGCCTCTTTTGCAATTTTTTATAATTATGTTTAATTGCTCCTCTACTTTGTTATAGATTAAATGTTTAATCCTGATGTTATAAGATTATTTAAATTGACCCTTAAAGTTATGAATTTTATGAAATCAGCCTCGAATTTATAAAATTATTTAAGTTGAGCCTTTTAAAGTTCTAAATTGTATAATTCAGCCCCTGAAGTTTGAAAATTTTCTAATTCAGTCCCTAATGTTTGAGAATTTTCAAAACTGGTCCTTAAAGCTTGAAAATTCTCTAATTTGGTCCCTTAAAGTTTGAAAATTTTCATGTTAAGTCCCTACAGTTTGAAAATTTTCTAATTCAGTCTCTAAAGTTTGAAAATTTTCTAATACAGCACCTAAAGTTCTGAAATTCTTTAATTTGGTCCCTAAAGTTTGAAAATCTTCTAATTCAGTCACTAAAGTTTGGAAATTTTCAAAATTGGTCCTTAAAGTTTGATTTTTTTTTAAATTAAGTCCCTAAAGTTTGGGAATTTGCTAAATTGGCTCCTAAAGTTTGAAAATTTTCAAAATCAACCTTTAAAGATTGAGATTTTCCTATTTTAGTCCTCTAAAGTTTGTTTTTCTTTCAAATTGGGACCTAAAGTTTGGCATTTCTCTAAATTGGCCTATAAAGTTTTGGGAAAATTGTAATTTAAGTCCTTCAAACTTAATTTTTTTAACAATTGGCCACCAAAAGTTTAAGAATATTGCAATTAGATTCTCGCAACTTAAGGATTGCTTTATTCTAAAGTTTTGAATTCTATAATTCAAATCCTAAAGTCAAATATAGATGCAAATCAATGGATTTCAGTTTCAAATCTTTGTACATCGGAATCTTTTGAGAGATTTAATATTCAAAAGTAAGTTAGTTGAAGCAACATGTTGCCAAAGCAACCTCTCTTGTGGATATTAATTAACTTTGAATATTAGAAGATATTTGTGTGTGTTATTCATTGCGGATATTGATCGGCCCAAAGGAAGGTCAATATTTGGCTCGAATTTCACATGCACCTGTTGTGATAAACACGTGGCAATTATTTGGTTTAACGTGTGACCAATAAATTGGTCCAAAGAAAGGTTTATTGGTTAACATGTCTTATTGCCAGTGTTTGATCACTACACTAAGGGAAAATTAGGTGTTTGTGTGTTATTTCATGCGAATATTGATTGGCCCAAAGGAAGGTCAATATTTGGCCCGAATTTCACATGAACTTGTGGTGATAAATACGTGACGGTTATTTGGTTTTACGTGTGATCAATAAATCGGTCCAAAGAAAGGTTTGTTGGTTGACATGTCTTACTGTCAGTGTTTGATTACTACACCAAGAGTACCACTTACAAGTCAATATTTCTGTCCAAAGACTAAATATTGATGTTGTGCTAGGTATCTTGTGATGGGCCCTACCATTATTTGAAAATATGATTTGCATAATAAGGTACTTATGTGAGCTATTTTATTTAAGTGTTCTCTATTCAGTTTCAAATTCTGTTAGTAGTATATCTACAAGCTCAAATTTAATCCCTGTATTTATGGAATAAACTTCAAGGATCAAAACAAGAACATTAACTTTTCGTTGGCTGCATGGATCTAGACAGTGTGCTAAGGATTGAGCAACCTGCTCCTCTTACGGATGAAAGTTCATCTAATCAAATGAGGAACTTTGAGAAGTGAGATTGCTTAAAATTACGTGAGTCTCATGATCATTGAGTGCGGCATTCTGGAAGCCTTTAGTGGCATAGTATCTGAGGAGGTAAATGATGCCAATGAATTCCTTGCCGAAATTAAGAAACGTTTTGCGAAAAACGGTAAGGCTGAAACAAGCACGCTTATGCAAAGCTTGATTTCAATAAAGTATAAAGGCAATATGAAAATAAGGGAGTATATCATGTAGATGTCTCACACTGCTTCAAAACTTAAGGAACTAAAACTCGACTTGTCTAATGACTTGCTCGTGCACTTGGTATTGATATCGCTTCCTGCACAATATAGTTAATTTAAGGTTAGTTATAACTGTTAAAGTAGAAATGGACTCTCAATGAGCTCATTTCATAGTGTGCAAGCTTCTTGCACAATTCAGTCAATTTAAGATCAGTTGTAACTATCAAAGGAAGAAATGAACTCTAAATGAGCTCATTCTATTTAGTGTGCAAGAGGAAGAAAAGTTGAAGCAGAACAGAACTGAAAGTTTTTTTTACTTGGCAAACACCTCTAAAGATAAGGGCAAGAAAACAAATAAAGAAAATAAAGTCGTTTAAGGGGCTATAAATTTTATTATCCCACACTTAAGTCAATTTTGAAACGGGAAATGCAACATTTTTGAGGATGTTAAGTTTGGGGGGAGAAATAAGGTTAGAGATATTATCTTTAAGGAAGAAGTAGAGGAAGGATCGGTTTTGATTCCTACTATTGCTTTTGATAATGTGCAAGTTTCTATACATGTCATTGATCAAGAAGCATATTCGCAACCTCAATTAGACAATGTTGAAGAACCCCCCATCCTAAATAAGGTAAATTTCAGAAGTACAAACTCAACAACCTCAATAACTAAAGCCATTAAGGAAATCCACGAGAGAAAGGGAAAAATGCTATTCCGGATAATTAAATAGTATTTCTCCAAGAACATAAGGAAAATAATGGAATGATGGAAGATTGTTAATCAATTTCCATCAGGTCATGCAGGGTTCTATCTCTCAAAAGTGGATTGATGTCATAAATAAGGAGTATAAGCATATGCAAGACAATAAAGTTTGAGATCTTGTCCCATTACCATACGGTACGAAGCCCATTGGTCTTAAATGGATTTTTAAACCAAGAAGGATTCGAAAGGTAATGTGGAAAGATATGAGGTTTCGTCTTGTATCTAAGGGCTTTACACAGAATAATGGCATTGATTATAAAGAGATTTTCTCTTTGGTTTCTACAAAAGACTCTTTCAGGAAAGTTAGGTTGTTGCACATTTTGACCTCGAGTTACATCAAATGGATGTTAAGATGACGTTTCTCAATGGAGACATTGATGAGAGGGTTTGCAAATTAAAGAAATCCATTTATGTACTCAAGCCAGCTTCCCGTTAAGGGTAATACAAATTTCATCAAGTAATTATCTCATTTGGTCTTGAGATTAATGTTGTTGATGGTTGTTTGTATTACAAGTTCAGTGGGAGTAAGTATATTGTCCTGGTTTTATATGTTGATTATTGCTTGTCACTAATGATATAGGCACGTCGCATAAAATTATGAGATTTTTGTCAAGGAATTTTGAGATTAAAAATCTTGGTGACGTCTTTTTTGTATTAGGAATTCAGATACACCGGGATTATTTTCGGGGTATTCTTGGATTGTCACAAAAGGGCTATATCGATAAAGTACTTAAGAGGTTTGGCATGCAAGACAGTAAATCATTGGACAGCCCTATCGCTAAGGGAGACAAATTTAGTCTCGACTAATGCCCGAAAAGTTATCTTGAAATTAAAGAAATGCAGAGGCTCCCATATAGTTAAGCTATAGGGAATCTGATGTATGCTCAAATTTGTATGCGTTCGGATATTGCATACATTATTGGGATACTAAGGAGATATTTAAGTAACCCTGGGATGGATCATTTGGAAAGCAGCCAAACATGGGTTATAAGGTATTTAAAGAGAACAAAAGATTACATGCTCACATACAGAAAATCGGATCAGTTGGAGATCATATGGTATTATGATTCCGATTTTTACTAGATGCCAAAACAGTAGAAGATCCACATCAGGCTACGTCTATCTGCTAGTTGGAGGAGCTATTTCCGGATGGAGTGCTTAACAGACACTTTAGCTTCTTTCACTTGGCAGCACAGTTGTAGCAATTTTGGGGGCATCTAATTATGGAATATAGCTGCGAAATTTTGTCACTGGGCTGCGTATTCTGTACGGTATAGAAAGATCACTAAAGTTATATTGTGACAATAACTCAACAGATTTATATTTCAGTAACAACAGGAGCTCAACTAAGTCAAAATACATTGACATAAGTTCCTGGTTGTGAAGGATACAGTTCAGAGTGGACAAGTGTCAATAAGAGCACATAGGGACAAACTCCATAATTGCGGATCCGCTTACTAAAGTATTACAACCCGAGGTCTTTCATGAGTACATTACTCATATGGGTGTTGTATTTCTTAAGGATATTCGGTTTCAGTGGGAGTTTGTATTTTGGGTGCATTAGACACATTTACTGTCCTTTTGGATACAATTTAAAGTTAAAATTATTTACAGCTGTAAGGTTTCAGGTTTATTATCTCTGAACTCGTTTGAGGATGATCTCACTAAAGTCGGACCAGTTGGAAATAGGCATGTTGAAGATCACATTACATGTAATTTCCATGCTACACATCCATACTTGATCCATGTCATTCAGTTATGTCGATATACGTGACCATTGATAGGTTTAGTTATGATTAATGTAGTGAAATCCGCTTTGATCCTATGTTGATATGATTGATGGACCGGATTGTTTGGGGATGCATTCAGTAATGATAGCAAAATTCTGAGTACTCATAAGGTTATGATTGATACACAATTGTAAGGTTACACATATAGCCCAAGTGGGAGATTGTAAGGATTTTAATCGATCGTGTGGGCTTATATGTGAATTATTGTGTATCGAATAAAAAGCTATCAAATTTGGTTAAGTCCGTTTAAAATGATCTAATAAGGATTTGGTAAATTGGGCTTTAATGCATCTAATTAATGTATGGGCTTTTATGTGTAGATACCAGGCCATTACCTAATTCATGATGGGCCGGATTAGGTTAACTGGAAATTCAGTATATAAAGTCGGTTATGATCCCTGAATCGTACGTACTGTTCATCTTGTCGACATCCCATCATCAGAGAGAAAATAAGGACTACGTATCGATTTAGAAGATCCAACCGCCGAATCGTTTATCGTGAATTGCGTTTGATTAAGGTACGCTTCCGCTTAAGTTATTTAATTCTTGATAATTCAGCATGATGATTTATTTTGGATCATAGATAAATAATTATTTGTGATAAATTTCCTAACAATAATAATTCAGCTCAAATTAAAAAATAGGTTTCAAGTACTTCTTGGGTTTTGAGAGATTGTTTCATTACTTGAGGCTTCACTTGATGTTCCATGCAAAAGAGAAATCAGTAATATTAGAATACATAATATTGCGCAAGAACTAAAGCAAAACAACTTAAACACCCCCAAACTAGGACTTAAAAGAATTCTAAAATTTTTGAAAAATGGTCGTCCAATGACTTTCACGCCCTGACATCGCCTCGAAAAAGTGGGAATTTTCCGAGACATGTCACAGTCATATTAAAGTACATAACCTGGTCTACAACATATTCAGCCCATTTGGAGTTCATTAGGATTTTGAAAAAGTGTGGCAATGTTGGGACCTGAAGTTGAAAATCAGGTCATGTGCTTGTAGTGGCCTCGCAGTGGCCTTACAATGAGTGTAGTCTAGTGCCTAACATGTCCAATTCAGTTTTTAGCCTCAAATCAATGCAAACCAATAGTGAATGATACACAAATGATGTAGAACATGTAATCAAAGTAATCATTCAAAGAACTTTGCAAAAATATGAAGAAAACCCCACATTTGCAATTTGTCCAAGTGAGAGAAGAAAATCATACCTTTTGAGGGAATTTGAATATGGTTTGGATGCGTATGATGCTCGATTTCATGTGACAATGCTCAATGTAGGTGGTGTAAGAGGTGGAGGTGAGTTTTTGGGGAGAGAAGTCGTGTTTGAAGTTTTGAAATTTGAGAAACATGTGTTACCTATTAAAAACTGCCGGATTTGCTTCCAGGATACTATGTTACGTCGTGGCCGCATAGTACTCCAGTTGAAACCGAAAAAAATTTACTTGTTGAATTTCAAACTCGATTTTCATCCCCAAACAATCTCTTGATCGTGCACTAAACCACCTAAATCTTGTTCATGTCTCAATCCAACATGTTATGCTTGTGTTCATGATGTAAAACATGTAATTCAAGCATGCAAGGAAGATCAAAATTTTCATGGAATGATGTTGTAACTTTAACTCAATGTGCATCCAATTATGACTTCATGTTTTAGGCCGGAAATTGATCATAATCAAGATGCAAAAACTCAACTAGGATCATGCATTTATCAACTTAACCAATGTGGTGCAAAAATGTCATGCTAATTGATAACTCAAACATGCTAAAACATGGAAATAGACAACTAAAGCGATAAAATCCTAAAACTACTAGTAAAGCAATAAAGAAAACATAATAAATAAAAGGGAAAGAAATTAGGTTGCCTTCCAATAAGCGCTCCGTTTAAAGTCTAAAACTCGACTGTTTTGTAATTGCTTCACAGGAACCTAAAGAAGGCTTTAGATGCCTTGCTCATCTTCTTTATTTTAGCTTTGTTCTACTCGTCATTTGATCTCATAGACTCGAATTTTCCCCTCTCCTTGTTATAGAGCCCGTCCTTCTCATACACTTCGAACTCAACTATGAATACTTTCACCTCTTCATCGGGTTTAATCACAAAATCGATGTCTTGGCAATCAACAAGGTCAAAATCATGTAATTTAATTTCTTTTTTCATTTATGTACAAATCTCCGTTTAGCTCCATAGTGATCAATTTTTCATCCACTTCAAGTATTTCTTCAATAGTTGACTCATCTATGGATTCAATGGCCGGTTCATTGTCAAACTCGATGGGCTTTAGCAAGTCCTTCCTATGAATCTTCTCGAGTGGATTATACCCCCACTTTTGAAAGTTGTTTCAATACATGGAATCTCCCACAAGCATACCATCTTCATCCAAATCGGCTAATTTCTGATAGCATTTTGCAATTACCCTTTCACTCCATAGTGGATGACTATCTCCCATGAGAGCAATGTCCTCATCTCAATCGTCCTGTAGACACTCATCAAAGAGCATGTGACTTGCTTCCGCCATGTCTATTGCATGTTGTTGGCATTTCAAATATTCCCCAAATACTATTAGTTTCAGTGTGATCAAACCGTTCATTCCAAACCAATGGTGAAATCAAATATACCTCGAAAGAAAACCAAAAAATAAGAAGAATTAGAATCGTGGTGGCAAACCAAAAGTAACAAATAAAAAAAAATCAAATAAAAGTCTGAATTGGTGAAAATAATCTAGAAATAAATTTAAACTACAATCCTCGGCAACGGCGCCAAAACCTTGATTACGATTTTTATAATCCCGCAAGTGTACGGGTCGCACAAGTAATAAAGTGGACTTAGTGTCCGGATATCGATCCCACGTGGATTGAGTAAATTGCATTATAGATTACTACCCTTAACTAGAACGAGTAAAGTGACACGTATTTGGGAGTTTAAATAAAAGAAACTGTCAAACTAAAATAAATGAAGAATTCAAATTATGATTTTCTTAAGTGATGTTTGAAGATGTTGAGACACTCGATTTCACACAAGTCAATACTATTAATATCAATCATCAAGTTTTACTCCTATCGACGTGCTCGATCGAATTCATGTTTGCATAAAAAATTTCCCTCTCGGGTTTAAATCAACTCTACCTAGTAAGTCGACCATGTTGATGAATAGCTGGTTGTAATAACTGAGTGCATGGAATGCAAGAATTCATGTAGCGATCGCAATAATAACGAACGTATATCTCTATCGTTCGTCCAATTCCCGAATTTTATGCCTAGATCTAAGTGTTAGCTCACATCTCGAATTATGAAAACACTCGTGAACAAGTGATCAATTCATTTGCGCATTAAACACGAAGATAAAATCAACATATGCAAATTATATGTAAAACTCAATTCATGAAATTGATAGCGTAAAACTTATGCTACATCAAATATCTCAACTAATAATTTAACTACTCATCACAAAATAATAAACTATAAACATGTTGAGCATATCCAATTAACAAAGATAAAAGAAACTCTTGCACCAAGAAATTCTTCCACGTTGATAATCTTCAATCCTCTCCCTTTGTCTTGATTTTCCTCCCAAGAACTTGAATTAAGAACGCAAGGTTATGATGTTTTAAGCTCTGCGAAGGTCCTCCCAATTCGTACATGAGAAGTGGTATTTATAGAATAGGGAAAAAACCCAGACTTTTGGCGCAAGAAATCTTGCATGTGCCTAAATTCATGCTAGGCCGGAAAGCTGCACGACTGTGATGGCCAAAGTCTAGTGGCCGCACAATTGACTCAAAACAGGTTTTGCTTATTTTGCGTTTGTTGGTGGCCACGCCTCTTGCATCTGGTGGCTGTGCAATACAAAATGTTCAGCGCACTTTCATCTTTCAGAAGTGTATAAGTAGGTCCCTATCTTTTATTTGTACCTTCGGTCCTTCAACTTCCACTTTTTGCAATTCAGTTCCCATACTTTCAAATCTCTTCAAATCATTCTTCAAACTTCAATCCGTCTTCAATTAAGCACTCCAACTGTGATTTCAAGCACTTTGCATCTCTTGTATGTCCCGGTCGACAACTTCATCATCCATTTATCCATTTTATCTCCATTTATCGTCCAAATTGTCTTTATTCCATTCAATTACTCAATTCACGTGATTCTAAGATATATTCTGCAACGTAAACAAATAACAAACAATTATGCATGACTTTATTCTAAAACGACAATAAATTATTCTAATTTAGATATACAAATAAGTGTATAAATTACACTTATCAGTAGAACGTAAAAGAAGAAAATTGCAGTCGGACCATAAAAACATGCATTTGCGTCATGTTCATAAAATACGTAGAACCGCATTTGGTCAACTGCGCGATCGCGGCATTTTGTACTATGCGGTCGCGCATCTTTCCAACTAGGCCGCAGCTGGGCTTTTTTATACGATTTTCAATAGGTTTTATTCCTTTTTCGCCTTGATTTTTTTCTACACACACACACACACACACACCAGATGTTATGCACATTTTTGGGGTTCCCAATCTATTCCAAATTATATACTATCATACCAAAACGCTGTCAAGCATCAAGGGGACCAATTGATTCAAGATTGAAGATTCTTCTACAACATGATGAACTAGGTGATTAACTCCAATTATTTATGTTGTGATTTATCTTTCATCATGTATCTAGGCAAGTCATTTTATACTAGAATTGTCATGAAGCTTTACTTTCCAAATATCATGTTTTGATTTATGTTTAATTCGTGTAATTTATGGGTTATTATTGGGGAATTTTTTTCCATGTTTCTTGTTTCTACAATTTTCTTGCAAATTATTGTATAAATGTAGTGATGATTTCTTAAGTTCGAAAGGTTAAAAATTCATTAGACACGTTTTAATTTTCAT
Organism: Ligustrum vulgare; assembly: GCA_963555705.1. NCBI lineage: Eukaryota > Viridiplantae > Streptophyta > Magnoliopsida > Lamiales > Oleaceae > Ligustrum > Ligustrum vulgare. The sequence goes on along the minus strand of OY743184.1, from coordinate 34,272,159 downwards.
AAAGTCTGATAGGGGATAGAAATATACTCCTATGCTTTATGTTACCTTCCTAAATGTTCATAAAATGTTAATGCTTTTCTATATGTTCGTATTCGTCATAGAAATGTAGTCGGATCACGTATAGTAATAAAATTTAATTCACCATTCGAAATAGAGTTTTAAATAAAATAGGAACATTGATATTCGAAACTCCTTAAATTGTTGTTTAACGTTTCAATCATTGCATGTATGAAGGAAGTAAAGTGGATTCTCAATTCTAGCATGTTTTTTTTTCATTATTTTATTTATTCAAATTGTTTATTTTTCATTCATTAGATAATTAAAAATTCAACCCAAATTGATTATCTTGTTCCAGTTAAAGAGTTTAATCTTAAATAATAAATTGTCTCAATTCTCGTGTGTATGATACTTGAACTAATTGTCCACTATATTACTTGTGTGTTTTGTACACCTGCGGTTAGTAACAGTATGCATATGAACTTTTTATGATTTGTCAAATGATTTTAAATATGTGATGCAAACAGGCTGGACAGTACGACTCTGCTTGGCTCGACTCAGCTTGTGAAAAAATGGGCTTAGGCTTGGACCGAACACAAAATTTGGAAGCTGGACAGTTTGGGTTCGATTCGTGAAGTTTATGGACCGGGTCGTAGACAAGCCCAACAAGTCGTGAAAACAATCACATTTCTAACCGTTTAAAAATAATTTTTTTTCCTTTTAGTTTTACTCTATAAATACTTAATTTTATCACACAATTTTTTACACAATTCTCGCAATTCTATCATTCTATGTATAAGAAATTACACTACTCTTTAGTCTCTTCTCAATTCTCAAGTGTCAATTGCAATTTGCAATCTTCAACTTCAAGTACTATATATGTTTCATACAATACTGTCTCAAATTTCATATTTCATTTTCATCTCAAAATTTTCAATTTTATTATTTCTAATGGCACACTCACAATTTCATGGTTATTCTTCTAGCCAATTTGTTGATGAATTTGTCGGTCTCAAAGATATTCTAATTCCTGAAAATTTGGTGGATTTGGAAAATGAATTCGAAAATACTAGTACTCATATTAATTTGGATGACATTGTTGAAGAAGATGTTACTGCTGCATATGGATCCAACTCCGCTAGCATGACGACATGCTCCAAGAGAGTTTTGAAAAGGAAGCTAAAAGCAAAGTGCTAGAATTATTTCGATTTAATCGAAACAACGGCTAAAGACGCTGATGGAAATCCGATAATGAATGCACAATGTAAAACTTAGGGCGGACTTTTCTCTTGGAAAACAGGTGGTGGCACAACTCACCTCAACAGACACTGCAAAGAATGTCAAAAACTTGATTTAGTTGAAGCAAGACAATCACAACTACATTTTGGTCAATCGAGTCTAACTAATTGGGTCTTCAACCAAGATCTAGCGCGTCGGGAAGGGATGATCATGTTCGTATAAAGTGGTGAGTTCCTGCTCTCAATTTTAGAAAGTCAGCATTTCACGGATTTCATTCAGATGTATCTCCAATCCAGGTACAAACCCATTTCTTGAAATACTTTACAAGCTGATTGCATTGCAAGATATTTTGAGAAAAAATGAAATTTTATAAAGGCTTTAGATAGATATAATGGCAACTTATCATTTACTTTAGACTTGTGGACTGACAATAATCATAGATGTTACATAGCTGTTATTTGTCATTACATCGATGATACTTAAATAATACACAAAAAAATTATGACATTTGAAGTTATTGATTACTCACATAATGCAACAAATATTTTCAATGTACTACTTGCAATTCTTAGACTAGATAATGATTCTCTTAATAGAGCAGTGATAGATAGATTAGCTAAGCACATAAATCCTAAAATTGGTGGAGTCTTGTATCATGTTCGTTGTGTGTATCACATTTTCAATTTAATAATTCAAGAAGACCTTAAACTTATAGAAGATGAATTGAAAAAAAAATAAAATAGGTATGCTTACAATTTCATTATAATAGCACTTTCTAGAAAACAAGTTTTTGATGCACATTGTGCAGAACATGATAAGCCTGCACGATCATTTTGTTAAAAATGTAGGACATAGATGAAACTCAACTTATTTAATAATTGAACATTGTCAAGGTTATGAGGATTTAATATGTGAATATTACAATGGTCGGCACTCACACGGCCCAAATTTTGATTTGCTACCTACTGATTGAGAACTTGTATTTCATGTTAAAACTTTTTTGAAATCATTTGACGATGCTACAAATGAATTATTCGGTATTTATTATCCCACTAGTCCTTTAGTGTTGAAACATTTTTATTGCATTGCTAATAATTTTAACAAGTACAAATCATTTCCTATTTTTCCTCAAATCAATTATTCGGTATTTATTATTCCACTAGTCCTTTAATGTTGAAGCATTTTTATTGTATTGCTAATAATTTTAACAAGTACAAATCATTCCCTATTTTTCCTCAAATCATTATAACAACGGAAACTAAGTTTAGAAAATTTTGGGGAGACTTACCTAGTTTATTTTAATTAGCAATCTTAATAAATCTTAGAATAAATTTAGAGGGAACTAAGCATACCATAAATGCAATATCAAATAAATTAACTTTTATGACCCCGATAACATGCTTAGATTTAGAGAAATGCTTATTTCAAATGTACGAGATCAATGCCAAAAAGTCATGTAAAAATGTTAGAAGAACCGCTCCCACCCCTATTGTGATACAAAATGAAGACAGTAATTTACTTTCCTACCTTATGACTATGAAGGGAACTTCTGTTACATTTTCTAGTGGTTCTTGTTGTTCTAGTGCATATAATATTTCTGATGAAATTTCGAGGGAGTTAACTAGGTATTTCTCACATGACTTTCCTAGCATGTTAGACGATAATGAGAGAAATAATTTTGATATTCTTAAGTGGTGGAAACTAAACGAGCGTTAATACCCAGTTGTTTCTATGATAGTACGAGATCTATCAGCACCTCCGGTATCAACTGTAGCATCGAAGGAAGCTTTTAGTGCAGGTGTTATGGTCTTATCTAATTATAGGTCAAGACTTAAAGAAGACATATTGGAGAACTTAATGTGTTTGAAGGATTGACAGTTTGCAGAGAAAATGTTACAATATAAAATAAGTGAAATTATGGCTGAGGAATTCGGAGAACAATCGTATTGGTGAGTAGTTAATTAATATTATCCTTATAGTTACTCTATAATATAAGCATTTCTCTTTTTCTTTATTTTCAATTCTTTCTTTCAAATAAAAAAAATTGTACGCGAAACATTTTGTTCGTGTAAAATTTTAACTCCGTCTACAAGAAATTAAATGTAGCTGGTCCCAAGGTAGGATTAAAGGAGGAAGGTTTAAGTTTTAATATTTTAAATTATTTTAGTATTAGAATTTAGAAAGTTAGAAAAAAAAAATTCGAGCGTGGCGAGCCACGAGTCGGTCCGTTCGGCTCGTGAGCTCATGAGCCGGACTTGGGCCTGTTGTGTGGGGAGACGATCCGGCCCTCCTTGGCTCATCTTCCACACGAGCCGTTACCGGTCCGGCTCATGGACCGGACCAAACAAGATGGTAATGGGCGAGCCGGCCCGGCTCGGTCCATTTGGCACCCTAGCCTGTGTCATGTTTAGTAGATATCATATCTTGGGACGAACACGTGTTTAACTTTGGGGTATAATGTAAGTGCATTTTTTTAAACCTAATTTATGCTTCAATTCTTATTTATTTATTACTTTATTGAGCAAATATCTACTTAATTTATGTTGTTTTATGATTGATTTAGGTAAAATTTGGATTGGACAAGTTTGGATGAAATTGGATAGAAGCGGTGTCAAATTTGAGGAATTGATGACCAATATGATCAAGTCCTGAAGATGAGAACCTGTCATGCAAATAAAGAGGACCTGAGATGTACAAGAACTTAGGGTGAAAGACCAAAGTGCACCTAACTATCATATATTCCATCTTTTATTATTTCCTAATAATTACACTCAAGTTCCACATTTAAGATGCTTTAGGATTTTCCTTTTCATAGTTATTCAAGCAAATTAACGATCATTCAAACTCATTGGTCAACTATATTACTTTTGTTCGATATATGTAGCTTGTGGAACTTAACAATCGACAACACTAGTCCTTTGTATCATTTAGACATGAATTTGAAGAAACGGGGTGAACATGGGATTGCTGCAAACTCATTTAGGTCATTGGGACACCCTGAGGGAAGCTTTCGTTCTTTAGCCAATCGAGCCTATGTAAGCCTACTCGTAGATCTAATGGTAAGGACGATCCTGTGGTTAGTTCATCTGGGTGCTACGTTCTACAACAATCCTATGTGGAGATCGAATATTGTATGGATTAGCATGCACAACTACGTAGTCCACATACCTGCATAAAAGTATTTATTTATTTATTTTTTATTTTTTTGAAGTATCATAAAATTATTTTTACTATCAATTAGAAATTATTTTCAAGTTAGATTAATGTTAAGAGTCAATATGTTTTAATATTATTTTATATTGTGTAGTTCAACATATAACACATGTCAAAACGACAAAAGAGATTGTTTAAAGGGAAAATGTTATATTAAAAAAGGTTGAACTCCAATCTTAGGAGGATTTACTGTTAGAAAATTCTATCACGGATAAATTTATCTACGATACAAAATCATCATGCTGAATTGTCAAGAATGAAATAACTGAAGCGGAAGCGTACCTTAATCAAACATGATTCACGATTAACGATTTTACGGTTGGATCTTCCAAATCAATACGTAGTCCTTATTTTCTCTCTAATGATAGGATGTCAAAAAGAATGAACAATTCATACGATTCAGGGACCATAACCGACTTTATATACTGAATTTCCAGTTAACCTAATTTGGCCTATCATGAATTAGGTAATAGCCTGGTATCTACACATAAAAGTACATACATTAATTAGATGCATTAAAGCCCGATATATATAAAATCTTTATTAGATCACTTTAAATGGGCTTAAACAAAATTTGATAGCCTTTTATTCAATACACAATAATTCACATATAAGTCCACACGATCGATTAAAATCCTTACAATCTCCCACTTGGGCTATATGTGTAACCTTACAATTGTGTATCAATCATAACCTTATGAGTACTCAGAATTTTTCTATCATCACTGAATGCATCCCCAAACAATCCGGTCCATCAATTATATCAACATAGGATCAAAGCGGCTTTCGCTACATTAATCGTACCTAAACCTATCAATGGTCACGTATATCGACATAACTGAATGACATGTATCAAGTATGGATGTGTAGCATGGAAATTACATGTAATGTGATCTTCAACATGCCTATTTCCAACTGGTCCAACTTTAGTGAGACCATCCTCAAACGAGTTCAGAGACAATAAACCTGAAACCTTACAGCTGTAAATAACTTTAACTTTAAACTGTATCCAAAAGGGCTTTAAATGTGTCTAAAGCACCCAAAATACAAACTCCCACTGAAACCAAATATCCTTAAGAAATACAACACCCATATGAGCAATGTGCTCATGAAAGACCTTGGGTTGTAATACTTTAGTAAGCGGATCCGCAATTATGGAGTTTGTCTCAATGTGCTCTTATTGACACGTGTCCGCTCTGAACTGTATCCTTCACAATCAGGAACTTATGTCAATGTATTTTGACTTAGTTGATCTCCTGTTGTTACTGGAATATGAATCTGCTGAGTTATTGTCACAATATAACTTTAGTGGTCTTTCTATACCGTACATAATATGCAGCCCAGTGACAAAATTTTGCAGCTATATTCCATAATTAGATGCCCCCAAAATTACTACAAACTCTGCTGCCAGGTAAAAGAAGCTATAAGTGTCTACTAAGCACTCCTTCAGGAAATAGCTCCTCCAACTAGCAGATAGATGTAGCCTGATGTGGATCTTCTACTGTTTGGCATCTAGGAAAAATCGGAATCATAATACCATATGATCTCCAACTGATCTGATTTTCTATATGTGAGCATGTAATCTTTTGCTCTCTTTAAATATCTTATAACCCATGTTTGGCTGCTTTCCAAATTATCCATCCCAGGGTTACTTAAATATCTCCTTAGTATCTCAATAATGTATGCAATATCCGGACGCGTACAAACTTGAGTATATGTCAGATTCCCTATAGCTTAACTATATGAGAGTCTCTGCATTTCTTTAACTTCAAGATCACTTTTCGGGCATTAGTTGAGACTAAATTGTCTCCCTTAGCGATAAGGGTGTTCCCTGATTTACTATCTTGCATGCCAAATCTCTTAAATACTTTATTGATATAGCCATTTTGTGACAATCCAAGAATACCCCGAGAGCAATCCCGATGTATCTGCATTCCTAATACAAAAGAGACGTCACCAAGATTTTTAATCTCAAAATTCCCTGACAAAAAATCTCATAATTTTATGTAACATTCCTATATCATTGGTGGCAAGCAATAATCAACATATAAAACTAGGAAAATATACTTACTCCCACTGAACTTGTAATACACACAATCATCAACAACATCAATCTCAAGACCAAATGAGATAATTACTTGATGAAATTTGTATTACCCTTAATGAGAAGCTGGCTTGAGCACATAAATGGTTTTCTTTAATTTGCAAACCGTCTCATCAATGTCTCTATTGAGAAACGTCGTCTTAACATCCATTTGATGTAACTCGAGGTCAAAATGTGCAACAACCTAACTTTCCTGAAAGAGTCTTTCTTTGAAACCGAATTGAAAGTCTCTTTATAATCAATGCCATCATTCTATGTAAAGCATTTAAACACAAGACGAACTTTATATCTTTCCACATTACCTTTCGAATCCCTCTTGGTTTAAAAATCTATTTAAGACCAATGGACTTCGCACCTTCTGGTAATGGGACAAGATCCCAAACTTTATTGTCTTGCATATGCTTATACTCCTTATTTACGACATCAATTCACTTCTGAGAGTTAGAACCCTGCATGGCCTGATGGAATTGATTGGACCATCTTCCACCATTCCATTATTTCCTTATATTCTTGGAAAAATACTATTTAAATTATCTGGAATAACATTTTTTTCCCTTTCTCTCGTGGATCTCATTAATGGCTTTAGTTATTGAGGTTGTACTTCTGAAATTTACCTTATTTTGGATGGGAGGTTCTTTAATATTGTCGAATTGAGGTTCCGGATATGCTTGTTGATCAATAATGACATGCATAAAAACTTGCACATTTTCAAAAGCAACAATAAGAATCGAAATCGATCCTTCCTCAACTTCTTCCTTAAAGACAATATCTCTAACCTTATTTCTCCCCCCAAACTCAACATCCTCAAAAAATGTTGCAGTTCCCATTTCAAAAATTGACTTAAGTGTGGGATAATAAAATTTATAGCCCCTAGATCGCTCAGAATAACCAATAAGGTAGCTACTTACTGTTTTGGAGTCCAATTTCTTTATGTGGCCTATAAGGTCTAGCCTTAACTGGACATCCCCAAATGTGGAAATACTTTAGACTAGGTTTTCTGCCTGTCAAAAGCTCTTAAGGTATTTTAGCAGCAATTTTAATTGGTACTATGTACTATCTTTCTTTAAATGTCCATATTTCTGACAAAAGAAACAACCCTTAATGTGTTTATGTGGTTTCTTTTGTTCTGAACTCTTAGCAATTTTATGTTCTTTATTTGTTTTTTTACCCTTATCTTTAGAGGTGTTTTCCAAGTGAACACTTTCAGTTATGTCCTGCTTCAACTTTTCTTCCTCTTGCACACAAAATAGAATGAGCTCATTTAGAGTTCATTTCTCCATTTGATAGTTACAATTGACCTTAAATTGACTGAATTGTGTAAGAAGCTCGCACACTATGAAATGAGCTCATTCAGAGTCCATTTATACTTTGACATTTATAACTAACCTTAAATTAACTATATTTGCAGGAAGCGATATCAATACCAAATGCACAAGCAAGTCATTAGACAAGTCAAGTTTTAGTGCCTTAAGTTTTGAAGCAGCTAGTAGTGTGAGACATCTACATGATGTACTCCCTTATGTTCACATTTCCTTTATACTTTATTGAAATCAAGTTTTGCATAAGCGTGCTTGTTTCAGCCTTATCATTTTTCGCAAAACGTTTCTTAATTTCGGCAAGGAATTCATTGGCATCATTTACCTCCTCAGATACTATGCCATTAAAGGCTTCCGGAATGCCGCACTTAATGATCATGGGACTCACGTAATTTAAGCAATCCCACTTCTCAAAGTTCCTCATTTGATTAGATGAACTTTCATCCATAAGAGGAGCAGGTTGCTCAATCATTAGTACACGGTCTAGATCCATGCAGCCAACGAAAAGTTAATATTCTTGTTTTGATCCTTGAAGTTTGTTCCATAAATACAGAGATTAAATTTGAGCTTGTAGATATACTACTAGCAGAATTTGAAACCGAATAGAGAACACTTAAACAAAATAGCTCACATAAGTATCTTATTATGCAAATCATACTTTCAAATAATGGTAGGGCCCATCACAAGATACCTAGCATAACATCAATATTTAGTCTTTGGACAGAAATATTGACTTGTAAGTGGTACTCTTGGTGTAGTAATCAAACACTGACAGTAATACATGTCAACCAACAAACATTTCTTTGGACCGATTTATTGATCACACGTAAAACCAAATAAACGTCACGTATTTATCACCACAAGTTCATGTGAAATTCGAGCCAAATATTGACCTTCCTTTGGGTCGATCAATATCCGCTTGAAATAAAACACAAACACCTAATTTTCCTTTGGTGTAGTGATCAAACACTGGCAATAAGACATGTTAACCAATAAACCTTTCTTTGAACCGATTTATTGGTCACACGTTAAACCAAATAATTGCCACGTGTTTATCACCACAGGTGCATGTGAAATTCGAGCCAAATATTGACCTTCATTTGAGTCGATCAATATCCGTAATGAATAATACACACAAATACCTTCTAATATTCAAAGTTAATTAATATCCACAAGAGAGGTTGCTTTGGCAACATGTTGCTTCAACTAACTTACTTTCGAATATTATATCTCTGAAAAGATTCCGATGTACCAAGATTTGAAACTGAAATAACTGATTTGCATATATTTTTACTTTAGGATTTGAATTATAGAATCTAAAACTTTAGAATAAAGCAATCCTTAAGTTGAGAGATTCAATTGCAATATTCTTAAACCTTAGGTGGCCAATTATAAAAAATTGTAAGCTTGGAGGACTTAAATTACAATTTTTTCCAAAACTTTATTGGTCAATTTAGAGAAATTCCAAACATTATGTCCCAATTTGAAAGAAAAACAAACTTTAGAGGGCCAAAATAGGAAATTTTCAATCTTTAAAGGTTGATTTTGAAAACTTTCAAAATTTAGGAGCCAATTTAGAAAATTTTCAAACTTTAGGGACTTAATTTTTTTAAAAAAAAATTAAACTTTAAGGACCAATTTTGAAAATCTCCAAACTTTAGTGACTGAATTAGAAAAATTTCAAACTTTAGGGAGCCAAAATAGGGAATTATAAATCTTTAGGGACTAAATTATAAAATCCTTAACTTTAAAAAGTCCCAACTTAAATAATTTATAACCTGAGGGGCTTAATTATAAATTCCATAGCCTTTAGGGTTTAAACTTTATTTCGTAATAACCTTGGAGGATCTGATGTTCAAATAACCAGAATTTATAGAGATTGCAAAGGAGTCCTTTTAAACTCCTAATTTCCAACCGAAAGCCCCTTGTCCCTAAGAAACTGGTTTTCACAATAGTTAGGGTTGAAAACCCTAGCTCGCGCCGCCTCTGAAAACGGCAGAGGCACAGCCCACCGTCGGCGCTCCGCTCGCTTACCTGCGCGGAGCAGCGCCGCGACATTTCCAGCACAGTTCTCCTTCAGCGCCAAGTGCAGCCAATCGCGACGCTGCGCGCCTGCGCGTACCGGTAGAGTCGGATGCTGCTGTGGTTCCTTAATCAGATATGGTTCACGATGATCGATTGCGGTGTTTGGATCTTCCAAATCAATACGTAGTCTTTATTTTCTCTCTGATGATGAGATGTCAAAAAGAATGAACAATACATACGATTCAGGGACCATAACCGACTTTATATATTGAATTGCCAGTTAACCTAATTCGGGCCATCATGAATTAGGTAATGGTCTGGTATCTACACATAAAAGCTCATATATTAATTAGATGCATTAAATCCCGATATATATAAAATCCTTATTAGATCACTTTAAATGGGCTTAACCAAAATTTGATAACCTTTTATTCAATACACAATAATTCACATATAAGCCCGCACGATCGATTAAAATCCTTACATTTACAGCCTCTGCCCCGAGGATTTATAGATAATGTAAATCGCGAGATGTGATTCAGTGGAGTATGGTTAAGAGCTTGCTGTTTTAACTACGTTTGCAAGGAGCTTCATCCATATTAAAAGTAGAATTCGAACTCCCACACTGTAATTACCAGCTCAGCGCCCCACCTTTCGATTATTGTGGTGGTGAGTGTTAAAGAATCTAGACTAGGTGATTCAAATTTCAATACGAAAGGTCACCAATATTCCATTGGCCCACCCGTGCAATAAGTTAGATCTTTTTAATTGACGATGTAGGCATAGCACCAAAGGTCCAAGGTACAATAATATCAGTTGCTTCATTTCAAATCGATTGGACAAATATCGATCATTTTATTAACTTTTAGGTAGCCCGTCATTTAGTGGTTTAGTAACTTCTTTTTCAAATTTATTTCTCTTATTTATTGTATTGTTCCATTATTTTCAATATTACGTATAAAATTTATGGTGTATGTATGTTACATGTATGTACACAAAAATAACATCAACGTGGAATCAATTAGTTTCAAAGTATACAACTTGTAAATTGCTATTAGTATGAAATATCTAATAATATGTGGTAATATGTACCACAAGTTAAAATATGTGAAGAACAATCATTAGAACATGCAAACTTTGTAGCGACCGAAAAATTTTCAAACTTTTAAGACTTGTTTTACCAAAATTGTCGCTACGACTCTCCAACCTTAACAATTATTATTCAAAACCAGCGCTCTCGTCTAGTCATATTAGTTATTTTAAGATTTGAAGAAAAGAGATTTAAATTCGTTTAAATCTTTAAGTCCAAATTTCGACTTTAAACTTGTCCCAATTTCATCCTTCATTTTTAAAGTTCAATGGGAAGACCTGGTAGTGATGAAACTACCTGGTTCAAGAAAGAAGAAATTTTGATCAAGTATCCCATTATTTTAAATTAAAAAAAAAAATTTAAATTTCGAGGACGAAATTATTTTAAGAAGGTAAGGTTGTAGCGACCAAGAATTTTTACGCATTTAATAATTATTTCTAAAATTTAGAAAATCGTATCGCTACTGTCTCAACCATTTATTTTTATTTTTACGTTAAAGTCGTGACGCGATCGTTTAGCCAAGTTATAAATTTGGAGCTGAAATATGTAAATTTCAGTCCAATTTGATTTTACGTCCAATAAATTCAAAATCTATTTTTAAAATCCAAATTTCATTTATCTATTTAATTATTTATTTATTTATTTATTCAAATAAAATCTCCAGATAATCTTATTTCAAATTTGAGTCTATCATCCTAATTACAATTCAAATTTTAAATTCATCACTTATCTCTACAAATCATGATCACCATCCTAGAAAACTTTCAATCAACCACTTCTATCACGAAAATCTATCTGCAGTTACAATTCGAAATCAAACCAAAGATTATCTATCCAACCATTTTAATTCCCATTTCACGTTCATACTCTTCTTCACGGCTCAACCTCTCGGTTCAGGTATGATAATGAAGAATCCCTTTTTTGAACCTCACCATCATCACCACCGTGACCAGCATCCATCGAGCCAACCCAAACACTGCAAGAAATGCACCCAACTTCAATCTATCACCACCGAGTGCAGCAACCGAACCCAAGCCACTGCCATTATTCCTCCAGAGAACGCCACCACAGCTGCAACACTCAGCCTGCAGCACCATAGCCAATCACCAATGAACCACACTGCACCAACCAGCATCATCATCACCCAACCAATACCACCAGATGCAATCCGGCCAGCCACCAAGCTGCAGCCATCACCACCTGCAACCACGGCCAAGACCAACCATACTGCATCTCCATCGCAACCACCCCTGCCCACTGCCACAATTCAGAACACACTAACCACCTCCGTCGTCCAAACCAACCATCTCCATCATCAAGCCTCCATCATCTGCAAATCCAATTTCACAACCCTCCATAGCCGGCCGAGCTATCAAGCCCATCGCTCCCAACCTTCCCCAACTCCAAACCGCCACCTGCAACACCACCGAAATGTCAAACCACCAGCCACCACCAAACCCAAAACACCACCTCCAAGGGCTGTCATGGCCCTTCTCATTTCCTCAACCAATCCACTCCAAGATCAAACCCAAACCCAAGAATAACAAAGAAAAATCCATACCCATTCACATACCTCTATCGCCGACTATTTTGACATGGAGTAAACGCCGGAAAATCCAAGAAATCGCGACCTCGCAGCCCAAACCCGCGACCTCGTAGCCCAGAATTTGACCTTGAACATCATTTTCTTCACACGCCCATGCTCCCCTCTTCACCGCCGCCACTCGACGGCGGTGCCACCGCCGGTTTGGCCGGCAGTTTTGATCGGAGAGGGAGGGTCTCCGCCCTCCCTCGGTCGCCTCTAATTCTCTCTCTCTCTCTCTAACGAGATTGAGAGATAGAGTGTGTGTATATGTTGATTTTTTTTATTTTTGTGAAATTGACCCTTTAAGCCCATCTTTTAAAGTTCTTAAATTTGGTCCCCAAATTTTATAAAGCTCTTATTTTAGTCCCTCAAGTTTTGAATAGTTTAATTTCAGTCCTTCTAGTTTAAATGTTTTAATTCAGTCCTTTCAGTTTTAAAGATTTCTTATAATTCAGCCCATGCAGATTTAAAGTGTTTCTAATCAGCCTCTATTTTTTTTTTAATTAAGTTTATTTCAGTCCCTAAATTTTAAATCTCGATTTTTATAAATTTTCAATTTAGTCCCTAAATTTTACTTTATCATTTTAAAACCCTAAAATTTCGAATTACTAATTCAAAGTTTTTATTTCACATTTTGGCTAGACGAAACGTGTGGACAATTGAGAGTTTGAGGCTACTTCCCGCTCCACTTTTTACGTGATTCAAGATAAATTAAGGTAGACTCGCCCCCACTAATTGATTTATATTATAATTGCATGTGTTATGTGGATCTGTGTGATTTTATGCTTAATTGCATGAGAAAGAATATCTCTTTTGAGGTGAAGAATTATGTTATGCTGGGCATAACTTATCTGCTAGCCAAGAAAAGAAAAGAATGTGTTCATTTGCGTTCATTATGTGATGCCTATGAATAAGAAAAGAATGTCACTACATTATTTGCATAATTTCTGGTTCAATTATCTTGTAGATTAATCAGATATGGTTCACGATGATCGATTGCGGTGTTTGGATCTTCCAAATCAATACGTAGTCTTTATTTTCTCTCTGATGATGAGATGTCAAAAAGAATGAACAATACATACGATTCAGGGACCATAACCGACTTTATATATTGAATTGCCAGTTAACCTAATTCGGGCCATCATGAATTAGGTAATGGTCTGGTATCTACACATAAAAGCTCATATATTAATTAGATGCATTAAATCCCGATATATATAAAATCCTTATTAGATCACTTTAAATGGGCTTAACCAAAATTTGATAACCTTTTATTCAATACACAATAATTCACATATAAGCCCGCACGATCGATTAAAATCCTTACATTTACAGCCTCTGCCCCGAGGATTTATAGATAATGTAAATCGCGAGATGTGATTCAGTGGAGTATGGTTAAGAGCTTGCTGTTTTAACTACGTTTGCAAGGAGCTTCATCCATATTAAAAGTAGAATTCGAACTCCCACACTGTAATTACCAGCTCAGCGCCCCACCTTTCGATTATTGTGGTGGTGAGTGTTAAAGAATCTAGACTAGGTGATTCAAATTTCAATACGAAAGGTCACCAATATTCCATTGGCCCACCCGTGCAATAAGTTAGATCTTTTTAATTGACGATGTAGGCATAGCACCAAAGGTCCAAGGTACAATAATATCAGTTGCTTCATTTCAAATCGATTGGACAAATATCGATCATTTTATTAACTTTTAGGTAGCCCGTCATTTAGTGGTTTAGTAACTTCTTTTTCAAATTTATTTCTCTTATTTATTGTATTGTTCCATTATTTTCAATATTACGTATAAAATTTATGGTGTATGTATGTTACATGTATGTACACAAAAATAACATCAACGTGGAATCAATTAGTTTCAAAGTATACAACTTGTAAATTGCTATTAGTATGAAATATCTAATAATATGTGGTAATATGTACCACAAGTTAAAATATGTGAAGAACAATCATTAGAACATGCAAACTTTGTAGCGACCGAAAAATTTTCAAACTTTTAAGACTTGTTTTACCAAAATTGTCGCTACGACTCTCCAACCTTAACAATTATTATTCAAAACCAGCGCTCTCGTCTAGTCATATTAGTTATTTTAAGATTTGAAGAAAAGAGATTTAAATTCGTTTAAATCTTTAAGTCCAAATTTCGACTTTAAACTTGTCCCAATTTCATCCTTCATTTTTAAAGTTCAATGGGAAGACCTGGTAGTGATGAAACTACCTGGTTCAAGAAAGAAGAAATTTTGATCAAGTATCCCATTATTTTAAATTAAAAAAAAAAATTTAAATTTCGAGGACGAAATTATTTTAAGAAGGTAAGGTTGTAGCGACCAAGAATTTTTACGCATTTAATAATTATTTCTAAAATTTAGAAAATCGTATCGCTACTGTCTCAACCATTTATTTTTATTTTTACGTTAAAGTCGTGACGCGATCGTTTAGCCAAGTTATAAATTTGGAGCTGAAATATGTAAATTTCAGTCCAATTTGATTTTACGTCCAATAAATTCAAAATCTATTTTTAAAATCCAAATTTCATTTATCTATTTAATTATTTATTTATTTATTTATTCAAATAAAATCTCCAGATAATCTTATTTCAAATTTGAGTCTATCATCCTAATTACAATTCAAATTTTAAATTCATCACTTATCTCTACAAATCATGATCACCATCCTAGAAAACTTTCAATCAACCACTTCTATCACGAAAATCTATCTGCAGTTACAATTCGAAATCAAACCAAAGATTATCTATCCAACCATTTTAATTCCCATTTCACGTTCATACTCTTCTTCACGGCTCAACCTCTCGGTTCAGGTATGATAATGAAGAATCCCTTTTTTGAACCTCACCATCATCACCACCGTGACCAGCATCCATCGAGCCAACCCAAACACTGCAAGAAATGCACCCAACTTCAATCTATCACCACCGAGTGCAGCAACCGAACCCAAGCCACTGCCATTATTCCTCCAGAGAACGCCACCACAGCTGCAACACTCAGCCTGCAGCACCATAGCCAATCACCAATGAACCACACTGCACCAACCAGCATCATCATCACCCAACCAATACCACCAGATGCAATCCGGCCAGCCACCAAGCTGCAGCCATCACCACCTGCAACCACGGCCAAGACCAACCATACTGCATCTCCATCGCAACCACCCCTGCCCACTGCCACAATTCAGAACACACTAACCACCTCCGTCGTCCAAACCAACCATCTCCATCATCAAGCCTCCATCATCTGCAAATCCAATTTCACAACCCTCCATAGCCGGCCGAGCTATCAAGCCCATCGCTCCCAACCTTCCCCAACTCCAAACCGCCACCTGCAACACCACCGAAATGTCAAACCACCAGCCACCACCAAACCCAAAACACCACCTCCAAGGGCTGTCATGGCCCTTCTCATTTCCTCAACCAATCCACTCCAAGATCAAACCCAAACCCAAGAATAACAAAGAAAAATCCATACCCATTCACATACCTCTATCGCCGACTATTTTGACATGGAGTAAACGCCGGAAAATCCAAGAAATCGCGACCTCGCAGCCCAAACCCGCGACCTCGTAGCCCAGAATTTGACCTTGAACATCATTTTCTTCACACGCCCATGCTCCCCTCTTCACCGCCGCCACTCGACGGCGGTGCCACCGCCGGTTTGGCCGGCAGTTTTGATCGGAGAGGGAGGGTCTCCGCCCTCCCTCGGTCGCCTCTAATTCTCTCTCTCTCTCTCTAACGAGATTGAGAGATAGAGTGTGTGTATATGTTGATTTTTTTTATTTTTGTGAAATTGACCCTTTAAGCCCATCTTTTAAAGTTCTTAAATTTGGTCCCCAAATTTTATAAAGCTCTTATTTTAGTCCCTCAAGTTTTGAATAGTTTAATTTCAGTCCTTCTAGTTTAAATGTTTTAATTCAGTCCTTTCAGTTTTAAAGATTTCTTATAATTCAGCCCATGCAGATTTAAAGTGTTTCTAATCAGCCTCTATTTTTTTTTTAATTAAGTTTATTTCAGTCCCTAAATTTTAAATCTCGATTTTTATAAATTTTCAATTTAGTCCCTAAATTTTACTTTATCATTTTAAAACCCTAAAATTTCGAATTACTAATTCAAAGTTTTTATTTCACATTTTGGCTAGACGAAACGTGTGGACAATTGAGAGTTTGAGGCTACTTCCCGCTCCACTTTTTACGTGATTCAAGATAAATTAAGGTAGACTCGCCCCCACTAATTGATTTATATTATAATTGCATGTGTTATGTGGATCTGTGTGATTTTATGCTTAATTGCATGAGAAAGAATATCTCTTTTGAGGTGAAGAATTATGTTATGCTGGGCATAACTTATCTGCTAGCCAAGAAAAGAAAAGAATGTGTTCATTTGCGTTCATTATGTGATGCCTATGAATAAGAAAAGAATGTCACTACATTATTTGCATAATTTCTGGTTCAATTATCTTGTAGATTAATTATTGGCGATGAGTCTACTGAGTATTTCATTTTTGAAATGCTCAACCCGTTATTTTAACAACTTTTGCAGATTTCGGAGACGGTGGCGAGTGACGGGCAATGACGGCAAATTACAAATTGATATTTTTTTTTTAAAAGTCGTGAACTTTGAAATGATTATTTCATTTTATCAAGAATTGTCATTGTTACAAATTTGTACGAAAATACTTATTACATTTGAATTATCGCTAAATTTTTATTCGATAAATGCGATATTTAATATTTAATCATTTCTTTCCCAACAAAGTTTATTCAAGAATTTAGAAAAGTGACGTTCCCGCGCTCCTCGGAACTCGGGGCGTTACAGCATGGTATCAGAGCGGGTCTACGTTTCTGTAGACTTACAAAAATTTTTTTTACAAAATAAGAAAATAATTTTTTTTTTCTAAAAATAATAGAAATAATGTTTTGACGACTTTTTGTCATTGCCATCATTTTTCTGCCGACTCCGAAGGTAACGAAGTTTAGTATGTTTACTTTATTGAATTATTTCGGATACTTGAGAATAAATATTTTGAGAATTTGACGAGAAAAGAAAAGAAAAGAAAAGACGAGAAAGAATTAGAAAACCAGTATCCGAAATAATGAGAAAGAAATGAGTTTTGAAGCATAACGGGAGATTTTTTCAGAAAAGAAAAGAAAGAAAACGAGTGTTGAGCATGATGGGAATAAAAAAAAAAAAGATTCTATAATAATTTTTGTCCTCGAACTTAGAAATGATGAACCCGACCTGGACTTTGCATAATTGATTTTAGACATGACACTAAGTATGAGAAGTCAACAGAAAGGATTAGACAATATTTTCGGAATATCTATCGTTTAGATTAAACGAGAAATAGCAAGCCAGTTTTATGAAATTGAGATGAGATGTTGAGATTATAAGTAATATGATTTTATTGAGACTTTTATGAGAAGAAGTATGAAATTAGAGGTTTAAAGATTTGGTTCTTCGTTATTGGAAATTAAGTAATGGATAATGTGTTGAGTAAGTGAATTATTTCCTCTATTTCGAGAGAAATTTATTATGTAGTTTAGTTTTGTGATTAAATTTTGGGAATATGATTTGTGGCATATATTTATAAGTATGACTAATGAGTGGTCATTTGAGTCAATTAATGTATTGAAGGAAGTGAGATATTGATATTGAAAACTAGGATTTGAAATTGTTATGTTGAGGAATTATGAATTGATTTTCTGGGATATTTTGGTGATATTGAAGTGTTGGAAATGTTGTCAATATGTAAATCGTTGTGGTCAAATGTAGAATTATTTGTTATTGTTGGTTATGAAGTATACCTACGGGTTGGATAAGTCCAAATTACAAGGGAGATTCTGCCTAGAATTTTATCATTTGAAATTAAGAGCATAGTATGGTATGCAACCACTAAGGGAATTGAAGTTAGAATTGCAAGTTCATTTACACCATAAGCGAGATTTAGTAAATGATAAGTTATATTTTGAAAGATGAGTAAAGACAAGTACTATGGCGTTATTGAGAAGAATCTAAATTATTCTTGGGAACAAATTGATCACTAGTAAGGAATGATCATTGATATTGGAGAATATTATAAATTACGAGGATAGGAAATAATACTGTTGATTTATTTTGGAATTTGATCGGGAAGATATGTTAAAGATAAGCTGATGACATTATGTTGATTTGTGAATAATATGTTATTGGGTACACTACATAGAGAGAATATTCAGGTAATTTCTATCGTTTTAATTATTTTGGTGATATTTGGTGTTAAGAAGTTAGAGATGACAAATTATTAAGGTTTGATATATATTTTTAAGGAAATAGAAAAGATTTATTGAAATTTGGAGAAAATTTTGCATGGATTTTTGTAACGGGCTTACAGAGATTAGTGAAGAGACGTGATGTCATTTATGTTATTGAATAATGACTTGAGTGGTCAGCAAATAATTCTTTATACAGAGTTTAGAGGCTAAGTTGAGAGTTTGCATTTTAAACCTCGGTGATGGTTAGGAAAACCATTTACCGTTTGTTGAATTTACACGTAATATGATTATTGGGAATAGTCAGTTATCATGAATGGGAGATATTGAAAATATTTTATGGTGAGATGCCTTAAAGGAGTAGCCATTTATTCGAAGTGAGAAATTAGAGATATGTGATTGAATGTTTGGGGTTATGTAAGATAATGATGATGGTCATAAGGTCATTTGAATATAAAAGGTACAAGAGAAAATTTTAAGGAATAATGTGATTTTCTTAGGTCGAGAATTTAAGGTGATGATGTGTTGAGATTATGAAATAAGTTGATTTTTCCATGAATAAGTTATGATGTATTCGGATCTAAGTGGAATTTAAAGAATGATAAATCTCAGTCATGGAAAATAAATCAGGTTTCTTAGTAATTTGAATGATTCACTGATGTACATTAAGTTTTTCATTGATGATACTAGAAGATCATGAGAGAAAACTTGTTGGATGAAATTGATGAAAGAAAATTTTATCAGGTCATAGATTTTGTACAAGTACTGATGAAGTAATGCATTTGATCAGAGAAATGCTTATGATTTATCATACCTTGAAATTTTGGAGATTGTTAATAATGGTATCTTGTTTAGAAAATAAGAAATGAAATTTTACGCAATTGTCCTTGTGGATAGGATCTGTGAAAAATGAGGATAAGACTTCACATTGATTACTTATTATGGAGTAATGAGCAGAAAGAGTGACAAATGGTAGAATTCAAGATTTATTGAGTTTGAGAGATTTGCATAAAATCTTAGTGTGTATTCTGGCATATAAGGTTCATGTGATGGATATGATGGTTATTATGTTGTAATCTTAGAGAGATTGATATGATTAAATTGAGGTCATATGATACGATGATAAGTGGCATGTTACACGATTACTACAAGATATGGTGACTAGACGGTTAACGGATGTTATGTTTAACTCGTGAAAGAATTGGGTGAATATTGAGATAATTGATCTTATCTTGATGGTTTATTAAATTATGGTGAAATATTACCTACGATTGAGAATCTTCATTTCAAGTCATAAGATATATGGATTTATTTAAGATATTGGTGATGCAATTTCGATTACTTATTAGCAGTTGTGCTTTTGACATGAGCAAAGTATTTTGCTACAATAATGGAAAACCTGAGAAGATCATTCGTGAGATTGTATCTTTAAGTTAAGCAAACATGATGAGGAATACTATATGATTCACAGAAGTCTTATTCAATGGTGATAGGCTTAATCAGAGTATTGTTCATAGTGTGACATGAATTGAAGTTTTGGGAGAACAGGAAAAATTGAATCTTGAACTTCAGATTGGGAAATTAGTGAGGTTTCTTAAGTTTGAGAATAACATATCCGATCCGTATGATGCTTTAAGTCCTCAGTTAGAATGAGCATGTGATACCGAGTACTTGATGCATGATTTAAAAGTATGGATTAAAGGATTTAAGTTTGAAATTCTCCGATTTTGAAAAGGAAGTTTCAGTCGAACTTATAAATGATTTCGTTGGTACATCTTTTCAGAAAGATTCTACCAAGTTTGGGTTTTGTACTCAATATTTTGGAATTGATATCGCGCTTATATATTTTGGATCATAAGGATTTATTCTTGATCAATCTTCTTGATTTTTAGGATTAAGCATTTAGGTCGATGAATATTTTTTTTTGGTTTCGATATTAGTATAGATCCTATAAAAGGTACCTTTCGTTTTGACAAGAGAGGGAATTTAAGATCTCATTTCATCGGACCATTTAAAATGCTAGAGAAGTAAGTAATGTGGCTTATTGTTTGACTTCGCCACCAGAACTTGCAGATGTTCACAATGTCTTTCATGTTTACCTACCGAGAAAGTGTGTTCATGATTCAAATCACATGGTGAATTATTAGTTTATTGCAGTCCGGAAAGATTTGACTTATGAAGAGGTACCTATGTGCATAGTAGAGAGAAAAGTCCATGTCTTAAGAAACAAAGAGATCCCATTAGTCAAAGTCCAATGGGATAGACAAGGTAGTGCTGAAACTACTTGAGAAAAGAAAGAAGAAAGAAGTCTAGCTTAATAACCAGATATATTTAGATCAAGAAAGTTTAAAATTTCGAGGACGAAATTATTTTAAGTGGAGAAGGTTGTAGCGACCGAAAAATTTTCAAACTTTTAAGACTTGTTTTACCAAAATTGTCGCTACGACTCTCCAACCTTAACAATTATTATTCAAAACCAGCGCTCTCGTCTAGTCATATTAGTTATTTTAAGATTTGAAGAAAAGAGATTTAAATTCGTTTAAATCTTTAAGTCCAAATTTCGACTTTAAACTTGTCCCAATTTCATCCTTCATTTTTAAAGTTCAATGGGAAGACCTGGTAGTGATGAAACTACCTGGTTCAAGAAAGAAGAAATTTTGATCAAGTATCCCATTATTTTAAATTAAAAAAAAAAATTTAAATTTCGAGGACGAAATTATTTTAAGAAGGTAAGGTTGTAGCGACCAAGAATTTTTACGCATTTAATAATTATTTCTAAAATTTAGAAAATCGTATCGCTACTGTCTCAACCATTTATTTTTATTTTTACGTTAAAGTCGTGACGCGATCGTTTAGCCAAGTTATAAATTTGGAGCTGAAATATGTAAATTTCAGTCCAATTTGATTTTACGTCCAATAAATTCAAAATCTATTTTTAAAATCCAAATTTCATTTATCTATTTAATTATTTATTTATTTATTTATTCAAATAAAATCTCCAGATAATCTTATTTCAAATTTGAGTCTATCATCCTAATTACAATTCAAATTTTAAATTCATCACTTATCTCTACAAATCATGATCACCATCCTAGAAAACTTTCAATCAACCACTTCTATCACGAAAATCTATCTGCAGTTACAATTCGAAATCAAACCAAAGATTATCTATCCAACCATTTTAATTCCCATTTCACGTTCATACTCTTCTTCACGGCTCAACCTCTCGGTTCAGGTATGATAATGAAGAATCCCTTTTTTGAACCTCACCATCATCACCACCGTGACCAGCATCCATCGAGCCAACCCAAACACTGCAAGAAATGCACCCAACTTCAATCTATCACCACCGAGTGCAGCAACCGAACCCAAGCCACTGCCATTATTCCTCCAGAGAACGCCACCACAGCTGCAACACTCAGCCTGCAGCACCATAGCCAATCACCAATGAACCACACTGCACCAACCAGCATCATCATCACCCAACTAATACCACCAGATGCAATCCGGCCAGCCACCAAGCTGCAGCCATCACCACCTGCAACCACGGCCAAGACCAACCATACTGCATCTCCATCGCAACCACCCCTGCCCACTGCCACAATTCAGAACACACTAACCACCTCCGTCGTCCAAACCAACCATCTCCATCATCAAGCCTCCATCATCTGCAAATCCAATTTCACAACCCTCCATAGCCGGCCGAGCTATCAAGCCCATCGCTCCCAACCTTCCCCAACTCCAAACCGCCACCTGCAACACCACCGAAATGTCAAACCACCAGCCACCACCAAACCCAAAACACCACCTCCAAGGGCTGTCATGGCCCTTCTCATTTCCTCAACCAATCCACTCCAAGATCAAACCCAAACCCAAGAATAACAAAGAAAAATCCATACCCATTCACATACCTCTATCGCCGACTATTTTGACATGGAGTAAACGCCGGAAAATCCAAGAAATCGCGACCTCGCAGCCCAAACCCGCGACCTCGTAGCCCAGAATTTGACCTTGAACATCATTTTCTTCACACACCCATGCTCCCCTCTTCACCGCCGCCACTCGACGGCGGTGCCACCGCCGGTTTGGCCGGCAGTTTTGATCGGAGAGGGAGGGTCTCCGCCCTCCCTCGGTCGCCTCTAATTCTCTCTCTCTCTCTCTAACGAGATTGAGAGATAGAGTGTGTGTATATGTTGATTTTTTTTATTTTTGTGAAATTGACCCTTTAAGCCCATCTTTTAAAGTTCTTAAATTTGGTCCCCAAATTTTATAAAGCTCTTATTTTAGTCCCTCAAGTTTTGAATAGTTTAATTTCAGTCCTTCTAGTTTAAATGTTTTAATTCAGTCCTTTCAGTTTTAAAGATTTCTTATAATTCAGCCCATGCAGATTTAAAGTGTTTCTAATCAGCCTCTATTTTTTTTTTTAATTAAGTTTATTTCAGTCCCTAAATTTTAAATCTCGATTTTTATAAATTTTCAATTTAGTCCCTAAATTTTACTTTATCATTTTAAAACCCTAAAATTTCGAATTACTAATTCAAAGTTTTTATTTCACATTTTGGCTAGACGAAACGTGTGGACAATTGAGAGTTTGAGGCTACTTCCCGCTCCACTTTTTACGTGATTCAAGATAAATTAAGGTAGACTCGCCCCCACTAATTGATTTATATTATAATTGCATGTGTTATGTGGATCTGTGTGATTTTATGCTTAATTGCATGAGAAAGAATATCTCTTTTGAGGTGAAGAATTATGTTATGCTGGGCATAACTTATCTGCTAGCCAAGAAAAGAAAAGAATGTGTTCATTTGCGTTCATTATGTGATGCCTATGAATAAGAAAAGAATGTCACTACATTATTTGCATAATTTCTGGTTCAATTATCTTGTAGATTAATTATTGGCGATGAGTCTACTGAGTATTTCATTTTTGAAATGCTCAACCCGTTATTTTAACAACTTTTGCAGATTTCGGAGACGGTGGCGAGTGACGGGCAATGACGGCAAATTACAAATTGATATTTTTTTTTTAAAAGTCGTGAACTTTGAAATGATTATTTCATTTTATCAAGAATTGTCATTGTTACAAATTTGTACGAAAATACTTATTACATTTGAATTATCGCTAAATTTTTATTCGATAAATGCGATATTTAATATTTAATCATTTCTTTCCCAACAAAGTTTATTCAAGAATTTAGAAAAGTGACGTTCCCGCGCTCCTCGGAACTCGGGGCGTTACAGCATGGTATCAGAGCGGGTCTACGTTTCTGTAGACTTACAAAAAATTTTTTTACAAAATAAGAAAATAATTTTTTTTTTCTAAAAATAATAGAAATAATGTTTTGACGACTTTTTGTCATTGCCATCATTTTTCTGCCGACTCCGAAGGTAACGAAGTTTAGTATGTTTACTTTATTGAATTATTTCGGATACTTGAGAATAAATGTTTTGAGAATTTGACGAGAAAAGAAAAGAAAAGAAAAGACGAGAAAGAATTAGAAAACTAGTATCCGAAATAATGAGAAAGAAATGAGTTTTGAAGCATAACGGGAGATTTTTTCAGAAAAGAAAAGAAAGAAAACGAGTGTTGAGCATGATGGGAATAAAAAAAAAAAAAGATTCTATAATAATTTTTGTCCTCGAACTTAGAAATGATGAACCCGACCTGGACTTTGCATAATTGATTTTAGACATGACACTAAGTATGAGAAGTCAACAGAAAGGATTAGACAATATTTTCGGAATATCTATCGTTTAGATTAAACGAGAAATAGCAAGCCAGTTTTATGAAATTGAGATGAGATGTTGAGATTATAAGTAATATGATTTTATTGAGACTTTTATGAGAAGAAGTATGAAATTAGAGGTTTAAAGATTTGGTTCTTCGTTATTGGAAATTAAGTAATGGATAATGTGTTGAGTAAGTGAATTATTTCCTCTATTTCGAGAGAAATTTATTATGTAGTTTAGTTTTGTGATTAAATTTTGGGAATATGATTTGTGGCATATATTTATAAGTATGACTAATGAGTGGTCATTTGAGTCAATTAATGTATTGAAGGAAGTGAGATATTGATATTGAAAACTAGGATTTGAAATTGTTATGTTGAGGAATTATGAATTGATTTTCTGGGATATTTTGGTGATATTGAAGTGTTGGAAATGTTGTCAATATGTAAATCGTTGTGGTCAAATGTAGAATTATTTGTTATTGTTGGTTATGAAGTATACCTACGGGTTGGATAAGTCCAAATTACAAGGGAGATTCTGCCTAGAATTTTATCATTTGAAATTAAGAGCATAGTATGGTATGCAACCACTAAGGGAATTGAAGTTAGAATTGCAAGTTCATTTACACCATAAGCGAGATTTAGTAAATGATAAGTTATATTTTGAAAGATGAGTAAAGACAAGTACTATGGCGTTATTGAGAAGAATCTAAATTATTCTTGGGAACAAATTGATCACTAGTAAGGAATGATCATTGATATTGGAGAATATTATAAATTACGAGGATAGGAAATAATACTGTTGATTTATTTTGGAATTTGATCGGGAAGATATGTTAAAGATAAGCTGATGACATTATGTTGATTTGTGAATAATATGTTATTGGGTACACTACATAGAGAGAATATTCAGGTAATTTCTATCGTTTTAATTATTTTGGTGATATTTGGTGTTAAGAAGTTAGAGATGACAAATTATTAAGGTTTGATATATATTTTTAAGGAAATAGAAAAGATTTATTGAAATTTGGAGAAAATTTTGCATGGATTTTTGTAACGGGCTTACAGAGATTAGTGAAGAGACGTGATGTCATTTATGTTATTGAATAATGACTTGAGTGGTCAGCAAATAATTCTTTATACAGAGTTTAGAGGCTAAGTTGAGAGTTTGCATTTTAAACCTCGGTGATGGTTAGGAAAACCATTTACCGTTTGTTGAATTTACACGTAATATGATTATTGGGAATAGTCAGTTATCATGAATGGGAGATATTGAAAATATTTTATGGTGAGATGCCTTAAAGGAGTAGCCATTTATTCGAAGTGAGAAATTAGAGATATGTGATTGAATGTTTGGGGTTATGTAAGATAATGATGATGGTCATAAGGTCATTTGAATATAAAAGGTACAAGAGAAAATTTTAAGGAATAATGTGATTTTCTTAGGTCGAGAATTTAAGGTGATGATGTGTTGAGATTATGAAATAAGTTGATTTTTCCATGAATAAGTTATGATGTATTCGGATCTAAGTGGAATTTAAAGAATGATAAATCTCAGTCATGGAAAATAAATCAGGTTTCTTAGTAATTTGAATGATTCACTGATGTACATTAAGTTTTTCATTGATGATACTAGAAGATCATGAGAGAAAACTTGTTGGATGAAATTGATGAAAGAAAATTTTATCAGGTCATAGATTTTGTACAAGTACTGATGAAGTAATGCATTTGATCAGAGAAATGCTTATGATTTATCATACCTTGAAATTTTGGAGATTGTTAATAATGGTATCTTGTTTAGAAAATAAGAAATGAAATTTTACGCAATTGTCCTTGTGGATAGGATC
Source organism: Ligustrum vulgare (assembly GCA_963555705.1). Classification (NCBI taxonomy): domain Eukaryota; kingdom Viridiplantae; phylum Streptophyta; class Magnoliopsida; order Lamiales; family Oleaceae; genus Ligustrum; species Ligustrum vulgare. The sequence goes on along the minus strand of OY743184.1, from coordinate 34,245,742 downwards.
TGTGAAAAATGAGGATAAGACTTCACATTGATTACTTATTATGGAGTAATGAGCAGAAAGAGTGACAAATGGTAGAATTCAAGATTTATTGAGTTTGAGAGATTTGCATAAAATCTTAGTGTGTATTCTGGCATATAAGGTTCATGTGATGGATATGATGGTTATTATGTTGTAATCTTAGAGAGATTGATATGATTAAATTGAGGTCATATGATACGATGATAAGTGGCATGTTACACGATTACTACAAGATATGGTGACTAGACGGTTAACGGATGTTATGTTTAACTCGTGAAAGAATTGGGTGAATATTGAGATAATTGATCTTATCTTGATGGTTTATTAAATTATGGTGAAATATTACCTACGATTGAGAATCTTCATTTCAAGTCATAAGATATATGGATTTATTTAAGATATTGGTGATGCAATTTCGATTACTTATTAGCAGTTGTGCTTTTGACATGAGCAAAGTATTTTGCTACAATAATGGAAAACCTGAGAAGATCATTCGTGAGATTGTATCTTTAAGTTAAGCAAACATGATGAGGAATACTATATGATTCACAGAAGTCTTATTCAATGGTGATAGGCTTAATCAGAGTATTGTTCATAGTGTGACATGAATTGAAGTTTTGGGAGAACAGGAAAAATTGAATCTTGAACTTCAGATTGGGAAATTAGTGAGGTTTCTTAAGTTTGAGAATAACATATCCGATCCGTATGATGCTTTAAGTCCTCAGTTAGAATGAGCATGTGATACCGAGTACTTGATGCATGATTTAAAAGTATGGATTAAAGGATTTAAGTTTGAAATTCTCCGATTTTGAAAAGGAAGTTTCAGTCGAACTTATAAATGATTTCGTTGGTACATCTTTTCAGAAAGATTCTACCAAGTTTGGGTTTTGTACTCAATATTTTGGAATTGATATCGCGCTTATATATTTTGGATCATAAGGATTTATTCTTGATCAATCTTCTTGATTTTTAGGATTAAGCATTTAGGTCGATGAATATTTTTTTTTGGTTTCGATATTAGTATAGATCCTATAAAAGGTACCTTTCGTTTTGACAAGAGAGGGAATTTAAGATCTCATTTCATCGGACCATTTAAAATGCTAGAGAAGTAAGTAATGTGGCTTATTGTTTGACTTCGCCACCAGAACTTGCAGATGTTCACAATGTCTTTCATGTTTACCTACCGAGAAAGTGTGTTCATGATTCAAATCACATGGTGAATTATTAGTTTATTGCAGTCCGGAAAGATTTGACTTATGAAGAGGTACCTATGTGCATAGTAGAGAGAAAAGTCCATGTCTTAAGAAACAAAGAGATCCCATTAGTCAAAGTCCAATGGGATAGACAAGGTAGTGCTGAAACTACTTGAGAAAAGAAAGAAGAAAGAAGTCTAGCTTAATAACCAGATATATTTAGATCAAGAAAGTTTAAAATTTCGAGGACGAAATTATTTTAAGTGGAGAAGGTTGTAGCGACCGAAAAATTTTCAAACTTTTAAGACTTGTTTTACCAAAATTGTCGCTACGACTCTCCAACCTTAACAATTATTATTCAAAACCAGCGCTCTCGTCTAGTCATATTAGTTATTTTAAGATTTGAAGAAAAGAGATTTAAATTCGTTTAAATCTTTAAGTCCAAATTTCGACTTTAAACTTGTCCCAATTTCATCCTTCATTTTTAAAGTTCAATGGGAAGACCTGGTAGTGATGAAACTACCTGGTTCAAGAAAGAAGAAATTTTGATCAAGTATCCCATTATTTTAAATTAAAAAAAAAAATTTAAATTTCGAGGACGAAATTATTTTAAGAAGGTAAGGTTGTAGCGACCAAGAATTTTTACGCATTTAATAATTATTTCTAAAATTTAGAAAATCGTATCGCTACTGTCTCAACCATTTATTTTTATTTTTACGTTAAAGTCGTGACGCGATCGTTTAGCCAAGTTATAAATTTGGAGCTGAAATATGTAAATTTCAGTCCAATTTGATTTTACGTCCAATAAATTCAAAATCTATTTTTAAAATCCAAATTTCATTTATCTATTTAATTATTTATTTATTTATTTATTCAAATAAAATCTCCAGATAATCTTATTTCAAATTTGAGTCTATCATCCTAATTACAATTCAAATTTTAAATTCATCACTTATCTCTACAAATCATGATCACCATCCTAGAAAACTTTCAATCAACCACTTCTATCACGAAAATCTATCTGCAGTTACAATTCGAAATCAAACCAAAGATTATCTATCCAACCATTTTAATTCCCATTTCACGTTCATACTCTTCTTCACGGCTCAACCTCTCGGTTCAGGTATGATAATGAAGAATCCCTTTTTTGAACCTCACCATCATCACCACCGTGACCAGCATCCATCGAGCCAACCCAAACACTGCAAGAAATGCACCCAACTTCAATCTATCACCACCGAGTGCAGCAACCGAACCCAAGCCACTGCCATTATTCCTCCAGAGAACGCCACCACAGCTGCAACACTCAGCCTGCAGCACCATAGCCAATCACCAATGAACCACACTGCACCAACCAGCATCATCATCACCCAACCAATACCACCAGATGCAATCCGGCCAGCCACCAAGCTGCAGCCATCACCACCTGCAACCACGGCCAAGACCAACCATACTGCATCTCCATCGCAACCACCCCTGCCCACTGCCACAATTCAGAACACACTAACCACCTCCGTCGTCCAAACCAACCATCTCCATCATCAAGCCTCCATCATCTGCAAATCCAATTTCACAACCCTCCATAGCCGGCCGAGCTATCAAGCCCATCGCTCCCAACCTTCCCCAACTCCAAACCGCCACCTGCAACACCACCGAAATGTCAAACCACCAGCCACCACCAAACCCAAAACACCACCTCCAAGGGCTGTCATGGCCCTTCTCATTTCCTCAACCAATCCACTCCAAGATCAAACCCAAACCCAAGAATAACAAAGAAAAATCCATACCCATTCACATACCTCTATCGCCGACTATTTTGACATGGAGTAAACGCCGGAAAATCCAAGAAATCGCGACCTCGCAGCCCAAACCCGCGACCTCGTAGCCCAGAATTTGACCTTGAACATCATTTTCTTCACACGCCCATGCTCCCCTCTTCACCGCCGCCACTCGACGGCGGTGCCACCGCCGGTTTGGCCGGCAGTTTTGATCGGAGAGGGAGGGTCTCCGCCCTCCCTCGGTCGCCTCTAATTCTCTCTCTCTCTCTCTAACGAGATTGAGAGATAGAGTGTGTGTATATGTTGATTTTTTTTATTTTTGTGAAATTGACCCTTTAAGCCCATCTTTTAAAGTTCTTAAATTTGGTCCCCAAATTTTATAAAGCTCTTATTTTAGTCCCTCAAGTTTTGAATAGTTTAATTTCAGTCCTTCTAGTTTAAATGTTTTAATTCAGTCCTTTCAGTTTTAAAGATTTCTTATAATTCAGCCCATGCAGATTTAAAGTGTTTCTAATCAGCCTCTATTTTTTTTTTAATTAAGTTTATTTCAGTCCCTAAATTTTAAATCTCGATTTTTATAAATTTTCAATTTAGTCCCTAAATTTTACTTTATCATTTTAAAACCCTAAAATTTCGAATTACTAATTCAAAGTTTTTATTTCACATTTTGGCTAGACGAAACGTGTGGACAATTGAGAGTTTGAGGCTACTTCCCGCTCCACTTTTTACGTGATTCAAGATAAATTAAGGTAGACTCGCCCCCACTAATTGATTTATATTATAATTGCATGTGTTATGTGGATCTGTGTGATTTTATGCTTAATTGCATGAGAAAGAATATCTCTTTTGAGGTGAAGAATTATGTTATGCTGGGCATAACTTATCTGCTAGCCAAGAAAAGAAAAGAATGTGTTCATTTGCGTTCATTATGTGATGCCTATGAATAAGAAAAGAATGTCACTACATTATTTGCATAATTTCTGGTTCAATTATCTTGTAGATTAATTATTGGCGATGAGTCTACTGAGTATTTCATTTTTGAAATGCTCAACCCGTTATTTTAACAACTTTTGCAGATTTTGGAGACGGTGGCGAGTGACGGGCAATGACGACAAATTACAAATTGATATTTTTTTTTAAAAGTCGTGAACTTTGAAATGATTATTTCATTTTATCAAGAATTGTCATTGTTACAAATTTGTACGAAAAATACTTATTACATTTGAATTATCGCTAAATTTTTATTCGATAAATGCGATATTTAATATTTAATCATTTTTTTCCCAACAAAGTTTATTCAAGAATTTAGAAAAGTGACGTTCCCGCGCTCCTCGAAACTCGGGGCGTTACAAACTTGATGTCTCAATCCCTCTTTACCAGCCAGCTACTTTTGAAACCCCACTCAAGATGGGTCATTCCTGGTGAATTGAAGCAAGAATGCATATAAAATTACAAAATTTTGGCAATATCTCTGCTAAAATTTCTTTGGATTCTGGATTTTAATTAGTTATTCACATATTAAATATTCAAAAATCTTGAAATTGAAAATATCTTCACTTTTCCTCTTTTATAGTTTTATTATTCTTTCTGAGTATGTATGTGCAATCACACCATGAAACCAAAAAATATTTCTTTTTGTTTGGTTGCGTAAATTGCATATTTTTTCATTTTGGAATTGGTCGTCAATGTTGCCCCCACATTTCTCGGCCAACATCACCATTAGATAAGTGCCTAAGAGCTCGTTGGATAACTGGAAAATTTTCATCTCAATTTTTCAAACTCAATTTCAATAATTCATTCTTAGCTAAGTTCACAATTTTTGACTTTTCAAACATTTTAAAATCACACATCCATGAAAAAAAAATTTCACAAAAGTCAAATTTTTTCACGTTGTCAAACAGGCTCTGATGCTGTCAAAAATCCTAACCTTGACGTGGCAGGATCTGATGATGCTTGATTGTTGGAAAATATCAATGAACTCGTCTTGGATGACCTGTAAAAAAGGCGAGGAGGATTCTCCCCGTCGCCTCTCCTGTGTGAGAATTAGTTTTCTGTAAAAAGGTAGAGAGAATATTTAACTAGAAAACATAAACAATTGTGAATATATGTGATTAAAGGAGTTGTATTTATAGGGCTGAAAAAACCCATAATTTCCTTTATTTAAGGAAGTAATCATTTTTTCTATAAACTTTACCTTTTAGGAGGAGTTCTAATCTTATAAGAATTGTACTTCCTCTTTTTTAGGATGATTCCTTATGAGCTATGTTTTATTCCGAGGGCCCAAGAAGGTGGCCCATTGTTAAAGCCCATAAACGGTGAACACCTGGAATCCGAAGTGGCCGGGCTAGACCGGACACGTTTCCCACTATGGATGCAGGACATGAATAGGTCGGGCATACATGGGCCGGGACGGTCATATGGACGAGCAAACATCCTGGCATATGGAAGAAAAGATAGATGGCCAGGACTGATATAGCCCGGATGGACACTATTGGGAAATAGCCCGATCAATGGCCCCCGTGCATCAGGGATCGGGGATTGATGCCTGAATGCAATTAACTCTTGACAGCTGTCACCTTCATTAATGATGTGTTTTGCCAACTATTTTATCCTTTATTTTAAGCGTCATCATTAATGCCAAAGTTCATGGATTGCTGCCACGTGTCAAAAATGAGTGGCGGGATTTCAAAAATTTTCCCGCCTTTTTCCTCTTATATATATGTGGTCCCTATGCTCTCATTCTTTTCACTTTACAATTTTAGTGAAAACCAGACAACTCCCCGATCGTCTAACACGAGTTAAAAATTCCAAGCATCATGACCTTTAGGTAATCTCGACCTCTCCCGACGTTAATTTTATTTCGTAATTTACTCGTTAGGAAAATGGCCAGACAAGTGAACATCACGGACCTTAGGGAGGTAGAAAATTTGGACGAGGCCTTAGACGTAGAGTCAATAGGATTTTACCAACCTCCACCAACCTCCGGAGGGGACAAGTCGAGCGATGACGAGGAAGTCAATAACCCTGAGTTTGACGATAGACCGGGCAGTTCCAACCTAGAGTTACCAACATACAACAGTAGGATGAAGGAACACATGGTCGAGGCAGACATGAGGAAGTTTGGTCTTTCTGATAGGTATACTTCCCGGGTCCCCGAGCAAGATGATGTATCATATCATTGTCGGGAAGGAGAGACCGTAGTACTCCATGACTCGCTAGTAGCCGGCCTCAGGTTCCCTTACATCATTTTTTGTAGACTTCCTGTTAACGGCCAGCATTCTTCCCGGGCAGCTGGCCCCAAACGGGTGGAGAATTCTAGCTTACTTCTTTGTTTTATGTAGGAGTCTAGGGATCGAGCCTATCGTGAACCTTTGTAAATGCCTTTTAGATTTGAAGTTTTTACCCCGGTGTAACTGCTTCGTTTACTTATGCGGGAAGGGAAGGTTCGAGGTGCCCTGGGTCCCCTCTTCCTTAAAGTATTGGAAGGAAAATTTCTTTTATATCAAACCTCGGGAAGGTGAGAATATTTTTTGGCCCACTTTTAGGAAACCGGAAGTAGATAACTTTAATAGAATGGGTAATGTGGGGGAGGACGAGATGGCCGACCTCTTGGCCAACGCCATAAGAGTTTGTGACTTTGGACTTCTGGCCGAGGAGGCTTCAGATTTTACTACCACCGAGATCTTAGGTCAGGCCAACCTTGACTTGGAGCTTTGATTTCATTTTTCCACTAGAAAATGTTGCCTTCCCCTTCTTATTGCTTTTTATCTAACCTTCCCGTTCTTTCACAAGTATGGCTTTTGATGGAGACAGGTTAAGGAAGGCGGCTGAGGAGAGGGCTCGAGCTGCTGCTGAGAGGAGGAGGGAAGGTGGTATTACCCAAAGACGGCCACAAAAAAGGCCACGCCAGGCACAGTCCGGGCAGGGCGAAACTTCAGGGAGGAACGCAGAAGCTCCACCTCGGCGCGAGACCAGCCAAGGTGTTCGCCTTCCTCCTGTCCGGGAAGAGAATACCAGGTCTGATCCTCCCGAAGCAGCAGTAGAGGGTCTTATCCTGGCCGACTTGCGGTCCAAATTGGAGGAGAGTTACCACCCCGGTCTACTGGAGAAATATTCTGATGAAGTCTCGCTGGAGAACGGGGTGGAACATTTTCTGAATGCGGCCCTTAAGGTAATTTCAAGACGACCTTCTACCTTTGGTGTTACATTTTTTCTTCAATAATACAAGTATTTAACTCGTACAGATGCTTAGCATTGGCCGGGGTCTTCTAACCCAAGGTGTCCGGCGAGGGGAGGCTACGAGTCAGCTCGTCCATTCTGTTCAGTACGAGGCAACCTGTGCTAACAATGCTGAAGAAAAGTTAACCAGAATGGAAACTGACTTGGCTTTGATGACTCAAGATCGGGACCTTGTTAGCTCTGAAAATGCCAAACTTTCTGAAGATCTTCGCCGGGCAAGGGAAGAGATAGAAGTAGCGAAGGTGGCGGCGGTCGAGGCTTACAAGAAGTCTGAAGAATATGACCTTGCCGTGGGTAACTATGCCCTGGAATCCTATTCCCAAGGCATGAGGCAAGCCCAGGCATGGATCAAGATACAGGCGCCCGACCTGGATACCAGCCCACTCTCTCAATTTCCATTGGGCACGGAAGATCTTGACCTCACTCCTTTCATGTAAGATGTAGTGGAGGTCGACTCTGACGAAGAAGAAACCTGGGCCAGTGACCCTGAGTAGTAGTAAGAAAATCTCTTGTACATTTCCCTTTTACATCCTGAGGTCTAACCTCGTGGCCTTTTTTGCAACAAGGTTTTTTGTTAATGAAGAATGTTTGTTTTGTCAAAGCTCGTGTTTATTGATTGATGATAAATCACGATCTTCCGTTTAAAATAAAATAGTTCGAGCTTTTTACTTGTACGAATTTTCAGAAATGATATCCTATAAGGTTAGGTAATACCGAACTATTTGAACAATTCCTGGGGTCGAGCACAAGAGTCCTAGAATTTATCTTGTTTTGACTCCATATGGTCGGGTAGTGGCCGACCTTATGTTTCCCATCATAAGAATGGACTTAATCTTTTGTAGAATCAAGACTTTGAGTTGAATACAACTTGACTGGTGAGACCGGGTTTGCCCGACCCTTTCAGTTAATTGATTAGTAAGAATTGCGAAATGTATTTTGAAAAGATCGTGCGGTACCGACCTGTTTTTGTAAATTATAGGAAGTAATTTGTAACGTCTTGCCATGAGACCTTGTAAATTATTCGTGGAAGAATAATTTGTAAAGTTTTGCCATGAGACATTGTAAATTATTTGATAGGAAATAATTTGTAACGTCTTGCCATGAGACCTTATAAATTATTCGTGGAAGAATAATTTGTAAAGTCTTGCCATGAGACATTATAAATTATTTGATAGGAAATAATTTGTAAAGTCATGTGAATGACCTTGTAAATTACTTCGATATCTGATATTTGTAGTGCTCATTTTATGGACAAAGTACTTTTATTGAAGGGGACTAAATGATGGGTCTCGTTAAAACCTTATCCCGAAAAATTCGTTGGGAAAAAATCTGGACAAGGAAAAAGAGTACCCGTCCCTGACACTGAAAGACAAAATAATGGGCACGCACACCCGACCATAATATTCACTAATGGACGTGCAAGTTCGAAAGCAAAATTAAAAATGGGAACGCAGGCCCGACCTTACTAGGACTAAATGACTAAATATGATTACTTGTAGTATGACTTCAAGTTCTCCACATTACATGGCCGAGGAAGGGGTTTTGAATCCATTGTGCGGAGGCTGTATGAGCCCTTGCCCACCTTTCGGATGACTTCATAAGGTCCTTCCCAAATAGGCCCAAGTTTCCCTGGTTGATGGCCGGCAGCCTCACTGCGGCGAAGGACGAGATCTCCCATTCTGAATTCCCTCTTCTTTACTCGGATATTGAACTTCTTAGACATGGCCTGTTGGTAAGCTGCTATTCTTAATGATGCGTTTTCCCTGACTCCTTCTAGAAGATCCAAACTTTCTCTCTGTCCTTTGATGTGGTCGGGCGAGCCTGTGGCCATAGCACGGAAGCTTGGAATGGTTACTTCTATGGGAACAACAGCTTCCATCCCGAAGGAAAGCATGAATGGGGTTTCCCCCGTCGCTGTTTTGAACGTGGTTCGGTTGGTCCAAAGTACTTCTGGGAGAAGATCGGGCCAATCTCCCTTGGCACTGCCAAGGCGAGTCTTCAAGTCTTGTAAGATGAGTCTGTTTGTAACTTCAGCTGACCCATTACTCTGCTGGTGCGAAACGGAGGTCAACCTGTGTTCTATTCCCAGATTCTTGCAGAATTGCTTGAAGGGTTGGAACTCAAATTGACGCCAGTTATCTGTTATTAATGTCTTGGGAAGACCAAAACGGCAAACTATTGATTTCCACACAAATGCTTCCAACTTTTGTTCTGTGATCACGGCTAGCGGTTCGGCTTCCACCCACTTAGTGAAGTATTCCACTGCAACTGCTAAGAACTTGACCTGACCCAGGGCTATAGGGAAAGGTCCGAGTATGTCGATTCCCCATTGGGCGAAAGGGTATGGGCACAATATTGAGGATAGCTCTTCCGCGGGTTGATGTAATCGGCCTGCGAATCTTTGGCACTTGTCACAAGCTTTCACATAACTAAGGGCGTCTTTCTTCATATTCGGCATGTAGTACCCGTATCTTATCAATTTCAGTGATAGAGCTCTTGCTCCCTGGTGTCCTCCACAAATTCCTTTATGAACCTCGGCCATAGCAAGAGCTGCTAATTTTGGAGTTAGGCATCGCAGATAAGGAAGTGTGAAGTTTCTGCGGAACAAGGTATTCTGCAGCAAGGTATACCTCGGGGCTCTTGCTTTGATTTTTCTGGCCTCTACTTTGTCATCTGGAAACTTTCCTGATGTTAGATATTCAATTATTGGATCCATCCAATTGGGTTCTTGATCTGAAATATCCATGACCTCGGGTTCTTGTATGATACTAGGCTCATGAAGAGTTCATACGAACGCGGTCCTATCCAGGTGGTCTAGATTGGGAGAAGTAAGTCTTGACAAAGCATCCGCTTTGTGATTGGCGGACCTCGAAATTTTGTTTATGCAGCAAGACTTGAACTTTCTTTGCAAGTCCAAGACCATCATCTTGTAAGATGACATTTTCTCATCTTTTGCTTCAAAAGTGCCGTTTACCTGTTCTACCACCAATTGGGAACCATTAAGGACCTTGACATGCTCGACCCCTAGATGTTGAGCTGCTTGAAGTCCAGCAATTACGGCCTCATACTCTGCATCATTATTGGTTGCTGGGAAGTCAAACTGTATTGCGCACTGAATTTCCATTGTGCCGTCATCTTTCTTTAATATGATTCTGGCCCCCCGAGCCCGCAACATTCGATGCTCCATCCACTTGCAATGTCCATGTGGCCTCTTCCCGGTCATGACCTGTCAGCCCCCCAGGTCTTGGTGTGAGTTCGGCGACAAATTCGGCCAAGACCTGTGCTTTGATGGAAGGTCGAGGTTTGAACTCGATGTCATACTCCCTGAGCTCGATTGACCACTTCAGTAGACGACCGGATACATCTGGTTTCTGCAAGATTTGCTTCAAGGGCTGATTTGTGAGGACAGTTATTGCATGGGCTTGAAAGTATGGTCTTAACTTTCTCGCTGCTGTAACCAGGGCAAGTGCGAGCTGCTCTGCCAATGTATATCGGGTTTATGCTTCCAACATCATCTTACCAACATAATATATAGGGTTTTGAGTCTTCTCTTCCTCTTTAACCAAAACGGCGCTCACAGCATGATCAGACACTGCTAGATATAAGAACAGATTGTCCCCTGGATTCGGTTTTACCAGTATCGGAGGTGTACCCAAGTATTCTTTCAATTTCCGAAGGAAACCTCACATTCCTCGTCCCACTTGAAGTCTTTGTTTCCTCGAAGAGTTTTGAAGAAGGGGAAACATTTGTTCGCTGCCTTTGACATAAATCTACCTAATGTTGCTACTCTTCCTGTTAACTTCTGCACTTCCCTGATGTTTCGGGGAGGTTCCATTGAAGTTAGGGATGAAATTTTATCTGGATTAGCTTCGATACCTCTTTGAGTGATCATGAATCCCAAGAACTTTCCCGAGCCCACTCCGAAGGCGCACTTTGCAGGATTCAGTTTCATCCGATGTTTTCTAAGTGTATTGAATATGTCCTCAAGGTCAGCAATGTGGTCTTTCTTTCTTGAGCTTTTTACAACCATGTCATCAACGTAGACTTCAATGTTAAGCCCAATGTGTCGGGAGAAGATAATGTTAACCAACCTTTGATAAGTAGCTCCAGCATTCTTCAATCCAAATGGCATGACCTTGTAGCAATATATTCCTTCATCTGCCATAAAGGAAGTTTTTTCCTGATCTTCATGTGCCATCCGAATCTGATGATATCCCGAGAAGGCGTCTAAGAAACTGTAAAGTTCGGAGCCAGACGTGGAATCCACCAATCTGTCGATTCTGGGAAGGGGATAACTATCTTTTGGACATGCATTATTCAAATCTGTGAAGTCTATACAAACTCGCCACTTGCCATTTGGCTTCTTCACCAAGACCACATTGGCTAGCCATTCTGGATACTTCACTTCTTTGATGAATCCTGCTTTCAAGAGTTTATCTACTTCCTCTTTTATTATCTGCCTCCTTTCTGTGGCAAACTGTCTTCTTCGCTGTTTTACGGGCTTCTTGTCTGGCATGACGTTGAGCCTGTGTTCGACGAGCTCGGGATCTATCTCGGGCATATCTTCAGAACTCCATGCAAAAACATCGATATTCTTCTTCAAACACTGTGACAACTCTTCCTTCATCATTTTGGGGAGCTATTTCCCAATTGTGAAGCTCTTCCCTTCTGAGACATGAACCTCTTCCAGCTCCTCTACCGGCGACATTCTTTCTTCGAGAGGAAGTTCTATTGACATCTGATCTGTCTTATTTTTTCCAATGCAAATGATGTAGCAACTTCTGGCTACCGATTGATTTCCCTGAATAGTTGCTATGCCTGCGAAAGTTGGAAATTTGATTGCCAGGTGATAAGTTGACACTATAGCTTTGAGGCTATTCAGGAATGGCCTTCCCAAGATAGCATTGTAGACCATAGGAGTTTTGACGACTTGGAAGGATTCATCTTCGTTACACGTTTCTCTTCTGATCCTAGTGAAGTGGGAAGGTCAATTAGGCCTTCGGGTTTCACGGTTCCTCCTCCAAACCCAGTTAGGGGAGTAATGACCTGTCGAAGCCGATCTTTGGGAAGTTGCATCTGATTGAAAGCTTCCAAGGAAATAACATTGGCTGCGCTCCCATTGTCAACTAGCACCCTCCTGACATCAAAATTGGCGATTGTTGCACTGATAACAACAACATCGTCATGAGGATACGAAACCCCTTCCATGTCAGCATTGCTAAAGCTGATGCTGTTCGAGACCTCCTGGTCATGACATCCCGACCTTTCTTCCCGATCACTTAGTGTACGGGCATGGTTTTTTCGTGCATTATTCGAATCACCTCCAGATGCTATTCCTCCGACGATAAAATTTATGATGCCAGCGGATCTGGCATTCTCTTCCCCTGTTCCATGCTCTTTATCGTCTTTCTTTATGTAATGCCCTAGGAAGCCTCTTTTTATGAGGGCTTCTATCTCTTGTTTCAAAGTTCTGAAATCATCCGTGATATGGCCCGGGCTTTTGTGAAATTCACAATACTTATGTCGATTCTTTTTGTCGACTTTCCCCTTAATAGGCTTGGGCCATCACAAATCTTCACGTCCTTTGATTTCCATCAGAATGTGAGATTGCGGTGCGTTTAGCAGAGTTAAACTCTGATGCCCATGACTATTCCCCTTTTGGTTATTTCGGGAAGAATTTTTCTCATCCTCCTGTCTTGATCTCTTATTCCTCTGCCTTGTTGATTGTGAAGACTGTGCTACTGTCCCATGCCCTTGATCCTATGCCCGAACTGACAAAAGGGCTTCCTCCATGTTTATGTACTTTTCTGCTCTTCGGAGAAGCTCTGTTACATTTGAAATTGCTGATGAAATATGGAGATCTGGAATCTGAAGTCTTTTAGCGTTAAACCGAGTCATGAACTCTCGCAACGTCTCATTTTGAGCTTGCTTTAACTGCATGAGGGATGCGGCGGTCTTCTTGATTCTTTTGCTACTTGCAAAGAAAGCAGTGAACTTCTCAGTAAGATCTGCAAAGGAAGAGGTGGATCCTGGAGGTATCGTAGAAAACCAGTCTCGAGCTGAATTTGTCAAGGTTTGCGAAAAGGCCTTGCACAGAATTTGATCGGGAGCATTCTGCATGTCCATGACATCAGTGTAGGTATTCAAGTGGTTGTTAGGATCTGTTGTTCCACCGTATTCCTTTATTCGGGGATATTTAAATCGATCTGGCAAGGGAAAGGATGTTATTTCAGGAGTAAAGGGGGTTCTTCTCACGAATGATGTTCGACCTCGGGCGTTCTGTCGTATCCCATCAGCAATTCCTTCTTGAATGATTCTTGAGAGCTCTTGTTGTGTCAAGTTGGAAGATCCTTCTATCATGGGATGGGCACCCCTAATTCCCGGGGAGTTGTCAGCCATAGGATTAGCTGGCTGAAGATCTACCCTGGGAATTGTGCCGGGAGTGTTCGGGTCAGGTTGCGCTTGATGACTGTTATGTTGTTGAAGAGCTTGACGAAGTTCGCAGAGCTGTTGCTGAAGTTCGTTGAAATCTTCCCGACTAACAGGTTCATTGTCGGGAGTGGCCTCTGAGTTTTGTTCTTCCCCAACATCTTCAAGAGGTGGAGGATTATCATCTTCAGCCGAGGTGTTGGCCGGAAGGGATTGACCAGTGGATGCGGAGGGATGGGCTTGACGTCTATTAACCATGGCTACTTGTATCTCTTCCCACAAGCGACGCCAATTGATGCTGTCAAAAATCCTAACCTTGACGTGGCAGGATCTGATGATGCTTGATTGTTGGAAAAGATCAATGAACTCGCCTTGGAAGACCTGCAAAAAAGGCGAGGAGGATTCTCCCCGTCGCCCCTCCGGTGTGAGAATTAGTTTTATGGAAAAAGGTAGAGAGAATATTTAACTAGAAAACATAAACAATTGTGAATGAATATATATGATTAAAGGAGCTGTATTTATAGGGTTGAAAAAGCCCATAATTTCCTTTATTTAAGGAAGGAGTCCTTTTTGCTATAAACTTTACCTTTTAGGAGGAGTTCTAATCTTATAAGAATTGTACTTCCTCTTTTTTAGGATGATTCCTTATGGGCTATGTTTTATTCCGAAGGCCCAAGAAGGTTGCCCATTGTTAAAGCCCATAAACGGTGAACACCTGGAATCCGAAGTGGCCAGGCTAGACCGGGCACGTTTCCCACTATGTACGCAGGACATGAATAGGTCGGGCATACATGGGCCGGGACGGTCATATGGACGAGCAAACATCCCGGCCTATGGAAGAAAAGATAGATGGCCGGGACTGATATAGCCCGGGATGGACACTCTCGGGAAATAGCCCGATCAGGCTCTAAATATTATCATTTGGTACTATCTAATTCACTTCTTTCGGCGATAGTATTTCTGGACCAGTTTGGACCTCTGATTGTAGCAAGCCCAAGTAATAACAATATAATTTAAGAGGCCAATTAAGAAAGGGATAATTGTATTTCATACTACTTTTATATCCTTCAATCAATGAAATTTTATTTGCATAAGAGTGTGTTTGATTGGAAAAACGGAAAATGGGTGATAAGAAAATATTTTTCAGGAAATTGATTTTTTCCTAAAAATTATTTTCTTAAAAAATGTCAATTGAAAGTGTTTGATTGAATTAATTTTCAAGTGAAAAAGTGAGCAATTTTCCTAGTTATTTAATTTACATTATTTCCTATGGGAAATAGAATAAAATTTAGTTATATTTTAAATTCTTCACTCATTTGTATTTGATAATAGTAATGTTGATTTTTGGGAAAAAACTAAGTCAATTAATAACAACAAAAATGATCAAATGTGACAAAAATACTTTTCGACATAAGGTTTACCACATCTACAATTTTCTACTTCTTTGTACAATCCACAAAGAACCCAAGAAAAACTAAGATGCTAGACTACATTTTTCCCCACAATACTCTCTGGTCAATGTGCCCTACAACAAAGGAGAATAATACATGTATTTATATAGAACAAATCACGTCATGACTGTATTTCACTTCGACATGGACTGTGAAATTGGTTTCCTTGATCAATTGCTCTTCTAAAAATTTAATCCACCTAGGACACGTAATCAATAGCAACAAATTTCATAATTTACTTTCCATTAGGATTTGTATCATAATCCAGTTGAATTACAAAACTTATTTTCCAATTACAATTAAAGTCCTCCAACTTTAACAATTTAAGGCAATTACCCAACAATCTCCACCTTGCCAAAAACTAGCCAAATTTCAATATTCTCTTTTGTTCACAATACTTGGAAATAAGTAAGCTTTTGACACACTTTGACAGTCTCAATTCTCAAAACAGAGAATTAACATACTCTACCATATGAGTATAACAAGGACTCAGAATTATCAACGAACTCCGAGCTTTTCATCTGCTCATGTCGAAATAAACATTGCTGAAAAATTATGGTGCAACTCCCATGTTTGGCTCATCAGCCATCGACATTAATTTCACAACACACCATGCATTAACGCCAAATCAATGTCCGTGTGCAAACACATGTACCCGTCAGTAATAACACATCCTCTATCATGGAAACTGACTTCATGTGATAAGGAAGTCCCATCTTACTAAAGTACATCATCACCACCCTCCACCAGGAGAGTCACATTGTCCACCTCCGAGCAGTTAGCCGATTCTGCTCCACCTTTTGGACAATTTCTTCTCACATGACTAGATTTACCACAGTTCCAACATATTACCTTCTTCTTCATGGAGTTACCTTTCTTCCACTTTTTAGTAACAAGCAAAGTGTTTTCAAATGAACTGTCACTTCAACCTAATCAACTTAACTTCTGAAACTTCCAATGTTTCCTTCTCATACATCAAAATCAGCATGATGTGCTAAAACATGAATGGAAGAGACTAGATGAAATTTATCCTTATCATCAATCTTAACTCTAATAGATTCCAGTTCAGAAACAATCCCATTGAGAACGCTAAGATTGTCTAAGATTTTCATACCTGCATTCATTCTCAAAGAATGAAACCGCTCCTTCAGATATAAGTTATTTGACAAGCTCTTTATCTGATACAACTCTTCAGTTTTTCCAACAATTCATTCACGGAAAATATCCCATAAATATTGTAAGAACATTTTTTGTCAAACAAAGTTGTAATATGCTAGCAGCCTTCAAATCAAATATTTCCAATCTTCATCACTCGTGCTGGATTCAGTTTCTTTGTCAGAACTCGGGGTTGGTTTTTTCTTCAAAGCTTTCTGCAGTCCCGTCTGAATCAATACAACCATGACTTGTACTTACCACAAGCAAAAATTGATCTTCCAGTCAAATTTCTTTACGTTGTACTTTCCAAACATATTTTCTTTTGCTCCAAAATAAATCTTCGAACCACCTGATGCTCTGTTAATTAGACGTCGATTTTTCCGTCGATGGCGCCACTGTTGGGAATTACACACAAATTCACTCTCTAATTAACCACACAGGAATTTTTGATATTCAAGAAATAATTGAGCCAACAAGAAAATAAGTACGAACACAGAAATTTACGTGGTTATGCAAAGTTTTACCACATCTACAAATTTCTACTTCTTTATACAATTCATAAAGAACGCAAGAAAAACTAAGATGCTAAACTACATTTTTCCTCACAATACTTTTTAATCAATGTGCTCTACAACAAAGGAGAATAATATGTGTATTTATATAGAACAATCACGTCACGACTGTATGTCACTTCGACATGGACTGTGGAATTGGATTCCTTGATCAATTGCTCTTCTAAAGATTTAATTCACCTAGGAAATGTAATCAATTGCAACAAATTTTATAATTTACTTTCCATTAGGATTCGTATCCTAATCCAGTTGAATTACAAAATTTATTCTCCAATTACAATTAAAGTCCTCCAACTTTGGCAATTTAAGGAAATTACCCAACATCCTACTAAGTATTCTATATACTCACCCCTACTATTTCACATATTAGAATGGGTCGTTTATTGACGGTTGATGCGGTGTTGCGAGATGCTAAGATCTATGGACTTCAATAATAAAATCCGACGTAATTAGTTTGAATAATTTTATTTCCAGTACTAGTTCATTTTATTAATTTATGGATATTTTTTCTTGTTCCGTTTTGATTTTGGATTTAAGATTTTATTTCTACACTGTTAAATGAACGTATTTTGGGCTTCGTTCATTCATTGTTTTGACTTCACGAGAGAGAGAGAGAGAGAGAGAGAGAGAGAGAGAGAGAGAGAGAGAGAGAGAGAGAGAGAGAGAGAGAGAGAGAGAACTTAAGTTAAAATATTATATGTTGGGTACTAAATTGCCATAAGTCGGTCGGGCTTATTTACGTGTAGATATATTTTAAGTTAAAATATTATATGTTGGGTACTAAATTGTCATAAATCGGTCAGGCTTATTTACGTGTAGATATATATAATAGGCACCTATAATTTTAGTACTTCATATTAACTGTAAGTTTGATTATGTATAATAAATGTACATATGCATTCCATGTTTGAATTATACATAACTCATGCCTAACAGAAAAACTTGCGTGTATTTTTATGGATCGAATTTTAGTTAATCGAATTTTGACATGAAAATTATTATGTGTAATGTTATATTTTAAATGATAGTAGTTCAAATTATTTTGCTCTCTCTTAATTTTTTAGCCAAAATCTGATTCGATAGTTTTTTAAAACTCTTAGGTGGTGTTCTGTTTGTATTTTATTTTGTATTTTCATTTTCGAAAATGTTTTGTATTTTGTGTTTTCATTTTTGTTTTCAAATTTGCTGAAAACGCGTTTGGTTTGTCATTTCTGAAAATTGTTTTTGAAAATGAAAAGCTGGAAAACACGTTCTTTTTGAAATTTTGCAAAACACTATTTAAACTATTTTTACTTAATTTGCTTGCAGAATACTACTAACTCCAACTCAAATTTCCTTTCACAATACACTAAAAATATGGTTACATGCAACACACTAATGTGAGCATTAAGAGTCTATATAACACAGTTTGGTCAGGTTCGGGACTTGAGAAAGCTCTACTTCTATTAAAATCCAGAAAATGCAAGTTCTTTCAAAACCACCAGAGTCCATTTATCATTGTATTTTTTGAAATATAACAACAAAAATTCTCATTTAATTTTTTTTTTTTTGTAATGTTGATATTGAATTCAATAAAACTTTATTTAAACTAAGTTTCAAGTTAAGATAATTCTAAAAAAAAAATTCTTTATTTAGGCTTAGTTCCAAGTTAGGATAATTCTAAAAAAAATAATAAAAAAATAAAAACTTTATATTAAGCTTAGTTCTAAGTTAAGATAATTCTATAAAAAAAAAAAAAAAAAAAAATTCCCAAAACGCGTTTTCCGCGTTTTGGACATTTTTTGTCGAAATACACACAAAACGCCCAAAACGATGTTTCGGGCGTTTTCCTTTTTGTGTACAATTTTTTTTTTTTTTTTTTTTTCCAAAATGCGTTTTCGAAAATGGTAAAGAGAACGCGTTTTTAGCGTTTTCGAAAATAAAAACAGAAAACGACCTCAAAACAGTAAAGAGAACAGGGGCTTATGTTTTATTAGTAATTAAACGAAGTTTAGGTAACGATTCGATTTCTATTAGAATTTGGGTTGTTACACAGCAAGCGTCGCTCACGACGCCTACGCTGACTATTTTATTACTTTTGATTTTTTATTTATTTTGTTAGTGGTGGCATTGGTGAAGTGGTACTGCTAGTGGTGCCAGTAGTATTGGTTGGTGGTGATGTTTGGTGTGGTGTTTGCTCTTGTCAGTAATGGTGTTGGCAACAGTGGTCGGTGGTGGCAGTGGCCAATATGGCGGTGTGGCGGTTAGTGGTGGTGCTCATGATGATGTGTGACCAATATTACGTAATTTGTGACTAGTAAATAGTATGTAACCTAAAAAAATTGATAATTTGTGACCTTTAATTGAATTACTGTGACCTAATAATATTATAGTTGTGATCTAAAATAAGTTGTGACCAATTAATTATTGTGATCTTAATTTGTGACCTATAAAATTTGTGGTTTGTGATCGAGAAATAAATTGTGACCAACTAAATCGATAAATTGTGACCAAAAAATGAGTCAGCCAAATAATTTTATAAATTGTGACTTATAAAATTTATAATCCGTGAGCAAGAAAACCAGTGATTTGTGAAAATTGCGACCTAAAAAATTCTTGATTTTTATCCCCAAAAAAAATCATGACCAATGAAATTTGTGATTTGTTTGTGACCAATAAAAAAATTGTGACCAATAATTTGTCAAGCTGTGACCAATTAACTCGAGATTTGGGATTGAAAATCGTAACTTACGAAATTTGAAATTTGTGACCGAAAAATAAATCGTGACCTAAAAACTGTGATAGTGATCATAAACTTATGACCTGATTTGTGACTTGTAATCTAAAAAATTGTGACTTGTGAACATAAATAATAAAATATATAATTAATTATGACCTGATTTTTGAAATAAAACCTTAAATTTCTTAATTTTGAAAATATATATACTTTAAAAATCTTAGTTATGTATTCTTCCCATATATATATTATTAATAATTAGTTTAATAATAATTTTAATTCCACACCCCCAACCCCCTTCCCCCTCCCTTTCTCTTCTCGTCACTATGAGTGATTGCAAGCTAAAATGTGTATAAATATTTGCTTGATGATAGAATTTAAATAAAACTTAACATATCATTCTATGTGAAATAAAACATTTTTCACAATGGATGAAGATGATAAGTTTTAACTTGATTCTTTAATAATACTACTAGCAAGTACGTGCGTTGCACGTCTTACGTATATGATGAATGTGATACATAATATCTTTGTGGAATTAATACCATTTTTTAAAAGCTGTTGAGGTAATAGATTTCAAATGTTGGAAGTAATTAGTCAAAAATGAAAATAAAAACCTATATAAATTTGAACAGATAAATAGTATGTAGTATGTTCGACAATTAATTTAGGAAAAATACTAACTACTTGTTGCAGGTTTTGTATAGTTATAAAGGATGTTATTTCTTTAATTTTTTCTAAAGTAGGTAAGAATTTAGATATCATTGAATATGATATTGGGTATTGAATGGTAGGAATTTATAAAATCATTTAAAATCCAATCATATTTTTCTTTTTATTATTTGATCAATAATTCGAAATTTGTAAGAAAAATCCAATAATGCAGTTTTTAATAAATTTCACAAAATATTGTTGAATTTGCTGTCAAATTTTATGCTTTGAATTGAGAAAAGATAATATAGGAAAAATTTACCATGACACATGCTTTGTGCGGTTTGGATGGTCACAAAAATTGGGAAAAAACTTCTCTACCATTCATTTTAGCCATTTTCCCATTTCCATAACTTTAAACATCCATCTCGAGACCTTATAAAGAAAATTATTATAGAATATTTAAATGCATTGTAAATTAATGCTAATAAAAGACATAATCTTAAAGATAATATTGACATAAAATCTAACAATTTTAATTAGAGCGTTATCGACGAAAGAGAATAATGCAATAATTATCAAAAGACTAAAAATAATCTATAATTTGACTTTTTATAGATAATTTTTTTTTTTCACAAATTCATAAACTATTTACTATAGGTTACATATAAATTGATTTTGCATTAATTGAATTCTCATTATTATTATTATTATTATTATTATTATTATTATTATTATTGCGTGCGTGCATGCGTGCGTGCATGCGTTGCACGACTTATGTATACGATGAATGATATTGTTAAAGAAAATGTTAAAATTATGAAATAGTATACACATGGAGAATATTTTTTATGAAATTATTGTGTATAATTGAAAATGTTAAATAAATTATTTTTAAAGGATGATGTAAAAACTCTGGGATAATTTTTCTTAAAAATCAGAAATACGAACTCAAACAACAAATCATTAAAAATTTGAAATATTATTGAGAATATGACCCAAATAATAATAATAATAATAATAATAATAATAATAATAATAATAATAAAAGGAGAAAAGAGAGGTAAATTTGAGTAGACAATCCAATTTTTGGAATCCACACTACCTTAAAAGTTTTTTAATACTAAATAAATACTAGAGTATAATATTATGAGAAAGTATAACAATGTAAAATTATATTATAACATTGTAGACTCTTAGATAATAAATTACTTTATTAATAAATAAATGAAAGATTATAATGAAATAAAATATTTTATGGTATGAATAAAAAAATGGTAATAAAAAAGTTTTCCCTAAATCCTCATTTTTTATATATTGTAAATGTAAAAATTAGAATATGAGGGGTGCACTGAATCTGTCGTCATTTAATTAATTAATTAATTAATTAATTAATTAATTAATTAATGAGTAATATAAGAGGGTATAGTTGGTTTAAAGCAAAAAAATATGAAGACAAAATCATGATGTCAAAGATTCTCCCATATCCATACTTTTAAGGTAGTGTAGGGTGTAGATAGATGTAGATTAATTTATTTCTTTCCAGAATATTTTTTTTCGGTTGGAGATATCTATATTTTTTCCTTGCCTTCTAGAATTTCTCCTAAAACCTTCAAATTACCTTAGTTCAGTTTAGAGATGGAAAATGGGCCGAACCGTTCTCCAGCTTGTCGGCTCTACTCGTCAAAACACGAGTCACTAGCAACTTGGCTCATCCAGTCTACGAGCTTGGACACAAGCTAAGGGAACGGCTCGTGGGCTCGTACTCGGCTCACGAGCTCCAGGCCAAGCCGAGGGACGAGACAAGACAAGCCAAGCAATGGGATTAAAAGGCCGAGCAGACTTGGCTCGACCATTGCCAGCCTCTGTTTGGTAATACTGTAGTAATTTATAAACTTGTTTATTTATGATTTTGAAGTAAAATGTGTGGTTGAAAAGTGTAGAAAGAAAATGTGTGTAGTTAAAAAGTGATTTAAAAAATTGTGTGGACTGTTTATCAAAGGGAGGCTTAGTTGCACATTGAGCTTGTAGTGTTCTTTGTTGTGATCCATAAATCTCTCACTTTGGATTATATGCAATCTGACTTTAAATTCTTGTTCTACATTGTTGATAATAATAGATAGGAAATGGAGAAAACAACAAAGTGAACAAGAAAAAAATAAAATGGCTTAAACGTGTAGAACAGTGTCTTCAAATAATATTTGCTCTATCGAGATTTGAAATTGCTTTGAAGGACTTGTAGGATTTATCAAGCCTTGAACCAAGTTCAAACAAAGGAAAATGAGAACTTGAAAAAAACTAAAGAAACCTTTGAAATTGAGTTTGATCTTTGTAAGAATTGGACCACAAAGTGAATATGGATTTAATGATTTTTATTCATTACATTATCTCCTATTTATAATGTCTCAAACGTCACTATGCGAAATTGTGCAAGACATGGATGAAAATGCACCAAAAACTTCAAAAAACTCGTTGGGATAAAAATGGTTAAGAAAATTCAACTGGGCGACCGCCCAGTTATAGTCCCAGCAGTCACCCAGTTCATCCATATTCCCCCAGCTTTACGCTGAGGGAGGCAGCCCAGTTCAAAATTCTGGACGACTATCCGGGGCGGTCCGAATATGTATTTTTCACTTTTTTTTGGCATTGTTTTAAAAGTCTTTTAATCTAATTTAATAACATTGATTAAAAATATGATTTTTTCACTTATTTTTAGCATTGTTTTAAATGTCTTCACACCTAATTTAACAACATTGATCCATACACATCTCAATTCATATTTAAACAATTTTCAACATACATGTCCTGCTTTGTACCAGGACAATGTTTCATACCATTTCATTGATCATGAACTGAAAACGAACTTTGCAAGGCAAGTAGTCATGCGAAATATCATCAGTACCTAATTCACCAAGCACGCGTAACCCCCTCTCCCCCACCATGCAACAGCCCTTAACATCCCTCCCGATATAATGGATTACCGCCACCAGTAACTCCTGCACCAGCATCATTTCTTGGCTATCAAATGCTCATTTCTTAGTCCATAAGGTGGTGAGCACAAACCTTTAGATTTTCAACTCTTGTTCAATAATTTCTTATTTATATTTCTTTATTGATGGTCTTGTTGAATTTAGTCATAAGTAAGAAATAATGGGAAGGTATAATGTTGTTTCGAGGAGTCTGATTTTGTTGGTTATGGTGGCACTGTCTACGGTGCTTTATGGTCATGTAGCTGCTGAAGCTATTGGAGATGAAGGGCTTATACTTTTTAAAAGCTACAATATGGAAAATATGCACAAAAGGAAGTATGATGAAAAAGGTGCTAATGCAGGGTTGAAAACTGCTGGTGGTTTGGGGAAAGGCAAGGGTGATGGTGGAGGAGAATATGGATCAGGTTTTAGTGGAGGGGGAGGGGTAGGATTTGGTGTTGGTTCTGGGGGAGGTAATGGTGGCAGTGGATATGGCTCTGGGGGTGGTAGTGGTGGTTTCGGGGGTGGTGGTGGTGGAGATAATGGTGGTAGTAGTAGTGGATATGGTTCTGGGGGTGGTAGTGGCGGTGGCGGTGGAGGAGGAGGAGGAAATGGATATGGTTCTGGAGGTGGTAGTGGTGGTGGTGGTGGTGGCGGTGGAGGAGGAAATAGATATGGTTCCGGGGGTGGTACTGGTGGTGGTTTTGGGGGTGGCAGTGGTGGAGGCAATGGGTATGGTTCTGGGGGTGGTTTCGGGGGTGGAGGTGGAGGCAATGGTGGTAGTGGATATGGTTTTGGAGGTGGTAATGGTGGCGGTCCTGGTTCGGAACCTAATGGAGGGGGGAGTGGTGGCGGTGGAAATACAGGATACAAGCAAAATGTGGGAAATGGCTCAAGTAATGTTGAAGGAAGATCCTTTAGAGGCAAAAACTACAAACGTCACTAGTGAAATTAGAATGTAATGCTATGAAAAATAAGGACAAGTTTATTCTCCAAATAAAAGCAATAGTCTTGACTCAAAATAAATAGAATAAGACATGAAACTTGAATCATCAGCCATATGGATAACATAGTTGATATGTACATTTGCATTCTGCATAAACTCCCACAAAGATATTAATAGCAATCCAATCTTGAACACAGAAGCATGCTTCTGAATCATGCAGTTAGTTGATCCTCTCCATTCTTTTCCTGAAAATGGAAGGGAAAAAAGCTATTTTTTAAGTATTTTGCGTAATTTCTCAAACAATCACACGAGCCCAGCTTGATTGATGGAATGAAGTTGGCCAGGGTTGAAAACTAAAATCAGAGCAAAGTTTAAGATTTTAAAACCGCAAACTTCAGTTATTTCAGTTTATTATCCATGCAGCCAGACAATAAGGAAAAATAGGCTCGTCAACGAAACCATACAACTATATCAGCATTCAAAAGTGTTTGGTTAATCCAATTGAAGAGAAGTACGGAATGGTTCGGTGATCACCTTGTATGCAGAGTTTTCATCCATGCTGGAGTCACCTACATCAGTGACAATGTTCAGTTCTTCTTTCCTGCAGATGAATGAATCAACCATCAATGAGACATGAATGTCCAAATGGGAATTCAAAATTGACCACTGAAATTCTTCCATAAGCAATCTTGAAATCGAAATCCATGACTAACCTTTCATCTTCTAGAAGAGATCTTAACTGGGACTCTGAGTTACCAGGTGTTCCAGAACACTGCATATCATCATCCTATAGAAAGTTTCACCCAATAATAATACTATAAAGAACATATATTTAGTTAAAGAAGTTAATTGTTTTTCCTATAAAGCCAAGCAAATTCTTACAGCACTGTAATTTTGCATCCATTCAGGAACACCATCTGACAAAATTTTGATATATTGCTCCATAGCTGCCTCCTGATTCATGCTTCCTAGCCTTTGCCAAGCATTCCTTGCACAATGGAATTAGCGCCCCCGTCACTCACAACCCTGT
This sequence comes from Ligustrum vulgare, assembly GCA_963555705.1. Lineage (NCBI taxonomy): Eukaryota > Viridiplantae > Streptophyta > Magnoliopsida > Lamiales > Oleaceae > Ligustrum > Ligustrum vulgare. The sequence goes on along the minus strand of OY743184.1, from coordinate 34,220,595 downwards.
TATGTAACTAGCAATCAAACTATACCCCTAAAGTGTTTTAACTGCAATATTGTCCATTTGAATTTTTGACAAGATTCTTAATTTTGTACTATTATGTTCCCTGCTAAATCTCAGTTTCATAATGGCACCATTCTCTATCCCCCAACATGTGTTAACTAAACTGAACAAGTACTGATCAAAACAAGTAGTTATGCCATGGAAAATCATCTAACAGCATTTTAGATTAATTTATTTATGACTTGTATCCTAAGCATTAATCCAGATTCCAGATAAGAATAACCGCCTTCATATTTTACCTAGATAACATAAAAAAAACATTGTTTTAAACACGAAAATTTTAACAAACAGAGACATGTATAGGAAATATCAATCAAGATATCTGTACATCGACAGTAAGATCAAAATACCATTTGGCACGCGAAGACATCTTGAGTGCCATGGGTTGAGGCTCATGACATGGCCCTTCTACTGCAACCTTATGAAGCCCGTACAACTGCATCTGCACATTACTTGGCAATTTATCCAGCTTATCTTTGCCTTTCTCCTTCCCTTTCCCTCCATACTCCACATAGTTAACAGCCTCTGCAAATACTTTATCCAAATCACTCCTCTCTATCCCTTCCCAGTCATCATCAAAATTCTCCTCCTCCACATCCCCTTTGATCAATTCCTCATTTTCTCCATTTTTCTTATCCCTGAAAATTACACCAGAAATCTCACCTATTTCATGACCTTCATCAGTTTTCTCAATCAACATTCCAATGTTTTCGGAGCCTTTATCTTCATCAACACTGTCTAGCACCATCCCAGAAATTTTTATTTCAGAATTTCTATTCAGTTCCCCGCCTTCAAATTGATCAACCCTTTTCGCAATTTCTTCATCCTCGCTCTTTTCTTCTGCAGTAACTCCCCGCACAGACTCATCCAAACACAATCCGAGATTTTCAAACCCTTTTTCGCCTTGATATTGATCAATCTTGCTAACCAAATCATCAGCAAACTTAACTCTCTTTTTACTTTTCGTCCTCCCTACTTTCAACCCATTCCCCAAACTCACTTCCTCAACGCTAAATATAGCAGTTTTTCCATCATCGGAGGAGTTAGAGAAGGCAAGCGAAACAAATTTCACAATTACAAAAGCAAAAACAAATGCCAAGAAAGCTGTCAAAACCAGTTGCTGAAAAAAGTCCATGGTTCTTTGTTGATCAGAGTCTTCAAAGGCTGTCAGAAGAGAGGAGAAGGAAAAAGGGCTCGAGGGAGACGTAGAAGTTGCAAAAGTTTCAATAAATAACGAGGAAAGAATTAGAGATAATGATAGAAAAGCATAACATGATTATCATAACAACAAACTATAATCTTCCAATATATATATATATATATATATATATATTTTTTCCAAAATTTTAAAGAGGCAGAGAGCAAAGCATATTCTTTTGATTTTCTTTTTACGTTTCGTGTGTTTGATTTCAACTATGGGAATATTTATCGTTGGCTAAAGTAAGACGAAAAGTCCAGAATGCGTCCAATTCCTGGCAAGAAGTGGAGATCTAGTGCCTCGCACGGCTATACGGGTGTATCTATTCTCTCACCCTGTTGGATCATAATGGATCAACGTCGATCTAAATTCGCTTCAAGAAATTTCGAATCGAATCGAATCAAACAGTAAAAATCTTGAATCTTGTTGGATTTGGATCAGAACAAACATTAAAAAAATTTCGTTATATATTTTCATTAACGATAAACAAATCAATAAATAATTCATAAAATGACTAATATAATATCTAATTCATACAGCAAAACATTATATATATATAGAAAATTAGGAATTTTGTACCAAATTCAATAAAAAATTATATATTTTAGATTTAATAATTAATTTTTTACATATGTTTTAAGTTTTTTTAAAAAAATAAATCGAATCTCAGATCGGGTCCGATCGAATCACCCCTGATCCAAATTCAATCCGTCGATCCACTAATCGGGATTTTTTCTGATCGAACCGACGAATTAACCAATTGGATCGAATTTTTTTGCCATCCCTAAACTATTAGAAAGTTTGTTCAAACTAGTTTTTTTGAATTACATATTTATTAGAAAGTTTTTTCAATTTTTTTTCCTCGTGAATTTGTAGGTGTAAAAGTCAATTAAACCCGTTCCAAAAAAAAAAAGGGTCAATCAAATCATATTAAAAAGTATAGTCTTTATTTTGCCTTCGTATTTCATTTAAAACGTGAATCTTATTAGGTGTAAAAGTCAATTTAAAAAAATAAAAAAATCAAGCAAAACATATTAAAAGCTATAGACTTTATTTTGCCTTCGTAAAAACATGTTTAACTCATGTATTTACTTCTTCTACTAGCATTTACCCCGTGGATACACAGAAGTTTCTTTTCACAATATCTAATTTGATAAGTATTTGTAAAATTTTAATACTTCTACATAATCAATACAAATATAAAATGCATAAAATCATAATATTCTATTACAATAATTATTAAAATTTAAAAAATAACACATCTAATCAAAATTATTAAAAACCTTATTTGGATAGTAAATGTCAATTTATATATTTAATAATAAATGACCATAGATTTCAATAATTTCTATGACTTATTGTTATATATATAAAATTTTAGAATACTTTCGTAACTAAAAATGAAAATTATAAACACAACCATAATTTTGCGAAGGACGTAAAAAAAGAGAATTATTATATTATGCATGGATATAGAATGCTAGAATAGACTACAGTTATTACAAATTACAAAAGACTCTTTATATACAACATTCGTGATTGTATTTGTCAGTTCACCATCTTTGAGGAATAAAAGGATTTTCAAGTCAGCTCGACTGCTGACTCTCGATATCAGAGGCGGATGCACTCAAGGGCAGTACTGGGCTGTAGCCCAGTACTGCTGTAGTAGAGATCCAGGTTAAAAAAAAAAAAAAAAAACAAACAAATAGATCGTCCCAAAATATGAGTTAGCTCGGCCCAAAATTGAACAGCCCATAACAAAATGTCAAAATCTGACCCAGCTGGCAGCAACCACTTTCGTCCAACTCTAGCCTCAGTCCTTTTTCTGTCGCACGCTCAGCTCTCCAATCGAAGTCGAAGTCGAACTTTGAGGACTTCGAAAAAAGCTACAAACAGTAGGTGTTGGCCTGCTCGCTCACTGCCGTCTTCTCTCGAATCTCTCCTGACTCCTGAGCTGCAACCTCCATGCCCGTGCGCTTCTCTTCTCGCAGTAGTAGCGCGTGCGCGCTAGCTCCAGCCTCCATCGGGCGTGGCCCAACTCCCCTGCTTGCTGGTGCCTGCTGGCTGCCTGGGTAGGAGAAGGTCTGAAGGAGACTAACATTTGGTAAATTACCAACTTCCATTCCAAGTCCAGTTTCATTAGTTTACTATTTAAGTGATTTTCCATTTTCGTTTTCACTTTTCACTTTTTATTTAGCTTAAATTTAAATTTGTGTAATTTAATATCCCTTGAAACTTTAACTTTAATAACATTAACAATTTAACATCACAGATTTGCATTTGAATTTTGCATTTTGTACAATTTGCTGCCCTCAGTTCCTTGCCTTGCTTAGACTTGCTTGAGACTCCGACTCTTGAGAATTGAGAATCTGAGATTGAATCAGTCACATTTGAAAGGTTAGTGAAAAATTGAAAATGTGGTTTCGAGATTTGATTTTTGAATGTGATTTTGTGAATTGGACTATGTGATTGTGAATTGAGTATTGATTTGCAGGTTAGTGCTAAGCTGCTTGATTAATGATTCTTCAAGGTGTGGAGATTGATCAGTTGACCTCCACTGCAAGCCTGCGAGATTAGTGAGAATGTGATTTTGAAATTTGAATTTGATTTTAGAATGCGAGTTTTTTATGATTGTGAAGTTTTAATTAGGGGTGGGCATCAACCCGCCAAAACCGCCCAACCCAACCCAACCCGATCGGGTTGTATTGGGTTTTGATAAAAATTGGGTTGGGTTGGGTTATAAAAAAAATAATTGTTTGTGTTGGGTTGGATGACAAACCCAACCCAACCCAATCAAAAATTTGAAAATATAAGATCATTTAAATTTCAAGAATCTTAAATCCATTTTTAATTAGGATGAAACTCAAATATAATTTGAACATATTTTAGCTTTATTAGTAAGTATTCAATTTATTATATTTGAGCTTATTGTATTGTACGTAATTTATTTGAGTTAATAGTTGATTTATGAGCATAATTTTTTAATTTTCTAAGAATTGTATTTAATTGGACCAAAGCCCAAACCACCCAACCCAACCCGAGCGAAACTTGATTGGGTTGTGTTTGGGTTCATGTTTGAGTTGGGTTGATTTTTTTATCAACCCGACCATAGTGGGTTGGGTTCGGGTTGGGCAAAAAACCAACCCAATCCAACCCACGCCCACCCCTAGTTTTAATGGATTTTGGACATTTATTATAATATGTATCCTGACTACTTTGCATTTGACTTAGGCTTTGATTTTGATTTTGTTTTTGTTTTTTTTTTTTAGTTTTAGTTTTAGTTTTAGTTTTAGAACTTAGGTTTTAGAATGTGATTTGTGAAAAATGATATTAATATTATGTAAATGTGTTTTTAGGATTAGAATGTGATTTTAGGCTTAGAATGTAATCAACTTTATTTGAGGATTCGATTTTGATTAACTTTATGAAGTTCACCTTAAACCTCGAAAATCAACAGACCGACACTGTCGGCCACCCCACAACTTTTAAAGTCCAGCTCGATCCAATATGAAATCCTAAATTCGCCAATGCTTGATATTGTAACTTAAAATTGCCCGTGACTGAAAATAGACAACTATCCATGTGTAATATAATAATTCTCAAAAACTGTAATTTTTGAAAAATGTGATTAGTAATTTGTGATTTGTTTCCCATTTTAAAACACGGTTATTCGTAAAGATCCATTCAAAGTCGTGTTAGTCTAGGATTTTGATTACCAAGTTCATTATTTTCCGTTTTTCTCGTTCATACCTGTCACTTTGAAATTTGCACAGTTTGGAAAAGGTTAGCTTTTTTTTCCCCTGGTATTTCACTTTTTGAGCCGTTGATTATTCTCTACATTATAATGATTTTTTTTTCTTTTGATAAAAGCCCTATATTGCCAAGCATTGGAGTCCAGATCGAAGAGGTTAGTAAAATTTCAAGTTTCTCTTGTATTATTTTCAATTGTGAGTATGTATTGTGATAAGTGTATTTTATACACTTATTATTATATCCTAAAAGTAGGATTTTATATGTTTATTTAAGAATATTTGCTATTTATTTCGTTGTTATTTATTTATATTTCAGGAATAACCCCAAAGTCGAGAAAATAATGAAATTGAAGCAAAAAAAAAAAGTCATTTGGATGATAAAAGAGGTAAAGTGTGAAAATCAAGAGTTGATGAAGTAAATCAAAAGGGAAATTGGAAGAAAAGTCAAAGAAAGAACCAAATTGGAATAAATTAGAAGTTCAAGGACTAAAGTATATAAATCATATGAAGAAGGACCAACTTGCAAATACTCAAGATTGATTCGGACCATGATACGATACTTGAAGATTTCTAGGAGTCAATTGGATGCAATTAGAAGTCAAAAAGGAATGAATATTATAAGAATATTACCATAAGTTCATTCCAATCATATAAGATTTTCGGGCAGATTTTTAGTCAGACTTTAAAACCTAATTTCGGGGCAGTAAACGTTAGAATTGGGAAAATCCTATTTCAGGAAGAATTGTAGCCCTCTATGTTAACTTTCTAACGGGATTGAATCATCTCAATCGGTAAGGGAATAGAAAGATATGATCAAAATACTAAACACTATGCAGTAAGAAAAAGATCTTCCGCGAAGATTACTTTCCTTGTTCGGTTGGAACTCTTTTGGGAGCCAATTTGTAAGTGATTTTCAACATTCTTCTCTTCCAAGGAACCTATACTTCGACCTAATCTATATATATTTGACTTTGGGCACGAAATTAGGGATTCTCAATCATCATAATTCATGCTAAAACGCTGCCAAAGTGCCGAGGAATCCATACCACTTCAAGAGCAAAATTGAAGACCAAAGAACAAGAAGATGAACGAGACATCCTTTTATTTTTCTTGTGATTTCTATTCAATTATGTTTCTATTCTAGGTTAATTGTTAGGATTGAAATGATACTTTGTTTACCGGATTCCATGTTTTGATTTAATATTTAATTTAAGCTTTTTATGGGTTTGATCAATTGATTGTGTTTATTTTCATCTATAATTGTGGACGCATGATTATTTGATTCTGTGATAATTTTCTATGTTCGAAAGAGTAGGAAATTATTGGACTTGAGTTAATTGCCACAATGTTCGATAGATGATAAAAATATACACCTATGCTTTGTGTAATCCCAAAAAGTGTTCATAAATCGATAATGATTTTCTATATGTTTGAATTTGTCATAGAAATATAGTCAAATTCCTTATAGAAAAAGTTTTAATTCATCGTTCGAAAGAGGGTTTTAAAAATATAAGGAATATGGATTTTCAATTTTCCATAAATTGTCGTTAAATGTTTAATTCAAACTATGGATGATGGAACAAAGGGATTCACAATTCTAACATGTTTATTTCATACGTTTAGTTAAATCAATTTCATTACTTTCTTTAGTTTAATTAATCTTTAATTTAGTTTAAAAATCAAAATTCCCAAATTCAAAGCTATTTTTATTTCGGTTAAGGATTCGTAATCTAAAATAAAATTTATAACAATCTCTGTGGGATCAATACTTGGACTCACATCCACTTTATTACTTGCGCGACCCGTGCACTTGCGGAGCGAACACGTTTTTGGCGTCGTTTCCGGGGATTGTAGTTTAAATTTATATTTTGATTACTTTCATTAATTCGGACTTTTGAATTTTTTTATTTTATTTTATTTTTATTTTGTTACTTTGGATTATCCACCACAAATTTAAGCCTTTATATGCTTGATTTTTATTTTGAGGTATATTTGAATCTACCATTGACTTGCAATGAACGATCTCAACATGGACTATGAAGACATGTTTGGAGAATATCCTAGTTGTGAATTTTGCTACAAAATATATTGTAATGGATAGTGCTTGGATGCGAGCAATATTTGGGTCACAACAAAACTCCTAGTGTTTAAAGAATACTTGAAATGTCGACAACAAGCAGTTGACACGTCGGATGCAAATCACATGCTATTTGATGAGTGTGTACCGAAAGATTGGAACGAGGACATCACTCTAGTAGGAGATGGTCCTCCACTGTGGAGTGAAAGAGTAATTTCAAAATACTATCAGAAGCTAGCCAAGTTAGATGAAGGTGATATGGTGGTGCTAGGAGACTCCATGTATTGGAGTGAATTTAAAAGGTGGGGATATAATCCACTCGAGAAAGTTCATAAGAAAGACTTGTCATTGCCAGTGGATTTGAGGAAGAACAGGCCATTAAACCCAAGGATGAATCAACTATTGAAGAAATAATTGAAGAAAATAAAATACCAATCACAATGGAACTAAACAAAGATGTGGCCATCATTGAGGAAAAAATCAATCTCCATTGTTTTGACTTTTATGATTGCCAAAAAATTGATTTTGTGATTAAACCGGATGAGGAGGTGGAAATCTTCACAGTTGAATTCGAACTGGATGAAAAGGACATATCCTATAATATGGAGAGGGGCAATTTCGAGTTTTGGAGATTAAATGAAGAGTGGAACAAAATCAAAAGAATGAAGATGGGAAAAGCATCAAAAGCTTTCTTTAGGTGTCTGTGAATCAATTGGCAAAAAGTCTAGTTCTAAACTTTAAATGAAGCGCTTGTTGGGAGGCAACCCAACTTTTCAATATCTTTTTCCTTAGTTTGTCTTATTTATGGTTTTTGAGTTATTTATTTGCTTTCTAGTTGTTTAGATGCTTGACATTGCATTTTAGGATCACTAGTATATTTAGAATGTATGCATTGAGTTGTTATGTGCTTTAAGTAATTCTAGCATTTCATTTTGCATGTTTTATTAGCATTTTTAGTTTTAATTGCATTTTAATTTGCTTTGTTGTTTATCTTCACAATTTTAACATAAGAACCTAATTTAGGACATGACATATTAGACTTTTCCACATTTTTACAAGATTTTGCTTAATATTAGAGTTTTTTCATATCTTCTTGTGGAATTTGAAATTGTGGAAAATTGGAGATGGGTTTAGGTTAGTTTGTTGGGATATTGAATTGTGAATTTATAGGTAAAATTTTTTATTTTTTATTTTTTGGCTCAATTCAAGATTCCAAATCTATACAATGTCTTAATTTCTTCATATGCACACAAGGTGTTCGATTAAATGTCACAATAAATGTTTTGTTGAGGTTTTGCAATTCTTTTTGGATGATCACATTCAATACATGTTATACATCATTTGTGCATCATCTATTCATTGTTTACACTGATTTAAAGCATGAAACTCAACTTGGACATCATTACACTGATTTCAACTTCACTACACCTACTTTATCACATCTTTTTGTGACCCAAATGAACTCCAAATGTGCTGAATTTTTGATATGTTATAGACCAAGTTATGTACTTTCACATGCCCGAGACATGTCTTTGGAAATTTTCACTTTTTCGAGGCAATGTCAAAGGCTGAAAATCAGTGGTCAACCACTTTTCAAAAATTTCAAATTTTTTCTACGTCCTAATTTGGATGTGTTATGTTGATTTGCTTTAGTTCTTATGTGATATTTATACTTCTAATGATCATTAATTATTGTTTGTAAGAAAAATATCACCATGTGACACTTCAAGCCAAACATGAAAAAGAAAGTAAAGGGTAATTTCATCCAACCAAGCATTCAAGTCAAAGCTTCAAAATGGGAACACCATCTCTCCAAATTCGGGAAGTACATAAACCCTCTTTGTTATTTTGCATTTATTTAATTTATTTGATTTGAATTGAATACATTGAGGAAAATGCATATTTCTAGTTTGGAGGTGGGAATCTCATTCATGTGCTTTCATATACATTCATTTGATTTTGGGTAGAAAATTCATAAAAAATTGGAATTATATATATATATATATATATATATATATATATATATAAGTGAAAAGTTTGTAAATTTTTGTTGATTTATTTATTACTTATAACAAGATTTGAATTGACTTTTGTGCTTTAGTTAGAAAATTAGGCAAGATGCGAACTAAAATATTTCTTAACATTCATCCATGTAAGCCTTTAATAAAACTTGAACACATAGCCCACTTTCGAATAATAACTTGTGCAGGAAGATTCTTGATACTTATGGGGTAAACTTGTGCACTTTGAACATAGAATGGACTGAAAAATCCCAAAACTTAAGAAAATTAGATCCCGACCTGAAATATAAAACCAAACTGCTCAAGAAACAGTTTGGGGGTGGGAAGGTTAGTATGAGTATGCATTGATGGATTGAAGATCTGAAGTTTTTAATTTTGCATCTTTAGGGTAAGGGGTTTTGATCAACATGTATAAACCATAATAACCAGCATAAAAATAGAAAAATGCTGAAGGTCTTATTCTACTCTTCAAATGCCTTTTTAACTCGAGTAATTAAGTTTTAGGGGTTCTCTAAACCTGGTACCCTAATCTCAACTGAGTTGGGAGCTTCTGACCTAAAACTCACTATAGGGGTCAATTATAAAGTAAGTACGGAGAGTGGACTTACACATAAGATATTAAAACATCTTTAACTTTTCTGTTTAAGCCTTTATGACTCGGGTAATTATGTCTGAGGAGTTCTTTGAGCCTGGTACCCTAAAATCAACTAAGTTGGGAGCTGCCGATCTAAAGCTCGCTACAGAGGTCATATAAAAAGCAAGTCAAAAAGTATTGCACAAAGATGGTAAAAGATAAGGACATTAAAAGAAAAAGTAGTCCAAATAAAAGAAAAATGGAATGAAAATGATATAAGCTTTGTTGATTGAAAATCTCTAACACTTTGTTAATTATTATTGGTCTTTCATGCATACTTGCTTAATCCTAACTACATTGTGTGGAAAAATGCAATTTATACATGTTTAGAAATCACATCAATACTAATCACACGGTGTCATGAACATTTTTACATGAGTTTGCATTCGATTTATAGCTATTTACATACACATACAATGAAGTTTAGCATCGGATAAATGAAAATAAATTTTGTTGTTCATATTTCTTCTCTAAAGTGAATCATCAATTTGGATTGTTGAAGCGTATGGTAAATAAGTGAACAAAAATAAAAACATTATTTTATTTGCATCTTTATTTTTATAGTTTAGTTTTATTTTGTTCGAGGACGAACAATAGTTCTAATTTAGGGGTGTTGATAAGTGTATTTTATACACTTATTATTATATCCTAAAATTAGGATTTTATATGTTTATTTAAGAATATTTACTATTTATTTTGTTGTTATTTGTTTATATTTCAGGAATAACCCCAAAGTCGAGAAAACAATGAAATTGAAGTAAAAAAAAAAGTCATTTGGATGATAAAAGAGGTAAAGTGTGAAAATCAAGAGTTGATGAAGTAAATCAAAAGGGAAATTGGAAGAAAAGTTAAAGAAAGAACCAAATTGGAATAAATTAGAAGTTCAAGGACTAAAGTATATAAATCATATGAAGAAGGACCAACTTGCAAATACTCAATGATTGATTCGGACCATGATACGATACTTGAAGATTTCTAGGAGTCAATTGGATGCAATTAGAAGTCAAAAAGGAATAAATATGATAAGAATATTACCATAAGTTCATTCCAATCATACGAGATTTTCGGGCAGATTTTTAGTCAGACTTTAAAACCTAATTTCGGGGCAGTAAACGTTAGAATTGGGAAAATCCTATTTCAGGAAGAATTGTAGCCCTCTATGTTATCTTTCTAACGGGGTTGAATCATCTCAATCGGTAAGGGAATAGAAAGATATGATCAAAATACTAAACACTATGCAGTAAGAAAAAGATCTTCCGCGAAGGTTACTTTCCTTGTTCGGTTGGAACTCTTTTGGGAGCCAATTTGTAAGTGATTTTCAACATTCTTCTCTTCCAAGGAACCTATACTTTGACCTAATCTATATATACTAGACTTTAGGCACGAAATTAGGGGTTCCCAATTATCATAATTCATGCCAAAACGCTGCCAAAGTACCGAAGGATCCATACCACGTCAAGAACAAAATTGAAGACCAAAGAAAAAGAAGATGAACGGGGTGACATCCTTTTATTTTTATTGTGATTCCTATTAAATTATGTTTCTAGGCTAGGTTAATTGTTAGGATTGTGATGATACTTTGTTTACCGAATTCCATGTTTTGATTTAATATTTAATTTAAGCTTTTTATGGGTTTGAGCAAATGATTGTGTGTTTATTTTCATCTATAATTGTAGATGCATGATTATTTGATGCTTGTCATAATTTTCTATGTTCGAAAGAGTAGGAAATTATTGGACTTGAGTTAATTGCCATAAGGTTCGATAGAGGATATAAATATACCCATATACTTTGTGTAATCCCAAAAAGTGTTCATGAATCGATAATGATTTTCTATATATTTGGATTTGTCATAATAATATAGTCAAATTCCTTATAGAAAAAGGTTTTAATTCACCGTTCGAAAGAGGGTTTTAAAAACATAAGGAACATGGATTTTCAATTTCCCATAAATTGTCGTTAAATGTTTAATTCAAAATATGGATGATGGAACATTCTAACATGTTTTTTTCTATAAGAAATTTGACTATATTTTTATGACAAATCCAAACCTATAGAAAAGCATTATCGATTTATGAAAACTTTTTGGGATTACACAAAGCATAGGAGTATATTTCTATCCCCTATCGAACCTTGTAGCAATTAACTCAAGTCCAATAATTTCCTACTCTTTCGAATATAGAAAATTATCACAAATATCAAATAATCATGCGTCCACAATTATAGATGAAAATAAATACACAATCAATTGCTCAAATCCATAAAAAGCTTAAATTAAATACTAAATCAAAACATGGAATCCGGTAAACAAAGTATCATCACAATCCTAACAATTAAAAACCTAGCCTAAATACATGATAGAAAATAAATAGCAAGAAAATTAAATGGATGTCACCCCGTTCATCTTCTTGAAAATATATCTTCAATCTTAATTTTGGCGTGCTTGGATCCCCTAGCAATTGGACATCATTTTGACATGAATTATGATGAACGGGAACCCCAAAAACGTGCCTAAGGTCTGTATTTATAGATTAGGTCAAAGTATAGGTTACTTGGAAGAGAAGAATGCTGAAAATCACGTCCAAATTGGCTTCCAAAAGAGTTCCAACCGAACAAGGAAAGTTACCCGAGAGATCTTTTTGTCACTGCACAGTATTTAGTATTTTGGTTATATCTTTCGATTCCCTTATCCGATTGAGTTTATTCAAAGTCCTTTAGAAAGATAACTTAAAGGGATACAATTATTCCTGAAATAGGATTTTCCCAATTCAAACGTTTACTTCCCCGAAATTAGGTCTCAAAGTATGATTAAAAATCTGCCCGAAAATCTTGTATGATTGGAATGAATTTATGGTAATATTCTTACCATATTCCATTCCTTTTCGACTTTTAATTGCATCCGATTGACTCCTAGAAATCTTCAAGTATCGTATCATGGTCTGAATCAATGGTTGAGTATTTGCAAGTTGGTCCTTCTTCATTTGATTTATATACTTTAGTCCTTGAATTTCTAATTTCTTCCAATTTGGTTCTTTCTTTGACTTTTTTTCCAATTGGCCCTTTGATTTACTTCATTAACTCTTGATTTTCACACTTTAGCTCTTTTATCATCCAAATGACTTGTTTTTTTTTGCTTCAATTCCATTTTTTCTCGACTTTGAGATTATTCCTGAAATATAAACAAATAACAATGAAATAAATAGCAAATATTCTTAAACAAATAGATAAAATCCTACTTTTAGGATAGAAATAAGTATATAAAATACACTTATAATGTTGCCAATACCCTAAACCTTGTATACCAATTTCATTGCATTCATGAAGTCCTAAAAGATGACGCACAAAAATAATTATTCGTATAATTAAAACAACACAAGATCAATGAATTGCATGAACAAAGGAACAAATGAACACCAAAACAAAAGAGCATTTCTTGTGATTTCAAAAAATAAAAATAAATAAATAAATCCAAAAAACAAAATGTTCCATTATCTTCTAACCGTCTTAGCAATCCATCATTGTCCTGATCAAAAGAATTATTTAATGTTATAGACCTGACCCGTTTATGTTTGCCGAAAGAGAGGGTTGTTAAGTGTCCACATGAGCCCTTGCGATGTTGTTTCCCACGACTCCATGGTGTTCGAGGAAAATCACCTATGGGAATCCCATGTCGTTAGGGTTGTGTAACTATAAAAGGGTTAACAACAACATCAACTAAATTTGTCTCATTCAAATGAATCCGTACAATAAAATGTAAATATTGAACTTATCATTAGTGATAACACGAAATGTTGACCTCGAGGGCTCTCTAAACTAGAATCTTGATATGAAACATATAAACTTAAACATGTTTTAAGTTTAGGATATTGACCATAAAATCAGTTATTGTAAATCATAGGACATACCAGAATCCATAGCAAACTACAGAAGTTGTGAGATCCAATTAAAGCTTTGTCAAAGCCTAAAGAAAAACTTGATTTGAAATTTGCCTTCTCTCTCTTAACCTAAACCTTTAGTTGTGTTTCATAAGTTGAATCCTAATGATGGAATTCGAGTTCATATATATAGGCAGAGAGAGGGGCCGAATTTCCCATGGCCTTTTATTCTCAACCATCCATCAAAGTTGTAGTATTAATAGGAAAATATTCCAATTAAACCAGGTTTCTATTAATTCAGCAGTCTACTTAATTAAACTAGGATACGTAATATGAGACATATAATGAAAAGATATTTATGAAATTTGAGATACACACAATCCCATAATAATAGGGATTGACGTATCACAAAAATTTCCAACAGTCTCCCAATTGGTCCATATGACAATCTTATTTATGGTTTTATATAGGAATCATAAGGTGCGCATAAATGCTGAATTAATATACTTAAAAGTTTATCGTAATTACCTTAATCATTGATAAGAGTCATAGCAGTTCCATGTTAATTAAAGAACATGGTCCATTCCACGTACTACTGACCAATAATCCACTTAATGAAGTATGTATAGCGAAGCAATCATAATGTCCCCCATAATGTCTTAATTAAAAAACTATTTCTGTTATTATTATCCATTTACATAATGTGTACAAAATGGAAATATAAAAATTCAGAATTGTCAATAATGAAATCTCAAAATAAGAGCACATAGCAATCTATGTACAAGAAAAGAAACTATTTGTTACACTCAATACCCATTGCTTTAGCATGCTGCTTAAATGTCTTGGTTGGTAACCCTTTAGTTAGTGAATCTACTATGTTTGCACTCGTGTTAATGTGTTCAATTGACACTCACTTATTCCGAATTTCTTCCTTAACATATAGATATTTCATCTCCATGTACTTTATTCCTTTTGAATACTTATCATTCTTTAAAAAGAATACTGCTGCGGCATTATCACAATAAATTTTTAGTGGCCTATCAATGGAATCCACAACTCTAAGTTCTGAAATAAAATTCTGCAACCAAAATCCTTGAGCTGTAGCCTCAAAGCATGCAACAAATTCAACTTCCATAGTGGATGAAAAAATTATGGTTTGTTTGACACTCTTTCATGATACAACACCTCCAGCTAATACAAACACAAAGCCAAAAGTGTATTTTCTAGTATCCACACATCCATGTACAAAATAAATTTGATAGCTGAGTAGAGATGTGTTTTTTTTCCCTCCCCACATTGATAGAATTAGATAAACAGGAATCAATTCTAACTCCCCATGAGGAAAAAAAGTAAAAGGTCCTGACAAGAAAATAATCCTATTTGACAATTGTACATTGCTAACATCAAGAAATGAAATAGTCGATAATCGAATTCATTCGCTCTCGCCTCTCGCGTAGGTAGTCGTAAAATCTGAATATGCGTAACCAATCACTTCAAGGTGATCAGTATGACTAAATGTGAGCATATGTTTCTTTGTCCCCTATAAATATCATAACACTTTCTTGGCAACTTTCCAATAATCAATTCTAGGATTGCTTTTGATAACGACCCAACATACCGACGACAAATCTAATGTCTGGCCTGGTGCAAACCTGTACATATATCAAGCTTCCGACAAGAGAAGCATAAGGAAAATCTTTAATTCATTCACGTTCCAATTCAGTTTGAGGACACTAGTTTAAGATGAACTTATCGCACTTATGAATTGGAACAACATTAGGATCAAAAGATGCCACATTAAATCTTTCCAAAACTTTTGTGATATTGGTATTATGAGACAATCCCAAAAAACTACATGATCTATCACGGAATATTTCTATTTCGATCACGTATGATGCCTCTCCCATATCTTCATTTCAAAGTTTTGGGAAAGAAAATCCTTAGTTTCCCATAATAAACTAAGGTCACTGCTAGCAATTAATATGTCATCAATATATAGAACCGAAAATGCAAACTTACTCCTACTGATTTTCAAGTATATACATTGATCCACAATGTTTTTAGTAAACCCAAAAGAACTAATGGTATTGTGAAACTTAAAATACCATTGTCGTGAAGCTTGTTTTAGTCCATATATTGAGTTCTTTAACAAAAAAAAAAAAACAATGTTTTCCTTTTCATCTATAATGAAGCATTCTAGTTGTACCATGTAGACTTGATGTGAACCCCCTTGGAATATTGACCAAAAATTCCCACATTAATTGGAATCGACCCAAGAAAGCTAAAATCGATATAAAAGACACCTTAAACCAAGTTTAAATCCCACCCAGAATTCATAGGTTAAACAACCAAGCCCAATGGATAAAGATTAAACAAATTTCAAGGTGGTGGAAATCAAAAACATCACAAGAATACAATTACTCAAAATGAAGTTGAAGAACTTCCAAGAAATTACAAGATGAAGAGAAGAATTAACTTACCCAAAGTATTCTTGACACAATCCTCATTCAATGCTCTCAAAACTAGGGTTCTTGGCCAAGAGGAAAGGTTTATATATTACAACATTTGGGGAAAGGTAAAAAATTGGATAATTGCACAAAAACCCCGCGTTTTTAGATTCAGCGTGTTTCGGTCGACTGACACGGTCGACCGAAACAATTTCGGTCGATCACCCGGTCAACCGAAGTGACACTTTCGGTCGAACGGGGATCAGCCGAACCCGCCTGAGGCTATCCTTAAGAATCCTGCAGACTTTCGGTCGACCAAGGGAACTTTTGGTCGACCGAAAGTTCCTGAACTTCCACATTTATGTAATTGACTTCAGTCTTGCCCTCTTCGAATTGGATTTTATTTTGAATCTTGCAAATGAGTCCCGCCAATGACTCCTGGGCCTTACTGACCCTTGACCTCGTCATGGGCCCTACTGGAATATGAATCGAGCGTTGACTTCCTAGATTCGTGGGTTGACCTCCTTGGTTCTCATCATCCCCTCCCTCTTGAAAAGGATTCATGCTCGAGTCTTCTCCTGCATCAAAAGGGGATAAACCAGAAACATTAAAAGAAGCCGATACATTATACTCATCAGGGAGATCAAGATTGTAGGCATTGTCATTAATTTTCTCAAGAATTTGGAAAGGGCCATCACCGCCCGGCTGCAGTTTGGATTTTCTTTGCGTGGAGAATCGCTCTTTCCTCAAATGCAACCATACCCAATCACCGGGCTCAAATGTCACCATTTTCCTGCCCCTGTTAGCACTGGATGCATATTGTTCATTCTTCTTTTCGATCTGGAGTTTGACCTTCTGTAGCGACCAAGAATTTTTACGCGATTAATAATTATTTTAATAGAAAATCGTGTCGCTACTATTTCACCCATTTTTATTAAGTTAACGCCACGACGTATTCGTATAGCCAAGTCAAGAAATAATCGAGATCGTTCGATTTTAAATTAAATTCCGAATTTCTAAAAATATCTCCATTCTCTTGATTTAAAGTATATTAAGTCCAAGTACTTAATTCAATGTTATCCCAATATTTATTTATACAAAAATTATTTTTATTATTGAAATTAAGAAAATATATGCAAGCATGAGAGGTTCCATTATATATAATAATTATGAGAATCTTAATTTAATAAATATGGAAAAGTATATGAATGAATTATATACTCCATTATATGTAATCATGAAGAGCATAATATTTGTATAAATATGAAAAAGTATATGAATGAATTATATACTCCATTATATATAATCATGAAGAGCATAATATTTGTATAAATATGGAAAAGTATATGAATGAATTATAGACTCCATTATATGTAATCATGAAGAGCATAATAATTGTATAAATATGGAAAAGTATATGAATGGTTGATAAGATTCCATTATATGTAATCATGAAGAGTATAATATTTGTATAAATATGGAAAAGTATATGAATGGTTGATAAGACTCCATTATATGTAATCATGAAGAGCATAATATTTGTATAAATATGGAAAAGTATATGAATGGTTGATAAGACTCCATTATATGTAATCATGAAGAGCATAATATTTGTATAAATATGGAAAAGTATATGAATGGTGCTTTACTTTAAGAAAAGGATGTGTTAAAATTAATAGAATTGAATGATTATGTTTACAATATGCCAACTTTATACATCTATTTAAACCCATCTCTTTTACACACAACTCTACACATATACACTTATTTCCAATCTCTTGACAAAATCCACAAGTAAGAGAAATTCAAGGTGGTCAAGAAAGTTTTGGTCCATTTACTACTACACTTCATTTTAATCTTTTAAAAGGTAAGTATGTCTTATGTTTTTATGAAAAGTAAGTATGTTTTTATGAAAGGTAAATACACCTTATGTTTTTATGAAAAGTAAGTATGTTTTTATGACAAGTAAGTATATCTTATGTTTTTATGAAAAGTAAGTATGTTTTTATGAAAGGTAAATACACCTTATGTTTTTATGAAAAGTAAGTATGTTTTTATGACAAGTAAGTATATCTTATGTTTTTATGAAAAGTAAGTATGTTTTTATGAAAGGTAAATACACCTTATGTTTTTATGAAAAGTAAGTATGTTTTTATGACAAGTAAGTATGTCTTATGTTTTTATGAAAAGTAAGTATGTTTTTATGAAAGGTAAATACACCTTATGTTTTTTATGAAAAGTAAGTATGTTTTTATGACAAGTAAGTATATCTTATGTTTTTATGAAAAGTAAGTATGTTTTTATGAAAAGTAAGTATGTTTTTATGACAAGTAAGTATATCTTATGTTTTTATGAAAAGTAAGTATGTTTTTATGACAAGTAAGTATATCTTATGTTTTTATGAAAATGTTTGGATCATTGCTATGAAATCAATCTCACAAGATTGTTATGGGTTCCATATGATATGTTTATGATTATGCTAAGGGGACCGGAGTTTAGTAGCGCTACACATAAGAATTCTTGCCATTTAAGTTCGGTAAAATTCTTGTGTCTCCCTATGTTTATGAATATTTCAATCCTATCCTATGTTATGATGAAAATGATCCATATGCATTCAAAAGAAAATTTATGCTTGGTATACTTACTGGGATTTTATAAATCTCACTCCACGATATTTACCATTTTCAGATAATTGAAGGTTCGAGGCGGTCAACATGGAAGTGGCAAAAGTGGTTAAGATTGATGAGATAATTATGTTGAACTTTATGTAAGAAAATTATGTTCTATTTTTATTCACAAATAAAATTATGGGATTCTAATTATTCTTTTGAATAATTTTACATTACTATTTAAGTCTCGATAATATGATATGAGTCACTTTTTGTGGCACTCGAATGGTCGAGAATTCGGCTCGTCACACCTTGGTATATTGATGAGATAATTATGTTGAACTTTATGTAAGAAAATTATGTTCTATTTTTATTCACAAATAAAATTATGGGATTCTAATTATTCTTTTGAATAATTTTTACATTACTATTTAAGTCTCGATAATATGATATGAGTCACTTTTTGTGGCACTCGAATGGTCGAGAATTCGGGTCGTCACAGTTGGTATCAGAGAAAAGAGTTTTAAAAACGATTCTGTAGATTTTTGAAATTTTATTTCTTTAAAAAAAAAAAAAAAAAAAAAATCACTATTCACGTGAACAGTAAAACGACGTGCTATTCATGATGAACAGTGAACGAAATCACTATTCATTATAAAAAAAAAGTTGAATTTTCACATGTCAAGTATGGTTATGATTTTGAAAAGCATGATGAAATTTGATGTGCGAATTTCAAGGACAAAATTCATTTTAAGCAAGGGAGTTTGTAATGTCCTGAAAATTTTATGGAATATAATTAGTTAGTGATATGATGTTTATATTGATGTCTTTGATAAATTTCTAGAAGTTCGGGGACTAAAGGAAAAATAAGATTTGACGATAAATTTTATTTGGGTTAAGTTATTAATTATTGATGGGGAGATAATTACTATATCGATATTGGATTTGTTTTGAAGACTGTGATTAATTAGGAATTATGATTCAAGAAAATGTTGATTTGGATACAACCACATTAAATTATTGTTGATTAAAGGAAAATAAGATTATATGAAATATTTTAACTCATCACTCTACTATGTCACTCTCCACGTATTGACTCCTCGAACCAGGTATGTTATATGCTTTGCAAGTCATTTACGATTTTATTAAGACATGTTAAGTATGAAATCTTCATATGTTATGAATCTTTAAGTGAAATATACATGTTGAGTATGATATGAATTGATAGAAGCCTGAATTTTAATTTATTCCTTTTTATGTAGAATCATGAGACATAGAGGATATTGATATGAATTTTGGTTCATATTAAGCTTAGTAAGACTGACTAAATTAGAAAAATAAGTTGGTTCGTAACTTTTGCCAAAAAATATATGGAATAATATATTAAACAAACAAAATTAATAATGAATTTGTACAATAATTTATCCCTTTATCACTACCTTTGTGTAAAAACAAGGGAAAAACTGTGGATGGTTATTAGTACTTCCTCTTCAAGTTTCAATTTTCGGTTCAATAATTTATCCCTTTATCACTACCTTTGCTTAAAAGCAAGGAAAAACTGTGGATGATTATTGGTACCACTCTTCAAGTTTCAATTCTGAAAAAAATTCTGAAAGAAAGAAAGAGAACGGGTGTTGAGCATAATGGGAATAATATGACTTAAGAATGATTTTCAAAATAATTGTTGTCCTCGAGTTTAGAAATGATGAACCTTAAATGGACTTTGCATAATTGATTTTAGACATGGCACTAAGTATAAGAAGTCAACAGAAATGATTAGAAATATGTTCAGATTATCTATCATTTAGATTTAATGAGAAATAGCGAGCCAATTTTATGAAGTTTTATGAGATGTTAAGATTATAAGTGATATGATTTTAATGAGACTTTTATGAGAAGCATTATGAAGTTAGAGATTTAAAGATTTGGTTATTGGGAATTAAGTAATGGCTATTATGTTGAGTAAGTGAATTATGCCTCTATATTGAAGAGAAATTTATTATGAACTTTGGCCTTGTGATTAAATTTTGGGAATATGATTTATGACTTATAAATATAAGTATGAGTAATCTTTTGAGCCAATTAAGGTATTGAAGGAAGTGATATTGTGATATTGACGACTATGATTTGAAATTTCTATGTTGAGGAATTATGAATTGATTTTCTGGAATATTTTTTTATGATATTGAAGTTTGATGAAATTGTGGTCAATTTTTAGATCGTTGTGATCAAATGTGGAATTATTTATTATTGTGAGTTATGAAGTATGCTTACGGTTTGAATAAGTCCAAATTTCAAAGGAAACTCTGCCTAGAATTTTATCGTTTGGAATTAAGAGCATAGCATGGTATGCAATCACTAAGAGAATTGAGGTTAGACATGCAAATTCATTTACATCACAAACGAGATTTAGTAGATGATAACAGAGATATTATTATTTTCTCGTAAGGAGAACACACAAGAGTCACACTGGAAAGAAATACATGAAACACGCAAAAGCAAAAGAAAGCAACATGGGAAATTCCTCAAATTGAGAGATGTGTTTCCGGAGTAGCCGTATCCTACCACCTCTGACTTTTTGAGGAAATAAAGAAACCTTCAAAGAGGTGTGTTTCGAGAGTAAGAATACTCCGTAATCTACCACCTGGAACCTTTGAGGTACACACAAGATTTAAACATTAAGGAAATCCTAGGAAATTAGAGGGGTGTCTCGAGAGTAAGAATACTCCGTACTCTACCCCCACCTATTCTAAGATTCATAAAGTTAAGTTTACATTAACCGGACTCCATTTTCGCTTGATTCCCCTTCCTTGCGACCAATCTATCTTAACCCCTGCTGGATCTTGTATTGAGATATATGACTGCAGCTTATCCAGTAGTTCATCAATAGTAGGAGCAGAAATAAGGAGCCTTCTGGAAAATGGAGAGATGAATCCCTGTTCCACAGCATAATCAAGAAAGGTTAACAAGCCATCAAAGAAATTGTTAACATTCAGAAGCCCAATAGGCTTAGTATGGAGATCTAGTTGAGCCCACGAGGTAATGTTAAAGATTTCTTCTAAGGTACCAAAACCTCCGGGCAGGGCTATAAAGGCATCAGAACCATATAGCATACAAGTTATGCGTTCATGGATGGATAAGGTTTGAACTTCATGCCCTCGTGTTTTTCCTGCAACATCTACCAAAGGGACAGGTATGACACCGATTACTTTTGATTTCTCTGCAAGAGCAGATTGGGAAACACAACCCATTAGACCACTGCTACCACCCCCATACACAAGAGTGATACCTTTTTCCCCCAGTTTCTTTCCAAGATCTACGGCCGCTTCTAGATAACTGAAGCCTTTCCCCACTTTTGATCCACAAAATACACAAATAGTTTTGATCTGTCGAAGTTTTGGTGCTTCCATCTTTGATAGTATAGAAGAGAAAACTTACGAAGAAGATGTGATTTTGGGATGCCTGAACTATGAAATATGTTTGGCTATTTAAAGCCGGAAAAACTTACTGTTTTTGATTGATTCTGAAAAAGTAAAGATTTACTTTTGACAAAATCGGCCAACTTTTGACTGTTTTACCAAAGATATCACCTTTCGGTGATTTATTTCCAGCTTTATCAAACCTCGAGAAAGGAAAATATATTTATTTCCAGCTTTATCAAAACTCGAGAAAGGAAAATATATTTTATTTCCAAAACGCGTGAAAGAAAACAGCAAAATATTTTAAATGTGTATCAAGAGATTTACCTTATATCATTGATGAACTTCCAGAAGCCTCATTTTGTAAAACAGACTGGCAAACAGGATCTTTTGCTATTATATTTTGGAGACTATAACGATTTTTGTCCTCGTTAAACTGAGCGTATAAGGAGAGAAGTTCACGTTGCACATAACCACTTGGGTGCGTCTCAAGAGTCAGTCGAATATCATCCAAAGACTCCTTACTCAGTCCACCCTTTATGAATTTGATTTTATCATCCCGATTAGTAGAAGAATATCCTACTGTTTTGCAACGAGTATCACAGTTCCAACGAGCACATTTGTAGCAACCATTCAGCCTTTTTGCTCTTCGTTTCTTTGCGAAGGTGCTTTTGCCTAAACCAGGCATGTGCTTTGGAAATGTCATATGTAATTCACCAGATAGTCGAACCTTTGCTTCGATCAACCAGCGAACATCTTCTGAAACACCATGAGCCATCAGCAACCTCAATCTTTCGAGTCTTATTCGATAAATTTTCCTCAGATCATTCATTGGAAGACTGGAATAATACTTGCGAATGTTTGTAAGAATGATATCCATGTTTTGATGGATCTAACCTCTTCCCAGCATGAACTATTTAAAAGCATTAAGGATCGGAGGAAATCCGCGTGATATTGATTCCAGCAAGAAAGCGCGGAATAGAATAATGGAAAAGAGGGAACAAGAGTTATGCGCCGTTTACTTTCTTGATAAAAGGAAGATTTGATGATGACGGGATTTGAGATATGGAATATTTTCTTGGATTTTGGGTACTGATATTTTGATATAATAATCAAGGTATAGAAATAATACGGGGATACGTGAAAGTGAAATAAGGACTGTATTGAATCAGGATTAATAAGTTTGTGCAAGTGAAAGGAATACCTTACGGGAAATGTTATGATATTTGAGTTAAGAATTTTAATTATTTGGGAGATATTTGTTTATTGAATTTTGCAGAAATTTTGGGTTACAAATATTGGAAAGATAAACCGATGATTATGTTGATATGTGAATAACATGTTTGGGTATATTACATAGAAAATATTCAGGTAATCGTTTTAATTATTTTGGGATATTTGGTGATAAGAAGAAATGACAAATTATTATGGTATGATATGTTAGTAAAGATTTTAGAGATATTAATACGAATATTTGAGGTTACATGATACGATGATAAGTGACAGGTTACATGAGTACTACAAGATATGATGAAATATCACATACGATTGGGAATTTTCATTTTGATTCAGAAGAATTTATGAGTAGACATATGTCTATTATTGATAGAAAAGTTCATGTCTTAAGAAAACAAATTGATGCATTTAGTCAAAGTCCAGTGGGTTAAATATGGTTGGGTTAAATATGGTAGCGATGATGCTACATAAGAAGAAGAAGAAGAGATTCTGATTAAGTGTTCAGAAATCATAAGATCAAGTAAGTTTAATTTCGAGGACGAAATTATTTTAAGGGGGTAAGTTTGTAGCGACCAAGAATTTTTACGCGATTAATAATTATTTTAATAGAAAATCGTGTCGCTACTATTTCACCCATTTTTATTAAGTTAACGCCACGACGTATTCGTATAGCCAAGTCAAGAAATAATCGAGATCGTTCGATTTTAAATTAAATTTCGAATTTCTAAAAATATCTCCATTCTCTTGATTTAAAGTATATTAAGTCCAAGTACTTAATTCAATGTTATCCCAATATTTATTTATACAAAAATTATTTTTATTATTGAAATTAAGAAAATATATGCAAGCATGAGAGGTTCCATTATATATAATAA
This sequence comes from Ligustrum vulgare, assembly GCA_963555705.1. NCBI lineage: Eukaryota > Viridiplantae > Streptophyta > Magnoliopsida > Lamiales > Oleaceae > Ligustrum > Ligustrum vulgare. The sequence goes on along the minus strand of OY743184.1, from coordinate 34,196,395 downwards.
TTATGAGAATCTTAATTTAATAAATATGGAAAAGTATATGAATGAATTATATACTCCATTATATGTAATCATGAAGAGCATAATATTTGTATAAATATGAAAAAGTATATGAATGAATTATATACTCCATTATATATAATCATGAAGAGCATAATATTTGTATAAATATGGAAAAGTATATGAATGAATTATAGACTCCATTATATGTAATCATGAAGAGCATAATAATTGTATAAATATGGAAAAGTATATGAATGGTTGATAAGATTCCATTATATGTAATCATGAAGAGCATAATATTTGTATAAATATGGAAAAGTATATGAATGGTTGATAAGACTCCATTATATGTAATCATGAAGAGCATAATATTTGTATAAATATGGAAAAGTATATGAATGGTTGATAAGACTCCATTATATGTAATCATGAAGAGCATAATATTTGTATAAATATGGAAAAGTATATGAATGGTGCTTTACTTTAAGAAAAGGATGTGTTAAAATTAATAGAATTGAATGATTATGTTTACAATATGCCAACTTTATACATCTATTTAAACCCATCTCTTTTACACACAACTCTACACATATACACTTATTTCCAATCTCTTGACAAAATCCACAAGTAAGAGAAATTCAAGGTGGTCAAGAAAGTTTTGGTCCATTTACTACTACACTTCATTTTAATCTTTTAAAAGGTAAGTATGTCTTATGTTTTTATGAAAAGTAAGTATGTTTTTATGAAAGGTAAATACACCTTATGTTTTTATGAAAAGTAAGTATGTTTTTATGACAAGTAAGTATATCTTATGTTTTTATGAAAAGTAAGTATGTTTTTATGAAAGGTAAATACAACTTATGTTTTTATGAAAAGTAAGTATGTTTTTATGACAAGTAAGTATATCTTATGTTTTTATGAAAAGTAAGTATGTTTTTATGAAAGGTAAATACACCTTATGTTTTTATGAAAAGTAAGTATGTTTTTATGACAAGTAAGTATGTCTTATGTTTTTATGAAAAGTAAGTATGTTTTTATGAAAGGTAAATACACCTTATGTTTTTATGAAAAGTAAGTATGTTTTTATGACAAGTAAGTATATCTTATGTTTTTATGAAAAGTAAGTATGTTTTTATGAAAGGTAAATACACCTTATGTTTTTATGAAAAGTAAGTATGTTTTTATGACAAGTAAGTATATCTTATGTTTTTATGAAAAGTAAGTATGTTTTTATGACAAGTAAGTATATCTTATGTTTTTATGAAAATGTTTGGATCATTGCTATGAAATCAATCTCACAAGATTGTTATGGGTTCCATATGATATGTTTATGATTATGCTAAGGGGACCGGAGTTTAGTAGCGCTACACATAAGAATTCTTGCCATTTAAGTTCGGTAAAATTCTTGTGTCTCCCTATGTTTATGAATATTTCAATCCTATCCTATGTTATGATGAAAATGATCCATATGCATTCAAAAGAAAATTTATGCTTGGTATACTTACTGGGATTTTATAAATCTCACTCCACGATATTTACCATTTTCAGATAATTGAAGGTTCGAGGCGGTCAACATGGAAGTGGCAAAAGTGGTTAAGATTGATGAGATAATTATGTTGAACTTTATGTAAGAAAATTATGTTCTATTTTTATTCACAAATAAAATTATGGGATTCTAATTATTCTTTTGAATAATTTTACATTACTATTTAAGTCTCGATAATATGATATGAGTCACTTTTTGTGGCACTCGAATGGTCGAGAATTCGGCTCGTCACACCTTCTCATGAAGAGATTTGACCAACTCGGCCTTTCTTTTCCCATCCAGACTACTTCTTTCATCCATGGGCAAGGGTATCAAATCTAAAGGAGTCAACGGGTTAAAACCATATACAATTTCAAAATGGAGAAAAGGAGGTAGTAGAATAAACACTACGATTATAAGCAAATTCAACAAAAGGTAAACATTCCTCCCAATTCTTTAGATTGCTTTTGATGATGGGACGGAGGAGTTGTGTTGAGGTTTTATTAACCACCTTGGTTTGGCCATCGGTTTGGGGATGACAAGTGGTCGAAAACAAAAGTTTAGTTCCCAATTTTTCCCATAAAACCTTCCAAAAGTGGCTAAGGAATTTAACGTTCCTATCCGACACAATGCTCCTAGGGACCCCATGGAGTCGCACTATTTCCCTAAAGAATAGGTCGGCTATATGAATGGCATCATCAATTTTATGGCAAGCAAGAAAATGTGCCATTTTACTAAACCTATCTACAACCACAAATATAAAATCACTACCCTTTTTGGACCTAGGCAATCCCAAAATGAAGTCCATGGAAATTTCTGTCCAAGGTTCACTAGGAACAGGTAGGGGAGTATACAGTTCGTGCGGGGCTAACTTGGACTTGGCCTTCTTACAGGGCACACACCTAAAACAAATCTTCTCGACATCTCTACGCATCTTCGGCCAAAAGAAATGCTCTTGTAAGACTTCCAAGGTCCTCTTTACCCCAAAATGGCCCATTAAACCACCCCTATGCGCCTCCCTAACCAACAATTCTCTAAGGGAGCAATTAGGCACACATAGTTTGTTCTCGCGAAACAAAAATCCATCATGCCGATAAAATTTGTCATAGGCAATATTTTCACAGGCCTCAAATACACTAGAAAAATCGACATCATGCACATATAATTCCTTAATAATTTCAAAGCCCAATAATTTGGCACTCATAGTAGAGATAAGGGCATACCTTCGAGAGAGGGCGTCGGCTACCACATTATCATTACCTTGTTTGTACTTGATGACGTAGGGGAAGGTCTCCACGTACTCCATCCACTTAGCATGTCTTTTGCTTAATTTACCTTGCCCCTTCAAGTGCTTCAACGACTCATGGTCCGTGTGGATAACAAACTCCCTCGGCCATAGGTAATGACTCCATGTCTCCAATGCTCGCACCAACGCGTAGAGCTCCTTGTCATAGGTTGGGTAATTCAAAGTGGCCCCGTTGAGCTTCTCACTAAAATAGGCAATTGGCCTCTTCTCTTGCATCAACACCGCTCCAATACATATTCCTAAAGCATCACACTCAATCTCAAAAGTTTTGTCAAAGTTAGGCAATGCAAAGACAAGTGCAGTGCATAATCTTTCTTTAATAACAATAAATGCATTTTCTTGGGCTACCCCCCAATGGAACCCAACATTTTTTTTTAACAATTTCGGTAAGTGGTGAGGCTAAGGTGATAAAATCTTTAACAAAGCGCCGATAGAAACTAACCAAGCCATGAAAACTTCTTACCTCCGTAACACTCTTGGGAGTTGGCCATTCCCTAAGGGCTCTAACCTTTTCCTCGTCCACCTCTATTCCCTTGGTGCTAACAACAAATCCAAGAAAAATGACGCTTTCCATGCAAAAATTACACTTGCTAAGATTGGCATATAATTTCTCTTCTTTCAAAATCGAAAGCACAAACCTCAGGTGTTCTACATGATCTTTAAAATTCTTGCTATAAATTAGAATATCATCAAAATAAACAACCACAAATTTTCCAATAAATGCACGCAAGATATGATTCATTAGCCTCATGAAAGTGTTTGGTGCATTAGTGAGTCAAAATGGCATGACCAACCATTCATACAAACCATGTTTAGTCTTAAATGCGGTCTTCCATTCATCCCCTTCCCTCATCCTAATTTGATGGTACCCACTCCTCAAATCAATTTTCTAAACATGCGAGATCCATGTAACTCATCTAACATGTCATCTAACCTGGGGATGGGATGTCGATACTTTACCGTTATATTGTTGACAGCTCTACAATCAACGCACATCCTGTAGGTCCCATCCTTCTTGGGCACTAGGAGCACGGGGACGGCACAGGGACTCATACTCTCTCGAACGTATCCCTTGCTCATCAACTCCTCAATTTGTTTTTGGATCTCCTTAGTTTCCTTCGGGTTGTTTCGATAGGAAGGCCTATTTGGGATGACTGCACCAGAGATGAGATCAATTTGATGCTCGATGCCTCTAATGGGTGGAAGACCACTAGGCATCTCCTCCGAAAAAATATCTTGAAATTCCTGCAACAAGGAAACAGCTAAATCGGGGAGGGAATTGTGAGACTCATCAAGTGTAAGTAGAGATTCCTTGTACACTAACAAGAGCACTTGTTGGTTTCTTTTTAAAACTTTTTCGACATCTCCCTTATTGGCATAGAAATTCACCCTTTTTTTCTCCCTCTCTCTGCCTCATTTTTTCCTCACTCTCCCCCTCATCTTTTTCTTCACCCTCTTTCCACCCGCTTGGGTTATTCAACTCTCTTTTTTCTCTCTCTTCAACCTCCCTCTTGAGTTTCATTTGATCTTTATATACCTCCTCCGAACTCAAGGGCAATAAGACCACTGGCTTCCCATCCACTTGGAAGCTATACCTATTTTTTCGTCCATCATGAATCACCATTCGATCATATTGCCATGGTCTTCCCAAGAGAATGTGAGTAGCTTGCATGGGCACAACATCACAAAGTACTTGGTCACTATAAGTGCCAATGTGAAAGGTAAGAAGGACTTGATTAGTCACCCTCACCTCCCCATAGTCGCTCTACCATTGTAGCTTGTAGGGGCTTGGGTGTTTCTTCGTTGATAACTTCAACCTCTCCACCATGCTAGCACTAGCCACATTTGTGCAACTCCCCCCATCAATAATAATACTACATGTTATACCGTTAACAAGGCACCGGGTATGAAAAATATTTTCTCTTTGTTTTCTACCTCACCAATTTTGGGTTGGGCATTGAGAGCCCTCATGATAACCAAGGACTTAGGTGGGATAACTATCCCTTCCACTTCATCACTATCACTCTCATTTACCACCAAATTTCACCCTTCTTCACTCTCGTCTTCGGAATACCACTCCCCATTCCGAACGACCATCACTCTATTATTTGGACAATCACGAGCATAATGCCCCCTACCCCGACACTTGAAGCATTCAACATCCCTACTTCTCGAGCGGGTGGAACCGACATTAGGCTTGTCCTTATGGACCACAATTTCCTTCCCCTTGGGTGGTCCACTCTTCTCCATAGGAGGTACCCTATCAATCCTTTCATTGCCCCATCGAGATTTCCAAGTGGAACTAGAGCCCCCGGTGTATTTTTCTTTCCCCTTTTTCTTGAATTGATCCTTCTTCCTCAATTGATCCTCCACTTTGATAGCAATGTGCACCAACTCCTCCATCTCCACATAATGGTGCAATTCCACGACATTGGCTATCTCTCTATTCAAACCACTAAGAAATCGAGCCATAGTGACCTCCCTATCTTCCTCTATATTTGCTCTCATTAGGGCCTTCTCCAATTCTTTATAATAATCCTCCACACTCCTAGTCCCTTGCTTAAGAGTTTGCAACCTTTGATATAGCCCTCTATAGTAATGATTGGGCACGAACCTCTTCTTCATGAGGCTCTTCAACTCACCCCATGTGTTCACACCTCCCTCAAAGTTCCTCCTCCTCGTGAGCAATAAATTATCCCACCAAGCTAGTGAGTAGTCGGTAAACTCTACCACCGCTAGCTTGACCTTCTTCTCCTCGGAGTACCTATGACATTCAAAAATTAACTCCATCTTCCTTTCCCACTCCAAATATGCATCGGGATCACTTTGCCCATGAAATGAAGGGATCTTCAACTTGATACTACCAATATTGGCATCTACCTCGTCTCTACCTCTATGCTCCCTCGGATATTCCCGATCAAATTCTCTATCATGGCCCCCTCCTCTATTCCTACCCATGTTCCAATTTTGGTCATTGCCTCCGTCACTCTCAATCTCATCCACATCCTCATCCCTAACTCCTCTCCTATTTCCCCTCCTTTCGACATTACCCCTAGGAGGTGGATCCGCCCTCCTTGCCTCTAACCGTTCCAATCTCCCTCCTATTGCCTCCATTTGCCTCATCATTATAGCAGTCGCCTCTGCTTGTCTATTCATGCCAACCGAAAGGGTTTGTAAGGTATCCCGCATTTCTTGAGTCTAGGCATTAGAATCTTGCCCACTTGAAGAGTGTGCATTAGCCATAAAGTGCAAGGGTGCAAGTGCCCTCACAAGATAATTTTCTCTCGTGTTTTCACTCCAGATAGGCTTTTACCCTCAATTGAACTCACCACTCTTGCCTTTTTCCACTCACAAGTTCCCTTATCAAGTGTTTCCAAGGAAGGTAACCAACTAGATCGAGACAATTAATCCTTATAAAGTCAAAGAATAATCCACCACCGAACAAGAAGGGATTTTAAAGTGACTAGACTCAATAGAAAGTGGAATTTCTTTGCTTGCTACTATACATGGGATATGAGAAGAGAAATGGATTTATGTGACAAGGTTTTCAAGGGTTGGATCACAATGTAATTGGTAATGGAACAAGTTGCCAATTAGGAGCATTATGATCTTTGCAAACAAGATTTAACATGAAGTTTTCCTTTGGGACATTTTATCAAACACCTTGCATGCACACATTTAGTAGCATAGGAATTTTGGAAAGTGTTTGTTCAAATGTACCCTAACCAATCGAATATGACACAACAATGACCCAATGTGGAGGGAACAACCAAAGCTCAAGATAATATCAAATTTTGTGTAATTTTCGTTTTTTTTTTTTTTTGTGGAACAACAACAATAACAAGAAGTTAAAGATAGATATATCAATTTTAGAGCCAAGCTCTGATACCAAATGATGTGAACCCCCTTGGTATATTGACCAAAAATTCCCACATTAATTGGAATCGACCCAAGAAAGCTAAAATCGATATAAAAGACACCTTAACCCAAGTTTAAATCCCACCCAAAATTCATAGGTTAAAGAACCAAGTTCAATGGATAAAGATTAAACAAATTTCAAGGTGGTGGAAATCAACAACGTCACAAGAATACAATTACTCAAAATGAAGTTGAAGAACTTCCAAGAAATTACAAGATGAAGGGAAGAATTAACTTACCCAAAGTGTTCTTGACACAATCCTCATTCAATGCTCTCAAAACTAGGGTTCTTGGCCAAGAGGAAAGGTTTATATATCACAACATTTGGGGAAAGGTAAAAAATTGGATAATTGCACAAAAACCCCGCGTTTTTAGATTCAGCGTGTTTCGGTCGACCGACACAGTCGATCGAAACAATTTCGGTCAATCACCCAGTCGATCGAAGTGACACTTTCGGTCGAACGGGGATCAGCAGAACCCACCTAAGGCTATCCTTAAGAATCCTGCAGGCTTTCGGTCGACCAAGGGAACTTCCGGTCGACCGAAAGTTCCTGAACTTCCACATTTATGTAATTGACTTCAATCTTGCCCTCTTCGAATTGGATTTGATTTTGAAGCTTGCAAATGAGTCCCGCCAATGACTCCTGGGTCTTACTGAACCTTGACCTCGTCATGGGCCCTACTGGAATATGAATCGAGAGTTGACTTCCTGGATCCGTGGGTTGACCTCCTCGGTTCTCATCAAGACTTCTTCCAAACTCCCATTCAGAAAAGCCGTTTTCACATTCATTTGATACAGTTCTAAATCAAAATGAGCAACTAAAGTCATAATGATTCGTAATGAATCCTACTTAGAATCTGGAGTGAAGTTTTCATTAAAATAAACGCCTTCTTCCTGATTAAAACATTTGGCCACAAGTCTGGCTTTATATCGTTCGATATTAACATGAAAGTCACATTTGGTTTGGTTTTAAAAATCCATTTACAACCAACTTTCTTGTGCCCTTCTGGTAATTCAACTAAATCTCAAACTTTATTAGCAGCCATAGATTTCATTTCCTCAAACATGGCATCGATCCAATTTTCAGATTCTTCACATTTATTGGCTTGTGTGTACGTAACCAGATCTTTCCTCATCCTTATGTTAAACTCAGATTCTTGTAAGTACAACACGTAATCATCTGAAATAGCTGATTTCTTAGGTCTTTGGGACATCCTTAATGCTACTTCTGGTGTTGCATTTACATTCGATTCAATGACGACAGTCTCATTATGGAGTTCAAGATTATTGACATTTTATTCTACATTGTTGATTGGATCAACAACATTAGATAGAACTGTGTCATTTGAAATTGTGATAAGGGAATTGGTACTCGAATTTCTCGAATAATCACTTCTTTAACTTTATCACTCCCACCGACTTTGTTATTCTCAATGAATTTAGCACTACTAATTTCTACGATTTTCGTACTATGATTAGGACAGTAAAACTTTTACCCTTTTGATTTTTTTGGATATCCAATAAAATAACCACTAATGATTTTTGGATCCAGTTTATTTTCTTGTGGATTATAAATGTGTACCTCCGCTGGGCAGCCCAAAACATGTAAATGTCTTAAACTTGGTTTCCATCATTTCCACATTTTGAAAGATTTCTTAGGAATAGCTTTACTGGGAACCCGATTCAAGATATACACAGCGGTCCTAAGAGCATACATCCACAACGATAAGGTATATTAGCATTACTCATCATGCTCCTAAAAATTTCTATAAGTGTGTGATTACGTCTTTCTATCATAGCATTCTGCCAAGAAGAACCCAGCATTGTATACTGAGCACAAATTCCTAACTTTTCTAAGAGTTTAGAAAAAGGACCAAGATGATGTCCGAACACATCATATTTTCCATAATATTTACTACCCCTATCAAATCTAATAATTTTTACCTTTTTAACTAATTGTCTCTCAACTTCAGTAATGTAAATTTTTACAGCATTTACAGATTGAGATTTTTCATGTAAAAAGGTAAATATAGCAATAACGAGAAAAGTCGTCAACAAAAGTGATGCAAGACTCGAAAGAATCTCATTTTTTACTAATAAATTAACTCTTTCCATGGATATATGATCATGTGTTTTATGCCACAAGAAAGAAGGATTTTCGTTCGTACATTACGTTTCAAACCAACATTAGGATGCAAGGTAACAAGAATAGATTCAGAAAAGGAAGAATCGAGATTAATTTCATATAAGTCATTGACCAAAATTCCCAAACTTACGGAATCATTGTTCTTGTATAAAATAAAACAATCACCACCTATTTTAAACGAGAAACCTTCCTTATCAAGTTTAGACAAGGAGATTAAATTACAAGAAACAGAAGGAACATAAAGAGTTTGCTTTAAATCTAAAAAGAAACTAGAATTTATTACTAAATGAAATGTGCCAATGGTTTGAACTGGGCTTTGACTCTATTTCCCTATAAAGGTAGTCTTCATTTGGATTTGTGGTTCGGGGTTGTAAGGAATTCCTGCATCGAGTTTGAAATATGAACATTAGAACCAGAATCAATCTACCAAGTGTTTGAAGGTGCTTCAACAAAATTTGATTCGAAACATACAAAAGCCAAAGACTTACCCTTCTTTTCGATCTAAGTAAGCAATCCTTTTGAACGTGTCCACCCTTTTTACAAAAGTGGCACTTGTCATCCTTCTTAGCTTTCTTCAGTACGAGTCAATCTGATTCATTGGATGGACCTTTCTTAATGCCCTTCCCAGGTCTCTTTTCGAATTTGTTCTTCCCATTTTCATAAACCATGTAATTTGCTTGAGCAACATGACCACCCTGCTGCTTAATTCGAGCCTCTTCCCGAACTAGCTTATTAGTCAATTCATTCACATTTCACGTATCCTTAATTGTGTTATAATGAATTTTAATGACCATACTATTGAGGTAATGAGTTTAAAATAAATTGGACCAGGAGCGAATCAGTCATTGTCATGTTCAATTTACCTAATTTTGCAGCCAGATTAGTCATGTCAAGTACATGTTATTGCATTGTTTTGGAGCCATCAAAGTGCGTTGTGGTAAGTTCAGTCAGCAATCGTAAAACATTCAATTATGGTAGATAAGTATTCCTTAGCTATCTCGGTTTCTTTGATGGAAGATTTAATGTCGAAAGCAGTGGTTAGGCGCATGAATTTCAAGGACAGTTTGTTGGCTCTATTCTAAGTATTAAAGGCTTTAACTCATTTTCTGTGGACGAAGCAGTAAGATCAGCAGGTTTGTCCACAGCAAGAGCCAAATCAATATCAAGAACCCCCAAACTGAGCTCAACACAGTCCTTCCACTCCGAGTAGTTAGTTCCATCTAGTTCAGGAACGAAGTTGATATAAGTATTAAGTTGAGTAGCATATGGAATTACATTATAGAAACAAGCTCACTACATTTAATCTTTTAGTTATAAACACAATAAACATATATGACTAAGATTTATTCATAAGTGAGTGATCGAAACTAACAATCAAACAAGCGTGATATATGTGGATATCCTATACTTGCTTAATTAGAGAAATAAATCAACCCCATAATGTTTAATCTACTATTAATGCATGGTATACCTGTGGGTAACACATAACGCAAGTAAATAAACAAAATAGTGATATTATTTAGTCTAACATTCATTAATAATATGAATGTACTAAACTTAAACCACTATGGTAATTATCAATTCAGTATAATATGTATATTGTAGTTCAAATCATATGCATAATATATCAGAAGCATACAATGTATCAGTAATATTAACAAAATAATAATTTTTGCCATTTTTAATACAAAATGATGATATTCGTTACTAGGATCACAGATCAATTCGCGGAATTGTAAAACGTATTTTCTAACTCAATATATAAGCATGAACATTATGGCTAAAATCACTGAAACGGGATTTCAGAGGTCTAAACGGCTTCAGAAGGCTAAAATCCAAAAAGTTAGTCACTCATGAATGATCTCATGATAGTCATCCGGGATATAGTGGATAAATTTAAAAATCCTAATTTTCGTAATTTCTTTACAAAAGATTTATATGATACAGAGAAAACATAAATCAATCTTTATTATTGCGGAACATGATGATAGATCTGATTTATTCATAGCAAAAGTGTAGAAGTTGTGAGATCCTGCTAAAGCTTTGTCGAAGCCTGGAGAAAAACTTGATCTGAAATTCGCGTTCTCTCTCTTAACTTAAGCCTTCAGTTGTGTTTCATAAGTTGAACCATAATGGTGGAATTCGAGTTCATATATATAGGCAGAGAAAGGGGCTAAATTTTACATAGCTTTTTAATCTCAACCGTCCATTAAAGTTGTAGTATTAATTGGAAAATCTTTTAATTAAACTAGGTTTCTATTAATTCAGCAGTTTATCTAATTAAATCAGGATATGTAATATGGGCCACATAATGAAAAGATACTCATGAAATTCGAGATACACACAATCCCATAATAATAGGGATTGACGTATCACAAAAATTTCTAACAGTCTTCCACTTGTCAAGTGTCCAGATGAGCCCTCGCGATGTTGTATCCCACTACTCCGTGGTGTTCGAGGAAAACCACCTATGGGAACACCATGTCTTTAGGGTTGTGTAACTACAAAAGGGTTAGCGACAACATCAACTAAATTTGTCTCAATCAAATGAATCCGTACGATAAAATGTAAATATTGAACTTACCATTAGTGATAACACGAAATGGTGACCTCGAGGGCTCATGATCCGAATAATGATTTGAGCTTTTGATAGGATCACTTCCTATGTTCGGAAGTGACTGACTCTATGCAAGTGTATATAAATTACTTGATGTATTAGCATCACGCCTATTTTTTGCATAAAGAGTACGTGAGAATATCTTTTAGAACCAAAAAAGATATATTCTTACCCTAACCACAACTTCACATATTCTTCAAAAATTAAAAGTAACATAAGAATAGTTATCTTCTTATATTACAACAAGTTCCAGAATATGAGATGCAATAATCTATCTACACTAACTTGAAAAGTATGAATAGGGAAGAATTTTTCACTCGAGGAGTTTGCCCTCCCATTTTTTTCCCTAAACCAAATATACCCTCTTGATTGTCCATTAATTAAATTAAGAATTAAACAGAGTCCATTAATTAATTAAATTAAGAATTAAACACAAATGAGGAAGAAACGATAAGTCGCTAGCTCCCCCAATTGAAAACCTACAAACCAAAAAGAAACCTCCCATCCTCTCAATCATCGCCTCTTCATCTTCGCTATCAGAGAGCTTCCAATTCGAAATCCCTGTCGAGATCTCTTACTCACCGTCAAACTATGTGTTTCGGGATGATGAAGACCTTGAATTGCTACTAGTGAGAAATGTGTTTAATTGGCTCTAATTTCTGCATACGTTTTGTAAGCTTAAACTGAAATCGTGATTTACTTTTGTTTAATGTCTCCTACATAATTACTTTTGCAGGTTGCTGGTGGGGACAAAATAGCTAGTTGGCTCCTTTGAGTGGTTTCTGATCTTCAACTATCCAGCACCAATTGCAACAATGCCACTAGGAACAAGAATAATCTTCCATTTTCGTTTGGTCGGGTAAGATTATATCCTTTAAGTGCCCTTATGGATTTAGTAAAGAAGCAAAACAATTTAGAGGTCATTGAATACACACAGGGTTTTAGAGTTCAAGCTCCACTCTTAAATCTCGATTGAATCTTTGGCTTTTTCAGCTGATAATTTATTGATATCTTGAAATTCCCTGTTAAACTTTCTGTAAATGTGTAGTAGTCTTTATGGAAAAGGAAGTGGGTAAAGAAGTTTGGTTTTTGAGATTTCACATGCCCAGCTTATAATTTTATATAATATTGGCATAACATTTGATTATATGCTTCAACAATTGATAATATTTGTGTGTGCAAAATTATAATATACCTCTTTAATCAATTGATAAGTTCCCATCCATGAATAATTATCTCAATATTTTCCGCGTGTAGGATTTAGTGTTCACTGAGGCTCAATTTTTCTTGCAAAATTGTGTTGAAATTATAGGCACCCTTAGAACATGGTTGGATTTTCTACTAGCCACTGTCTAATTTCCCCAAGGCAGAAAATCTTTTTGCCCTTTGCGGTTGGTTAAGTTACATTGACATTTAGTTTTCTAATCATAAACTAGAACATACTTCTTGTTGTCATTTTCTTATAATAAGGGTCTACCTTCAAATGCAGGAAACCTTTGAATTCCTCAACACATTACAAAAGCATGGTTTCCCTAAAGGATGGGTGTTCTTACACACCTAGACACGTTTAAGGACGTTAAAAAACTAGAGAAACGACTCACTCAAACATCATTTCTGGAATGAGATGTAGGACGGTGCCAAACTATTTTATAATCTGGCCTTAATTTAAAGCATGTGTCTGTTTCGTTCAGCTTGGTTGTTGATAACTATTCAGTTAATTATGTGCATTTACATAGTTTCTATTGGTCTTCCAATGAATAGGTACACTAAATGCGAAGTACATAATCATGCAAGTTTTATTTCAGTTATGAAGTTTCCTCCTTTATTTTAGAGAGTTTCTCATCCTTATATCCAGGTAGATCGCTTTGAAGATAATACTAATCAACATGGATAGTAAATGTGACATAAATGTGACCTTGTATGGTTATTTACTTGGTTGTAATTTGAACAAGGGAACAAAGGTACACAACTCAAAACAATTTCTTCAATTTAAGTGCAAATATGTTATTAGTCAAGTTTGGACATCAATGTTCTAGATGGAATATCTCAACTGATTTGCCTGGTTCGTTGGGATACTTGCAACTTCCTATATAGAGAGAGGGAAAATATCAGTCTAATGGAATACTTGTAACCTCCTATATACAGAGGGAAAATAATGACGAGAGAGAGAGAGAGAGAGAGAGAGAGAGAGAGAGAGAGAGAGAGAGAGAGAGTAATCACTTGTATGAACACTCCAATAGGCAGAGATATCAGTTTCAGCTTTGTTGTTTTCATCCCCATTGTAAAGGGACACTTCACCGTTAATGCATTGTTCGTTGGGATTGGAATTAGAATTGGAATTGGCCATTTTGCATGCATCCTCAAGCAAATTTCTACAGAAGTTTGCTTGGTTAAATACCTTTGTCGTTTAAGTGGGTCAGTTGTTGCTTTAAGACCGGTGATTGGTTGTTATAACGGTTTGAAATACTCCAAGGTTTTGCTTATTTGAGAACCTTCATTTCTTATTAATGCATTAATAATTATCTCATTGGTAAAATCATACAAACAACAATGGAAAAAGTGTAGGATGTTAACAAAAAATATTGTGTATAAAGAAGTTATTGTAATCTTAACGATAAATTTTAGTTTACTGAGTAATTGCAAATATTGTTCAAAATCTGTTTATTAATATAAAAAATTGCAAAAAATATTCATCATTTACATAAGACGTGCAACGCACGTGCTAACGACTAGTATATATATATATAGTTGCACGTGCTAACGACTAGTATATATATATAAGGTAGACAAATAACTCAATTTTCTTATTTTAACATATAACTCAAAGATATAAGGTAGACAAATAAATAACATTTAAATATAAATTGATTGCTTATCTATCAATCTTTTTTAAATCTTTAAAAAATTCTTGACTTTAGGATCTGCTAATCATTTAATTTCTTTTTTCTCATTTTAGAAAAGAAATCGGAAAATGATCAAGCATAGATAATCAGGGATATTTTAATGATTGCTTTCGGTTTTATACTATCATCTACGTACATAATATTATGACTAAAAAAATATCTTTAATCAATAATAAACTATATTATCAATACATAAAATCATCAATCTAAAAAATGTATTCTCATTCTGCCAACATTAAAAAAACTAACAGAATAAAATCCCTTTTCTGGAATAAAAATAAATAAATTTCAAGTATATATGTTGAACTTAAAAAAAATAAAAAATGAGGCCATACAATAAAATCAGACTCATACTTCATCCATACGAAAAGGAAAATAAAAGGTTTTGTTCATCAAATAAGACAGAAGAAAATCTTAGGTATCTTGAAATGAAAAAATGAGTGACATCAATAAAATAAAATTCATACTTTTTTGAACACAGTCTTACTAAAAAATTAATTTTGTTCTTTAAGGAAGATCAAAAGGTCGTATTAGGAAGATATTTCAACCCGATTAGCTCTTAGATTTACTTTAATAAATTCGTCAAAATTTGATACAAAACTTGTCGGTAGCATAATGGAAAATCTAACCTGGTTGTCGAGGGCGCCATAATCGGAGACGCTTTTCATTCGAGCATTATCCATCTTTTACTGAATATATCTGATTGTTCCGCTTCGAAATATGTTGCATACATAACCTGTCTACGTGTTTACAACACTGTTGCTTGCACGAGATGTGATTTTACATATTGATAGTATATCTTACTTTCAACAAAATGTTTCTGCAACAACAGAAGGTAAAGAGAATGATTTTAGTGTTAAATGGGTATTACAAAAGCTAGAGAGATTGTTTGGTTGTAATTGTGCATTACAGAAGATAAAGAGACTGTTTTCTATCTTTTGACAAATAAATAAATGGAATTCAAAGTACTAATTTCAACACGAATTAATGATATCTGATAAAATTTTGATATTTTATTACTGAGCATAATACATATTTTTCACATCTGTTTTGATTTTGATTTTTATCTTTAAATACTCATTTATAATATACTATGAACTTTTCAACAATGTAAGAAAATTTTCCTAATTGAAAACATAAAACACATATTCCATTTTCCATAATTTTTTTATTATATATATATATATATATATATATATATATATATATATATATATATATATATATATATCCTTGGAGAGTGTTATTATCTGTTTTGTGTTTTGTGTTCTCAGGTTGAGAGACGTAAGTGCATGGTTCGAAACCCGGAGGCACGGCAGTTTAGTCGAGTAAGACCTTGTAAGACCACGTGGGGGAGTAGGTAAAAGTCCGACCAACTCTTATCCTATTACACACTTCATTCTGCAGGTAGTAATACCTTTCAAGCTTACCTTGTTAAAAAATGTACTCTTTTTCCAGTTGGTTCAAAGAATCTGGTAGTTCTAGAAATAGAGCTAATAATTTGTCAAACAATTTTCAAAATACCGAAGAATCACTTCAAAATGATTCTGAAACTTTTCAAAATACAAATGAACTTCAAATTTCTCAAATTGAACAATTGTTGCATAACTGGACAATTCCTAAGGTAGACAAAGGATCTATCTATGAAATTGGTCGGTTTGATTTTTCTCAAAATTACATCATCAAAACACATGAACAAACCATGCATGTTTTGGGTCAAAATACTGAGCTTGCTCTCTTTTCAAAAATTTCCATACAAGAACATCGTAAGAAATTTCAGTTCTTACACATTGGTCTTGTTCAAATTGCTCTCAAGCCCTTGTTCAGACTTGGACTTGACATTCCTGTCTTGATTACTCTTCGTGATCAAAGACATTCAAACTTCGAGCATTTGCTCTTGACCGTTCTAGAATCAAATCTAGTAAGTGGTCCAATCTTTTCAAACTGCTATCCAAACTTCACAGTCAGTCTTTTTGATAGACATATCCTTAAGACTCTCAAACTTCATGTTCAAACTAAGAATCTTAGTTTGGATGAATCAAATTCATTTGCTGTAATATACAGAGTATATTACAAACTCTTGGGTACGAATCTCAACATTCGTGCTCTTCATTCGTCTCCAAGAAACGAATCGCTTCTTATGGAGGTGAATGATCTTCATACTAACACCATGATTCCTAAGAGAATTCCTTGGAATCTTCAAATTAGGAGCTTAGAATGGGATATTCTAAAGGCCAACAAGCCTGAGCCTCCTCCTTCATATGATACTCCTAATCAGATTCTTTCATTTCCTGATGGAAGTGTTAGGATGATCTTTGGAGAATCTTCAAACAACTCTTCAAACATTTCAAGATCTAGTTCTTCTAAATTTTTTCAAAATTCATTTCAAAATACTTTTCCTTCAAGATTCTCAACTTCATCCAGCAGACTCAAAGATGTCAACTTTGAATCTGTTATTCCAAAACCTCAATATTCTGAATCTGAACAAGATTCACCCACTGCATCTGATATGCAGCCTCCTTCTGAAGGAATTCCTCTTCTGAGAAAGAAATATCACAGAAGAAGTTTATCTTCTCAACTCAACGTCATTTCTTCTAGCATTGATAGAAGATCTGAATTCAAAAATGATCAATCTCCCAACGTCAAAAATCTTCGAAAACTTTTCCGTCAAACTTTTTCAAAAGAAGAAATTGAATCTTACTGGGAAGAGTTCTTCGCTCAACCAGAAGATTTGTCATTTTACAAATGGATTAATTTCAAAGTTTTTGGTAAACAAAATAAGTCTTCAAAATCTTCTTCCAAATCCAAATCCCCTTCGAAATCCAAATCCATTAAAATTCATCTTCAAAAGAAAAAATTTGGAAAAATTCTTCAGATCAGACTTTCAAGTCTGAATACCCTCCTCTTGAAGAAATTCTTTTTCCTCATGGAAATGCAGTTGTGACTGCGTCTCCTTTCAAACAAATTCCTGAAGATAGGACTGATAATGCAGCAGCCAAAACTGTTGATGTCAGAAATCCTCAAATTCAGAACAATTACACAAATATTGTTCTTCATTCTATGAGTTCTCAGTTAACTAGAATTGAAGCCAATTCTGAAACTGATAACAAATCCAAAATATCCTCTAATGTGTTTTCTGCCATTAGAGATTCTCCTTCCTCTTCATCTTCTTCGAGTAACCAAATGTTACTATTCAAACCTACCAATTTTACTCCTGATCTCGGGAAGAAATCTTTAGACACTGATTCTGCAGTGATTAAAGAGCTTGCCGCTCAATTTTCAAAAATGTCCGCATCCTCAAAAAATATCAACACAATAGACATTTCAGATGTCGAAAACCAATTTGTTGAAGAAGAGCCTCTTCAAGTAAACAAATTGAAATTTCAAACTTCAAAACTTCCAACATTTTATCCTCGTCCTTCTCAACCAGATTTACTTTTAGAAGAATCATCTTTTAAAAGGAAATTCACTGAGACATACTCAGGTGACGAAATCGTTGAATGGAATATTGATGGAATGACGGAATTCCAAATTATTCAAACAATCAAGAAAATGTATTTGTGCTTCAGTGCATACAGATGTCAAAGGATTGGAGAAGTGAATGCTTGTAATAATCTTATTGCCGGTTTCACTGGACAATTAAAGGGATGGTGGTCTAATTATCTCAATGACGCAAGTCGTTTAGAGGTTCTTAATGCCACAAAGATCAAAGATGGTCAGATTGTTTCTAATACATTGACGACCCTTGTCTTTGCCATTTTCAAACATTTCATCGGTTCTCCAAACTTCCTTCGAGATAGATCGTCAGAAATTCTGATGAATTTGTCTTGTCCAAAATTACACGACTTCAGATGGTATAAGGATATCTTCCTTACCAGAGTCATGCTTTGCGACGACTGCAATCAAGAGTTCTGGAAAGAAGGATTTCTATCTGGACTTCCTAAACTTTTTACAGAAAAAGTTCGCAATTCAATCAAACTTCAATATAACAATTCAATTCCCTATGGCGACTTAACTTATGGCGAACTTGTTAGTTACGTCAATAAGGAAGGGTTAGCTGATGAGATTCGAAGCGCGGAAGAAACGCCGGAAAGTTCCGAACCCAGGTTGTGGATGGACGGTGGAATCTTGACCCGATATTCACGACGCGATGGCTCGACGATGCGGAATAAAGAACCAAGAATTTCGAAACGCCACAAGGATTTGCCCAATCTCCTTGATAAGTCTCTGATTTGAACGCCACAAATATTCTTGCGAATATTTGATAAATTCAGGATGAACGCCACAAGATAATCAATCTTGATAAGTTTTGATTTGTAATGTGAATCCACACATTAAACAATTGAAATACATTCAATCTCTTTTATTTAATCATCAAAGTCTTTTCTTTTTACAATGAATCGAAAAGCGTATAAATAAGCAAAATAACCTAGCATCTAATTTACTCAAAATAGAATTCTAATTATGCTAAAATTCTAAACTAGGAAAATAACCAAAAATAATAAAAGGAAATAAATTAATTGAAAATCCAGAAAATCTGGAAATCTGAGTTACGGCCATGATCAATATTCTGTCTAAATTTTTAATTTGGTGTTACGGCCGTAAGAAAGATGGTCACGGCCGTAAGTCTTAAGCAGAAAGTCTTTTACGGCCGTAAAAGTGTTTATCACGGCCGTAATTGAGGTTATCCGGATTTTAGGGGATTTTTAATTATTTTCCGTTTTTAATTAATTGTTTGCCTATTTTAGTATTCTAGTTTAATTAGAATTCTATTTTTAGTAAATTAGCGACTAGGTTTTGCTTATTTATATTCTTTTCCATTCATTGTAAAGAACAGTTTAGTTTGAGTTTTGAGATTAATAAAGTTGAGAGAGTTTTCTCCAAAATTGAGAGGTTGAGTTTATTCCCTTTTTCTTGAACTTATGAAAGATCCGATCTTTGTGGCGTTCTTCCAGCAAACTTATCAAATATTCGCGAGAATATTTGTGGCGTTTCCAATTTAGAATCTTATCAAGGAAATTGACAAGTCCTTGTAGTGTTTCGAAAACCTTGGATCTCGATTCCGCATCGTCAATTAATTGCGTCGTGAATCTTGGGTCAAGGTCCTATCGTCAATTTTATCTTTCCAGTATTTTAATTATTGTTATTTTCGTGTCAGATCTGATTTAGATCTTTCCTAGGTTTTAATTATCGTTATTCCGCGTGTTCGACGAGATTCCCCGACCGGGATCTCATCATCTCGTATCAGAGCTTGGATCTATTTCAGATTCTTGCGTTTCTTGATTTTTTTTTTTCATGTTCTTCGCGTTCTTCATGTCAGTCATATATTTTTCCACTTTGATCCATAAGAGTCAGTCCCAAAAATTCAAAAGTGTTTTTCTTGTTCGTTTTTCGTCCAAATCCAGTTCCTTTTTTTTGCCATACTCGTAGTCCAATTCTTTGGCAGATTATACAAAAAAAAAAAAAAAAACCGAAAATTCCCAAAATATTCCCCAAATATTCCGAATTTCCTTGTTCGTGTCTTAAAAATGTCTGATAGAAATGTTTCCACATCTTCATCTTCTGTTGGAGACAGGAAACAGCCCAGGGGTGTGAATAGAAAGGATGAACAGGGTAATGGTGATATTGCAGCAATGAGGGCACAATTTGAGAGGTTCATGGCTCAAATGGAGAATCGAGGTGCAGAACGTGAACAAAGACCTCGAGATCAATCTCATGATGGTTCTCGGGTTAGGAGAGGTAATAGGCGTGAATGTCATGCTAGGTACGGAGATGGGATGGATGAAGGGCCATTAAAGCGGAAGGAGACATCAAAATGGGAGAGTAGTGATCATGTTCACAAAAGGAGGGAGGAAACGACAACCAAAGGTAAAAAAATTTTTGATTCCAAGCCTCTTAAGGATAAAAATATTAAGTGCTTTAAATGTTTGGAACGGGGTCACATTGCACTTGATTGTCCACGTAATAAGGATATGTGTGATAGTAAAGGGGCTAAAAGTGTTGTGGTGGATGAGTCAATTATTGATAGGCATGCTCTTAGCATTAAGCGTAAGGCGAATGTTTTGGAAAATGTGGATGGGCAAAGGGATAATATTTTTCGCACTAGATGCTTAGTGGATGAAAAAGTTTGTAGCTTGGTGATTGATGGGGGAAGTTGTACTAATGTAGTCAGTACAATGTTGGTGGAAAAATTAGGCTTACCTTTAATGAAACATCCAACGCCTTATAAATTACAATGGTTGACTGAGTCAGGGGAAGTTAAGGTGAAAAGACAGGCTTTAGTGACATTTTCTTTCGGTGGGTATTCGGATGAGGTAATTTGTGATGTAGTGCCAATGCAAATTAGTCATATACTGTTGGGGAGACCTTGGCAACATAAAAGGGCTGTGCTACATGATGGGTATACGAATAGATACAGCTTAATAAAAGGGGGAAAAAAGTCTACTCTAATGCCACTATCTCCAACTGAAGCCCTGAAAGATCAATTGAAAGTGAAAAGTGAGTTTGAGGGGAAAAATAAGAGAGTTGAGACCATGACCTCAGAAAAAGGTGAGGGAGTGGAAATTGAAGAAAAGAGAGTTGAGGCCACGACCTCAGAAAAAGGAGAGGGAGTGAAAAATAAAGAAAAGATGGTTGAGGTTCAAACCTCAGAAAAATGAGAGACTGAGTGCAAAAAGCGAAAGAAAAGAGAGACTACCACAAAAATGAGTCTATTTGCACTTACTCACGCTAACAAACCCCTCCCTAGTTCTTTAAAATCTGTTTTACAGGTGCCGAAGTCAAACCTTGAACTTAAGGCGGGAAAGAAATTCATTGGCAAAAATGAGCAGCCCAAAAGTCTAAGGGATCGCACAGAGCTTAAACATGATCATCGAGCTCAGAAAAGTAGGAGGAGTTTGAAAAGTCGACCAAAAATGGATTCGAGGTTGAATCATTTTCAAGAGAGGGAGTATGATATGATCTGGACTAGGCATCGAAGGGCAAAGTCGAGACATCGGCAATATGACAGCGATCTATGTGCAAAACGGAGCAAGTTTCATGTTGGAGTCGAGCCGAGAAGGCGAAAGGAACAAGCCGAGACGAGTGATCGAAGTTATTTGGGCAGAATGATCATTACGGCCGTAACGAAGATCTGTCACGGCCGTAACTCTTATAATTACGGCCGTAAAAGTTATTATCACGGCCGTAACTCCGCCTCAGGTTCAGATGAAGAATTCCATATTTTACGGCCGTAAGAAAGATGGTCACGGCCGTAAGTCTTAAGCAGAAAGTCTTTTACGGCCGTAAAAGTGTTTATCACGGCCGTAATTGAGGTTCTCTGGATTTTAGGGGATTTTTAATTATTTTCCGTTTTTAATTAATTGTTTGCCTATTTTAGTATTCTAGTTTAATTAGAATTCTATTTTTAGTAAATTAGCGACTAGGTTTTGCTTATTTATATTCTTTTCCATTCATTGTAAAGAACAGTTTAGTTTGAGTTTTGAGATTAATAAAGTTGAGAGAGTTTTCTCCAAAATTGAGAGGTTGAGTTTATTCCCTTTTTCTTGAACTTATCAAAGATCCGATCTTTGTGGCGTTCTTCCAGCAAACTTATCAAATATTAGCGAGAATATTTGTGGCGTTTCCAATTTAGAATCTTATCAAGGAAATTGACAAGTCCTTGTGGTGTTTCGAAAACCTTGGATCTCGATTCCGCATCGTCAATTAATTGCGTCGTGAATCTTGGGTCAAGGTCCTATCGTCAATTTTATCTTTCCAGTATTTTAATTCTTGTTATTTTCGTGTCAGATCTGATTTAGATCTTTCCTAGGTTTTAATTATCGTTATTCCGCGTGTTCGACGAGATTCCCCGACCGGGATCTCATCATCAGCTCTCTGTAATGATATCAAACTCAAAGCCAAACTCAAATCTGAAAGTTTTGAGTCTAAGCATGAGTTGGGTTCATTCTGTGAACAATATGGTTTTGAAAAAATTCTTCTTCCTTCTTCAAAAAACAAGAAGAAGTTTCCTTCCTTTCTCAGGAAACGAAATTTTCAAGATTCCCAAAGATTTTTCTCAAAATCTTCTCCTGAATTTCAAAAATCATTTCAAAAGAATTCTTTTCAAAAATTTCATTCAAAACCAAAACGTTTTCAAAAAACTTTTGATCCAGCCAAAGTCACTTGTTTCAAGTGCAATCAAACTGGTCATTTCTCAAACAAATGTCCCACGAAGAATAAGATTAATAATATTCAAATCGATGAAGATGTTAAACTTGATCTTCTCAATCTACTCAATTCATCATCCGATGATGATTCCGAATTAGAAAGGATTTATCAGTATCAAGAAGATTCTGATAATGAATCTAATTCTTCCTCCTCTTCTCAACCTTGCGAAGGTAAAGAGATTTGTGGTTGGAAAACCATAAATGTTCTTACAAAAGAAGAAGAACTTATTCAAGAAGTAATTGAGAGAATTGACAACCCTCAATTAAAGAAGAAGTTCTCTTCGCTCCTTCCTTCTTCCTCAAAAACCTATGAATCGTTTAGTATGAAAGAAATACTAAAAAGATTTGATCAAGAATCTACTTCTAAATATTCAAGTTCTGAGTTGACATCAGAAGTGAAGGAAATGAAGTCTCAAATTTCCCTTCTGGAACGTCAGGTTAAAGAAATTAAACTTGATGTTACCATTCTCAAAGATTCTTCTTCAAATATTCAAAATAATTCTTATTCTTCTTCTTCTGAAGAATCCAGTTCTGATCGACTTAATGATTTTAGTCTTCTTCAAACTGATGAAGAAAGGATTAATGTTATTAATCGTATTCAGCTTCAAAAATGGTACTGTCAAATGACGATTGTCGTTGATAAAACCTTCAAATTTACCACCAGGGTTTTAATTGATTCTGGAGCAGATCAAAACTGCATTCGGGAAGAATTAATACCTACAAAATACTTTGAGAAAACTATTGAGCGTCTTTACGGTGCTAGTGGTAAAAAACTCAACATTCAATATAAACTTTCAAAAGCTCATGTTTGCAATTCAAACATTTGTTTCAAAAATGTTTTCTACTTGGTGAAAGATTTGGATCAAGAAGTCATTCTTGGTACTCCTTTCATTGTTCAAATTTACCCTTTTCAAGCTAACGAAAATGGTCTTCAGACCAACATTTTCGGTCAAAATTTGTTTTTCAAATTTACCAATCCTCCTTCTTTCAAAGACGTTAATGCTCTCAAGCAAACGACAATTTCTCAAATCATCAACAATATCAATTTCAAAAAACAACACATTTCTTTTCTCAAAGAAGAAATCAAATTTCAGTGAATTTCAGATCAGCTTCAAAATTCATCGAATAAAGAAAAAAAATCTTTATTTCTCAGAAAATTCGAAACTGAAGTATGTTCTACTATTCCAAATGCTTTCTGGAATAGAAAGAAACATATTGTTTCTCTCCCCTATTCTTCCGATTTTCATGAATCAAATATTATAACAAAATCTCTTCCTATTCAAATGAAAAAGAACTCCTTGAGTTTTACACTAAGGAAGTCAAGGATTTACTTGCTAAAGGACTCATTCGTCCTAGTAAGTCTCCTTGGAGTTGTTCTGCATTCTATGTCCTCAATCAAGCAGAAATTGAGAGGGCTGCACTCAGACTTGTAATCAATTACAAGCCTCTTAATTCTGCATTACAATGGATAAGATATCCAATGCCTCAAAAGAAAGACCTCCTCAATCGTCTCCTCAAAGCAGTTGTCTTTTCAAAATTTGATATGAAGTCAGGATTTTGGCAGATTCAAATTAAAGAAGAAGATCGTTATAAAACAGCATTCAATGTTCCCTTTGGCCAATACGAATGGAACGTTATGCCATTTCGACTTAAAAATGCTCCTTCTGAATTTCAAAAAATTATGAATGACATTTTTAATCCTTTTCAAAATTTTCTCATTGTTTACATTGATGACATTCTTCTCTATTCTGAGAGTTTAGAACAACATTTCAAACATTTGCATACTATTTTCAAAATTGTCAAAATTAATGGTTTAGCAGTTTCTGCAAAGAAAATTGTTTTATGTCAAGAAAATATTCGTTTTCTTGGACATACAATTTCTAAAGGAACTATTACACAAATTCAAAGAAGTTTGGATTTTATTGACAAATTTCCAGATCAAATCCTTGATAAAACTTCTCTTCAAAGATTCCTTGGGTGTGTGAATTACGTTTCTGATTTTGTCAAAGATATCAGGATTCTTTGTTCCCCACTCTTCAAAAGTGATGAGATTCGAAGCGCGGAAGAAACGCCGGAAAGTTCCGAACCCAGGTTGTGGATGGACGTTGGAATCATGACTCGATATTCACGACGTGATGGCTCGACGATGCGGAATAAAGAACCACGACTTTCGAAACGCCACAAGGAATCGCCCGATCTCCTTGATAAGTCTCTGATTTGAACGCCACAAATATTCTAGAAAATATTTGATAAGTTCGATATTTGAACGCCATAAGAAATATTCTTGATAAATTCGAAAAACATAGGAATCCACCTATAACTTTTATTGAATCCTCAATAAAAACTGTTTATATCAAAGTCAAAGTCAAAGTCTCAAGTCTGAGTTACAATGAATGGAAAGGAATATAAATAAGTAAAATAACCTAGCCGCTAATTGACTCAAAATAGAATTATAATTAGACTAAAATTCTAAAATAGGAAAACAAATAATTAAAAACAAAATTTAACCTAAAAATACGTAAAAATCCTAATTTCCGTCTGCATAATTGACTTGCTGTTTTGAAGCCCCAAATGATGGAATTTGGCCATAAAATCAGTCGGCTCAAGGCCTTTGCCCATGAGTTTTGTTTAGTGGCCAATTTCTACTCGAAAAACACATATTATGCATCTAATTCCGACATGGTTGACTAGATTGCACTTTTATTTGGCTTGAATATTTAACTTTTTCCGTCAAGCCTGCTATGACTCCGATTTTTGAGGGTCCGGAACACATCAAAAAGACTTCAAAATAATCCAAAACCATGGGACCCTTAATGTACCTTTGCCGTCCAAAAGGTCAAAAGTGCCATCAAGAGTATCCCGTGTCTTTCAATTATTGATCCATGTGCCAATCTTATCGTTGAGACTGATGCGTCAGACATAAGGTATGGTGAAGTCCTCAAACAGATTCCTAAAGGGTCAAATCAAGAACAGCTTGTCAGATACTATTCTGGTGTTTGGACTGGTCCTCGAATTAACTATTCAACTATCAAAAAAGAAATTATTTCAATTGTCCTTTGTGTTTCAAAATTTCAAGATGATTTGATCAATAAATCTTTTATTTTGAAAACCGATTGCAAAGCATCCAAAGAATTTTTGCAAAATGACGTCAAAAATCTTGTTTCAAAACATATATTTGGAAGATGGCAAGCTATTTTGTCATGTTTTGATTTCAAAATTCAATATATTCAAGGAAAGGATAACATTCTTGCAGATTTCCTCACAAGAGAATTCCTCGCCCAAAAGAGAGAAAAAGTGAGTTCAAATCAAAAGAGTGTCCAAACAAAAGATACTAATCTCCATTTGTATGGCCTCGGAAAAATACTTCAAGAAAACTGCTATTCTAGCAGATCAAAATTCTTTTCAAATTTCACTTTCAAATAGGTTTTCGTGTCTTCACGATTACCCTCAAGATTCAGTTTTGGAGATCCCAAAATCTTCAAACATCAAAAAATCCTTTCAAAATTCTTCTTATTGTCTTTAAAAAGTCAATAATGAAGCAATTCTCTTCTCTCAAAATTCTTCTCCTCATTTCAATTGTAATACTTGTCATGTATTACATCGTCTTTTCACCTTCCAATATCAAGCCTCAAGATGGTATGAAAACTGTATCATTTCTCAAAGATACTGGGGTTCTCCATTTTGTAAAATTGATTTTTGGCAAAAATACTTTGAAACTGTTAAGGATTTCAATGAAAATATTAACAGATTCATCATTCATTTCGCAACATGTCATCATCATGCATTTGGTGAACTTGCAAATTTTTAATGTTTTCAAAAAATTGGTACTACTGTGCCTCAGAAGTCAGTAGCTATTCCAGTTCAAACGGTAACTGGTAAAGAATTCTCAAATCCGTTGATGGCTATGGACTTGCCAAAAGTTCAATTTGGAGAATTTCAAAAGAACAATAATTCATTTTTCAGAAAAGATTCTTTCTTTTAAAAAGATGAATTATTTTCAAACTTTTGGTGGAGTTGGCGGAGTAGTTGGCTAGCTTTTTGGAAAAGCTTCAGACAAGTCACTGTTCAATCAACGACTTTCAAGTTTCAATCAAGATTCCTACTTTTTGGAAAGTAGTCGACAGAGCACTGTTCAATCAAGACTTTCCAGCTGTAGTTCAATTATTCAAAATTCTGTTGTACCTTTCTCATTTTTAGTCTTCTATAAATGTAAGGGTTCATTTCAATTGTCAGGCAGAGTTAATTGAGTCTGTAAGTCCAAGTGTCAATTGGAGTTAAGACAATTAGCTTCTCCTTCAATATTCTGAGAGTTAGCGAGCATTAAATATTCTCTTTGAGAATAAGTTATCCAAAGCTTTCTCTTGTCAAAATATCTTTTAACGTTCAGCGTTATAATTCAAAATTATTTTCAATATTCATTTGCTGTTCAAGTTATTTTAAAAATAACAGAAAAAGTTTCAACTGAAATGAAACAATTTAAAATAACTTGAACAGCAAATGAATATTGAAAATAATTTTGAATTATAACGCTGAACGTTAAAAGATATTTTGACAAGAGAAAGCTTTGGATAACTTATTCTCAAAGAGAATATTTAATGCTCGCTAACTCTCAGAATATTGAAGGAGAAGCTAATTCTCTTAACTCCAATCGACACTTGGACTTACAGACTCAATTAACTCTGCCTGACAATTGAAATGAACCCTTACATTTATAGAAGACTAAAAATGAGAAAGGTACAACAGAATTTTGAATAAGTGAACTACAGCTGGAAAGTCTTGATTGAACAGTGATTGAACAGTGCTCAGTCGACTACTTTCCAAAAAGTAGGAATCTTGAACAGTGATTGAAGCTTAAAAGTCGTTGATTGAATAGTGACTTGTCTGAAGCTTTTCCAAAAAGCTAGCCAACCACTCCACCAATTCCATCGAAAGTTTGAAAAGTTAAAATAAATCTGTCCTTCTATGAAGAAAAGGTTTTTCTGAATAAAGTGGACATTGATTTTTAACTTTGATTATTTTGAGTGCGAATTCTTTTGATTTTTGAACACGGAATTCTCTGAGGTCATCAAGAAACTGCGTCCATGTAGTCATTTGGTAGTTTGAAGGTTTTCTTGAAGATTTTCATCGAAGTCAACTCCAAGGCAGTCGTCTTCATTTTGATAGAAATTGTCTTCGACATTGAAATCTGCCTCTGAGCTAGTTTCTGAAGAATTTTGAACTGAAGAAGCATTTTCAGCAAGAGCAGCAATCTTTTCTGCTAAAATTGACATTTCTTCAGGGTTGGTGCATTTTGCAAGGAGTTCTAATAATCTACCCTTTTCGGCAAGAAAATCAGCATGTTTATCTTGAAGCTTTTTTTACGGAAGTCCTTCATTTGATTTTTGATTAATCCATGATTGAACTGCCTTTGGACAACAATTTGTTTCATGAAATTTTGCCCACCATTTTATTTTAAATCTTCTAACAATCTTTTGAGGACTGAAAGAATCAGTTGAATTTTGAAGAATGAAAAAGTCCCAACAAAGAATCCATGAGACTTTGAAATTGAAGGAAAATTGAAGGAGAAGATTCTCCTGAGGCTTAAGCAAATCTTTTGCCTCATTTTTGAAATGCTTGAATCCTTGAAGAGGGAGACTGGGTAGAATACTCTCTTCAAGTCCAAAATAATTAAACCAATTTTGAAACCATTTGGGAAAATTATTTTGGCAATTTTGATGAAAAAGGATGAACCAAGAATGATTCACTGGTCTAAACAAAAAGGCATTAAACCAGGCATGTTGATAATCCAGATAATTGAAACGAGATGAGAAAGTTTCATCTTTTGCATGATTCATCTTTTTCTCAATCCAAGGTTGTTGTCCCCAGTCATCATATGACAAAACCTTAACAATTGAACATTTTGAAAAATCAATATTTTGAGGATTCTCTTTATTTTGAGTATGAGTAATAATGGCTGATCCTATTTTGAGAAGGATCTTTTCATAGAACTCAGGGGTTTTTTTGAATTGAAGTTGGCATGAAATGGAAATTGGGAGGAAAGATATCTGATAAACAATGATTGATATCAGAATATTTTTCGATCCAAGAGGATTCCATTGTAAGAACAGAAAGAAAGGGGTTTTTTGTGAAATATTGAAAAAGATTTTTATTGATTTCAGGAAGTTTTCCTAAACCAGTAAGAACGGCCTTTTTGTAGTTTGAAGGTCTTGGTTTTTCTGGAGTCTGAGGGACTTTACCAAGAACTGAGAAGTTATTTGAAGTGGAAATTTGAGGTAAGTTTGAAGCAGACACACTTCTGCTGGAAGTTTGAATGAAATCTTCGATTGAAGGAAGAGGAGTAAGAGCAACCTTTTTGCCCTTATTTTTGTTTTTTGAAGAACCGGTCATGGAGGAAGTCATGTCTTCAAGAACTTTGTTGTACCAATCAATCTTGATACCTTTTGTTTGAAAACTCTTTTGGGGTGATTTCTCAGTCACTCGGAATCTCTCTAATTTATAGGGAAATTTCTTAGTGAAACAGTTATCCCAAAAATTATTTTGAAAACTTTGATTTTTTGAAAAGTAATTTTAAAAACAGTCTTTGTTACTACAATAGTAAAAGTACTGTTGTTTTTGAATTGATTCAAAAGGAATCTGCTGTAGGTTTTCCCCACCGATCCCACCTAATCCTATGTCTGACACAGCTGTTTGGACAGAGGAAAAAGTCTTTGAAGCAATAATAAAAAGGATACCAATGATGACACTTTTGACAAATTGAATGGCAAAGGTGTTTTCTGGGACCCATGACTTTTGATAAATTTGGTTTCTTTTGAAGAGTGGGTGACACTCATGATTGTCTTTTGAAAAGGAATTAATAAAGAAAGATTCTTTATTAATGCATCCACAAATTTTTTGAGAAAAGAGATCTGTCAATTCGTCTTTTAAAATTGAAGATTTTTTAATTTTGAAATTTCTGAAATTAAAATTATTAATTTTAGAAATTGATGCACTTTTGAGATCATGAACATCTTTGAAAGATGGAGGATGCATGAATTTGAAAATCAAATTTTGACAGAAAATGTTGGTCTGAAGACCATTTCGTTAGCTTGAAAAGGGTAAATTTGAACAATGAAAGGAGTACCAAGAATGACTTCTTGATCCAAATCTTTCACCAAGTAGAAAACATTTTTGAAACAAATGTTTGAATTGCAAACATGAGCTTTTGAAAGTTTATATTGAATGTTGAGTTTTTTACCACTAGCACCGTAAAGACGCTCAGTAGTTTTTTCAAAGTATTTTGTAGATATTAATCCTTTCCGTATGCAGTTTTGATCTGCTCGAGAATCAATTAAAACCCTGGTGGTAACTTTGAAGGTTTTATCAACGACAATAGTCATTTTACAGTACCATTTTTGAAGCTGAATACGATTAATAACATTAATCCTTTCTTCATCAGTTTGAAGATGACTAGAATCATTAAGTCGATCAGAACTGGATTCTTCAGAAGAAGATCAGAATTACTTTGAATATTTGAAGAAGAATTTTTGAGAATGGTAACATCAAGTTTAATTTCTTTAACCTGACATTCCAGAAGGGAAATTTGAGACTTCATTTCCTTCACTTCTGATTTTAAATCAGAACTTGAAGATTTAGAAGTAGATTCTTGATCAAATCTTTTTAGTATTTCTTTCATACTAAACGATTCATGGGTTTTTGAGGAAGAAGGAAGGAGCGAAGAGAACTTCATCTTTAATTGAGAGTTGTCAATCCTCTCAATTACTTCTTGAATAAGTTCTTCTTATTTTGTAAGAACATTTATGGTTTTGCAACCACAAATCTCTTTACCTTCGCAAGGTTGAGAAGAGGAGGAAGAATTAGATTCATTATCAGAATCTTCTTGATACTGATAAATCCTTTCTAATTCGGAATCATCATCGGATGATGAATTGAGTAGATTGAGAAGATCAAGTTTAACATCTTCATCGATTTGAATATTATTAATCTTATTCTTCATGGGACATTTGTTTGAGAAATGACCAGTTTGATTGCACTTGAAACAAGTGACTTTGGATGGATCAAAAGTTTTTTGAAAACATTTTTGTTTTGAATGAAATTTTTGAAAAGAATTCTTTTGAAATGATTTTTGAAATTCAGGAGAAGATTTTGAGAAAAATCTTTTGGAATTTTGAAAATTTCGTTTCCTGAGAAAGGAAGGAAACTTCTTCTTGTTTTTTGAAGAGGGAGGAAGAATTTTTTCAAAATCATATTGTTCACAGAATGAACCCAACTCATGCATAGACCCAAAACTTTCAGATTTGAGTTTGGCTTTGAGTTTGATATCATTACAGAGAGCTAACCCTTCCTTATTGACGTAACTAACAAGTTTGCCATAAGTTAAGTCGCCATAGGGAATTGAATTGTTATATTGAAGTTTGATTGAATTGCGAACTTTTTCTGCAAAAAGTTTAGGAATTCCAGATAGAAATCTTTCTTTCCAGAACTCTTGATTGCAGTCGTCGCGAAGCATGACTCTGGTAAGGAAGATATCCTTATACCATCTGAAGTCGTGTAATTTTGGACAAGACAAATTCATCAAAGTTTCTGACGATCTATCTCGAAGGAAGTTTGGAGAACCGATGAATGTTTGACAATGGCAAAGACAAGGGTCGTCAATGTATCAGAAACAATCTGACCATCTTCGATCTTTGTGGCATTAAAAACCTCTAAACGACTTGCGTCATTGAGATAATTAGACCACCATCCCTTTAATTGTCCAGTAAAACCGAAAATAAGATTATTACAGGCATTCACTTCTCCAATCCTTTGACATCTGTATGCATTGAAGCACATATACATTTTCTCGATTGTTTGAATAATTCGGAATTCCGTCATTCCATAAATATTCCATTCAACAATTTCGTCACCTGAGTATGTCTCAGTGACTTTCCTTTTAAAAGATGATTCTTCTAAAAGTAAATCTGGTTGAGAAGGACGAGGATAAAATGTTGGAAGTTTTGAAGTTTGAAATTTCAATTTGTTTACTTGAAGAGGCTCTTCTTCAAAAAATTGGTTTTCGACATCTGAAATGTCTATTGTGTTGATATATTTTGAGGATGCGGACATTTTTGAAAATTGAGTGGCAAGCTCTTTAATCACTGCAGAATCAGTGTCTAAAGATTTCTTCCCGAGATCAAGAGTAAGATTGGTAGGTTTGAAGAGTAACATTTGGTTACTAAAAGAATATGGAGAGGAAGGAGAATCTCTAATGGCAGAAAACACATTAGAGGGTATTTTGGATTTGTTATTAGTTTCAGAATTAGCTTCAATTCTACTTAACTGAGAACTCATAGAATGAAGAACAATATTTGTGTAATTGTTCTGGATTTGAGGATTTCTGACATCAACAGTTTTGGCTGCTGCATTATCAGTCCTATCTTCAGGAATTTGTTTGAAAGGAGACGCAGTCACAACTGCATTTCCATGAGGGAAAAGAATTTCTTCAAGAGGAGGGTATTCAGACTTGAAAGTCTGATCTGAAGAATTTTTCCAAATTTTTTCTTTTGAAGATGAAGTTTGAATGGATTTGGATTTCGAAGGGGATTTGGATTTGGAAGAAGATTTTGAAGACTTCTTTTGTTTACCAAAAACTTTGAAATTAATCCATTTGTAAAATGACAAATCTTCTGGTTGAGCGAAGAACTCTTCCCAGTAAGATTCAATTTCTTTTTTTGAAAAAGTTTGACGGAAAAGTTTTCGAAGATTTTTGACTTTGGGAGATTGATCATTTTTGAATTTAGATCTTCTATCAATGCTAGAAGAAATGACGTTGAGTTGAGAAGATAAACTTCTTCTGTGATATTTCTTTCTCAGAAGAGGAATTTCTTCAGAAGGAGGTTGCATATCAGATGCAGTGGGTGAATCTTGTTCAGACTCAGAATATTGAGGTTTTGGAATAACAGATTCAAAGTTGACCTCTTTGAGTCTGCTGGATGAAGTTGAGAATCTTGAAGGAAAAGTATTTTGAAATGAATTTTTAAAAGATTTAGAAGAACTAGATCTTGAAATGTTTGAAGAGTTGTTTGAAGATTCTCCAAAGATCATCCTAACACTTCCATCAGGAAATGAAAGAATCTGATTAGGAGTATCAGATGAAGGAGGAGGCTCAGGCTTGTTGGCCTTTAGAATATCCCATTCTAAGCTCCTAGTTTGAAGATTCCAAGGAATTCTCTTAGGAATCATGGTGTTAGTATGAAGATCATTCACCTCCATAAGAAGCGATTCGTTTCTTGGAGACGAATGAAGAGCACGAATGTTGAGATTCGTACCCAAGAGTTTGTAATATACTCTGTATATTACAGCAAATGAATTTGATTCATCCAAACTAAGATTCTTATTTTGAACATGAAGTTTGAGAGTCTTAAGGATATGTCTATCAAAAAGACTGACTGTGAAGTTTGGATAGCAGTTTGAAAAGACTGGACCACTTTCTAGATTTGATTCTAGAACGGTCAAGAGCGAATGCTCGAAGTTTGAATGTCTTTGATCACGAAGAGTAATCAAGACAGGAATGTCAAGTCCAAGTCTGAACAAGGGCTTGAGAGCAATTTGAACAAGACCAATGTGTAAGAACTGGAATTTCTTACGATGTTCTTGTATGGAAATTTTTGAAAAGAGAGCAAGCTAGTATTTTGACCCAAAACATGCATGGTTTGTTCATGTGTTTTGATGATGTAATTTTGAGAAAAATCAAACCGACCAATTTCATAGATAGATCCTTTGTCTACCTTAGGAATTGTCCAGTTATGCAACAATTGTTCAATTTGAAAAATTTGAAGTTCATTTGTATTTTGAAAATTTTCAGAATCATTTTAAAGTGATTCTTCCGTATTTTGAAAATTGTTTGATAAATTATTAGCTCTATTTCTAGAACTACCAGATCCTTTGAACCAACTGGAAAAAGAGGACATTTTTTGAACAAGGTAAGCTTGAAAGGTATTACTACCTGCATCGTAGAAGCTTGGCATCTCACACTTCCTAACTTCCTAGCAACCTGGACCTTGACAGACCAATTACAACGGCTATCATCCACGGACTTCAACATATGAAAGAAATTAGCCATTTTTTCACAACCAATAGAATTATAAAATGATGTTGTGTTGGAGGAACTTGTTGGATCGAAAATGAACAATAACGAAAATAAAATGAAAGTAACGCAAGAACACAAAGAATTTTTCGGTCCGAAGACCCCGGAGGTTCGGTAATTCAAAGAATTTCCTACTCCCCAGTTGAGCAATCCACAAAATTTGGATTCACGCTCAAATCCACTAGGCACATAGAAATGTTCAAAGCAATTACAATCAATCCCAAAAACACAAAGATAATCCCTAATTTCGGACTACCCTAGGCTGAAGAATTTGCCAAAGATTCACCAAGAATCTAATCCCTAACAATTGATTTACAAATATTACAAACCACAAACAAAGACCAAAAAAAGGCCCAAAACACACCCCCAAAATAGAGGCTATACACGATCGAACCCTAAACAATCACCAAGAATAAAACTCTCCTTTATACAAGATTACACATATTGTAATCAATCTAATCACCAAGAGAAGATTAAGGAAGAGTAAAGGATTGATCTCACCAAGAGAAAAATCTGATCGAACCCAAAAATCGCCTCTGATTTTGGATGAAAGTTGCGTTCCTTTTCTTTTTTCGCGTTCAGTCTGTGCTCTCTAATTTCAGCCGAGTTCTGATTTTTGAATGAAGCCTGGGAAGTGTTATATTATGACCAGCAATCCATGATTTGGGCTTTACCCATTTTAGCCCAATAAAGAAATAAAACGTGTTATGGCTAATAAGTGAAGTAGCAACTCTACATTCTCCACCTTGCTACGAACTTGAGTACACCATTAGTGGATTTGAGCAACCAATTCAATATAATCTTGCTCATAAATACCTGTAAAAGAAAAACAAAGTATTAGTTTTTCAAAAATAAACAAGAACCGAATATTGATTCTTAAGAATCAATGTTCAACATTTTCATGCAATCCTTAAATCTATTAATGGGTAACACTTTTGTTCCCATATCCGAAGGATTAAAAAGTGTTGGTATCTTTTCAATTTTAACCATTCCATTTCAACCATGTCCCTTATGAAATGATATTTAATATCTACATGCTTAGTCCTATCATGAAACATGGGATTCTTACTAAGATGAATGGCACTCTGATTATCAGAAAATAGAAGTACATTATTATCAATAAAGTTCAATTCATGCAATAAACCCCTCACCCAAAGCCCCTCCTTTAATGCTTCACATGCAACAATATATTCAGCCTCAGTAGATGATAATGCAACTACTCTTTGCAACTGGGATTTCCAACTAATGCATGAATTACATAAAGTAAAAACATATGATGAAGTACTTCTTCTTTTATCTAAATCACCAGCAAAATTAGAGTCACAATACCCCTTTAAGATTATACCTTCTTTGCATTTGGAATAATGCAAACCAACAGTTTCAGTACCTTTTAGGTATCTAAGCATACCTTTTAATGCTTCCCAATGAAGTTCACCAGGATTGGACATAAACCTGCTAAGAGTACTCACAGAATATGCTAAATCGGGTCTAGTGCATACCATTAAAAACATAACAGAACCAATCACATTAGCATAAGGCACTCTATTCATCCTAATGATTTCTTCATCTATTTTAGGAGATTGATCAGATGAAAGTTTCAAATGATTTGACAAAGGTAATGAACAAGATTTAGCATACATCATAGAAAAATTTTCAAGCACTTTAGAAATGTAGGCAGATTGATTTAAAATCAAAGTACTATTAGTCCTATCCCTTTTTATGTTCATACCCAAAATTCTCTTGGCAGGGCCAAGATCCTTCATTTCAAATTCAGAATTTAATTTCTGTTTAACTGAGTTTATTTTATTCATATCATGACAAGCTAAAAGCATATCATCAACATATAATAGCAGATAAACAAAATCAGGTCCTCCATTTCCATCATAAAACAAGCATTAATCATAATTACTTTTCTTGAAGCCTAATACCTTCATGTAAGATTCAAATCTCCTATACCATTGCCTAGGAGCTTGTTTTAAACCATATAGAGACCTCTTTAAAAGAAAAACAGTTTCAGTGTTACCCTTTTGCTCAAATCCTTTAGGTTGTTGCATATATATTGTTTCATCTAATTCACCATAATGGAAAGCAGTTTTGACATCAAGCTGTTCTAACTCCCAGTCAAAATGAGTAACTAAGGCCAAAAGGATCCTAATAGATGTGTACTTGACAACAGGCGAGAAAATTTCATTATAGTCTATACCTTCCTTTTGTGAAAAGCCCTTAGCTACTAGTCTGGCTTTGTACTTAATGCCATGTTTGCTGGAGTCACCTTCCTTAATCTTAAAAATCCACTTACAATCTATGACTTTATGATCTTTAGGCCTTTTAACCAATATCCAAGTTTTATTCTTATGTAAAGAATTCATTTCATCATTCATAGCTGCAAGCCAATTTTTAGATTCAGGACAAGATATAGCTTCTTCATAAGTAGTTGGTTCAGGACACAGATTATCACAATCAGTAAAGAGAGACATAAAATCATCATTGTTATACCTAGTGGAAGGTCTTATTTCCCTTCTCACCCTATCTATAGTTAACTGATAGTTGGATAGATCATGTGTTTGACTAAGTTCACCTTCAGTATTAGAATCAGTATCCTCTTGATCCATGTTTTCATTTTGGTCGTTCAGATTCAAATGCTCCACCTCAAGAGGAGCTTGTGTAGTTGTGTTATCAAGACTGAGATCATTCAAATCCGATATGACAGTTTTCATCCTTTTAAAATTGTCAGCTTTAGATTAAGTTTTGATAAGGCAAGGCATTAAATCTTCCTTAAACACAACATTCCTGCTTATTATTATTTTAAAACCCTGATCTTCTTTTACCCACAACCTGTAACCTTTTACACCTTCTCCATAACCTAAGAAAACACATCTTTTAGACCTGGGGTCGAGTTTTCCTTGATTTTGGTGTGCATATGCAGCACATTCAAAAACCTTTAAGGAGGAATAGTTGGGGTGTTTACCAGACCAAAGAAATTCAGCAGTTTTAAAACCTGTAGCCCTTGAAGGGCTCAAGTTAACCAAATAAGTGGCAGTCTTTACTGCCTCTCCCCAAAAACATTTTGGGAGACCAGAGCTCAAAAACATACACCTCACTTTATTTAGTAAGGCCCTATTCATTCTCTCAGCTGTCCCATTTTGTTGTGGTGTATAGGTGACAGTCCTATGCCTTAAAATTCCATTTTGTTTAAAAAACTCATCAAATATGGTATTACAAAATTCCAATCCATTATCAGTTTTCAAAACCTTTATTTTCTTGTTGGTTTGGTTTTCAATTAAGATTTTTCAACCCTTAAAATTTTGAAAAGTTTCATCTTTTGATTTTAGTAAAAAAGTCCAAACCTTTCTTGAAAACTCATCAATAATCAACAAGTAATTTTTGAAACCAGAAACAGCTTGAGTGGATGCTGGACCCCATAGGTCAGCATGAAGATATTCAAGAATGGAGGTGGATTTATGAATACCAGATTTGAAAGATAGTTTTGTTTGTTTTCCCAAAATACATTCTTCACAAAAGTCTTCCTTGTCTAAATTGACATTTCCTATAACCCCATCATTGCTTAGTGACTTAAGAGATTTATCTCCTATATGGCCAAGTCTTCGATGCCATAAGGAAGAGTTTCTGTTTTGAGAATGTAAAACAGATAGGCATTCTTCTTTCTGAGGAATAGCATGAATTTTGTAAAGACCATTCGTTTTTGAAACATTTATGATTTCAGAAGAATCTTTTTGAATTTTGCAAAACCCATTCTTAAAGCAAATCTCAAAATTATTAGAATCCAAGATTCCTAAAGAAATGAGGTTCTTGTGGCTTGAATGGTCTTTTAGATTTAGCAATTAAAACTTCTCCTTGATGACTTCTTTTAATTTCATATTTTAATTCTAAATCTCTATTTCTTAAGGCAGAGGTAATAATATCAAGGCTAAGAGTATCTCTACCATATTCAAGAGCATATTTCACATCTTTATACCTATCACCTACCGCATTTAATAAAGCAATACACGATTGATCTTCAGATATCTTTTCATCACAATTAGACAAGTCTTGTGTAAGCTTATTAAATCTATCAAGATTAGACTCGAGATTCTGAGATGGTTCAAACCTAAAGGCAAAAAAATGTTTCAATAGAAAACACTTATCGGGAATGGATTTAGATAGATATAAATATTCTAACTTTTGCCATAATTCAACAGTCGTTTC
Organism: Ligustrum vulgare; assembly: GCA_963555705.1. Classification (NCBI taxonomy): domain Eukaryota; kingdom Viridiplantae; phylum Streptophyta; class Magnoliopsida; order Lamiales; family Oleaceae; genus Ligustrum; species Ligustrum vulgare. Next base: position 34,158,444 of record OY743184.1, on the reverse strand, counting down.
TGTTTCACCTACTTTTCTAAGGACAACATCAGAGAGATGAAGAAAAATAGTGCTCCATGCTTGTTCATCTAGTTCTTGCCTTCTAAAAGGACAAAATTCAGTAGGCCAATTTTCAGTAATAGCATATGCACATTTTTGTTGAAGTAAAAGAGCCCTAATCTTTTGTCTCCATAGACTAAAATCACCTTTTCCAGTCCACACCTCTATTTCAAATTTAGTAGGAGACATTTTGAGAGAGAGAAACGCCAAGTTTCACAAAACAAGTCACAACAAATTTGAAAACACAAAATCTAACCTATATATCAAGAAATAAAGCAACAAAGTCCAAGTATATAAAAATATTTAAAAATAATGCAGATTATTAAAACATGCAATATTTCAACAAAATTATATAAATGAAACAATTATGCAAGAATTCAAGAATATATCAGATTATTGTAATTTCCCTAAAATTAACTTCAATTATTCACTTATCAAAAACAATTTGGATAACAAATCAAATACCAAATATTATTAACTCCAAAATGCCGAATCAAGATAAGGATAGAAGTTACCACGGATTCGAAATTGTTCAATCACAGGGAATTAAGACCTCCAGCCACCAAGTTAAGAACCTGCAGTGTCAAGAAATTGGATTTCAGCCAGTACACAAGCTCTGATACCACTTGTTGGATCGAAAATGAACAATAACGAAAATAAAATGAAAGTAACGCAAGAACACAAAGAATTTTTCGTTCCGAAGACCCCGAAGGTTCGGTAATTCAAAGAATTTCCTACTCCCCAGTTGAGCAATCCACAAAATTTGGATTCACGCTCAAATCCACTAGGCACATAGCAATGTTCAAAGCAATTACAATCAATCCCAAAAACACAAAGATAATCCCTAATTTCGGACTACCCTAGGCTGAAGAATTTGCCAAAGATTCACCAAGAATCTAATCCCTAACAATTGATTTACAAATATTACAAACCACAAACAAAGACCAAAAAAAGGCCCAAAACACACCCCCAAAATAGAGGCTATACACGATCGAACCCTAAACAATCACCAAGAATAAAACTCTCCTTTATACAAGATTACACATATTGTAATCAATCTAATCACCAAGAGAAGATTAAGGAAGAGTAAATGATTGATCTCAACAAGAGAAAAATCTGATCGAACCCAAAAATCGCCTCTGATTTTGGATGAAAGTTGCGTTCCTTTTCTTTTTTCACGTTCAGTCTGTGCTCTCTAATTTCAGCCGAGTTCTGATTTTTGAATGAAGCCTGGGAAGTGTTATATTATGACCAGCAATCCATGACTTGGGCTTTACCCATTTTAGCCCAATAAAGAAATAAAACGTGTTATGGCTAATAAGTGAAGTAGCAACTCTACAGAACTTAAATATGTATTTTTGTATATATGAAGTACTGTGAAAATCTCAACAAAAAGTTTGTTTTCAATTGTATTCTGCTTAAATATGTTTTAATTAATAACATTGGAAGCGCCATATGGTTGGTGGAACCGAAGAGATGGGTAGACCATATGTATTCTAAAGCAATTATCACCAATCCACTATATTAAAAATGATAATAATAAAATTAAACAATAAAATAAAATTTGAACCTCCCTTTGGCCAATGGTTAAATGAGGTTGCATTGGAAGAGAAATAATGAGAGATGCAGTGATGTGATCCGAAGTAGGCGTCAAAAGTGGAAATCGAGCCATTGACGATACGACAGTGATTTACGTGAGAAACGGAGCAAGTTTCGTATTGGGCCTGAACCAAGAATCAAATCGGGTCACGTTATTTCAAAAGGAAGAAAAAAGGTGCAGCAGAGACTACCACATGATCACATGGTGAAGAGGATGGCGCGATCGTGTAATAACATCAAAATTCAACCAGAGAGTTTCAAGCGTCTCCATGCGATCGTGACAAGATTTCCTGCGTGATCGTGCTGTTAATCTAAGACTAGATTTTCGCGACTTTTTTATTTAATTCCATTTTTAATTATTGTTTCCATAGTTTAGGACCCATGAACGGCTAAACCTAGTTTTAGGTCGTTTTTCATTATATTATTGACAATTTCATTATTGTAAAACAGTTTTAAGATAATTGATATTGTTTTGTGAGAGTTTTCTCCAAATTAAAAGGTTGAGGAGTCCATTTTATTTAGAACTTATCAAATATTAAATCTTTGTGGCGTTCACCCCGAACTTATCAAGGAATTAGGCAATCCTTGTGATGTTCAACAATTCCAGTTCTTTCCTTCGCATCGTCAATTTCTTGCGTCGTGAGGTTTGTGTTGGAATCCTATCGTTTAATTTAATTATTGTTTCTTGTGTTTAATCTGATTTAGATCTTTCCTAGGTTTTTATTTTAGTTTTTCCGCGGTTTCGTTGAGGTTCCTGAGTACGATCGCGTCATCTGTTATCAGAGCTTGAATATATTTCAGATTCTTTCATTTTCTTGATTTCTTTTGTTCTTTGTGCTGTTCGTGCCAGTAGATTTTTCTAGCTTTTGATCCATAAAATCAGTTCAAAAATTTTAAAAGTGTTTTTTGTTTTCGTTTCTCGTTCAAATCCAATTCCGTTTGTTTTGCTGTGTTCGTAGTCAAATTTTGGATTAAAAGAATATATATCCTAAAATTACCAAAAAAAAATTCTAATATTCCGAGAATTTCTCAATTCCTGTTTATTTGTGTCTTCTATAAAATTCCTTATTTGTGATCCTTGATAGCTTCTTGAGTGACATTGGAAATGGGATTTTGAGTGATACACGAGTGATAAATTTTGTGAGGAATTTTTTTTTTTTTCTATTAACCATGTCTCGTAGGGAAAAGTCTCTTTATCATCTTCATCAAGAAGTGCCGAATAAAAAATTAAAATGATTGAAGCCATGAAGGCCCAATTTGATAAATTCTTGGCTATGATGGATGAAAGAGAAACACGATGGCGAAAGGAGCAGTCTCACAAGGATTCGAGAGCTAGGAGGGATAAAATGCGTGAATCCAATACTAGGGGTGGAGATGGTGTTGATGAAAGGCCATTGAAGAGAAAATAAACATCCAAATGGGAGAGTAGTGATCATGTTCCAAGGAGGGAAGAACCAACCCCAAAAGGTAAATATAATTCCCGAGTCCAAACCTCCTAAGGATAGAAATACTAAATGTTTTAAATGTTTGGATTTGAGTCACAATGCAATTCAATGTCCACATAAAAATGATAAGCATGATGTGAAAGTTGATTCTGGAGACAAAGTTGAAAGGGTGCTTAAGTTGAAAATTGTTTGTGATAATGATAAATTGAGAGATGTTGTAGGTGAATCACTTTTTAATGGACGGTCTCATAGCACTAGGTGTAAGGTGAACGGTGTGGATGAGCAAAGAGATAACAATTTTTGCACTAGGTGCTTTGTAGGAGATAAGGTTTGTAGTATGGTGATCGATGGGGGAAGTTGCACCAATGTGGCTAGTACTACCTTAGTGGAAAGACTGGGGTTTCCTTTGATCAAACATCCTAATCCTTATAAATTGCAGTGGTTGACTGAATCTGGTGAAATTAAGGTGAACAAGCAGGTTAGGATAAATTTTCGATTGGTGAGTATACAGATGAAGTTGTTTGTGATGTAGCTCCTATGCATGTTGGACATTTAATGTTGAGGAGGTCATGGCAACATGATTGGGCAGTGCTTCGTGATGGGCTTAAAAATCGATATAGCTTCATAAAAGGCGGAAGAAAGTTCACTCTTGTTCCTTTATCACCAATGGATGCCCATGGAGATGAATTGAAAGTAAAAAGAGAGATTGAGAAAAAAATGGGAGAGTTGAGGTCACGACCTCAGAAAAAGGGGAGGGAGAGAAATCTAAAAAAAGAGAGTTATGGTCCAAATCACATAAAACAGAGAGAATGAGTGCAGGGAGAAAAAGAAAAGAGAGTCCACAATAAAAATGAGTTTATTTGCACTTAGCCATGCTAACACATCCCTCCCCAGTGCTATTAAATCTGTTTTGCAGGTACCTAAATCAAACCATGATCCTAAAATAAGGAAGAAATTCATTGGCACAAAGGAGCAGCCCAAAAGGACGAAAAGGTTGAAAGAAAGCACAAGGCATAAGCACGATCATCGAACCAACAAACACAGGAGTGGCAAGAGGATTGGACCAGTTCCATATTCGAGGTCGAATCCTTTTCAAGAGAGGGGGAATGATGTGATTCGAAATAGGCGTCAAAAGAGGAAATCGAGCCATTAGCGATATGATAGTGATTTACGCGAGAAACGGAACAAGTTCCGTGTTAGGCCCGAACCAAGAATCAAACTGGGTCACGTTGTTTCAAAATGAAGAAAAAATGTGCAGCAGGGACTACCACACGATCGCCTGGTATAGAGGATCGTGCGATCGCGCAATGGCATCAAAATTCAACCAGAGAGTTTCAAGCGTCTCCACGTGTCGCGACAAAAATTACCTACGTGATCGCGCGATTAATCTGAGACCAGATTTAGCGACTTTTTTAATTAATTCCATTTTTAATTATTGTTTCCATAGTTCAGGCCCTTTAGCGGCTAAACCTAGTTTTAGGTCATTTTTCATTATATTATTGACAATTTCATTATTGTAAAACAGTTTTGAGATAATTGACATTGTTTTGAGAGAGTTTTCTCCAAATTAAAAGGTTGAGAAGTCCCTTTTGTTTAGAACTTATCAAAGATTAAATCTTTATAACGTTCATCCCGAACTTATCAAGGAATTAGGCAATCCTTGGGACGTTCAACAATTCCAGTTCTTTCCTTCGTGTCGTCAATTTCTTGCGTCGTGAGATTTGAGTTGGAATCCTATCATCTAATTTAATTATTGTTTCTTGTGTGTAATCTGATTTAGATCTATCCTAGATTTTTATTTTAATTATTTCGCGTTTTTCGTTGAGATTCCTGAGTGGGATCGCGGAGGTCTCAACTCCAAGTACTTAACGACAATATGACAGATTTATGCGATTTTTTACCTTCGAATCAAAATCGCTCTATTTAACCAACACAAACACAATCAGTTGAATCCTTCCTTCACGCAAAGTATTAATGAAAAAAATAAAGAAAAAAATTATTCTGTGAGGTAATTGGGAAAGGAATTAATTAATGTTAGTTGCTGTTCTTAACCTCTTTCTAAATTATTTTTATTTCTAACGTTTTACAATTTAGAAATGGAAAATAAACTTAAATTTAGATTAAAATTGTTTCAAAAAACTAATTACTATTACTTTATGTACAAGTAGATTAGTCATACCTTAAACAAATTTGATAGGCTACCCATCCCTCGTGTCTTATAAACTACAATATTTTATATAACGATGATTAAACAATTTTACTAAATATAAGAGTAGTGTTATTTGTTTATAACTGTGTGTACATAATGATGTATATGATGAGATGAAGAGAGAGTTAATTGTCTCAATAGTCACTGAACTTATATCTATATTTTCGATTGATCACTGAAGTTTAAAGTATCGAGTTTTTGTTACTAAACTTATCAAAATGTTAGACGTTAGTCATTCACTTAATTTTCTTAACGGAATTGATGAGTTGCGGATGGAATACACACGTGGCATCATATCACATTTAACCGATCAATCATGACACACTTGCCATGTAGGAAAATTTTAAAAATATCTTTAATTGATCATTAAACTTTTAAAAACATTTTCAATTGCTCACTAAAATTTTAAAGATATCTTTAATTGCTCGTTAAACTTTAAAATTGTTGAGTTTTAGTCACTAAATTTGTAAAATTGACGTTGATTGATCTGAAAATCTTGAATTATTCTTCCAAATTATGAGTTGAATATAACAAATCAATTATTTTTCGTATTTGATATATAAATATACACTAACAACAAAAATATAATTACAACAAACCAACATGTATTACATTAAAAAAAAAAAACATAAATCTACATTAACAACAAATCAACATGATATAGGTTTTTTGCTATATTTTTTTGCTACACAAATATTTGGCTGCAAGTTATAATTTTTTTGTTGTAAATGTAGATTTATGATTTTTTTTGGTGAATGTGATACATTTTGATTTGATATCATTATTTTTTTTTTTAAAATGTAGATTATAATCAAATATACATATAATTAATTTTTTATATGCAATTCATAATTTGGAAAAACATCTCAAAATTTTCAAGTTAGACAACGTAAGTTTTACAAGTTAGTGATCAAAACTCGACAATCCTAAAGTTTGTTAACCAATCAAAGATTATTTTTTTTAAAAGTTTAGAACCAATCAACGGCTTTTTTTAAAAGATTAGTGACCAAACGAAGAGTTTTTTATATTTTCTGATGTAGCAATTGTAACGTGGCGTCACATGTGTTTTTCATCCGTCATGTCATTAATTCTGTTACAAAAGTTATATGAATGACTATCATCCAACATTTTGATAAGTTTAGTGACTAAAATATGACACTTTAAACTTCAATGATCAATCGAAAATATATATATATATATATAGGGACGAAGGCCTATAAGGCCCAGTGGGGGCCATGGCCCCAATTGAAAAAAAAAAAAATTTGAGTCCAAAAAAAAAAAGAATTGGCATCTTGAATTTATTTCCTTTGATTTTAATTCTCCTTCTACAATTATTATGTTTATGCAAGAAGTAAATACAATATTTATTACTAGTATCTCTCACATTGAAAGTTTACATTTACTTTTCAGTTATAGATATTTTCTTTTGTAAATTAATAGTTTACACTAGTTAGTTGTTACTTGTTAGTTAACTTAGTTTAGCTTTTGATTTGTTGCTTCATAATGTCAATCATTTTAGTTCACCATTTGAAAATTTTAGCCCCCACATAATTAAAATCCTAGCTCCGTCCTTTTATATATATATATATATATATATAAATTCAGTTATTATTGAGACAATTAACTCCGGAAGATTGAGAAAAAGACAAAAGGAAAGGAAAAAACAAAATATCAATTCACGCACCCAACAATGGGTTTTCAACAATGCTTCATAAATAGTTTATGATACTATTGTCCAAAAAATTGATTGAAAATTAAAAATCATGGGACTGAAGATTAAGAATTAGACGTGAAAGAAATCTAGTTAGAACTATCTAACAAGAATCTGATTGATAAAAAAAAAAATGTATATAAATAAAAAAAAAAAATTTGATGTTTTTGAGATAAAATAATTTGTTGAAAAATTATTTGAATAAATGAATGACTAAGAAGAGTTTCAAAAAATATATATATATATTAATTATAAATTTGTTTATAAGTAAATTATCAAATAAATTGCAAGTCACCCAGTCACAAAGGCTGATGAGCTGATCTACCGTCTACCAGCACACCATGTACTATGGGTCAACCTTGACCGGCCCGTAGGGGTGGTCGAAGTGGTGCCATTTCCAAGAGCATCTATATTGAATGTATTAAAGTGTTAGTGGGAGATGTTAATTAATAGTCATTTTTATATCTACATTAGATATGTTAACTTGTTTGCTAAATAAATCTTTTTAGCAATATGTTAACTTTCTTGTTAAATTTAACTAGTATTTTAAGGTCGACGTGACATTTTTGTGTTAGAATTTGTTGATAGCATAAATAAACCTCACCCTCACTCACTCACATACTCAATCCATTATTTATTCATTTTCTTCTTTTTTTTTCAATTTTTTTTAACATCCATAATTTTTTTTTTTTTTTTATTGCATATTATGTGTGTGTTTGATTTTATAACTTTTTGGGAAAAGAAAAAGTTTTGAGAAATTGTGTGGTTAAAAAGTGGTTTGAAAAGTAAAAAGTTGTAGGCTTGACTTTTTTAGATGGTTGAAATTGATTACTGTAGAAAAAAGTAGTAGATTTTATGAAAAAGTTATAAAATCAAACAAAGGCTATATGATTTAATGAGATCTTTAAAATGAGTATCACATTGATTTATGAATTTTGTTATTTTAAAAATAAATATTTATCATATTCATTGGATTTAACTAAAAATTAAAATACTCATTGTGGCAATAATGGATGTGTTAACTTTAAAATTTACATGTCATTTAACATTTTTTTTTTTTATCTATGTTATTAGCTAAATATAACACATCAAATACAGATGCTCTAATGTACTATTCATCACTATGTATCTTATTAATTTCAAACAACCTTCTAGATTAATTCCAAATAAATGTATTTTCAAATTTACATCATGCACGCATCATTTTTGTTAATAATAATAATAATAAGAGAAATGAACATTTTTTCTCTCCTAAGTCTTCTTATTTTTTTTGGTTGCTACGTAGACCCACGAGATGAGACGAGCTTATCCAATTCATTCACATGCATGTTTGGTATCTATCATGTCTAGTGGCAGTGGGGTTTAAACACAATATGCTTTGATGCAGTGATGATAGTCATGAGATCATTTCCCTTCATTTTCTCTCTCTTCTTCATTTTTTTTTTAAAATTAATTAATTAGTCTAAATCATGCGATGCACGAATAATGTCAATAATTATGTATGTAATAGTATTATTAAACATGAATAATTAAAAGTAATATTTTGTTAAATTATAATTTCCCAACTGTTATATAATTTCGATTATGAATTTGTAAATTTTGTGACTCCTTGAGTTGTATATTAAAAATCTTGTTTAAAGTATGTATAATTTTGAAAATTGGACGAAAGTTAATCTGTTAAAAGAAAATTGAAAATAGATTTTCAAGGACCAATAATCACGACGATATAAAAAAGTGTGTTGTCATTATTTGGATGCGCGTTCTCCTTATTTTGACGGTTGTAGAATTTCATGAACTTCTTGAATTGGTACATTAAAAACTTAATTTTTTCTAAAATGCATATGTCGAAAATGAGACGAAAATTTACTTGTTAAAAAAAATTGTAAATGGATCATTTTAAATAGAGTTGACCACAAATGAACAGCGGTCGCCCCATTGACTCTTATATATATACTAGTAAGTATACTAACACGTGCGTTGCACGTAACAATTGATATTTGTGATGATTTAAGTGGCATTGTAACTAAAAAAATGTTATACGAACATAATTGATTAATGTTAAAAGTAAGTAATTTTACCTAACCATACAATTTTACTTACATGACCATTTGAGACTTTATATGGAGATTTTAAAGGAGATGAAAAAATGTTATTTTAATATAAAACTGACTATTAATATTAGATAATTAGATTGATAGAAATACACTAATATTCATGACCAAAGCCTTGAGAAACCTTACATTGGATTCTTGCACTTGTGTTTATTCCATTCCACAAGATGCTACCTCCTATACATTTTAAACTACCATACATAATCATAGGCCAATCTAATAGAGTGGTGTTAGTTTAGAAGATAACCGGTGAGACTCAAAAACTACTTCACTTACACGATTAGCTTGGTTATGAGCATTAAACTTGTTTTGAGAATTGGAATCAGTTCACTATCTTTGGACAACTGTAAGACAAATGGAAGGCATAAAAAAAATTAAAATCAGCTAAACGTAATAATTTTTGGTTAACTATGCAACTTTACAAGAAAACAAAAACATAAAAATGTAATAAAAGATAAATCATTGGGATGAGAAGAAAAGCCAAAGTCAAAACACATCAAGAGATATTGAAACAAACTTGGATTCAGTTCACTTTGTGTATTCATGACAAAAGGAAAAGAAGGGAATTTTAAACACAAATTCAATCAACTTACTAACGATAGTAAGTCCAGTTCAAGACCAACAAGCTCCAAAAACTTGAAACCATCATGTCGAGCATATACACATCACATCATTTGGTTTCAGTTGAAGCCATTAAGTTGCTCCATGCAACACCAGCTTCTTTTATAGCCTTAATAGCATTAGGTAATACCTGTGTGGCTGTGCATGACAAATCAAGTGTTTCAAGCGTTCTGTGTATGAAAAGAATTATCCTCTTCATTTGATAAATTCCTTAGGTCAAAGAGATCAGAAACAATAGCTTCCGCCTTCCTTAGATATCAACTCAGAAGTGTTGGACATGATTACTAAGTGCTAGTGGGGATCCTGGATTTATCCACTGAAGAGGATTTTTTGTATTGAAGTACGAATGAATTGAGATGTAACTTTCTTCAATGGGATTTTTTATCACGTGATATCGAAGAACAAGTACATCAAAAAATATGGAAACAGAACACTGTCCTACCATTTCTTCATTTTTGTTCATTACTTGTGTGTCAACTCATATAGACTCAACAATAATGATAAACAGATTTCAACAAACTACGGCTCATTCGAATGGACTACATGCAATGGTATCTGCAACAAGTACATATAACCTAAGAAATAAACAACCTCACAAGTCCCACACAGATATTTTGACTAGACAGATATTATGAATATAATCCATTAAAGGGCTTCAAAAATTTTAACTGAATAAAACATCTAAAATGGACCGTATTGAAGCTCAACTATTAATGGTTAATCTCGAAGAGGCATAAAAGATACACATATTAAATTGTTTAAAAGAAAGTGAATGAGAGACAAGGGCATAGATCAACGAAGTGAAAAAATAAAATAAAATTGTTGGATAAGTGTAGTACCTCAAACTCCAGCCATAAAAGAAGAAAGAGTTAGATGATGACAATGAGTTGTGTTGTGTTGAGGAGAAGAACTATAACCAAGATGATATGATATGAAGACATATGGACCAGTCCTTGCCATCAATATGGATCTTCAGAAAAGAATGAAGCTACTACCAAGACGCGTTAAGTCAGGATTATTTACAAATAAACTGGATGAACCAGGGATAATAATTGCAATTTAAATACTCTATAAATGGAATAAGATATAAAAGTTCAAATTTAAATACCCTTAAATCATTTCCAATTACAAAGCCTAGCGTTAAAAGTTCAAGTCGATCTCACAAAGTATCGCCATGAATTGATGATTAGATTTTGGGATAGGACATACTAAATCAAACAACAAACTAATTATTGTCACATTTTAGTCCTTTCGCCCAATCCGATTTTTAAAAAGTGTGATTTTTAAGCTTTGAAATACAAGATCTTCTATATCACACAAACAAAAAGGGTGTCATAATGGTCTAAGTAGAATTGGGAGCATTTGAACAATTACAATTGAAAACTAGTGCAATATTATCTATCAAGATATCCAAAGACATAACTACGTATGCAAGCCTTCAGATGTGCCATTAAAGATCAATTTCTTTATTGTTTCAAGTAAAAGACATCTTCGCCCCTTTTACATGCAATTTCATTTTCAAGGAAAGAAAAAAAATCGTCAGTCATTAATAAATATCAAAATCCCAAAATAGGATATTAATAATAAAGAGCTTTTTTTTTCTTTTTCAGTTATGAAGTAATAACTAATCAAAACAAAATGGAAGGGTAATAAGGAAAATGCCAAAGTCATCTAAATCGTAAATTGCAAAATATTTAATATGACTTGTTCGAATTTTTAAAAAGTAAAAATTACAACAAACCTATTCATTCAAAGTTATTAAGAAACATCATAGATTTCTTTAAGCAAATCACGACTTCTGGAAAGACACTCGATTATTTTTTATATTTTCTAAGTGACCAAAATAGGAACATTATATATCTCACTTTCTTATTTATTTCTACAGATGATGATATTTTACTCAAATAACCAATCTAAACAAAGAATATAGACAACTAAAGCACACAACATTAGAGACATAACAAATTTAATAATTTAAATGTACTATGTATTGATATTATTTCTCCACTGGTAAAAGGGAAACTACAATTACCTTTCAAAGTGAAACTTATTTTTGAAACCTGCCAATAATTTCAAGAACCTGAAACATAAAAATAACATAAATAAGAGCATGATTAACTCAGCGCATAATAGTTTAGATTAAAACTTAAGAGTAATTATTGTTGACGAGGCATTAAATTTGCAAATAAAAAAAACAAAACTTGATGTCGTATCTCTTCCTTGTGTCCCCTTCAAATGAAGGGCACAACTTATCTAAAATTTCCACTTAAAACAAAAACTTACCATCAAAAAGTTTTCCCCGTTATACATTATCGTCAAATAATAATGAAAGTATCACAAAATTATGTAACCCAAGAAAGAGTTATCAATTTTGTAACATGGAAACATAGGTCATCAAAATAAACTAAAACTGTTAAACAACTACAAAACTATGAAATGCATTTTATCTCTATAATATATATTTCCGGTCTAGAAATAAAGCTAATATTTATTCCTCTACATCTTTCAATAGCCTGCAAAATTAAAATAAAAAATCCCTTTAAATCAAAGGGCCAAAGAAAATATATGTGAAATTCATGATCATCATTTGTCAGTTAACAGAAGGTAAGAAATTATCAACATCTTGCACTACTAATACTACTTTCCAGAAGAGTCATGTCTGGTAATGAAACTTGGTCCATTCTACTATAGCTAAGACAATTGCAATAAACAGGAAAAAAGCATGTTACATTCATCTTTTTTCTCTTCATTGCAATACTAAAATCAAGAAAATAGTTCTTTGAACAAATCAAGAAGCACTTACTTCTTATCCATTGGAAACCAAGGTTTTATTTTAAAACCAATCAAGTCAGCCGTAGAACTTTGATTCTCCTTCACTGAGCACCAAAGAAGAAACAAAGTGGCAACATTGGGTGACAAGTTATGAAAACATTGAAAAGAAATTTATGAACTTAGAGTTCCGAACAATCGGAGATAGTAACTAAAATCATAGCAATAATTTGGAAAAGAAAGTTTTACGATAAGGAAGTAAATAAAATGAGTCTCCTTATTGGCCTTCTAGCATCATAGCATTAGACATGCATAATGAGATAGCTTGATGGCTCTTATAAGAGAGTATACCATCTATTTTGTTGGTTAAACATGATTCTGAGATAAGCATATGCATAGAGATTTTTCCTACTTCAAAAAGCACATGTTTGAGAGGCAACATAAAAAATAGAACATTAGTTATGCAATTTAATATGAAAAATTTGTATTCTCATACATAAACAATTTCACAAGAAATTGCAGAAAAGGTAGGATTACCTAACATTTTCCAACCCAGTAATACTTCTCTATTTTTAATTCTTTGTTGATCCGATTTCGAATTTCTGATTGGGTGTGTGGCATATGGTAACCCAATTTTCTTAGGCTTCTGCAGCATTTGAAAAGGAAAGTGAAAACCTAATTCAATCATCACGAAATATCAAACAAACTACACTCTCAATATTATTAATGAAAAAACATACCTTGGCTTTATGGTTTGATTGATCACCTCTCTTACCATAAAATGAAGTAAAAAAATGTTAACGGCAAAAATCCAAAAGCACATATCAAGGCTAAAAAACGATTTTACTGAACTCAGTCGAAAAACCAGTTGAAACTTAACAGATCACGAAGCATATGAAACATAGGAAACACATTACAAAACATCAAGATTTTGAAATTGGAAAGGAAAATGAAAGTAGAGATGAATTCAGAAGACATAAGTGACGAAAAGCACGAAGAAACCATTAAAACCCACATCGAAAGCCGATCGAAAACCCTAGGCTATGGTTTGCAAAGCAACAGAAGAAGGCTCTATTGCTATTCTTGATTTTCCCGACCATAATTTTCGATTTCTTGTATCCAAAGATTCTAGGGCATGAATAGAAGAGAAAACGTGCTCTTAATTTTTGGTTGGAAAGGAAAAGATGTATTTCGTCCTTATGAATAGTAATTTTGAAAGTGGATTTTATATGCAGTAGTGATGAGTCCCTACAACTGCTACACATTGAATATGAACGCTGATCATCGAGTGATAGTGCTTGAGGCCAAAAAGAGGAATCCCTTAGTTAAAGTCTTAAAGATGATTGAATGGTTGGTAAAGAAGTTAAAACATGAAGTTTCCCAAAAACTTGGACATGCTTCTTCTACAGCCATAGCATTACGAAGTTACGAAAATATGCAAGCAGTTGTGACTTGTGATGGATTCTAGCACAAAATTTAAATTCTGTAGCTGAAAATATTTGCAACAAAAACTTATTTAAGAAGTCATGACTAAGAGTATGGAATTACTTAAAAGGTCCTAAATATATTCTTTCTAAATCTACATAATTCATAGCCATATGCATATGCTCCATGAAAAATTATAAAATCCAGATTCACACAACATATGCTAGCATAAATGTTTGGAAACATATACAAACATCTTTTTAAATTATTTTGCATAAATATTAAACTCATCAACACTGGTGAAGTCCAAAAATCTGCATGAAGATAAAGCTAAGGTAAGCAGCCTACTTAAATTTGCACGGAATTAGATTATTAATAGGGATTTGAGCCTTTCTTGTGTGTGTTTAAAGATTAAGTACAGCTAAAGAAGAGGATGAATTGAGCTTGACAACAGTCAATGTTAACTCAATTTGTGATTTCCAATGTACACAAGTCAAGAACACAAAGTACTGCTTCTCAAACAGCCATTAACACCAATGTTGTGTCATTTGCTATAATATTTGTACTTAATAAGAGAAATATACATAACGTATCGAAATTTCCCCAAATTATAAATTCAATCATTTATAACAAAACATCCAAAATTAATTCAGCTTTAAATTGAACGACTAAACACTCATATTTGTAAAAACAATAAACCATACGAACCATTCCGTTGATAATGGCGAAAATGAGGGAAGAAAGAGAGACAATCTTTTTTCTGAAACATCAGTTTTCATTATTTCATCAATTGATTTCTTCGTTTCCAGTATCTAATGTCAAAATAGAGAATGACAAACTGTGGTGGAGAGAAATCATTTTTGATTACCATATTCATTTTCAAAAAATAAAAAATAAAAAATTATCGTAATAAGAAGCAATGAGTTAGTGGTTTTTATTTCACCTCTTTTCTTTTCATCATTGTTTTTCTGTGGCTAATTTTTCCCATGACCTCCATTGCTAAGCTTACCAGCAAATTTCCAGATTGAAAGCAAAAAAATTGTGTGTCGGGCTCGAGAGAAAGAGAGAGAGGTGTTGAGGAGGCTTTCCTCGGTTGGGTTGCTGCCAATCGCGATGGTTTGTAAGGGATGGAAAGAAATCACGAAGAAGCTTTAGTCGCGGTGAGGTGGTCCAACTCCAGCGTAAGGCAGAGAGCGGGTAGTAGAGAGATCGACGAAATTTACAGCTATTGGAAAATTCTAGGGCTGAATATAGAAAGAAAGAAGAAAGCGCATTTCTGCATTAGGAACAGTAAAATTGGAAGTGGATCTTATATATAATAGTGAAGTGATAGTGATATAGTTAGATAGTTTTTCTAGAGTGCACATGTCAAAAATAAAACAAAAGTTGATCCGTGAAAAATGAAAATATATTGTTAAATGATAACTTAACTATACCTTTTGCGATGATTGACAATTTTTTAATTTGGAAATAATGCAGTAAAGTACTTTGACTGTGAGAGCTTCACATTCATATCAAGATCTTGCTACAACAACTGCACTTGAGCCCTCAAAATTGATCAAGTGAAGAAAGAAAAAAAAACTAAAAGACGAAATAAAGGGCGACCACAAATAGAAAGTATATTTTGAAAATGCAAGTTCGTATTTTTTATCAACTTTTCGAAGTGGCATATCAAAATTTTAGTTTTGTCTAGAGTATATATGTCGAAAATGAGACAGAAATTGATTCGTAAAAAAATGAAACATATATTGCTAAGTGACCAATTTAAATGGCTATAATTTTTGTTATGGTTGAAGATTTTATAATTCAAAATAATATGATAAAGCACTTGTGAGAAATTAACATTTATATTAAGATCGTATTATTAAGACTTCATCTGAGCTCACAAAGTTGATCAAATAAAGAAAATGAAAAAAAAAAAAACTAAAAGACAAAATAATGAACGACCACAAATGAAAAGTTTATTTTGAAAATGCAAGTTTGTAATTTTTTATGAGCTTTTGGAAGTGGTATATTAAAATTTTAGTTTTAAAGTGCATGTATGTCGAAAATGAGACTAAAATTAATTCGTGAAAAAGAAAAACAAAAAATATATTATTAAGGGACCATTTTAAATAGTTATAACTTTTTACTACAATCGATGGTTTTGTAATTCAAAAATAATGTGATAATGTACTATAAGAGAAATTAATATCAAGATTTTGTTATTACAATTTCATTTGTTCCCAAAAAGTTGAACAAACGAAGAAAAAATCAACAAAAGCAAAAAATAGGGGACGACCTCAAATGAACAGTCACCCTCCTACTAACTTTTATATATTATCATTTGTTTGTTAAATTGTTTATAAACAAATTTAAATTTATAAATAATATTTTTTTCAAAATATTTTTTAACCACATAAATTTTTTAAAACCATTTTTTGATCACATATTTTACTTCCAAAATATCATATTCTTTATTCTGTGAGATAAACTGTTTTTAAACAAAAAAATTCTCCAAATCATTTTATAACCGTACACATTTTTTCTCTCTATTTTTCAACAATATATTTTACCTTAAAAACATCACATTTTTTAAATAAAAAAAAAACTTTTAAGAAATAGAGGCTAAACATATATATATATATAGCAAACCAAGGCAGCTTATACTCGTTACCTCAAAGTTAATATTATGCTAGTGCTGGCTTATACCCGTTGATCAAAACTCCTTCAACCAAATATACAAAATCAAGAATTTCAGACCATCAACCCATCAATGCCTATATCTACTAACATTTTCACCCCCAAATTGCTTCTTAAGCGGTTTGGTTCTAAATTTAATGTCGGGATCTAAAATCTTAAGGGTTGGGATTTTATAGTCAATCATTTATTCAAATTGCATAAACTTGCCTCATATATATCAAACATCTCCCTACATAAGTAATTATTTGAAAATGACTATGTGCTCAAGTTTAATTAAGTCGAACATGGATAAATGTCGTGAAAATTCAAGTTCAATATTGCCCACTTTTTTAACTAAAACACAAAATTAATCCTAACTAAATTATAAGCAATAAACAAATCAACAAAATTTTTTGAAAATTTAAAGATTATTATACCCCAAAATCGAGTGAATGTGTAAATAAAATCACATGAATGGGATTCCCACCTCTAACTAGAAATATACATCGTCTTCAATGTATGTCAAACATAATAATCAAATAAACTCAAAACAACAAAAAGGGTCAAGTAATTCCCAGGTTTGGAGATGTGGTTTCACCATGTTGAAGCTTTGATTTCAATGTGTCTTCGATTATTCGACCATTTTCTTGCTTTTCAATGTTTGGTCTGAAGTGTCCCAAGATGATATGTTCTTAACAAATGAAAAATAATCAACATTAGAAGCATAGATATCACATAGGAATTGAAATAAATAAATAAATCAATACAACACTCTCAAACTAGGATATATCAAAATTTTGATTTTTTTCAAACGTGGTTTGACTACTGTTATTCAGCTCTTGACATCACCTCGAAAAAGTGAAAATTTCTCGAGACATCATGTGCATATGAAATTACATAATCTGATCTACAATATGTTAAAAACTCAGATCAAATGGGGTTCAGTTGGATCATGAAAAGGAGTGGTGAAGTATTAACCAGAGGCTGGAAATTAGGTGATATGAGTGCAGTGTGCATGCAATGAGGTGCAATGAAGTGCAATAATATTCCATTCGAGTTTAGTGCTTTAATTTTTGTAAACTATGAATGAATGATTCACATACAATGTATAACATTTGTTGAAAGTGATCATCTAAGAAGATTTGTTAAAACTCAACGAAAAACTCATTTTGACATTCTATCAAACACATGGTGTGCATAGAAAGAAATCAAGAGAATACATAGAATTGGAAACTTGAATCAAACCACAATTTTCACCTAAATGCTCACAATTCAATACTCCAATCAACTAGCCTAAACTCATACTCCAATAATCATTTGATCACATTTCACCAATTATGTGAAAAAGGTAAGAAATCATGCATAGTTCTTTTAAATACAAAATTCATACCTTTTATGTGTTTTCTAAGAGTTAATGAGGATGAATTGGACTCAATTTAATGTGAAAGATGCGGGGAAAGATTGGGGGTTCACTTATGGGTGATTTGGGGGAAGAAAAATGGATTTGAAGTGGTTAAAATTGAAGTATGCGCCAAAATATGTAAACTATTGGATTGCTCGAGCTTTATACCGTGCAACCGCATGGTTATAACATCATGCGACGGTACGATTCATTTTGGTAGTGACCAAAAAAATTTTCATTTTTTCATTTTGGATTTCGTTTTCGACCCTAAAGACCTTCTAATGCATGCAAACAATTTCTAAACAGTGCTTTCATTTCCTAGACTAGTGTACCGTGTTAAAGAAAGTGATGATAAACTACAAAACAACAAGAATGCAATGAAAACTAAAACATGCAAATTAGGAGCAATGAACTATTCAATGCAACTAACATGTCAAAATGTGAAATCTAAACATGCTAGTGGTCCTAAAATGCAATACCACGCAATTAACAAACTAGAAAGCAATAAACAAAGCGAAATAAATAAATAAAAAGATTGAGAATTGGGTTGCCTCCCAACAAGCGCTTCATTTATAGTCTAGAGTTAAAAAAAAAAAAAAAGGTTGAGCCACAGCCTTGACGGCCCCCACCTATCCTGGGCTGAAGGATGTAAATCGCAGGTTATGCATCCAAGGGTACAGGGTGAAAGGCTACTTGTACACTTGCACTTACCCAATGGCCAAATTCATATTCCAGGATTCGAACCCTTGACGCGACAGCCTCAAGCAAAGTTGAGATTTTTCCACCTTCTCCTTTTAACATTTGGAGATGTGCCCCAGGGGCGTCTAGAGCTAGACTTTATGAAAAAAATCTCATGGTGGCATGAAACAAGATGTTGAGCCCTCATCATCTGCTTTAAACATATGCTCGAAAATTTCCTTATTCCCTTGGTGAAGTAGTGGTGCCACTTCTATTTTGCTGCAGTTTTCAAGAAGTGGATTTTTGTTCTCTGTTTGGACCATGTTGAATGTTACATACTCATTTTCTACTCAAAATGTTACCTTCCCTTCTTCCACATTGATCAAAGCTCTTCTAGTAGCTAAGAAAGGTCGACCTAGAATCAAAGGCATCTTGTTGCCCTCTTCCATGTCCAGAATTACAAAGTTAGTTGGAAAAATGAACTTGTCCACTTTTACTAGCACATCTTCAAAAATCCCGTATGGATGTCGAATTGAGCAATTAGCTAGCTGTAAAATGAGTGACTTGGGTTTGGGGTCTCCCAGTCCTAATTTTTTCCAAACAGGTAGGGACATTAAGTTAATGCTTGCACCAAGATCACATAAAATTTTGTTAAACTTTAAATTTTTGATGATGTAAGATATTAAAAAACTCCCCAGATCCTTCAGTTTAGAAGGCAACTTCTTTAGAAAGATTGGGGACGAGCTTTAGCTCGGCTCGACTCGGGCCAGAAAAGCTCGACCCCTAAAAGCTCGAGCATTGATCTTCGGCTCGGTTCGTTGACATCCTTACTTATTTCTATCCTAAAAGTAGGATTTTAATTGTTTGTTCAAGAGTATTTTTTATTTATTTCGTTGTTATTTGTTTATATTTCAGAAATAACCAAAAAGTCGAGAAAGTAAAGGAATTGAAGTCAAAATCAAGCAATTAGATGATAAAAGTGTCAAAGTGTGAAAATCAAGAGTTGATGAAATATATCAAAGGGCCAATTAGAAGAAAATTAAAAGTTGGTGGACTGAGGTGCAATAAAGGTTTGAGGACCAAATTGTGGCAAATGAAAAAAGAAAATTGCACGAAAAATTTATAATCGTACGGTCACATGGTGTAAAATCCATGCTGTCGCATGACCACATAAAAAGGGAACAAAATCGAAATTGTTATAACCATGCTGTCGCGCCAATTTGTACCGTGCGGTTGCATGGTTGTCCTGCTGGGCCAACTGATGGGCTTTTTGTGAGGATTTCAACAGAATTTTCATCTCTTTATCCTAGACTTCGATCATATCTATAAATACCAGACTTGGGGCACGAAATTAGGGGTTCCCAATTTGATATTTCATGCCAAAACGCTGTCGAATTGCCGGAAGATCCATAGAAGGGCAAATTCAAGATTGAAGAATAAGAATCAAGGAGATGAATATGGTGATATCTATCCATTATTCATGTGAATTTTCTTTAACTATGTCTCTAGGTTAGATTTTTTGAGTTAGAATTGTGATGAAATTTTGAACTCGTGAATCCATGTTTTAATCCATTATTTATTTCATGCAATTTATGGTTTTTGAGCAATTGAATTATGCTTCTTCTATCTTGCAATTACTTGATCATTAGTTGTATGATTTTAGGTTGTGATTTCTTAAGTTCGAAAGATTAGGTCATGTTCTCTTTGCTGTTTTGAGTTCGTTTTCTGTTTTTATTATCAAAAACACTAAAAACGCGTTTTCTTTACCATTTTCGAAAACGCATTTTGGAAAACAAAAAAAAATTGTACGCAAAACGCCTAAAACCTCGTTTTGGGCGTTTTGCGTTTTAAGTGTATTTCAACAAAAAATGTTCAAAACGCGGAAAACGCGTTTTGAAATTTTTTTTTAATTTTTTTTTAAGAATTATCCTAGTTTGGAACTAAACTTAAAATAAAGTTGATTTTTTTTTTTTTTTGGAAGAATTATCCTAACTTTGAAATTAACTTCTAGCTTGGAACTAAGCCTAAATAATTTTTTTTTTTTTTTTTTTTTTTTGAATTATCCTAATTTGGAATTAAGCCTAAAATAAAGTTTTATTGAATTCAATATTAACATTACAAAAAAAATTAAGTGAGAATTCTTGTTGTTATATTTCAAAAAATGTTTTGATAAATGGATTCTGACGATTTTGAAAGAACTTGTATTTTTTGGATTTTAATAGAATCGGAACTTCCTCAAATTCCAAAACTGACCAAACTGTGTTAATAAAGACTCTTAGTACTCACATTAGTGTGTTGCAGGTAACCATGTTTTCAGTGTATTATGAAATGAAATTTGAGTTTGAGCCAGTAGTAGTCTGCAAGCAAATTAATTAAAAATAGTTTAAATAGTATTCTGCAAAATTTCAAACAAAATTAGTTTTCCAGCTTTTCATTTTCAAAAACAGTTTTCAGAAATGACAAATCAAATGCGTTTTCAGCAAATTTGAAAACAAAAATAAAAACTGGAAATATAAAACATTTTCGAAAATGAAAATACAAAATAAAATACAAATAGAACACCACCTTAGGATTTCATTAGACTTGGTTTGATTGCCACAAAGTCCGATAGGGGATAGAAATATACCCCTATACTTTGTATTTTCTGCTGTAGTATTCACAAATCTTTTAATGTTTTCTTAAACATTTGCATTCAACATAGAAATATAGTTAGGTTGTGCATAGGAATAAGTGTTAATGCTTGTCCGAAATGGAGTTTTAACAACATTTCGAATATGAAAATTCAAAACATATGAATTGTATTTAAATAATTAGGTTAAAATATGGAGGATAGATGCAAAATGTATTCATAATTCTAACGCATTTATTTTAATAAGTTTTAAAATCAAATTTGTCAATTTTTTAGTTTAATCTTTATTTTAATTTTCAAAAATAAAAATTTCCAACTCAATCAAATTTTTCTAGTTCCAGTTAAGGATTCGTAATCTAAAATATAATTTACAACAATCTCTATGGGATCGATAATTGGACTCACGTCCATTATATTACTTGCGCGACCCGTGCACTTGCGGTTTAGCGAACAAAAAACCTAGCCGAACTCGACATCCATTCCCATCGCCCAATAGCTCCTTAAACCACCAAGCACCTCCACTCGCTTCCACATCAAATTACTGCACATCAATTCTAAAATCCCAAAATCGCCCTAATCAAATTCCAAAAACTCGAACACCACAATTCACCACCAGCAGAACCTACCACAGCCACAGTCTACAACCCCTTCGAAGCAACACCACGACCGCACCGTCACTTCCCAACTCCCATATCCACATCATCTTCCCCCAAATCAAATCCAAAACCAAGAATAAAAACTACCCAAGATACTTACCTCAACCCTCGACACATTCCAACCGGATTTTCGTCGGAGAAACATCCAAAGACCGAACCTTAAAGCTTAGTTTACTTTTAATTTTTGCACCAAAATCACCCAAGCCACTCCACCCACGCACCGGCGCCACCACGTGACAGTGTCGTTGTTGCTGTCTCCGGTTTTACCTACAGGTGGTCGGAATCGAAGCGATGGGCGGAGCCCTTCGCCCGTTGATCTCTCTCTCGTTGCTCTGTGTACCAAAAAATAGAGAGAGAGGTGAGGATTTGTTTTATATGTTATAAAAGTTGATTTTTAAAAATTTACCCTCTAGCCCTAGGATTTGAAAAACATTGAATTTCAGTCCATTTAGTTTAAAACATTTTAATTCAATTTGAAAGATTTCAGTACGTAACAAATCAGTCCTTGGAGTCCTTAACTCCTATAGCCAGCCTCACTATTTTCGAAAAAGTCAATTTCAGCATCTAAACTCTTATATTCCAGTTTTCTTTTAAGTTATAACTTAGTCCTCAAATTTTATTTTGTCATTTTAAATCTTTAAATTTCAAAATACTAAAACTATTTAATTTTTTTTTTTACTAGACGAAGCATTTGGAGAACTAAGAGATTGACGTGCTATTCTCGCTCCACCTTTTGTGAACTCCTTAAGTTTAAGGTAGACTCGTCCCCACTAATTAGTTTAGATTATAATTACATGTGTTATGTGAATTTACGTAATTTATATGCTTAATTGCATGATACCAGACGAGAACATCTCTTATGAGATAAATTGAGAAATTATGTTGTGCTTGTCATAATTTATATGTTTTATTGTATGAGACGATAATATGTTTATTTGCACTCCTTATGTGATGCTTATGATGAGAATAAGAGAATGTCACTGTATTATTTACATAATTTCGTATTCAATTATTCTGTAAATTAATTATTAGAGATGGGTCTACTGAGTATTTCTTTGAAATGCTCACCTCGTTATTTTAAAAACTTTTGCAGATCTCGGAGACGGTGGCAAGTGATTGGCAGTAGTGGCAAACCATAAATAGAAATTATTTTAAGTCAAGTTTCATGAACGTCGTTATTTTATTTTGTTGAGAATTGGAGTTTCATAAATCATTTCAAGTAGATTTATTTGATTTTGGGTTACCGTTATAAATTTTCTAATAATGAATATGATGTTTAAAAAAAATCAATTTATTTTCGCAATAAATTTTATTCAAAAGTTAGTTACAAATGACGAAGTGGTACTGTCCCGGGCTTTACGAAACTCGGGGCGTTACAATCTCAGCCTCATTATATTGAGATTATACTTACGAAGTTTAATATGTTTGATGAAAGTCAAGTAAAAACCTCAATTAACTTAAGTCTACACTTAGTCAAGAATAAACGTGAGTCGATATCTTAGATGAAATATTCATAGATTATAGGTTGTCTAATGTATATTATGAACTGCACACGTCTTCATATAGCATGTGATGTGAATAAATTGAGTAGATTCACTAGTAAACCAGGTAATGACCATTAGAAGGTATTGAATAGGGTTCTTAGATATCTAAGATACACTTTAAATTTTGGATTACACTGTACAAGATATCCAACTGTATTGGAAGGATATTGTGATGCAAATTGGATATCAAATACGAAAGATTCTAAATCTACCTGTGGTTATGTTTTTACTATTGATGGTGAAGTCGTGTTTTGGAAGTTCTCAAAACAAACATGTATAGCTCGATCAATGATGGAATCATAGTTTATAACTTTAGATAAAGCTGGGAAGAAGAAGAATGATTTCATAACTTTGTAGAGGACATCCCTTATTGGCATAAGCCAGTGCCAGCTATTGGAAGGGTATAAAATAGTATGTATAATGGAAAGTCTAGACACGTACGTCATAGACACAACACCATTAAGCAGTTGATCTGAAATGGTATTATTTCAATTGATTATGTGAAATAAATGAGAATCTCGTGGATCCAGTTACAAAAGGTTTGTCAAGAGATCAAGCATACTGCTTATCGAGGGAATGAGCTTAAAGCCTACTATGCAAAAGTCTTTGTAATGTTAACCTAACATTGTTAACTAGAGATCTCAATATCTTGGTTCAATAGAACAATTAAGTTGTGAAGATTTAGTGAAGTACTAAGGAGTTTTCTCGTACCCATTCATATAATAAGAAAAAGTGCTTTATGCAGAGTATATAAGGTTAAGTTAAATTTTTAATGATTCCAATAGCTTGGATAAGCCAAGTGAAGTATGACAGAATATTCTTAATAGGAGATCACCTAAGTGTGAAGTGGGGCCACTTCTTTGAGAATTTTGATGTTGGAATTCTCTAAAGTACTTAGGAAATTCAAGAGATGTTCAAGGCCAAAATGAACACATTCATGAGAACCAAAAGTGTTATGAAAGATATTGTGTGAGTATTATAGTCTTGGGTTACATTAGGGGATGAACAATTCATGACATCATATTCACTAATTAGCCAAGTAAATCCGATATTATTTTACTAAGGTAGCTTCTACATCTCCTGATGCAATAGCTTTTCCCATGTACTCTTTATTAGTGTTTGCATTATGATTTGCATTTTATGGTAATTCTAATTCATGTGGAGGATTATTGAAAATGAGTCATTAAAGTTAAATTATGTGGTCAACTTTTACCAAATATTTAGGTGGGTCCCATTACCCTATTAAGGTGGAAACATGATCCAACGCGTTGTATTACGTGAGTAGATGATCATGGTTAATTTGCTTTCTCAAAAATAAATGTTTGTTCTCAAAAATAAATTTGGTTCATGGCTAATGTGTGTATAGTTCTCTTCCTTTGAAGTAAAAGTATGGTCCTAAAAATAAATGTTTGTTCTCACACTGGACTGTAAGATAACAAGGAATTCAAGCAAGGTGGTCCTTTGTGAACAATGATGAAAATCTTCTAACAAGATATCCATCTCATTAATTTAGCTTTTCATTTGAGTTGGAGCAGCATGTGAATGGACATTTTCTTAATTTCTTTGGGTTTAAAGGGACTGCTGGTGTATGTCGAATAAAAGCATTAGAGGATTCTAGTGGACGGTTGGAAAGAACCACGGTGGACTGGACATTGCTGTTCGTGCTCATCTTAGAGGATGGATGTTCATCTTTCTCAATGACGTGGAGGTATTAAATTGTAATAATCTGTTCATGGGGCATTATATTTATTTTCTTTAGCAGCTAAATTAATTTGTTTTGATAATTTTCAGTGTCAATGTGAATTACTGGAATCATGAATTTTTCTAGTGTTGCGCTCGCGTCATTCGCTGGTCAGTCAGGAGGATAGCACATTCCCTGTTCACTTCCATTTGCATGTCAATCAATCTTTCGCATGGACACACATTTCGTTCTAGCTTGTTAAGGAATCGATTAGGCAGGGTTCACTCGTTAGACCGCAATCCATAGAAAGATTTGGCGCTGCTCACCCCCGCCCTGGCATAGCGCTTCACTTCCAGTTCTTCAGAAGAATCAACTTGCGTCTCCCTTCCTGCCTTGCTTGAGGAATAGTTTCACGAAAATGGAGATGCTGACCCACAGTGATGGCGATGCTTATCATATGATTGATCCCTGGTTTGATGGACTTGGAGTGCCCTTGAAGATACTGCAGGTCTCACCAGAAAATGTATAGTTTCATTCTTTTCATTTCATGCTGTAATTTATGCAACCAAACCCAATTTTTAATTTGTTAAGGGCTAATATTTGACATTGCAATATAAATTAATTCTTTTTTTAAAGGTTCAGGTGGAAATATGAACTCAAATTTCAGTGGAATGCTTAGATTAACTACGGTCTTCTTCTGTTTCCATATACATAGTTTCATACACCAAGTCAATCCTAGGAAATTTTGAACTATATATATTAAACTTAACTGAAGCATCGTTGACAGAAAAATAAATCATAAAGTCATTTGGAAGTTGTTCTTGAAACAAATTAGAGTATTAATGTCACAAATTAGAAAAATATTGTGTATTAGGAAACTTTTCAAAATTTGTAACAGTCTTGATAACATAATGATTATTATTATTATTATTATTGGCACAAGAGTTTCATCAACTTTGCTTCTTTTTTTCCAATTGACTTTTTTTTTTTTTTTGGTTGTAATTTAATCTTTTTCAATAGAATATGTTTGTACATTGCATGGGTGTTAAACTAGTTGACACTTAATACTGCCTCGAAAGATTGAACGTTAATTGCTTTTGATCAAGCGACTATTATTGTAACAATTGGAAACTTAAGTGACAATTATTACTATAAGAAAATAACTTCAATGGTCATTAACGTAACTACTTTACATGACAATTAACGTAAGTAATCTTAATTCATTTCAACTGAATATCCGGTTGAAAATGTAAATAACATTCTTAACTAGAAATCACCGTAAAACCTTCCATCTACTGATACCTACTCTCAAATTCACATCAGATTTTTTTATATATTCGAATATCGTACACCAAATGCCACCTAAAAGAAAATAATCCACAAATCAAGCCTCTGTTAGGCAAACTTGTTTTTAACATGTTTTTAAACAATACCATTCTCTAAATCATTTCTTAACCATACACATTTTCTCTCTCTACTTTTCAACCACATATTTTACCTCGAAAACATATAAAAAAATGTAATTCGGAGAATCATGTCGTTTAAAAACATGTTAAAAGATCTTCTAACGTACCCTTTAATATGCTCTTGCATTTCTTCAAACATGTAGTAGAATGAATCATTTAGCTATTGCAAATGTAAAGCTTCTGTAATCATTTTATAAGATGCGACTTCAAATACCCAAATAATAATATATATTTAAAATAAAAAAAACATTTCAAGTTTAAATCGCATGGGTAAGTTAGTTCTAATTATTACGATGCTATGACAGAAAAAAAAAAAAAAAGCATCAACAGCAAAAAAGCATAACAATGTCCAGACTGAAACATTTAGAATCACAATTGTATAAAATGTACAATCTTCATAGCATAGAAATGTTACCGCTAAAACAACTGCATGCATGCATCCATTCCTTATCAACCTATTCAAGTCAGGAAAATACTTCCCTGCAGTATCATCTTCATAAGATGAAAATTTCATATACGACGATGCGTCTTCACAACTGTAAAAAGAGTGTAAAGCTACTGCGTCCGCATCCTACTATTTTCAGCTGCCCTCACTTGGTTGAAGTAAGGATGTGCCTGTGATAAAACAAAGATGCTTCAGAACCACACTTCTCCGAGCTACGGAAGTATGAGTAGTAAACCTATGTTAACTAAAGCATTCATCCAAGACTGGTTCAAAATTACAACTAAAGGGACAAAAAACTGAAGCAACCTAAGATGTAAATTAAGAGAGCCGTAAATTGTAATATTTGAAGCAAATGCAACAGAAGCCCAGATTTACTCCTCAGTCTTGGTGTTAGAGCATCTCCAAAAACACTTTTGAAGAGCATTTCATGTATAACAGAAGCATCTTAAAATATTAAAAATTTTAAAAACTTTATTTTAGCACTTTTACATTTTTTTTTTTTTTAAATAAAAAAATAAAAATAAATAAAAAATAAAAACATTTACTACTTTTTCCTTATTTTTAATTTATACATATATTTTTAGACGTCAAAATTTCCAATAAAATCAAATGTGGTTTGAATAACCTAAGAAATGAAGCAGTGAAATTTGTAAATTATTAAATTCAATCACTATAAACATAGAGTGACTTTAGCTCTCCAAATAGAAGAGTCAAACGCACTCTCTCAATATTAGAAATTTCAAATAAAGTCTATTCAAGACTAAGTTTGACTCCTAAAACAGATGACATGTTATGTTTAAAGACTCTTGGAGATGCTCATAAACATCAGAAAACTAGATAAAAATTTCAATGAAAGTAACATTATGGTAAAGTAATATCAAAATCTACCCCAAATATGACGTTTGAAATCTGCAAGAAACTTCGGATGGGAAATCAGGAGTGCTACAAAGATGTTCAAAAGGAGTTTATCCTTCAGGAGAACTTGGACATAGTTTCTTGAAAAGATTTAGAACGGATGAAACTTAGGCTTATATGGATATCAAAAAATTCTTAGAAGCAGAGTGAGACGGATGTGAGACAAAATAATTTCAAATTTACTAAATAGAACATGCATATTCCATATCTTTCAGACAATGGGGAAACAAAAATAAAGTCTGTCATGAAACACACCATTGCTTCTTTGGCTGTAAGCCTATCTTGATGATCGTAACGGAGAAGTTTATCGAGAAAATCAATGGCCTGCACCGACATAATAAAAATGTATATAGACAGTTATGCTGTATCCTAATAACTAAGGGATTAGGAAATCGAAAAAATGGTAGATAGCACAAAATAGATAACCTCTGGGGAAACTAGATGTTGATTGTCTGAGTTAATAAATCTTGACCAAGGCTTCCTACTGTGCCTGAAGAAAAAGTAGAATAACATTGTATCACTAAAGCTTCATCAGCTACCAAATAGGGAAGATGGAGATGAATTGGGAATTCT
Organism: Ligustrum vulgare; assembly: GCA_963555705.1. NCBI lineage: Eukaryota > Viridiplantae > Streptophyta > Magnoliopsida > Lamiales > Oleaceae > Ligustrum > Ligustrum vulgare. Next base: position 34,129,865 of record OY743184.1, on the reverse strand, counting down.
GCAGATTTTAGCGTAGTTGCCTCGTTGATTATTAGATTTCAAGGAAAGAAAATATGTGACGAGAAACGAGATGTCATATTATGTCTGCATTTGGCTGGTAGCATGTGTTTTCTGATCTTTACTGTTGTCCTTGTCCTTGTTATTGGGAGGGGTGCAGTGTTTGGAGATGAATCATACTTCAGTACATACCTTCCAACAAGGGCTTCAAGTTGAGGGTCCAGTTCAAGATGATATTTATTCAAATACACATTCAATTCATCTGTACCAAGTACCTGTAACAAAGGTACAAAGTTGTCTGTACTGCCAAATGAGAAACAATAACTTAATAATATAAAATTCATAATTGGTAAATTATACAAAACAACATATATGTCCAACCTTGATGGACTAATAACACTGAAAACCAAGTTCAAGTCAAAAGGTCCACGAATCTAATTGATTGGAGACTCAAAATAAATGGAAGGCTAAATTTTGTCTGAACTTCCACCCGCTAGAGAATTGCCAATCATCTCCATACAAATTAATACAAACCTATAATCACCCGTGTACTTGCAAAAAGCAAACGCGTCACAAACACATTAAATAATCAACAGATCATTTAATGTTGAGTTATCTATATTGAAAATGAATCCAACCAAATCAACAATCTTCATTCATGTTATGGTATGTTGTGTACGACAAAAATATCAGTGTGTCATGCTCAGCTAAAGCTTCATAAAGCCAGGTCTAAAACTGACCCTACAAAGTAAAATCTTTCATGACATTAAAGCATATTAGGAAACTTAAAAATCTCAGACTTTGATAGTACTAAGAATAAAATTATATATGCAAGTCATAATTCATCCCGACTGAAAATGTAGGATTCCTGTAACATAGAAGATCTTATATCAAGCATATCACATTGATTGGCTCCAAAAACTGAGTTGTTTGAAAGGGTATCACAACAGATGGAAAACCTAATTTAATTTTCCTTGTTCAAAATACAAACACTTGTACATATATGCTAGAAATTCCTCCATTCCAAGGCAATCACACCCATGCTATCACCAGGCCTCAAATAGATACTACCAAGACAATTTGAAAACTTTTACTTTCCATCTGTATTTCTGAAAAATTATTTATATAACTCATAATCACAATCAGGATTTAGTTGCACCCAATGATTTCATGAAAATTAAAGACAAGGTCAAGCCAACAGCTTCAGGTTCAACAACCGAAAAGATTCCAAAATGTATTCTTTTTAAAACCATCTTCAAGTCATAATAATTACTGTAAACCATCTGTTTACCCCCAAACAATATGCCCCATTTGGACTGACTCTCAACAATATTTACACTTATTTACAAATCTGCAACACATACACTCAAAAGCCAAAAGTAAAAGCTACCACCTCAAACTCTAAATTTCACGTGCATAATTGCATATTGTACAACTAAAATATATAGAGCAGGAAGCAGGAAAGTCAATACATAAAAAGACAAAGCATGAGAATAGCTCAGCAATTATTTCTTATGGTAAAAAATATTGCCCTTCCTTAAGCAAGCAATCATAAGTAGAAACAAGGTAATGACCAAAAAATGAATAACAATACAAGTTTCTCATCCAATGCCATCATAAACAGAGGGAGAGGGAGAGGGGGGGGGGGGGTATGCAATCCATGAGGGCTGATGTATTGGAGGTAAAATACACAGAAAGGAAAAGCTCATTCATAAATAATAAAGGCTATTCATATTCCCTCTAAACTCTCTCTTTTTTTTCTTTTCTTTTTTTTTTTTTAATAAAAAGAGCCAATTAAGCTTTCTGATCCACATTCATTTTGATATTTAAAAAAGAGCAGCAGAACCCACTCAATCATAAAGGCAAGCGTTGATATACTCACAGTACTAGTGGCCGGAAAGAACCTCACAACATTGATACTTTGTCCAGAGTAAAATTTATGTGCCAAACATGCACTTAAGTACAGCAGAGGGATTGTTAAATTATTAAACAACTTCATCTATCCACTTTGAGTCCTAAAGGTCTTTTATATATATATAACCTTAAATTTTGAATAAAAATGACAATCTCAAATGACTTCAGAAGAACCTCAATCCATCATAAAAAAACTGAGTAATGATACATAGATTTGGCTAAAGAATATGTCCAAAAGGAAATAAGCTCGAGGAGATTTTTCACAGACTAGAATTATTCCAAAGAACCAATTGTAAACTTTATCAAGATAGAGAAAATCTAATACAATTGTCAACCAAAACACAACTGATACCAGAATTTAAAATACCTTAGCTATTTTGACAAGCTGGTCATGATTGTCATGACCATAAAAGAAAGGCTCCTTCCGGAAAATCTGAATGTTAAAAGAAAATGAGAAAGCAAAATAGCAATGCATTTAATAAACAAGAAATTTATTAGAACCATTCTCACCATTCCAGCAAACATACAGCCCAGGCTCCACATGTCTAGAGAATAATCATAGTCTTGCAAGTCCACAAGCAGCTCAGGCCCCTTAAAGTATCTAAACAATAATTCGAAAGACAAAATTCAATAGAAATAAATTAAATATAGAAAACTTTTGACTCTTTATTATCAGCATCAATGTAAAACACAAACATAGTCATCAAGGAAAACATTATGAGCATATAGATCAAATGATTAGTGAATGAAACAGACCTTGACGCCACTCGGACATTGTATTCTTTGTTGGGATGATAGAATTCTGCAAGGCCCCAATCAATGAGCCGAAGTTTCCGCAGTTCATGATCAATCATAACATTGTGAGGTTTGACATCTCTATGCATTATCCCCTGAGAATGGCAATAATCTAATGCCTGCAGTTTTAGAACATGGTTGATAAAATAAGCATGCATTCATGCATTAGACACCTAAAAGATTTTGGTAACAAGCCAACGATCAAGAAACACCTAAATAGCAGAATTAAAAATATTCAATTTTAAAAATGATTCCAAAATATTTTTGAAATCACCAACCAAAGCCATCAGCTCAATGTTGATCCTTGCTCATATTATTTATTAAGTCATTCGAGTCACCAAAAAAAAATAATAATAAATTAACCTTCAATCCCTAACGCCACACCTAAATAAACTAATTGACACTCTAATACACATTCAAAGGGAGGAAAACTCGGGTAAATATAATGTAGAGCATAAACTGAACGTGGATTCACCAACATTGCAAACTGATACCAATAATTGCTTAAACTGTGCATAATTAACATATAGCCCAATATGCAAGCTAATGCAACAACAAATGACTCTTCTAACGTTGCAGTAAGGTAGATGCCGCTTGTCTTTTAAAAACTAGGAACAAGCAATAAAAACAGCTTTTCCCTGTTTAATTTATATTACAGATGTAAAATTGGCCTATTTTTGAATGGCTTTTCAGTTAATCACTAACCTTAATGAGCTAGAATAATGAAAACCTTGTAAAAAGTATTTAAAGCATTCAAGATAAAATTTAACTGGTTAATTGATTATATAATCCTGTTTTGTAATTTGACTGATTGAATAGATATAGAACACTTCTAAATGCATGCTATAAATAAATTAAAAAAAAAATATTCTTACTCCAAGTCCAAGTGTCCAAGGATTTTTTCATTCCATGATATGTACAAAAGTGTGATCATAAGGAAAAATGATGCAATTTGCAGGATTGCTTAAACAGGTTTCAGGTGTCAATAAGAATAGAGAATACATGCCTCAATTACAATTTTGCACGGGCGTTTATCCAAATAATGGGAACTCAGAAATGAAGGCAAAGACTTCAAGATGATGGGAGAACATAGGAATTAACATTGTATCTGTCATCTATTAAATAGGTAAATTGGATACACGGCCAGCATGCAGTTATTAATTGTTTCTCCTCCCATATCAATATGGTACATCACTAAACAACAGTTAGGGAAAAAAATTCTACTACTTCACTTTCCATTTCAAAAAAATGCATACAAGTACAGAACCCCATAAAGCTGGTATAACCAAGCATTAAAAGAAACAAGAACGAAAACAGCAATAAAAGGATAAAACAGAAGCAACGGAAAAAAAATCAGGTATCACTATAAGATATAAGACTAAACCTTGAGAAGCTCATATATGTAGTAGCGTATGTCATAATCTGTCAGTGTTGGGTACAAGACTTTAAAATCGGTACTGTTAACGTATTCAAAAATTAAACTGGGGGTTTTGGAGTGCTGATCTCGGACTATATCTAGCAATTTCACAATATTTGGACCTCCACAAAGATTCTGAAGTATTTTTATCTCCCTCTTTATCTGTAAAAGTTAGAAACAGTATTAGTAATCAATACAAACAATAAACATTTGCTAGGAAGATGCATTGAATGTGTGAAGGTATCAACTAGGACATCATCTTTATTAACTATTAGGAGGAAGGGTTTTGGAGAAGCATCAATAATAACCCACACAAAAAAAAAAAAAAAATCCCTGAAATGAAATTGTTACCGACAAGGTTTACCAAAGAGCATTAATTCATTATAAACAAACAGATAATGCATCATTACTGTAAACAGCTAGTTGTATCATATAAAAATGAAAACGGTACATATAAAATGAACTACTACTACCACCATACAATCAAGTCCATAATTTTGACAGCAGTCACAAGTACGATCACCAGAAAAAGAAAATTTACCATATGTTGTATCGTAATTAACTTCTATGAGATCTTATTTTTTTAATGAGAGAGTATTTCCATAAACACTTCCCTATGAACAACTGAAATGAATTTAAAATGGGAACTCAACAACCTAGAAGTAGAAATAGTATAGTCTGTAGAATACACATGCATTAAGATTCACCAGTACAAGATCTTGAAAAACTTCAATAAATTTGAAAGTTAACTTAAGAGCTCCTTAGATCAAGTAATGCAGATATCTGGACATTTCATTTCCCATACATCATCAGTCCAAATTTAAACTGCTGTAGGAATCATGTAACTTGTGATACCTGTTCCAGATAAATTATGAAAGTTACCTTCTTCTTTTTGACAGGTTTGAGAATTTTGATGATGCACTTTTCATTGTTTGTGATGTTTATACCTTCAAAGACCTCACTGTACTTTCCCCTGCCCACTTTCCTAACAACCTCATAGTCGTCTTGATCACTGAAACAAGGAAATGAGCAAGTTTACAGCACCTCCAATCCATCAAACCACGCTATAAAACTAAAAGGTGCCTAATATAACACACAGGTAGCAGCAATAGCCAATATTAATACAGCATCATTTCTATATTTTTCGTTCCTATTTGTCACAGTGATGAAGCAAGAATAGAAAGCAAATAAGAGGATATTCTTAGTAAAATCCATTCCCAAAAGACACTATGGCTATGGTACCCAATCACATAATGTAGCCTAAAGTAAAGTTAATCTAACTAGAGAAACCAGATCATATCTCTTCCTCACGATCATGATAGGCCATGCATCTAGCATCAACCCGTAACTGAACAATATATGTCAATTTTCCAAAGTAATAAACAGGAAACCAAGAGCATTCTAAAATTGAACGAGTTAAATTATAGATCACCACAGTAAAATACAATCGAAAGCAAACACATAAAAATATGCCACATATCAGTTAACTCTAAATGACAAGAAGCTTTCTTAGAATAGAAAAACTGGGCAATCAAACGTAAAATCGCCCTAAATTAGGCTTTTTCAGATATTATACCCCCATTGAACGGTAAGAGATTCATAATCCCAGTAATCTCGAGGGCGGTGAACGTTGACGTCAGCGTAAACTCGAGCCTGCGACATGGCAAGGCTTCAGATTTTCTCCTTGGGGAGGAATTACACAGGGTTTGGATTCGATATATCTATATTTGCATATATTTTATCTTCAGAATACTGTGAGCGGAATCTTTGTACAAATTGTTGTGTTTTTTTTATTGGTTATTATTAAACAAATTGCTGAAGCTGTGAACCCTGAAGTATTCCAATTTGTATTTTCCGAAATGGACCTCCCTTAAAAAATTTCTCTTTCTTGTTATGCACTAGGGAAACACGTTGGCTCGGTATTGGAGTTTGTCGAGCTGCTTTTATGCATAAATATCACGTAGGACAATTTAGCATCCTTCAATGATGAGCTAACACGACAACGTATCAATTTCGATGTTATGAATATGTTTGGAAACATTTTATTTATAAATTTTGTTTATAAATTATCACATAATAATATCTCATTAAACTATATCTTTTTTATTGAAAAGTTAACAATTTCATGATAAAATATTTACGCAGACCATTTTTTTCATTTTTTTTTTTTTTAAAAAGGATCACCGAAATGTTTCCACGTAGCTATTTTATTAATAAGTAATAATTATAAACACTCATTTATAAAAATGGATCAACGAAATATTTACACATACCTTAAAAAAAAGGATCAACGAAATATTCCAATACTCCCCTAAAATTGGAGAATGATCACCGTGAATTCTCAACTTGCTATGTAGTGGCTGAAATCGATCATTCCCCCAAGACTTTGGTGGACACATCTTATAATTGAAGACGAGTGGGAACATACAAGGGACAAATTAAACTTAATTGCAACTTTTCCCGAACATATATTTGTCATAGCTCGATATTCTGCTTCTAGAGAGGATCTAGAGACATTCGTTTGCTTCTCCAACTTCCATGAGATGAGTGAATCCCCAAAAAAGATACAATAACATGTGATTGGTCTTCTAGTGAAATTGTAATATGCCCATTTTGTATCACACAATGCCCTTAGAGTAAGATTTATTGTAGAGAAGAACAACCCATGACCCGGTGTACCTTTGTTTGAGGATTCGTAGGGCAGCATCCCAATGTGGCTTCCTAGGCTTATGCATGAACTGATTCAAGGTGCAAACTGATATCAGGTATGGAGATAGTCAAGTATATCAACCTTCCCACCAATCTTCTATATTTAGTTGGATCGCTCAATAAGGTCCCGTCTCCAAGGTTGAGTTTTGAATTTTGCTCTATTGGAAAATTTTCTAGTCGTGCACCTAGGAATCCCATCACTACTACCTTAAAAGTACCAATAGGGAAGAATCTTTTAGTTACCAAATTTGCCCTCATATTTTATTCTAACCTAAGTATGACATTGCTTGTACATTAATTAATTAATAAGTTAAACCCATCAGTCCCTATCTCTTCATTTACCCTAGAAACAAATATGTTTTATAACTTACAGAAATCAGTTTTCAAACCTTTTTTTTTTTTAGTTCCCTAAAATTTTGCAAAAATTATTCAAAAACTGTTTATTACAAATAAAAATTATGCAATTTATTCATTATTTACATAAGACGTGCAACGCACGTGCTTTAGACTAGTATCTTTTAAAATATCCAATGCATATTTTCTTTGGGACATGAAAATTCTCTTTTTGGTTCTAGAAAATTTAATTCCCAAGAAATATTTGAGTTTGCCAAGATCTTTCATTCAGAAGTGCTTGAGGAGAAATCCATTGAGTTTCTCAATTTCTTGTGAATCATTGCTTGTTAGGAGTATATCATCAAGATAAATGAGTAATGCAATGAAAGAGTTACCCCTAGCTTTGGTGAAAAGTGAGTAATCTGCCTTGGGTTGAATGTAACCAGCTTTCTAAATATTATCTGAAAAAGTAGAAAACCAGTTCTTCGATGCTTGTTTGAAACTAGGTGGAGATTTCATATAGGCAATTTCCTGTAAGTCTCCATAGAGGAATGCATCTTGGACATCAAGTTGATGTATAAGCCAATTTCAAGTAGAATCAACAGCAAGGAGACACCGAAGAGTGGTGAGTTTGGCAGTAAATGAAAAGGTCTCATGGTAGTCAACCTCTTCAACTTGAGTATAGACCATAGCTATAAGTCGAGCTTTATAGAGTTCAATAGTGTCATTAGATCGATATTTGATTTTATGCACTCATTTGCAGCCAATGGGGTTGTGATCATGAGGACAAGCAACCAATCTCCAGGTATTGTTACTTTTTAATGCCTGCAATTCAACTTTCATAGCTTCCTACCAGTTATGATCAAGATTAAATTGAGAAAAAGATTAAGGTTCTTTTTTACTACTTACTAGATATGCATGCTAAGAAAGAACGGTGAGATGATGAAAAATGAAAAAATAAGAAATAAAATTGGAAAAAGGATAGCGTGCACCTTTTTTCGAACTTGTGGATGAGGTTAAGTGATTGACTTTAGTGGGAAGGCTCGGTGGAGTATGGTTGAGTATCTGTAATGACGAAAGAGGTGAGAGTGGGATTGTTATCTTGTACTTCATTAGTAGGTGTTGGGACGATATTGTTGTAGATATGGTTTAGTTGATGTTTGTTGGAGTCGGAGTGGTGAATTTATGAGGTTGTGAAGCTGTGGTGGAAGAAAATGGACATGAGGTTTCACAAAAAAGAATTGATTACTATCCACATCATATAGAAATAACCTTTTTGAGCGATTGAATAACCAGCCAAAATACTCCGCTTGGCACGAAATTCGAATATAGAAAATGGATGTACATTTATAGCGTGACACAGAAAATCAAAAGTCCTCAGATGCTCAAATGAAGGAGGGCATCCATACATAACTTCAAAAGGCGATTTATTTGAAAGCAATGGTGAATGGAGGCGATTGATGAGGTAGATTGTGGTTAGGAGACATTCACCCCAAAAACTAAGTGATATCTATGATTGGAAATAAAGAGCCCTAGCAACTGTAAGAATATAGCGATGTTTGCGTTCAACAACCCCATTTTGTTGGGGGTGTATACACATAGGTATGTTAGAGTTCAATCCCATGAGATTGAAAATACTCGGGCATTGAGAACTCCAATCCATTATCTACTTGAATTGCTTTGACAGAAGCATGGAATTAGGGTTTTGCGAAATTAATGTAGGATTGTAATATATTTCGTGTTTCTACTGAAGTCATCAACAATAGTAAGAAAAAAGTGCATTAAAATGGGCACGAGTTTTATGTGGACCTCAAATATCACAATGCATCAAATCAAAAATTGATTTAGTTGTTATTTACTAAAAGGAAAAGGCAAATGGATTTGCTTAGCTATAGGGAAAACCATGCTATTATTTTGTAATAAAATAGAACATGGAAGGAAATAAATGAGATGCTAATTTGAGTCGATGTGGTGAAGGATGTCAAAGTCGCATATGTCATAGGTTTGGATATTGAGATACTTGATATGAGGTAGGTGATTGTTATGTTGGAGACATGTAATAAAGACCGTCTTGCTGTATACTCGAGCCAATCATCTTCCCCGAAGCCAAGTCCTGAGAGATACAAGAGTTAGGAAAGAATATAACACGACAGTTCAATGCTTTGGTCAATTTACTAATAGACATTAAGTTTAGGCAGAAGGATGGTACACACAAGACTTTTTAAGGGTTATATTATGAATAAGTAGACTAGTGCCAGTGCATGTGATAGGGGCCGATGAGCCTATTGGTAAGTTAATGATTGGTGTAGAGGATGGTTCTGATTGTGCGAAACATGCAGAGTCTGAAGTGGTGTGAGCTGTTGCTCCAACATCCAAAATGAAAGCTAGATTGATAGATGCAATATAGAGCATAGAAAAACTGCATCATTAGAAAAAATCTCTGTTATTACCATTCAACGTAATCATATATAGCAGTTTGCTTGAGTTGTTCAACAAAGAGACCATGGGAGTTGCTGGGTTGTGCAGTTTCATTACCCTGTGAGATTTAAGTTGCATTCACTGTCTGAGTTCCATAAGAGTTGTTCATATGGAATGGTTGATTTCGATTTCCTTGTCCACACGTTGTATTTAACTTCATGTCCCATCCTTAACTCTGCACCTATCTTCTGTGTGACCTCTTTTATTGCATTATTTTTTAATATTTTAGAGTACGAAAACTATCAATACTGTGACCATCTCCATTGCAATAGTTACAATGCTTTACCTTGGATTTCTAGTTGTTTTGTCGTCCTTGGAAAGCTGCTGCAATGGAGAAATTTTCAGATGGTTTTGACGTCATCTGTCGTTGGGTTTCTTCTTGATTAATAAGAGAATATACTTGTCATACATTGAGCAGTGGCATCATCATCAAAATGTTGCTACAGACGGTATTGAAAGAATCATTGATGCCCATGAGAAATTGCATCATTCGATCGTCTTCTCTTTGTTCTATATAAGCCTTGTGTTGGTCACAAAGAGGGATTGCTCTATGTGCACCTAGTTCATCCCATAGGCCTTTGTGCTTTGTGTAGTACGTGGAGGTGGTCATGTTACCTTGTGGTAACGATGCTAAGGATTTTTAAATTTGATAGAAAATAGGTGCATTCTTTTGGGAGAATTGGTCATTGAAATCCATCCATACCTGATAAGTTGTCTTGGCATGAATCACTCCTTTTGCCAAGTAAGTTTCCATGGAGTGTGTGAGTTAGATCATGTTGTTACATTGATTATACCAAGCAAGCACGATGAGATCTTCTGTTTTTGAAGGGGCTTTGATGGAGTTGTTGATAAACCTTAACTTATTCTTGGCGGTAATGGCATGCATCATGGATTTACTCCATGATTGCTAATTGACTTCATTACACTTTACTGGGACAAGCATTAATCCAGGATAATCTGAATGATGAAAAAGTATGGGCTTCGCAACTCCATATTCATTATTGAGAAAGTGGCTAAAGTTTGATTAGATTTGACGGTTTGATCTTCATGCTCTGATACCATGTTAAAACTTGAAGATGATAATTTGAAAAATATGAAAGACTAAAATGTTTGGAATGGAATGATTTACATTGATACTCAACAAGGTACATATACAAGAAGATCTCTGCAATCTATTCTACAATCAAGCTAAGTTATACAAAAAGATCACTACAATCTCTCCCAAAATTAAACTAAGTCTAACTACAAATCAGGAATTTAAAAGGCATGCACATGTACATAATCAACTATTCTACATATAGAGGATTTATTTTCCGACATTCGCTTTGGCTAAATGAAGAATATTCTGCCTTTGTAAACGAGCTTTGTTTGATCGCCAACCTTTTTCTTTATGCAATCACTTGGGTGAATGTAACGACCCGGTCCCCACTTAAGGGCTGGTCCCGATCCTTAGAAACTACGTACTGTCCGCTTTGGGAGAGCCTAAGCCTGTCTTACCCCTCACGGATTTCTGGATGCGTCCCGCAGGATTCGAACCCAAGACCTCCCACTTTAAGAGAGACTTAAGTTCAAACCTGGTACCAATTGGTTGAGAGCCTAAGCCCGTCTTACCCCTCACGATTTCTGGACGCGTCCCCCAGGATTCGAACCCAAGACCTCCCACTTTAAGAGAGACTTAAGTTCAAACCTGGTACCAATTACTAATTGGTACCAGGTTTGAACTTAAGTCTCTCTTAAAGTGGGAGGTCTTGGGTTCGAATCCTGGGGGACGCGTCCAGAAATCGTGAGGGGTAAGACGGGCTTAGGCTCTCCCAAAGCGGAAAGTACGTAATTTCTAACGGTCGGGACCAGCCCTTAAGTGGGGATTGGGTCGTTACAAAAAATGCGCCCAATTGGTACCAGGTTTGAACTTAAGTCTCTCTTAAAGTGGGAGGTCTTGGGTTCGAAACGTGGGGGAAGCGTCCAGAAATCCGTGAGGGGTAAGACAGGCTTAGGCTCTCCCAAAGCAGACAGTACGTAGTTTCTAACGGCATGGACCAGCCCGTAAGTGGGGACCGGGTCATTACAGTGAACCTAAAGACTAAGATTCCAATAGGATTGGTGGGAATAGGGACTTTTTAACAAAATTTGCATTATCTAATTCCAAGAAAACTATGCATTTATATTAATATTAAAATTAAATAGAGTCACGAAGAAAATAAATTCCACACTGTCAATTGATTTGATTTTAATCAACTATATATGTACGCTAATGGATTAATCTAATCAATGAATAATCAGATTGTTAGTTTACAAGGTGCTAAACATTAAGCTAAATAAAATAGCAAAAATCATGAAAGAGGCACCAAAAGTTAGCCCCTATTTGGCCTAGGAGTTTTTACTCAACTTTCATCCAAATCTCACTTTAAACACAAAATTTTGTAGGACCCACCACATTCACACTTTTCAATATCTGCAAAGGAAACCCCAGCAACCAAGCACTCCCGCCCCCAAAAGTGGAGGCCGAAGAACCACCAGGTTGTCATAAAATGAGTCTATTATTGTTCATTTTCAAGTCTGGTTCGTATATAAATAAACAAACAAAACTTGAGGGACTAGTTTTGACCAATGCCTAAATGGAAATGACACATCATCTATAAAGGCCCACTCGAGTAATACATGAATCTAATCATCATTCTGGACTCACATAGCAGGACTTATCTCCATAGGAATCGTCACTTTGAATGCATGTCAGTGCCCAGAACAGTCTTTACCCACACATACCGGACTAATTATATCGGAGTGGTACTAACAGGGGTCTATACCCCGAAAATGTGACAAGACTGGTCAATGTGTCAGAGAAACGTGGCTCGTCTGCTAGTAATAGCTTGATGTGACAACGTCTTTAAGGGGAAGAGCTAATCTATGACAACAGTAGCAACTCTATGATTGAAAGTAATGATTATTACTAAAAGAATGGTTTTCCTCAGGAAGGGTTAAATTTATGCCATGTGTTAAGAGTTACACGTGTCACGATCTTAGGCAATAACTCCTTCTATAAATAGATTGTAATTGCCACAAAGAAAGATGTTAGTAATTCAATACATTACACAATATACTATTACTCTCACTCCTCTTTCTCTCTTCTACATGCTTATTTCCCACATCCAATTGTATTTACACACAATGAGTCCTAACTTGAGCGTTTGAGTGCAAACAGGAGCCACCCCGACTTCCTTTGCCTTTTGATCTTGTTTGTCGCAAAAAAACTTGCGTATTTAACAGGGAGGAGCTGAGATGTGTTGATTCACGGTCCAACTAGATTTCGTGGTCAACTTTGCTAATGTCATGATTAATATATCTATTATGTCGAAAACTAGGATGAAATCATAATACTCCCCTATTGGATCCCCAACTAGATAAGGCTCGCTATAATTTCTTCTCACTGTTAGTTCAGGGGATGCTGGCATAATGAACCTATTTCAAATAGATGCCCATTTTCCTAACTCGAATCAATTAGTAGTGATACTTTAATCTAAAACATATTAATGATGGTTATCAATTATATACAATTTTGACAATGTGAAAATATCGACCTTTTTAGCAGTATTGTGTTAAGGAGATGGTGGTTAAACCGTGAGAACATAATTAAGCCAAACAGCATCTTAAATCATTTTCTTTATTACTAATGGATAGAGGAAGATAGAGAGAGAGAGAGAGAGAGAGAGAGAGAGAGAGAGAGAGAGAGAGAGAGAGAGAGAGAGAGAGAGAGAGAGAGAGAGATATGTTGAATAAAACTCGATACATTTCAAGGACAGTAACTAAATTGCAAAAATATGAGAAAATGATCGAGAGTCATGGCGGCACGATGTCTTAAAGTTGAATTGTCTGTCATCAACCGCGGCAACCTCTTTGGACAATCACTCATAGGATACAAAGATCGAATCACTTGTGCAGCAATCACAAGTGATATCCAAAATTCTCAAGTGTACTAGAATAATATATCATAAAAGTAGTGCTATTAAAAAACAAATTTAGTAGAAAGTATAGAACTCAAAAAGTGATTTTAAGGATTTTTTTTTTTTGTTTTTAAGACAGGGGTTTTTATAGTCCAAAATTAATAGAATCAAAACTTCAATTTTTACTAGAAATTTATGGATTGAATAAACAAATCCTCAATTGTTATTTCTATTTTTATAGTCCAAAGGTCGGATGATGTGTTCCCTATGGCCTATTTGGTCATAAGTTCTTAGGTATAAAATATTGAAAGAGCTCTTGTATAGTAAGAACTCCGGAGAATATGTTGAACATTTAAGGTCCGTGTTGGAAGTTTTGAAAACTGAAAAGCTATATACTAATTTTAAAAAGTGTACTTTTTGCATAGAAAAAGTGATTTTCCTAGGTTTTGTTGTTAGTGCTATGGTGTTGAGGTTGATGAGGAGAAGATTCAAGCCATTAAAGAGTGGCCAACCACAAAAAGCATTATTGAGGTTAGGAGATTTCATGGCTTAGCTAGCTTTTATAGGAGTTTTGTTAAAGACTTTAGTACACTTGCAGCACCACTCACAGAAATAGTTAAAAAAAGTGTAGGCTTTTATTAGGGGGTTGCCCAAGAAAATGCATATATTGTGCTCAATGATAGGCTATGTTCTGCACCGGTTTTGGCATTACTTAACCAAACCTTTGAGATTGAGTGTGATGCATCAGAAGTAGGGGTTGGAGCTGTTCTTATGCAAGAAAGGAGGCCAATAGCATTTTTCAGTGAAAAGTTGAACATGGCAGCACTAAATTATCCAACTTATGACAAGGAGCTTTATGCTCTTGTTTGGGCATTGGAAACATGACAGCACTATCTGTGACCAAAGGAGTTTGTCATACACACTGACCATGAATCACTGAAGTACCTCAAGGGACAAGGTAAGCTAAACAAAAGACATGCTTTTTGGATGGAATTTATAGAGAATTTCCCTTAAGTCATCCAGTACAAGCAAGGTAAGGAGATTATAGTAGCAGATGCTCTATCCCGAAGGTATGTACTTCTAACTTCTCTAAATGCAAAATTGCTAGGATTTGAGTATGTTAAAGGTATGTATGCTGATGACCCTGATTTTGCTACTATTTATGCTTCATGTGAAAAATGTGCAGTTAATAAGTTTTATAGGCATGATGGATATCTGTTTAGAGAGAATAAACTCTGTGTGACAAACTGTTCTATACGTGAATTGTTAGTGCGTAAAGCTCATGGTGGGGGGTTGATGGGATATTTTGGTATCTTAAAAACCTTAGAAACATTGTAGGAACATTTTTATTGGCCTTAAATGAAAAGGGATGTTAATCATATTTGTGACAAATACATAAATTGTAAACAGGCTAAGTCTAGAGTCCTACCACAAGGTTTGTATACTCCTTTACCGGTTCCTAATGAGCCTTGGGTGGATATATCCATGGATTTTGTTTTAGGTGTGCCTAGGAAAAAAAAGGTAGAGATTCCATATTAGTGGTAGTGGATAGATTTAGTAAAACGACACATTTTATCCCTTGTCATAAAACTAATGATGCTACAAACATAGCAGATTTGTTCTTTATGGAGATTGTAAGACTTCATGGGGGTGTCTAGAGTATTGTGTCTGATCGGGATGTTAAGTTTCCTATTTACTTCTGGAAAGTCTTGAGGGGGGGAGATGAGTACTAAATTGCAGTTTTCTACTACATGTCACTCTCAAACTGATGGACAAATAGAGGTCGTTAATAAAACATTAACTCAATTTCTACGCACTATCATAAATAAGATCTTGAAAAGTTGGAGGGAGTGTTTACCTTTTTTGGAATTCGCTTATAATAGGGTTATGCATTCTACTGCATCATATTCACCTTTTGAAGTTATTTATGGTTTTAATCCATTAACTCCTCTTGATTTAATTCCTTTACATGTAGAAGAAAGAAACAATTTAGATGGGAAGAAGAAGACTGAGTTAGTGAAATCTCTCCATGAGAAGGTAAAATGTCAAATTGAGAGGAAGAATGAGCATTATACAACCTAAGAAAACAAAGGTAGGACGCATGTGACATTCGAACCAGATGATTGGGCATGGGTTCACATGTGAAAGGAGTGTTTTCCAACACAACAAAAGTCTAAGTTGCATCTAGGAGGAGAGGGACCCTTTCAAGTCATCGAGAAAAAAAATGACAACGCAAATAAGCTGGATCTTTCAGGTAAGTATAATGTATATGCTTCTTTTAATGTTGCTATATTTCTTTATTTGATGTAGGTGATGATTTAAGGATGAGTCCTTTTTAAGAAAGCGGGAATGATGACTACCAGAGTGGGCCAGCGAGTAAAGACCCGTTGCATGTTCCAGTGAGACCGATAACGAGGCTAAGAGCAAAGAAGATCAAACAAGTCATGCAAGGATTTATACAAGCTTGGATGGATGAATGCTCAAGTTCAAGATCGAAGACTCCATTTTCAATGCATGACAAGGTAGAAGAAGAGCCAAAGCTAGTACAATTGATATGGGCCGAAAACCAAGTTGAAGGGGGCACAGAAGGTTGGTTACATTTGTAACTAGTGCACTCACGATCGTAACTCAGTTACCGTCAATTTGTCGTAAAACTATGCTTACGACTGTAATGACTTCTATCACGGCCATAACTAAAGCAGGAATTTTTAGAAACAGAGCGACACTTTAGGTCTTATGTTATTCCTTTCACGACCATAAATATCGCTACAAATTAGAGTCCATTAGCGGCTAGGGTTAGTTTTAGGTCGCTTTCACCTCATATTATGTTATCTTTTCATTATTAAACACAACTTGGATATTATTTATAATTTGAGGTTAGATTTTTTCTTGCTCTTCTTGGTTCTTATTCAACACATCGAACTTATCAAAGGATTTGACAACCTTTGTGGCGTTCAACCATTTGTGGTTCTTATCTCCGCATCTTAACGGGTCCAAAGTTTAATAAACATTGAGTTCTTGAGTCATGAGGTTCGAGTTGCATTGTTATCATCTACTGAATGGATTTAGGACTTTACGACATTTCAAATCAATTTCTACGTGTTTTTTTTATTTCCACAACAAATCACATCACTAAGGTACGCTTCCGCTTCAGTTATTTGATTCTTGATAATTCCAACATGATGATTTGGATTAGATAAAAAATTATCTGTGATAAATTTTCTAACAAACAGTTGTTTTTAAATATTATTTATAAATAGTAACGTGTTCATATATAATTGGTCTATTTTTTTTTTTGAAAAGTTAAAAATGGTGAACGGGAATTTTGACCAGTAGAGATTTTTGACTTTTAAAAAAAAATGGACCAATGAGATGTTGTCATGTTATTATTTATAAACAAAACTTAAAAATATTTTAGACGCTAAAAATGATCTGAATATCAAAATTGAGCGACCCAAGTAAGGTAACCCTATTTTTATTACATCTTCATAATTCTAGTGCTTTGAGAAGTGTGTGATTGATATTGTTTAAAAAATTTTTTTTTTTTTTTTTTTTTAATAAATAGTTATTTTTAGGAGAATAGATGATTGAGATTTAGTTGAAAAGTCAAATATTGTTAAATTCACTTTTTATAGATTGTTGAAATTGAGTACTATAGGAAAAAAATTTAAAGAGAAAAAAAGGACGAAGTTGTTGTAAAACTATCAAAATCTAATAACAAGAATAAAGAGGTAGAGAGAATTGAGAGAAATCATTCTCATTCAAGTGCATCAATCCAATCAAATAAAGCTCCTATTTATAGGACTGAACAATGACACAATTGTAATAATATAAAGTTTACAGGGATATAATGGTCATTTTCATTATATATATATATAACACTCCCCATTGAATGACCCATTGTGTAATTGCCTGCCTCATTTAAACCTTGTTAAGAAAATACAGTGGGATAAAACTTGAGCGAAGGAAAAAGAGTACACCTGCTCCCCTGATGTTGGTCATTTTGAATCATTGAGTCTACCGTTCGAAATGACATCAAATGATAAGTAGAACAAATCATGTGCTGAAGTTTAGAATTTTGAAGTGCTGTCTAGTTAAAACCTTGTCAGAAAACCTAATGAGATAAAACTTGAATGAAGGAAAAAGAGTAGTCGCCGTCTCATTAAAACCTTTCCATGAAAAACTTGTAGGACAAAACCTGGATGAAGGAAAAAAAAAGTACAGCATGATTCTCCCCCTGAAGTGTACAATTGAGTATTCATGAACCTTTGGAATATTGATATCATCTTTCGTTTGGAATATGTACATATATGAAAGTCTCTTTGTGTGTAGCCAATGACATTACATTCTTTATAAGGTAGCTATGACTTTCTTCATTTGTTAATAGCATTCCAGCACAAAACATGTTGTTGAATTATAGCTCATAAATAGCTTTGATAATGTCTCAAAACCTTGCTAGGAAAACCCTGTGAGATAAAATCTTAGCGAAAGAAAAAAGAGTACATTATTCTCATTAATTTTCATTAATACGCCACAACTACTGGCTCATTAAAAACCTTGTTAAAAAAATCTTGTGGGACAAAACCTCAGTTAAGGAAAAAATAGTGTAACGCGTATTTATTCCTTTCATGGAATATCACAAGTATATTGATACAATCTCAAATCTTTTCATCAAACGTATCATTTATGATGAGCTTTATATAAATCGTTCATAGCTCATTTATGATGTCATAACATGCTATATGTAGCAATGTTTTACTAATTTACTGATTGCATCTTTCACTTCTGGTGAATAATCAAATCTAGAATTCACTTCTGGTGAATAATTAAACATATCCCTTTTCAAATTTACTTATAGTAAATAATCAATTTCCCAAATGTCAAAAATAGTACACTTCAATTTTAATTTCAACATATTATATCATGGAGTCATTTATATCATTCTATAGAGATACTACTCTGGGTATATATAATCTTTCAGTGATTATACATGTATGTCCTTGCATCTCATAAACCACAATTTCTTATTTGTATAAGTATAATCAATCATTGAAATAGATATCAATTCGACATATAATCTATAATCATTTTACTTGAAATCTCAACGTACCGCGATCAACTGGTACATCAAAGAATACTCCCAAAGTATCGAGATGAGATTCATACATTTTGATCTCACTCTATCAAAGAGCTCAAGCTAGTGATTTAGGTTATAGTTTCATTCATCATTTATAATGTCAGTTAGTTGAAAAATTTTGTCTGCAACGAGTCGTCTTATACGACTATGTAATATTTTTCATTTTCACAAATAACTGCTGGTTTTACACATTTAAGTGTTTGGACTTAAGGTCCTATAACAATAATCCGTACTCTGGGATTTTTACATTTGGCCAAAATTTTATGAATTTCATCAACCTCATTTTCACAAGAGAGTTGTGTTATGTATGTAGTCGACTTATTTCTTGATTCCTTTTCATCTCGATATAGATATAATATATACCCATCTTGAGTATTTAGCCTCAAAGGACCATCTCAATTATTTGAGAGATGTCTGTTTTTGGAATCAATTGCATTACACTTCAGGTGTGTTCATGCTTCAGGCATGTCATACATTATCAATCATTTAATCCCTCCTAATTTCGAGAGATCTTGTATTATATCGGCTAAAAATGTCGCAACACCTGTCATTCATAATTAGGGATATAATATCAATCATATATCTAAGTGCGTTTTGGTGGAGTGTATACATGTTGCACTTCTTACAAATCATAAAGCTTCTTGAGCTAATCCTCGTTTCATCATATTGACATATATAGAATATTGTTGTATGATAAATAAGTTATTCTGATAGCAAGTAATTTGAAGCTTTTAATCTGGATTATCTAACCGTTCATTATAGAACTTCTGGTTCAGTACGATTTTATTTCATTTATATGTATGAATATTTGGTTCAACAAAATATCGATGAACTTCTGGTTTAATACAATACATAATTCACTTATGAACTTTTGGTTCGATACTATACACATATTTTACTTGTACATATGAACTTCTGGTTCAATACAATATTTATAAATCAGTATACCTTGATTTATTATATCTAAAAAGGTGATTAGAACGAAATCTCATGAAATGATCCTTGTCCCCATCTTTTGATTACAAATCTTTCCCCTTTTCTTGGTGGAAGCAATGAGATGCGGAGCCACCACTCTTTTACGTGTTAAATAATATATTTAAATAGATCATTTGGGAAGAAGATTAGATCCATCAAAATTGATGTTATATTATCAAATATTCGCAAATACTACTCTAATCTTCCGATAAATGTTTTGAAAAAGATTTACAGAGTTCGACTTGAAAGATTGAGGCTGCTGATGGATCAAGGTATCCCAGAAGATGTTCGTTGGTTGATCAAAACAAAATTTCGATTAACTGGTTGTTTACCAGATTCATTTTCTAAGCATATGCCGACTTAGGTAAGAGTAATTTTGCAAAGAAGCGAAGAGCAAAAAGATTGAAATGTTGTTACAAATGTGCTCGATGGACATGTGATACCTGTTGTAAATCAATAGGTTATTCATCTTGAAATCGAGATGATAAAATAGATTTCATTAAGGATGGACTGAGTAAAGAGTGTTTGGATGATATTCGACTGACTCTTGAGACGTACCCTTGTGGGTATGTGCAGCGTGAGCTACTATCTTTATGAGCTCAATTCAACGAAGAGAAAGATCGTTATAGTCTCAACAATATAATATCAAAAGATCATGTTTGCCAATCTGTTATAAACAATGACTTTTTGGCTATTTAACATTGATACAAGGTAAATCAGTATAGTGTATATATGTATACATATATATATTTTAACAAAGCATTTTGAATTTTCATTTTTCGCATATAAACAGATTGTCACTGAGAGACCACTGAAAGAGTGTCCATTATGGAACATTAAATATGCTGTCAAAGATATGATCAAAAGTGGTGTCATATAGTCAAAAGTAGATAACAACTTTTTTAAAAGATGAGCATTAAATAGTGAATATATTTTAGTTTAAAAAGCCAAATAATTTCGCAATTTATGCATCCTAAAATAACATTTTCTTGTAAGTTTTCTTTCCTTATACTCTTAAAAGATGGAGGGATCGAAATTTCGACAGATCAAAACTATCTGTGTATTTTGTGGATAAAAAAAGGGGAAATGATTTGAGTATCTAGAAGTATCAGTGCTTCTAGGGAAGAAGTTGGGAGAGAGAGGTATCAATCTAGTGTATGGAGGGGATATCAGTGGATTGATGATTTTGTTTCTCAATCTGCTCAAACAGAGAAAGCGAGAGTGATAGGTGTTATACCTGTTCCTTTAGCTGACATCGCAAGCAAAACACGAGGGTATAAAGTACAGACATTATCTATCCATGAACGCATAACTTGCATGCTATATGGTTATGATGCCTTCATTTCCATGCTTGAAGGTTTTGGTACTTTAGATAAAATCTTTAATATTACCTCATGGGCTCAGCTGGGTCTCCATAATAAGCCTATTAGGATTTTAAATGTTAACAACTTCTTTGATGGTTTACTAACATTTCTTAATTATGCTGTGGAACAGGAATCATCTCTCCATTTTCGAGGAGGATCCTTATTTCTGCTCCCACTATCGATGAACTGTTGGAAAAGTTATAATCATATATTCCAATACAAGATCCAACAGGATTTTAGATAGATTGGTCAAAAAGAAGGGGCATCAACCGAAAATGGAGTCCGATTAATGTAAATTTAACCTTGTAAATCTCTAAAATATTGGGGGTGGTAGAGTACAGAGTATTCTTACTCTTGAGACACTCCTCTAATATTGAGGATTTCATGAATATTTAAATTTAATCTTGTGAACCTCAAAAAGATTAGGGGTGGTAGAGTAGAGAGTGTTCTTACTATTGAGACACACAAAAAGATTAGGGGTGATAGAGTACGGAGTATTCTTACTCTTGAGACACACCTCTACTTTTAAGGATTATAAATGTTTCCCCCTTTTGTGTTTTGCATGTATCCCTTTTCTTAATATGATTCAGTATGACTCCGTTGTGCTTTTTCAGGAGCAATAATAATATCATTTCAGTATGTTTAGATGACGATTTTTACTTCTTCTGGAGTAAATATGTATTTCTTCTGGAGTACATAAGTGATTGTGCAAGAACTTTTATCAAATTTGTTTATCTCAATCATATAATATTTATCTCATAATACTGATAAGATTATTTTCACATTAGCCATGTCCGTACTATCATTGATATTTTGTTATCGTACATCAACATTTTTCTTGTTGGATAATTCATTTTCATCTGTCATTTCAATACATATATTGGTAACTTCTAGTAATGTTTGATAAAATATTTCCATTAAAATCCAACAACCTTTTGATTATGGTAACTTCTGGTACTATTTGTTGAAATATCAAATAACAATAATATATCAAATTTATATGAGCAAAAATATTTAAAACCAGTAGAACCATCCATATAGGTAGTAACGTAATATGTATATTTAAAGCTGATAAAACCAACCATATAGGTGGTAACGTAATATAATTTAAAACTAGTAGAATCAATCTTATAGGTAGTGTCAGCGTAATGAAATAATTACCTTTCATAAATGAGCAAGTCATATGATGAGGTTCGAAGTGCGGAAGAAACGCCGGAAAGTTTCGAACTTAGGTTGTGGTTGGACAGATGAATCATGACCCGATATTCACGACGCGATGACTCGACGATGCGAAATAAAGAACCACGACTTTCGAAACGCCACAAGGATTTGCCCAATTTCCTTGATAAGTCTCTGATTTGAACGCCACAAATATTCTAGCAAATATTTGATAAGTTCGATATTTGAATGCTACAAGAAATATTCTTGATAAGTTCGAAAAACATAGGAATCCACCTATAACTTTTATTGAATCCTCAATAAAAACTGTTTATATCAAAATCAAAGTCTGAATTATAATGAATGGGGAAAACGTATAAATAAGCAAAATAACATAGTCGCTAATTTACTCAAAATAGAATTCTAATTAAACTAAAATTCTAAAATAGGCAAACAAATAATTAAAAACAAAATTTAACCTAAAAATACGCAAAAACCCTAATTTCCGTTTGCATAATTGACTTGCTGTTTTGAAGCCCCAAACGATGGAATTTGGCCATAAAATCAGTCGGCTCAAGGGCTTTAGCCCACGAGTTTTGCTTAGTGGCCCATTTCTACTCGAAAAACACATATTATGCATCTAATTCCGACATGGTTGACTGGATTGCACTTTCATTTGGCTTGAATATTTAACTTTTTCCGTCAAGCTTGCTATGACTCCGATTGTCGAGGGTCCGGAACACATCATACCCTCCTTCTTTAGGATGATTCGTCCTGAATCATAGCTTTGTTCCTGTTGTTTCACTTCGCCTCCTGGATCAAACAGAAAATTATTGCTTCCACGCCAAAAGGATGACCAATAGTATCCTGTAACTTGGGTTACATGAATTGATTGAAGTAGAAACTCCTGTGGGCATTGGTGGTGTTGCCCAAATTTCCAAGCACATTTAACCTGCAAGACAAAATTAAATAAAGCGGGGAGGGAAATGTTTGGTTCATGAGGTACAAGGTATGGATCCTTGTATTCATGAATTATCACCGTCAATTCCACCTTTTGAACCACGAGGCCCTTCTCTTCACCTCGTTCTCCTTTTGCAACTTCTTGCTCACCCCCCTCTATCTCTTTTCTCTCAAGCTCGGTTACTTCCTCTAACTCAAGATTTTTTAGCTCATCCACATCTTAAAATTTTTTTTCTTTCAAATTCCACCATCTCCTCTAATTTCACAATTTCTTGTTTAACCACCACTTCTAATTCTTCATTCTCATCTTCAACAATTGCATTCTCAATCACTTTCTCGCTACCCAACTCTTTTTCCTCATCAAATTTTGGGGTTTGTTTATTTATTTTTAATTTCAACTCTCCCTCATTCTTATCAATATCCTTACCCCCACGATGCCTCTTGTTACACCATTTTTCACTCTCATTCCTTACCCTTCGTGAATCTTCTAGTGCTTCCTCTAATGTCAACCCATATAGTACGCATGATTCCCCTTTTTTAAGGAATTTGTATATGTGCATACTCTTATCATAAACAGCCTCCCTCCTATGTCTCCAAGGTTTTCCCAATAAAATATGATAAGATTTCATTGGCACTACATCACACCATACATCCTCACTATACCTTCCCTGGGTGATAGACACTAGAACTTGTTTGGTTACTTTGAAATTTCCAAACTCCCTCATCCACGTCATCCTATAAGGTTTATAGTGTTGTTCTGGGGCAATCCTAATTTTTCAACCACGGTGCTACTAACAAAATTAGTAAAACACTTTCCATCAATCGCCAAACTGCACCCCTTATGATCCACATAACATTTAGTTTGGAATAAAGAGCCCGGATCATAATTCATTCCTTAAGTGGCGTTTCAAAAATTCAAGAATGAAGAGGATTTAGACATCAAATAGCAAGAACGACTTTTATTGACTTGGAAGGAAATGAATATCAATAATTTTAAAGAAACTCAAGAAAGTGGTTCTTGAATTTGGAAAAACTGTTTTTTTTTTTTTTTGAATAATGAATTTTCGGAATTAAATAAAAAATAATATTATTTTTAATAAATCCGAAAATTCGACACGAATGTAACAAAACAAACGGAACAGGATTTGGATAAGAATCAAATAAAACAAACACTTTTGAATTTTTGTCTGATTTTTATATGGATCAAAAACTGAAAATTTTTACTGACACGAAGAACAAAAAAACTCAAAAAATTGAAAACAAAACACTTAACAAGATATGGATGATTTTTATGGGACTCGATGATAAACATAAAAATCAAACTAGATAGAAAAACCTGAATTCAGAGTCCAGCTCTGATACCAGATGATGAAGATTCGAAGCGCGGAAGAAACGCCGGAAAGTTTCGGACTCAGGTTGTGGTTGGACAGATGAATCATGACCTGATATTCACGACGCGATGGCTCGATGATGCGGAATAAAGAACCCGACTTTCGAAACGCCACAAGGATTTGCCCAATCTCCTTGATAAGTCTCTGATTTGAACGCCACAAATATTCTAGCAAATATTTGATAAGTTCGATATTTGAACGCCACAAGAAATATTCTTGATAAGTTCGAAAAACATAGGAATCCACCTATAACTTTTATTGAATCCTCAATAAAAATTGTTTATATCAAAATCAAAGTCTGAATTACAATGAATGGGGAAAGCGTATAAATAAGCAAAATAACCTAGTCGCTAATTTACTCAAAATAGAATTCTAATTAAACTAAAATTCTAAAATAGGCAAACAAATAATTAAAAACAAAATTTAACCTAAAAATACGCAAAAACCCTAATTTCCGTTTGCATAATTGACTTGCTATTTTGAAGCCCCAAACGATGGAATTTGGCCATAAAATTAGTCGGTTCAAGGGCTTTAGCCCATGAGTTTTGCTTAGTGGCCCATTTCTACTCAAAAAACACATATTATGCATCTAATTCCGACATGATTGACTGGATTGCACTTTTATTTGACTTGAATATTTAACTTTTTCCGTCAAGTTTGCTATGACTCCGATTGTCGAGGGTCCGGAACACATCATCATATATCCAAATCTAGTCAAGGTAATCATAATAGTCCAGTCTGTTACGATAATGAATTATATTTAGCTAATAACTTAATATATCACGACATGGTAACAATTATATTACGTGTACCTTGTTTAGACCTTTTCATTTATCTTGTTGATCACATATTAGTGTTAAATGATTGAGAATATATATTCTATTAGCATATATCATCAGATCAGTAATCATGATTGATTAAATATGTTAAATCACGATTAATCTATATATTATATAAAAGCAAGTAAGTCTGCAACAATCTCCCGCCTAAGTTTCCCGCCTAATCCCAAGCTCTAGGAAAAAAAATCTTTTCAAAACTGCAAATATTTAATTCAATGTCTTTTACTGCAATATCTGTTCAAAAAAATCTCAGAAGGCTGCAGAATCTGTAAACTTTTCAGAACAAAAGTCAAAAAATCTGTTCAAAATCCACAAAATCTGTTCAAATATCTGTTCAATGTCTTTTACTGCAATATCTGTTCAAAAAAATCTCAGAAGGCTGCAGAATCTGTAAACTTTTCAGAACAAAAGTCAAAAAATCTGTTCAAAATCCACAAAATCTGTTAAAAAAAATCTCAGAATACTGCAGAATCTGTTCAAAATACTAATGCCAAAAATCTGTAAACTGAAAAGTCAAAATCTGTTCAACTGAAAATACACAAAATTAGAATACTGCAAAATCTGTGCAAAATCCACAAAATCTGTTCAAATACCTGTATTCTGATTTTGTCATAATACAGCCATAAGACACATCATTTGTCAGAATACATCCATTTTGAATTTTTAACAAAGGCTGAACTTTGAACATTTTGAAACTTTAAAACGTGGTCAGCAACCCTAATCTTGTGTCAGGCTTTCAACTTCATCCTGCTTAATTCTACAACTCCTTGCCTCTGAACTGAATTTTCGCTCCACCATGACTGAACTTACCAACATGGTTAGCGACATAAATTCAACGAAGATCGAGTGGAAGCTGTTGGTCCGAGTTGTGAGACTTTGGGAAGTGCAGCAACCCAGATTTTTTTCGTTATTACCACCACAAGCAACCCAGTCTATTTAAAAGGCAGCAACCTTCTATTGCTTCCTTCTTTACAAGCGTCTGAGGAAACACCCCAAAAGGTATTTGCTTAGTTATTATTCAGTTCTTTCTGTTCACACTATATTCATACGTGCATAATATTCATAATATTTCAAAACCTGCAGGAGCTAAATAAAATGCAGTTTACTATTTATCAAAAATTGCAGTAATATGGCTCCCATCATAGATCTCTCGGCAGACAGTTCCTACCAAAATCGAATGGGCATTCCGTGTTCCCTGGTTCGGCTTTGGGAGAATCCTGCGTTTGGAAAGCCCGATGACATTTACAGCTTGAAAATGGTCCTGATCAACAGAAATGTAAGTTCAGTAATAACAAAAGAGTTTTCTCATATTATGTTGTAGTACATTTACCAGTGCTAATGTAAATAACAGTAAGTATACATCAACTTTCCTGTAAATATCAGTTAATATGCATTGAATGTTATTGCCATTATATGTAGTAGATTTACCAGTAAAAACTTCCAAAATTTTTGGTATCCTGTATTACATTTAAATATTTGAATCAGATTGTAAAAATGAGTTAGTATACATCAACTTTCCTATGCCCTTAGACTGGTCAAAAAATAGTAAACATCAGATAATAATTATTTAAACTAATAATATGTATTTTAATACATTACGGTAATTACAAAACAAGAATAAATGAAGTACTTAAATCACAGTACATATTAGACAGAATTATGAAAGAAAAGGAAATTATTATATGGAATCAAAGTGTTGTGATTTTCATAAAAGATTAGAATGTCCTAAAAAAGTAAGCATTGCTTGCAGATGAAGAGGAGGAATCTGATGTCCATTCTAATAGAGGTATTGTTCTCAAAACTACTATTTACCATGAAGATTTTTGTACATGCACCATAAACTAATATCATAAACTGCAACTTTTCTACTGCTCACTCATTTAACAGTATTAAACTATTTATATCAAAATGGATTACGAAGCAAATAAATCGTTCTTAGAAAATAATAACCTAGAAGTAGAACGTTAGTTAATATCTGGAAAAAAAATTATGCAGAGGATAACAAGGATATACCTGAATATGTAACCATTTTATTGGCAACAAGGACAAGAAGTTTTTTATCTAACTTAAATGTTTATTTTTGGTTGTGGCTTCATCTTCTGTTGTAATGATCTGGACAAAGAAAAGGGAAAAAATTAGTTACATTTATCTAATTTAGTTTGTACAGTTAAAATTATCTGGTAGTGTAGAGAAATGGAACCCAATTTACTGTCTACCAAGAAATGAAGAGGCAGTTCCCTCACATCGTGTCTGACATCCTCGCTATTCCAGATTCAACCATTTGTTACAGTCCCTTGCAAAGGAATGAAACAAAAATCTATCAATATATAACAAAGTATGATTTTTCTGGTTTGAGACGTTAATCGGGAAAAAAAAAAAAGTTTGGAAATAAAGATGTGGCTTAGAGTATGTTTTGCTAAGCTTAAATTCTTGGTAGTAAAAAAATCTATTGATTTTGGAAAGTATGTTTTGCTAAGGGAAAAATCTATCAATAAATGTAAAAAATAAATGCAAATAAGATGTGGCTTAGAGTATGTTTTGCTAAGCTTAAATTCTCTTATATATTTCACTTATTTGATTAAAGTTGGAATAAGATGGATATTGATTTTGGAAATAAAGAAGAGTTTCTTTTTTTTAGAATGGATTAAAAAAAAAAAAATACAGGCTCTGGGTCGTGATGAGAGGGGGGGAAGTTGATTAAAAGTAACTCTTAATTTTTTTTTGCAAGATTAGGAAACAAGCTCTATCAAGACATCATTTCGAACCAAAATACTTAGGGAGTTTTTAAAGTACTTGCAAAGAAAAATGGAACAAAAATCTATTAATATATAACACTGTGTGATTCCTACCATATGAAATTTGGAATGAACGCAAATTTGTGAACAAAAATTGAAAACAACAGTAATTCGAAAAAAAAATAGCTTATCTTTTTTATTTACGGTAGGATGAAGGAGCTTCGTGAAATCATTTTCCTCTCGCGCCTTTCCCCGATCAAATTCAAAAACCAACCGTTCTTAACCAGATCTGACAATAAACTGCAGATTTTTCAAAGTAACATAAGACGAAATATATTAAAATATACCCAAAAATCGTTTTCCTATTTTTCATTACTTAGATCTAAATAAATTCTTGAAATACATAGTTACAAGCCTAAGGAAAACTTAAAATTAGAAACCTAACGAAAACAAACCTCAGTCATTTAATTTCCGATGTCCGATCATACTTTATGCGAACTGAAGATGGACCATTACTAACAACTGTCATGGTTTTTGAAAGGAAACAAGCGGCTGGAAACTCTCAAGAGATGGACATTAGATCTAAGTCGTATAACTATGGTGACGAGGCGGAGGAGAATGACGAAATTGTAGGGTTTCTTTGGTAGAAGTCTCTGGAATTAATTGAGAGATGGGGATTGTGAGTGGATACAGATATTTTTGGAGATAAGACCATAAACAAGAAGCCTCTGGAATGAATTTTGGATGGTGGACACGTGTAGGAAACAAAGAAATAATACAGTACTTAGGCCCTATTCGGTACAAAATTGTGAAAATTTAAATTTTATTTGGATTTATTTGTATTTTCTAAGTAAAATGTGGGGTTAAAAATTAGTTTGAAAAATTGTGTAATTGGAGAGAGAAAATATAGATGATTAAAAAGTTAATTGGAGAGAGAAAAAATATGGATATTTAAAAAATTATTTGAGCAATTGTGTAAATTAAATTTGTTGTCTTTTTTTATCTTTTAGTCAATTAATTTGGTAAATTAAATTTTACCGAACGGACGCTTAATGTGACAAGTAATTTTACCGATTTTGAGGCGGTTTGATATAGGATAAATTGAAAAATGATTGAATTTGTTGGAGAATATGTAGTTGAAAATTTTGATAGTGATTTTGATTTCAAAATAACCTATGGTTGAAAATGAGTTTTAATGAAAAAAGTTGAGTCAAAACCAAAAACTTGCGGTTGAAAGTGAGTATTGATGGAAAGTTGTGTCAAGACTCATGAAGTAAACAAGGTTTAGTCGTTGTTTCGTAACACTTTTTAGTTTATAAATAGCATGCAATTTATAAATTAATTTATTTTGGTTACTAAACAAAGGTATAAAGCAATATAGTAGTAAACACAAAATTTCGTTCCATTCGGTAACATTGTAGCGATTATAAGTTGGATCAATTATGTTCCAACGAAGACAGTTTCCTTTGATTGTTTCATATGCCATGACAATCAACAAGAGTCAGGGTCAGTCTCTTTCGCATGTCGGACTCTATCTAAGAAAACCAGTATTCAGTCACGGTCAACTGTATGTAGCTGTTTCTCGAGTAACCAATCGGTCTGGATTGAAGATATTAATTTGTGACAAAGACGGACAACCAACAAATTCAACCACAAATGTAGTTTTTAAAGAAGTTTTCTAGAACTTAGATTAAATATGTTAACTTTTCAACATTAATTAGTGATTACTGTTATCATGTTAATTATCTTTTGACTTACGCTGCTATCATATTAAATTATCTTTGACTTACATATATTATTATGTCAACATTTGAATTTTATAATGTTTTCTATTGAAATAAAACACAAGAATTACATTCGCCGTGCATCGCACGGGTAAGAACTAGTATATTTTGACGTATTATCAAGGGAAAAATCGTTCATATTTTAATATATTGATCATATGAGTAAATCGAAACCGTCAATAGGTTTGAAATTTAATTTAGAACAAACTTACTTTTGGTTTGAAGTTCAAATCCCATCGGAAGTGCTCTAAAAATAGGTTTTAAAAAACCACCATGTTCGATTACCTGAAAATGTCCAAAACTGCACCAAACAGAAAAGTAAGACCATACAAAAATCCAAAAAGTCGAGACGAACAAACTGCCTTTTGACACCGTCACCGAAATACTCTGCACGCGCCTCCAGGCGCTCTGTCGACGTTTGCGCGTGGGAGTCAAGAGCCTCACGAGCCCAGTGCCTCTGCCATCGACACGCGCCTGAACCGGAGAATGGTCTCGTTGCTATGGTTCCAGATATAGCCTCCAATTGTTGATTGAATGTATGGTTTGACGTAGATCTACGTTGAAAGTTTCAGATTGTACAATTTCTCTAATTTTTCTTACTGCACCACATCGAGACCATGTTTCTTTCCTCTTATGGAACTTTTTGGATCATACAGTGGTGTAAAATTTTCATATTTCTTGAAGTTTTCAGATTTACAATTTATGAGTTATTTTCGAAAGCCAAAAGCGTTTGATTTGGAAAAAGAAAATGTTGATTAATAATTATCAAGTTTCTGATACAGAAGTTCATCATTTAGATACAACTGTAGAGCATACTTCCATCATATTACTTAATTGGTTAGAGACTCTTGCTGATAACGTATTATAAAACTATCAAAATCTATATAACAAAAATAGAGAGGTAGAAAGAATTGAGAGAAATCATCCTTATTCAAGTGTATCAATCCAATGAAATAAAATTTCTATTTATAGGAGTGGATAATTGTATATATATTATAACAGAAGTTAAATAATTCAAATTTACATCATTTTCACATATCTATCAATATTTAATGCGCCTTAAATTAATCTATGACCACCAAAATATTGAAAATTATAGAACCTCATAATATTCCGGGTCCACACAAAATTAAAATTCGAGAATCCTATAAAATATCACCAACAAAAATTTCCCACGTGTTTTCGGCTCCTATGTACGCAAGCCGGAAACGGACGCGATCCCAACGGTAATACTTGACACGTGTCACATTATGACGTTAGCAATAAAATTAGAACGTTGATCTTTGAGCAATTCAGTTGCATGAAATCATCCCCTTCTCCTCTCCTCTCTGGGAGAGAGAGAGAGAGAGAGAGAGAGAGAGAGAGAGAGAGAGATTGATTGAAAATCATCATTTTCGTAACTCTCTCCGATCGATCTCTCCAATCAGCTCATTCTTATACACCGACGGAGTCACGGAGGTACGTGCAAATATATATGAGTTGATTCTTTTTCCGTTTCGTTTTCACGTTCTGATTAACTGTTCTTCGGATATTTATTTTTATGATTGATTATGTTAATTAAGATCCATCCAGTAAAATTCAAAATTAAGATGAAGTGGTGGGGCAAAATGATAGTTCCAGTGCAAAAAGTTTGGACCAAAGCCTCTTACCGTCTCGGTTATCGAAAAAATGGTCCGTCCTTTTTTTTTTAAGTTTAATTTTCATATCTTCGGAGCTATTTGTTGCTTGCTTTTCGTTTGATTTTCATTATAATTTGATGCTCAATTGTTTTTTTTCTCCATAAATATGCTTACACTCTATTATTATTATTATTTGTTTAGATTAGTTAACTGGTGGTGGGAAGAAAAAGATTCAAGTAGCTGATTTCAAATTTATTTAAAACAATGTTTATTTTGTCATTGTTGTCGTTACATAATCAATTAGTTAAGTAGTCAAATAGAGGTACTTGTCCATATGGATTAAGTTCATGATATTGTCAAGGCACACATCTTGTTGTGCTGTTACTATGCAGGCTGAATTTGATGGAATAATGATAATCTTTTGATATGGACTTAGATAAGGCCTGCTATATTTGTTTTGTATCACACATTCTTTATTCTCTCCTGTTTGTTTTGATTAAAAAATAGATTTTTATCAAAGTCAAAGTCAACAATTAATTACAACCATATATTTCATGGATCCCACAACTTTTTAACCATAAATATCAATTTTTATCAAAATTCGCTAAAAATCTGATTTTTATCTCTATCAAACAGGGGCTACTATTTCCATAGGAGGTTCTCATTTCGTATATTTTGGTAGAGAAGATTTATTGTCAGTTGCATTTAATCTATCGGAAATTTTGATATTAGACAAACAACTCTCTTGTTGAACTACCTCATCTAGTAACTCAAACTATTACATAGAGTCCATTAGAGGTTCTCGTTTTGTATATTTTGGTAGAGAAGATTTATTATCAGTAGGATTTACTCTATCGGAAATTTTGATATTAGACAAACAACCGTCTTGTTGAACTACTTCATCTAGTACCAAACACATCTATGTGGTCCTATGTTGATTTCTACCAAAATTTCCTTGTTTATATGGTTCAAGATTTCACTTCTGGAATATTTCAGGGCTAGTAAAGCTTGGCCAAGATTTTAGGTCATGTGAGTATGAAGATGTCCACATCTTGTGGTATATGCTGAAGAGAAATGATACAAATCTCACTACAAGGAAAAAGGTGCCCTTTTGGAACATCCTTCAATGGGTAAAGCATACTCCATTCCCTTGCCGTGGTGTTTGATACTCAGAATGTACCTATATGCAGTGTGGTTTTTTATGCTTTTGTTGGCTAAATGTTGAAGACTTAAAGTAATCAGCATATTACTTTGTTAGGGTAATCACATGTTTTTGAAGCCCAAAATATGTTGTTTATTATGTAAAACAGCATAGGTTAATATTTTTCCTTTTTGTTTATTTAATTTCAAATGTATGATGGAGCTCGTGCTTGGTCTTTGCCTCTCTTATTGAATGGTTGACATGTTGAATACAACTGTTTATTGGGAGCTGAATACTTCATAAATAAGACGGTGTGGAAAACTTTTGATACTTGTAAAGACATCGTATGTTTTTTTTACAGTAGGTTGCATCGGTTTGTATTTTGAAATACTGTTTCATTTATATATAGAACATGTAGATACGCGATTGTTGTGTGATTATTGATTCTCTAGGAACCCCCCCCCCCCCCCCGCCCCCAACCCAAAACCCTCTTGTTAAGTTGTGGAGCCTAGTTATTTAATAACTAGAAAAGGTGGCAATTGGATAATTGGATAAAGACGAAAAATTCAACTAAAAAATTGAAATCCTTGTCTAGTATGAATTTACTCCTATTGAAGAGTTGGAATCCTTGTGTAAGTTGAATTCGCATTTATTAGGTAATTAGAGTCCTTGTGTAAGGTGGATTTACTCCTAATCTTATAAATACCGGGCAATCCTTAGGCCTTTATCATCCAATAAATAGAGAGAAAAATAGAGATTAGAGAAGATAAGTGTGTTTTTTCTCTTGTGAAACTTTTTATTTTATTTTTTTATTATAGTTAATTTCTGTAGCAGCAAAGAGGACGTAATCTCACATTGAGCCGAACATCTATAAATCTTGTATTTCTTGTATTTTTTATTTTCTTCATATTAATTGCTTTTGATAAAAATAGAATTGGGGCTCCTAATTATCAACAACTGGTATCAAACTTCTATTTTTCGTTAGACTTGTGTTAATTGCCACAAAGTCCTAATTATCTTTGATGCTTGCCTATTTGTTTGCATTCGAAAGAGGGTTTTAAACAATTTACGAACATTGGTGTTCAAATTCCATGAATTGTTGTTGGATATTTAAATTAAGATACGAAAAATTGAAATAAAAGTGGATTCTAGAACCTAGCATGTTTTCTCATTTATAAAATCTTTTCAAAATTTTTTGTGTTGCTCTAGTTGAATTTTAATTGATAATGATTTTAATTGTTTGTTTAATTTTACTTAAAAAACCAATTTGATAATTTTCTAATTTCAGTTAAGGTTAGTGATTTACAATAAATTAACTCAATTCTCGTGGGAACGATACGTGGACTTTTTGTCCATTTTATTACTTGTGCAATTCGTACACTTGTGTTAGGAAATCACGTAACAAGTTTTTGCGTCTTTGCCTGAAATTGTAGTTTAATTTAATTTTAGATTATTTTCACCGATTCGGACTTTTATTTTTCTTCATTTCAGTTCGTTTACTATTTGTTTTGTTTTTTCTTAGGTTTGTGTATGCGAAGTTCGAGAAATTGTGATATTCCAAAAGTTGATCCGAAAATCGAGCGTGCTTTCATTCAGAGATGAAGAGAAGTAAAAGAAGCAAAAAAGCAAAAGCATAAAAATGGCAAGACATGGCAAATGACTAAGCCATTGACGAAGGGAACATGCTTATGCACCAAATTTTTCCCACAGGTCATGATTGCTAAAGCTCAAACATGACATATCCATTTTTCAGCAGCATGACTTAGATACATTTAATGAGACATGGAACTGGTTCAAGAATATGCTTAGAAAATGTCATCATCATTGAATCACAAGTATGGTAGACATTTCATCAAATGGTTCTTTACCTACCAAAATTGTTGATGGTGCACTGGAATTATTTGAAAGAATTGCAAATACAAATGCATTGTGGGCATCTAACCGAGCAAATTAAAGGAAACATATGGGAGTCTACGAGGTAGAAACTTACACTGAATTATTTGCAAAGATAGATTCTCTGGTCAAAAAACTGGGAAGCATGTCTTAGCCCCCAATACAGCGAAAAATGCGAGACTGGGCTATGAGGAATGTGGAGTAAATCATCACACTACAAATTGTTCCATTTTGTCAAAAATGACCCAAATTTCTCATAGAGAGACAATCAAAACATCACGAGACCGCTAGCACCTTCGTATCATCAAGAAGAGGAGGAACCCTCACTTGAAGACATGTTTGGTAAGTTCGTGGAGAAAACCTAACAATATATGGGCATGACTGACCAATTCATGAGAAGGACAGAAACCATTCTTTAGAATCAACAAGCATCAATCAGAAACTAAGACATAGGTGGAACAAATAGCACAAGTTTTAGCAAGTAGAGTACCAGGTACATTGCCAAGCAATACAGAGGTGAATCCTAAGGAGCAAGTCAATGCCATTACAATGCGAAGTGAGATTCAACTACCTTAAATCCATGTCAATGGATCTACTGCCAAAAAGGTTTATGAAGTTGATAATGAAGAAGAACCAGCTGAGACATCTAAAACATCAGGAGAAACTGGGCAAGATGAAATCATCAATTAAGCCTTATTATTATCCACCTATTCTATTCCCACAAATGCTGGAGAAGAATAAGGTAGATTAGTAGTTTGACAAGATCTTTGACATGCTTAGAAAGTTGCATATAAACATACCATTGATCGATGTAATGAGAAAAATTATGAGCTATACAAAATTCCTGAAAGACAAGATATCGAAAAAGAGGAGGCTTGAATACTTCGAGATAGTATCTTTGATCGAGGAGTATAGTGCTATATTGTAATATAGATTTCCACCTAAAATCAAGGATTCATGGAGTTTTTTCGGTTTCTTACACTATTGAAAATTTAAGTTTTGATAAAGTTTTAGGTGATCTTTGTGCAAGTATAAATCTAGAGCCTCTCTCTGTTTGCAAGAGACTTGGATTAGGAGAGCCCAAACCTACAATACTTTCATTCCAGCTGGCTGATTGTTCAATTCGATATCTATATGATATCGTTGAAGATGTATTGTAAAAGTAGTAAGTTCATTTTTCCAACTGATTTTACAGTCATGGACATGGAAGAGGATGGCAAGATGCCACTCATAATGGGTCAACCAATTCTTGCCACTGGAAGAGCTTTAATTGTGTATAAAATTGGAGAGGGGGGGGGGGGGGGGGCAATTTTAGGGTGCACGATGAGCAGGTGACTTTTAGCATGAATCAACCAAAAAATCCATGTTCTCTATCTGAAAGCACTTTCAAAGTGGAGAAAGTATGGAAGAGGAAAGAGGTTTGCAAGTTGGAAATTGTAAGCAGTACAAGACCTCAACAGTCTGCTACTGGCCACCTTAACAAAATCTGGCAAAAGTCGGGCTTAAGACTATGGACAAAGTACTTAATGGGAGGCAACCTATATTTCTTACCCTTTTAGTTACCTTGCTTTGTTTAGTTTGCTTTGTTTATTTGCTTTACATATAGATTTAGGATTGTGTCTATCCTTCCTTTGCATTTTTGACATTTAATTGCATTATCAATTTATTACTCATTCATCATGATCACTACCACACACGTACAACTAGAATATGAAAATAGTGTTTGGAGGTAAGCGGCCCGCATCACACGAAAAAAAAAGATCGAAGATGGAGTTAATAGAAAATAGAAAAATTGGTGCTTATCAGAATGTCCAAGCGATCATGCCCTATATTAGGCGTGATCGTGAGATGGTAAATTACATAAAAAGAAGCTATAGATTAGACCCACACGATAATGCCATGGTCAACAAGGAGATAGCGTGGGTCTACAATGGACACCTTTTAAGTTCTAAATCGGGATTTAGTTATTATTTTTTTAAAACAAAAATCATAACATAAAACGAACTCTCTCCAACAAATAACACTCAGATTCGAATTTTGGCCAAAATCCACCGCTCCAACATCACTTTAATCAAGAATCAAAGCTATCTTCACATA
Source organism: Ligustrum vulgare (assembly GCA_963555705.1). NCBI lineage: Eukaryota > Viridiplantae > Streptophyta > Magnoliopsida > Lamiales > Oleaceae > Ligustrum > Ligustrum vulgare. The sequence goes on along the minus strand of OY743184.1, from coordinate 34,093,191 downwards.
CAATTTGGATTAAAGGTAAGAATCTCCACATTTTTGGGATTTTTCATGAAATTTTCGTTTTTCATATATTTGTTTAAATTTCGAATTTGTTGGATGATGGAGGACATGTTTTGATTAAATGTTGGATTGAGATTTGTGAGCGTAATGCTCATGATTTTGGGATTAATTCAATATCCCAAATCTTGTGAATTTATTCTAGATTTTTGAATGCACACAAAGTATTCGATTTAATGCCCGATCGAAATTTTTTGTTCAATTTTGGCTAATTCTTCCTAGTAATTCTCTTCATGACATGTTAGCCATCACACACACACACACACATATATATCATAGATTCATGGATTGTGATCATTTCCTTGCTTAAAACACTTAGTTGGCATCATTGCACATATTATGCATTTACTTCACCACTACAGGCTCATGTCAGTTTCACTCCCAACATTTATCCTTCATTTTACTAACACAAATGACCCCCAATTGAAGTGAATTTTGAACATGTCTTTGAACAAGTTACGAACTTCCATATGCCCGTAGAGGACTCAGGAATATTTCAGTTTTTCATCAATTTATACGGTGTTGAAAACCCTTGGTCATAGACATTCTAAATTCAAATATTTTTCAAATTTTCTAGATTGGAGGTTTTTTAGTGTTCATTGCAATATCTATAAGGCATTAATGATATGTAGCATTGACTTCATTTTTCATGTGTAGGAAAAATGTCATTGAAGAATACTACTACCTAAACACGAAAAGGGAATGGAGCTTGATTGTCGCAACATCCTCAGCCATGTTGGCCCCCGAGAAGTACTTGACCCCTTCTATGTCTATTTGTTGTTTCTTTTGAGCTATTTTTTCATACCTTTTGAGAGCAATCTATTATTCTAGTTTGTTAGTGGTTCGGATGATACCTGTCAAAGTTGGCTTCATTGTTTCATTTGTTGATTGTATGTGCATTTCATTCGATTTTTGGGATTTATGTTTAAATTAAAAAAAATAAAATTATTGAACTGCTTGTTTTCGATGATGTAGTTTAGATTAAATGTTGCTTTTGTTGAAATATTGAACAACATGTAGACTCGAACTTTTGCTAAACAACTTATCCATGTTGGACTTTATGAAACTACTCACATAGTCATGACCCGATTATTACTTGTGTAGGAATATATTATGCAAAGAAAGATGCGATCACGTGACCCTTGTTTCATTAAGCTGTGTCTTCCAACGATTTCCCATGCGATCACGAGCTGAGTAACCACGCGATCACGTGGTTTACCTGGCATTGGATTTTTTTGAGTTTTAATTTTAATTTCTATTTTTAGTATTCCATCTAGCTTAGAATCTATTATTGCTGCCCATTAGTTGTTAATTTGCTTTTTAGCATATATTAACTATTTTCACACATGGAAAACATTACAGATTATTGATTATTTAGATTATTATTGAGTGTTTTACTCTTTCCAAAAGGTTGATGATTCATTTTTCTTTTTCTTCAAGAACATCAAGAATTTTTTAAAGATTACCAATATTGTGACGTTCTATCTTAGAACTTATTAAGGAATCTGGAAATTCTTGTGTCTTTCGACAATTCTAGTTCTTGCTTCCGTATCATATGGGTTTAAGATTTCTACACCTTGGATTCTTGCGTCGTGAGGTTTGAGTTAGAATCCTATCGTCTATTTTTATCGTTTATCTGAATTTAGTTCTTTCCAACTTTTCAGTTTTAATTCTGTTCATTCGTCGCTTGTTCCAAAAGGAATTCCTTTCATTGGTATCATAACATGGATCTGAATCAAGGTTCTTGTTTCATTTCATATTTTCCTTGATTTTCTTGATTTCTCACATTCTTCACGTTCTTCGTAATTTTTGAGTCTTAGATCCATAAAAATACTTCAGAAAAATTTAAAAGGTTTTATTTATGCTAAATTTTCATCCAAATTATTTTTAGTTTGTTTACTATATTTGTAGTCGAATTTTCAAGAAAATTTATTTTTGAATTTTTAAATATTTAGATTTTTATTTCAAAAACTCACACATAAATTTTGAAAATTGCACTAAATTCAAAAATAATTTTTGAGAATTTCCCAATTTTATTCTTCTTCGTGTCTTCCATTGTCTTGTTACTTGGGTCCTTGATTAGTTTTTTAGGGAACTTGAAATACGGAAAAAGAGTGGTGAGTTCATTATCGAGGAAAAAAAGCCATAGAATGATACACGAGCATAAAACACACATGAGGAAACTTTATTTTTTACGTGACAACTAACCATGTTTGATAGGAAGAAGTGATCATCGTCATCAGTTGGTGACAACAAATGATCTGGCAGGAGAGGATCGTAAGCATCATTAGTGTATGACAACAAGCAACTTAAGTAATTTAACATGATGGAAGCTTTGCAGGAACAATTTGAGAAGGTAATGACTAGTATGGATACTCAAGATGAAAATATTGCTCATTTGTGCAGGGAACAATCTCAAATAGCCCCTAGAGTTAGAAGGGAGAATATGCGAGAAAATAATATTAGGTATGGAGTTTGGGGTTGATGATGAGGGAGTAGGAAGTGAGGGGGACAGTGCTCAAACATCCATGGATAGCATGAGAATGAGGTATAAAGGAGATAGGTTTGGAAGGGGTCATAGAAGACATCATGAGGATAGGGATGACGTGAGTGGAACCTTGGGAATATCAAGATAACAATACCATCTTTCGAAGGGAGGAGTGATCTTGAGGTGTATCTAGATTGGGAGAAGAAGGTGGAATTAATGTTTGATTGCCACAGTTACTCGGAGGAAAAAAAAGGTGAAATTAGTAGTGATAGAGTTCACTGATTATGCAATCATTTAGTAGGATCAATTGGTGACAGGTAGGAGGAGGAATTATGAGAGGTCTATGGTAACTTGGGATGAGTCGAAGGCGATTATGAGAAAGAAGTTTATCCTAATCACTACTATAGGGAGATTTGACAAAGAATGCAAGGTCATTCTTAGGGTTCTAGGAGTGTAGAGGATTACAATAAGGATATGTAGATTGCTATGATTAGGCCCAATATTGTGGAGGATAGGGAGGCCACAATGACTAGGTTTTTTAGTGGGTTGAATAGGGGCATAGCTAATGTAATTGAGTTACAACACTATGTAGAGTTGGAGGACATGGTGCATTTGGCAAAGAAAGTGAAAAAAATTGAAGTGAAAGGAGGTAGCAAGGAAATATTTAGGCTCTTATCCTACTTCACAACCAAAACGGGAAGTTAATGAAGATCATGTCCCAAAAGGGATTGAGGATCCAACACCTAAAGGTAAAAATCTTTCTGATTCCAAACCTACTAATGATAGAAATAATAAATGCTTTTGTTGTTTGGGTTCTGGTCATATTGGCTAATGTAATTGAGTTACAACACTATGTAGAGTTGGAGGACATGGTGCATTTGGCAAAGAAAGTGAAAAAAATTGAAGTGAAAGGAGGTAGCAAGGAAATATTTAGGCTCTTATCCTACTTCACAACCAAAACGGGAAGTTAATGAAGATCATGTCCCAAAAGGGATTGAGGATCCAACACCTAAAGGTAAAAATCTTTCTGATTCCAAACCTACTAATGATAGAAATAATAAATGCTTTTGTTGTTTGGGTTCTGGTCATATTGCTTCCCAATCTAAATAAAAGGGTAATGGTTATGCATAATGGGAAATTAGTATCTAAGGATGAATTTGAAGGGATGTCTAAGTTAGTGGATGCTAGTGATAGTGATGATTTAGTATATGCTATTGTAGGTGAATCACTTGTTGATAGGCGTGCTCTTAGCACTAGATGTAAGGTGAATGATGTGAAAGAGCAATTAGATAATGTTTTTCATACTAGGTGCTTAGTAAATAATAAAGTGTGTAGTATGATGATTGATAGGGAAAGTTTCACCAACGTGGCTAGCACTACCTTAGTGGAAAAATTGGGATTACCAATAATGAAACATCCTAGACCTTATAAGTTGTAGTAGTTGACTGAGTGTGAGGAGATTAAGGTGAACAAAATGGGTTAGGGTGAAATTTTCTATTTGTGGGTAAAGTGATGATGTGGTATGTGATGTGCCTATTCATGTTGGCATATATTGTTGGGGAGGTCATGGAAACATGATAGGGCCTTGATGCCTGATGGATTTACAAATCAATATAGCCTTGTGAGGGGTAAGAAAAGTTTTTCTTTTGTTCCTTTGTTACCTAAACATGTCCATGAGGATCAGCTAAAATTAAAAGGTGAGTTTGAGAATAAAAATAAGAGAGTTGATGTCACGACCTAAAAAAAGGAGAGGTAGAGAAAAATGAAAGAAAGAGAGTTGATGATACAACCTCAAAAAAAAAAAAAAAAAAAAAAAAAAGAGGTTGTGCAAAGAGAGAAAAAAGAGAGACTACCAACAAAATGAGTTTCTTTGCACTACGGTTGATGTACAATGATCCATCACTCGCACTTAACCACGCTAAGTAAAATCCCAAACTTAAAGATAGGGATGAATTTAATAGGAAGAATGGACAACCCAAAAATTTGAAGGAAAGCACGAAGCATAAGCATGTTCATCAAGTCAACAAAAGCAAAAAAATACTTGAAAATTGGACAAGATGCTGATTCAAGGTCGAATTCTTTTCATGAAAGAGGAAATGATGTGATCCAAGATAGGAAGTCAAAGGAGAGAAGAAGTTATCGAGGATGCAGAAACAATCTCAACGGAAAAAGGAGCAAGGAGCAAGTTTCATGTCGGGCTCGAGTCAAGAATCAAATTGGATCAATGCAATTCAAGTGGACGAAGAAGAAGCCGAACCAAGAACCATGTGACCACATGGTGCAAAAGAGGGGCGTGATCGCACGACCCTCGTTTCATTAAGCAGTGTCTTCTAGCGATTGCCCATGTAATCGCATATCGCGAGCCGAGTAACCACGCGATCGCATGGTTTACCTGACATAAGATTTTCGCAAGTTTTAATTTAATTTTTTTTTTTTTTTTTAGTATTTCATTACGTTATTGATGTGATCCGGGATAGGAGATGTGATCCGGGATAGGAGCTCAAAGGAGAAGTCAAATCACGGACGACGCAACAACATTCGACATAGGAAAATGAACAATTTCCATGTTGGAAGCTATTTCACAATTTTCTTTGACGGCTTGAATGAGGTTGATCCACTCGTCGTCTCGACTAGCTTCCAACATGGAAATTGTTCATTTTCCTATGTCGAATGTTGTTGCGTCGTCCGTGATTTGACTTCTCCTTTGAGCTCCTATCCCGGATCACATCATTAGCCTTGATTTACGGCCGCAAGTCCTTTTTCCCCCAAATTCATAATTTCAACAGAGATTTCATTACGGCCGTGAGTAATGTAGGTTACGGCCGTGAGTAGTGTATGTTACGGCCGTGAATTTGTGATTTCACAATTTTCTTTGACGGCTTGAATGAGGTTGATCCACTCGTCGTCTCGACTAGCTTCCAACATGGAAATTGTTCATTTTCCTATGTCGAATGTTGTTGCGTCGTCCGTGATTTGACTTCTCCTTTGAGCTCCTATCCCGGATCACATCTCCTATCCCGGATCACATCATTGATGATGCAAACCACGTAGCAATTGTAGCTACGCAACCCACAAATTATTGGAATCGACCCAAGACGCCAATAAATCACGATTTATGGATCCAATTAAAATTAATTGAACCAAGCAACCAATACAATCACAAGGATATATTGACCTCTTGATCACAAGGAATATTAATTCTCACCGGGGTTTGAACAAACACGAATAACTCGCAAGTTCGGATTGTGTTCAATGAAGAACGAAGTTTGAAAGCAATTTGCCTCACAATAATAATATCAAAGTTGTCTATTAAAGTCTCAATAATAATGAAAACTACATCCCTATAAATAGGGTCAAAACCTGACTAAAGGGTATTAATTATACTAGGAAACAAATTCCTAAAAATAAGGAAATAAATAAAAATCCTAAAATTACGGAAATTGATTTTTACGGCCGTGACTAATTCTTTTACGGCCGTAAGAAGTTTTCTGATTCTCAGTTACGGCCTTGAGCCTTGATTTACGGCCGCAAGTCCTTTTTCCCCCAAATTCATAATTTCAACAGAGACTTCATTACGGCCGTGAGTAATGTAGGTTACGGCCGTGAGTAGTGTATGTTACGGCCGTGAATTTGTGATTTCACAATTTTCTTTGACGGCTTGAATGAGGTTGATCCACTCGTCGTCTCGACTAGCTTCCAACATGGAAATTGTTCATTTTCCTATGTCGAATGTTGTTGCGTCGTCCGTGATTTGACTTCTCCTTTGAGCTCCTATCCCGGATCACATCTCCTATCCCGGATCACATCAGTTATGAACTCTATTATTGTGACCCATTACTTTTTATTTCATTTTTTAGCTTATATTAACTATTTCTATTCATTGTAAACATTATAGATTATTGAAAACTGAGATTCTTATTGAGCGTTTTACTCTTTCAAAAAGGTTGATAACTCCCTTTTCTTATTCTTCAAGAACATCAAGAAGTTATCAAGAAGTTAGGCAATCCTTTTCGTGTTCAAAAATTCCAGTTCTTGCTTCCGCATCATATGAGTTTAAGAATTCTTCATCTTGGGTTCCTGCATCGTGAGGTTTGGATTAGAATCATATTGTTTATTTTTATTTTTTTTTCTAAATCTAGTTCTTTCCAGCTTTTCAGTTTTAATTCCACGTGTTCGTCTCTTTTCCCATAAGGAATTGCATCAAAAATAGGCGGGGTCATATATAGAGATAAGTTTTGATTCCCGTTTGAAAAATGATTTTAAACAATTTGGGAACATCTATTTTCAAATAAATAAATAAATAAATAAAAGATATGAAAATAAAAGTGGATTCTAGATCCTAGCATCTTTTCAAAATTATTTGTGTTGCTCTAGTGGAATTTTAATTGATACTGATTTCTTTTTTTAGTTTAATTTTACTTAAAAATCAAATTGATTATTTTCCAGTTTCGTTAAGTTTAGTGATTTAAAATAATTTATTTACTAAATCTTCATGGGAACGACTCACAGACTCTTTTTCCACTTTATTATTTGTGCAATCCGTACATTTGCTATATGAAATAATGCAACATTTACTTCTATTGAAGAGTTGGAATCCTTGTGTAATTTGAATTTGCCTTTATTAGATAATTAGAGTCTTTGTTTAACGTGGATTTATTTTATCATCCAACAAAAAGAGGGAAAAAAAAAAACAGAAAAGATAGGTGTGTGTTTTCTCTTGTAAAATACTTTTTTTTTTTTCATTATAATGAATTCCTGCAGTGACAAAGAGGACGTAGTTTCACATTAAGGCGAGCCTCTATAAATCTTGTATTTATTGATTTTTTTTTTCTTCATATTAGCTGCTTTTGATAAAAATAGAATTAGGATTCCCAATTCTCTACACTCTCCCTCCATCCCCTATCTAGAATTTGAACCTTAGATTAGTTAAGAGCTCCAATGTTCTTATAGTGAAACCATGTCATCTATATGATCTTGAAGTGAAATTCTTAACTCTTCCAGAGTCAATCTCATTGTAACGACCTGAGTTGTCTTATAAATCGATTATTGTTCCCACTGTACCAACATGAGTATTTTCAGCATGTTTCGTTCTCACTCGCACGCTTCGTGAGAAAATCTCCCAGGGGTTCACCCAACATAGAATTGCTTCAAGCCAAGCATGCTTAATTGTAGAGTTTCTAACGAAGGACTTCCGAAAAAGAAAGTGCAACTTGGTGGTATGAGTAGTACCTATCAAATATTTTAAGCTTTTCCTTGCTTGAGTATTACAATCACCTCCCGTTAGACTTGCGACATCCTCTTCATGCTTAAACCATCCGAGGATCCATTTCCAGGCATTGGGATTCTAAATGTGACTCTTACAGGTTCAAGAGGTGGCTCCCGCCCTATGGTGTAGTACTTTGTCCCGCATAGCACTTAGTTCCTGATTTTCGGCTGGCGACTAGCTTTGATACCATTTGTAACGACCCGAGTTGCCTTATAGATCGACGATTGTCCCCACTGTATCAACATAGGTCTTTTCAGCATGTTTTGTCCTTACTCACACACTCCCTAAGAAAAATTCTTAGGGGGTCACCCATCATAAAATACTTAAATGTGGAGTTTTTAACAATGAACTTCCAAATGACAAGGTGCACCTTGTTGGTACGAATAGTACCTATCAAATCTTTTAAACTTTTCCTGACGGCCTGGGTATTACACTCATAGTTACACGATTTCATTAAATAACTTCAATATGAAAGTCCTTGACAAAAATTAAATCTTCTTTCCAATATCTTCCAATTCAGGAGGGCAATTTCCAGGGGGCACGCTTTTTCAAGAAATAAATTTCAACTTTCTTCCTCGTTTAGAAACACATCTAGTGACTAGTGTTTACAGAGTTGGTGTCCTCGATTCTCTCACTTATATAAACCTATATACCATTTCAATGGAATTTGATATAAACTACTTTTGATTTACTTATAAAGATATGTAACTTATTTGACTTACAAAGTATAACTTACCTCCCCTATTTTGTTAAATAATGACGTTGACAAGATCCTTTAAAGAGAATGTGATGTCAACACAAATGAATCACAAGCGATGTTATGATTTGTTCAATCATATAATGAAGAAGTATTTTGTACATATACTAGTATTTTCAGTTAGTGAAATGGAGGGTTGAGAAAACAAAATGGGGTTGATTTTGGGAGGACTTCCTAGGGAAAGCCTAGGCGACCACCTAGATTTGTGCTAGCCGACCACCTGGATTTGTGCCAGGTAGTCACCCCGCCGTCCTTCAGGGAAATTAGGTGGCCTGGGCGGCCATCTAGGCCAAAATCCACAGAATTTTTAATTTTAGGTATCTTTTGATGCGTTTGATGTCTCTTCACTTGATTTTTAAACCCATTCATGCATGAGATGGATGATTCTATGAATAGAGATATTGGGAAGAAAAAACCTTAATAACATATCAATAACATTTCCTGATCCAAAATCAAAGATCAAGCTTCCATTTTCAAAGTGTTCTAAAGTTCTTTTGCATGTTTTTAATTACTTGGTTTTGAACTTGTCTTTTGGTTTGATTACTCCTTCATCAATTTTGCTTTGACAACTTTAAGTACTCACCATGGTGGCTGAAAATATATTTTGAGGACAATGATCTCGAATTGTGTTCGAACCATTTATTTAGATTAATTTACAAAGTTTTGTAAATCATTATTTCATTTCATTTCTTCTATTTGTTTTGTTCTTCATTTCTACCACATATTTTCGCAACAATCTCAAACAATGTATTGAAATGGAGAACGAAACCACCACGTCGATTATCAAAATGATGCATCAAGACCTTGTTAGGATTGATAGGTTAGATGGGACAAATCTTACAAGATGGAAAGACAATTTGAAATCGTCCTAACAACTTTTAAGATCTTCTATATCTTGGATCAGGATTTGGAGGCATTGTCGGAATCCAAACCAAAAGAAAATGATGAAATCAAGGCAAAAAGAAAGAAGAGGCAAGAGGATGAACTTATATGTAGATGACATATCTAGAATGCACTCTCCAATAGCCTATATGATCTCCAAACCAACACCACTTCAGAAAAAGAGATTTGGGATGCATTGAAAAACAAGTACAAAGCCGAGGAGGAAGGTACTACAAAGGTTTTGATTTCCAAATATTTGATTTCAAATTTTTGGACAACATTCCTTTACTTGGAAAAATACATGAATTGCAAATCATTTTCATCAACATGATATCCGTTAAGATAGAGATTCTTGAAAGTTTCCAAGTTGGAATGATAATTGCAAAATTATCTTCTTCATGAAAAGTTTATAGGAAGAAAAATACTTCATAGTTCTGAAGATTATTCTTTGGAAGGGATTCAAAAATATCTTCAAATTGAGGAAGAGTCAAGGGTACGAGATGTGAATGAACATTCTCATGAGGTCACTTAGAAAGTCCATGTCGTGAATCAACCCAAAAAAAAAAAAAAAAAAATTATAGGAAAAGGAAATCATTCAACTCCAACAAAGATGACAAAAACAAGGACAAGAATAAATTCAAAGTCTCTTGTTATGTGTGTAGCAAGCTCTAACATTATGCATAGAAATGCAGAAATGACAAAGCAAGAAGGCAAAGTAAACTCCATTGACAATGACAACATTGTTGCAACTGTGGGCATTGTAAATGTGGTCAAGGAAAAAGTCCAAGGATGGTGGTATGATACTTGTGCCACCATCCATGTGTGCTATGATAGAACACTCTTCAAGATATATCCTGAAGTGGATGATGAACATATATTCAAATGGGAAATGAAGTTCAATCCAAGGTTGTTGGAGAAGTAAGCATATATTTGAATTTCACACCCGAGAAGAATATTACTCTTATTAATATTTTACATGTACTGGATATGAATATAAATCTAGTTAGCGGTGAATTGTTGGGAAAATCAGACATCAAGTCCGTATAAGAGTCAGGTAAAATTGTGTTTTCTCGTGATGATTTATTTGTTGGTAAATGCTATTCTAGTAATGGAATGGTCAAACTTTGTACTATTGACAATGATAACAAAACTAGCAATTTAAATTATGTGATTGAATATATTTCTTTGTGGCATGATAATAAAACAAGCAATTAGTTATGAGATATGGACATTATATTATTCATCTCTTCTCTTAATTATCTTGTTATGACTGAAAATATCTTTTCAACTCATAACCACATCCCGACCAAGGATTTTACATTAACTTAAGTTGGTGAAATACGTGTTCTAATCTACTACTACCCATGAGCGAAAAATTCTCATGTTGGACATATACAACCTTCATATGACTCTCACTATATCTGTACAGTGTCATTCTAATGACTCCCTCTCAAGAGCCAACATCAACGCTCTCACATAAGATTCTATGACGTCATCAATTCAACGGACCAAATCCACAATCATGCATTAGAGATTCACCACTGACATTTGGATAGTTAACCATGTGAAATCTCTATGTTGTTCATTCAATGTTGTGTTCATCTAACAATGCATCAACGTGTTCATTCGAATGTTCATCTACATTATAACTTGTGAGGTAAGCTACTCTCTTCAAAAGAAAGAAATAAAACCCATGTTATTCTAATTGCAACATCAATATCCATATCTTGTTATTACTTCGATTAGAGACAATTTTAGATTAAGTTATTAAATACTTGTATCTCACCATCGCACACCTTGTGACTTATAAGTTACTTAAACTTACTCCACAGACTCTATTATTTAAATAATGAGTTAAACTCAATGTAATAATAGATCTACCATTATTAAGACAATGATAATTAATATATGTGTTATTCTATCTCAACAATTGGATTTAGAGCATAACATTTACATACTCCCACTAGATCCTATAACATATGAATTCTATACATAATAATTTTATATGACAATCATATTCCTATTGAGATAGTGATTTTAAATGTGGGTCTCTTATATGTGACTCTTCATATTCAACATTCTCAAGGTTAGTGGGCATGAATTCTATTTTACTGCAACCTTCAAATGAGATAGTAATCCTTGATACATAATCAGATCATCGATGAGATCCATGTTCCCTCGTTCGTACGATGAGATCCATTGTCATCATAGTACTCATTATTGGAGCTACAATGTTGGGAACACTTATAGTTCATTAATAAATCCAATGATTAAGATTGCTTTCTAAGTATATATGCATTTGGTCTTGGTTGTAGAGTTAGTCGTCTTCCTTGTTTGAGCCATTTCAAGTTGAACACACCCTACTATGACCATATACATAGCAATATTGAAAATTCTCATCATCCTTTCTTGGATTGGATACACAAATACTGTAAGTCTATATTTCTCCTCCTGTCTTTTCGTGTTCGTAGTGATTCTCAAGTACTCAAGAAAAAAAAAATTGAAATACATAGTATGGCATTCTAGAAGATCTTATTGTCAAACAATAATGTATCTTCTCTACACCATCCTCTCTCAACTTGTGTTCTAAAAACCCCTTTGGAGAGATTAATCCCATGAGTATGTGGGTTGAGAGATTAAAACAACCTTTCAAATCTATCTCTTCGATTCTAATTCTAAAATTGAAGGTTTTGTTTTGTTTTTTTTCAAATCCATCATGTAGAAGATTTTTATTAATTGCACTTTCACTTCTTAAGGTTAGAGAATTAATTTTTGATCAATAGCATGTCATCTACATATAATATCAGAAATATTGAACACTCCATTTAACCTTTTGTACACACACATGGTCCATCTTTAATTTTTGATAAATCAAATCTTTTGATTATCTCATCAAAATTAAGATTCTAGCTCCGTGAAGTTTGCATTAATCCATAATTAGATTAATTAGATTTTTGTAGCTTGCATACTATGTTTGGATCTTTTGGATTCAAAACCTTCAAATTGTATCGTATACACATCATCATTAAGACACTCGTCAAGATATGCGGTTTTACTATCCATTTTTTCCAATCACATAATCACAGTATGTTGTTACTGCAAGCAGAATCCGAATTGATTAAGACATAACGACTAGTGTGAAGGTTTCATTAAAGTCAACTAATTAGCTTTGCTTGCAACCATTTTTCACTAGTCTTGTACTATGATCATGAAAATTACCATCTATGTTGATCATTCTCTTGTAAACTAGTTTACAACATATGGGCCTTACCCCTATCAAGTGGATCAACAAGTTGTAAAACTTGCTTTCATACATGGGGTTTATTTCGTATTCCATGGCTCCCTGCCATCTCATTTGACTTAGTTACATCGTAAATATAGGTAGGCTCATCATTCTTGATGACTAATACATTAGAAATCAAGGATCTATAACTCAATGGAGCACGAAAGATTCTAATACTTTTACATGGAGCCAACGTGTCCCAAGCATCAATTCATGTCTCATCCAATGCAAATACGAATTTAAGCTTTTGAACCGGTTAAATATACATGTGAAAACATGAACCCTTTCATGTTACATTTTTACTCCTAGTGTCATGAACTATTCTCCAAGATATTTGACAAAATTCGAGATAGACTTACTTTCTTTACTACTTTATATTTAGTTTTAGGATTTATTTGCATAACTAGTATATGTTTATTTGCATGATTGAGTTATCAAGTTAGTATGAAATTCCTTGCACCACATGAGTTGTTTGATATGTTACTAGTCCAAGTTGTATGCAGCACATCATGATCTTTGACATTTTCTAGGCCTAAAACATGAAATCTGATTTTGATGCATTTTGAGTTCACTTTGTTAACATTGAAGCCCCAACATTCCATGGAATTTTGATTGTCTTTACATGCTTGAATTCTAAGTTATGCATAAGCACAAAAACTTTCCTTAAGCATGAAAACAATGTTTGGGAGTTGCTTGTATGCATCACAAAGCATTTTGGGGGTAGAAAACGAGTTTAAGATTCAAAACAAAAGTTTTTAGGCCTCTATTTTGGTGAACTGCAAGCCACTCTAGTGGCAATGGGGCAGGTTCGGGTCGAGTACATCTTTAACTTTTTTTTGTCACCTTAGTGATTTAGGTGATTAAGTCTGAGGGGTTCTCTGAACCTGGTACCTAAAGTCATCTGGCTTAGGAGTCGCCGACCTAAAACTTGTTAAAGGGATCACATAGAAAGCAAACAATAAAGTATTGTACAAAGATGATAAAATAAAATGACAATAAAAGAAAAAGTCTTCCATATAAAAATAAAGTGTATGTTATAGGCTTTGTTGACTAAAATTTGGAAATTGGAGCTGTGGAATTGGGGACTGCTTACCAACAGCTTGTTGTGAATGTATATTTCTAATCCTGATTATCTTGTGTGAAAAAATGCAATATATATAATTGTGTAGAAACCGAAAAAGAGGGAAACACGGGATTTGATAGAAAAGCAGTAAGTTGTAATCATACATAAAAATGTTAGGAAAATCAATAGAACATTATAGGTTGACCACATAGGATTCAAGCTTGCACTTGAATCATAAGCCACAAAATCTTAAGTCTATTTTTGCATAAGTTTGCATTTTATTTTGGCTATTCACACACACTTGAAAGTCTAGCACGGATAACTAGAACTATTTTACTGTGTTGTTCAAAATTCTTTGCTAAAGTAAAATGTGATCTGAATTTTTGAGGCATATGGTAAACAAGTTGACAAAACAAAAAAAAAATATTTATTATCATGCATTTTTTGTTTTATAGTTTAGTTTTACTTTGTTCGAGGACGAACAATAATTCTAGTTTGGGGGTATTTGATAAATTTTATATACTTATTGATATGTCTAAATTAGAATAATACATTGTTGTTTTAGAATAAAAGCTACCTAATTTTTATTTATTTGTTTATATTGCAAAAAATATCACAAAATCAAGTGAACGAAGGAATTGAAGCAAACAAAGGCTAAATGGATGATAATTGGAGCTTAAATTGTATATATAGAGAAGTGCATGAAGGAAATTAGGACAAGAGAGAAGTTAATTGAAGAAATCAAGAAGTTAGGGACTACATTGTTGCAATCCGAAGATGAAGGCTCACGAGTAAGTAAAGACCAGGAACCTACTTAAACAAATTTGATAGTTGAAAATTGCGCCAGAAGATTTACTTACACGGCCACTCCTACGTAGTCAGGTGGCCGCGTGACATGAGGTCAAATTGGCATAATCGTAATTTGATAGCCTGCACAGCCACACCAAATGATGTTGCGTTTCAAACGCGGCTCAATGATGCTTTTGGCCCATGCGCATTTTGACCTATTTTCTTCCTTATTCCACTAGGACTTCCAACAACCATGTATAAAATAACTTAGGGATGAAAATAAAGCCTTGACTAGACCTTTGCGCAGCCTCTCAAGTACGTAACTCATAGTTCTATCATTCAAATCTTGGAGGTGAAAATTAAGACAAAGGGGGAATTGAAGATTATCAATGGAAAGCGAATTCTTGATGCAAGACTTACATTGTTTTGTTGATTAGATAAACTCTACATGCGTATTAATTTATATTTTAGTATTTTTATTTCTTTATTGACTTCATAAAGTTTTAGTTGGGATAATCGATGTAACTTAGTTTTACACTTTTAATTCTATAATTATAGTTTTACGCTTGCGTTGCATGTGTTGATTTTATTTTGTATTTAATGCATGAATTAATTCATGACTAATTCATTGATTTAATGGGTTGTTATCATAATATGAGAGGCGAGCTAACAATGTAGATCTAGGAATAAAATCTGATAATTGAATGAATGATAAAGATATACATTTGTTATTATTGTGATCGCTACATGAATTCTTGTATTCCATGCACCTAATTATTATGACCCAGTTAGAGATACATGGATGACTGAATTAGGTAGATTTGATTTAAACTCGAGAGGGGAATTTCATACACATAAGTGAATTCGATCGAGCACATTGATAGGAATAAAACTTGAATATTGAAATTAATAGTATTTACTAATGTTAAATCGGATATCCCAACACTTACAAAAATCAATTTAAAAAATCTAAATGTGTAATCTTTTATTTTGCTTTTATTTACTTTAATTTCTATTTTTGTTTAGATAATTCATCACAATTTTACAGTTCAAATAAGACGAGAATTAATACAGTTTATGTACTTAATTAAAATCCTTGTGGGACGATAACTCGACTCTTTTTTTTTCACTTTATTACTTGATTGCGACATTGTACACTTGCAATTTAGGACATCAATACACTTTTGTTACTATTGCGATCATTATTTGAATTCTTGTGTTTCATGAACCTAGTTAAGGAATAATTCGGACCCTCTATAGAGATACATGGTCGACTTAGTTAGGTAGAATTGATTGAAACACGAGAGAGAGAGAGAGAGAGAGAGAGAGATTTCAATACGCATTCATGAATTCGATTGAACATATCTATAGGAATAAAATTTGATGAATAGAATTAGTAGCATTGACTATGGTGAAATAGTGTGTCCCAACACTTTTAGTATCAATTTAGAAGAATAAAGATTTTATTGCTATTTCTTTTCATTACATTTAGTTAGAATATTTCTTAGTTTAGTTTTAATCAAAAATCACCACTAGACTGTTCAAATAGAGTCGAGAACTAACACATTTCGGTACTTAATTACAATCATCATGGGAACGATAATCTGGACTCTTAGGTCCACTTTATTACTTGTCACGATCCGTACATTTTACGCACTGCAAATAATTGAACATGTATTGATAAAATTAATAGATTTTGATAAAAGGTGTGGTTAAGGCCTTGGGATCAACAAACAAGATTTGAGAACAAGAAAATTTGGTTTTCTCAAAAGAATTATTTAAGAAAACCTTACGACACTTCAACATGCAAGATTGTAAGCCAATTTCTACCCCGATTTTTGTTAATTTAAAGTTATCCTCCCATACATGCCCTAGCAATGAAGCTGAGAGGATGGAGATGTCTCGAGTATTGTATGCATCAGCAGTGGAGAGTTTGATGTTAACTATGATATGTACAAGACCAGACATCGTACAAGCAGTGTGAGTGGTTAGTCGATTCATGGCGAATCTTGGTAGAGAGCATTGGGATTTACTAAAGAGGATTCTGAGATATATAAATGGAACCTTAGATCTTGCATTATGTATGGAGGATCAGATTTAACTATTAGAGGATATGTCGATTCAAATTTTCATGAGACCTCAATAAAAGAAATCAACTACAGGCTATGTGTTTACACTTGTACTTGGAGCTATAAATCGTGTTTCAAAATTGCAAATAGTTGTGGCTTTATCTAGAACAGAAATAGAATATATGATGGCTACACAAGCTTATTAGGAAGCTATTTGAATTCAGAGGTTACTGGAGAAGCTCGAGCACAAACAAGAAAAGGTTTCTTTGTTTTGTGATAGTAAGAGTGTCTTGCATATTGCAAGAAATCAAACCATTCATTTAAGAATAAAGCACATAGGAGTGCAATGTCATTTTTTAACGAAAAGTGGTGAAGAACAAAAGTGTGGTTATGAAAAAGATAAACACCAAAGACAACTTGGCAGATGCTTTGATGAAAGTAATCAACACTGACAAGTTTATATGGTATAGATCCAGTGATGGCGTAGCAGAGACGTAAGTAGCATGAAAATGACAATTTTAGAAAGGATGGATGAATCTCCAAGAAGGCCTTAAGTCGGAGATTGTGAAATGTAAAGCCTTTTGGCTAAAGAAAAAAAGGAAGAAAATCATATTTTGAAAAGTCAAACAAAACAAATCAATTCAATTTGATATTGGTTTCCTTTCTCCAGGTGGTGGATCAATGGCGATGGATAAACTTTTGAAGTCTTTATTTAGAGCCCATTTGATCCATTAATTTTATGTGATTTTTCATCCCATGTTTTGCCTAGTTCAAGAGAATTAGCGAGTATTTGGGTGGTACATAGAGAGACGGAAAAATATTTTGTTTGTTTCCTACTTTGTTTTTTCCTATTTAGAAGAGAGATTAAATATTGCTATCTCCTTGTAATAAGAGTGTAGCTGTAACTCTCCCACTATAGTGAAATCTTTCTAAACATTGTCGTGGTTTTTAACCAAATTTAATTGGGGTTTTCCGAATAAATCCTTGTGTCCATTTATCTTTATTTTCCTTGTTTCACATTAGTTGCTTTTGAGCTATCACGGTAAATTTTCGTAACAACATGGTTTTATAGTATTTTTTGACTTTGTTTTGGATTCGACTTTTTTTGGAACTATAGCCTATAGCAACGCTGCGACATCATTGATAATTAAAATTTGAAAGAATGCAAATCAGTAATTTAAGGACAATATGTATTTAATGACGGGATATAACCAAACTCACCCAAGTTTGTTTGAATTAATTTGTTTGGTCGATTTTTCAGTTTTTTTCAGTTTTTTGGGGGGTCTAATCATCCTCCGCCGTTATAGTAACTCCCCATTCGAACACAAAACATACTCCCTCACAAAATCCCAATTATTTGGAGATTACATTTACATTATATGTATTGCTATTCTTGTTAAGACAACATATTGGACAATAAATTGCCAAGATATAAAATTCGAAAATTTCAACAAAAGGATAGAGATATAAATTTGTGGTTGGATGTAATCAATTGTGAATTCACATGAGATTTTATGCATTTAGCTAAGTAATAATTTTGACTCTCCACAAAGATACATGGTTGACTTAGGTAGAATTGATTTAAACTTGAAAGAAGAAAATCAATTTACATTTGTAAATTCAATCAAACATATTTCTAGGAATAAAACTTGAAGTATGAAATTAGTTTTATGAGCTACGGTGAAATTGTGAGTCCAACACTTTTTAAATCATTTCAGAAAAACCAATTTTGTCACTTGTTATTTCTTTAATATTGCATTTAGTTTAATAATTTCAAATTTTAGTTCAAATTACAAAACATCATTCGTTTGTTCAAATAGAGTTTAGAGCTAACATATTTTGGTAATTAATTACAATCCTCGTAGGTACGATGATCTTGATTTTTTTTTTCTACCATATTACTTGTCATGATACATACACTTGCATTACATTTCACACACAATTTTAAGTGAATAAGTTTTTGATGCCATTGATGGGAAATGATATATTAATATCAATACCAATTAGTTTTTTTCTTTAATTTGAATTTATTTTGGTTCCTTTTTTATTTTAGTTATTTGTTATTACTTTTTAGTTTATGGTAAGACGGTCTCAAAGTGGTGAACTATTTCCTTTTGATTCAGAAATTGAACGCACCTTCTGAGGGAGACGTAGACAATAGTTGGAAGAAGTTCATCAACTAGAATGGTAGAAGACGGAGCACTGAGTGCTCCTTTGAATTTGAATAATCAGGTAGATGGTGTTATTGAACAAGCACCAAATAGCAGGGGACGACCTATGATAGAATACATGATTCCCTAGTCGATAATATTATAACGTGTGGTACTGCTAGCTATTTTAGAAAATAATTATGAAATCAAAACTTCTTTGATCTCAGTAATTCAACATACAGCTGTGTTCAATGGTCTACCTTTTGAACATCCACACGCTCATCTCAGATCTTTAAAAGAAATTTGTGATATGCAATGTATGAATGGGTTTCTAGCTGAAATAGTTAAAATGAAACTCTTCTCGTTTTCACTGGCTAACAAAGCAAATGCTTGGTACTATGCTTTGCCAGCAAATTCCATTACTTCATAGACAATTTTGAGTCAGAAATTTGAGGATAAATTCTTTCCATGGGGTAGAATTTTAAACCTAAGGAGAGAGATCCTATCATTCAATCAACAACAAGGAGAATTTATATTTGAAGCATGGGAAATGTTCAATGAACTTATACGACATTGTTCTACTCATGGGATAGCTTATTGGATCTTAGTCCAAACATTCTACAATGGGTTGACCTGTGATAATAAAAAGCACGCAGATTTAGCAGAAGGAGGATCACTTATGGAAAAGCATCTAAAATTTTTTAGAAGATGGCAGCTAACAACTATCAATGGTATTTTGACTGCACAAAATTGAAGATTGGAGGGGTTCATGAAGCTGATTGGTTCACAGCATTGAATACAAAATTAGATGCTATGACAAAGAAGTTAGAAAATCTGAATAAACAACCAGTACATGCAATTTAGACAGCTCTGGTATGTGACATATGTTTTGAAAATCATGCAGTAGCTAAGTGTCATGTAGTATATCAAGTTCAGCCAGATATGGAGCAAGTCAATTTTGTTGGAAATAATCAAAGGCATTAAAGGGGCCCATACTCTCAAACATACAATCCAGAATTGAAAAATCATCCAAAATTTTCTTCTTAAAATAATCAAAATATCAGGTAACATGTAAAAGGTTCTTCCAAGGAAGATATGATATTATAGTTATTGTAGGGACAACAAGCATTGCTACAGAGTCAGCAAGCAGAAATAAATGACTTGAGAAATCAGATGGGACAACTAGAAGTTAGTAGATTAGAAAGACAACGAGGTCAATTTCCAAGTAACATTAAGGCAAATCCAAGAGAGCATGTAATGGAAATAACAACTGGAAGTGGGGTTCAGTTACCAGAAATACAGGTGAAAAGGGCAGAAGAATTGGTAGAATCAGTTGAAGAAAAAGAAGAAAAGCCTAACAAGGAAAAAAAATTGTCATTGAAGAGTCGGGAAATGAGAAAGAAGCAACATCAATTTAAAAAATTTAAAGAAAAATCTAAAAAATCAATAGATAAAGCTCAACCTCCTATCAAGGCGTATGTGCCTCCAATTCCCTATGCTCAACGAGTGATGGAGCACAAGCTCGAACAACATCTTGGGAAATTATTGGAAATCTTTAAGAAATTGCATATTAATATACCATTTGCAGAAGCTCTAGCTCAAATGCCCATTTACCTCAAGTTCGTGAAAGAGATGTTATATAAAAGGAGGAAGCTGGTGGAATTTGAGATTGTAGCCTTAACTGAAGAATGCGTTTCAATTCTATAAATAAAACTGCCACCAAAACTAAAAGATCCAAGGAGTTTTCTATCCTATGTAATATTGGTAACTTTAGTTTTGATAGAGTTTTGTGTTATTTAGGTGCAAGTTTTAATTTGACTCCTCTTTCTATGTGTAGGAAACTTAGATTGGGAGAACCCAAACCCACCAGCATTGAATTGAAGCTAGCTGACAGATCAATAAAGTATGATTATGGAATCAAAGAAGATGTTATAGTTCAAGTAGATACTTTCTTCTTTCTAGCAAACTTTGTGATTCTGGACGATCATTCCTTGCCGAGGGACGAGCATTGATAGATTTTGAAAAATGGGAAATCAATTTAAGGGTAAAAAATGAGCAAGTGACTTTCAGCATTACTCAAAATAAGAATTCATATTATCAACTTGAAAGTTGCTTCAAGGTGGAAGAAGTGGTTCAAAAGAATTAAAATAATTTAAAGCAAGAGGCAAAGCTAGATGAAACTCGGATCAATAGTCAAGAATTCAAGAAAGTGCGAAAAAAGAGTAAGAGGTGCAAAGCTAGCAACCGTAATCAATGCAAAGCATCAAGAGCCACCATAATAAGAGTTACCAAAAAGTTGGATTTAAAACTATAAATAGAGTGCTTATTGGGAGGCAACCCAATGTTCTTCCCTTTTGTTTATTATGCTTTTAGTATTTATTTTAAACTTAGATTTTTGGTACATACATTCCTTAGTTTGCTTGTTTAGGTGTGTTTTTGCATTTATATATTTTTAGTTCATCAAACTATTCATCATCATCACCAACACACACATACGTCTACAACATGGATATAAGACTTGGAAGTCAGTGGGATGCATCAACACATACATTGGGACCGGACAAGATGTCAAAACGAAAAACATAAAAAAAAAAAAAAAAATCAAAATTGGCATATTCTGGTGAACTGCGCGATTGCTTAAGTCTACGCACGAGCGATCGCGTGCCTGCCAATAAAATTAATAATTTCCAAAAAAATGACTACTACCCGATAGCCAGTACCGAAACCACGCGATCGTGTGGCTCAATATGGCACGTGATTTTGGTTTTAAAATCAGTAACCATAGTTTCATTTCAAAAACACACATGCAAGACTCTGGCCCTCCAAAATAGCCTAAATTTTCACACTCTAATAACAATCTACATCTTCATCATCAAGCAAGGTTAGAATCGAGCTCTATTGCATGTCAAAGAGGAAATCAAGGTATAAATTCCAATAAATTTTTAATTTTCATTAAAAAAATTTATTTTGCCCTAGTTTAAGTGAATGTTGAATTTGTGAATTTTGGAGGTTGGGATTATGATTTTTTGGAGTAAATTGATATTGTATAATGCTAGTTAAAATATATGGTTGATTCATGGCTTAAGATCTTGTGATTTCCCTTTAAATTTTCCATTGCACCCAATGTGTTCAATGAAATGCCCAACCAAGATTTTTGGCCACTTTTGGGAAATTCTTCCGAGCACTTACCTTCATGACATGTTACTTATCACATATATAAAATAATTTCTTGATTTGGTTAATCTCATTGAACAAAACACTTGATTGAAATCATTGAACCATTGCATACCTCACTACACCACTGCAGGCTCATTGCAGTCTCACATCACACCTTCACCCCTCTAGTTCCTAACCTTAACGACCTCCGTTTGACCTAAAAATTTGAACATGCTGTAGATCTGGTCACATACTTGCATATGCCCAAAGATGTCTAGGGAAAATTTAATTTTTTCTAGGTGATGTCATGGGTGAAATTAGCCTATTATACACTTTTTCTACGTTCCATATTGTGCTCTTTTGATAGTTTGGGGTATTTTGGTGCATTCTCTTGCTCTAAAACTATTATACTTTTATAGGAACCATGCCTCCAAAAAGATTTGCAACCCAAACTACGAAAGGAAAAGAAAGAGCAAGCCCATCGAAAAGGCGTCTAAGAGACCCGAGTTCAGGTAATGACGGGGAGCCTGCCAATACAGGACACATCCACAAATCTCATGGACAAGAAGAGCAACAAATTTTTTACAACAGTCTGAAGAGTAAGAAATTTTGGAAGGAAAGGGAAGTCATTCTTACCGACTTCCCAAAATACAAAGTTATTGCATTTAATCGAGATTGTAGGATGGCACAAATTCTATGGCACACCTCACAGACCATATCCTCTATTGGTCAAAGAATTTTTGGAAAAATTTAATCATGCCATTGAAGCAGAATAAGCTGATCGCTGGTATAAGACTTGGGTATGGGGCAAGTGGATTCATTTCCCTCCTACTATTTTAGAGAGAGTCTTTGAATTCACCAGAGAGGGTATTAAGTAGATACCTACTAATATTGACATCGAGCTCATCACCCGATTTCTACATGGTAAACCTGATGCAGAATTTAACAGACCAGACCAATTTGAGCATGGAGAGCTTAGAGACACCATAAGGGTTCTCCACATCTTCATGTGCCACAACATTGATCCAACCTCACATCGGACTAAGTTCAATGAGGACAAAGTACGATTGATACACCACCTAACCAGGGGGCGCAATTTTGATATTAAGTGCCACATTTTTTTTATTTTGTAGTTACTCTTGTCTCCCACTTGGACGTTGCAAGACAATTCATGTTCTCGTGCCTTATTCCTGCCATATGCATAGCGAAGTGGTAGAGCTTCCTCCAAACGAACAGCCAGAGCCATTAGGGGCCACTATCAATAGTAGGACTATGGACAATACAAGACCTCGGGCACCACGAACTCGGGCAGTAAGGCCAATGGATATACTAGGGCGAGTACTAGTAAGGCCAACACAAGCAACCGAGCCAGCTCCACCTAGGACTGATAGGCTACTAAGGCAGGTCTTTCCAAAGATGTCAACTATAGGCCGGATGATAGGCACAATCAGGGAGACTCGGAAGGCCAAGCAAAGGCAGATGGATAATAAGGAAGGCAGTGAATAATATGGTAAGGCAGATCCACACTTAGATACAAGCCGACATTACTGGGGAGGAGCGCATGATGCACCATACTATGACTGAGCTCAGTGGTCAACTACTAGGAGTATCGGCGAGACTCAATTCTATGGAGAGTAGGATGCTACGGGCCCATCAAATACTTCAACAGAACCTTCTCAGCCACAATAGCAAGACGAACCCCCTAGGAAGTACTTAATCATTATCTTTGTATTTTCCCTTATTTTGGATCATATCTTTTTGCATACATTAGGGAAATGTATGATTTATGTTTGGGGTTGTGAATTAGGTACATCTCAGTTCAAACTTTGGTCTGTGTAACTGCACTAAAATATTTTCTAATCTGTTTTGTTGAATTCGACGTGACAGTTTTATGCATACATTCGATAGTTTTGCATATACAAAAAAAAATTGTTGACTTATTTGCTGCCTATTATGTAGTCTAGATTAATTTTCTTTCGCTTTAGTTAGAATTCTGGGTAGCATTTGAACTTAGGACGGCAAAAAAATCTGATCCAATAAGTTGATCCGAAGATCCGATCCAATCCAAATATATTTTGATCTGTGGATCAATGGATCATATTTGGATTGGGGTGATCCAATCCGATTCGATCCACAATCCAGTTTATTTTTTAAAAAAATTAAAAAAAAGTTGGTAAAATTTTTAATTATTAAATCTAAAATATATAATCTTTTATTAAATTTGACACAAATCTCTAATTCTCCATATATGTATTGTTTTGTTTCATGAATTGAATATTATATTAGTTGTTTTATGAATTATGTATTGACTTGTTTATCACTAACGAAAATTGATAACGAAAAATTCTTAATTTTTGATCTGATCCGAAATTCTGCGGGGCGAATTTGGATTAGCATCGATTCACCCTGATCTGCCCCGTCAGACTTGACGAAACCAAACAAATAGCCATTATCAAATTATTACTTGTGTAATAATGTGCTTACCATAAGTGGGATATTTTCATGCAATTAGAGATGGCAATGAGTCGAGTATGGGTCGGGTTTGTCAAACTCATTCCCTAACCACTAAAGATTTACAGTCTCCATATGTACCCATATACCCATTTAAGAATGACGAGTCAGGTGTGGGTTGGGGCGGGTCGAGTCCGGTCGGAGGTGGGTATGCTTCTATACCCATTGAAACCCATTAATATTTATTTTTTTATTATTATTTTCTTTTAGGGTTGTAAATAGGTTTTATGTTAGAGGTGTTTCGAATTTACTTGAATCAGTTAAATGTTGGGCTTCGCTTGAATTTGGCTTAAAAAAAGCTTTTTCTAGGTTGAAACTAAACAAGTGAATTTGAACAATTTTTTAGGCGTTAACAAAGTCAATAGTTTAAACATATCAAGGTTTAAACGTTAACGATGTCAATATATATTTGGGATCTATTATTTATTTATTACTTTTTTTTACACAATACTTTTGTTTTAAGTTCTATAATTTTTAAGGAAATTAATGGGTATGCGGGTCGGGTATGTGTACTGTAGTAAAACCCACACCCGACCCATACCCATGTCGGATTTTAAAGTTTACTTCCATAGCCTACCCACAAACCCATTTAGTCGAGTAATCCCCGCTCATATGTCGGGTATCAAACGGGTATCAGGTCATTGTATATTATTGACATCCCTGCATGCAATCTCACATAGGATTGACTTTATAATACCTAATCATAAATATATAGAGATCCTGACCTTTACACAGAAACCAAATGTTCTCAAGAAGTAGTTTGGGATGGAAATATTAGTATGAGTATGCATGGATAGGTTGAGGGTTTAAAATTCCTGAACTGTACTTTTAGTTGAAGGGCTACAAGTATAAGCCAGCACTAGCTTAATAATAAAAGTCTTATTCTTCTCTTCATAACCTTGGTACCTCGACCAAGTAACTATACTTTTAGTTGAAGGGGTACAAGTATAAGCCAACACTAGCTTAATAATAAAAGTCTTATTCTTCTCTTCGTAACTTTGGTGACTCGAGCAAGTAAGCTTTTAAGGGTTTTTAAAACCTGATATCCTAATTCATCTAATTTGGGAGCTATCAGTCCAAAGCTCGCTACACGGGTCACTAGAAAGCTTAAGGGGGAGAGTACTTACACATAAGATGCTGAAACTTCTTTCACTTTTTTTTGTATCCTTTGTAACTTGGGTAATTAAGTCTTTAAGGGTTCTCATCAAGCTTGGGAACTGCTTGCCATTGATCCATTGTGCAAACTTATCAGATTCTGAATACTTTGTGTGGGAAAATGTAATATATTGATGATTAGAAACCACATAAATAGAAAAAGCCCGAGGATTGAAGAGAAAAGCATAAGGTGATCATCCATGGATATATAAGGAAAATAGAAAAAAAGTCATTGTTTCACCACATGGGATTTGAGCTTTACTGCAAATTGGGCCACACTATCTTGTGTATATTTTATGTGGGTATGCATTTGATTTTTTCTATTCACACACACACGTGAATAGAAAAGTATCGAATAAGTAAAAATAATTTTATTGTGTTGTTTGGCTTTCTTTTCTAAGGTGTAAATTTTGATTTGAACCTGAGATATTTGGTAAGGAAGTTGATATGAGAAAAATAGTTGTTCGTTTAATTTTACTTCTGTAATTTAATGCTAGTTTGTTCAAGTATGAACAATGATTCTAGTTTGGGGGTGTTTGATAAGTGTATTTTATACATTTATTTATATACTTAAATTAGGATATTATATTGAGATTATAGAATAAACGCTATTAATTTCTATGTTATTTTGTTTTATTTTATATTTTATCCCAAAATCTTAAGTATGAAGTAGATGAGACAAATAATGACCAATTGGATATCAAAATGGGCTAATGTATGCACTTTGGTAGTTGAGGATGTCAATCGAGGTTTGAAGTGGATCTAGAAAAGAGAGGAGTTAATTGAAGAAAATAAGAAGTTCAGGGGTCAAAACAATCTAATCAGAAGATGAATGGCTTGCTGCCAATAAAAGAGTAGGGATCTACTTAAACGGATGTGATTGATGAAAATTGCATTAAACAAAAGAACTACATGATTGTGCGCTTTACAATAGCGCGGTGATCATGAGGTAGCATCAAAAATTGAACATGGCTGAAACACGTTAACCAAGCGATCGTACCTTGTTGGCTTGCACGATCAAGCTTTAGTGTGACTGGGCCGACTTTTGGGCTTTAAATGCGGATTTTGACATTAACTCCTAATTAACCTAGATTTCGCAAAAACATATATATAGGATTATGCACAAATTGAGGACTTTAGCTTAGTCGCCTAACGACATTCTGCAGAACTTTTACATTCAATTCTTGGGAGATCAAAGCAAGGAAAAAGGCGTGAGATTAGAGGATTGACAATGGAGAATCAACTCTTGGTGTAAGATTTCATTTCTTCTTGTTAATTCGATAAAATCAATCATATTTTTATTATTTTACTTCAAGTTTTGTTCTTTATTGTTATTGTTGATTTTATTATTGTGTTTAATGGTTGAATTAATTGGCCATTGAATCAGATTTCGTGGATTTTTTTCATAATCCGAGGTGTGAATTAACATCCGAGACCATGGTATAAAATTCGGCAATTTCAACAAAAGGATATAAATATGAATTTGTGATTTTATGTGATCAAATGTGATTTTCTAGGAGATTTTATGCATTTAGCTAAGGAATAATTATGAACCTCCTTGGAGATATGTGATTGACTTAGTTAGGTAGAATTGATTTAAACTTGATAGAGAAAAATCGATTTACATTCGTGAATTCGATCGAACACATTTAAAGGAATAAAAATTGAGGTATGAAATTAGTATTAAGCTATGGTGAAATTGTGAGTCCATCACTTTTTATATCACTATAAAAAATAAAATAAAAAATAAAAACACCAATTTTGTCATACGTTATTTCTTTTATATTGCATTTAGTTTAATAATTTAAGATTTGAGTTCAAATTACAAAAATATCATTCGTTTGTTCAAATAAAGTTTAGAGCTAACATATTTCAGTAATTAATTACAATCATCGTGGGTACTATAATCTTGATTCTTTGATACACTATATTATTTGTGACTATATGTATACTTGCATTACATTTCACACACCATGTTAAGTGAACAATATACCAATCACATAATCAATTCCTTTACCTATCATTTCCATCCCAACAAATTCTCAAAAGAAATAATTCCAAGAAGAGTGACTATATTCCCCCCCCCCCCCCCCCCCCCCCCAAAAATTAAAAAAAAAAAAAAAAAAATTAATCTTTACACCACAATTTTAAATATTTCTTTCATTTACAAAAATAGACATAAATACCCTTTTTTTACTTGTGAATATTTGATTCTCACACCAAGAAATCCAAGACGATGGCTTAGAATTCGGTGCCGCCAATCGCCTTTCCATGCTTCACCTCTCTCCGGCCGCCACTCTCCACCACTCCACCAGCATTCCCTCCAAGACAACCTGTGGTTGTAGCTTAGTCGAAAAATGCACCAACTGTGGCGGCGGCTCCACCAAAAGACAGCCACCATCGTCCTTTCAAGAACCTTCTCCTAAAAGGCTTCTCTCCACTCTACCACCGCTAGCCATCACTTTCATGGCTTCACTAAATATTTGAATATTCGAAATGTACATACCCTTGGAAAGATTCACAGTTGCCTGTAAGACTTGACAATTTTCCAAAATGCTTTTTCCTCCCTTGGAGTAAGGAATGATGGGGTCATAATCATGGCAAAGGCAACCGAGGCATCTTACAAGCTTCCTAAACATAGTGTTTCCTAATGGGTCTCGGTGCCATCCATCCAGGTCACGACCCTTGACTCTCTGTGCTTTTTCCTAGCGTTGCTGCTTCACACTATGTGGGAAGCTCCTCGGATTAAGGTTCGGTTCAGGTGAGATTTGGAGGCTCTCGAATATTGCAAGCTCTTCAATTACAAGCCTGCCATCGAGTAGTGAGGCTGAGGAAGATGAAATGCGTGAAGCTGGTTCGATTTGACCCGAGTGGGCTTGAGGGTCGGGTCCGAATTGGGGAGGAACCGGTTTTGTTTCTTCGTTTGTCCTCCGTTTTTGGCCTCATCTTTACTCCGTGGAGGACTTGTTTTAAAATTAGATAAGGGGTATATTTGTATTTGTAATGTGGTGTATTTATAAAAATGATATTTTATTAGTGGTGGTAATATATTGTGGTGTGTTTAATAAATTTTGCCTTCCAAGAACACCATTTAAATGTTAAGATTCACAAATGATTTCTCTACAAGATTGGAGTCAGTTCATTGCTAGATGATCCAACTTCTAAATGGTATGCTTGGAATATTTTCTTCTGTATATGTAATTCTCAGTGCTTTCAACTTTGATATTGAATTTGAAACTAGCACAAGGGGAGTTTTACGATTTATAAACATCATCAATGGAAAATCTTCTCAAAAAAAATAAATAAATAAATAAATAAAAATAAATAAAAAAAGAAAGAAAGCAAACTAAACAGAAAATAAAAGGGGAACTGTTAATGTGGTGGGCTAATAAAAAGTGACGGGTTACACCAAGGCCTAGTTTCTTCTTGCTCCCATCATTTGGGGTATTAAGAGGCCCAAGTTCATCTTCATTCTAAGTTAGTTCTGCCCCCAAAATTAGTGAAATTTGACATCTTTTCTTTATATATATAAAAGTAGAAGTGAGGGGAGAGAGTCATTTTTGGGAAAATTGCATTTAATGACTATCTCTCCCCACTTCTACTTTTATATATAAAAAATAAATAAATAAATAAAAAATAAAGATTTTTGTAAGAAAAATTATTATTATTATTATTTATTATATATTTAGTAAGAGTTGTAATAAATGTACTATGTATAAGTGTGTTACATTGAAAAAAAAAAAAAATTAGATTAATATATTTGAACATAAATAATGTGATATCTATTTAAATGTGTTATGTAGGAAATGGAAAAATTGGATTAATATATTTGAAGATAAATAAATGTGATATCTATGTAAATGTGTTACGTAGAAAATGAAAAAAATTGTATTAATATATTTGAATATAAATAAATGTCATATCTATGTAAATGTGTTACATTGAAAATGAAAATTTTGGATTAATATATTTGAAAATAAATAAATAAATACATGCTATATAAATTTGTTAAGTTAGAAATAAAAATTTTGAATTAATATATTTTGAAAATCATTATATAAAATCATTTAAATTTTACTTCATAATATGTCAATAAATGAGTAGGTTCTTCAATAAGTATATTATAAAAATAATTAATTATTTGCTATTAACTTTTTACCAACAATGATAAATTGGTAGAAATTTAATCATTTCATCATTTTGACAAAAATTGATATGTTTAAAAAATAAAGAAAAATAAAATATATTAATTAATATATTGGGTTTCGAATAAAATATATGTAAGCACCATATTAAAAATAAAGTTAATTAAAAATTAACATATTAAATGGAAAATAGGTGATAAGGCGGGTAAATTTTTAAAGAAAAACGTAAATAAAAGTCAAAAGAAACTTTATATAAAAAATTTAATTACATGTCAAACTTTGAGTGACGTGCTATAGTGAGTGTACATGCATAATTTTTTATTTTGATTAGATTTTTTTTTTAAAGTTTCAAATTCAATAACATGTGTTATATAGGAAATGAAAAAATTGGATTAATATATTTGAATATAAATAAATGTCATATCATATCTATGTAAATGTGTTACATTGAAAATGAAAATTTTGGATTAATATATTTTAAAATAAATAAATATATGCTTTATAAATTTGTTAAGTTAGAAATGAAAAAAATTGAATTAATATATTTTGAAAATAAATAAATAGAATTATTGAAATTTTACTTCCTAATATGTCAATAAATGAGTAGGTTCTTCAATACGTATGTTACAAAAATAATTAATTATTTTCTATCAACCTTTTAACCACACGTATTTTCACTATCCAATTTTCAGCCACTACTTTTTACTTCAAAATTATAAATAAACAAGTTTATAAATTAAACATTATTACCAAATCGAGGTTTTATCATTTCACCATTTTGACAAAAATTGGCATGTTTAAAATACAAGGAAAAATAAAATATATTAATTAATATATTGGATTTCAAATAAAAAATATGTAAGCAACATATTAAAAAATATAGTTAATAAAAAATTATAATATATTAAAAGGAAAATATGTGATGAGGTGAGCAAATTTTAGAGAAAAACGTAAAAAAAAAAAAAAAATATATATATATATATATATATATATATATATATTTAAATGAGTGTGAAATTTTGAGTAACGCGTTATACTTAGTGTACATTTATTATTTTTTATTTTGAATATTTTTGTCTTTTTTAAAGTTTCAAATTGAATAACATTTTTTTATTGAAGTTTTATTAAAATTATGTTTTTTATTTGATGTGATTGAATCAAGATATTTTCGAAATTATGATTTAAAAATTATATATTCGTGCATCGCACGGGTAGACAACTAGTATATATATATAAACAAAGTCTTTACCAAAAATAAACACACACACACTTTCCCGCCAAAATAAACTTACTAAATTTGGAAAGATTTTGTAAAAAAAAAAAAAAAAAAAAAAATTAAAAAATCTATATCTATATCTATTTCTATATCTATATTTATATAATATATAAAAGTAGCTGAGTTTTGGAGGGAAAACTCAACTTTTATTGTGTTCACACTCCAAAATTCAGCTTTTATTGTGTTACGCATCTAATACTAAATAAATATTATCATATAAAACTTTTTATAAATAATCTTATTTTTTTAGTTATTTAGTACATCTAAAAATTCGAGCTCCTTTGTATTGCGTTCTATTAAATTAATTAGTATTTTTATAGAAAGTTACTTTTAATACGTAAATAATTTTTTTTATAATAATGTGATATTTTATTGGTCTCAATCTTATGGATGAATAATCTTGATTCCTTAATGTTGATTTGTTGACAATAAAAAGTGTGTTGCATTTTTTTAATTGAACGTTTGCCTTTATTTTTACTTTTTTTTTTTTTTTTTTTAAATTTGGCTGGTTGACTGTTTGTAATCGCGGTTTTGACAATTGAAACCTAAACCAAATCGTTTAAGGCGGTTTGAAATTTCTCCAAACCGAACTGAACTAAACCAAACCATTTGTTGCGTTTAATTCGATTTCACGGTTTATTTGTTCACCACTACTTTTTTGTATACAAGAGAAAGTGAAGATTCTTCTTATGGAAGATCATCCGCTTATTTTGAAAATTTTGTTATATGGTAGGGACGACAGGATTGAGAATTTCGTTGAGAACATTTGGACATATAATATGATGTTTTCGTTCACTTCTATGGGGGGATTAGATAATGAGCTAAATGATGGTGGAGGGTCTTCAGTTTTCAGATTACACGGTCAAAATTGCCATAAGATTGGGAGTCTGTTGCCTGATGATGGTTTAGCTTTACAATTTGCTCGCTTTACATTGTTGACAATGTGAATGAGGTTGAAAGCAGAAAAAGTGTCATGGGGTACGTATTATGTATTTATTGCTTTTATATTTATATTGTTTAAAGATAATTTAGTCTGAAATTTAATTTATGTCTTTTAATGTCCCTTGATAGGAGTAAATCATGCGATTCAATGTTGCATGATTGTATAGCTTTTTATTTGAAAAATATGCTAGACAAATACAACAAATTGTTAAAGCAATTTAGGTCGGTTTGAGAAAAGATGATTGAGGAAAACATTTCAAATGTAAGACTTATACTTATTGGTTGGTGGGCGACCGGTGATAGCCAATATGATTTTCCTATTGTCGATGAAATTACCGAATTGATTGTCGGTAGATTTTGATACATGACTTGGACACAGGGATATCTTTATTGCACGACATGGTGGACCGTTGCATCGGATAAGTGAAGGATACAAGTTCTTTTTGAGAAATATTGATCATACACAGGGGTTGTGCAATGGAACAAGGTTGATAGTTACAAAACTTGGCGACCATGTTCTAGAAGGTCAAATTCTTTCTAGCATCAATGCAGGACACAATTTCTTTATTCCAATGATATCGTTGAGTCCTTCTGATTCTAGAAAACCAAATAGATTTCAAAGACGACATTTTCCATTGATGACGTCCTATGCCATTATTATCTATAAGAGTCAGGGACAATCACGTTCGCATGTGGGACTTCTTCTTAAATGGCTGATGTTTACACATGGACAACTTTATTTTGCGATTTCTAGGTGACAAATCGTTCCGAATTAAAGATGTTGATTTGTAATAAGAATGGAAGATCAACAAAATTAACAAACAATGTTATGTACAAAGAAGTATTCCAAAATTTGTAGTCATATGAAACCAATAAATGATGATATCTCTTATTTGCAAAATTTATTTATTTTATCTGAATGATTCATCTAATCTCACATTGAATTGTCTTTATCAATACGTTTCTTCCCGTGCATCGCACGGGTGATTCACTAGTTTTTATTCAATATAATCGTGATTTTATTCCAATTAATTGAATCTGGCTAAGTGAAAGAACGTCAGATTATGAATTATTGTTATTTTCTTAATGGAATGACTATGACGAAATCATTATAATTTTTAGTAATCAAACGATTTTTTAATGACTGCTTAATTTTTTTTCAAACTTCAATGACTTTGTTTGATAAAAGTTTTTTTTATTTTTTTTAAATGTTATGTTTTTTGAGTAAAATATGTAGTTCAAAAGTAATTTAAGAAAAATATGTTATTTATAAATTTGTTTATAAACACTTAACCGAATGGAGGCTAAAAAAATTAACTCCATCAAGAGTCTAGATTCCACGTGATAAAAGAAGCATCACCATATTGACGCCTAAAGCAAACCTCCTTTTTTTTTTTAATTTTTTTTAAAATTTATTTATTTATTTATTTATTTATTATTATTATTATTATTATTATTATTATTATTATTATTATTTTATGATTCAGGTGTCCATACTTCGCTCGATTAATCTTGGGGAAGAACGGTCTTTCCTCCTGTTAAATTCGAATGCAAATACAACACATACATACTTGAAGTAGATATTCGAGTAATGGTTCTCCTCCTTATAAACCCCCTTATGTCATGCGAATAGGACCTCCAGAAGGATGATAGGGGGATCAAGCATGTGACGAGGGTGTCCGACCGTTCTTGCTAGATCAGTTTCTTGGATCTGTCCGTGGATAGAGCGCACCATGATCTTACCTCTATGTAAACACTTTCCTTCCTATATTTAAATATTGTTTTCCAATAGTCAAAATTCGAATATCCGATTATTCGGTTTCAACTATTCTTATTTTATCATTGCACCACACTCTTGGCCAAATATTAAACATTAGGGTGTTTCCAACCTAGTTTTTTACTAGGTCAGTAGTAAGCAATAGTGTTCAAAATTTTCGCAATTCACTACTTTCAATCTTAGTTTCATTAAATTATCAGCTACTGGACTAAGTGGCATGTTTAGCAAAGCTTATCCCATTTTTCAGCTACTATAATAATTAATATTTCATTCGTGACACTTACAGTGACAAGCTTTTTAATTGATTGTAGCTTAATTTTGTCCATTCGATCTTTATTTGACCAAAAAATTGAATTTGATCATATTTTGATTAATTCTAAAAAGTTAAAATAATAAGATTATATTTTCCCAAATAATACTAGAGGAAATTGCACCCCATAATACACTTTGGCTTTGAATCAATAAAAATGATATATTTTAATAATTTTGACAAAGATAATGACTTATTTGTCTTTTAAAGAAATTTTTATTCCATATGTATCATATTCACATTGATTTGACTTGAGTTGAAAAATTGTACCAAAAAGTAGATAAAATCTTTAAAAAATACAGCTGACAGTGGTAGGGTCCTACTCCCCAATTTCAAAATCTGATAATTTTTTTTTTTTAATTAAAGAACCTAGACTATTGAGTTTCTCCCTCATTCCTCATCCCAATTCCTTCCTTCCTCACTGCTCCACTTCATCCCCAAATTGCAATTAAAAATCACCGTGCCACTACCATTCAACATAGCTTCTACTTAAAGAATCCGACTCTGACTCTACAACCTTCGCCCCTCCAAGCAATTGAAATGACTCAGTGTTCGTGTGATAGAGAAAGCGCACACGCATAAACAGACGTGAAAAGATTGTCGCTTCAGTTTTTAGGCTTCACTTAATTATATCTAATCTTACTCTCAATGAAAGGTGTTCAAATCAATGAATCCAAGTCGCACTCCCATTGTTCCAAAAGTTGTTGTTCTTTTGTTGGTTTTTCTTGTGAAAAGGGTAATAAGATTCTAAATATTTTCCTTTGGTTTGAGTTTATTGAACTGTTTAATTTTGCTTTCGTAGCATTAGGCCTACAGATTGTGCTTTTCCTC
The DNA here is from genome assembly GCA_963555705.1 of Ligustrum vulgare. NCBI lineage: Eukaryota > Viridiplantae > Streptophyta > Magnoliopsida > Lamiales > Oleaceae > Ligustrum > Ligustrum vulgare. The sequence goes on along the minus strand of OY743184.1, from coordinate 34,058,287 downwards.
TTTAGATTAGAAAATCGTGCTTTCTTGTTTGAGTTTTTGTTTTGTTCATTGTGCCTTTTCCTGCTGCATATGTTGTTGTTATCATAGATGTTCATTGCACTGATAATCAAGAGTACGTTGTTTATGTTTTTTGATTGAGTTTGCTAGTAGCTTAGATCTCACTGTTCTTGATTTGTTGGTTTTTTGTTGCAGTTGATTTATTGTATCAGACTGTGTTCTCAATAAGGTGGATTATTTGAACTTTCTCTTTCAACGTTTTTTTGAAAGAAATTGGGTTTTTATCCTTGAATTTCAAATGCAAATGGTCGTCTATTGTTTTCTTTATATCTTGTATTCTCCTTGTATGTGTAATGAATGCCGGTCGAGAAAAAATTGTTAATCTCGACAGATGAGTTCTGAAATTATTGACAATTATTCATGTTATTTGGTTGTTTGAAAATGATATACTTTGAGTTTTGTTAGCCTTTTTCTATTCTGCAGCATTTATTGGTCTGCTTAGATTAATTTCTCAATAGTTCAGTACATTTGTCGAGAAAAATTTGTTAATCTCAACAGATGAGTTCTGAAGTTCTTGACAGTTATTCATGTTTCCTTCATCAATTACTCATTTGGCACTTGTAAATGATTGCAAAAGGCCATACTTTTGTCGTGCAAAGAATTTGTTGTTTTTTAAACTGACCTCCTCAATGTTGTGTTCCATAGATGAATTTTCCATTCGTGTTGACTAAGGAAGAACGTCTTCACGCACACATTTCGGGATGCAGTCAACTAAAGTATGTGAAATTAGTGCTAGATAAGCCGGATGTTGCTCAGAGAATAGAATTTCAAAAATTATGTTTCGGGTATTTGATGGATTTGGCAAAGCTGCAATTCTCCGCCCAACTAATGCAGCAGTTGATGCTTAGATTAATGGACACGAGAAGAGAAACGAGTTATTGTTTAATATTCAAGGACACATTTGAACACATTATGTTGTGTTAACTTTAATAATGTTCCATACTAATTATTTACAGAATTTTCCACAAATGTAAAATTTTATAGAAATGATGCAATGGATTGTATTGTGATAACATAATTGCAAACATCATCCACAAAAATACTAAAGTAACTACAAAATTACCTAAATTTTGTCCAAAAAAGAGTTACCAAAATACATATCTTCCCGTCATGTAAAGAACTAACCATTATTTCCCTCAATCGGATTGGTACATATCGCTAGGCACTACAATAGACGTAGTTTTATTTCCTCACGACTTCCATTCATCATCTAATTGCACAAAGTGTCCGCCATACAACACAATTAATCTCAAACTATTACAATAGACATAGTTTTGTTCCCTTTCCACTTCCATTCGTCATCTAAGTTCACGAAGTATCCGTCATACGTGACGATGAATCTCAAATTACCACTCATTCCTAAAAAATGTTATATATACGTCAACAATTCACACATTGAAACGATAGACTTTTATGACGAAAAATAGACAACGTCACATACATTCGTTCATAATAGTGTGGGTGTACTGGGTTAGTCGACAATTCAATTGTCAGTTTTGACGTTTCAAATCTGTCGAGATTGACAAATGACTCATCGAAAACGACAGTTAACACTGCACGAATGGGTTTCAAATGCAAGGTTTTTTCTCAAATTCTTCATCAACAATTAATGTCTTTCATAAGTGTTAAACTACAAGAATACTTTATGACATGAAGAAAATCACAACAATTGAGGATCTTCATGCCTTTATGAGGATATGTAGGTTGTCATAAAAGTTCAAATCTATGTTTCTTAAGAACTCAAATCTATGTTTCTTAAGAACTCAATAAATTTGAATGATGAATCATTATAACAACTTCCAAGATAGTTAATGTCCTATATCCTATTATATAACATAATTAAAATGCTTACGTTTAAAATGAAATTTGAAGTCTCTGATTCGTTGGAGGAATAAACTTGAGTATAAATGAGTAAGTATTCAAATGGAAAAAAAAAATTATTATTATTGCATTTTTAATTTCTTTTTTTTCTTTCTAAAGTTTGTATCCATTGTCTTAAACTTTTATCCATTGTTTCTTGTGTGATTTGATATACATCACATCAATCATTTATTGATTCTACATGATTATTACAAATTTTGTCAAAAAGTGATTTTAGGGGCAAAGTAGATATTTTATGGCAAAAATTAGTCATTTTTTTAGTACCTTTTGAGAAGTTGTCAATTTTTTTTGTATATTATACATTTTGATGTCATGCAAAACTCTCATAATACGAGAGAGAGAGAGAGAGAGAGAGTGATGATATGCACCCCACTCTAGAAAGGTGACTAATAGTTTATCTTAAAAATAAATAGTTTGAAATATTAATGGAGAAATCCCACAAACTCGCTACAAGCTATTCAAATGATGATCATAAAATTCTTCAATATCAAAAAGATATGTAAAAAGATCGACCATGACATACTTCAAAATACATTTAGTTAAAAAAAAAATACTATCCATAATATTTGATTTCCATAATTAAATCTTCTTTAGAAAATCAACGTATATCTCGACTTGTTAAATCACATTAGGAACGTTGTGATGACTTATCTTAAAGGTAAGTTCCAAATTTGTGGCTCATACAAACTAATTTGAAATATGGGTTACACTATTCGTAGATATAGTTGTACAGATAGGTGTACATATAGCCTAATATGAACAAAACAGTAAATAGTGTCTGACAATTTTATCCTTTTATCAAATTTTGCAAGGTTAGTTCCTGATTTATTCTTTCTATCCTCCTATTTATCTGTTTAATTTATTTCTTATATTCTGAAGTTTAGATTCTAATAAGTTTATTCTTTCAAGAATATTATTAGCATTTTCTAGATTTATCTTATTATTTATAACACGATGAATTATTTCATCCATTTTTTTCCCTAACAATTTCAACTTCTTTTCAATAATTAATTCAGGCATTATATTTAAACTAGTATTATCTTGTATTCTTTTGAATCTCCATTTTATAATCTGCTATCTTAGAATAATCTATCATAAGTTGATCATAGTTTTCGAGTACATAATATTCTTCAGATAATTCATCCATATATTCCATAAAGGAGATACAATTTCATTCATTTTTTCTAATTTTTTCTAAAAGATTATCTAATCCTTTAATAGTATATCTTGACATTTTATATACTAAAATAAAACTGTACAAATATCAAGATATAAAGAAGTTATAAAATAATTTATAGAGTTTCAAGTAATCTTTCAAATTCAATAAACTTTTGGGAATTAATAATATCTATGTCAGTCATGATATATAAAATGGGTTCAAATGGTATCATATTTTGAAATGTTCTTTCTTCTTTTCTAATTTATCAATTATATCCTGAATTCCTTGAATTACTATAGATCTAACTATGCCTTTAGCAAAAATTTCCATTAAATTTCCTTTAAAGCTTTTCAATATTTCTTGTGACTCATAAAGTTGTTCCCGATATCCAATCTTATCAATTTCATTTTCATATTCAATTCCTTTTTTATTTTATATATTCTTTTTAACTTAATGTAGACCTCTCTTAGATCTGAGTTTTTTCATGATATAATTTCTTTCATCAATGTTTTATTAAAGTTTTTAGAAATTGGTAAAGAAAGATTCGTCTCTTCCATCACTATTATAATCTAATATGATATCATAATTATTATCAATACTAAATACATATTCTAAATACAATTCATTATTTATTTCAGTATTATCGCTATCAAGCCATAAGTAAATGATTGATTTTGTAATTTCTAATCCAAATAATTCCTTTAATTTAGGAAAAGTAACTAATAAATATGGCATATAAACATAATATAACTTTTTTATTTCATTGTTGGGTCTAGTAAATTGTTTATACATGAATAAGGGTTCAATTATGTTATGATTATAAGGACTATTTTGATAATTAAAGTTGATAATCCTAAATTCTTCCATAATACAAAATTGTTTCAAAAGTTCTTCTTCCTCCTAATTCCATAAAGACGGACATATTAAGAATACTAACCTCTTTTCCTATTCTTTGTACATTTGTATTCTCCTTCGGATGTTAGTGACCTTCAGGCTCACAGGTTTTTGCTATCATACCCTTCAACGGCCTCTACCTTCACAGGTTATTAGTCACACCTGACTTCATGCCTTCACTGTATAACACTTAGATGGAAAATATTTCGGACAGAGTGTAGGGAGGCTTCTTAATAATATATATCTTGTGGAAAGTACGATTCAGAAGACAGAAATTTAGAAACTCATATCTTTTTGATAAATTGATTGGAATTTATTGATAAGATGAATATTTATACAAGATTGGTAAGAGAACTTTTAAGGACAGAAGATTTCTTTGGCTTTCTCATAGACTGGGTGCTCAAGTGATCTCTGCCTTATCCTTAGCCCGAAGGCCTCTATTTATAATACTACATAGGATACAATTTCGTCACTGCTTACATAACATATTCAATAATCAGACTTAATAATTTACACTTTTAAGTTACATCATAGGGACACATGTCTCTCCATTCTTTTCTCCTTCACGTGTTTCTCACATGGTGTTGTCTTGGTGTTTTACAATAGCAGATTTCATTTCTATCATTTTTGTCAGATTCTTCTTTTTCAAGAGTAGATTCCACCTGTCCATCATTTTTGTTGGCATATGGGGCAATTTCTTGCAATACACGCACGCCTCTTGTAAAGTTGTAAAACTTCCATTAATCTGATGTCTATCAAGCTTGTTGATGTATTCTTTCAAGATGGTTTATTTTTCCTTACCTCCATTAGTGAGAAGAGTTCATTCTTCATATTGACATAAGCACTTGAATTTTTCTTCCCATACAAATTTTTGGCAATATCATAAAGGACTTTTATTCCTAACATCCTATGGGATCTGAACCATGATCTTGTGATGTTTGGTACATGCTTGGTATTTTTCTAAATTCTATTTGGAGATTCCTTGCAACATAACCAATTGTAATGATATGTTCAGCAAGGTAGTAAACCCTTCCATTAACTTCTGGACTGATCTAATAAAATTTTAAGTAAATAGTTCTTCCTTGGGAAAATTTTGGAATTTCTCCTTTTAATAGGTTATCATATTTTTCAATTTATTTCAGATCTTTTCCTGGGTAAAAAAGATCCAAAAGTCCATAATCGGTTGCCATTTTTGTCATACTAGAATCATCTCCCTTTGTAACAATCAATCATGGATATTCATGTTCTCCAGATGAGATGTAGTAACTATCACACTCCTGAAGTTCATATATTATTTTGGAAAAAAATTTATATTCGTCTTCTTTTGGTAAAAAAGGGTAATCATCTTCCTCTTCAGCACGAATTTTAATTACATGTGTATGTTCATTTTTGACATTAATTATCAGTTTTCTTGGACTGGTTTTGATTTATGATCACCTTCTTTGGGCTTGGTTCATCTGTTTTTATTTTTGATATATCCCTGCTTCTAGAAGATGTACATGTTTGTATTGCACCTGTTAATATTTTTTGGTAAAACCTGTTTGATATTTAACGACTCGAATAGTGATTCAATTTCACTAACTCTGTCACACAATTGTTTAGTATAAATTAATTGGCATGAGAAACTGAGAGCTCCATTTACAATTTAACATTTTGTTGGATGCTTTCTACCATCTGCTCAATTTCATCCATTATATCTTCAGCTTCCTCAATAAGGAAGTTCATTCGCACTCTGGCGTCCATCAAAGATTCTTTAATTTCATCTATCAGCAAATTCTATATTCTTGCTTAGAAAATCAGCAAGATAATTATTAACTCATTTAATATGCACTATATCAAAATTCTGAAATGCTAAATAGACCTACCATCTATGGAGTCTTCTATATGGAGGTTCTGATGATAATTTGTTTTTGACTAATCCTACAACTTGAGAATTGTTAGTTTCAACAATGAGTTTTTTAGATAATAAAAATAATGAGAACTTTTTTATTCCTCTAATAATTGCTAATAATTCTTTTTCATGGGTAGTGTAATTTATTTTTGCTTGGTTAAAAGTTCCACTAGAATATCTGTAAATCTCATTAAGATCTGTTTTTAATATTGCTGCCCAATATTATTTGAGGCATCAGTATTGACTATCAAATTATCTTTTTCATTTGATAATCTTAATTTTGGTAAATTTTTACATTCTTCTTTGAGTGATTTAATAATTTCTGTATGTTCATCACTCATCCCTTTAGTATTTGTTTTACTAAGTAAAATCTAGATTTTATGTCTCTTTTTAGAAAGATTTTCAATAAAACGTTTTGCATAATTTAAACATCCTAAGAACTTTTGTATTTGTTCTTTTGATTCTGATTTATCTGAAAATTTTTCTATCTTTTTAGATATATAGGTTTGTAATTTTATTCTTTTTTATCTATTAATAGTCCAGAAAGTTAATTTCTTGTTTTTCTATTATTTATTTCTATTTTGAAAGAACAATTCATTCTTTTTGCATTCATTTATAAATTTCATTAAATGTTTTCTATTTTCCTCCTTATTATGAGAACATATTAATATATCATCAACTTTAACAATTAAAAATTCATTGAATTTTCTAAATATGCTGTCTATTTTTCTTTGATATATTTGTGGTGCATTTTTTAAACCAAATGGCATAACCATCCATTCATACTTACCTTGAGCTATAATAAATGTTGTACATTGAATACTATCTTCTTCCATTTTGATTTGCCAAAATCATGATTTACAATCAAATTTAGAATAATATTGTTTTCCTTTTGCAAGGTTTATTAATACTTCTTTATTTGGTAAAGAGTATCCATCAAATTTGGTATATTTTTTTAATTCTTTATAATTTATTAGCATTCTAGCTTTTCCTCTTATTTGTTAAGAATGTTTCACCATAAAAGTTGGACTACTATGGGGTCTATTACTAGGTCTAATAAGTTTTTGATTAAGCAATTCTTTTATTTGGATTTTAAATTCTTGTATATCTTGTATAGTGTACATCATTGGTCTAACTCTTATAATAACTTTTTCTGTTAATTCTATTTTGACTCTAGGATGATGTGGTTTCCAAAATAATAATGAATTTTCTCCATAAACTTTTTCTAATTGTTCTATGATTTTTTCTATACTCATTTATATTCCTATTTTTAGGACTTTTTTTTATATCTTATGCTTTTTTTATTTCATTTTATGTAATTGGTTTTTTCTCCCATTTACCACCACGCTAGGCTGGCTGAACTCTATAAGATCTGAATTCTCTTGGTATTTTTAATAAATGTGCACATGGCGTTTGTAAAATTATCATTTAATTATTTTGTTTGTATATTGAAATTGTTGGATAAAGCTATTTCCTAGTAATATATCACATTCTAATTTATCATAACTATATATTTTGTTTATCACAATTTGCTTACTTCCAAGTATTATATCTACTTTATTAGCACTATTTATTATATGAGTACTCTCTCCTATAACTCTTATTATTTTTATCTTATTATTGGTATTCCATTATTTGATTAAGAAACTTTTAAATATTAATATATCACTTCCTGTATCAATTAATGCACGGGTTGTTATATTTGTTTCAACAATAGTAATTTGTATACAAACAGCTAATGGAAAGCTTATTTGGTTATTCATTCATTCAGCTTTTCGACATAATATAGTTTGGGTATTATGAGTTATATATAATCATTCTCTTTTTATACTATAATAATCTTCTAATCCATTTAAGAAACTCATTTTTACTTCTATCTATATAACATAGTACTAAAAGATTAATTCCTCCAATTTTTATTGGTACTTTTACATCTAATTCGGTAGTATGTAATTGTCCATCAAAATTAATATATCTATGTGATTCAATTCTATGGTTTATTAATCCTTTGTTCTTATTTGAAGCTATATGACATTCACTAGTTCCTGTATTTATTAGTATGTTTTATCCCTTTATATGTTCTTTCCCATTGAAATATTCACTTTCTATTTTCATATTTTTAGCATTTCTATGAAGTTTTATTTATCTTGTATTACTAGTCTCTCCTAATTGCCTTCTATTAGGTAGACTTAAACTTCTTGATCTTCTTATTAATCTTCCATCTTCAAATGTTATTCTATTATCAGGGTATTCTTTTTCTCTTAATTCTTTGATTTCAGGTTTATTTTTTGTTATTCAAAGTTCATAATTTTCTAGGATTAAGTTTATCTATTTGTTTGATTCCACAATTTTACAAATATCTTTGCATTCTTTATGAATTTCAATATACGATTTTTTAAAGTAGATGTTTCCATAATTAGAATTAGTGAATCTATATAGTGCTCTATATTCTATGGTCATAATTTGATCTCCTGGTTACATTATGTTACCTCTGTATAATTTGAAATGTAGTCCTACAACCTTGTTAAAGTTTTTATCTTTTAATGAGACACAATATTTTGGGTAACATATAAATATTAGTTTTTGATATGCAAGATATTCTTATATCGTTCCTAAATGACTATCTTTCAAATTTATTATTCTTCCATCATGTAAACTTACAGTCAAAGGTGAATCGATCCCTTCTTTGATTAAAGATTTAAACATTATTGTATTCCTACAAGATAAACATATTGAATCTTTTCACTTTATTTTTTATTAATCTTTGATAATAATTCTATGACTGTATTTTTTATTAAAAGATTTAATTTTTGTGTTCCTTGAGTCGTTCCAACATCTATTGCTTTTTTCAATTTTATGATATTCATTTATTACTATCTTTCTCTTCTCCATTTTCTATCTAAAATTTCACATTTTCCAACTTTCATTTAAGGATAATTTTTGTATTTTCTTAAACTTAGTATTGTCAAATGTTACTTTCAATCCATAACCATCTATTCCTTCATATTCTTGTATATCTATATTATTGTTTTCTACTTCTTCTATCTCTCTATTCAAATTCTGATCCATTACTTTCTGAATCTATTTCACTTATATAAACTTCTTTATCATAATATTCTTCAATATCAGATATTTCACTTAATTCACTTTCTATTTCTTGATATTCTTTTTGTAGTATTTTAATTTTTTTCTTAGTACAATCAAGGCTTTTATGTCCTATTTCTCCACAATTCCAACATTTACATTAGCTTTTATTTTTTTTATAAGGTTTATTTTTCTATTTTTTATTTGGATTATATTTTCTTTTATAATATCATCTTCTAGGTTTTATATATTTCTTTCTAAAGTTTTTGAACTTTCTATATTTATAATTTCTCTTAGTATTTCTGCTTTCAGGATTACATCCTCATTGCATAGGTTTTTCCATATCTTCACAATATATTCTAGTCAATTTTCTTGATTTTTCAATAATTGTCTTTGTTGACATGTATATGTTAATTTTTCAAATAGAAATTTTATCCTTGATCCTAATGGCCTAGATTATCTCTAACAAAATTTTCAAATTCTATCCCCATGAATCTGGTAATTTATTATAATACATATCTTGGTATACTTCTTGATTTTCATTCCTATAAAATTGAACATAATAGTAATCTTTAAATTCACAAGTGTATTATTTAATTTTACACATATCACAAATTGTGAAATTTATTAATTTGACTCTAGCATTATCTTTTTCTCTTATTGATTCATTTTCAGCATTACTTATCTAATTTTCTCATATAAATTCATCTGCAATATTTTCCACTAACATCTGTATACCTTCGCTATCTGATTTTATTATTTCTATTTGAACATTTCTTCTTATTAATGTTTTTGTATCATTACTATTTCCTTCCTACCAATTTCTCACATTTCCTTCAGAGGATACCACTAGGAAGTCTATTCTTCTTTCAGTACTATCCCATGTATTATCTTTATTGTATAAAAAGAATAATATCATTGAATCTGCACTACAAAGAAAGAGTTTACTAGTGACAATTATTTCTTAATATTGTGAGAGTTACAAGTGTCATAAAAAATATTTGTGACGGCATCAAGAAGTGTGTATATTTTGGGTGTCAGAAAGTAAATTGTGACACTTGTAGGCGTCGCTATAATTTGTGATGCTTTATTCCGTCACTAAATATTGTGACGTTGGGAAGTGTCACTAATAAAGTGTGACACTTGCAAACGCAATTATATGAAGTACACTTTAGTGTGGCTTCAAGTGTCATTATTAAATAGACTTTAGTGACACCTCCAAATATAACTATTAACTACTATTAACTGTCGTGTAAATATTTTTACTGCCTTTAGTGACATATAAAAGTGTCACTAGTTTTATATATATATGATTTGAAATTATACCTATTAAACCATCCACGATATATAGCAAAACTATCTACCATCACCAATTCACAACAAAAATTCATAAGAATCTACACAAAATCTCATCAATATATATAATTAATATGCTGCTAAACAAAAACATGGCTAACATATCATTAACAAAAATGTGATCATTAACATATATGTTCCATGCTACACAAAAACATTATTATCATTAAAAAAACAAAAGACTTAATTATTCAAGTATCACGGTGATCTAAAGAATTCACTTAATGAAACCTGAAGATGATTATAGTCTTCCACTTGCTCTCAATCATTAGCACCACTTTCATTGGGTGAAGTATTGTGTGCATCATTCTCATTCAAACCACGAGAATCCTGAAAAATAATAAATAACAATAAGTAGCTATAATTCTTATACATTCCATCAAAATAAAAAAAAAATGAATCAAATTAGCAAAATAAGTGAAGATTTTCCAAGTGTGATGATAATGAATTTTTTCTTAATTTGTAACGAACCTGTGGATTGGATACATTAGTGCCACAAGCATAAGTGCTTGATATTGGGTCAAACGATCCAAATGCATTGCAATAGATTTGAACTTCATCTTTCAAGTTCACAATTGTTTCATTCGTCCTTGCCATATAGGTATTCATCATTTTCTATTGTTGAGCAGGTAACATCTCAAGCTTTTGTATTTGAACATTTGGATGAATGCAATTTTCCTCTTCACTCCTCGTTCTTTTAATTTGAGCACGAAATCCGGTCACTTGCGATTTTGTCTCCCCAGTGTCATAACCACGTGCTAGTCCTGGCCTATCTTCACCCATGAGTTTATACCATAGCACTTTCCAATTCTTGTTCATTCTCATACTAACCTATGGCTTTGAGTTCATCAATCTCCGACGCAGCCATCGTCTACAATGTAATAGAAATCAACTCAACTCAAATAATCAGAATAATAATACATTAAAACCATTTTCAAAATGCTCACCTTGAACTCTCTTAACTCATCTTGCACAAAAGAACCACCTTTCTATGTATGCGTAATTTCAAATAGCTTAACAAGTCCAGGACATTTTTTATTTTTGACAACCTATGATTAAAAAAAAAATGAAGTCAAGAGAGCAATCACATCTTCACCTAATGGAGACAAGTACAAAGTTAATAATATGTATCCTTACATATTCATCTTCAACTTGAGCATAACTCTTAGTACCCGTGGTGTGCACATGAGCCTGCGTAGCATGAGCATCCTTCCCTTTCCTAGAGAGTTCCTATAGAAAAAAAATCATGTAATTGAAAATGCATGAAATAAAGAATAAAGAAATATAATGAAATATTCTTCATTTTATGACCTTAATTTTATCTGATTTCATATCACTCTAACTTAAGCCATTGATGATTAGCAAAACCAGGTGGGGCCTCCATCTCATCAATCTCAGCCTCAATTTCAGGTTCCTGGAATACATGACTTTTTACTTAATTATCCAACTCTTCACCATGTATCCTACAACATTTCAAATGTGCCTTTAACTTAGCCCTCACTCTGGCTTTTGCATCATCAAAATTTTTTTTTCTTAGCTTATATTCATTATTCTTGAACTTGGTACCAAATAAAGCAATCAGTAGATTATCCACATTTTCATGTGGATGAAAACAAAATTTCTCCTACCAAGTATAGCAAACAATTAAAAATAAAAAATTAGTATGTTTATCCAATGCATATAAATCATTATAAAATAACATTTAATTGTACATATTGATTATCCAAACTATTCTTAGGAGATTGATGCCAATGACATTTTTCACTACAGTGAAATCCTCGATATCAGGTGGAAAAAGATTCGGTTGTCTTAGAAGCTTCGTCATACGCCTAGTCAACACCCTTCTAGCTGCTCGAATCAGCTGACCATATTCATTCACTTTCACAAGGATCCTTAAACCCGTTGCCAACTAAAAAAAATCACTTGCTTTCATTCCCTTTTTTGTCATTTTCACATTTCCTTGCTCATCTATCATTAAATAAAGTGAAAATTTTTGTCAAGTAGACTTGATCTAACTCTCCCATGCTAACAAAATAATAAGCTGGCAACAAAATATAACCTAGTTTAACACATGCTAACTAAAATAATGTATATACAGAAACATTACCAACAATCTCAATCTTTTTCAACACATCCATCTTTGTCGAATTCTCATCATCTATTTCATTATCACTATTGTCAAATTCATTACCCAATGACTTTGATTGAGAAGAACGAAAGTGTGAATCATGTGAATCATATGATGTGGAAGGTGATTTCTCACGATAGGCAGTTTATGGCCTGAAACTACTATGTTGCTCACGACATTGTGAATGTTGTAATGAAGGATAACGATGCTCTAGGGGTGTGATAACATTCGAATTCAATCTTATGCTTGAGTAATTTAGTTGATTGCGTTGGTGTACAGGCTGAAATCTACATAAATCCCATGCAGATGATGATGGGATTGTGGAGGGTGATGGAAGAGTAGTAGGTGGTTGGAGTGTGGAGGACGGTGTCAATGTTGAGGGTGGTGTGTGTGTGGAGAGTAGTCGATGGAACTATAGAGTGTGATAGGTGTGTGGAGGGTGACAGAAGAGTAGAGAGTGGTGGGAGTGTGGATGGTGGTGAGGGTGTCGATGATGGTGTGTGTATGGAGGGTGATAGAAGAGTAGAGAGTGGTGGGAGTGTGGATGGGTGTGGGGGTGTCGACGATTGTATGTGTGTGTGAGTGTGGAGCGTGGTGAGAGAGTGGAGTGTGTGTGTGTGTGTGTATGTGTGTGTGTGATTGAAATATATAGGGTGGTGACTGTAGAGAATTAACTTGTGTAGAAGGGCCTTGTTTTCTCTGAGACAATGTTTTGTTATGAACATAGTTTTGAAATCCCTATAAAAAAAGAAAAGAAAAGGACAATTAGTATTAAATACGTGAGTAATCTAATTCAAATATGTTAAAAGAATATTATGTAAAGAAAAAATGGAGGGCAGGAAACATGAAAAAGCATACTAGTCTCAATCATTATATTTCTCTTCTATGTCCGTTCTTCACCAACTTGAGGCTTGAAAACTATCACAAACTGTTAATTAATTAAGGGGGAAGTACTGGGTATAACTATCATCATCAGCCTCTTCTAAATGCATAGTATATTGCTATGATGGATATACTATTCTGGATTGACTTTGAATCACCTGAGGTGTCATAAAGTCACCAACCAGCATGTCATCTTCATTGATTTGATCTATCTAGCTCTCTAACTTCATTGTTCCTATTTTCCATTTGATTTTTTTGATTTTTGGATTTATCTAGCTCTCTAACTTCTCTCAACCTACGATGTAACGTATGTTCTATTTCCAGGCCAGCTTCGAAAAGATACCCATTTTTCGAATGTAGCATATACAATTATAAGAAAAGTAAAGAACTAGTACTAAACTAAAACTAAAAACTAAAAATAAAAATCCTAAAATAAAAATAAAAATAAAATAAAACAAGTAGAAAGTCCGAATTAGTGAAAGTAATCTAAAAATAAATTAAAACTACAATCCCTGATAACAACGCCAAAAACTTATTGTGAATCACAAGTACACGGGTCGCACAAGTAATAAAGTGGACATGAGTCCAAGAATCGATCCCGGGAGGATTGTTGTAAATTGTATTTTAGATTATTAACCTTAACCGGAACTAGAAATTTGATTGAGTTGAAAATTTTGATTTTAAACTTAACTAAAAAGTACTAGAAATTTTGTTTTGTAAAAACTATAAAATGAATATGCTAGAATTGGGAATCCACATTAATTCCATCAAATATGCATTACTTCAATTGTCTAACGATAATTCACGGGGTTTTGAAAATTCATATTCCTAATATTGTTAAAACTCCATTTTGGACAAACATTAACACTTATTCCTATACACGACCCGACTATATTTTTATGACAAATCCGAATGTATAGAAAAGTATTACAAGATTTGTGAATACTATAGCAGATAATACAAAGTATAGGAGTATATTTCGATCCCATATTGGACTTTGTGGCAATTGAAGCGAGTCTAATGAAATCCTAATCTTTCGAACTTAAGAAATCATAATCTAAAATCATACAACTAGTGATCAAGTAATTACAGGATAGAAAAATCACACATCAATTGCTCAAACCCATGAATTAACTAAATTAAACAACAAAGTAACACATAAAATCTAGAATTTAATGCTTCATCGCAATTCTAACATTTAAAACCTAGCCTAGATACATAATTGAATAAAAACCACAAGAATAATGGATAGATGTCACCCTATTCATACCTTGATCTTTGGTCTTCAATTTTGTTCTTGACGTGGAGTGGAATGGATTCCCTCGACAATTAGATAGCTTTTGGCATCAATTTCACAACTTGGAGACCCCTAATTTCGTGCCCTAATTCTGATATTTATAGATATGCTCGAAGTCTAGGTTAAATAGATGAAAATCTTGTTGAAATCCGCGTAAAAAGCCCATCAGTAGGCCCAGCGGACAACCATGCGACCGCACGGTACAAATTGATGCGGTCGCGTGCTTGTGCAAGTTTAGGTTCAGTCGCGGAATTTTGCTACCATGCGACTACACGCATCTATTCCATGCGACCACGCGGTATTCCGGAGTAATGCAATTTTCATCTTTTATTTCAGTGTAAGTTGGTCCCCTAATCTTTTATTGCACAACTGGTCCCTCAACTTTCGATTGTTACAATTTAGCCCATGAACTTCTGATTTCTTCCAAATTTGATTTCTTCTTTGAATTTTCTTCTAATTGACCCTTTGATCTACTTTATCAACTCTTGATTTTCATACTTTGACAATTTTATCATCTAATTGCTTGATTTGACTTCATTTCCATTTTTTTTCTCGATTTTGGGTTAATCATGAAATATAAACAAATGACAACGAAATAAATAGCAAATATTCTTTAACAAACGGATAAAATCCTACTTTTAGGATGGAAATAAATGTATAAAATACACTTATCATAACTCGCCCATGCTAACAAAACAAGTTGGCAACAAAATATAACCTAGTTTAACACATGCTAACTAAAATAACGTATATACAAAAACATTACCCGCAATCTCAATTTTTTCTAGCACATCCAGCTTTTTCGAATTCTCATCATCTATTTCATTATGACTATAGTCAAATTCTTTACCCAACAACTCTAATTGAGAAGAACGAAAGTGTGAAACATGTGAATCATATGATTTAGAAGATGATTGCTCAAGATAGGCAGTGTATGGCTTGAAACTACTGTGTTGCTCATGACATTGTGAATGTTGTAATGAAGGATGACGATGCTCTAGGGGTGTGATAACATTCGAATTCAATCTTGTGCTTGAGTAATTTAGTTGATTGTGTTGGCGTACAGGCTGAATTCCAGATAAATTCCATGCAGATGATGATGGGACTGTAGAGTGTGATAGGTGTATGGAGGGTAATGGAAGAGTAGTGGGTGTTCGGAGTGTGGAGGATGGTGGCAATGACGAGGGTGGTGTGTGTGTGGAGAGTGTTCGGTGTGTGGAGGGTGATGGGACTGTAGAGTGTGATAGGTGTGCAGAGGGTGATAAAAGAGTAGAGAGTGGTGGGAGTGTGGATGGTGGTGAGGGTGTCAAGGATGGTGTGTGTATGGAGGGTGATAAAAGAGTAGAGAGTGGTGGGAGTGTGGATGGTGGTGGGGGTGTCAAGGATGGTGTGTGTGTGTGTGTGTGGAGCGTGGTGGGAGAGTGGAGGGTAGTGTGTGTGTATGTGTGGCTGTAGAGAATTAACTTGTGTAGAAGGGACTTGTTTTCTTTGAGACAATGTTTGTTTTGTTCTGAACATGGTTTTTAAATCCCTATAAAAAAAGAAAAGGACAACTAGTATTAAATACATGAGTAATCTAATTCAAATATGTTCAAAGAATATTATGAAAAGAAAAAAGGAAGGGCAGGCACCAAGAAAAAAACATACTAGTTTCAATCATTATCTTCCTCATCTATATCCGTTCTTCTCCAACTTGAGGCTTGAAAAATATCACAAATTACGCATTAAGGGGGAAGCACTGGGCATAACTATCATCATCAGCCTCTTCTAAATCCCCCCCCCAACCAATATCATACAAATCCCTTGGTTTTGTCTCCACGACATGCATCCATTCATTCATTATCCTTTCCATCTTGCACATAAAATACTTGTTTTGCATTGGTTGATAGTACAAATGGATCATCCTTCAAAGCTTGTCTTGTGTGAATCAACCTCGAGAAATTCACAAGGAGGAGTCCATACTTATCTTTCTTGAAACCCTATGTGAATTGATATTAACCCAATCACATCAAAAAGTCACCACCTTGCCTTTTCCATAATAATCCAACTTATATATATCTTTAATTGAAGCATAATACTTCTTCTGTCTATTTTCTTCTTCCACATTATCACATTCTGATCTCTCATCTTCAACTTCGACAACAATCCCCGGATTTTTAGTCCTTCTGTAGATTTCACGATCCTTTGTATGGAATCTGAAACCACTAATTATGAAATCCTTATATCTTTTGGCATAGCTGCTCGGTCCAGTGGCAAGATCTATTTTTTCATCTTTACGATTATACCGCTGCATTATTTGGACCTAACATTACACAATACAATGTTAGGAAATGTACTTAATAATATTCGACTTCTACTACATATTAACATATAGCATACTTGTTGTTGAAGCCACCAAGGGAACTCCTCAACTACCCACTTATTTTCCACACTTTGATTAACTCTTCCATTTAATGGCTAAATCCATTGAATAGCAAAATTACACCACATAGTTAAACATTTCATTTTAGAAAATATTAGAGAAAAATATTAAACTTGCTCCAATTTTGGGGAGATTTTTGGACTCTACAATATCACATAACGATGTGTTTGAGCCAATGATCGGTCGTCAAGTTTGATGCTTTTAACTTTTCCAAGAACAAGACCACCAGATTCAAACAAATGTTTTTCCTTATGTGGAATAGTATCATCATTCCTCTGAGACTGATTTAAGCGAGTTTCAATGCTTTCAAAATATCTTGAGCAAAATATCAGACACTCATCTGCAACATACCCTTATATAATTGAACCTTCAGGTTATGCTCTATTCCGCACTTAAGATTTTAGACGCACCAAAAACCTTGCCAATGCAGAAGTGAGAAGACCATTTATGAACTTAATCTTTAGACTTAATAATTTAGGTACAAACTATCAATAAATAAGAGAATACCTTTCAACAGGGTATATCCATCGATATATAACTAGACCTCCAAGCTTAGCCTCTGAAACTAAGTGAATCACCAAATGAACCATGATAGTGAAAAAACTAGGAAGGAAAAATCCCTCCCTTTCTGAAAGTGTTATGCCAATTCGAGACTCCAACTTATCTAACTCATGACGATCTAGAACTTTACCGCATAGCACTTTAAAAAATGAACACAAAGGAGAAAGAAAAGATCAGTACGAGAACCAGATACCATGTCTTATAGGAGTTTGGGCAAGTTAATCTTAAAAGAGTGAAAATAATTTATACTATGCCGTTCTTGAATCTTTACTCTTCCATATACTCATGGTTCAAGTAAAATTTATACAAGATAAACACTAAAAAATCAATTAAATGCTAAATTCATTATTGGCAGTATGTATACATTGTAGGCATTAACATGATTCTAAAGTGATCTCAAAAAGAGAATTATCAGACAAGGTGGCCACCCCACACTACAATTTATTAGAAAACTACTGGTCCCCCTAATTTAGAACAATTTTTTACCACTAAAGCTGAGGGAATACTTGTAGAATTCAATCTCAACATATTGAGGAATTGATCATTTGACATATTTACCATGATTATTTGTTACCTTTTTACTCTTTACTATTATCCCATTCTCAAAAGTTAGTATAAATCAATGAACAAGGAACTCAAAACAGTTAACTCCATACCTATAAACAAAAAGTTATTATCATAAATTAAGGGCTTAAGGGCTGTTTTTTTGTGTTTAGAAAACATAACCTTTCACAACCTAAAAAAATCTATAAGCAAAAATAGAACCAAAAATGTATAATTCCACATTGCAGAAGAAGAAAACGAGAATAGAAAGATTGTGAACGGACCTCAAAGCAGCACATAAGTCCTTAATTAATCTGCTCTCTACTCTTGCAATAGGTTTTAAGAAATGGATTAGTCGGCAACTAGAGAAGAAGAAGAAGAAAATGAGAAGGGTTAGGCGACTGAAAAGAAGAAAAGGAGAAGTAGCGATCTCTGCTCCTCACCGTCATGCAATAGGTTTCGGGAAATGGAATAATGGTGGGCAAATGAGGAAGAAAATGAGAAGGATGAAAGCTCCTGGTTACTGATAAGAAGAAAAAAGTGTGAATCAAATGAGAGAAAATGAAATAGAGCCAGAAGAGAGGAAGGGCGAGGCTGAATCAGAGATGAAGAGGGAGAATGGACCCCAAAAATCACAATTTCTGATTTCAGACCTTTAGTGAAATGGGCTTATAGCATGATATAAATTGTAAAGTGGGTTTTAAATGTCACTAATAAAAATAATTTTTTTTTATTATTTTATTATGGATATAATTATTTGTGATATTTGGAACTCTCATAATATTTAATAACAATTTTAAATGTCACTAAATTACAAATAAATTGTATTTTTGGTTTTTTTCATGAATATAATTATTCGTGACACTTCAAACCATCAAAATATTTAGTTATGATTTTTTGTGTCACAAACATTTGACACTTGCACCAAGCATAGCAAAAAATATGCCACTACTAGACATTTTTCTTATAGTGCTGCCCAAGTTAATAAGACTTTCTTGGTATCTATTTTACAATTTAAATCTAACTTTGTTCCTTCATGATTAATGGATTTATCATAATTATCATTTGATTCAAATCTATCTTTGTACTTACTTCCTTTATGTGGTTGTCTATCTCTAATCCTGTCATATTATTGTCTATGTGGTTTACTATATAGAGGTGCATTACTTTCATCTGGATCTGGTAGTTCTTGTTTAGAAATTCCTATTGAAGCTGGATTAGGTGCTTGTAGCGATCAAAATTTTTTAAATAATATAAAATCATTTTTCTCGAAAAACGTGCCGCTAAGTTTTAAACCTGATTTCATTTTTAAAGTTAAAGCGTGTTCGTCTAGTCATTATAAAACAAATTTGAATCTCTTCTAATCAAGTCCCATCCCGAATACTTCGAAGTATTAAACTCCTTATCATTTTAAATTCAAACTTTAATAATTTTGAGTCCAATATTTTATTATTTTGGGTCCAAAATTATGTTGTCCAAATTTCGATTATTTTCAGTCCAATTATAAAATTCTGTAGCCCAAACTGGCCCACTTAGCACCTAGGATATTGTGCCCTAAACAACTACTATTCAAATCACTCACAAATCTTAGCAATTTCTACAACTCACGCTGCCAAGGTAACATTCTCTCCCACTTCCATAATCTGACTGTTTTCTTTACAATCTGGAGTTTCAGATACCCACGCATACACCAACCACCCGGCAGCAACCTTCTTGCTCCTTCACCTCATGACCAAACTCCACATAGACCTTAACCAAGCATCACCACTGTCGAACTAAAATCAATCTTCACAGCTCCACAACCCGCCACCTCCGTCCCCCGAACTGAACCCAGCCATCTTCAACTCCAAACCGCCACAACACTGCCCCCAAATCGTCATTGTTGCACCACCACCACAACTGCCGCCTGCAACTCACAACCAGACCATCAAACCACTACTAATCGCCACCTCCATCGCCCATACCGAAGAGCAACCATATCACCACCACATTAAAAAAAAGAAAAAAAAAACTGCACAATGCCACAGCAACTACGCTAAACCCGCCACTGCCCAACTCCAAGTTCGCGCGCCACAAACCACCATTGCCCCATTCAAATATCAAGCCTAAAATCAAACCCAAGATTTAACAAAACCCAACACTTACTTTTCCACCGCCGCTTCTCTGACCGTATTTTTCCCTCCGGAAAACTGCCAAACCCAACCTCGATGAGCCACGATTTAGCCCAAAAAATCGCTCAAAACCCTTTTCTTTCGCACACTCACAGGCGCCACCGCAGTCACCGGATTTTTGGCCGGTGGCCTGGTCGGGGAGAGGGGCCCCGTCGCCCCTTTCTTCTCTCTCTGCAGATTTTAGAGAGAGAGAAATGAGTTATGTATACATTTGAAATTTTTAAAATTATTCTTTAGCTCCAAATTTCTAAAATTTATTTAATTCAGTCCCTAAGTTTTAAAAATGCCTTAATAAGTCCCAGCAGTTTTATATATATTTTAATGGGCAGTCCCCAAATGTTTTAAATCCAATAAATCAGTCCTTTGAGTTCTTGTTCCCTCACAGTCATCCCACTAATTTCGAAAAGTCTACTTCAGTCCTTAAACTTTTAATAAATTTCCTATTAAGTTCCTAAATTTTACTTTATCATTTTATAGCCTTAAAAATTTCGAATTACTAATTCAATGCTTATTTCCTATTTTGGCTAGACGAAATGTGTGGGAAATTGAGAGATTGAGGTTACTTCCCGCTCCACTATTTACGTGATTCGAGATAAATTGAGGTAGACTTGCCCCCACTAACTAATTTATATTATTATTGCATGTGTTATCTGGATTTATGTGATTTCTTAATTGCATGAGACAAGAATAGAAAATTTCTTATGAGATAAGAAGAGAAATTTATGTTATGCATGTCATAACTTATATACTTTATTTGCATAAGACAAGACAAGATTATGTTTATATTGCACTCACTACGTGATGCCCATGACTAAGAAGAGAATGTCACTATATTATTTGCATAATAACTTGTTCAATTATCTTGTAAATTAATTATTGGTGATGAGTCTACTGAGTATTTCTTTTGAAATACTCATTCTGTTATTTTAAAAATATTTGCAGTGTTCGGAGATGGCGACGAATGAGAGGCAATGACATCAAGCATTGATTTTAAGTTATTTTTGAAAGTCTAGTTTATTAAAACCTTGTTAATTTGAATTGTCAAGATTTGGAATTTTATGGAAAGTTTTCATGGAAATTTATTTAAATTTGAGATACTGTTGCAAATTTTTCAAATGAATGTAATGTTTAAAATTTAGTTTATTTTCGCAATATTTTGTTAAATAGTTAGTTTCAATTGGATGACGTGGCAACCCGGGATTTACCGAACTCGGGGCATCACAGTGCTCCTCCAGTATTCGTTAAAACTTAGTATTCATTTAGATTATCTAAGCTTAATTGGTCAAGATTTTCAGTAAGCAGGTCTAATTCTTCATTCATCTTTATCTTATTTTTCTTTATTTTTTTCTTCAACTTTTAATTTTCTTAAAATGTTTTCTATGGATTTTTGTAACTCTAGTTCTTCTTTTAGTATTTTTAGCAATATGTTTTTTCTAAATTCATCATCTATACTACCTGCTTCTATTATAATTTTTTTTGGTTCAATGTGTTTCTCTCCTATTCTAGAATTTCTTTTTCTATAAATTTTTTGTCTATCTTTTTATCTTTATTTTTATTATTTCCTTTTAACTCTCTAATTTCGAGTTTTAATATATTTATGTTATTTCTAACTTCTTTTAATTCATTTTTAACTGCTTGAATATCACTGATTAAAGATTTTATTAATATTTTTAGATCTTCAAAATATTCACTCATTGACATTTTATACTCTTAATTTAGTAGTTTGCGTTTTTTGTACATTAAATAGTCTATCACGCATATCATTTGCTTTCGTTTCTAATCTCTTGATTCTTTCTTCTATTGATATAATTCTTTCATTATCATCTTCTCTTATCTTTCCATTAATTTTTCTATTTTTTCTATAAACATCTTAATTTTATCTTGGTTAATTAATTCTCTTGATTTTCTTTGAAATGCTTTTAAAATCTCTTCATCTATGTTTTAACATTTCTTATCATATCTTTTAATTCTTTTAATTGTATTATTAATTTATTTTCGATACTTCGTAATTTTTCTTTGACATTTTTATCTTGAATATTTAGTTGTAATTCTTTAACAGCTATTTTATCTTGTAAATTTATGTTTTTACAAGTTTGTCATAAGAAAGCACTTATCCAATTTATCTACATGTTAAGAAATCTATCAGATTCCCCCCATGAGCTTAATTGTTAAAACATTGTTTTATTAACTCCTTTTATTTGATAAGAACTAATTAGAAGTCTAATATTTTCTATTATTTGTTGTTCAGATTTTATTTCTAGAAATTCGGTCATTTGAATTCTTCCTATGATATGATCAATTTCTAAGATTAGTTCTGTTTCATAGTTTTTTCTTTATATATCATTATATTATATTCACAAAATTCTTCAATTGATTTTAGCATTAGTTTCCTTTGTTGTGCTCTATAATATTTATTATATTTTATATAATCTTTCATTTGTCATGTTTTATCACATAGATTAGTTCTTTCTTTGTTATCTAAAATCATTTGTATTTTAGGTAATTATTTTAAAATTCTATTAAAGTATTCTCTCTTTTCTTTAATGATTTTAATCTTAGGAATTCTTTTCTTTTTATATTTCTTTCTTCTCTTATTTGATCCATTAAATTTCTTCTTTGTTCCATTATTAAATCTAATTTTTCATTTGTTTCCATGTCTAAATATTTGATTAGTTGAGGACCTGCTCTATGATATTCCATATTAATAGTTATTCTAAGATGTCTTTCTGTATTAAATCTAATATTTCATTTATTATAAAATCTTCTTTTATTATATTGAAATTTATTAGATTATATATATCTCTTCTTATGTCTTTATTTAAATATTTTAAAGCTCTTAAGATTTCTATTTTATTATTATGTAATATTAATGTTCGTGTAATTATAAATTTTGGTGTATGTACTATGTATTTGTTTTTATTTTTTGTTATATAATATTTATTTCTTAAATTTGCCATATGGCTCTGATACCAATTGAGGGGGTGCTACTATGAGTGAACAAAAATAAAATAAAATCATATATTAAAATTGTTTTAAAAAAATTCTATACTTTAAAGTTTGAAATATATAACCTTGAGGGTTTAGTATGTTAAATTTTATGAAAGGGATATTTTGGTAATTTTATGCCATCTTGGTAATCTGTATAGGTCTCTTTTTGTACAAATAGAGAAATCCTTCAAATATAAATGGGTTTACATTATAAATATACCACAAATTTTTTGTTTTATGTTTAAATAAGTCACTTCAAACATGCTCTTGATCCAATACAAAGGATGGATACTTAATCGTATGCAAGTATCGATTTAATAAAAAGAACTCGTGCAAAAAATATATATTCGTGTTCTTCTTTTAACTTTTGATACGAGCGTTGTGAATTTATATATAACAAATTTGTGCTAATTATAGTTTGTTCAGTAAAGCAAAAAATTTCATCACAATTTTTCAAACTCAATCTCAACAATTTATTCTAAGTCAATCCCACAATTTTTTACTTTTCAAACATTTTAAACCACACATCCATAAAAAAAAAAAAAAAATTACAAAAATCAAAACTTTTCACATTACTAAACATGCTCTAAATAAAATGATCATGCAAAGACTGAAAGAATATATCAAACAATTGAACAAAAGTGCACTTGGGTTGGGATTGAAATTCGTTAATTCCACCCAACAATGAATTAGTCTACGCATTTCTGGTAATTCCAAGCACAAGAATTTCCAGAAGAAAGAGGAAATGTATTTATAAAAAAGTAGGTAAACAGAATGGATTTTCATTGAAAATTTAGACGCAATTAGTGGAGGATTTATTGAGTTAGGATGAGAAACACTGAACCAGTACCATTTTAAGTCTTGTAACATATTAAGGTGTCCAATCTTTGAATATATTGAAGGTTACAAAGTCGTGGTTGACAACTTCTATACAGTATGTTTGGCAATGTTTTTATCTACACGTTTTATTTATTTTTTATTTTCACATTTAACGTGGCAACAATTTATCGTTTATAATAAACTTTACCAAACATACGGGCATCTTTTACCAATTATATTATATTGAGTGTCAACATGTCAGAAATTATAATTTAGACAATTCGTCAAGTATTTTTCACACGCAAAATCTCTTGTTCAGAAATGTTATACTAGTTGCACTTCTTTTTATTTGGTCGAATAAAAATGTAAAATGCTCTTAAATATTGACAGTAAGGAATTTTTTTTTTTTTTTTTGCTAAAACAATATAGACACCATTTATTATGGACTTTTGAATTAACATAAAGTAGTTAAGGTATCTTTTGATAGGCAACATTAATATTATTTAGGTACAAAACATATTCCTAGTTTCTAACTTTGTTGTTGTTAATAGAAAGAATTTCCCTTGAAATTCATTTTCCTACTTTCGTGTGAATTGGTGCAATTCTTGATTTTTAGTGCAAATCAATTCTTATCGAAGTGGTCGGAATTAGTCTATCACCTTTTAAGGCAAATCATTCTCGTCTCGTTTTATCTTTTTTTGTTGTTGTTAATTGATTTTTTTTTTGAGAAATTAATATTATTATTATCAAGTACAAAGTGTAAAAAAAAAATGATTAAAATATCTAAATATTGTCAAATTTGTCATGAAAAATAATGTCAATCAAATAACAAAACTTAAAAAATTCATAACTTTTTTCGCCTAGAAATTAAACCAATAAAATACATTAAACTTCCGATTCCCGGGAAAATAAATCTCATGAATTCATTCAATTCCCTAAAATTCGTTTCTTTCCATACAAATTTCATCATCGCTATCAAACAGATCCTAAGTGATATATATATATATATATATATATATATATATATATATATATATATATATATATATATATATATACCACTTAGGATCCGTTTGATAGTATATATATATATATGACATCAGCATGGAACTTAGGCTGCAAATCTTGAAATCGTGTCATTTACTTAAACATGCTTTTAATGTTTATATATAGGATGGTAAAGGTGCAGGCGGGGCAGGATGGACCGGGGCTAGGGTCAAGGTCAGGATAGTCATTTTTCGTTTCTCACATCCTCATGTATTTTTGTCTCTTTACCCGGACCACCATATCCGGTCAAGGTGGGGAGGGATCGGTTCGGTTCGTACACCCTATTTTTTTTCCCTTTTATTTTCTTATTGTCTTTTATTTGTATTATGTTCTATTTGTAATTGGCTATCTCGTGAACAAAATGTAACACTGATTGAGTTGTAATTGAGTCGGAGTGTAATTTCAGGATGAAAGATGATTAGTTATTGATCAAAGAGATAAAGTCACCACCATTCAATACATGCTCTCTTGGCCCTAGAGCAGCATTAGATGGGACTAAGACTCTCGAAGGGCACTTGAGCGCCTCATGTATATGGTCGACGTACAATTTGCAAATTAAAAATTCTGAACCAGTACAAAACCTTCTACAACCTTCTCAATAAATATCAAGCCTCTATTTTGTTTTTATATGTCGTTGATCATTATATTATTTTGACCAATTGGAAGTATCAATCATTTGATTCACAAGATAAATTACAAATTACTTGATTACTAATTCAAGTCCAATCAATCAGAAAAACAACAAAACCAAAATCATTTACCAATAAGTCTTCAGAGTTCCGAAGTTAGGGAAAGGTAGCTGGAGTTCCAATTGAAGAAGAATAAGGTTCGTTCTTAGTGATGCACGTTGAGGGAAAAAAATTCTAGAGGTCGTAAAAGAGATGGAAGCACAATCGAAGACTTATTCAGTGATTTATAGGTTGGATGGTCAAAGTCTATTAGAGTTTAGTTCTATTTAGACAAGCTGTAAGTTATTCTTTTTTTTTTTTTTTTTTTTTTAGTGATGGATTTTACTAGCACGTTTTTCCAGATGTCGTTTCCTTGTGAAAAGTTCTTAAAGGGTTACTCCTTCATTACCATATTTGATTTTCTTTATTTTCTTGCAACTATTTTGTGTTGATTGATTGACTACGATGTATTTAATTGGCTACATTTCATCTAGATTTAAATTTTGTGCTTAATGGTGTTCATTCTACCAACGATTATGAGCAACCATCATTTGGTTGGTAAATATTTCACCAACAGAAAGTCACCAACAGAATGATTTCGTTTATAATTAGTAATTGAATTTTTGTTTGTAATTTTAATAGTATTTCAGCAACCTTCCGCATCTAATGATTTTTGCTTCAAGAACCATCTTTCCATTAGTATAGACAATATCATTTCACCAACAATTTCGCGCCTATGTTGAGTGAATGTATTACTAACGATAATTAACAAAGAATATGTCATTTTTGTAGATGATGTCACTTCACCAACGAAATTTGCTTGACTAATGTTATGTTATTTTCACCAACGGTAGTATCAACTGAAGAATTTTTGTGTGGTATTTCAATTTTCGTCGAAAATATAATTTTTTAATTATCTTTCACATAATTAATAACTTTTGATAATCAAGTAATTTTAAATGTTTTATTTATATAAGTACTGTTCATTTAACTAATATAAGCTGAAATATTCACAAGAATATAATTGCTCAATTGATTGGGTTACACTTTCACAACCTCAAGTCATGGGTTCAAATCACATATGTAACAATCTTCATTTATATAAAAATTATTTACAATAATAATTACAATTTAAATAATTTATAATAGCATCAATAGAATAATTACGCGAAAATTAAGAATGCATGTAAAATCAAAAGCAGTATTACACTTATGAAGGGAAAACGTAAAAGTGGAGTGTGGACTTACTATGGTCTTTTATCTTTTTTGCTTAGATTGCTTCCAAATGGCCTGCCTTAGTCGTCGAGAAGGACTGCAAGAATATCGCCAATCATGTTAAATGTCCACATCACGTCGCAATTGAGCATTTGAGACGACATAGCCATCTCAACATGTCGTCATTTTAAACCCGTGGCTGATACTCATTAGCGACAACAAGTTGTCGTCTCTATTTTTTGGGGACTACAGCGACAGAGTTGTCATCGCTATAGGCCTGGGTAGCAATATACTATGCATTGTCCTTAGCGACGACGTTGTTCTCGCTAACAAATAATACTATTTAATTGTCTTCCCGGAGGAGATGCCTAGTGGACTTCCACCCATTAGTGGCATAGAACACCAAATTGACTTCATTCCCGGGGCCATCATTCCAAATAGGTCAACTTACCGAAGCAACCTAGAGGAGACTAAAGAACTTCAAAAAAAAGTTGAGGAGTTGATGAACAAGGGATATGTTCGAGAGAGCATGAGTCCTTGTGCCATTCTTGTACTCCTAGTGTCAAAGAATGATGGGACTTATAGGATATGCATTCATTTTCGAGCCGTCAAGAACATAACGGTAAAGTATCGACATCCCATTCCTAGACTTGATGAAACTCTTGATGAATTATATGGTTCTTGCATTTTAAGTAAAATTGATTTGAGGAGTGGATACTACCAAATTAGAATGAGGGAATGGGATGAATGGAAAATTGAATTTACAACTAAGTATGGTTTGTATGAGTGGTTGATTATGCCATTTGGTCTCACTAATGCGCCCAGCACTTTTATGAGGTGAATGAATTATGTTTTTCGTGCATTTATTGAAAAATTTGTGGTAGTCGACTTTGACGACATTTTAATTTATAGCAAGAATTCGGAGGAGTATGTAAAACACTTGAGATGTGTGCTTTTGATTTTAAAGGAAGCAAATTATATTTCAATCTCAACAAATGTCATTTTTGCATGGAAAATGTTGTTTTTCTTGGCTTTGTTGTTGGTACCAAGGGGATTGAAGTTGATGAAGAAAATATCAAGGCCATCAAGGAATGACAAACTCCCAAAAGTGTCACCGAAGTAAGGAGTTTTCATGGTTTAGCTAGTTTTTACCATCGTTTTGTTAAGGATTTTAACACTCTAGCTTCACCACTTACTGAGGTTGTTAAGAAAAATGTCGAATTTAAATGGGGGGTAGCCTATGAAAATGTTTTTAATGAAATAAAAGAAAGATTATGTACCGCACTCGTTTTAGCATTGCCTAATTTTGACAAATTTTTCGAGATTGAATGTGATGCTTCATCAATAGGTATTGGAGCGGTGTTGATTCAATAGAAGAGGCCAATTGCTTACTTTGGTGAGAAATTCAATGGGGTCACCTTAAACTACCTAACCTATGGCAAGGAGCTCTATGCCTTGGTAAGGGCATTAGAGACATGACACCACTACTTGTGGCCAAGGGAGTTCGTGATCCATACCGACTATAAATCATTGAAGCATTTGAAGGGGCAAGGAAAATTAAGCAAAAAACATGCCAAGTAGATGGAGTACATGGAAACATTCCCCTACGTCATCAAGTAAAAACAAGGTAAAGAAAATGTGGTAGCTGATGCATTATCTAGGAGGTATGCTCTTATCACTACCTTGGGTTCAAAGTTGTTGGAATTTGAAAGTATTAAAGAATTGTATGCGAATGATTTAGACTTTGCAAGTGTATTTCTTGTGAAAATGTTGCATGTGACAAATTTTATCAGTATGAGGGATTTTTATTTCGTGAAAATAACCTTTGTGTGCCAAATTGCTCAATGAGAGAATTTTTAGTTAGGGAGGCCCATGGGGTAGGTTTGATGAGACATTTTGGTTTGAAAAGAACTTTAGAAATTTTGTAAGAACATTTCTTTTGGCCTAAGATGAGGAGAGATGTTGAGAGAATTTATTCTAGGTGTATCACTTGTAGGATGGCTAAATCCAAAGTACTTCCACAAGGATTATACGCCTTTACGTGTTCCTAGCGAACCATAGATCGAGATTTCTATGGATTTTATTTTGAGTTTACCTAGATCAAAAAAAGGGAGTGATTCCATATTTTTGATTGTTGATAGATTTAGTAAAATGACACATTTCATTTCCTGACATAAAACGGATGATGCCCATCACATAGTCAACCTATTCTTTAAGGAGATAGTGAAACTTCATGGGGTTCCTAGGAATATTGTGTCGGATCGAGATGTAAAATTTCTTAGCCACTTTTGGAAGGTTTTGTGGGGAAAATTGGGAACCAAACTTTTATTCACAACTGTTTGTCACCCCCAAACCAATGGTCAAACAGAGGTGGTTAATAGAACTTTAGGACAACTCCTTCGCACTATCCTTAAAAGCAATCTAAAGAATTGGGAGGAGAATCTACCTTTTGTTGAATTTGCTTATAATCGAAGTGTTCATTCTACTACTTCTTTTTCTCCATTTGAGATTGTTTATGACTTTAACCCACTAATTCCTTTGGATTGAATTCATTTAACCATAGATGAAAGAGGTAGCTTAGATGGGAAGAAGAATTGGAATTGATTAAATCTCTTCATAATAAGGTCAAGCTCCAAATTGAAAAAAAGAATGAGCAATATGCATCCAATGCCAAAAAGGATAGAAAACTCGTCACTTTTGAGCCGAGGGATTAGGTTTGGCTCCACTTAAGAAATGAGCATTTTCCCAATGAATGGAAATCCAAATTACAACCTCGCAGAGATGGTCTATTTCAAGTCATTGAGAAGATCAATGACAATGCCTACAAGCTTGATCTCCCAGGTGAGTATAATGTTTCTGTCACTTTCAATGTATTTGATTTATCCCCTTTTAATGCAGGTGAAGATTCGAGGTAATCCTTGTCAAGAGAGAGGGGGGATGATGAGAACCACATAAGCCAAACCTCATTCTGCGTGTTGGTGGGCTCCATCACTAGATCTAAATCCAAGGTAGTCCAATTGATGAGATTCGAAGCGCGGAAGAAACGCCTGAAAGTTCCGAACCCAGGTTGTGGTTAGACGGTGGAATCATGACCCGATATTCACGACGCGATGGCTCGACGATGCGGATTAAAGAACCACGACTTTCGAAACGCCACAAGGATTTGCCCAATCTCCTTGATAAGTCTCTGATTTTTAACGCCACAAATACTCTCGCGAATATTTGATAAGTTCTGGATGAACGCCACAAGATAATCAATCTTGATAAGTTTGGGTTTGTAATGTGAATCCACACATTAAATAATTGAAAAACATTCAATCTCTTTCTATTCAATAATCAAAGTCTCAAGTCTGAATTACAATGAATGGAAAGGAATATAAATAAGTAAAATAACCTAGCCGCTAATTGACTCAAAATAGAATTCTAATTAGACTAAAATTCTAAAATAGGCAAACAAATAATTAAAAACAAAATTTAACCTAAAAATACGCAAAAACCCTAATTTTCGTCTGCATAATTGACTTACTGTTTTGAAGCCCCAAATGGTGGAATTTGGCCATAAAATCAGTCTGCTCAAGGGCTTTTTCCCATGAGTTTTGCTTAGTGGCCCAATTCTACTCGAAAAACACATATTATGCATCTAATTCCGACATGGTTGACTGTATTGCACTCTTATTTGGTTTGAATATTTAACTTTTTCCGTCAAGCCTGCTATGACTCCGATTGTCGAGGGTCCGGAACACATCATACCCTCCTTCTTTAGGATGATTCGTCCCGAATCATAGCTTTGTTCCTGTTGTTTCACTTCACCTCCTGGATCAAACGGAAAATTATTGCTTCCATGACAGAGGGATGACCAATAGTATCTTGTAACTTGGATTACATGAATGGATTGAAGAAGAAACTCCTGTAGGCATTGGTGGTGTTGCCCAAATTTCCAAGCACATTTATCCTGTAAGACAAAATTAAATAAAGCGGTGAGAGAAATGTTAGGTTCATGAGGTACAAGGTATGGATCCTTGTATCCATGATTAATCACCATCTCCAATTCTTCTTTAAGAACCACGAGGTCTTCCTCATCACCTCGTTCTTCCTTTGCATCTTCAACCACCTTTTCAAAAATTTTACTTTCAAATTCAACCACATCTTCTACCTCCAATTTCACAATTTCTTGTTTAACCACCACTTCTAATTCTTCATTCTCATCTTCAACAATTACATTATCAATCACTTTCTCGCTACCCAACTCTTTTTCCTCATCAAATTTTGAAATTTGTTTATTTGTTTTTAATTTCAACTCTTGATGTGATCCGAAGTAGGAGACCAAAGGAGAAGTCGACCTATGGGCAATGTGACAGTGATCTACGAGGGAAACGACACAAGTTTCATGCTGGAGTCGAGCCGAGAAGGCGAAAGGATCAAGCCGAGACAAATAATCAAGAAATTGTGCAGAAAGACACTTACGGCCGTAAAACTCAAGTTCACGGCCGTAAAACTCAAATCCTCACGGCCGTAACTCCGCCTCGGATTTGAATTCAGAATTGCAGAATTTTATAGTTACGGCCGTAATGAAAATGGTCACGGCCGTAAGACTTATGCAGAAGGACATTTACGGCCGTAAATCATTTCTCACGGCCGTAACATCTAATTTTCCAGATTTCGCGTATTTTAATTTAATTCCGTTTTTAAATTATTTACTTCCATATTTTGGGCCCAAATTAGCGGCTAACCCTAGTTAGGTCAATTGTTACATTATATTACCTTGTATTTCATTATGGAACAACAACTTTGAATTATTGAATGAATGTGAGATTTTCTCTCTCTAAAAGGAGGATTCCTTTTTTTCTTGTTCTTGAAGAACAATTCATAGAACTTATCAAATATTTTCTTGAATATTTGTGGCGTTCCAATCAGAAACTTATCAAGGAATTTGGCATCCCTTGTGGCGTCTCGAAAACCTCGGTTCTTCAATCCGCATCGTCAATTTATTGCGTCGTGATTGTTGGGTCCAGGTCCTATCGTCAATCTTATTTTAATTTCCGTCTATTTATTCGTGTTCTTGTTAATTTTCTTGTCAGATCTGATTTAGATCTTTCCTAGGGTTTTAGATTTCGTTATTTCCGCGTTTTCGACAAGATTCCCCGACTGGGATCGCGTCAACTCTCCCTCCTTCTTATCAATATCCTTATCCCCACGATGCCTCCTATTACACCACTTTTTACTCTCCTTCCTTACCCTTCGTGAATCTTCTAGTGCTTCCTCTAATGTCAACCCATATAGTACGCATGTTTTCTCTTTCTTAAGGAATTGGTATATGTGCATACTCTTATCATAAACAGCCTCCCTCCTACGTCTCCATGGTTTTCCCAATAAAATATGATAAGACTTCAATGGCACTACATCACACCATACATCCTCACTATACCTTCCCTGGGTGATAGGTACTAGAACTCGTTTGGTTACTTTGAAATTCCCAAACTCCCTCGTCCACGTCATCCTATAAGGTTTATAGTGTGGTTCTAGGGGCAATCCTAATTTTTCAACCACGGTGCTACTAACGAAATTAGTAAAACACTTTCCATCAATCGCCAAACTGCACCCCTTATGATCCACATAACATCTAGTTTGGAATAAACAACCCGGATTATAATCCATTCCTTATGTGGCGTTTCAAAAATTCAAGAACGAAGAGGATTTAGACATCAAATAGTAAGAACGAATTTTATTTCCGACTTGAAAGGAAAAGAATATCAAGAATTTAAGGAAATTCAAGAAAGTGGTTCTTGAATTTTGGAATGACTTTTTTTTTGAATAACGGATGAATTTTCGGAAAAAAATAAATTAAAAAAAATATTTTATATATATATATAAATCCAAAAATTCGACACGAACGTAACAAAACAAACGGCACATGATTTGGATAAGAATTAAATAAAATAAACACTTTTGAATTTTGTTGAATTTTTATATGGATCAAAAATAGAAAAAAATTACTAGTACGAAAAAACTCGAGAAAAGAAAGACTCAACAACAAGATATGGATAATTCTTATGGCAGACTCGATGATAAACATAAGAATTAAACTGGATAGAATAAAAAAACCTGAATTCAGAGTCCAGCTCTGATACCAGATGATGAGATTCGAAGCGCGAAAGAAACGCCGGAAAGTTCCGAACCCAGGTTGTGGTTAAACGGTGGAATCATGACCCGATATTCACGACGCGATGGCTCGACGATGCGGAATAAAGAACCATGACTTTCGAAACGCCACAAGAATTTGCCCAATCTCCTTGATAAGTCTCTGATTTTTAACGCCACAAATACTCTCGCGAATATTTGATAAGTTCTGGATGAACGCCACAAGATAATCAATCTTGATAAGTTTGGGTTTGTAATGTGAATCCACACATTCAACAATTGAAAAACATTCAATCTCTTTCTATTCAATAATCAAAGTCTCAAGTCTGAATTACAATGAATGGAAAGGAATATAAATAAGTAAAATAACCTAGCCGCTAATTGACTCAAAATAGAATTCTAATTAAACTAAAATTCTAAAATAGGCAAACAAATAATTAAAAACAAAATTTAACCTAAAAATACGCAAAAATCCTAATTTTCGTCTGCATAATTGATTTGCTGTTTTGAAGCCCCAAATGATGGAATTTGGCCATAAAATCAGTCGGCTCAAGGGCTTTTGCCCATGAGTTTTGCTTAGTGGCCCAATTCTACTCGAAAAACACATATTATGCATCTAATTCCGACATGGTTGACTGTATTGCACTTTTATTTGGCTTGAATATTTAACTTTTTCCGTCAAGCCTATTATGACTCTGATTGTCGAGGGTCCGGAACACATCACCAATAGTCGATGGCGAGACTCATTTACAAACTCCAAAATCAAGTCCATGTGGAAGAAAACAAGACCGAAGGCAATTGCCTAATTTTGAAGGTTCAGTGACTTTCGGTTGATTGAAAGTCTGCAGGAAATTTTAAGGCCGCCTCAGTCATGATTGGCATCGTAGTTGATCAACCAAAATTCACTTTCAGTTGATCAGATGATCAACCTAAATAGTTTTGGTCGATCATTTGATCGATCGAAAGTCATTGAATTCAAATACGGGCTTTTTGTTCATTTTCCTCAGATTTTTCTTATTTCTTCTAATTTTTGTACCAATAAATACCCTTCATCTTTCAAATCCTAGTCCCCAACTTGGACGAATATTGTATTGAGTGTGAAGAGCACATTGTGAGGTAAAATCCTCCTTCTCTCTTGTAATCTCTTTGGAAGTTTATCGACTATATTTTGAGTATTTTATTCTTATGTTATTGTTGATTTCTACCACTTTGGAATTTGTTTAATTTCTAATAATTGGGCTAGGTTTTTTAACCCTTGAATTTTAGGTTAGATTTAAACTTAAGTCAAGGTATTTCAATATTAATTTTAGCTTTCTTGGGTTGATTCAAATTGTTGTGGGAGTTTTTGGTCAAATACCAAGAGGGTTCAGATTAACATCGAATAGGTTTATTTTACCCCAAAAAGTCATTATGTGGACAAAGTTGTTGAAATGTTTAAAAAACATGGTATTAAAGAAACGTGTAATCCATTTCTTCTTCATGTAATTCTTCACAAGAATACAAGAAATTTTAAACAACTGTTGGAATACTCCAAATTATTGGAAGCCTAATATACTTAATGAATTGTACAAGGCTTGATATAGCTTACTCACTAAGTAAGCTGAATTGATACATTAGTAACCCTAGTAATGAACATTTGGATGCATTACTTAGAGTTTTTGATGTGATCCGGAAAAAAAGCTAAGAACAATGTTATGATTCGGGACGAATCATCTTAAAGGAAGAGGGGATGATGTGATCGGGAAAAGGCGTCAAAAATGAGAAATCAAGATACGGGCAATTCAACAATATTCCACATAGGAAAATGAACAAATTTCATGTTGGGCTCGAGTCGAGATTCAAATCAAATCAATTAATGTCAAAGGATCAGAAAATTGGGCAGAAGCTGACTTACGGCCGTAACACCCATTTTTACAGCCGTAACATCAACATCACGAAATTGGGCAGAAAGGCAATTACGGCCGTAAATGAAGTGGAAGTATTCACAGTCGTAATCTATTTACTCACGACCGTAAACAGAGTTTTGTAACTTTTATTATTTTGTTCAGAATGTCACTTACGACCGTAAATAAAATTGTCACGACCGTAACATATGTTTTAAATTTTTAATCCTTAGCTTACTTACGGCCGTAAACTCATAAGTCACGGCTGTAACTTAGGCGCCGTAGTTTTGAATTAATTAGGTGGTTAGGTTTTGTTTAGTTCTAATTTATTTTGGTTATTTTAGTTGTTTTAGCTATTTTAGCATAATTAGAATTCTATTCAGAGTCAGTTAGCGACTAGGGTTTATTTTGCCTATTTATATGCTTTTCCATTCAATGTAAAAACAGAAGACTTTTGATGAATAAAATTATTGAGTGTTTTTACTCTCTAAAGGTGAGGATTTTCCCTTTAAACAACAAACTTATCAAGATTCAAATCTTGTGGCATTCAAAACAATTGAACTTATCAAGAATCTGGACATTCCTTGTGGCGTTCCCCCTTTGTGGTTCGTATCTCCGCATCGTAACGGGTCTCGGGTTTAATATACCCCTGGTTCTTGCGTCTTGAGGTCGGGGTTGCATTGTTATCGTCCGTTCCAACCTGGATTCGGAACTTTCCAAGCGTTATTCCTCGAGCTACGACGAGGACCCCCTCCCGGGTTCTCATCAGTTTTGGGTTACTTAAAGCGTACCAGAGAGTATGTTTTTCACTATGGTCAATATCCTACAGTAATTGAAAGATACAGTGATGCAAATTGAGTATCAAATACAGATAAATCTAAATCTATTAGTAGTTATGAATTTACTCTTAGTGGTGGTGCTGTATCATGAAAATATTCTAAGCAAACATATAGCTCGGTCAACTATGGAGTTCGAGTTTATTGCTTTAGATAAAGCAAGAGAAGAGGCGTAATGGTTAAGAAACTTCCTAGAAAATATTCCTATATGGCCAAAACTTCTGCCAGCTATATACATTCATTGTGATAATCAAGCAACAATAGTTAGAGCAGAAAATTTTGGATATAACGAAAAGTCAAGACATATACGTCGTAGACGTAATACCGTTCAGCATTTACTCTCAAATGGAACAATCTCAATTGATTTTGTAAAGTCAAATAATAACGTAGCAGATCCATTTAAAAAGGGGTTACTAGGCAGAGAATAAATTGTGCATCGAGGGAAATGGGCGACTTAAAGTCTAAAACTAAATGAGTCAATTTGATGGAAACCTAGCCTAGCAACTGGAGATCCCATGAACTAAGTTCAATAGGAAAACTAGTCATGATTGACTCGATGGGAAGTACTTCAGAGTACTTAACTCTTTCCCATTTCTATGATGCAAAAGTACTGTCTACAAAGAAAGTTAAGGATAAACTTTGCTTTCAATGATGACTATATCTTGTAACATGTACAAGTGGAGTATTGTAGGGTACTCTTTTACATCACCTATGTAAGTGTGAACGTGGTCGCTTCGTTGAGAAATTCTTACTATGGAAGGTTCATAGCAAAAGTTACCTATCTTGATACGTTATCTTTCGAAAAGTATTCTTCTAATGTCTTCCTTGATTTGAGATTTCTTCCACTCATGTGAGAGATTGTTAAAATTAATTAAATTAATGGGGAAATTAATTGGGTTATTAAATGTGTATATTTAATAATATGGGCTATGTAATTAATTAATTGGGTTGGAAAAGTTTCCAATAAAATGGCCAATATTCTAAAAGCACACTTTAAGTATCTTATATAATGTAACATGTATCTCACATAGAAAGTTTATAAGAAAAAATACTTATTTATATATTGAGATATTGTTCTAAGTTGTAATTTGATACAAACGTGCCAGCCCACGACCCCGGCCCCAGTCCTAGAACCGACACGCGCATGTCGCAAAGTTCTCATTGGGCGTTTTAGAGGCGCACTTTGCAATTTGCACGTACACATCGTCACGAGGATCATTGAGGAGCCCTAAATTTTTTGAAATTGGAATCGTGGCTCGATGACATGGCATTAGGAGGCTCGGTGAGTTGGCGCACACGTGGATGGTGACAAGGCGACGATTGTGCATGGCGTCTTCATGGAAAATTGAATAGGTGCATGGGGTGGTTAATGAACACATTGACTTAATCTGGACCATTAGATCTTGATCCAATGTCTCAGGATGACCTGGATCAATTGGCGCACCCATTCAGAGAAGGTACACACCCTTTTCAAATGACACTTCGAATTCTATAAATAGGGTACCCCGTTTTCAATATTTTCACACCAAATCATATTCTGATTCATATATTCTATTTCTCTCTCGAAATTCTGCTTTATAAACTTCTACAAAATGGTTTTTAAGCTTTTTCAAAAAGCTCCTTTCCGTACATTCCTAGAAGAATACGAGTCAAACTCCAGTTCGACCAACAAGGTGGGTATAGTGCAATACCAATATCGAAAGAAGCGTTGTATCTTGGGAGACATACGTCCTTCGATCATGTTGGCGCCTTCACGGGGGCGAAATATGTCTTAATGAGATTTGTTTCGACATACCTCGATTCATCTCCTTTCTAAATTTCTGTTTTTCATTTTTTATTTTATTTTATTTTATTATTATTCTCGTCAATTTTTGACAAGAATAGTAGCTTGTTTATCAAATATCATTTTTCGGGAAAGATAGGTGGTTGTTTATGTATGTTTCACATTCAAACCTTTGTTGACTTTTTAATCATGCATTCCTTGAGATTCAATGCTTATAAGCACTTAAACATAAAGTCATCAACTAAAGAGAACGTCGTAATAAAATTGTAAGATTACAAATTAAAATCCAAATAATTAAAGTTTAATACTCCCTCGATTCCAATTATATAGATTATGTTTGTCTTTCCTTTTTCTCTTGTTCCAATTATGTAGACATATTTCTTTATTTAGAAGTATTTATTTTGTTTGTTTACTAATGTATCCATATTCATTACTTCCAATAATAATAGTTTTGATACTTAAATAAGGGTAAGTTGAAATTTTTCTTTACAAAAATTATTTTTTTCAATAACATTAAATATGTTTTCTTAATTTGTGTGAAAAATTAAATCAGCCTGTATGATTGGAACGGAGGGAGTATAAGCTATGGGTTAATAAATACTTGTGCCTTATTACAACTTCTAATTTGCATTATATTGACTAAATAAATTTATTTTAAAAAATCAACTTATTCTTTATTAATTTTGATTCCATTCTACGGACGTGCTTAGAATTCTTATGAATAACCTGAAGTCTGAACAAAGACTCTGGGACGTGTAAATTTTTTTTCCTTAATTTGACAAACAAGTTGTTATTTTAAAAGGAATTCTTCTATAACTATATATATAATTTTTTTTTTTCCCTAGAAAAGTAGTTTTATTTTTTATTCAGCAAAGCCAAACATGCCAATTTCCACGTCGAGTAAATTGGGTAATGAGGTGAAAAGAGAGAGCCCTGATGTTGGAGTAAATGATATACTATCTATTTGGTATATCAAATAAACTGATTTAAATCATTTTATAAACGTACAGTTTCTTAAACCACATTTTAATCACACAAATTTTTCTCTCTCCAATTTTTAATCAATACTTTTTACCTCAAAAACATAAATAAAACATAAATAAATCAGTCTATAAATAACAAAGTGTAACCTAATAATTAGTGATATTTTTTTATTTGTAAGATGGTGATTCTAATAGAACGTGTATTATGATTTATGTGCATTGGAAAATTCAAAGTGACTACGTATTAAAATCTAAAATAACTAACTGGTTGTAGATTAAGATGAGAGTTTGCTATATAATTTGGTATAAGTTTGTTTATAAATGGTCACCCTATTTTTTTTTAAAAGTCAACAATTTCGACTGGTCAAAAAATTTCACCCACCATCTTTTACTTTTAAAAAAATAAACTGGCAAAATATTGTCATGTCGTTATTTATAAATAATTAGCTATAAATTGTTGAGCAATGCTTGGTGTATAGGGACTAGTAAAATACAGGTCCCTCACTGTAGCATTGCTACAGTGATTTTCACTGTAACACTATAGCAGCGCTACAGTGAGGGATGTTGAGAAATTTCCTTTTTCAAATAAATATGTTATAATGAAGTTGACACAAAACTTGAAGCAAAGAATCAAGAAGAAATCAAAAAATTGCAAATTGACTTGAATCGCAAAGAATGCTGTCCTAAAAGAGAAATTTGCGCCCTCTCGAAATGAGAATGCTAAAGGGCCTCCAAAAAAATTGCTTTAGCGGATTTCAAGCCTCAAACCAAATATCAAATAGCACAATTGATAAACTTGGAGAATAGGAACAAGAAGAGCAAATTTTGAAGATTCTAAGTATAAAATTTTGGAACTTTTGGATGACAATCACTATTGAAGGTTAGATAATCAAAAGTTGTTCAAAACATAAATTCTATACCTATTTATAGAATTCTATCATCCCTATTCGTTGTTCATGCAACTCTTCACGAAAGAGTGTCAAAATTGGTTGAAAAGGTGCTTGAGAAATTCTGAAAAATTTCTCCAACGGTCGAATTTTAACTCCACGCGATTGCCGGTATGATCGCGCGATGCCTCGAAAATTTCTGCAGTGAATAAATCACTTAACCACGCGATCGCCGGACCATCAACCACGCGATTGCGTGGTTCTTCATTCTGGCCGGACCTTTAGGTCCGGTCCGGACCATTTGGTCCGTCCATTTGTATTTGGTCCGATTTTTGCACTTTTTGGACCGGTTCCTTATATATTGGACCGGTTCTCGCACTTTTCAACTTTTATTTATATATTTGAACAACATTTTCATAACAATCCCCCACTTGTTCAAATATATGAACACAACTTAGAATTATAAACGATGTCACGCATAAAATAAGGTATCTTTCGATTTTAACCTTATATTAGTGCTAATATTGCAAAGTAATATCGAGATCACAGGTAGCCTTGGCTTTGAACCAGTTATCGCTTATGACATTACCGGCGATATCGCACACGTGAACATTCTTGCTCAATACGTTCCACACAATTTACTTTGACGCGTTAATGGCCTTGCGTCCATCCGAGTTCATGAACTTTTCAGAAAGTAACTCCAAAACTTTCCTTGAAGCGGAACCACTTCTAAGTTCATATAGGAGAAATTCTTACAGTGTCTTGGTAACTTTTAAAGACACTTGTACTAAGTACTGAATTTCTTTAAGATTTGTTCAATCCTCCAAACAGTTACCCCAGCACTTGTATCCTTAGGATAGGGCCTTAAAATAATTTTTAAGTGCTGCAACAATTCACTTATCGAATGACTTGTTGTTACCCTTTGAACCCGTGAATTACTCATTTCGTAATGACAGGTAGGGTTGCCGTCATTGGTGAATTTATAATAGGAGTTTTAGCCCCATCCTACTCGATGTTTGTCTTACCAACTCTTTGGTAAGTGGTTTTGTGAATGGATTAGCCAAATTTTCACTTGACCTCACATAGGTAAGTGATATTATTCCATCCTTTATTAATTTTCTTATATAATCATGTCTAAGACTCATATGTCTTGACTTTCCATTGTAGACTTCATTATAAGCCCTTGTTAGAGTAGCTTGACTATCACATAGTATAGATATTGAAGATTCCTTCTTCGTATCCAATGGAACTTCATAAAGAAGATCCTTAAGCCATTCTGCTTCCTTTCCAGTTTCTGCTAATGCAACAAACTCGGATTTCATAGTGGAATGTGTTATAATTGTTTGTTTCTTTGATCTCCAAGAAACAGCACCACCTCCAAGTGTAAACAACCATCCCGAGGTTGATTTATTTTCTCCAGCATTTGATATCCAACTTGCGTCGGTATATCCTTCTAATATTGCTGGAAACTTGGAATATTGAAGTCCAAGGTTTTTAGTTCTCTTTAGATAACCAAGAACTCTTCCAATCGCTTTCCAATGCTCAACACTTGGATTGCTAATAAACCTACTAAGTTTACTCACGGCAAATGCAATATCCGGTCTCGTGCATTGAACTGCATACATTAGACTTCCAATTGCACTCGCATATTCGAGTTGTCCAATAGCCCTTTCAACATTCTTTACAAGTTTAATACTTGAATCAAATGGAGTATTTGCCTCTTTAATGTTCAAATGTTTGAACTTTTCAATCACATTCTCTATATAATGTGATTGGGTTAATGCATACCCCAACTCATTCTTGATCACTTTTATACCCAATATGGTATCCACTTGACCAAGATCTTTCATATTGAATGTTGACGATAGAAACCTCTTCGTTTCTTTTATGTCATTCATGTGATTACTTATAATCAACATGTCATCCACATACAAACACACAAATGTAACAAGTTTATCACAACTTTTAATATATAAACATTTATCTAGCACATTATGTGAAAAATCAAAAGACATAATTGCATTATCAAATTTCTCATGCCATTTTTTAAGAGCTTGTTTTAAACCATATAGCGATTTAATAAGTTTACAAACTTTATTTTCATTACCCGGAAGAACAAAACCTTCTGGTTGTTCCATGTAAACTTCTTCATCTAATTCTCCATTTAAAAATGCAGTCTTCACATCCATTTGATGCACATGCAAATCAAATATAGAAGATAGTGCAAATAGTATTCTAATAGTAGTGATCCTAGCCACCGGTGCATAAGTGTCAAAATAATCAATTCATTCCTTTTGTCGAAAACCTTTAGCAACTAATCTTGCTTTATAGGTTTGGATCGAACCATCGGTATTGTATTTTCTTCGAATCAATGAAAGTGATAAAATATTTATTACCACCCCTAGTTAACATGTCATTAAGTTCACAAATGTCGGTATGAACTAAGTCAAGAATATTAGATGATCTTACTACACTTTGAAAAGGTTTTTTAATCATTTTGGACTTAGTGCAAATTTCACATTTTTCATACTTTGTAAAATCACAAGATAGCATATCATTTCTAATCATTCTATGCAAAGTAGAATATCCAACATGTCCTAATCTATCATGCCATAAATCTAAAGAACACACAAAGTAAGAAGAATTTATTTTATTAATTGCATTGCCAATAGTACACAATTTGACCATTCCATTAGTGGAATAGCCTTTACCAACAAAGAAACCATTTCGGGACAATACAAGTTTTCCCGACTCAAAAATACATTTCACGCCCGGTTTTCCCAACAAATTACCACTTACAAGGTTTCTATTCATATCCGGCACATGTAAGACATTTGTAAGAGTTACAACCTTTCCGGATGTAAATTGAAGATCAACATTCCCTTTGCCTATGACTTTTGAACAATGTTCATTTCCCATTTGAATTTTTTGACCATCATCAATCTCTTGATAGGTCTTGTATAGGGATTTGTCATAGCAAACATGAACGGTGGCGCATGTATCATACCACCATCCCGGAATTTTTCCTTTGATGGAATTCACTTCACTTATAGTAGCAATAATTTCATTCTTGTCAATGGAATTAACCTTGCCTCCAAAATTGCTTTGTTTTTTATGTCGGCAATCTTTCGCAAAGTGGCCGAATTTTCCACATACAAAGCATTCTCCCTTGGGCTTCTTTTTGAATTTGTTGTTGTTGTTGTTGCTAGTAAACTTTCTTTTGTTTAGTTTGGTCACTTTGTTGTTCTCCAAGGCATTGGCTTTAGAAGTACCAACATGGGAATTGTTGACGCCACCAGCCTCTGGGGTACTTACGGCTCGTCCAACACACGGATTGTCCACCGCATGGTGTGGATTTGTTCCACGCGAGGTGGACGCGTCCCCAGGGGTTTCGAACCTTGGACCTTTGGAATATATGAATTCCAAAGGCCTCCCTGGTAACCACTAAGCTAGTGGTTACCAGGGAGGCCTTTGGAATTCATATATTCCAAAGGTCCAAGGTTCGAAACCCCTGGGGACGCGTCCACCTCGCGTGGAACAAATCCACACCATGCGGTGGACAATCCGTGTGTTGGCCGAGCCGTAAGT
This sequence comes from Ligustrum vulgare, assembly GCA_963555705.1. Lineage (NCBI taxonomy): Eukaryota > Viridiplantae > Streptophyta > Magnoliopsida > Lamiales > Oleaceae > Ligustrum > Ligustrum vulgare. The sequence goes on along the minus strand of OY743184.1, from coordinate 34,015,126 downwards.
ACCCCAGAGGCTGGTGGTGGTTACCAGGGAGGCTTTTGGAATTCATATATTCCAAAGGTCCAAGGTTCGAAACCCCCTGGGGACGCATCCACCTCGCGTGGAACAAGTCCACACCATGCGGTGGACAATCCGTGTGTTGACCGAGCCGTAAGTACCCCAGAGGCTGGTGGCGTCAACATAAAAAACGCGCATTTTTTATGTTGACGCCACCAGCCTCTTGGGTACTTACGGCTCGGCCAACACACGGATTGTCCACCGCATGGTGTGGATTTGTTCCACGCGAAGTGGACGCGTCCCCAGGGGGTTCCAAGGTTCGAAACCCCCTGGAGACGCGTCCACCTCGCGTGGAACAAATCCACACCATGTGGTGGACAATCCGTGTGTTGGCCGAGCCGTAAGTACCCCCAGAGGCTGGTGGCGTCAACATAAAATTTGTTATATACCGATATGAGGTGGAAAATAAATCAATCAGTCAAAATAGTCAATGGCCAAACAGTTGCCACAAAATTGATGAAACAGTCAATGATGTTTGAACTACGATCTCAATTTCTTTTATCACGACCGAGGTGGTTTCATTTCCGAGGTGATTTTTTTATACGAGGTGAAATGTCTTGACCGAGGTGATTTATGTTATCCGAGGTGAATTTCGGACCGAGGTGATTCCTGACTGTGAGGTGAATTCGTGAGACCGGTGTGATTTGTTTGACCGAGGTGAATTATGCGAACCGACCTCAATGATGCGGAAGACGAAGGCGATGTGGGAGTAGGTAGTATTGTCAAATCAGCCGTATTATGTGTCAGTAATCATCATTATTTGTAATATGTCAGAATAATCATTTGATGTATGTCTGTCAGAAGGGTCAATCACCCTATTCAGTCACTCCCTGCAGAAGTGATATGTTGTAATGATTATGTTTAACTCCTCAACTACTATAAATAGGAGGAATAAATGCTCATTAAGGGGCATGTAATATAAAAAAAACATCTCCAAACTCTTGCTATTTGATTTCGTTGATTCGACCTGGCTATCAGATCGGTATCGAACTGGACGTGAATTTGTGTAACTTTGATCTCAGTTCGCTTTCGATCTGTTACCTTTCCTATTTTTTATAATATCTCGAACTTTATTACAACGACGGTCAATTAATTAAAGAGCTGCATACTTAGACAAATTAATCAAAGACATACAATCCATCTATCAATTCAAAAGTTCATACCACTTTTATTTGTTGAAAAAAAGAGACGTCAACAGGAATGTTCAATCACATCTCTTGCCCTCGACTCTTCCTCAATTCGGAGATGTTTTTGAATTTGCTCCATTGAAAAGTCTTCGGAGTTGTGAAGGATTTTCTTCCTATATTCTCTCCAAGTAGAAGGCAATTTTGCAATAATTGCTCCTACTTGAAATGATTCCGGAAGTTCTATCTTCACCGCTTTTAATTTATTGACAATCACTTGCAATTCATGAACTTGGGGTAATAGGGGAATATTTTCCAAAAAATTAAAATCAAAGTACCTTGTTATAAGGAATTTTGTAGTTCCTTCCTCTTCGGCTTTGTACTTGTTTTCAAGTGCATTCCAAATCTCTTTTGCAGATTTAGTGTTGTTGTACAAGTCGTAGAGACGATCCGAAAGTGCATTCAAGATATGACCACGACAAATAAGCTCGTCTTCTTCTCGCTTCTTTCGATCAATCCTTGCTTGTTCGGTATCTTTCTCGGAAGGTTCGGGCAAGTCTTCCAAATTGGGATCAAGGATGTAGAAGATTTTTAGTGCCGTTAGTAGAAACTTGATTTTGTCTTGCCACCTTGTGAAGTTGGTACCATCAAAACGATCCAAGCGAACCAAATCTTGATTCATCAACTTGATTGTAGCCATGGTTGTGTCTCCTTCGGTTGCCATCGCAGAAAAAATTTCGCTTTTAGATTGTTGAGAAATTTCCTTTCTCAAATAAATATGCTATAATGAAGTTGACACAAAACTTGAAGCAAAGAATCAAGAAGAAATCAAAATATTGCAACTTGACATGAATCGCAAAGAATGCTGTCCTAAAAGCGAAATTTGCGCCCTCTCGAAATGAGAATGCTAAAGGGCCTCCAAACAAATTGCTTTAGCGGATTTCAAGCCTCAAACCAAGTATCAAATAGCACAATTGATAAACTTGGAGAATAGGAACAAGAAGAGCAAATTTTGAAGATTTTAAGTATAAAATTTTGGAACTTTTGGATGATAATCACTATTGAAGGTTAGATAATCAAAAGTTGTTCAAAACATGAATTCTATACCTATTTATAGAATTCTATCATCCCTATTCGTTGTTCATGCAACTCTTCGCGAAAGAGTGCCAAAATTGGTTGAAAAGGTGCTTGAGAAATTCTGAAAAATTTCTCCAACGGTCGAATTTTAACTCCACGCGATCGCCGGTATGATCGCGCGATGCCTCGAAAATTTCTGCAGTGAATAAATCACTTAACCACGCGATCGCCGGACCATCAACCACGCGATCGCGTTGTTCTTCATTCTGGCCGGACCATTTGGTCCGTCCATTTGTATTTGGTCCAGTTTTTGCACTTTTTGGACCAGTTCCTTATATATTGGACCGGTTCTCGCACTTTTCAACTTTTATTTATATATTTGAACAACATTTTCATAACAAGGGACCTGTAAATACAAGTCCCTGTATAACAAGAATTTTCCTAAATTGTTTGTTAAGTAGAAATATTTTATTTATAAATAAAGAATGTGATGTTTTCGAGATAAAATATGTAATTGAAAAAGTGATTTGATAAATATATAGTTTAAAAATTTGTTTAGGCCATCTACAATCGGGATTTCAAAACTGCAAAATCAAGACTTTTACCGATATTCTCTTCTCCAACCGGAACTCAATCAAGAACGGTAAAACTGCAATTTTGCAGTTTATGAGGTGCAGCACTGTTGAGAACGGCATCTCTTGGTTGAAGACTGCATCCTTCCCGTTGAAGATGATAGGCATGTTTTGTTTTTTATTTTCTGATTTTTCCCTTGTTGCAACCAACTGGAAGAAAACAAATTCCCTTATTTTCCAATTTTATCCCTACTTTAACCAATTGTAATGAAATTAATTAATTTTTTTTTGAACAAGTTATGAAATTAATTATTAGTTGAGTTGAGTTAATATTTTTAGTAATCAATTTATTTTTTTAATATTTGTAGGAAGAATATACTAATTTTGACAATTAAATAAAAAAATTAAATATATTTGATGTATTTCCCGTTTTATCGTTAATGTAAAGAAGTTCACGTGTAGTAATTAAATTTATGATAAAATAAGTAGTTCCGATAAAATAATAATTAAAACTAATTTAAAGTTGAATTATAAGAAACACTATTCATTTGGTGTGGAATTTAGAGTTTTGTGTTGGAGATGAATTAATATAATAGAGTAAGAAAAATTGTATTTTAGTGTAAAGTTGATCTTACTTTAGAGTTTCTGATTGAAGATGACCTACTAAGTTTACCAAATGGAGTAATGATTCAATTAATTATGTCCCCACATATTTATTCAAGCAACAATTAGCACATGGAAATGGCAACACGGATTATGACCCAACTGCTAAACTAATACAATCTAAGCGATTAAATTAAATAAGGGGTATTTTTCATCCTAATCACCTTCCACGTAGACAGCACCATCCAGTCTCTTATCTTCTTATCCACACCAAACAAACAATAATGCAAAAACGTTGTTATTTGAGAAATATGCTATACATTGTAGTAATAACTTTCATTGTAATTTTCTCTTATTTTAACGTGTTTTTGAGGCTTTTTTTTAGTTGATTGAAATAGATTACCATTGATATTGTGGTATAGAGTTCATTGTGAAAGGGGGGGATGAAAAATGAGAAGCTTTTTGAGTTTTGAAGTGCAAATGGAAGGTTGGAAATGAAGAGACGAAGCTATTGATCGATATAGATTTGAAGAAATAAGGAGAAGTTGCAAATATTAAGAAGTTGGACAATTTCGAGAAATAAAAAATGATGAACTAAAACATTTGATTAACAAAAAATGTTGAGTTTTAAAAAATGATCCCACTAAATATTATAACGTGACTCTTATTAATAAACAAAAATTATAAACAAAAGGTTTCGAAACAATCATAAGGAAACACAAATCTATTCAAGACTCTCGCTACACTTGATCCCAATCTTTTTTTCTTTTCTTCTTTTTTTAAAAAATTTTTTTTAGCTCGAATTCATTTACAATTATATATTTTTATGAGATTCATCACTTTAACACTTTTCAATTAAATTTCAACCACACATTCCACTGAAAATTCAAATTTTGTCAAGAACTTGGAAAAATGATTGGAGATACACGATAACCATTTGTTTACTTGGTCAGTATACTGTTATGCAATTTGCAAATATAACTGAGCTCTTAAACATAAACTTTCATTAATAAACAAAATAATTAAACAATCATCGTGTATCTGAGTCCAACTCTATTTACACAATAAAAATTCCCACTAATCAAAAAACATAAAACAAAAAATATTACATTGGTTTTCTAGATTCAATATCGTGAATTTAGCTGATCTAATTCTTCAAATCATTTCTAACTTAGCCGGCAACGAAAGACGTGATTTCTTAGCAGGGTGGGGACTTTCGACTTCGTCTTCACCGGATCCAAATCCCGGCCATAACTCCGGCAAGGCTGGTTTGTTCAGGTCGAAGTCCCGATGAGTGACATTGGATCCTACTCCTTCCGATGACATCACTGCACTACTGCTGATGGCTGCTCCGTTGTTACTGGAAGCCCCACCTTCATAGTGGCGCCTTTTGTGACCTCCCAAGGCTTGGCCAGTGGGGAAGCACCTGTGACAGATGGAGCACTCGTGGACCCTCCCGCTATGGTTGCTTGCAATCGTGGTGGTGGTCGAAGCAGTTATGGTGGCGGCGGAGGAGTTTGTGTTGGCGGAGTGTTCATCTCCTCCTCCACTCAGTTTCCGGTGGCTGGCCTTGTGCCCTCCCAAAGCTTGGTAAGACCCAAAAGCCCTGTTACAAACTGAACACTTGTACAACAACTTGGGAGTATCATCAGACGTCATCAATGGTGGTGGTGGTGGAAGACGAGTTTTCTTTTGCTCCATCTGGGTTTTCTGCGCAACAGCGGCAGAACTTGTGGTGGGGGGTTTTGACGTTGAACAACCGCCGCCTCCGCCGCCGCTGTGAGCAAGCATAATAAGGCAAAGAGCCAAGTATTCTTCTTCAGTAGGTTCCTGCTCATGGCGCTCGACGCTGCGTGGGCGCTTTGATCTCTTGCCTTTCGTCCACGGCTCGAGATAGCGGAGGGTGGCGTTATCGAACTGAAACGCCGGAGAAGGAGTAGTGGGAGAATTCAATGCTTCGAGTGCCATTATTATTACTGAAGTAAAAGTGGAGAGAGTTGAGGAATGAGTATAGTTGAAAATTGATTTTGAGAAAAAATATGAGCAAAGGAGGCGGCTATATATTGCAAAGGGGGGGGGGGGGGGGGGAAGGAGTGATTGGAAGTTGCGTGACAAGTGAGACGGTTATTACTCAAGAAAAGTACAAGTCTAATGAAATGAAAAATAGAAAAAAATTAGTTGAGGCACAAGTGGAAGCCGGAAGGTAGTGGGCATTGGGCAATGAAGGAGTGGACTGGAGACTCAGTCTAAGTCAAAACTCTTACGCGGTCTCACTGTGAACTAAGTCGGCAAAATTTTGATATTTCTTCCTCACTATCTTCCGTCAAACTCAAACCCCACCTTAGTGATTTTTTTAGTACTCTTTTTTTTTTACGAATATTATAATTTATAAATTAATTTATGAATAATACAATTTTTCAAATCACTCATATTTTCTTTTTCTACTTCTCAACTACACTTAAAAAAATAAATCGATTTACAACTACTTGTTTTGTAAAATTTGTTTATAAACCATCATGTAACAATATTTAATTGGATAGTTTTTTTGAAAAGTGAACAATTTTGATTGGTCAAAGAATCCCGCTTACCATTTTTTTACTTTTCAAAAAATAGATAAATGAAATATTGTTACGTTGTTGTTTATAAACAATATTTATAAATAACCGTTTATAAATGGTTTATCAAACAGAGGTATTATAATCCCAATAATTAAACTCTTACTAATAATTGTAATTATATAAAAAGTTATAACAACATATTTCCAAACAACTTTTTAATCATATGCGATTTCATAAACTATTTTTTAACCACATATTTTAATTTGAAAATATTTATTTTTTATTTATAAACAAATTTTTTTTTGCCAGAAGAATATATTCATTTATATCAAGAGCTTAATCGGCAATCTTGGTGTGGCATTTGATAACTTAACTATGGTTAAAAGAATAGAAAATTAATACTATATATTCTGAATAATTTTAAAGGGGGGAAAATATTATGTAAGAATTTGTTGGCCATTGGCCAGCCAACACACCCAGATTGGAAGAGAAAGGGTGTTTGTTCTGTGTTCATATTGTAAATTGACTTTTACTTTTTGATGAAGGAGTCGGCTATTGGAATACTCCATTCATGCATCTAAATAAAGGCTGCGTTTTTGCACATTGCATACTGGTAAACAACTGCCTCCTTCCCTCGGTTCATTTCAACACGTGTTTCAAATGATTAAGAATCTCAATTTTGACTTTGGACTGCTCCACCTACAGCAAGAAACCGTGTTCGGCAATTTTTTAAATAGAGCTAATATCAAAAAACGTTCCTACCTTTTACGTGTATTGTGCAAAACATCACAATGTTTTGATTTTTTACGTTGGACGTCCCAACCTTTATATTTTCTTGTTGGAGACGTCCTTTTTTTTATATATTTAACCCTATTTCAACGTTAAATAAGGGACATTTTTGTCTAATTCCATTTTTAATTCATTTCTTAAGGGTAATCGGCACAAAACGTCCTTACGTTCATTTTTTTGACGAATAACGTCCCTACTTTTAGATTTTCTTGCAAATTAGTCCCCAAAATTTACTTTTCTTTCAATTTAGTCATTCAGTATTTGATTTAAAGGTCATTGTCTTCAAACGTGTATAACTTTTGATCTACAACTCCGAATTGCACTCCGTTTTTTGCGTTGAAATCCAAATTCAACCATCTTTCTTATGATGTATCATGTGCTCATTTATTAAATATTTCGTTTTGACTTTTGTATTGTAGATACTTATTTTGTTATGACATCATTGATTAACTTAAATTGATTTCTGTAAATTTTATTGAAACAGTGGAATTTTAATTTTAGTGTGTGTTCGACGGCCAGCGGAATTTATAAATTGGATTTATTTGACTTTTTATTTTATTTTTTAAGGTAAAATGTCTGGTTAAAAATTGGTATGTTTAGCCCTTGTTTGAACCATATTATAGTCTCAAATCACTTTTTAAACAACAAAACATTTCTTTCTCCAATTTTCAAAAAGTGATTTGAGACTATAATATGGCTCAAACAGGGGCTAAATATATCAATTTTTAACTAGACATTTTACCTTAAAAAAAATCAAATAAATCTAATTTATAAATTCCGCTGACCGTCGAACACACACTAAAATTAAAATTTCACTGTTTCAGTAAAATTTATAGAAATCAATTTACGTTAATCAATGATACTCTAACAAAATAAGTATTTACAATACAAAGTCAAAACGAAATGTTTAATAAATGAGCACATGATACATCATAAGAAATATGGTTGAATTTGGAGTTCAACGCAAAAAATGAGTGCAATTCGGAGTTGTAGATCAAAAGTTATACACGTTTGAAGACAATGACCTTTAAATAAAATACGTAATGACTAAATTGAAAGAAAAGTAAATTTTGGGGATTAATCTGCAAGAAAATCTAAAGGTAGGGACGTTATTCGTAAAAAAAATGAACGTAGGGACTTTTTCCACAATGAGTGTCAAATGTAGGGACGTTTTGTGTCAATTACCTTTAAGAAATGAATTAAAAATGGAATTGGACAAAAATGCCCCTCATTTAACGTTGAAATAGTGTTAAATATAACGAAAATGACGTCTCCTACAAGAAAATGTAAAGGTTCGGACGTTCAGCGTCAAAAATCAAAACGTTGGAATGTTTTACACAATACATGTCAAAGGTAGGGACGTTTTGTGCTATTAACCCTTTTAAATACATACATTTCCTCTCTTCAATTATTTACACATTTTACCTAAAAAATTCACATAATACACATTATAAATCAAATTTCATTTATTTCAGTCAACAAACAGAGCTGAAATAATTATCAATGCTTTGTTCCAAGGCACAAATCGATTTATAAATGTGATGTTTTCAAAATAAATTATGTGATTGAAAAATATGTGCGATTAAAAAGTAATTTGAAAAATTTGTTCTTACAAATTTGTTTATAAATGATTTAAAAACCACGTGCTAATTAATAATATATGAGTCCACCTTTCATTTTAGAGCCAATTTTGTGTAGAATATTTTGAAAGAAAATTAATTTTTTTAGAATGTACGGTTTAAAAGAGGTTAAAAAGTGTAAAAGTGATGAGTCCTATAAAATGAGTTGTTCAAAATGAGTTTTGGGGAAAATTATCAAAAAAAAATTCGAGACCAAACAGGGACTTAGTCCTATTAAAATAATTAAAAATCATACTTTAAATAAATTTTAATAAAAATTTAATTAAGAAGTTCTGAATCTCATTAAAAATATAATTAAAATTAGTTTCTCAGAGACTTAACCTATCTTTGGTAAGAGTTTTTCCCCCTCTCACATAACTGAATGTGTTGCTTTTGAAGTAAAAATGTGATTTCAAGAAATGTATGTGGTCAAATAATGTCGAAAACCGCACCACCACCAACTGCCCTACTTGACCAAACACCGTCACTCTACTCACCACAACAAACACCAAACTCATGATCAACTCACCACAATTCAACAGAGGTGTCATGCTGCCACCATCCACGACACATGGCAGCATGACCCCGCTGCTGCATGGCGACATGTACTGAGGGCAATGGTGGAGGTTGTCACGTGACCTGATCGGCTACTCCCATTTTTCGATGCCTGTGCCATGGGCGTATACGATTTGGAAAATGATCAGAGACTTGGTGACGACGACTTCAATCTCCGATTTGGGAAAAGAACGTGCAACTGATTAAACCTGAATGAGGAGTCAACGCAACTTCATCTCCTATTTGGAAAATGTTGTGCACCCAATTCCTAATTGAGGCGATTGAGGTGGGTAGAGGTGAGGTTATAAGTTTATATAAAAATAATTTAATTTTAAAATTGGTTGACGAGATGTAGGTCAGATTGTAGGGTTAAGTACACAAATACAAAACTCTAAGAGCATCTTCAATGGGACAGTGTCAAGCTTGCCAAATCATCAAAGTAGACAATGTCCAATAATTTTCTTCTCCAATGCACCTCATGTCATGCTAAGGTGACAAAAATAAAGTTGCACATTTTCTAAGTCAATGTCTAACTTTGGAAGGTAAGTCTAACATGCCGACTGACAATATTGGTGGGAAAACTGAAAATTAATGTTTACAATACACCCCCGCACCATCATATCTCTCCACTTTCTACAATTTTTTTTTTTCAATTTGTTAAACAGAGATAGAAACATTATTTTCTTCTTCATCTAAAGTTGTAGCAATTGTGAATTGAAAAGATGCTTGCTTTTTTTATTTTTTCTTTCCATTTTCAGGATTCCCTAAATGGTCTGCTACTGCTTTACTTTTTTCAGTTCTAAGCAATCGATGACGGAAGAAACAAGATTGTCAAAAAAATGAAGGAGGGGAAGAAAAAATGAAACTATAGAGAAGAAGGAAGAAGAACTAGAATTGAATCTCACTCCTACATATTTAATAGTTTTTTGTTTTTATAAAACATATTTAATAGTTTTTTTTTCTAATAAATAAATGACATATAGGCATCAATATTGGGATGTAGACATACTGCATTGAAGATCACTTTTTTTGTCTCGATGTCTATTTATTAGATATTCATTAGAAGTCCAATTAATGGCTGTCAAATGACACTTTTTTTTAGATTGGACAATGTCCCATTGGAGATGCTCTAAAAGCATCTTTAAAGCTCACGGTCTGTCAACTGGTTGAACAGTGGAACATTGAAGGAGAGAGAAAGTGATGGAGGAAAGAGAAAGTGATGGTCCAAGAAAAAAATTGGAGGAAAGAGATAGAGACACAGAACCATAGTACAGTCTTCACCAAAGTCCATCTGCAGACTATACTAGTGATGGAAACAGGTCGATCAGTCGTTTTGGCCGACATCCCATTTTTTATATTTTTCCCCAAATATGCGGCTTTAAGAGGATAGACGCATTATTTTATTATTTTACTTTTTTTCCTTTTTATCTTGATTTTGATGCTTTTTGGTTGTTTTGTTTTTCCTTCTTTTGAATAGTTGTGTTGGATTAATTATTTAACGTTTTTGGAAATTGGATTTTTATACATTAATTGGTAATATTTTGATCTTCATAATTATGAAAATTAATAAGCACTATTTGTACAAATAAACAAATAAAAATTAAAATAGACATTACACAAAAACATAACGGAAAGGAATAAAACAACAATGTGACTTAATGATAGTCATCATCAAGAAATGCTTGAGAGTAAAAGTACATTATCATCCCCTTTCATTCCTTAAAAAAATTAAAAATATAAATGAGTACAATCAGATTTTATTAAAAAAACTGACAAAAAAATAAATTAGGTACACTTACTTTAAAACCACATAGTACAACACGAGAAATTCAAGTGAAGTAAATATTTCCCTGAAGTAAATTAATTGCTAAAGAAAAAAATTTTGAATGAAAGAAATAAATCTGCTAAAGAACATGTTGTAGGAGAATAGAATGATTTGCTTTGAAAAAAAACATTATAGGAAGAGAAACATTTATAGAAAAATGTCATGCCCAATACAACTCTAAATTTTTGTTTATAAACAAAAATATTATTTTGGTGAAAAATTATATTTATTCCCGTAAGAGTTGAAATAAATATATTCTATATAAATATGTTCTTTAAGAAATGAAAAAAAAAAGTAAAATTCCACGGTATTAAATTTACTGCCATGCACCACTGTCAAACACATTGTTGACAGAAAACAAAGCAATATTAGTCAAAGCCTCAAATGATTTGAATTGGACAGCTTTTGCCTTTTGGGACCAAGGTTACTGGTAAAAAAAATTGCTGAACAGAATATTCACCTTCTTTATTATTTGAATTAGCCCTGTTTGGTATATATTAAAATTGAATTTTTAGTAAATATTGATTAAAATTAATGAGATTTATGGTTGAAAAGCCGTGGTCATATAAAATGCGTGTTTAAATTTAATTTTTGATTTCGACTTGAGATTAAAATCAAAATTTAGTCAAATCAATTTTTTTTTTTAGAAATATAAAATTATAGTGTAAAATATGTTGAAAAATATTTAGCTAACCCGGAAACAATTAAATAATTTTGTCTAAAGAACTTAAAACATTATATAGCTTAGTGAGACTCATTATTTTAAAATAATGCCGTTTGTAATAATAATATTTTTGTCTAAAGAACTTAAAATGTGATATACCATATTGAGACTCATTATTTCAAAATAATGTGGTTTGTAATAATAATTTTTTGGAGTATATGTGTTTGAACAGTAGGGAATCTTTTGAGTTTATATATGTAGATTATTTTAGTGATACTATGTATAGTTAAAAATGAGTTTGAAAAAGATGAAATTTTGAATAATGGGTACCAAACAGTGATTTTAAAGGGTATCAAATAGCGAAACAAAGCAGTAATAATATGTTGTTATTGTTATTTGTATATTTTCATTATAGTTATTATTATTATTATTGAATTAATTAAATCAATATTTATAGCTATCAGTATTAAAATTATAATTTACTGATGTATTTTATTTATTTATTTATTGTTCTTAATATTATAAATCATATGTGTAACTATCAATATTAAAATTATGTTTTCATTATTATCATTTGTTATATTTACTATTACAAATCATATTATTACTCAAAGGTACGAAAGTTGAGATGTTGGACTATATAAATACAGTCGGGAATAATCACACTTTTCCATCTTGGACAGCCGGGGACAATCACTCTCGCATGTTGGACTGTATTTGAAAAAAATCAAATGTGTAACTATCAATATTAAAATTATGTTTTAATAATTAACAATTAAAATCATTAGTTATCCTTAATATTATAAATTATATTTTTTTGAAATATATTTTGTTATTATTAACTGTTTTTGGCTACTATGTTTTTCTTTATAAACAAAAATATTATTTTAGTGAAAAATTACATTTATTCCAGTAAGAGTTGAAATAAACATATTCTATATAAATGTGTTACGTTAGAAATGAGAAAATCAAACTGATATATTTTAAAAATAAATATATAACATTATTGAAATTTATGTTCCTAATATGTCAATTAAATGAGTATGTTGTTCAGTGTGCATATTAAAAGAATATTAATTTGCTGTATCAACTTTTGGTTACCATTGCATAAATTAAATAAAATTTAATCATTTCTTTAATTTTGACAAATTTTATCATTTCTTCAATTGACATATTTATAAAAGATGAAAAAATAAAAATATTAATTAATATATATTGAAGTTCGAATAAAATATATGTAAGCAATACATTAAAAAATAAACTTAATCGAAAGTTAAAATATATTATGTTCGAAATCAAGCTTTAGTTTGGTAACATTGTAGTGGTATAAACTGAATTATTTATTATTTTAAGGTAAAATGTGTAGTTGAAAACTGGAGAGAGAAATTATGCGTTGTTAACGAATTTTTTGGAAAATTGGATGGTTTATAAATTGTGAACAAACGGAGGCCAAATAACTAATTATTTTTTTCCCATTGTCTTTAAAGATTTCATTTGATTGTGTGCCATTACCATTAATAAGAGTTAGGAGCAATCACTCTTGCATGTTGGACTGTATTTGAAAAAATCAAATGTGTAACTATCAGTATTAAAATTATGTTTTAATCATTGACAATTAAAATCATTTATTATCCTTGATATTATTTTTGTGAAAAATTATATTTATTTGTACTACTTTTTATTTGATAGTATAATCAACATATATTTTTTCATAGAAATCATTAGCATGGACAGAAATCTCATGTATCGCATGGGTGAAATACTAGTAGAATTTAAAATCAAGTAAGCTTGTAAGTTGTAGGAATTGAATGCAAGAGAGATGACTATTTATAGATCAAAATGTCGAAAAGCAGCAACTTTCAATTGAGCAGTTGGCAATTCTGTCGACCGAAATATCAATATAGCTGTTGTATTATTTCAATCGTTGAAATTTTGGTTGATCAATTCTGTCATTTCGGTCGAACAAAGTTTTGATAGACAATCATACTTCGGTCAACCGAAGTATGAGAATTTGGAAATTCATTTTTATATCAAAATATTCGGGGACGTTCTCTTTGTGTTTCGATTTTGGATTTTGAGTTTTTAATTTTGGATTTTGGTTGTTTATTTTGGGATTGCTGAAAACATGTTCTCTTTGTGATTTTAGAAAACTGTTTTCAAAAATAGAAAACTGAAAAAGTGTTTACTTTGTAATTTTTTGATATATTTATTTTGTAATATTTTATATGTAAAAAATGATTGATTTGTTGAATATCATTAATTTTAATGTTAATAAATCAGTTAGTTCTTTATGTCAATAAATTCATCATTAATATTGTTTCAGCTAAACAAAAATTTAACCACATACCAACAAAATCTTAACATGGATCTATATATAATGACAAAATAACATAAGAACTTCAAGTGAAGGAAGTGTCTCACATTTACAAAATAATAATAATAATAAATAAAAAATTACAATTTTTTTTTTTAACATGGATCTATATAATGACAAAATAACATAAGAACTTCAGGTGAAGGAAGTGTCTCACTTTTACAAAAAAAAAAAATAATAAATAAAATAAATAAAATAAAATAAAAATCTTAAAATGGATCTATATGTAATGACAAAATAATATAAGAACTTCAAGTGGATGAAGTGTCTCGCTTTTACAAAAAAAAAAAAAAAAAAATCTTAACATGATCTATATATAATGACAAAATAACATAAGAACTTCACATGAAGGAAGTATCTCTCACTTTTACAAATAATAATAATAATAATAATAATAATAATAATAATAATAATAATAATAATTTACAAAAAAAAAAAAAAAAAATCTTAACATGGATCTATATATAATGACAAAATAACATAAGAACTTCAAGTGAAATAAGTGTCTCACATTTAAAAAAAAAAATAATAATAATAAATAAAAAATTACAAAAAAAAAAAAAAAAAAAAAAAAATCTTAACATGGATCTATATATAATGGCAAAATAATATAAGAACTTCAAGTGAAGAAAGTGTATCACATTTACAAAAAAAAAAAATTCAAAACGCCCGTTTTGGTCGTTTTGGACTTTTTAACACAAAATATCCAAAACGTAATAAACTCATTTTGAGTTTCCTTTGTAACTTCTTTGGTGTTTTGGAAAACTCGTTTATAAAAATGGGCAAAGTGAACACGTTTTCGATATTTCCAAAAATTGAAAACTCAAAACAGGCTCAAAACAGTAAAGAGAACGGGGCCTTCATTTTTCCAAAATCTATTTCATATTATGAATTTAAAACATTTTTATGCAAGTGATGAATTATGAAAATAATTTGAACATTTTGCATTTGCTAAAGATTGATGAGTTGATACTTTACATATAAATTGAAGTTTCAATAAAGAACCTCTAAACTCTAATTTTCAATTTTCTTGTGCTCTTCAAGTCTATTTTGAATGCTTGTACTTCAATGGATAACGATTTGAGCATTTGTATACTTAAGAAGATTTGTATATGAAAAACTCAAGAAACAAGACTTATTAGAAATGTAAGTATCTTGTTTGTTATAATTAAAACAAATGGAGCTATATTAAATCATATGTCAACAATTTTCCCCTTTTCGATTATGACAAATAATATGTGATTTGAAAGAATGTTGCCTTCATTTCCCCATATCTTTTACACATCAATGGGAATATCTTTCACATGTATAACCAAGTTTGTGTCTATTTTATTTCCCATGTATATAGCATTATATCATAAGTATACTTCCAAAACATAATTGTAATATCAAGTCATGCATCACAAAATAAATCACATAATATCACAAGTATACTTCCAAATCACAAGATATGCATTCCCCATCATCAAATCAAAAACATAGAATCATTAAACACATAATAAATCACATTTATTTTCCCCTTTGTCATCATCAAAAAGAATGAGGCCGTGGAAGTTATAAGAACTTCTACCGTAATCTTGGCATAGGTGCAAGGAAGAAAAAATGGATACTAAGCATAGGTCATAACATAGAAGTAAATATAAGTTAGAAGTACAACTTAAAGTGTATCAAACTAGGTAAGTTTTTGAAAAAAAAAATGTTTTGCATAAGCTTTAAAAAAAAACCACAAAGAAAGATTCAATCTTTTGCCGGTGGAGGAGGGTCTCGAGGATAGATGGAGTGCATATGTGCAATGAAGGCCTCATCATTTATTGAAATGCGTCCATGTGGCCATTTACGGTAGTGGCAAGGGAATCAATTCAACCTTCTAAGATGTGGAATTGATCTTCGAATATATATCGGCTAGCGGTAGGTGCAACTTGTGGAATTGTAGGCCTATGTCTTGGCCGAGGAGAACTAGCACCATCACCATCACCATCACTATCACCCGCACCTTCACTTTCACCTTCACCTTCAGCCTCACCAATATTCATTTCCTCTTCCGCCTCTTCTTTGGTGAATGGAAAAGTAGTGGGCTCCGAAGCATTGTCGAAACCTTGAGTATGACACACCCATTGCCCATCACCTTTAACAATTTTCAAGTGTTTGACGGTGTTAAGGTTGATGATATCAGTGTGTTTTGATTTAAGAGTTGGCTCATCATCTAATGGCACATTGAAGTGTTGAAAGTGTTTTGTAAGAAGCATGCCATATGGTAAGTCTAAGACTCTTGGCGAAGAGTGGGCATGTCGAATATGTTTCAAAAAGATGTAAGAGAAGTCCAATTTTCGACCAATAAGGAGTGAATAAAGGATGAACAAGTCAAGGTGATGAACCTCTTCGTAGAGGGATGATGATATGCATAATTGCATGATGTGGAATTTTGCACTGGGATTGTAAGGTGATTTAGGTTCAAAGTCATTTTGGTAGTTAAGGGTTAGTCGGTGACATGTTTACAAGCCTCAAGTTCATTATAACAGTCAAACCTAACGGGGTAATTTTGGACATAAGAACGGTTTTCACAATCTTCTAAACTAAGTATTTGTAGAATAGTAGGTCTATTGAGGGTATTGAGTTTATCCTTGATCGTGCAAGTTATGTGGTTTGAATAAAAAGTGACATTCCTATAGAATTCCCTAATCAACCTAGCGTAAGCATTTTCGGAAATAGAGACTACATTTTTCCATCTAAAATATTCTTCCATACGAAAAGATGGAGCTAAGAGATATAAGACAAAAAAAGTCGATATACTTTAACCAATTAAAATTGGACAATTTGTGAATTGATTGGGCAAAGTATGTCAACTTCAACGTTGGACGAACTAGCTTCTCATTTCTTCAATTTCTTCTTTGGAGGCATTGTGGGTTCGGATTTTTTTGAGCAAGTGTAAGAGAGATTTTAGTTTTTCCAATTTTTTGTTGAGAAACGAGTAGGAATTGATAGAAAATGAGTAGGATACAAATTGTTGTTGAAGTAGTTTAATGGTTTCAATGGATTTTGAAGAGAAAAATTCGATTTTCAAGTTTCTTGAACAAAAGTTAGGTTTTTGGGTTTTGTTGATGAAATTGAACATAAAATCTTGAATTTGTGATGTGAATGTTGATGAATGTAATGTATTTGAGGAAATTTTGAATTAATTTGGAGAAAAATGAAGAATTTTGGATGATTGAAGAGAGGAGAAATCGTAATTAGGGTTTTTAAAATGAAGATTTGGGGATAAAATTGAGTTTTAAAGATGCTGAGACGAGAATATTTTGGTCAACCAAAATTTTGTGGTTGACCAAAACTCTGAAAGTTTCAAAAGAGGAAGGTGCAGGAGGGTTCGGCTGCCTAATGGTCGATCAAAAGTGATGTTTCGGTTGTTCAAATGGTCGGCCGAAATATTATGTCGGTTGATCAGTTGGTCAACCGAAATGTGTAAATGGACGAGCGAAATAGCTCAAAAGAAAAGGCGAGTTGCTGTCGGTTTGGTGGACCGTACTATTTCGGTTGACCAAAATACCGCAAAATAATAATTCACATGTAATTTTCGTTTAATCAAGCATATAAAATAAATTTAGCCAGAATTTTCCGATCAGTAATATCCAAATCTCTTCTAATATACGAAAATATATCAAGAGGTAGATGTTTAGTAAGAATATCGGCCAATTGTTTTTCAGTACTAAAAAATTTCAAGTAAATGTCACCTTGTTGCACATGATCTCTAAGAAAATGATGTCGAATTTCAATATGTTTGGTGCGAGAGTGCAAGATGGGATTCTTTCATAAATTCATAGTACTAGTATTATCACACATAATGGGAGTATTTTCAAAAGTTAAGTGATAATCGCTAAGAGTTTGTTTTATCCAAAGAACTTGAGCACAACAACTAGCGGCCGACATCTATTCGACTTCAACGGTGGGTAGTGCACTAGAATTTTGTTTCTTGCTAAACCGTGACACAAGAGCAATTCCTAGAAAGTGACAAGTTCTACTTGTGCTTTTTCAATCAATAGTGTAACCCACCCAATCGACATCCGAATAGCTAATAAGGTCAATATGCGTTCCCTTTAGATACCAAAGTCCCAAAGTTCTAGTGCAACATAGATATCTAAAAATTCATTTTTTAAGGCACTTAGGTGTGATTATTTAGGATTGGATTGAAATCTAGCACATAAGCAAACACTAAACATTATTTTGGGGTCCACTTGAGGTTAAATAAAGTTGAGATCCGATCATACCTTGATCTTTAGTTATGTCAATTGAAGTACCTTGTTGATCTTTATCCAATTTGATTGATGAAATCATAGGAGTATTCATTAGCTTCAAGTCTTCAAAATCAAATTTCTTGAGCATGTCTATGATGTACTTTGTTGGACTGATAAAGACGCCTTCATTAGTTTGTTTGCTTTGAAGTCCAAGAAAGAACTTTAGTTCTTCCATCATACTCATTTCAAATTCCTTGCTCATACACTCTCAAAATTCTTCACAAAGGGAAATATTAGTTGCACAAAAAATAATATCAACAACATAAATTTGTACAACAATTATGTCTCCCTTTTGATTTTGATAAAAAATGTATTGTCCGCATTTCCCAATTGAAAACCATTTGAAATAAGAAATTTGCTCAATCTTTCTAAGTTTAAACATATTTTCCGAAAATTTGTGATTTTTTGAAACCGGGAGGTTGCTCAACAAAACTTCTTCTTGAATAAAACCATTTAAAAATGCACTATTGACATCCATTCGATAGAGAGTAAAACTTTTATGCAAGCAAAAGTAAGAATCATGGGAATAGATTCTAATCTAGTACCCGGTACAAAAGTTTCTTCGAAATCTATACATTCTTCTTGATTGTAACCTTGGACCACTAATCTAGGATTATTACGCACAATTATACCATTTTCATCTTGTTTATTTTGAAAAACCCATTTTGTATCAACAAAGGTTTGATCATTTAGTCTATCAACTAAATCCAAACATGATTTCTTTCAAATTGATTTCATTCTTCTTGCATTGCTAGAATCCAAAACTCATCAAAATTGGCTTCTTTGAAATTCATTGGTTCAATTTGAGAGACGAAAGCACAATTATTTAGAAAACCTTTGGTAGAGTTCCTAGTACATACCCTTTGGAAGGATCACCAATTATGAGCTCCTTTGGATGAGAGGGAACAAACCTTCATTCAATGGAAAGTGTTGGATCACTTGAATTTTGGAACATTTTCCTTCTCATTGTTGAGAAATTGGTTCTTACAAATCTTTATCTTCAATATCTTTAGGATTTTCCTTGTTCTGATCTTGGATATTCATTTGCTCAAAAGGAATTTTCAAACCTACATCAACTCCTTTCTCTTGATCAAGAGAATTAGCTTCATCAAATGTAACATGCATGGATTCTTCCACTACTAGAGTTATTTTGTTGAAGATTCTATAAGCTTTGCTAGTATGTGAATACCCAAGAAATATTTCAAGATCGGATTTTAAATCATTTTTTCCAGATTTTCTTTTGTATTTAGAACTAAACATTTGCAACCAAAAACCTTAAAATAACCGATATTGGGAACTCTATTTTTTCAAAGCTTATATGGAGCTTTGGTTTTCTTTCAACTTACCAAAACTCTATTCATAATGTAGCAAGCAGTGTTAATGGCTTCGGCCCAAAAATATTTTGGTAAATTGTTTTCATTTAACATGGTCCTAGCTATTTCTTGCAATGTGCAATTCTTTCTTTCTACTACACTATTTTGTTGAGGAGTTATAGGAGCCGAAAAATTATGTTCATATCCATATTTTACAAAACTCATCAAAAGCAATGTTATCAAATTCTCCACCATGGATACTTCTTATATTGTAATAGAGTATCCTTTTTCATTTTGAACATTTTTGCAAAAATGTTTGAATACATTTAAAACTTTGTTTTTCAAGTTCAAAAACTAAGGCCATGTTCTCTTTGCTGTTTTGAGGTCGTTTTTTATTTTTATTTTCGAAAACACTAAAAACGTGTTCTCTTTACCATTTTCGAAAACGCATTTTGAAAATTCAAAAAAAAAAAAAAAAAAAAAATTGTACACAAAATGCAAAAGGCCCAAAACCTCGTTTTGGGCGTTTTGTGTGTATTTCAACAAAAAATGTTTAAAACGCGAAAAATGCGTTTTGGGATTTTTTTTTTAATTTTTTAATTTTTTTGTTTTTTGGAGAATGATACTAACTTGGAACTAAGTTTAAATAAAGTTTTATTGAATTCAATATCAAGAGAAAATTCTTATTGTTATATTTCAAAAAATGACTTGATAAATAGATTCTGGTGATTTTGAAAGAACTTGCATTTTTTGGATTTTAATAGAACTAGAGATTCCTCAAATCCCAAACTTGACCAAGCTGTATTAATATAGACTCTTAATCCTCACATTAGTGTGTTGCATGTAACCATGTTTTCAGTGTATTGTGAATGGAAATTTAAGTTTGAGACAGTAGTTTTCTGCAAGCAAATTAATTAAAAATAGTTTAAATAGTATTCTGCAAAATTTCAAACAGAACGTGTTTTCCAATTTTTCATTTTCAAAAATAGTTTTCAGAAATGACAAACCAAATGCGTTTTCAGCAAATCTGAAAACAAAAATAAAAACAGGAAACACAAAATATTTTCGAAAATGAAAATACAAAATAAAATACAAACAGAACGTCACCTAAAACTTGTGATTTAGAAGGTCCAAATAGATCGATGTGAAGAAGTTGTAAATGTTTTGTAGTTGAAGAAAATTTCTTAGTTTTGAAAGAACTTTTGTTTTGTTTTTCAAATTCACAAGTATCACAAATCTTGTCATTTTCAAATCTTAAATTTGGTATGCCTTTAACAAAGCAATTTTTTAATATTTTTGAAATTAGGTCCATTCTAACATGGCCCAATCTTCTATACCATAATCAAGTATCATCCTTAAAACTTGACAAACATTTTAATTTCTGTTCAAATTCAATATTAATGATATAAACATCTTTACTTCAACTTCCTTTAAACAATACCTTTTTTCGATGTAGCATCTTTGATAAGACATCTTGGAGAATCAAATTGATATGATAACCTTTATCATATAATTGGTTAATACTCTACAAATTATGTCTGAGATTATCTACTAATAAAACATTTTCAATAGAATGAAATAGATGATTACAGATATTTCCAACGCTGATGATTTTTCATTCTCTCCAAAAGTAACAAGATCTCCATCCTTCCTTTTGAAGTTCGAAAAGAGTGTTTTGTCTCCGGTCATGTGTTTTGAGCAACCAATATCCAGGAATCAATTGCTTTTTACCTTTGTTGATGCCTCATCCTTAATGGCTATGAAGCACATGTTTGCAAATTCATCTTGACTCTCATTGTAACACCCCAAGTTCAAGAATCTTAAACCTAGGTGTTAACTTACCTTTTTCTTTTAATGCGGAAATAAATCATTTAAAACCATGCGGAATTTAAATCTTTTACACAAACAAAATGTTCATTTATCTACTATAAAATTTTACCGAAATTTCGGCAGAGTCTCCTCTATAAATTGGACATAACCAACCTGTAGAGGGACATTAAAAACCATTTTAAAAATTTAAAACATCCATCACATCTCAATCACATTCATCATCGCCAAAACCAATTCATGCATTTCCCAAACTCCTCAACAAAATAACTTGAAGTATAAATTTATAAACTCATGAAAACATGATAAAAACTAATCACAGGGAAATACCATAACTTATTTAAACTAATTTCAACCGAGACAATTATCAAAATAAATGAATTAAGAAATAATTACTTAGAACTTAAATAAATTCTAATTTAACTAAAAATAACTTGAATAAATTTAACTTTATTAAATAATGTCGACAACGGGTACTGTCTGAGTCAGCCGCCAAATGTTCTCCTCGGATCACCTAACTTTCATCACCTGAAATGTTGGGGAGGGATTGGGGTGAGCTAAAGCTCAGTAAGTAAACTTTATGCATGAATGCATGCTTATGACATGAAATGCTTTAAACTTTGAAATATGTATCCCCATTCACTTTAACCTTTCAAAACTTTCAACATTTCGAACTTTCACTTAACATTTCAAAACTTTCACTTAACATTTCAAACTTTCACTTCATTCCATCGTGAGCTCACTTGATGTAACTTCTAGTCAATCAGAATACAGTGGGCAATTATTTATTTGGAACCAGATTAACATGCGCATTTCCATTCACTTTTCCACCGCAAAGCGGTTTAACAGTCCACCGTAAACGGTTGAAAATTCCGTCGCAAAGCGACTTAATTCGGGTACGCCGGTCCCCCGCGCCCCATTTCCAACTCGCAACTTTCATGAACTAGAAGTACACCCATTCTTTCTTTAAAAACTTGGGATACATAACTTTTGAACAAACTTGCACCTTGACACATTTCTTTCATTTAAAAATATTTCACTTCCCAATTTCGATGCCAATGCATGCTTGATGATGCAATGACATGATAATGTGCATGCTTGAACATTCTTCATAATAACATATACTTTCATAAAGTAAATGAAATTCATCAAAGCAATTAAGTTGCAAGACAGTCATTTACAAATAACTTTCACATTTACATTCAACTTTGATGAAAATAGGGGGAAGTTTACTTACTTGACGTTCTTAGCATTTACCGTTATCTGAATTTGTAAGTGGAGGAGCTTCGACTGCCCGTAACGTCTATGTACCAAAATCCTAGTTGTATCGATTCATTCAATAAAATATACTTTTAGTTAAAAATCACCTTTTAAACTCTAAGCAAGGTTAAAACTTCTATTTCATTCACAATTTAATCCCAAACGTGACCTTACGCTAGGTCCAACACACAACACCATATTCGAAAATAAGAAGTCAATTTCAATGTACTCTAGGAAGCTTTTCTTATCTATTAATTCAAACTCAAAGTAAGAATTATAGAACCTAACTTTACCAAATTATTCAATTAATATTCTAAATATCAATAAATTTGAAGATCTCAAATTAACTCAACATTCAAAAATTTCAATTAAACTAACTCAAATCAATTATCAGTTACACTAATTAGAACTAAATTTCCTAAATTCGAAAATACATTACAATTTCCAATTTAGTTATAAATTCAACAAAACCAATTGATTCAATGAATCCATAAAATCTGAAATTATACAATATCACATTACATATCTCAAATTTTCAAATAAAAATTCAAGATTCAAGAAAATATAATTAAGCCCCAAATCTGAAATTTCTTCATATACTATGCAAGACCCATATTCATATATTCATATATACATCAATACTCACACACATAAACATCACCAAATCCTTAATTGATGGTAATTTTCGAAAATCAACAAGAACTGTAAATCTGAAAATTGTGAGGAATTACATGTACACTAACTTTAATTCCTATATACACCAATATATGCATAAAATTCAACATATAAAATTGTGTGTGGGTGTGTGTGTGTGTGAAAACCGTGTATGCGGTTTCGTGTAT
Organism: Ligustrum vulgare; assembly: GCA_963555705.1. Classification (NCBI taxonomy): domain Eukaryota; kingdom Viridiplantae; phylum Streptophyta; class Magnoliopsida; order Lamiales; family Oleaceae; genus Ligustrum; species Ligustrum vulgare. The sequence goes on along the minus strand of OY743184.1, from coordinate 33,991,784 downwards.
GTGTGTGTGTGTAAAAACCGTGCAGCGGTTTCGTGTGTGAGGGGCGGAAAAAGGGCTACCGTGAGTGGCGATGGTGCGCCGGCGAGTTGGCCGGTGGTGCGCCGACGGGAAACTGAGGGAGACGCCGAGAGAGAGACGGAGGCAGAGAGAGCGAGAGGCGAGGCAGCGGGTGTGAGGGATTAATTAGGTTAGGTTAAGTTTTAAATCTTTTGGAATTTGCAACTCAGTCCCTCAAATCTGTTCTTTTGTTTAAGTAAGTCTATAAGTTCTATTTACCCTCGATTGACACTACACTTTTCCCCCAAATTTCAAATTGGCATAATAAAATAGAAATAACATGCTTAGGCAATAAAATAATTAATTACATAGAATTGCACGTAAATAATTTAAATAACCAATTTATAATCTTTCAAATTGGTACATTGATCGAGACGGCGTCCAAGTCCTTCCACTGCAAAATAAATCCAATTATAGACATTAAAGATCATAAAATTATAATTTATAATAACATTCATCACAATATTACGTGAAATTTAAAAATTGCACGAGAAATGAAAAGCGGTTTTACACTCATTTTCTTCTTGCTCATTATCACTATCATCCCAAGTTACTTGTAAAACTTTCCTTTTGAAGAATTTTCTCTTGTTGGGATATTTTGTTCTTTTTTGACAGAGTTTGTCACAATCATGGCAAACAACTTTATTTTCTTCACCTTTGTCTTCTTTCTTTTGGAATCTACAGTTGTTGTGAAAACCTCTCCACTTTTTGATAATGAGAACTAGATCATCAAATTCCTCATCACTCTTGTTTGAGTTTGGAATTTTTTTCATCATTTGATGATTTCAAAACAATTTATCTTCCCGGAGGATCCTTCTTTTCTTCCTCTTTCGCTTTTCTAGACTTTTCCTTTATTTCGGCATGATTTAGCTAATAAGTCATCAGGGTTCCTTAGAGCTCTTCCAAAGGATACGTATTAACATCTTTGGTGTTCTCTATCAACATCCTCAATGAGTCTCAATCTTTCATGACAGACGTAAGCATTTTGCTAACAAGTTCATCATTAGTAAATTTTGATCAAATCCTTTAACGCCTTTGATAATATTGGTGAATTGAGTAATCATGCTAGCAATGGGTTCATCTTGTAACATAAAGAAATTTTCAAAATTTTTATGCAAAATTTTTATTTTAGTTTCTTTCACTTTGTTTGTACTCATGTGTGTGATTTTTAATGCATGAAAAATATCATATGCAAAATCACATGTGCTAATATAGTTAAATTCATTTATATTTAAAGCACAATAAAGAAGATTTTTGGCTTTTGCATTCAAAGACAATTTTCTTTTATCATCTTCATCATATTCTTCTCTAGGTTTTGATATAGTTTGATCTGGTTTTCCATCAACTTTAATAACTTTAGTAAGCATACGATGACCAAATTCAATAGCCTCCCAAACATTATAATCAATAGATTGAATATATATCATCATCTTAGTTTTCCAATAATTATAATGTGTACCGTTAAACAAATGAGGAGGACTTGTAGAATGCCCTTCAATATTATGGTTAGTCATAACTCTAGATTGTAAAATCTTTTTAAAAAATGAGCACCTAAACTCTGATACCAATTGATAGCTCAAGACTAATTAACCAAGAAGGGGGTGAATTAGTTTTATAAAACTTTTTTGATAGATAACCTTAAAAATAATGAATCAATTATGAATACTTAGTGTTGTAAGTAACATAACTATCAATGTAGAGTGTTATAAACAAGTAAACTTAATTGATAAAACAAGTATAGAAATTAGAGATAATATTGCACAATATAGATTGATAGAATAAATTAAGTGCAATGTAAGTAAGTAAAAGGATAAGAGGATGCAAACGATATTTTAAAGAGGTTCGATCAATCAACATGATCTACGTCCTCTGTTACCGAGATCTCTATCACGAGTAAGGTCAAATCCACTATAATGATAACTTTCAACAAGGTGTACCAAATCCTTAAGTGGCTTATGATAAGGAGCACTTATCTTTAGGTGACTTACAACAAGGAGCATCTATACTTAACAACAATCAAGTTTTCGCAAGGATCTTGAAACCACCAAAAAACAAGTGTTAGTTTTGCAATTGAAAAAAATCTATTAACAAATGATATTGTCAAGTCAAGTACTTAGAGAGTTAGAATAACAATTCAATAGATAGCAAATGATAAAGTTCAAGTGTTTATATTGTAAACTTTGATGAAAAATGGAACAAGACTAGAAATCGAGCCTGAACCCGTCTACTTCTAAGCCAATGCCTCCTCCTTCCGAGTCCTGCTCCAGAAGCTAAACCAAAGCCTAAGACAAATCGAAAGACAATAACACCACGAAGGCTAACTAAAACCACCGTGCCTCAAAGCCTGGAAATGCAAAAAAAATCAGTGAAAAACCATCTCGATCCACCGCAACCACCATGACCACCCAATGACCAACCCAATCATCATCGCCACCCAAATCAACACTGCACAGACCAATGTATTCATATACGTCTCCATTACTACTGGATTGTTAATACATTCCACATGCATCTTAATCTCTTCTATAGATCTCCCTTCCATTATTTAACAAATTTTGTTTACAATAACATTATAATTTTACAATTTCAGACCTGCCATAAATTGGATGAGAGAAAATGCAAAAGGAGAATTATTCCATTTTCGATTTGTGGGATATGCATAAATTCAAGAGCGATCAAAGGCATGTTTGATGACTCCAAGATGGAGAAGAAACCTCCCAAAGCTAGAGGAAAGATAAAATTAGGGAGAAGCTTCAAAATTTTTTGTTTTAAGAATTTTAATGATACTTGATTTTCATAATTATTTCTTAAAAAACTGGTTTTAAAATTTTTAAATACATAGGCATGAATGGAAGTAATTTTCCCTTGATTGTAATTTCCACTAAACGAAAAATACATAAATAAGGTGTTTATAATACACAATGTCAAACCTAAAGATATAAGTTTAAAATTGCATACATTAGGTTGTAATTAGTATAATTAATATATTATTAAAATTCACCCACCCCACCCAATTCAATTCAAATCAAATCGTCGTTGATTGTCTGTGCCTCCTCCTCCTCACAACCACCACGATCACCTCCTCCTCCACCACCACCCCCACCACCACCGCTGCCACCACCCCCACCACCTCCGCCTCACCACCACCGTAGTCGCCGTCACCATCACCATCACCACCACCACCACCAACCACCATTGTCATCACCACCACCACCATTAGAACCAGGAGATTTTCAAAGCACTAATACAACCATTTTCGACACATCACAACCACTACCGCAGTAATAATAGTCACTTCACCAATTAAGCCATAAAAAAGTTTGTTGTCTATTTTCAGAATTGAGAATCAAAAGATGAAGAAGAAAAAGAAGATCAGTAACATTTTTGAAGTATGGCGTTTGACTTAAAGTATCAAATGTGATCTATGACCTAAATATTTGAAATGTGACATGTGACATAATGTATCAAAAAAGTTGTGACTTGAAGATTTTTAAGTGTGACCTCTAACTTAATGCATCAAATGTGACATGTAGTCTGAACATTTGAAGTGTTACCTGTGACATAATGCATCAAATAGGTCATGGCCTGAACATTCGAAGTGTGACTTGCAACATAATGCATCAAACATGTTGTGACCTGAATATTTGAAGTATGAACTGTGACCTAATGCATCGAATGTGACATGAACATGTGAAACATGACTTGTAACTTAATGTATAAAATGTAACATGCGACCTTAACATTTGAAGTGTGACCCATGACCTATCACATCAAATGTGACTCATGCCCTACTACATCAAATTGACATGAACATGTGAAGTGTGACTTGTAAAGTAAAATATCAAATGTGACCTGTGACCTTAACATTTAAAGTTTGACCTGGGACCTAATGCATCAAATGTGACATGTGACCTAATACATCAAATGTGACCTGAACATGTGAAGTGTGACCGGTGAGGAATGTGACATGTGATTGTGAATAGTGACCTGTGATTTGAACTTATGACATGTGACTCGTATATGTGACCCCCATTTAAATTTGTAACAACCAAAAATTCCTCAAGCTCATAGCCACCACCTTCGCCTTGCATTGAACAACCACCACTATCCCCACACACCACCGTAAAAAACCTGTTAAAATTGGCCAACTTCAGATTTGCTATCAAGAACCAGTAATCAAAGCCAAGATCTGAGGCTCACCACAACAAACTGCTTCAGCGGTATCAAAGCCCCAACTACCACACTAAACAAGCCCATCTTCAAGCACAAGTCCTATTCGCTGAAACCACTCCACTTCCACTTCCACTAAGGTCTGGCAACACAGGCTGGTCTGAACACCATCAACAGCCTAGTTGGAATACCAGTGAATACTCCATAAGTGGGGGTGTTGGAGAAATAGGATTCTTGTTTAGTTTGTCGCCAGCGGTGCAACAAATAAAGCGAAAACCAATTCTTTTCTCAGAGGGGACCTAACATTATTTTGAATTTCCACATCAGCCCTAACATTAATAAGCAGCCGGAATGGCTCAACAAGACCACCAGCTGCAGGAATGAGATGTAGATTCTAAATTTCTAATTCACCAAATATGGTGGCTTACCGAGGGCAGATCGAGAAAAGGGATTTGCAATGGGTTTTGCGATGCTCATACACCACCACCGTCACCCGTACTCAGTAACTCTTGCCACTGGTAGATTCACTAGTAGAGCGCGATAGCAGGGACGGGTTTGCTGCATTGTTGCTTCTGTCAGCAGTGAGCGCCACTACGTAAGAATTCGGCCCTCATCACTACAGGAGGAAGGCGTTTTTCGTCGGGAATCTCTTCACCATCGCCAGCATCATAATAATATTATTAATTAATATTTTAAAGATGAATTAGCACTTGATAATTGTACTAAAAACCTACAAACTAGTGTTTTGAAATGTTAATTTAAAAAACATGTTCACCTCTAATTTCCTCTTTCCACTAATAACATTCCATTGGATGGGCCGAGCCCTACATTAGCCCAGTAACTCAACAAATTATTAGTTCCAAATGTAACTGTCACAATTTGGGTCCCAACTAGGCACATTGTTGGTTTGCCTGCATCACCGGCATGCCACAATGAAATTTCTCCAAGGCTCACTGATAGCCTTTCGATAAAATCTTCTTCTTACTGAATTATTAATGACCATGAATAAGGTTCTCTAAAATAAAATGCAAAAATACCTCATGATTGAGAATGAAAGTTGTAACATGAAATTAATTAAATCATTAAACAACGTTAGAATTTTTTAATTGGTCCTTCTATTTGTCGATGTGCGTAAAACTAACTCATAAGCTTTCATGAAAAATGATCTAACTTATGTAAAATCATAAAGAGAGATATATTAACTTTCCGATTTATGAGTAGTTAGAATGTTAATTAGAATTGTCCATGTGAAATTTAGGTTGTGATGAATATTACATATTTTTGACTTTTGTGCAATTTGATAAGTAAGATTTCAAATTTTCCTTTGAAGTTAATCTCTTATTTAAAATGTGGTATGATTTGTGTTTGACATAGCTTAAGAAATTTTAACCAGGGTCTAGAGTCTTGTTAGCATTAAAAGAATAGGTTAAGTGATTTTGAACTAAAAGTTATATTTTGTTAATGAATGAAAATAATTAGGACATTTGGTACATTAACATTATGGGCAACCGAGACTTCCACATGCTATTTAAGTAAATTGAATACTAAGGACTTCAGGTAAGTAAAATCCCCCTATGTTCACCGGCTTTGAATGTTTGTGTGGAACTAATGTGCTTAACTGATTGTCTTGCAATTTTGCTTTGATTTTCGTTTACTTTATGCATGTATGTGTTATTAAGAAAAATACTCAAGCATGCATGTTATCATTTATTACATCGACAAGCATGCGTTGTCATTAAAATTGAAAGGTCAAATATTTTGTAGAATGTTTAAAAGTGCAAGTTTTTTTTTTCCAAAAGTTATGTATCTCAAGTTTTAAGAATGAATTAAGTGTACTTCTCTGTCATGAAAGAAGTGAGTGAGAAATGAGGCGCAGGGGACTGGCGTACTAGATTGAAAGTAAAAATGAATGTACCCCATTTTAGGGGAAGGAACACAAATAAAAAATGAAGGTACCGAGTGAAAAATATATGTACTACATTGCGGTGGAGTGAATTATCTGATTCCAAATAAGGAATTGCCCACTGTTGTCTAATTGGATAGAAGATACACCAAGTGAGCTCACAACAGAAATGAAGTGAATGCTTTGAAAAGTCAAAGTGAAAGCTTAAAAAAATTTAAGTAAATAGGGATATATATTTCAAAGTATTAAAAAAGTTCATGTCATAACAATTCATTTCATAAGCATGCGTTACGTGCACAAAGTTTACTTGCTGAGCTTTATAGCTCACCCCTCCCTTTTCCCTCATTTCAGATGATGAAAACTAGATGATCTGAGGAGAGCGCTTAGTGGCAAACTTAGACAATACCCACCGTGATTGTTTTTAAATAAAGTTAAACTAGAATTTATTTAAATTTTTCATTAATTATTTTTATTCGTTCATTGTTGAAATTGTTTCGTTGGAGTTAATTTTAAATAAGTTATGTATTTCAAGTAGTGGTTAGTCGATCTTAGAGTTAAATCTCCCAAATGCCAAATGCCACTGTATTTCGGTAAATGTATCTGAAATGCCACTGTACTTTAAATTGTCCTCGAATGCCATCACACTTTGAAATGTATATACCGGATGTCACTATACTTTAAATTGTCTCTCGAATGCCATTACACTTTCAAATGTATATACCGGACGCCACTCAATTTACTCTATTTGAAACAATCTCCTGTATATTTCAAACAGAGTACATTGAGTGGCATCCGGTATATACATTTGAAAGTGTAATGGCATTCGAGAAACAATTTAAATGATAGTGGCATTCAGTATATACATTTGAAAGTGTGATGACATTCGAGAGACAATTTAAAGTACAGTGGCATTTCAGATACATTTGCCAAAGTACAGTGGCATTTAGGAGATTTAACTCGTCGATCTTATACTTTGTTAAAGTTTATTGAGTTGATTTTATTATGCTGAGGAGTTTGTGATTGATTTTTGAGTAGCGTACATGGTGAAGTTGAAGTTCGATTTTGAAATGTTGGATGTTGGATATTAAATGAGTTGAGGTTTACGTTTTAAAATGGTTGTGATGTCCCTCTACTAGTGCATGTTGGTTAAGTCCATTTTATAGTGAAAATTCTGTCGAAATTTCTTTAGATTTTTAGTAGAAAAATAAAATTTTTAATATTTAAAATGATTTAATTCCGCTTTTAAAGTAAATGGAAGTTAACACGTCTAAATATAAGATTTAAATTTGGAATGTTACATTTTGAGACTTTAGAAAATAATAAAACCCATCATAGGATTTAATTTAGTGCAAATTTATTTGGCAAAAACGCCTCTTTCATGACGGAAAAATGAAGTTAGAAAATGGTTAAGGACGTTCTACGTATATTAGACCATTTGTCACAAAAGTTTTGCATTATTTTTATGAATATCGTCTAACAAATTGATTGATTTTAAATAATTTTGAAATCTCATAACGAATTAGAAGTAAATTAAAGTCCATACGATCCGAAATGCATGTGAAGATTAGTGATATTGATATATTTCTCTTTTTTTTGGCCCCAGAAATAAGACCGAAGAGTTTCAATCAATTTTTAAATATCAACTTGTAGCATTACTAATGCAATCTGATGATTACAAAACATAATATATCTTAGATAAGATTTCATTAACAAAAGCGTACTTTCAAACGGTAGACTAAAATAAAATTATCATGTGATTTTATTTTACACAATTCGTTTGACAAAATATACTTGTGTCATGATGGAAAAATTAAATAACGTAGTATAATATCGAGTTTCCAAAAAACCACGCAAATTTTCATGCATGCGTTATTTTACGAATATTAATCTAAAATATTTACGAAAAGTTGATTGATAAATTAAAAATAAATTAAAGTTCATTAACCGTATTGAAATACACGTAAAAGTTGGATGACATTATACCAACTTACTAGGACAATGAATCCAATCTCACCAACTTTTAAATCTCAACTTCTAAGCACGTAATGTAGATAACAAAAATTATTGCTTTTTAGAATACATATTTAATTGTACTTGCTACACTTCTAGAAAGCAAGTCCCAAAATGCAAATTGTTAACTTCACAAAATGAGTTCTAATGAATTCTTCTTGTACACGTCTATAGCTTAATTGGCCCTTTTTAATTTGATTTTCAAAGAAATAGTTTTATAATAATTTTTTGTAAATATATAATGTATGATTTAAAAGAAGACAAAACTAATGGATCCCCAAATATTTTATTGAGGCTATGTTCGGCGGCCCTTGTAAATTATAATGTGTTTTATTTGTATTTTCTAAGTAAAATATATGATTAAAAATTAGAGAAAGAAAATTTATGTGGTTAAAAAGTGATTTGAGAAATTGTGTAATTTTTAAATTTAAACTGACAAACATTACGGTTGCCGAACGGATCCTAATAAAGAAAAAAATGGTTGAAAATGAGTCAAAATCAAACAAAGAAGATATATTCTTGTTTGGTGTGACTTTAGGATTGGATATAATTGAAGTCAAATCACCAATTAATTTTAACAACATATCACACATTTTATAATTCTCACAATTTTACAATCATTGATAAAAAAAATTTGTTTATAAGCAAAAATTGTGATATTTTCGAAATAAAATATGTGTTTGACAAGTAATTTGAAAAAATGTGTGTAGATAGAAAGTGATTTGAAAAAATGTTTTATTATTAACTTGTTTATAAACTATTTGTTAAACGGAGTCTTACGAATTTTTGTCAAAATTTATTATAAATATGAATTTAAACTACGTTGAAACAGAAGAACTAACTAAAAGCATTTGTTTGTGCAAAAATTATTTATAAATTATTACATGACAAAATCGCATTGAATTATTTTTTTTTTTGAAAAGTCAACAATTTCGATTAGTTAAAGATTTTTGCCCACAATATTTATAAAAAACAGTTTATAAACAAATAGAACGAATGATGGCTCTATTCGGTAACACTGTATGTCTGTATCAATTATAAATTGATTTATTTATATTTTCGAGGTGAATGTGTACGTGGTTAAAAAGTGTAACGAGAAATTGTGTGTGATAAAAAAATAATTTGAAAAATTATGTTTAAGCTCTATTTGTAAATAGTTTTGTGTTTAAAAATATGTTTTTTAGGTAAAAATATGTGGTTGAAAAGTGGATACAGAAAATATGTGTAGTTAAAAAGTAGTTTAAAAAATTGTATTGTTTAAAACCTTTTTTTAAAGTTTGCCAAACAGAGGCAAATTGATTTATAAATTGTAATGACTTTGTTGTTAAGAATTTTGTGTCTAAAAATATTTTTTTATATTTACGAGGTAAAATATGTGTTTAAAAAGAGAAGAAAAAATGTGTATTATTAAAAAGTAATTTGAGAAATTGTATTGTTTATAAGCATTTTTTTTATAATTTGCCAAAGAGAGCCAGAAACCTCCTAATGTAACTCTATTTTGAGTCTTGTGATCATATATATTAGATTTGGAAACACGGTCTATATAATAGTAAATAAAATTGCGTAAATACCTCTTAATCAAGATTGAGTAAAATATAGGAGATATCAATTAGCCACTAAAACCTCGGATGATAGTTACCTTTTTTGAATAAAAAAACATAACTGACAAACTCATTAATGCAAAATATGATATCAATCATCCCGACATAGAGTTACCTAAAATACCCGCATTAGGAAATCTCATCTTTTTACCACATTGATTGTCAGTACGTTCGGGAAAAAATTTATTAGCTTTGCCTTGCATGTGAGTTTATGCAAGGCAAAGTTTTTGTGAATTGGATATGTTGTTAGTCGCTTATTGTTTTTTTAATTTTTTTTTTGGGTCTTTTGTGTTTTTTTAAATTCTTTTATTTTTGTTTTGTTTTGTTTTATATTTTTTTATTTTGATTTTCAATATGCTATTCTTCTCTTTTATTTTTTCTTAATAGTTTTTAATATACGTACATATATTAAATTTTGTTTGATATTAATAACAAAACGATAAATTTCAAATGATATTTATAATGACATTACAACACATTGAAACAAAAGAAATAGACATTGCATAAATTAGATAAATTTTCTTAACATACAATTCAAACTACGTCGAAGTACAACAACAAGTAGTTTAATTGTCGTCATCATCGTCAAACCCATGGAATGTACCATAATCACTGCTAGCAATATCAGTGTACCTATTTTCTTAAGTTTCGTCCTAAGAATACTATGGATTATATGGTTCATCTACCAGCTGACTCCTACATGGGTAACAAAAAAATCAATTTAAGTGCAAGAATAGTAGAAATAATACAAAATAATAGTTATTAATCAACTAACCTCTACTATAATGTCGAAAAAGTTCTTTCATCATGTCCACTTCGACCACATAAACGACAATTTCTTTTCAACTGAGACATGGCTATCTCCTTGGAAGACTTCAATCTCTTCCCACACTCTTTTGTCCTAATCGGAGTAGGATCAACTATGAGTTGGGTGCCTTCGCTGCTCTTGCTAATAATCATACTCATTCCCAAATGAGTACCCAAAGATTTTTTGGATTAGATATGTTGTTAGCCGCTTATCATTTTTTTAATTTTTTTAATTTATTTATTTTTCTAAATTCTTTTATATTTATTTTGTTTTGTTTTTTATTTTTATTTTGCTTTTCAATATGCTATTCTTGTCTTTTATTTTATCTTAACAGTTTTTAATATACGTACATATATTAAATTTCGTTTGATATTAATAATAACACGATAAATTTAAAATGATATTTATAATAACATTACAACACATTAAGACAAAATAAATAGACATTACATAAATTAGATAAATTTTCTTAACATACAATTCAAACTACGTCGAAGTACAACAATAAGTGGTTTAATTGTCGTCATCATCGTCAAACCCATGGAATGTACCATAATCACTGCTAGCAATATCAGTGTACCTATTTTCTTAAGTTTCGTCTTAAGAATACTATGGATGATACGATTCATTTACTAGCTGACTCCTACATGGGTAACAAAAAAAATCAATTTAAGTGCAAGAATAGTAGAAATAATATAAAATAATAGTTATCGATCAACTAACCTCGACTATAATGTCGGACAAGTTCTTTTATCATGTCCACTTCGACCACATATACGACAATTTCTTTTCGACTGAGACATGGCTATCTCCTTGGAAAACTTCAATCTCTTCCCACACCCTTTTGTCCTAATCGAAGTAGGATCAACTATGAGTTGGGTGTCTTCGCTGCTCTTGCTAATAACCCTACTCATTCCCAAATAAATCTTTTCATCACTCAATAATCCACATCCAAAAACAGTAGTTTACCGATAGTAGTTAACTCCAACGAATGGTGCGAACACCAGAGTACTTGTTGTAAAAATTATATACATCATCGAGCTTTTGAAACTCTTGCCCCAATTGCGGAATCGCACCAACATTCACTTGTGGAATAAATATATTGTCATCCCCTTCCATTCATAAAGACTAGTATTGAAGATGATTTAATTTGTGAAATAATTTAAATATTGGCACATACAAAACTTACTATAAAAAATAAAATAAAATAAATTTAATTTAAATATTGGCACATGCGAAACCTACTGTATAATAAAAAAAAAAGCGATGTTAATTTAAATATTGTCACGTGCAAAACCTATTGTAACAAAAAAGATATTAATTTAATTATTGGCACATGCAAAACTTACTGTAATAAAAATAATAATAAAACGATGTTACAAAATTAAACAAATTAAATACTTCAATTCATCTATAACAAAATACAATTAAGAATTATATATATACTTCGCTTTGCAAATAAAGAAAAAAAATTAAGCAGAAAGACTTACCAAGAAATTAAACAAAAAGATAAACAAGTTGCCTCAATTTCTTTCTCGTTGTTATTTTTGAATAGGACTACTAAGCGCTAATGTTTGAACGGCCAATATACAGGAAATAAATATAACAAAAATACAAGAAAATTAAAAAAATTAAAAATAAAACAAAATAAAGGTTTTGAGCTGCCTTTTCAGGCAGTTGGTTCGCAGGCCTTGCTTGTGGCATACGCTTTTCCAAGGTAAAGAGTAAAAATCTTCTCCTGCGCATAAAGCGCATGAGAATAGCACTGTGCAAATGGTTCCTAGTTCCTGCCTGTAAACTCGAAATTGCTAATCACTTTATAAATTTGTATTTGAGTTACTTAGCATATGGTATTGATGGAAACATTTATACATTGATGAATTATTATTATTATTATTATTATTATTATTATTAATAAAAATAATATGGATCAAGTATAATATCAATATGTAGCATCATCATTGGAACTGTAAACTATAAATTGTAAATGAAGTGGATAGTAAACACTGAGAATTGTAAATTGTTACAGGCAGGAATTATTATATTCAGCCCCAGGGCACATCTTCCAGTGGTAAAAGGGAGGGGTGGAAAAGTGCTCTTACCTTACCGGGTGAGGATTCGAATCCTGCGAAATGGATTTCGGCCATTGGTAAACAAAGTTATGACTTGCCACACTTCCATCCTATCTATGGGAGACATAACCTACGATTAATTTCTTTAACCAATGGCCCAAGGTAGGGTTAGTTAGGACCCTCAAGATGTGGGTTATACCTTTAGGAATTATTATCTTCAATATGTCAGTAGTAAACTGTGTTTGGAGTTGCAGTATGTACTAATTGTAAGCTAGAATCTTGATGCGAAACATATAAACTTAAACATGCTTTTAATTTAGAATCTTGACCATAAAATTAATTACTATAAATCATAAGACATACTAGAATCCATATAAATAATGTAGAAAGGTATGAGATCCCGTTACAACTTTTATTGATTCACGTAGAAAGTATTGATCTAAATTCGCCTTCTCTCTTAACTTAAGCCTTTAACTGTATTTCTTAATCTAAACCTTAATGATGAAATTCGAGTTCAGTATATATAGGTAGAGAGAGGGGCCGAATTTCCTATATCTTTTAATCTCAACCATCCATCAAGGTTGTATCATTAATAGGAAAATCTTCTAATTAAATCAGGTTTCTATTTTATTTATTTTTATTAAATTAGGTTTCTATTAATTAAGCAATTTACCTAATTAAACCAGGATACGTTATATAGGCCACATAATGAGAAGTTATTTATGAAATTCGAGATATACACAATCCCATAATAATAAGGATTGACGTATCACAAAATTCCTAACAGTATCCCACTTGGTCCATATGACAATCTTATTTATGGTTTCATACATGAATCATAAGGCGTGCATAAATGCTGAATTAATATACTTAAATGGTTCCATGTTAATTAAAGAACATGGTCCCTTCCATGTACTACTGATCAATAATCCACTTAACGAAGTATGTATAGTGAAGAAATCATAATGGTCCGCATAATTTCTTAATTAAAAGACTATCTTAATTATTATTATCCGTTTACATAATGTATACAAAATGAAAATATAAAAACTCAGAATTGTCAATAATGAGATTTCAAAATAATATCAAAATACGAATACATAGCAATCTACATACAAGAAAAGAAACTATTCGTTACACTCAAAACCCATAACGTTAGCATGCCACTTGAATGTCTTGGGTGGTAACCCTTTAGTTAGTGGATCTACTATATTTGCACTTATGTTAATGTGCTCAATTGACACTCACTTATTCTGAATCTCTTCCTTAACAGATAGATATTTCATCTCCATGTGCTTTATTCCTTTTGAATACTTATCATTCTTTGAAAAGAATACTGTTGCGGCATTATTACAATAAATTTTCGGCGGCGTAGTAATGGAATCCACAACTCTAAGTCCTGAAATGAAATTTTGCAACCATAATCCTTGAACTGTAGCCTCAAAGCAAGCTACATATTCAGCCTCCATAGTGGATGATGCAATTATGGTTTGTTTGGCACTCTTCCATGATACAGCACCTCCAGCTAATACAAACACAAAGCCAAAAGTGCTTTTTCTAGTATCCGCACAACCACCAAAATTTGAATCTGTGTAACCAATCACCTCAAGGTGATTAGTATGACTAAATGTGAGCATATGTTTTTTGTTCCCTTTAAGTATCTCAAAACTTTCTTAGTAGCTTTTCAATGATCAATTCTTGGATTGCTTTGATAATGGCCCAACATACCGATTGTAAAGCTAATGTCTGGTCTGGTGCAAATCTGTGCATAAATTAAGCTTCCTACAAGAAAAGTATAAGGAAATTTTTTCATTCGTTCACATTCCAATTCAGTTTGAGGGCACTAGTTAAGCTGGACTTATCCCCCTTCTGAATTGGAATGACATTAGGATTGCAAGACACCATATTAAATCTTTCCAAAACTTTTGTGATATAGGCATTCTGAGATATTCTGAGACATTCCCAAAAATCTACGTGATCTATCACGGAATATTTCTATTCCAATCACGTATGATGCCTCTCCCATATCTTTCATTTCAAAGTTTTGGGAAAGAAAATCCTTGGTTTCCCATAATAAACCAAGGTCACTGTTGGAAATTAATATATCATCAACATATAGAACCAAAAATGCAAACTTACTCCCACTGATCATCAGGTAGATACATTGATCAACAATGTTTTCAGTAAACCTAAAAGAACTAATGGCATTGAAACTTAATATAACACTGTCGCGAAGCTTGTTTTAGTCCATATATTGACTTCTTTAAAAAACATACCATATTTCCCTTTTCATCTGTAATGAAGCCTTCTGGCTGTACCATGTAGACTTCTTCTTCCAAACTCCCATTAAGAAAAACCCTTTTCACATCCATTTGATATAACTCTAAATCAAAATGAGCAACTAACGCCTTATTGATTTATAATGAATCCTTTTTAGAAAATGGAGAGAAGGTTTCATTGAAATCGATGCCTTCTTCTTGATTAAAATATTTAGCAACAAGTATGATTTTATATTGTTCGATATTACCATGAGAGTCACATTTGGTTTTAAAAATCAATTTACAACCAACTTTCTTGTGCCCTTCTGGTAATTCGACCAAATCCCAAACTTTATTAGCAGTCATAGATTTCATCTCCTCAAACATGTCATTGATCCGTTTTTCAAATTCTTCACATTTAATAGCTTGTGTGTACGGAACCGGATCATTTCTTATCCCTATGTGAAATTCAGATTCTTGTAAGTACAACACGTAATTATCCGAAATAGTTGATTTCTTGGGTCTTTGGGATCTCCTTAATGCTACTTTTGGTGCTGCATTTACATTTGTTCAATGAAAATAGTGTCATTACGGAGTTTGGGATTATTGACATTGTGTTCTACATTGTTGATTGGATCAACAACAACATTAGGTAGAATTATGTCGTTCGAAATTCGTGATAAGGGAATTGGTACTATAATTTCTCGAATAATCACTTCTTTAACTTTATATCCCTCCTACTGACTTCGCCATTCTTAATGAATTTAATATTACCGATTTCTACAATTCTCGTACTATGATTAGGACAGTAAGACCTATACCATTTTTATTTTTCTGGATATCCAATAAAATAACTACTAATGGTTTTTGTATCCAGTTTCTTTTCTTGTGGATTATAAATGTGTGCTTCTACTGGGTAGCCCCATACATGCAAAAATCTTAAACTTGGTTTCCATCATTTTTAAATTTCGAAAGGTGTCTAGGAACAACTTTACTGGGAATCCGATTTAGGATATTTACAATGGTCCTAAGGGCATGCATCCAAAACGATATAGGTAAATTAACATTACTCATCATATTCCTAACAATTTTCATAAATGTGTGATTGCGTCTTTCAGCTACACCATTCTGCCAAGAGAACGGGACATTGTGTATTGAGCACAAATTCCTAACTTTTTTGAGTTTAGCAAAAGGACCAGGATGTTGTTTGGATCCATTATATTTTCCATAATATTCACCACCCCTATCATATCTAATAATTTTCACCTTTTTACCTAATTGTCTCTCCACTTCAGTAATAATTTCTACAGTTACATATTGAGATTTGTCATGCAAAAGGTAAATATAGCAATAACGTGAACAACCGTCAATAAAAGTGATGAAATATTTTTCTCCACTAATTGATAGAGCTTCAAAAGGTCCACATATGTATGTATATATTATTTCAAGCAGATCATTACTTCTTGTAGCTCCTTTCTTGGTATGTTTTGTTTGTTTTCCTTTGCTACAATCCACACAAATACCAAAATCAATAAAATCAAATTTGGAAGAATCTCATTTTTTACTAATAAATAAACTTTTTCCCTGGATATATGACCCAACCTTTTATGGCACAAGAAGGAAGAACTTTCATTTGTCACATTACGTTTCAAACCAACATTATGATGCAAGGTAACAAGAAGAGATTCAGAAAAAGAAGAATCAAGATTAATTTGAAATAAGCCAATGACCAAAATTCCCGAACCTACAGAATCATTGTTCTTGTATAAAATAAAACAACCACTGCCTATTTTAAATGAGAAATGATAAGTGCATTTTATACACTTATTTATATGTCAAAATTAGAATAAATTATTGTCTTTTTAGAATAAATACTATTTAATTTGTGGTTATCTATTAACATTACAGAAAATATCCAAAAAACATGAGAATGAAGCAATTGATGGGAAAAATACATAATTGGATGCTAATTGGAGCTTAATTGAGAGATTGAGAAGTTTGTGACATCAACCGGGAAACTTGCATGGTGCCAAAGTGAATAAATCAGAAGTTGGAGAACCTAATTGTAAGGAGTTGAGAGCTAAAACAAGCAAATTGAGAAGATTCTAAAGTTTGGGGTCTAAACTGTTTTAATTAAAAGTTTAGAACCGAGGTTGCAAATAAAAAGTAGGGACCAACTTATACAACCAAGAAAAGGTGAGATTGCTGTGAAGTACAAACCACACGATCGTGCGATGCCTCATTTTTATCACCCGAGAGTTATTACTAGGTCTACACGATCGCGTCATTTTGAACTGCGCGATTGCACGCATCTTCAACTGATTTGCGGGTCAGATTTTTCAAGCAATTTTCAACAGATTTTTAGTTTGTTTGACCTAGGTTTCTCTAAAATCTATATAAGGAACATAAGAGTTACAAATTATGGAACCTTGCCTCTCCTAAGAACGAACCACAAATGAGAATTCAACATCAAATTCTTGGGGAACCAAGCATCACAAAGGGGCGTGAATTGAAGATAATTCAATACTTGGTGTAAGCGTTCCTTTCTTTATATTATTTTTAATGAACGTTTATTATTGTTATTTTTGCTCTTTAATTATGATGTATAACTAAACTCTATGTTGAGATGACCGATGCAGCCTAGTTTTACTATTTTAATTCCAAATTTCATATTTTAATGATTTTGTTGCATGTATTGATTTATTATTATCCTTAATGCGTGAATGAACTAGCCACTTATTCATGATTACATGAATTATTTTCATAATTCGAGAGGTGAGTTGATAACTTAGATCTCGGTAATAAATTCGGTAATTGAACAAGAGATAGAGATATACTCTTGTTATTATTGCAGTCTTGCGTGAATTCTTGTGTATTATGTATCTAGGTAAGAAATATTCGGACCCTCTATAGAGATACATAATTGACTTACTTAGGTATATTTGACTTAAACTCGAGAGAGAAATTTCAATATATATTAGTGAATTCGACTAAATACATTATTAGGAAATAAAACTGGAATTAGAGTTAATTTAATTGGTTAGGTGAAATTGTAAATCCCATCTTACAATCATTTTTGAAAACACAAGCAATTCCGCATTTTAATTTTTTAGTTTAATTTTATTAGTTTTAGTTTGAAACAACAAATTCTTTTGTTCGTTCAAATGGGGTTTAGAACTGAAATATTTCGATACTTAATAGCAGTATTTGTGGGAACGATAATTCGAACTCTTAGGCCCACTTATTACTTCTCACAACCCATACACTTTCGGACGTGTCTCGCATCGCGAGATATTAGTGAACAAGAAAACTTCCTCATCAGGTTTAGACAAGAAGATTAAATTACGAGAAATATAAGGAACATAAAGAGTTTGCTTTAAATCTAAGAAAAATACAAAATCTAATACTAAACGAAATGTGCCAATTGCTTGAACTGGGGCTTTAACTCTATTTCCCATGTAAAGGTAGTCTTCATTTGGATTTTGTGGTATGGGTTGTAAGGAATCACTGCATTGAGTTTGAAACATGAATATTAGAACCATAATCAATCCACCAAGTATTAGAAGGTGGCTCAACAAAATTTGATTCGAAACATACAAACACCAAAGGCTTACCCTTCTTTTCGAACCAAGCTTTGCGTTTCAAGCAATCATTTTGAATGTGTCCACCCTTTTTACAAAAGTGGCACTTGTCATCCTTCTTGTATTTCTTCAGTACAAGTCGATCTGATTCATTGGATAGGCCCTTTTTAATGCCCTTCACAGTTCGATTTCTGAATTTGTTTTTCCCATTATCATGAACCATGTAATTTGCTTGAGCAACATGACCACCCTGTTGCTTAATTCGAGTCTCTTCCTGAACCAGCTTATTGGTCAATTCATTTACATTTCACGTATCCTTAATTATGTTATAATGAATTTGAAAAAGACCATACTGTTGAGGTAATGAGTATAAGATAAATTGAACCCGGAATGAATAAGCCCTTGTCATGCCCAATTTACCTAATTTTGCAGCCAAATTAGTCATGTCAAGTACATGTTGTTGCCTGGTTTTGGAGCCATCAAACCAGATTGTGGTGAGTTCAGCCATAAGTTTTTCAATAATTGCTTTATCAGCAGTCTTAAAGCGTTCAGTTATGGTAGATAAGTATTCCTTAGCTATCTCGATTTCTTTGATGGAAGATTTAATGTTGGAAGCAGTAGTTAGGCGCATGAATCTCAAGTATAGTTTGTTGTCTCTATTCCAAGTATTGAAGGCTTTAACTTCATCTTCTGTAGATGAAGAAGTAAGATCAGCAGGTTTGTCCACAGTAAGAGCCAAATCAATATCAAGAACCCCCAAACTGAACTCAACACACTCCTTCCACTTCGAGTAGTTCAAGAACAAAGTTGATATAGGTATTAAGTTGAGAATGATGCATTATAGAAACAAGCTCACTACATTTAACTTTTGAGTTATTAACACAATAAACATATATGACTAAGATTTATTCATAAGTGAATGATCAAAACTAACAATCAAACAAGCATGGTATCTATGTATATCCTATACTTGTTTAATTATAGAAATAAATCAACCCCATAATGTTTATTCTACTATTAATGCATGGTATACATGTGGGTAACACATAACGCAAGTAAATAAACTAACAGTGATATTACATAGTCTAACATTCATCAACATAATTTGAGTCCACTATGGTGAACACCAACTAATAATATGAATGTCACACAGGATAACAATATGCACGCACTAAACTAAAACCACTGTGTTGATTATCAATTCAGTATAATATGTATACTGCAGTTTAAATCATATGCATAACATATTAGAAGCATACGAACATATCATTAATATTGACAGAATATTAATATTTGCCAAAACATGTTAATTTTTTTTTTTAACAGAATGATTATATCGTTACCAGGATCACAAATCGATTCGCGGAATCATAAAATGAATTTTCTAACTCAATATATGTGCATGAACATTATGTTCGAATCAGTAAAACGAGATTTCGGAGGTCTAAACGGCTTCAGAAGGCTAAAATCCAAAAATTGTATGGCATAGTGATAAATCTTAAAGATTCATCCATTTCCAATCAACATGGAAAATTTCATCAAATTCTAAATTAGTCACTCATGATTTCATGATAAACATCCAAAAAACAAGTAACAAGTTTAAAAACCCTAATTTTCGCCAAAACTTCTTTACAACAAATTTACTGGATGCAGATAAACATAAATCAATATATACTATTGCAGAACATAATTGTTGATCTGAGTTATTCATACATACACAGAACTAAAGATTATGGTCCAACCAACACTCTGATACCACATGTAAGCTAGAATCTTGATACGAAACATATATACTTAAACATGCTTTCGATTTAGAATCTTGA
Source organism: Ligustrum vulgare (assembly GCA_963555705.1). Taxonomy (NCBI): domain Eukaryota; kingdom Viridiplantae; phylum Streptophyta; class Magnoliopsida; order Lamiales; family Oleaceae; genus Ligustrum; species Ligustrum vulgare. The sequence goes on along the minus strand of OY743184.1, from coordinate 33,971,501 downwards.
CCATAAAATTAATTACTGTAAATCATAAGACAAACCAAAATCCATAGTCATAATGTAGAAAAGTATGAGATCATGTCATAGCTTTAATTGAATCCCGAAGAAAGTATTGATCTGAAATTCGCCTTCCTCTCTTAACCTGAGCCTTTAATTGTTTTTCATAATCTGAACCCTAATGATGAAATTCAAGTTCAATATATATAGGTAGAGAGAGAGTCCGAATTTCCTATATCTTTTAATCTCAACCGTCTATCAAGGTTGTGGCATTAATAGGAAAATCTTCTAACTAAACCCGATTTTTATTAATTCAGCAGTTTACTTAATTGAACCAGGATATGTTATATGGGCCACATAATGAGAAGAAATTTGTGAAATTTGAGATATACACAATCCCATAATAATAGGGATTGACGTATCACAAAATTTCTAACATTAATGACATGCAGGATAAATTTTTGTAGGATTGCCTAATGGGGACAGTCAATGTGTTTCTCTACTTTGGTGGAGAGTGAATTAAACAGCTACATTGGTTACTCTGTGTGCTGACTAATTGTGCCAGAACATATCTCTTACGACCCACTTATTCGATTAATTGCTACATAGCTTAGAATGGATTTTGAGAGGTACCATCTCACATTGGTTTATCAGTGTTTCGTGAATGGACCTCGAATACGTATTTGGAATGAATCTTCACTTGCCTTTTACTTGGATTTAAAGAAGGGAGAAGCTGATAAACGCACATACCCCATATGTGTAGATGTCTGTATTAAGAGCCCATTGCCACTAAATGATCATGGGGGAGGACTCATCGACAACGTTCCATCACATAGTTTGGCATTGACCACACCCGATGAAGGTGATAATTTAATCTTGGTTGGGCAACTAGATAATCCAAGTCTCGAAAAGATTGGGGGAGGAACTATCAGATCACATTCTTGATCTGATTGACGAAGATATGGAAGAAATATTGGAAGTAATATGTCGGCCTAGTTGTGACAATGTTGTAGTTGGGACATTATTCAATAACAAGGAGATCCTGGTCACCAGTGTCAGTCTCTATGTAATCAAGAATAAATTTCAATATAGTGTTTTGAAGTATGATAATAAAGCTTATGTTTTGAAATGTTTCGATGAGTGATGCAAATGGAGGTTTCGAGCATCAAGAACGGGAACAAATGGGCACTTCAAGATAACAAAGATTGTCGATATCCACACATACTCAAATGACACGATATTGGGAAAACAACGCTAGGTGACAAGTTCATCAATTGCAAGTTGCATAAAGTTCAGATTTTATCTGTGCGGAGAATTTATACTCCCTGTGACATTATAGATGACATGAAAGAGTTGTATGGAGTCACGATAAGTTACGATAAAGCTTGGCGAGCATGAGAACGTGCAATACAATTGATTAGGGGTGATTAAATGGAATCATATGGACATATAGCTTCATACATGTATATGATTGAGGTAGCTAACCCAGGATCCTATACCAATATTGAAACTAGTATCGATGATATGTTTTTGTTTGGTTTTGTTGCTCTCGAGGCATCAATTGCAGGGTGGAGGTATTACAAACCTGTAATTGTTGTTGATGGTACTTTGTTGACAAGTAGGTATGGTGGTACCATGTTGGCATGCAGACAGGATGCGAACAACAATATATTTATACTTGCCTTTGGAGCTGGTGATGTAGAAAACAATAATGCTTGGGAATAGTTCTTATGAGACTTAAGGAAGTGTATGGTGATTGGGATGAATTGTGTATTGTATCAAATCGTCACGAAAGCATCAAACACGCAATTTAGCATGTATTTCCTAATGCTTTACATGGGGAGTGTACATATCATTTGCTCCAACACTTGAAGATAGAATATGGTAAAAAGGGAATGGACGTGAGAATACCTTTTAACAGTGCAGTCAAAGCATACACGTTACATAATTTCAAGACTAACACGAGGAAGTTGGATGCAATTTATCCTCGAATAAGGTCTTACTTGGTGAGTATCGTCGTAACGTTGATTTGATTTTTATTCGATATTTCTTCAGCTTAAATTATTCACCCACATTTTTATAATTGTAGAAAGATGTTAGTTATGAGAGATGGTCTCAATCTCACATGACGAAAAATCTCTACTCGACTATGCTGTCTAATATCGTCGAGCCAACAAACTCAGCAACTAAGGATGTAAAGCATTACCCCCATCGAAGCTAGGTTCGAGTGCCTTAGAGACACAATTCAGAAGTGGTTTTTCAAGAATCTTAGTGATGCGAAGGCAACTTTCACAAGGTTGGCAACATGACATAATACAATGTTCAATTAGAGAGTGAAAATGTCAAGCCGGTTACAGGTTAGAATTATCCTCCTTTATTTTTAGTAATTGAATATATAAAATAAATGTGAAAATATAATTATTTGTAACCTTTGTTTATCAGGAGCATCCATCAAGTGAAATATTTTATCAAGTTAATGCAATACTACTGCGTATGTGGTTAACATGGAAGAGAAGACATGTCCATGTAGACGATTTCAACTTGATCATTTACCTTGCCCCCACTCAGTTGCAGTTATTTCAAAGATAAAATACTTGTTGGCGGATTACTGTTCGCCCTACTTCAGCAACGAAAACTACATTGCAGGTTACCAAGGTAATATATATCCAATTGGTGTTAAAAAGCAGTGGCAGATTCTAGATGAGGTGAAACAAAGGATAGTGCTTGCACCATTGTCGAAGCGGGGAGCTAGTCGACCGAGGTAGAATAGATTCAAGTCATGCTTCGAATACAGAAAGAAATCAAGATGTGGAAAATGCTATAGCAATGGTCACAACAGTAGAACGTGTCGAAACCCATTACCAGTTGATGCAAACACGAGGAGTAAACGAAAGAGGGACATTTCAGATTGCTAATTAGGTAAATTTTTATATATTTTGATTTATTTTTTTTGTCTTGTTATGCATAATTAATTTTTAACTTATAAAATAACCTGATACAGGTGGGAAACTGCAACTATTTTTTAAGTTCCATATGCACACTAGAGGCGGGTAAGCTGGTTAGATTGTTTGAATGAGTGGTGCAATAGTACTTTTATTTTTTTCGTACACACGTTATGTGGATGTTCTATTTTCGTTTTGTAATAAAATGACGTTATGTAGATGTTCTATTTTTGTTTTGGAATAAAATATATAATTGGTCTTTTAATTAATTCAACGTGTTATCCTTAATCATGGTTTCGTATTATCTTATGTTATTTCATTGGTTCTTTATATAGCAGTCACATGTTTTATGTTTATCTTCCCAAGTAAAAATAGCTAGGAATTTGAGATGTGCTTCAGTTATAATCAATAGGTATATTTTGAGTTGATGGAAATTCTAGTCAAGTTTGTCTGTTACAAATGTTTGCCACTTTACAAACTAATTCACAATAACTTGACATCTGTTGATACTACAGATACTAGCATTATATGGATATGGCACTGTGCAGTTCAGGGCATATTTGTACTGCATCAAGATGTCACAAATAGCAAACTCTATCCAGATATTGTGTGATGCGATGATTCATTTGAGTTTCTGAACTATAAATCTGCAATCTAAGGATATTCATCATTAAATTAAAATAATTGAATCATATGAAGAGGAATCGGTGGTTTGATATTTAATTAAATTCACCATATAATGACTAGGTGTGTTTGGACAAGCTTCAATGTACAACATGAGACTAACCAAACATAAAATTTCGTATATACTGATGATTATTTGTTCCAGGTATTAGCAGACCCTGTAATCTTTTTTTGAAAAAATTGCATCACTACTGTCCTTTAGGCGTAATAAACCTCTTACATGATTATTATAGCCATGTGGTGCTGACAGTATGAGGGTGACTTTCAATGGAAGAATCTAACCAATTGCCGAACCAGTTTTGGACACTGGAACTAAAGCCCTAAATCCTGGGACACTTCAGATTATAGTCACAAATGGGAAGTTGGATGAGTATGAAAGTATGAAGGGAGTGGAAGGTCTGAAACCTCTGTGCCTTATTTTAGGCTGGCAACGACACAGACAACTATGAAAAATCGTGATGAAAAAAAGAGAAATAATTTACGAGTTCATAATAACACATAATGAATAACTAGAAATCATTTACCAGGTGATGATCTTGGCTGAATAGTTGTTTTAATATATTCAGGGATCAAATTAAAAAAAAAGTATCAGATTAAAATCTAAAATGGAAATCCATTTTATTACTGAATGAGTACTAGTGTTAAATCCATGATATAGTAGAGTGAAATATAATAAAATAATCTAGACCTAAACCGGAATGTCAAAAATCAAATAAACCGTCTAATAACTTTGAATAGTAGTCTTCCAAATGTCTATTAGGCCAATTTCAACTATCCAGGGCAATTACACCATACTATATCAGGCTCCTCATAGAGATACTTGTAAAGCTGTATTGAAATGTATGACCGAGCAGATTTGTATCAAAATGTTTCGACATTTCATCAATCTTGCCTTCAATTACGTACTCGGCGTATTTGATAACGAATATCCCGCAATCTCCCCTGTAGAGAATTGGTAATGTATTGGAAACAATAAATACTAAAGGAATATATCAATGCATCCTATAACACATGATAACCTAGTGACAGGAAGAAGATAACTCACCCGTTCAATTGTTGCGGGCAATGATCGATAAGTCTGGATTCAAGGAGGAGGTCAGGGAAATGGTTAGATTCAGATTTAACAGACCTAGCTAATGTGGGAATAGCTATCACCATCGACCGAATAGCAGCATAAACAACCACATTTTTGAATACTCCAATGTATGAGTTATATATGTCAAACCTCCAATTAAGCATGTCAAAATGGCCAAGAATCCAATGTGACGGGGATTCTATCCACATTGGAATAAGAACATGGTCAACTTCACTCCAAGGAACATTAAAAGGAATCTTTCCACCATTTGCATAACCAAATAATGAAAGATATCCCCCTTATTTTACTGTCGAAGTTACAGTCAGTAGTAGTGCGTATTTTGTCTTTTCCTCTCAACTTCAACAGCATTCGCAAAAAGTAGAAAGATACATCCATGTGCTGCCATACAGAAAAAGGGGATAAATGTTTAAAATATTAACTGTCATAGTTGTTTATAAGTCTTTATATATCACCGCACAATCGAAAAATAAAATCAGTATCATGGTTACCGCATAATTTAAAGGCCTTGCAACCTCATGAATATCATGCCACCATGCACTGGATTCTATAGAAATTGGACCAAGCTTCGTTGAAGGGCCAACTTTGATAACATCGTCATTTGACATCATCCTGAGGTGGAGTGTAAGTACATTTAAATTGAAGTTAGGTAATAGACTACTCAATGAGATGATCATATTTCCATTAACACTGGTAAAAATATTGCAAGAGGAAAAATCATAATAGATATCCTTGATTAGGGAAATATAATACAGCCATAAAAGAAATTTCAAACTAGAATAATTAGTATATATGAACTATATTGGAAAATATCCTTGATCGGCATAATGGAATACATTTAATGTACACTTATTCATGCCTCTATTATGTCTTACTTGAGTAATGAACTTCATAATAACAATTATAGTCATGCAAACATATCACCTTCATGTCAGGAAAACGATGATTGATCTGATATGTTTAGTCATGCATGGGAGATTGAAGTAACTATCCTATATCAGTCACTGGAGTTCAGAGAAATAATATATTTAACACCTAGCAATCAGGTTTGTCAAAATCCATATAAATCATATATAAATCAAGACAAATACCAGTCTGCATAAGACACTAAAAGTTTGTGGAAGCATGAAAGAAGTCTGAATTCTTGCTTGATTAATCTTAGTATCCTGATTCTTAACACAGCTTTGGTAGAATGTCTTGAAAGCATTTATATCTAGTGCATCTGGGGGGGGGGGGGGGGGGGGTCAAGGCATGTCTTGTAAATGAACAACTATCCTTTTCCTGCTGGTGATATATTTTGATTAGGGGCCAAGTATGGTGATGTTATATGATCATTCATTCTATGACTATTCGGTGTAGCACGATCTTCAAAATTAATCAGGATAGGAGAAACATGCAAAGCAAGAATTGTGTGACTGGACATGGTGAAAGCCTAAAAATAGATGGTTAACTATGGAAATAATTTAACCTCTGTTTCGATTAACCTCCTGGGTCTTAGTCTTTTTGCCTGTGTGTTATCGGATCCATTCATCCCCTGGTAATCAGTCAATGTATCAGACGGTAACATAGTTGGATTAGCACTAGCATCACATTCCACATGCTCCTCGGTTGTTGGCTTTCGCTTTGTACTACTTATAGTGGCTTGTTTTACTTTATGAAGTTTGTCACTTCGAGAAAGCTATTACCAGGAAAAATGCATCTAATTATGGATCTCCCAAGTGAAAATATTGTTTGATACTTTTACACTTTCATATGATTGGTATTCTTACAACTTCTTTTGTCATGTGATAGACTTTATCCAGGTAATCCTTTATTAGTACAATTCTATTGTCTAGAACAACACTTCCAATATTGAATTCACAATTGATACCAAGATCAAAAGACGATGATTCAAGATAATCACAATAGTCATGAATGGATGTTGCCAGATCAACATTATTGATACTTTTGTGTTCATTTTCATTTTGATAAAACCTACTTAAAAGTGAAAACTGTATAATTATATTGTAAGTGATTTGATACCAGACCTTGCTACCACATATGGACTCAGGTTAGCTTATCCCAACCATGTTTCCATTCATTGATGATGCGTTCTTTATTGTTGTGTTGATTGACTTCATATGTGCAGTCATGGATTCAATATCAGTATTAGTAATCAATTGATTAGGACTATAGGGTAAGTTCCATCAAGTTTGTTAAATTCATACCTCATACGAGCATATGAAGTTATGAATAAAAAATGACTGTGAGTGGGGACGTTACTCTCATAAATGGAACTAACGCATGTCTATATATATTTTTTATGTATACGACTAGACAGTGTGCTTTGATGTAGACGTTACGTGTCATGTAATACTATTAAGAAAGAGATCCTACAAGTTTGTGTTCAATGTGTGACTCATGAAACGGATTTCATTGAAATTTTGCATAAAATATGAAAGTAAATTACCATATCCGTGGTTTGGATTTCGCAAGAGTTGCTCTCACATTTACTGGAAGGCTACACGAAACTCTGCGGGAAATGTTGGGAAATGATTTATTGGTTCTGTGCTAAAAGCCTGCTTCATAGGACTGATATGGCTCTCCATTAGGAGAAGTTAACTGTGCATGAATCTTAGTTGATTCATGTGTTTTGGCCTATGTAAAATGTAAAATCATAAATATGTCAATAATGCACTTGTGTTACCTGGTCTCTGCACCCCTGTGAACCGTCAGACCGATCTCCATTTCCTTCTCCCGCACACAATATTCCCTGGAGCAGTGTCCATATCAGGTAGTGACAGTACTTGGATACAGTCTAAGTATTTTTATACTATAAACATACATTCCATTACCTAGTTCTTACTACTTTTATAAATTGAGTTGCTCCCATGGTTACTCAGAATTTGCATTGAAACCTGGTTTGACGAGTGTGTAAAGCTAAAGTGGTTTTAATTTGTGCTCCTGTTTTGCAGCCTGTTTGATTTGATTGATGCATAGACTGGTGTATACCCCCATTATCAGAAGTGATCTGACCATCCATCGCAGTGTGCTCCTACAGTTGGTCCTATGTAAGATTTGAAAACTTTGTAATTATATCAACGATGCATTCAGTGTGATACCATTCTTACAAATACATGTGAACTTTCAACCACATGTCTATATTGATCACCGTCGCTCAATATTCCCTTGACAAACATAAATTTTCATATAAAAGTAAGGATAAAAACTTTGTACAACAACACAATTATATTTTATAATAACCATTACTAGCCATGATTGATGATTTAGCTTTAAAAATGAACAAGGCAACTTATTATGCTACCTCTTGAACAACGTCACTGCTGGACGGCCTCTTGGACTGGTAGTCATGATGCAGTCGTGGTTTAATGAGACTAGTTCTGTCCTGAAGGCCTTCTAAACACTCTGAAATACTGGAATTAACAAACGATACTAATTCTTCAACTATCCTCTTCAAAACGTATATTTTCACAGCTGCGTCCTCGTGTTTCAGTATTATGTTATCAAGACGCTCCAAATTTTTATCCCTATGTGTAAAAGGACCATGAATCCACATAGTGGAATGTTTATAATATATCCTGATAGGTTGCACATTTCCTACCATGGATGTGTAATATGAAGATCCATACTTTGGTTTGTTTTCCATTCGGCTTACATACTTCGTAACCGACTGTTTCTATGTGGGTCAGACATCCAGCGCTCGTACCTTCTAAGTCTACTGAATTATGATGCATGGTTGAAAGAGAAGGAACCGGTTTAGTGTCCATGCTATCTGCTGGGGGATCTTATGCATTTTTCATTGAGTAGCACTTTGAAGTCTCACCAGGGAACCTGTGAAAATATAGCGGCGGATATTCATCATCCAATATTTCACATTCATCACCCGAATCATCAATCTGAAGCGCAATCTGTTTTCCTTTGTCAGCATTCCAACCTTGCGCCAGTGAAATATGTTAAAATACTGTTTATTGAATTCAATCTTGATGCATTAGTTTGGGGGGGGGGGTGAAACATTGATATCTTCACAAGTCTGATTATGATTGATTTCAGGACTAGTATGTTGGACAGCAACACCTACAACCTGGTCTATGGCAATTGAAAATTGGCCCGTGCTTGTGTGGATGTGTTTGATGCAGTTTTGTCGGTGACAATTTTTTCTGACTCGAAAATGGAGATAGGTTGTTTGGACGTGTGTTGCGGTCGTATCACAAAATCATCATTTATTAGAATGCTTGTGGCATGATTTAGTATTGATTGTCTCGATGTGTTGGCTACACTGCAAAAAAGGGGGTCCAAGGCTTCTGTGACTTGAGGGGCTATCATCACAGCTTTTATCTGTGAATATAAAATTTTTGAAGAAAATTGTTATTAATATAATGAATTACATTGTTGGAATAAGCATGTCTATACGAAATAGTAAGAGATGAACTTATTTGATCAAGTGAGACTCACATCAGGGCGACCAAAGATATCAGTTTCCAAATTAAGAGACGGTACATCCTCATCAAGGTCATAAGTCCAGTTAAGTAGTATTGGTCGTATCGAAGTAACTTTTGATGTCAATTTCCCGTCAAGTAGTGGCATAACTTTGTAGATCCAAACTTGGAATGCAACCACGAAAGCCGATGATCCTATAATTCATAGTTGGCTTGCCCTAATCCTATAATTCATAGTTGGCTTTCCCTCACCCTCTATAGTGGTGCGCTTATTCCTTAATGCCAATTTCAACGATGAAAATGTGATTCTGAATATATCCTTACCCCCATGGATATAATTTCATGTGAGGGGAGTCCACAAGTACGAGTAGTTTTTCATCCACAAACCTGTCATATGCTGTATTATACATCAACTGTGTAACTAGGAATAGGAACCCCATTATGACAACATCCATATTAACACGATTAGACATCGCAATGAAGACGTTGAGAATATCATCATTGGTTATGCGATTTATATGACTGAAGTACTCATCTTTTAACATGCAATACTTTGAATTATACTTCCCTCGATTGACATCGTGGGTACATCAGAGTGCAGTAATGAGGTAGAAATCACCGATGCCGAACTTCATGATATCTTTTCCAATACGAAACCACATCTCTTTATCGTTTGGTTGGTTTACTTCCCTCAGTAGAACTTGATGTATCAATTGTGGGTTCACGGCAATCTCATGCATGTCAAGGAAGCGGCCAAAACATGTAGATCGGAAAATAATTTTTTGCTCCTCGGTAAGACGATGCTCTAAAGTATTGGCAACAAGGTTTGATGGTTTGACATTGACCTTTCCTAGAAACCAGTCATCAGGATTCACCTTCAATTCCCAATTCTGCGTGTACAGGGAGATCATTAGAGTACAAATATCAAACTAATATAAATTGAGGGTTTTTAATATTTGACATGTGAATCAATTCACTAGAAAATAAATACGGCATGAACATTTTGAAACAAAAGCCTCATACCAAAATTACAAACGCAAAAACAGATGTGTCTGCAGCCTAGTGATTTTATATCTCATATTACTGACTACCTATACTGAATCAAATTGGTTGAATATATAAAGTATGCAAAAACCACTAAATTTTCATGTCATTCAGAATTAGTATCTGTTCATAATACCATCAATGATTTTGGATAATATATCGAACATCAGAAGGATATGTTCAACAGACACCACTACGAGATAGAGTTCCGATTTTCCTTTTTTGGGTAGTTCAATTACATACTACCAACAATGAAACAAATTGTTAGAGAGACAAGTTGGTGTGAAATGCAACTTGACTGTATATGTTGAAAATATGTACATGCGTGTGTAACAACAAAACAGTACGTGGTGACTCGGTAAATGTTGATCATACCTTACTTTGTAGTGGAATGTGTTGCTGAATCTTCTTCGTGCGAGGTGTGCGGACACCTTTTATAGTATTCCTAAACATGTTGAAACCAGGTGCTTTCCTAGTCAGTTTTGTAGCTGAACCAGTTTTTTTCCCGTAACGATACTTCCCCATCACGAATAAATATAACCTTCATATCGATTTCCATAATTTTTACAGTATCAGTATTATTGAAATTTTCAAGAATCAATCAGCTTCATTTAGTCATGTCGTGTGGGAACCCAATAAATCAAAGAAAAATAGAAACATATACCTAGAATAAAGCTACATACTCAAATCACATTGTACTATGAATTGCAATAACATTACCTTAAAATCTTCTCAAGCAGCCAGATCTAGTTATGTTGAAAATCAATTGTTTGGTATTTGTGTTGATTGAACTTTCAACTGCCACATAATAAAGATCAACACGCAGTCACAATTGGATGTTCCAGCTATTAATTCCTGTTTGGATTTAGTTCTAATTAGTTGTAATCTAGAACTCAGACACCGACCGCAGATTCTATGTTGTATGTCGAATCTCTCAACATAGATTGATATAAAAAATTGAATTGACGATGAATGAGTTCTGGTTGATTGGAGGCGATGATGAGAGGATTAAGATAAAAAAATAAAAAATTTTAAATTTCAACTATTTCCATTTCTTCATAAATAATTTGGATAGAAATTAGGATTTTTAAATATCAACCATGCTACAGGAACATAAAGTTTTACATCCTCACACATGACAACAATTTATTTATTTACGCATCATATCAACATCGAAATCAACAACTTACATCAAGTCGGTGCAACTTTTAATTCCTTTAGCGTTATTCTTTAAATATTATGCGTGATTCACTAAAAATCTGTTACAGAATGTATATGGTATATATATCAGAATTAGTTTTACGTGATGGTCAATTTTCAAAATTATTTATGTTTGGGGTAAATATCGATTTTCGATTAAATGGGAGGGGGGGGGGGGGGGTTTGAGAGAACTAATTTTCATGTGTAGTAATGATACAAGATTTTTTAAGATTGTGATATGATATGATGATTATCTAGTCAGTTCAACAACCATTCCATATCCTTTTGTTTATTTCACACTTTTTTGCAAAGAAGCTCAACATATTTGTCTCATCTCATCTCATTATCTCATTATCATTATCATTATATTATACATAAAACAATCGGATTTCATTGGCGGTTTTATTCCTTTACCAAACTACCCCTCATTTAATAACCCTCTAATTGTATCCCTATTTCCGTTTACCCTTCATTTTTCTTTAATTTCCTCGTCATGGCCACCATCCCCAGTTCGTTGGTCCTCGAAATCTCTGGGGCTAAAATTGTCCCTCTGAGTAACCGTCACAGTGGCAATTCGGTCAAAATAAAGTTATTACCTAACACTGAAACCCCGACTGCAAGAAGAAAAACTCCTCCGTTCTACGGCCGGGCAAATACTCCTCGGCCACTGCAGCCAATCAAATCCTCACACATGGCGGCCCAAAATGTTGATTCGACTGAAGATCGTATTTCTCGGATTTCATCTTCCATTCGTGTCATACCTGATTTCCCCAAACCTGGTAAAATCCTCTGATTCCAATTCCAGCTATACTTGAAGAAATCAAGTAGAGGAGGATCATTGAACTGATTTTTTGGGTTCTGAATTGTTGGATTATGGGCAGGGATAATGTTTCAGGATATAACGACTTTGCTCCTTGATCCCGAGGCATTTAAGGACACGATCGATTTGTTTGTTGAGAGATACAGGGACCAAAATATTAATGTTGTTGCAGGTGCTTTGTTGTCTTTCTCGATCTATTGTTTTTTGTTGAACGATTATTGAATCATGATTTTTAATATTTTGAAATTGATCATTTAATAAGTTGGAAAAAGTTTTAGTTCACAGCTATGGGAATTGGATCTCTCGGTGTCATAATGTGAGCCGACTCAGCTGAGTGCTTGGTTATAGGGACATTTAACCTTCAACAAATCATAATCTGATAATCAGCGGCTGGACCGTCTTCTATGGCCCAAATATTTAGTAAATTATGTTAATGATTATTTGAATTATCTGTGCTGACTAATATTCAATACGTAAATAAAAGCTAGCTACACTTAGCCCGAAAGAATCGATGCCAAATGCAAAACTTGGTCAAATAATTATCCATTGACCTATAAACACTTGTGAAACGGTTGCAAATTTATATTCTTTGTGACACTGGTTGAAATGGTGCAGGCATCGAGGCTAGAGGTTTTATATTTGGGCCTCCAATTGCATTGGCTATCGGGGCCAAGTTTGTTCCCATGAGAAAGCCTAACAAGTTACCTGGTATAACTCTCTGCTTCTACCTTGGTGTATCTTGGCATGCCCTCAGTTTCTTTTGAAGATTTTTAGCGAGTTTTAGTGGGATTTCAGAAGCCTATTTATTTATCTTAGTTGCAAGTGTTTTACTCGAGCATGTTTTGCATAGCAATTTGTACGTTACTGAATCTGTAATCATCATTATCGTACCAGGGGAGGTTATATCAGAAGAGTACTCTTTAGAGTATGGAACGGACATAATGGAGATGCATGTAGGGGCTGTGCAAGCTGGAGAACGGGCACTCATAGTGGATGATCTCATTGCAACTGGGGGGACCTTGAGTGCTGCAATCCGTCTGCTTGGTATGCTTCTTTCTGGAAATTTATAATTTTACTGCCAATTCTGTCCTTTGCCTCCTCTTTTTTCTCAACATGATGAAATTAAATTCTTCTTTAGTTTTTATCGAGGTCTACTCACTTTCTCGATGAGGCTAATATAATTAGAGAAGTGAACTATACTATTGAGATTAAAGCAAATCTTGTTGGAAGACTGTTCCGTTGCAGTGACATAAATCTCTAATATTGTTAGTTTTATATTTCAGAGCGACTTGAGGTCGATGTGGTTGAGTGTGCATGTGTTATTGAATTGCCGGAACTGCAGGTAAGAAATTGGTCATTTAACTTTCAAAGATCAAGTAATATTAGTTATATTTATTTATAATATAATTTTTCCATATACAATATTTGTTGATATTGGGGTTGTGTTTGAATCTTGATTACCTATAAATCAATGGAAACTTATAACCATAACTGGTCTTTAGTAGGCTAAACTTATTACTGCTGATATGCAGTGATCTTGATAGCAACAATATTACAATGTAATTTACAATGAATACGTCATTAACTCATGAGTACTGAATCACAGTCATCTTGTTCTATTATATATCTTAATTTTATTTTCCTATCTTTATTGATTGATAAAATAATCTTTGCAGCACGGAATATTAATATATTTTCATTATCCAAAACTTTATTCCATTTGGTGATTTCTTTAAGGACTTGTAAATAGAACTTCTTATCCTAAAATCTACAAGACTTTGATGATTTTGTTTTTGGTTGACAGGTTATATGTTTTCATTATTCTCAGTCAGTTTTTGGTGTGGAAAATGATTTTGTTCACCATCTCTCGAAAATTCCAGTTTTATGATTTCCTTTCAGCTGAAAATAACTTTTTATACCCAAACTAGAGAGCCAGGGAACACCCTTGCATGCCCAAATGCCAAGAGTACAACTCAAACAGTACACAGCCCACACAGATACTAGCACACTCTGGAAACACAGTGAGGCACCACACCACAACATGCAGCTTGAACTGATAAATGCATCCACAAGCTACATGATAGATATATAAATGCAAAAGCCCAATACACAAAGCAAGCATAAACACAAAGTACTATGTACTCAGTAATAAATACAAAAGTGAAACAACAGAGTTTGGAAAAATTCACATGGATTCAGTTAAAAAAGAACATGAATGGATCTTCATGCATAATAGAACTTTCAGTGTTGTGAATGAGTTTACCATCTAGTAGCTATATAAAGAGGCTAAGATAAATGGTACTTCTGAGGTGGAAGGTCGAAGTGGTGTGTATGGGTGTTTTGGATCGAGTCAAGATTGGTGTTATAGGTGTAGATTTTGTGCAACACTTGGGCAGAGAGTCATGTGCTGTTTAATTTTAATGAGCAGCTGGGATATGAGTGTTTAAGATTATTTTTTGTATAAAGAATCAAGGGTATTTTAGTCTTCTTAATAATTTCGGGACATGAAAGGACCTAAAATAGTCATTTTATATGATCTTGCTTCTTTTATGAAGCCTAAGTGGTTCAGAAAGTTTTGTTAGCTTTTTAAACTATTTAGTTTCCAATAAGCTTAAATCATGTCCCTAAATGGGATTAGGAAAGCCAGCATCCTATAATTAAGTATGTATTCTGTAAATTCATTGGTAATCTTGATCGTAGAATTTAACATTTTGAAGTATGAATTTGCTTAATCCCAAGTGAGGCAAAAGCAGAGTCTCTTATCTCTTTGTTCTTCTTCTTCTTTGAACCCCAATAATTCTGAACTCTGCTACTACATTTACATGGTCCAATACATTGTTTGGGCACTGTCGGTCGGAATAGAATGTGAGTACATGTAGGGAATAACCTTATGTTCTCCCATTTCATTTGAGAACAATGGCTGCCAATAAAGAGTTTTTGTCCAGGAAAGATTCCAAGAGCAACTATTATTGGATGCCTTGAAGATGTTGACAAAATAGATAATTCTGTTTATAGGGTTCTCTATGTTTGGTTGTATAAAAGATTCTTTAGGCTAGAAGATATCTCTTATGTTGATGGAGGACAAAATATCTCATACTTCTTTCTCTAAATTTGGAATCCGTCCCTTCAGAGTCGAAGTTTCCCTTCGCAACTTCACAGCTTGTTTATATTAATGAATTCAAAGATTAAGAGAAAAATATGGTTAAGATTATTGAAATGTCTATCAAAGATATGAAGCAAGATGTTTAGCATGAAAATGTTGGAGCAGTTGTGGATGAAATGAGATTAAAATTCATTTCATGCAATCTGGAGTTGCCCTTAGTCAAGAAGACTATTCAATAATAGATTTTGTTGTTTTGTACAGATTAGAAGCTTCAATCTGATAGCGCCTATCGAATTTATAACTCTACAGAGTTCCAAGTTATAAGTCTGTGGGCAACACCAGTGGTTGAAAAGAACAAATCTGGTAGTTTGTGTATTGCTGGATTTGTAACAATTACCTGAAGTTTAGGGGCGAAAAGTAAAAAAGAAATAAAGTACTATTGTGTTCGGTTTTCCTTATAAGTAACTTTACTTTCTAGTCAAACTTTAATTTTAACCAGACATTAACGCAATGTAATGAAAACCGGACTTGGACTGGCTGGCCTGTCCAACCTCAAAACCCAGAAATCGGCCCATAATTCGGTCTGCTCGTGTTATTAACGGGATATATAGGCAATCTGGTCAAAAAACCGCTGTATCGGTCGTGGTTTACCGGATTTTCTGATTTAAATTTAAGTTTTCAACTACATTAATGGGTTCTTGCACTGCATTTAAAGACACGTCCACATATAGATGTCTTGGTAAGCCTGTCCCTTTTAATAGATACACCTCCTCCAATGACTGCATAATCTTTTGATGGATGTAGCATAATATTCAATGGTTCAGCAAAAACCATTTTTTAAATGTTTGTCTCTTTCTTTCAATTTTAATTTGATTTTGGACCAAACAAAGCAAGTTTTAATGTTCACCTCAAATTTTTCATTTGTTTGATTTTTAAAATTGAACTTCAAAATTGCACTTCATTATTAGCATAACAATTCTAGATTCCACTTCATATAGGGTCAAACAATTTCAGTTTTAATATAGTAAATTATTTGGAAATATTGAAGTTTTTCAAGTGTTGAATCTAGTTGTAGAATAATGAATCTAATTAACAAACATGGATTTGTATTTAGTTTGAATTAGTAATATGGAAATTAAAAAAATTCTATTGTTTTAGTATTCTGTAGTTTGTGTGTGCATTTATTTATTTATTGCACCCGCCACCCGGAATAAAAAAATAAATCCGGTTGAATCTTTTGACCACTAACCCTTTACCTTTTTTCGGCTTTGATGCACGAGTTTGCTTTCAAAATATTGCATTTACAACTATTAGAGTTCAAATCCCAAGTAGTAACGCCTATGATATAGTAGATGCATGTGATGACCTAAGCTAGCCAGGTTTTGAGTACAGACAAAGAAAGAACATGGTCTTTGGATCTTCCTCCCGCAGCAAACCAGATTTGAGACAAACCTAATACTTAAGTTTGCTTATATAGAAAATGCACAATACTCATCTTGTTGATTTGGTAATCTATTTTAATGTCCTATATGAAGTACTGTTCCCTTTTTAACAGAACTGATACTAGTTGATTGACTACTTATGCTTGATTCCAGGGCCGGGATCGGTTAGGAGACAAGCCACTGTTTGTTCTTGTGAGCTGAACTTGATGGTGCAGTGAAAGATGATTCGTATTCATGTCGAAAATAATTAATGGGGTCTGTCTCTCGTTAACGAATTCTTATGTGTTTAAACATGTAATTGGGGTGTGAATGATTTTGCCAAAACTTTGAATGTTTTATGTTTAAGGAACACGAGCCATCTTAAAACCTTTTCATGACTGCAAAATTATTGAATGTTTGACGTTTCCATTTTGATAACAGAGCTACTTAAGAGACTCAATGGAGCTTTATAATTCAACTGTAAGTAATCCCAAACTTGGACACCAGCAATTCTTGGATTACTGAGTTTTGAATAATTAATTTTGGACCAATCACTAAAAGGTTGAGACTCCTGAATTTTATAACTAATTTAAAAATCCAATTTGCAAACTAGCAATTACAAAAGCTCAAATAATTTATTCATTCAGTCAAAATATCGCATAAACGTTTACTCTCCTATATATATATATATAAACGTTTACTTCTTGTTTACACCTCCTAAGCACTGTACTTAACTCATCCTAAGCACCGTGCTTAGGTGACAATTACATGGTACAGTAATGATCTCCTAAGCACGGTGCTTAGGTGTTCATTACTCTCCGTGTGTATGTTTTGTAAACTACTAGACAATCTAATTTTTGAAGTTTTGGATGTAAAGCTTTTATTATTATATTAATATTTTATAATCATAATAATATTTATTAAATGAATAAGTAAAATTATAACATTATTTTTCTTAAAAAAAAATTAAAGAAAAAACTAAAATAACAAATCAGTACAAAACTTGAAAAATATTGAGAAGAACACCCAAATAATAACAAGACAAAAGAAAGGTAAATATGAATTAAAGTATTTGAAATATTTTTTTATGTAACCTATGAAATAAAAATCACGAATTAATGGAATCGTAGCATTTTGAATTGAAGTTCATGTAAGTGATTATTATATTCATAATATGGTACATATACAATATAAATTATGAAATTTGAGTAGACGATTCAATTTTTAAAATCTTGAATGTAATATTTTAAATATTATATTAATATATTATACTTACTCTAATAATATTTATTAAAGGACGGAGTAGCTTTTTTTTTTTTTTTTAATACTAAATAAATAAAAAGTGTAATAATATGAGAATAATAATATGAAATTTTATTACAACATTTTAAAATGTTAATAGTAAGTTTATTTAATACCAAATAAATGAAATGAAATAGTATAATAATATGAAATTACATTATGACAATGTAATTCTTAACAATAAATTAATTAATGTAATAAATAATTTAATGTTATTAAATAGGGGTAAGAGTATATTAGATATATAACTAAATATATAGGGGTAAAATAAGTATTTAAAAGATTCTCCTCCATCCATCATTTTTAGATATGTAAAATAAAATGTAAAATGTAGATGTAGATGTAGTTATAGATAGATATAAAAGATGTAGATAGATAGATGTAAATGTAGATTGTAGATTTAGATGATGATACAGATTGCAAGATAAGATACAGCAAGATTATACACTATTTGTCACATATCATTACACTCAGCTTGGATAGATAAACAAATATCCGACCTCGTCCTTTTAAAAATAACTTTTGTGTCTCAAAGAAATTAAACCCTTGTTTTGTAAAATTTGTTTACAAATTTTGTTTATAAACGGTTACGTGACAATATTTTATTGGACAATTTATTTCGAAAGTCAACAATTTTGGATGATAAAAAATTCTTAAACGTCATTTTTAACTTCTAAAAAATATGAACCGATAAAAAATTGCAACATCACCATTTATAAATTAATATTCATAACAACCGAGTATACATGGTTTACCAAACAGAGATTGAGATGAAACGGTGTAGTCGTGTAGATTTAGCAGTAACTCCTTCGCTCCTAGTTTGAATTTTTCATGTTGGCGTTACTTAAAATTATTAGGCTAATTAATTACGGAATGCAAGAGACAAAGATGTGGTTTTGTGGTTAAAGCGTCGAAATCACACAAATTTTTATAGCATATTTAATTCATAATTATTGATTATTGAATTTATTTCAATTAGTTTCACACATGTGCTATGCACGGACATATTCCATTGACAAAGATATAAATACACAAATGTATACATGTATATGTATACGTGAGTATAAGGCATTGATAATGGGGTCTAACATCGACTAACTAAAAGGAAAATGCCAGAGAAAGGAATGTATACAATCTAACTTGGAGCCTTAGTTTTTCATAGATATCAAAAGAATAGAAAAGCCAAAGACAAATTTTATTTATAAGCACGATTGTCTTTCATATTAGACTTTTTAATTTAACCCTAAAACCTTTATTTTCTTAACAAAAAATCAGCAAAATAGAAAGAAATTATGTAACTATGAAAAAATAACTGTTAAGTCTTAAGATATCTTGGTTTCAAGAAATATAGATAATATTTGAATTCAAGGAAAATACAGTAACTCGTGCGATGGAATTTACCATGGTCGATCTACTTTAGTTAAATATTAAATGGTAATACTTAATTCTTAATAGTAGTTAGGAAAATATTCAAGTGTCATATGCCTCTAGGTAGATATTATAAATGTTTTATGGAAGTTATTATGTATCTCTGTGTTTGTTTCCCTAATAATTCTACATATTTCTTTCCTGTGATTTTCTGTATTATTTATTTTAGAGGATATTTTCTTTTAAATAGCTACCATGTAAAATGCGGCATGCCTTATCTTATGCCTCCACCTTTAAACACTGGTGTTGACCCTAAGAAAGTCCACCCAAAGGAAATAATTAAGAGAAGACTCGAATTAATTTAAGGAAATATTAAAAGCAAGCATATAACTGTTGATATTGTATTTCAGCTATGAAATGCAAGTAATAATGATTGTGCTAAACCATAAACCAATTGTTATGTTTATATGGCATTGCAAGCATTGACTTCCAATAGTAGGTGCTTTCCTTGTAGAAACAATAAGAAAAAGAGTGGTATCATTAGTTTCATGTGAATAGCAATACATTTGGACGCATGTTTAACTAATTGATAAACAAACCAGCAATGTGACCTATCATTGTGTGGCCAAGCTATTTATTTCTTGGCCCCCTAAACTGGACCTGGGAGTTCTCTAAGCCTAGACCCTCTCCACTTTCTTAAAAAGGTTGAACCCCAACCCTAAGGGCCCCCACCTGTCCTGTCCTGGACCTTGGTGGAAGATGTAAATCGCAGGTTATGCCTTCCAGAGTGCAGTGTGAGAGCTTATTTTTGCACTTGGTAAGGCCCGAATTCGAACTCCCGACCAAGCGAGGCTGGTCTTTAAACCACCATCTCTTTCACCGCTGGGAGATGTGCCTTGGAGGCGACCCTCTCCACTTTCTTAGCTATAACATAAACCGCTCTCTTCAAAATGCCAATGAGGCTACATAGATAACCAGTTTTATTGACTAATTGAGAGATATATATATATAACTATAATCGCTCAAAAGAAGTCAAGCAATGAACACTAATGATCTGCCCAAGGAAATGTACTAAAATCATATTTATATCATTGAAGATAATGGATCAATATCTGTTGACCATTTCAATGTATATTCTATTAAATTTTGCTTACCATCAGAGGATCAATGTCTCTTGATAATCTCAAAATTGAAGATTAATGCATGAGGACATTGCACAAATATTAAAAAAAAAAAAAAATAAATAAAAATCACATGGTCAATTACAGGTATTATCAGTGTACTTTCATTTCTTCGTACATTTTCTTCTCTCACAGGTATAGCTCATGCAAAGTGGAAGAAACGATTTTAGAGCTTGAACCCATAATTTGATCGCCGTCTAAGTTAGGATCATCAATTTCATTCTCCGAGCTTTTTAATGTTTGTGAAGCTACACTCATCGCAATATCTTGAAAGAAACCACCCCAAAAATAGCCATAAGTTTAAACATTAAAGAGATATTAAAACAATTGCAAGTCAAACATAACTCTCCACTACAAAATCAAAAGAACTCTAGGACTCCATGTAATAAATGAATTAATTGTACATCAATTAATTTTGTGTAGACATACAACAAAAGAGAATTTCATTCTAGCGGTAATATAATGAAGCATTCAAAATACGTATAACAATTTCAAATATATTCAAATAATTGTAGACATACAACAAAAGAGAATTTCATTCTAGCGGTAATATAATGAAGCATTCAAAATACGTATAAAAATTTCAAATATATTCAAATAAAAAATAAAAAATTGTATATTTACCATGTAGCCCACCATGTTTGAGCTTATAGAGAAGCTACCCGACCTCTAGCAACTTAGAAAGTTTGCTTCCAGACTCTGAAGCTCTCACAAATTGAACTTGGCTTTTTTTTTCTTTTCTTTTACAACTCAAAATCAACCTTGAAACTACCCCAAGCCATAAATCGACCCACATTTCCCCGATCTTTCGATCGGTTCTCATCACCATCCACCTTCTTATCCATCATACGCATTGATTAAATTAAATTACCCCTCATTACCTCCTCTACTTCACCAGTGGCCTTGGTCATGATCAGTAGAATTACCCTATGCAGTTTTCCAGTTTCAAGCCATTCTTCACAAAATTCATACATTAACTAATTTGATTGATAATCCATTATATCCCATTTTAAGAAATGTAATATAATATAGAAATAAATAAGATTGAAATTGAAAGGAATTGGGAATTACCAAAGAGCTTTGCAATTGAAAGAAACTGCACCAAACAAATGCAAAATATCATGTCTTACCATTATGTTCGGGTTCACTTTTAGGGGCATGCTTTCTCTTCTACAAAAAAATAATAAAGAAGTGATAATGCACCTAACATTTGAACTTGATTGAAGTATTGAAAAAAGATGTAGTGGGCTTACAGCTTGGAGAACATCTAGTCCTTCCATGGCTGGAGGTTGTAAATTTTCAAAGTCAATTGCAGAAGATAAAGTATTTAAACCATTGCAAGAACACCTTCTCACATAAATACACAAATTTAAGAAACTCTGTCCCTTTTTGAACTAAATGTGAATTCAAGCGTGGTAGTAATGAGGCAAAAGAAATCGAACTATGCCCAGTTTGTGCCAAGGAGATCAACTACAAGTTAGAATGCAAAGATAGATCAAATTTGAAATCATTATCATTATTGCAGGAACACTAATAAGGGAAAGATATCAACCTGCATTGAGGTGAAAAACTCTTTAAAACCAAGAAAGCCTTGCCTTTTGGAATCTGCAATTGCCCACACCTGGTGGAATAGAAGAAAAGCAAAACTCGTTATACAATACCCAACACTAAATAATCAAAAACAATATAAATATAAAGCACGTTTTGCTATTTTTAAAAGTTACTTTTTCTATAAAATTACGACCTACTCTATATAAAGATATGAACGGTTGGTAAAAAGTGTGATTTTGTTTATTTAATTGATAGATTTTCAGTTCAAAATTCGATAATTTCGAAATTGAAGATTAATGCATGAGAACATTGCACAAATATAAAAAGAGATCACATGGTCAATTACAAGAATTATCAGTGTACTTTCATTTCCTCATACATTTTCTTCTCACACAGGTACAACTTATGCAAAGTGGAAGAAATGTTTTTAGAGCTTGAACCCATAATTTGATCTCCGTCTAAGTTAGGATCATCAATTTCATTCTCTGAGCTTTTTAATGTTTGTGAAGCAACACTATCAGATTTCCCCACTCTCTGCCCTCTTCGAATCATACCCACATCAGAGAAATTTTCCCGAGTTTGTCTCTCAAGAGTTGGAGTACATCAACTGAATCAAATAACAATTGCAAAGAGAAGGATTGCAGAATATGTTTTGAAACAAGAAATTTAGAAAGAGAAAATATAAAGTTATGAGCAATATAGAGAAAGAAAGCGAGAGAGGAGGAATACCTTGAAGAAGAAATCCTCATTTGTGGAGAGAGGCTTTGAAAAAGAAACCACTTGATTGGTGATGGCATAAATGAAGATGTAACTGCAAATAATTTTAAAATCCACGTTGAAGAATTGCTAAAAAATCGTCAAAAAAATATTTAATAGATGGAAATTAAAGAATCTTTGACAATTGAGATTCTGGTCAAAATTAATTGGTCAGAATCTCAATTGTCATTAGTTATAGACTAGTTTCACACCTGTGCGATGGACGAACGTATTTCATTGACAAAAATTAAATTAAAAAAAAATAATTGTAACATAAAAAAAAAGCAAAAACTGTAAAAAATTAGTACCAATTTAAAAATAATAAATATTCTATTATCAAAAGTATTACATATTTTGGAAAATCTCATTATACACACCTCACCTAATAGAGAAATAACTCTGTTAAGAAGCCAAGGGTCCTAGTGAAAAACGCACAATCTTTACCAAGTTTACATCTGGGTTTGAGCTTCAATTGGGGGGATTTTAGGGTGTTCTTGGAATCTTGGGGGTTCATTTGTATATATATATAAAAAAGTAAATAAAAATAACTCTATTAAAACATAAAATTGAAA
The DNA here is from genome assembly GCA_963555705.1 of Ligustrum vulgare. Lineage (NCBI taxonomy): Eukaryota > Viridiplantae > Streptophyta > Magnoliopsida > Lamiales > Oleaceae > Ligustrum > Ligustrum vulgare. The sequence goes on along the minus strand of OY743184.1, from coordinate 33,948,037 downwards.
GAAAAGTAATTTATTGCATTTTTCAGCATCTTCGTCATCTTTCCTCATCCTCCAATTCGTTTAAAACTTAAAATCGACAAAAAAATCATTGACAACACTACTCTTCATCTTTCCTCGTCGTCCAATTCCTTTCATCTCTCTGCTTAATTCACAAAAGATACTCAACCAAGAACACTGAAATTTTCACATTTGGTCAAATCTGTTTATTGTGCTTTAATAATTTCGACTAGATTACTCACGTTAATTTTTTTCCCTTCAATTTGGGATGCCTCAGAAGATAAAATATGCTTCAAAGTTCTTATCAAGACTACCTAATCAGCTAGTGCTTTCCGTGAATTTAAGTACACCCAATGTCGTTGCAGGCCTGTAAGAATGCTTCCCAATTGGCATTGATTATCCATAAAAACTATGCTTAATATTCATGTAAAATAAAAGTTCTTGCATCAATTTTGAACTTGTAGAATAACCCCTTTTTCAATCTCAAAATATTTTCATGACAAAGCATTTGCAAATAAACTTTCCTTACCTTGTTTGTACTGAATGACACATGAAAAAGTCTATGAATTACATGCATCTAACATGCCTTTTATTTAATTTACCTTGATCTTTGAGGTTCTTCAACGATTCATGTTCACTATGAATGACAAACTCCTTTGACAAAAGATAATGTTGTCATGTCTCCTAATTTGAACTCGAATCACAAACAAACTCGCAACAATTAAGATTCAAGTGTGACGCCATTATTGTCCATATCAATTAAGTTCATGTAAGAATTGTGCCCAAATATACCCACAAGTCAAGATCCCCCACAGAACGTGTGGTATTATTTTCCATTACACGTACATCAAGCAGAGTTTTGGGTAACCTTCTAATTATAAGAAAATAATTTTTGTAAATGAGATTTTCATCTCATCTCACGCAGCATTTTTGTTCGAGTCTAAGTGTTGTACTGAGCAACTTGGTGTAAGAATTACAGAAGGGAAAAAAAAAACTCAAATATTCAAGTTAATATAAATAAAACTTCCATGTAGAAAGTTTTCAACTTTCTGAGGTACAATTACACAAAAACTTGATCTTATATATATATATATATATATATATATATATATATATATATATATATAGACACACACACACACACACACACACGAACTGGGGCCATTATCACATGATTTTCCTGTATGATTTTCAATTTGTAGCAAATCCCTTATGCAACGCAATCCAAGAAAAATCCGAGGCTTGTCCTGAAATAGTCAAGGAAAGAAGCAGGCAACTTTTGGAGCAATTTCTCATCTAAATGTTCATTTCCTTAAATACTTATGGGCAGTGCTCCTAACTTGTTCTTCAAGACACACTAAGGAATAGCAATGGAAGCATTGTAAGTCAGAAAACTCTCACATGACCACAAGTTCTTTAATCGAGATGATTTCTGATCCTAAGGATTGTAGCTCCACACACGAACATTTGAATCCTCATCAGTCTGACATGATGTGTGTCCCCGTCCAATGTGAAAGATGCAGGTACTTGGTGTTGTGAAATCCAACCTCGCAAAACACAAAACAATCGAGATTAATCACAATACAGCGGAAGAAAACAATATGATTAGCAAAGTATTGAATCAATGCATAAGCAATAAAAGTAAGTAATGATAACTCCCTTTATTGCACCAAATTAGCCGACTTAGAAAGCTGAAAATCGAGAGCTCAAATTCAGCCAAATCTCCACAATGGTAACACCACTACAAACGGCTAGAGAACACTCTAAGACAACCCCAACACCGGTCAAAGAACCCACTGCCAACACACCCACAACTCCACACCGAACCAAGGTTGCACAGAGGAACCACAGTAGAGGCCGAACAGGGACTGCACCAAGGAAACCCAATAGGACACGGCCACAACAAGAACCAAACAGTGCAGGAGGTGCACAAGCAAGAACCGAACACAACAAGTTCGGCTATAGCAAGACACGGTCACAAGGAGACACGTGTCACACTTCCAGTCACCAAGAAAGGAAGAAGAAAGAACTGACCAGGCCAAGCTTAACCACGAAGGAGGCGCACAGGAAGGAGGCAGGGAAGGAGCTGGGTCTTTTTGGTTCTCACAAAATGAGAGAGAGCCCCGCTTCCACCGAGAGAAGAGAGGAAATGTCGAGAGTGAGAGTTCTGACTTTGCCAAAGGGGGGGGGGTGTGGGTAGATATAGGTTTAGGACTTAATTAGGGAAGCCCTAATTAAATGGGTTGTCTCCGAAACCTACCCATCGAGCAACAGGGTTGAGACCCAATTAAAACCTCGACGTGGGCAATTAATCTCTTAGCACGTGGGCTGCCTAATTGTGGAGATTGGACAATACTATAATCTTCGATCATGGGCCGAGGGTATACGAAGCTTAAAATCCGACATTGTGTATTATCATTACCCCCGAGGTTTGATTGAGACCAAAAAATCCCAACAAACCTCCACCTTGGTTCCAATCGAACCTGCAACACCTAGTTCATTAGTTGCACAAAACAGTTCCAAACGAATTAGAACTCAACATACATTTTCCAATGTTTCACGTTAAAAACATATCTCATATCTGCTAATAGTACTCATCAAAGGGCCAAGGTAAAACCCAAGAATACACTAGATCATAGCGAGCCAAACTATGTATTTATATCACATTAGCAAGTAATACAACTTTAGACAAACAACACATGCTTTCTAAAGACAAATGTAAACAAGTTACATTTCCACATGAGTCAATCAAGAGCATTTTCACCAAGTTCACATAAAGAACATAACACCAAGTTAATCAAACATGGTCAATACAAGCAACGAATGCAAATGACCCCAAGAAAAGATATAATCACAATTACCCCATTCCAAAACCGATGTAGCTCTCCTCTCATCGCCATCTATGCTCACTAGATAACTCAACAATCATACCTAACTGGTAAACTACTAAAGATCCTAAGACAATGGATGTATCTCTATCAAAACCTCACTTCTTACCCAAAGAAGATAAAACTCGAATCTCCACCTCACCTAGAGATAATGGAACGTCCTCCACCTAATCGAGATCCTCACAAATAGAGTTTAACAAGACATTTGACAACCTCACCTCTTGTGATCTACATGTCAAAAACAAACATCCCCTAGCATGTCACCAAATACACTCTTAGGCATCTAGTCTTAACATTACCAGCTAACCCTCACTTCTAACATAACTACTGAATACCCATCCACCAAGGGAACGACATCTGACACCTATTGTGAGAACACACATAGTACCAAAACCTCACACCAAAACCCAACCACCATGCATGTAACCATGTTATACACAAACATAACATATCACACTCAAATTCATGCAAATGTTGAATCAACGCAAATGAAATGCAACATAAAGAATGCAACCGAATAAAGTGACCACACACATGCAAAAGGGTAAAAAAATCAATCAGATGAACACAATTATTCAGTAGTAACTACTAGTGAGATAAGAGCATCAATAAACTCCACTCGGATCACCTTCCGAGTAAGTAACTATATTGATCTCATTTCTATCCCCATCTCCTATTTTGTTTTTCTCTACAGGGTAGTCTCTCTTATAATAACCAGACCTACCACAACCATAGCACTTCCTTCCCTTCGCCTTACCCTGTGACTTAAAACTACTTCCACCCTTCCATCTATCACCCTCATTGTTTTTACCACGCCCATCTCGCATCATGTGGATCTCACCACTACCCCTCTCATCTCTTTCAGCTTTCACCTCCCTCTGCCTACTTTTCAAGGAATCAATGACAATTTCAGGTGTAAGAGTATCCCTCCCATATTTTATAGCATTCTTAACCTCTGTGTAAGTGTCAGGAATAGCATTTAACAATATAACAACTTTATATTCTTCAGGTACTTTTTCACCACAGTTAGTGATGTCTTGCACAAGTTTGTTAAAGACATCCAAGTTGTCATCTAAGTCCTTAGAGGGATCAATTTTGAAACTGAAAAAACTTTCAAGCAAGTAAAGCTTATTAGGAGTAGACTTTGACACATAAAGCTCTTCCAATTTGTCCCAAAGTTCTTTAGTGGTATCATGTTTTCCAACTTTACGCAGAACAGAGTCAGATAGATGCAAAATGATAAAAGTGTATGCGAGTTCATCAAAATCCTTTTTCTCATCAACAGTCACAGTATTTGGGAAAGAATTGTCAATAGCTTTTTGAAATCTTTTGTTGTACCAAAATATCTTTCATTTTCTGTTTCTATATAGAAAAATCACCTTTACCATCGAAGATGTTCAATTCAAAACGGTGTGCAGACATCTTAACAAATAAGAAACACACAACGCAAAATAAGCACCACAATGAAAGTCACACAGAAGATCCTAAAGGTCGCAATATACACCGTTCTAAATTCTCAGGATTCCGTGAGACTCAAAGATCTCAGGTCAAGGGAATTTTCGACACGGGAGTCTAGGTGACAGTTCTAATAATAACTCAACAAGCAAAATAATCACAAAAGATATTATAAGACAAACAGCTATGAAAAACACAGGTAATGGCAAATAATTTCTATAACTAGCAACAGGTAACCGCAAGCCTAATGGTCACCCCACACAATGACCTACTATTGCTGTAATTTAAAAGTGATCAAGCCAATTTATCAAAGCGGACTTTTCTGAGTCCGTAATATGGAGAGATGCGAAATTATTTATCGTTTTATGTTTTGAAATTAGCCAATTTTGAAGCGTAAATCAGCACCAAGCTCGAGAACCTCCAAAATAGTGCCTAACCAATAAAAAACAATAAAACACCAATTAAACGATAGTTTTCAATCACAAAGAATTTGAAAATATAATTGGAACCAAATAATTTCGAACGACAAAAACAAAATTAATTTTCAGTTAATGAAAATTAAAGCAGGGAAATAGAAAACCCAATCAATGAGTTCCAGTATTGATTCAATTCAGCCAATCACGCCACCAAGGCCACAGTCACGCCACCAAGGCTCTGATACCAAATTGTTGTGAAATCCAACCTCGCAAAACACAAAGTAATCGAGATTAATCACAATACAGCGGAAGAAAACAATATGATGAGCAAAGTAATTGAATCAATGCATAAGCAATAAAAGTAAGTAATGATAACTTCCTTTATTGCACCAAATTAGCCGACTGAGAAAGGTGAAAATCGAGGGCTCAAATTCAGCCAAATCTCCACAATGGTAACACCACTACAAACGGCTAGAGAACACTCCTAGACAACCCCAACACCGGCCAAAGAACCCACTGCCAACACACCCACAACCCCACACCGAACCAAGGATGCACAGAGGAACTACCGTAGAGGCCGAACAGGGACTGCACCAAGGAAACCCAATAGGACACGGCCACAACAAGAACCAAACAGTGCAGGAGGCGCACAAGCAAGAACCGAACATAGCAAGTTCGGCTATAGAAAGACACGGTCACAAGGAGACACGAGTCACATTTCCAGTCACCAAGAAAGGAAGAAGAAAGAACCAACCAGGCCAAGCTTAACCACGAAGGAGGCGCACAAGAAGGAGGCAAGGAAGGAGCTGGATCTTTTTGGTTCTCACAAAATGAGAGAGAGCGCCGCTTCCACCGAGAGAAGAGAGGAAATGTCGAGAGTGAGAGTTCTGACTTTGCCAAAAGGGGGGGGGGGTGTGGGTAGATATATGTTTAGGACTTAATTAGGGAAGCCCTAATTAAATGGGTCGTCTTCGAAGCCTACCCATCAGCAACAGGGTCGAGACCCAATTAAAACCTCGACGTGGGCAGTTAATCTCTTAGCACGTGGGCTGCCTAATTGTAGAGATTGGGCAATACTATAATCTTCGATCATGGGTCGAGGGCCTACGAAGTTTAAAATCCGACACTGTGTATTATCATTGCCCCCGAGGTTTGATTGGGACCAAAAAATCCCAACACTTGGCTTCCTGAACTTCGATTACCTGGAAGACGCAAAATGAGAGATTGAGAACAATGAAATTATTGCGTTCATTCCAATAGTCATATTTTCGGGCTCTTGGTTTTTATTTCCGTAATAGTTCTTAGACAAAATATGTGTACAACTATATTATTCATTGCATGATTTCAGTCTCAAATTGTTTACATTGTTTACAAATATTAATAGGTTCCAGGGCAGGAAACTAACCATATCAGTACAAAGACGCGATAATGTAGTAAAGAATGTAACTCTTGCACTCAATTAAAACAAACAAACTTTCACCTTTGAATTTGCATATAATATTGGAACCAAAAAGCATTCTGGCGAAACAGCAAAAGTGACCAGCACTTCGCTCACATCACTCAGGCAAAACTGAACAATGAACAACTAAGTGATCATACGTGCACGAAGACATCAAATGTGCAGAAAATAAAACAATGGATGAAAAAAATGACAACAATGTACAAATTGAGTACTTGAAATCCAGTTAATTTCTTCTTCCCCTTTAGGCATATTTGAGCACCCAATTGCAAATGATTATCTAAAACCAAAGCGGTTATGGCATATTGTAGAACGAACTTCAAAAATGATTAGTAATGGGGTAAAATATTCAATGGATGATAGATAAAATTGCATCAAATTCTCCTTAGTTACACAAATTCTTATATAACACCCAAACTAAAGAAATAATTAAAACAAACATCTTAAAATCACAAAGTTTTTGTTCACCTTAATTCAATTATATAAAAAAATGCTTGCAAAATAACTTACCTTTGTTACAATTGAGCAAAAGCAAACTTCATTGTACTATTAAAGAAATAAAGACAAAAATATACAAGATAAATTTATTCAGCAAAGAAGAAAAGATTTCAACGTAAAAAGGTTATGATTCCATATAAAAGTAAGATTCGGGAATGTTTGGAATATTCTGAAGTATCTTCAACGTAATCAACACCCCCATTCGTCAAACTCTAATTATAGAACATCTCACGAGAAGCTTCTTTTGAAAAATTTACCCTACAACCCATACCCCTACCCCTACCACGTCTTAAAAAAAATTGCTCAATCAAAGCAAAATTACAAAAAAAGAAGGAAAAATGAAAACGTCATACCTGAGATAGTAAGGGAAGTCATAAAACGTGACATTGCTATTCTTGCCATTAAGAACCAATCTGAGAAGTTCCTGTTCAATTTGGTAACCGGTTACACCCTCCTCCACCGAAGCTCCAGTCCATTTACTAACGGTCTGACGGACTCTGACCCAACACCAAACCGAGTCCGACACCAACACTTACTCCTACGCTCAATGCAGACAACAATATGTGTTTTTACTCCATCACCTTACCATTTACTCATACGAAGAATTCAAAACATATACATTCAATTCATCCAAAGATCTAAAACGTTTTTGTCAAAATTCTGTGTGTATATGTTATTATTATATAGAGAGAAATTTTTTTTTGTAGTGAAATCTGAGCAATAATGCAAAAACCGTCTACCACCCACTAATACAAAAAACCGTCCACCACCCCCTCAATAAAAGAATAGTTTCTGATATGAGATTCTGATTGTAGTCAAAATTTATGCTAATTGAGATTCTGATCAAAATTAATTGGTCTGAATCTCAGTTATTTTTAGTTATATATAGATATAGATAGATAGATAGCAGGCTTGCTCCGTTGCCTATGGTCGGTAACATTATGTTGTCCACCATCCAATGAAAAAGTGTCAAGTATTCCATTTAAAAAATTAATCAGTGGGTGCATTTTCATTGGATGGTGGGCAACAAAATTTTGCCCACCGTGGGCAACGGAACAATTTCGAGATAGATAGATATAGATTTCAACCCTCCTAGAGTTGTACCAGTTTTTTGGCCCCACAGTGGACACGTTTGGATTGGTAGCGAAGTCTTTGGACTATATTACATAATATTTAACAAGCCTAACAAGAAAACAAAATTCTCCTCAATCTTCTTTACCTTGGAGAAATTCCAAAAAAAAAGGAGAGGAAGAAATGGAACCCGTTGGAGCCTTCTTTGATGAAGAATGGGATTCATAATACGACTAACTTTCATTTTGTTTATCAAGAAAGTAACAATAGCAACACTGAAACTGACAAAGTGAGTTTTTCAAATCAAGAAAATGCTGTTAATTTTCCTGATTAGTCCAGCGGTTTTTGTATGAGAGACTGCAAAAATGATCATAACTTTCCTGAAGATCATGCAATGGACGACATTTTGTTTATTAAAGAAGAGATAGGAAGTGTCAAAATGGGGAAGACAAAAAAAGTTAGCCTTCAGAAATGTGATTTTCATTTTATCGAATTTTTGCAGAAAAGATGAGAAAGGATTAACGAGAGATTGAGAATATTGCAGAATCTTTTCCCAAATGGAACAAAGGTAAGATCATAATAATCAATTTTGCCAAATGCTGTGAATATTTTTTAAATTCCACAAAACTATGTTTTTAAAATGGAGTGTACTATCAGGTTGACATTAGCACAATGCTCGAAGAGCTAGGCCGTCCATTACGTCAAGTTTTTACAGCTTCAAGTTAAGGTATGGGAAAAAAATGTATGAGTAATCATCTTTCCTTATGTCACCCAAGAACTTTAGGTCATGTTAGGTAAATAATATTTGACAGACTTGAACAATAAAAAGGAAAAAATTGTCTCTTTTCTTAAATATGTTAGTGAATTAGTTGTATATTGTAAATTATATAAAGCTAAGCAAATCAATAAGATAATAAAAAAATCACAAACTTACTTACTTGATACTTGCAAAGTAAATATAAAAGATGAGAATAGTAGGTCGAGGCAAGAGTTCAATTCTTTGTCTTTAAGACGAATTTGTCCCGCCCGGGTGTTTACGGTGTTATGACAATCGTCTCCCAAGTTACAACCGGTCCTCTTCTTACAATAGAAGCACTTTAAATGGTAAGAAACAACGAACTCGAAAAAAGTTTTACATTCTCTACAAAAAGGACTTTTTATGCAAAGATTTTGAAATTATGCAAGTGAATATGGAATGTAAGAATGATTGGAATGTCTAAAACCCAACCAAAGGGGTCCTATTTATAGATGTTGAAGTGGTGTGGCCCTGTTTACTGACCAAGTGACAGCTCAAATCACACTCGATAACTACTCGAGCGTGATTAACAGATTCAACCCGCTCAAGTTACGCTCGAAGGTCGCTCGAGCGGTTAGCTTGTTTTTGGAATATTTTTAAATAAAAATTAAAGTTAAATAAACAAAACTAATTTATTTATTATAAATTTCTCCAAAAAGAAATATAGATGAATTGGCCCGGTAGGGTTTATTATTTAAGTCATTTGCATTCAGTTGTAGGGTTTTTTGGTTGATTTCGAATAAATATTCTGTTCCTTTTCGAATTGCAATGCGTTCTATTGTGTTTGTGTGTTCGTGTAGACAACTGTCTACATCACTATCTATGTTATCCCATTGAAGGAGGGATTGGGTGCAAAAACTTGAAGGATATAAATTATGCATTTGAATGTAAACTGTGGTAGAATTTTAGAAAACAAGAGTCTCCTTGAGTTTGGTTATGAATGCAAAATAATGTAGAATGGTGCATGCTAGCCAAGGAATAAAAGGCAACCAAGATTCTACTTTGTGAAAACGTACTATTCAAGACAAGAATACTGTGGAAGAACATATTGCTTGGAGAGTGGGAGATGACAAAATCAATTTCAAGTTTGATACTGGATTAAATCTGATTCTCTGCATAATAGACTAATTATGGATGATAATCATTTGAAATATGTGATGGATTTAAGAAGTAGCAATTGCTGGGACACGAATAAAATAGCCAAAATCCATCCTACTGATATTATTAATGAAATTCAGGTAATTCCTATTACCCCTGGTGATTACAAAATGTTCTTGAAAGCAAATGTAAGTAAGGAATTTTCTGTGGCATCATGTATTGAATTATTCAGACAAAGAAAGACACACATATCTCATAAACACATTTGGGAGGCTGGGATACCTCAAAAAATATAATTCCTGAATTGGAGAATCTAGAACAATTGGATCCCAATTGAAGAAACTTTGAAGGAAAACTTTGGAATTCATCTGGCTTCAAAATGCCAATGTATTTCTGGAGAATTTTTCTTCTTGTACCCCAGTACCCCTTATTGTGAGATGGCGGTACAGGTACAAGAAGAAAGGCCCATTTCTGGAAGGTAAAGTATCAAAGGAAGTTTGGAGATATTAATCAACCAAAAACAAGACCAAGAGATGTAAAATCTGCTCTACCATTGTTATTTTATTTTAGGGGAATATCGGTAGATGACCTCCATCTACTAAATGTTTTGGTAAATAGCCTTTGACCAGAAAAGGATAACTAAAATTAAATCAAAAAATGAAATAATATGAGAAAGACTTGGATGCCCTCACTTCAAATATACTCTAATCCCTCTTTCTTCTATCATTTTCATTCCCTTCAAACACTCTTCACTCGTCGATTTCTCCCTCCAGGTTCGTATTCTCTAGCATTTCGCTCTCTTCAACATCTCCGACCACTGCTGTAGCTATGGGTACACCTCCTGCTGGTCTTTTTTTCCCTCCAGGTTTGTATTCACCAACATTTCAAACTTCTATTTTACGTTTTCATGCTACATGGAACAAAAGTTAATTTTCTTTTTAAGTTCGTAGCAAGGCACTTATTTTCTTTTAAGTTCGTAGCAAGGCACTTTCCTAGCTAACTTGCCTGGAAAAAAGTTCAATCATAATTAATTGGAGGGGAATTAGATGAGGGCAATGGGTAAGGGATAAATGTAAATGAAAACATCTTCTCAAGAGGAAGCTGTAGAACACTTTTTTAATGTTTAATTTGCATGTCGTTTTATGTTTACTTATTGCTTACACGAGTAGAATCATTTTTGTTTTTGCGTGTTTGTTTGATGGGATAGGGGGCTTGGGTTTCTTTACAGGCCATTTTCATGCTCTGTAGATTCACCTGGACAGTGCCAAGAGAAAAGAATATTCTACAAGTTGATATCTGGTCTTCACCCCTCCATTTCAATACACATAGTTGCTGATTACCTGTTTGTCACAAGATTTTTGTGGCACTGAAAGTTTAGGGAGAGAATTTGGGTTTGATTTATCATTCTGACTTAAATTTTTCGTATTTGGGAAGGTTTCATCTTCATCATCATCTGAAACTTTCTTAGAATGTGTGAGATTTGTTGTTAGAATTACTAAATTATTATATTTTTGGGGTAAAATGTAAATGATCGTGTGTTGTGGTTGAATTGAATTGTGAGCAAAAGAAATTTGTTTGCATCTTATTTAGTGCATGCTGTGATGTAAATTTAAGTATATAATCCTTTTGCAGCATTTCCTTTTTTCCTCCTTTGGATCAACATGTTTTCGTTGTATTGCTTTTCTATAATCTTAAGAATTTTAGTCCTTAATTGATAGCTGACAGTTTAAGTTTGTATTACCGTTATCAACTATGAAAATTTTTCATGTTGCTTTTACTTCTAGTGCCAATTTACCATTTCGCAGAAGACTTTCGAAATTATGTGTGAGATTTGTTGTTAGAATTCCTAAATAATTATATTTTTTGGGTAAACTATAAATGATTGTGTTTGTGGTTGAATTGAATTGTGAGCAAACACACTCTGTCCATATGTTGTTGTTGCTTCACTTATTCAGTATAGTTATTATAGAATACTTACCACTTGTTTCAATCCATAGGTTGAGGATATTGTAGATACTGAAAGCACTTTGTCCAGTCTAATTGATCACATAAAATCTAAAGGTGCATCCTCTAGCACTCTGTACATTTTCATCCATAAAGAAGCTACAAAGTATTTAAATGTGTTTCTATTTGTTTCAGTGATGTAATCTAACTTGCAACGCTTTCTCTTTGTAGATAGGCTTTTCAATGGAGTACAATGTTGACGTGAAATACAAGGTTCAAGGGAAGATAAGTAATAGATGTAGGCTTCAGATTATAAATGAGGTGTATAGTTTAGATGCGAAGCATGAAGAGCAATTTACAGAATCTTCTTTTAGCTACCTGTTGGATGTTGCTGAGATTAAAATGTCCCTTCAAATGGTTCACCAAATAATATTTAGGGTGGTGAGGACATCGAAGGAGAATGAAGTATGGTTCAAATTCGATAATAGGCTTTCTAGATTTGGGCTCGAAGAATTTGTGCTAGTGACGGGTCTTAAAGCTGGGGAGTTGGAATATGAGGATGAGAGATTATGCCTGCAAAGTGATCTAATGCAGAGAAATTTTAAGAAGAGCAAATGGAAAGTCACCAGAAGACAAATGTTGAGTATATTCCAGAGATGTACTCATCAGCCGGAAAAGTTGAAGTTGGGGCTTATCTTAATTGTGGCATATGTTCTGTTGGCTGCAGAGAAGAATACCACTCTGAACTTGTGTTGGTTTTATTTAGTTGATGATATGGATCGCTTCAACAACTATGCTTGGGGAAGGAGATCCTATGAATGTACAATTGGGATATTCAAACGCAATTTGGGAGAAACGGTGAAGAAATATGAAAGAAATGAACGATATCCCTACAATTTTCACGGATTTCCTCTTGCAATCACGGTAACAGTCAAATTGATTTAATTGTTGTATAATGTTTCAATCAATAAATTGACCATCTTTGTTTTTCTTTCTACGAATTTGGGCATTTGAAGCTATTTCCGCTCTTGGGCAGGAGTTTGCTCATAGATTGGAAGGTGACAGAATCCCAAGAATGTCGGGGTGGGATTTTCAGCATCCAAAACTCAATGGAGAAAGAGTGAGCAAGTTCTTATAAAGTGAAATTGAAATGTGGAACTTCAGGGTGAAGCGGACACTAGTGGCTTCATCAGAAGAAGTCGATGAAGAATTCTACCAGGAAATGACAGTATTTTATGATGCAGAAGACTTTAGGGTGGATAATAGCTTCAATGAAGATGGAGAGGAGGAGCCTGAGAAAGATAAACCAGATGTTTCCAAGTGCCAGCAGCCATATGATAGACCATCCTCCTCTTATAACAATAATGGATTGGAGGTAATCATGTAAGAAATGAGAGAAATGGAGAGGAGGATAAATGGTCGATGTGATCACATTGAGACCAAACTTGATAGAATTCTGCAATTCGTTGAAATTGGTGGATTTCAGTCAGATAGGGGTGCATTTCAGTCAGAAATGAGGAATTTGATACCTATTTACCTCATCATGAGGGCAGTGTGCTCGAAGAGAAAGGGAGGTGAGAGGAAGAGAATAAGGAGCAAGAAGAAGGCCATGTTGTTCAGGATGCAGTTAAGAATTCCATTATTGTGGAAGACTGCACCTACTAAGAGGAGCAAGTCACACCAATACAACGTGAAGGGCCAATGAATGCTATTGGTGAAGGTTTTTTTTTGTCTTGATTTTATATTTTTTGGTTCTATAATTTCTTGAACTTAATCAAGTTTCGATTGATCTCCCTTCATAGGGATGGTCTTGAATCCTTCAACTGCCATCATGTTGTACCGAGGAATACCACACATTTTGATTCTGGATTCTGAACACCGATTGGGAGAGCGTGAACCTGTTGACATTGTGATGTCAAATCAACTGGAGCAGCCTGTAGAAACCTCTCACAGAGGTATATAATATGTAAATTGAATAAAGAAATAGACTTTTGATGTACCGGTTACTGTGTATTATACATGTTTAACCAATTTGTAGATCAAGTCAGAGAATCTTCTGCTATTTTACTTGAGGATCAGATAGATGAGGAATCCCCTAAAGGTAGAGAGCAAAGGAAAACAAGGAAGGGGAAATCATTACGTACCCCGTGGACTAATCCATTGAAGAGAAGGAAGTTCAAGAATGTCACTGTTTTTTATCCATTCCGAGAAGTGGATCCTGCAAAAGCGAGTGACCTGAATGAGTAGTTGGAAAAAGCATCACCAAGGTAAGTTGTTCTCTTCCTTCAGCCGAATCTATGTAGGGTCTTCATCTACTATATTGCTAATTTATTCGTGGTGCCAATGATTTTATAAGGATGCAGTTGCGTTGGCAATTTGTGATGCTGGGAGGAAATTTTTTGACGATCTTCATGATCAGTCTGGGTGGCTTAATGGCGATGTAAGTAAAAATGTTGTCAGCTTACTATATTTCTTGGTCATTTCAATTTATTAACTGCATGTTTATATACATCATGTGGACTCTGCATTATTTCACATGAGTGAGCAAGCAGTTAAATATGTAGATCTCTTTCGACATGATTGCACCGTTCTCGACTCCAACTTCTGGAAAATTGTGGAAATTGCCTACCGGAATATGGAAAAGTCAGGCTAAAATAAGTCGGAGTACGAGTTTACCATGGTGCTGGTGAATTACGTTGAAGGGGCAACTCCCGGTCTTGAGAAACCTTGGATCAATTGTCGCTATCTCTATATTCCGTACTGTGTCCCTCAGTCACATTGGTTTTTACTTGAGGTTGACTTTGAAAAGTGAAGAATTAACATATTCGATAGCTTAACGAGTAGAGTACGTGAAGCCAACCTTGCCAACTACATGAAGCCCTTGAAGGTGGTCTTACCATGGCTTATGAAAAAACACGTCAATGGAAACTACAACACATCAATGTTTACGCATCATAGGGTGAAGAAGCTTCCTGTACAATATAATGGATAAATTTTTTAAGTTAAACACCATTTTGACATGTATTCATTGTTGGACTAAAATATTGTTATCATTATTTTCTTAGTGAAACATTGTTCTTAAAAATGTTGATGGTTGGACTAAAACACTCTTTAATTTCTTTTTCCAGATCAGACTATGGAGTCTTTAAAGTGAAGTTCATCGCATTTTATTTAGCTGGACTTGACCTGCATCTTGTTCAATGTTCGTGTGATTCCCGCAAGCGTACGGGTTCGTTGATAAGTAATAATTGTTATGAGTTGAGAGTATCGTTCCTACGAGGAATAATGTTTAGTCCTAATTATCAGTCTATCGTCGATTCAATTAATTGAAACAATAAATAAAAAAAATGGTTTGTTTGGCTATTCTAACTAAAAAATTGCAAAATAATAAATAAAAGAAAATAACAATGTTGGGGAGTAAAATATAAATGAGGAGCATGTATTGGAATCAGAATCCACTTGTTACCATCTATCTCAATTCATCAATTTTGTAGTTTAAATCATTCATGCGTTGCTTGAAAATCGATAATTCACATGCAATTAATTTTATTTTCCAAGACAAATTAAATATATTCTAAACATGAAACGAATCTATTCATAGTTCGAATACGAATGTTTAGAACGCATTAAATCACACAATTATCAATTGAATTGCACATGTCATAGTGTTATTCCTAACATCTAGTGTTCATGTGTTGATCATGCAATGTTCCAACTTATTGTGACTTTTCCAAGACTACAAAAAGTAACCATATATTTAATTGGTGACCAATCAATCAAATAATAATAATAAAGCATGCAAGATCAATCAAGACAACACAAGAAATTATTAAACTACTAGTTCTTGATTTGAAATAAATAAATAACAAATTTCATCTTCATCCAATACATAAAGAAATTAGCCTAGCATATTAAGGGGCGAAATACACGAGAAATTAAAGGAAGCCATCACCCAATTTAATTGCACGAAGGAAATTGGAATTCTGTCAGTTTGTGTCAACTGCCGATTGCCCTTTTTTTTTTCCTTCCCCAGCCATGGCACATCTCACTTTTTTCCTCTCCAGTCGGCCGAGCAGTAAAGAATTAATTCCTCCCTCCTTCAATTCTCCAACCAATGTATATCTCTCCAATTTATTCCTATCCAGCCTCTCACCCTTTTTTCAATAATCACCAGCAGCCTCCAATTTTGTCTCCTCCCCAGCCAAAATAATCTGACAACCCCCAAGTTTGTCTCCTCAATCCAAAGTCACCACCTACCCCTGCTCACCAGCGACTCTTTTTGTATATATATATGTATATAAATCCCAACAATTCTCACCCACTAGGTCTCTTCCAGCCGTGCACCTTTATGAATAATTCTGTTCAACTTTTTGTGTGCGGCTCCTCCTGATTTGTGTATATATTCTCCTCAATTCTTTTTTTCACCCTCGGATACTACTTTCTTCCTCTCTAATGCATCAGCCGCCGACTATAATATGGGCCAAAAGAATTCTACTCTAATTAATTTTAAGCCCAATTACATCTAGGCAGGTGTTTTACTTTAAGCCTCACTTTTCTCAAATAATTCAAGTTGGTCCTTGAATATTTAATTTTGCAGCCCATGTCTCCATTTATACCAATTCGAGTTCTTCAGTTTATGGAAGCTGCACTTGAGTCCCACATTGTCCCTTTTTGTACGACTTTAGTCCATTTTTTCCGTTTTGCATCCAAACGCATTCAAAATTGAATTTTTCCTAAAACAAACAAAATAAACATATAATGAGCAATATCATATCTTAAATCACTTACAATTGTCTAAATTTAAGACCAAGATAAGTACGAAAAACGTACTTATCATTCAACCTAAGCATATGCTAATGTGGAGGCAAAAAATGGTAGCTGAGATTTTTGGATGAGAATTCAACCCTTAGAATGTGTATTACTATTTACTGATTGAAACATACTATTCTTCAATAGTTTTTTTGAGATGTGAAGTTGTTGTTTTATGTAAATGGTTAATATGTTCAGTTTATGTACAAGTTTTTGTAAAGCCGATGTTTGTGTATAGGTTATGTTCAGTTTAAGTATTGTACATGTTTCTGCACAGGTTTCTATTTATGATTTGGATTTTGAGTTGTGAATGGTTAATCAGATTCCTGTTAAGTTTAAGTTATTGTTATGTACAGGTGATTAGAAGAATGCTCGAGTAGAAAGGATAGCGGCATGCATGTCTTTCTAGTTATACCGTAGCAGCAGTCATGTTGTTATGCCTTTAACTGCAACAAGACGAGTTTTAAGTTATGTAATTATGATATTTATGTAATTTTGTAAATACGGATGTAGTTTTCAGATGTTGGATTAGAAGAATACTTAAGTATAAAAGATAGCGGCACTCTTGCTGTTCTAGTGATGCCGTAACGACAGTCATGCCGTTATGCCTTTAAATGCAACCGAGCCAATTTTAAGTTATGTAATTACGATATTTATGTACTTTTGGACATATGAATGTGGTTTTTGGATGTCAGATTAGAGGAATGCTCAAGTAGAGAGGATAGCGACACGCTTACCGTTCTAATTATGTCGTGACGACGGCATGCTGTTATGTCTTTAAACGCAATGGACCGATTTTAAGTTATGTAATTACGATATTTATGTAATTTTGGACATATGGATGTGGCTTCCACATTTTGGATTAGAAGAATGTTTAAGTAGAAAAGAGAGCGGCATGCATGCCGTTCTAGTTATGCCGTAACGACAGTTATGCCATTAAGCCTTTAAACGCAACCAGACGGGTTTTATATTATGTAATTACGATATTTATGTAATTTTTGACACGTGAATGTAGTTTTCAGATGTTGGATTAGAAGAATGCTTAAGTAGAAATGATAGCGGTACGCTTGCATTCTAGTTATGCCATAACGAAAATCATGTCGTTATACCTTTAAATGCAATCAGACGGGTTTTAAGTAATGTAATTAAGATATTTACGTATTTCTGGGCATATAGTCGTGGTTTTCGGATGTCGGATCAGAAGAATGCTTAAGTAGAAAGGATAGCGGCATGCATGCTGTTCTAATTATACTGTAACGGTAGGCATGCTGTTATGCCTTTAAATGCAACCAGACCGGTTTTAAGTTATGTAATTACGATATTTATGTATTTTTGGACATATAGATGTGATTTTCGAATCTCAAATTAGAAGAATGTTCAAGTAGAAAGGATAGTGGTATGCTTCCTGTTCTAGTTATGCCTTAACGACAGGCATGCCGTCATGCCTTTAAATGCAACCAAACGGGTTTTAAGTTATGTAAGGAAGATATTTATGTAGTTTTGGACATATGGATGTGGTTTTTAGATGTCGTATTAGAAGAATGCTTAAGTAGAAAAGATAGCGGCATGCTTGCCATTCTAGTTATGTCGTAATGGCAGTAAAGTCGTTATACCTTTAAATGCAATCGGAAGGCTTTTAAGTTATGTAATTACGATATTTATGTAATTTTGGACACATGGATGTGGTTTTCACATATCAGATTAGAATAATGTTTAAGTAGAAAGGATAGGACACGCTTGACATTCTAGTTATGTCGTAACGGCAGTCATGCCATTATGCTTTTAATTGCAATCAAACGGGTTTTAAGTTATTTAATTATGATATTTATGTATTTTTGGGCAAATAAATGTGGTTTTCGAATTTTGAATTAGAAGAATGCTTTATTGAACTGATAATCAGTCTATCACGTCTAATCCATCATAAACACAACATGCATTCATTTAAGATATTTGAGTTATTTTATTATGAAATCAACAAAACTAAGCATCATTTTATTATGTATCTTAACTTAATTTTTTTTTTTTTTTGTGAAAAATGTGAAAAAATTACATCGAAAACATAATAAGTCTAATTTAAAAAATAAATAGATAATTCTATATTGTTATAAAAAAGTATTCAAGATCCGTAATTTAGAAATTTTTTTTATATTTATTTTAAAAATATTATTCAAAAAAAATTATGCTTAATCATAGTGTAACTAATTTGGTAAAGTAACATTAGTTATTTTTAAAGATATAAAATTATATTATAAAATGTGTTGAAAAATATTTAAATAACCCGAAAATGTTTTAGTTTAAAGAATGAAAAATGTTTTAGTTTAAAGAACTTAATGATATTCCTTATATTGTGTATTTTTTATAAGTTTTCCAATTAGAATATAAAAAATAAAAATTAAATGACTAATCCAGAAATTTTCTTTCGAATCGAATAATTTCACACTTGATTGAATATAATTTTTCGTCATATGTAATGACAATTAAAAAGAGTTAGAAGTAATCACTCTCTCATTTTGGAATGTATTTGAAAAATCCTATGTGTAACTATCGTATTAAAATTATGTTTAAGCATGTGTTCGATAAACTTGTAAAAACGGTTTAGAAATCATTTTATAAACCACACAATTTTTCAAACCACTTTTTTAACCATACATATTATTGTATTATCTTGAAGTCGAAAAATATGTATTATATGCGTCAAATTGAAGATCTCAACAAGAAGTTTAATACAATATAATAAGTGAGAGCAAACTGTAAAAACATTATCTGTAAAATCGTCTAAAAGATCAAATGTCAAAGTTTTAATTTATATTTTTTACTTCATTTTAAATTATATCATTTAAGTTATATAATACTTTGTGTTCAGAAAACCTGAAATGGTTCGACTTGAAAGAGGCAACAGGTCAAGGGTCAGAAGATTGAATCAGGTTGAACCGGGGTCGAATCGATTTTAATTAAAAAATAAATAATTATTTCAAAGATCAGAAAATTTTCTAAAAAAAATTATTTTACAAATAAAACGACATGAATCATTTGGAGTAAAATTAAATAAACAAAAAGTATATCAATAATATTCTTTACCAATTCAAAGCAAATATAGATTTATGGTTGTTAATTTTATTTATTAAATTTTATTTCAAAATAATTTAATATATATAAAAAAAGATAAAAATAACTTATTTTAAAAAAGAAAGTTTAACAAACAAATAAATAGTAAATAAAACTATTTTTTTAAAGAGAGAAACAATTTTAAAAAGAAAAGAAAAAAAATCTTATAATGATCATAATTTCTTATTTTTTATTAGTTTTGTAAAAGTTGCATTTCCTATTTTGATTACATTTTTTTTTAAAAGTTTTGATTTCGATAATATTTTGTATTAAAATGTTATCGTACTATATTTTTATTTGATATGATTGTATAATTAATATATTTTTATAAATTTTGATCGAAATCACTATCACAATTATATTCTCGTGCATCGCACAGGTGAAAATATTAGTTCGTTGTCACAACTGAGACTATAATTTCGTTTTTTTAAAATATTAACATCTCTGGGATCAAATAAAGCATTAAATTAGTATTAGTAAGGTAAGACCATAACGGCACTTACACCACTTTATTGTTCCCATAATGGCATTTCTTCTGTTATGGGTCTAAATTGTTCAGAACGACATGAAAATGGATACATGGGCTTGTTAAAGGTATTATCAAAAATAAGACGTCCAGTGCTGATGCAAACGAATGACAAGCCCGATTATGGCCATAACGGAAAGTATGTCGCTTGAGTGTACCCGTAACGGCAATGGTGCCGTTATGGGTCTAAACTGTTTGGAACTACATGGAAATGGATACACGGACTTACTAAAGTGATTTTATCAAAAATAAGATATGATGTGCTGATGCAAATTACTGCAATCCCGTTTATGACCATAAGGCACGTTTGTCATTTTAGTGATTGCATAACGACATCTATGCCGTTATGCTGACAGATTATAACATCATCACAAAGAAAAGGTCTTTTCACTTCCTGTTACATATTGAATCTACTACAACATAAAAAAAACTCTATCTCCCTGTTACATGTAGAGATGTGGTGTGCTAATGTAAATGAGTGACAAGTACATAATTATGACCATAACAACAGTATGCTGCTTTAGTGTATTCGTAACAGCGTTGGTACCGTTATTGGCCTAAACTCTTCGGAACGACATGTAAATGGATACACAGACTTGTTAGAGTGATTTTATCAAAAATAATACATACTACGCTGATGCAAATGAATGCAAGCCCGTTTATGACCATAACGGCACGTTTGCCATTTTAGTGATTGCATAACGACATTTATTCTGTTATGCTGACAGATTATAACAACATAAAGAAAAGATCTGTTAACTCTCTTTTACGATATTTATCTACTGCAACATGCAAAACAGTAAAATTCACCACCTTCAAGATATTAAATAAACATTCATCAAGCAAGAATACTAGAAATAATAACAATTTATAGTTTCAACAATACTAAAATGTATTAAAAACTTGAAATGCGAATTACAGATTTTATCAAAATGATGTTCAATTACTACATAAAGTGCATCCAGTTCTGTGTTGTTGACAAATGATTTGTACAAGTACTCCAGTTGTGGCCAGTCTTCAAACACCTACTACATTTACGAGGCCTGTGTACCTCTCCAATTGATTATTTTTCGCTATTTCGATGGGCGTCCAGCAAGTCTTCTTGTTAATGAACGCAAGATGGTTCTTGATCTAACCTACTTAGGAATTTTCCGCTCATTCTCATTTGGTAATGGGTATATAAATTCTGAATAAGCTTGTCTCAAACAAAAAGTGGTATAGAAAGGAGTGCAAAGCCCATAACTATCAAGACCATCATGCCTTGCAACGGCAATTGCCTGTGGGCAAGGAAATTTTTCCAAATCAAATTGCCTACAAGTACACATGTATTCTTCCAAGTTAACAATGTATGATTCCAAATTGTTTAACTACTTGAAACTATTTTTCCGATATCCGAATCACGTTCCACCCATTTGACTCATTATACTTTAAGCACATCTTCTCCTCCATAGGTGGGATGAGTTGGGTTGTGCATTTCCCTGCCTCCACATGCCGTTCATAATACCATTTCTGCAACAATTGTCAAATATTTTCAATCAATCCTGCTATACGGAAATCACGTGCCTCCTTCAACGCGGAATTCATAGATTTTGTGTTGTTTGTTGTCATGATATTGTATCGAACACCTTTGAGATATGCTCTACTCCAATCATGAAAACTACCAACCTCGTCTTCCAAGTAACTTCTGACCTTCTTTTTTATATCGCAAAGGGAAGTCATGTATGCCTCAAAGTTTGTTATGGTATAATCCTCTACTGCCTTTCTGAACAAACAGGACAAATTAGCTTTTGAAAATCTAGCCTTCAAGTTATTGTTCAAGTGCTATATGCAATTTGCATGATGTGAAAACTTGTATACATTACTAAATGCAAGAGGAATACTTTTGCCATGGTCAGAAATAATCACTAGTTCGTCCGAGTCACCAATTATTTCCCGCAAGTTATGAAAGAACCAAGTCCATGACACTTCATTCTCCAAGTCATATTTGGATCTTAACAGGTTGCTACGAGTAGTAGAGTTCCTCAATATCTGCATGTCATGAATGTTCCATCTACACATATTATCGATCTCATTGATGTTTGATATCCATGTGTACTTTATCTGAAGGCCATGAAAAAGTACTTGAAATGCATGCTATCATCAGTTTCAATGACGATCATTGTGCCAGGATTTTTTTGCTCCAAAACATGACAATATGAAGGTAACTTAGCATAACTATCATCAGGCATCCCTCGAACGAGTCCATAAGCAAAATACCTTGTTGTATATGCCTAATTATATGTTATTGTTATGCCAAACTCTTCACGAATATGATTGACGATATTTCTTAGTCTGTAAATCCTTCTGGTGTCTTCAAACTTGGAGGCAATGTAAGCTCCGATAACTGAATAGCTAGCAAGTCGATGATCTCAATGACGAACACTCAAGGAGCACGTGTGATGGTTATAGTATTAGTAGGTTCGTACTTGAAAAAAAATTAGACTCTTTCAACTTTGCTGCTCGTATACGCCAGTTATAGTTTGTCTCCAGAAAAACAACCGCATAAACAGATTTATTTGACTTCTTGACTTTGAACTCGAAGTGATACTTTAGTGCAAGAAAATACATCTTTGATAACTAAGATTTCTTGGTAGGGAACAATTGTTTTAGTTGCAAATCCTCACATTCAGGAATCCTCGATGACTACCCACTAGGGAATGAACTTAAATCTTCTGTTAAATTGTCAATGTTGTTGTCGGTAGCAACTTCACGTGTATAGAAGTTTTCACTAGGCACAACTGTCACATGAGAATTTTCGTGAATTTCTTGTCTTCTAGGGGCTAAAGGGAACTACATCCAAACCATCCCAATCTAGAAAGTTGCTTTCAAAAACTTCATCCCCCATATTACTACCCTTGGCATGCAATCCGGAAATTCTCTACTCATGACTCCACGCTCCGTTCCACCTTATGTTTGCATTTCACTAATTGAGTCACCATGTGATTCGATAGTAGCATGTTCTCGATCCTCTCTTAAACCATCATTTTCTTCATATTTCTCAAAATATTTCCTTAAAAGCGTAACACAAAGAGGAACTTCTCTATAAACAGAGAAATGTCACCGCACACTGTTGTCACAATCAATCTTCATTGGGGGAACCGGAAGTTAGACATGTCAAGGACAATGGTTGTCATCTCTATATTATATAACCTAGAATCAACCTCCAAAACCTCTCATACTTTAATGCACAGCTCTGCATAGGTAGTGGTTTTTGAAATAAGAACAGAAGTCACATTTGCTGGACCATTGTCTATATTCCTCCATGTCCACCCACCATATTCTTTCTCCACAAATTCAACGAAATAACAAACTGATATCCACACCTTGTCTGACACATCCATGACTGCAATTCAAAATAAAATAAATAGATTTTAGTTGATTATATCACAAACCGCTACATCATACAAGTCAAAATGCATAACAATAAACTTTTCAATCAATACATGATGAGTGCTAACAACAATACTTGTCTTAATTTAGATTCGTAAGTAAATGGATATATTAGCAATAATGTAGTAATCCCCCAAAGTTATATATAGGCTAACAATGGAAAACTAAGATAACGGCATGTGTGCCGTTATGTATTATAGGTAATGGCATATGTGACGCTATGACAAATTCTTAAGAAAATGTATAAATTCTTAAGCAAATGCATATGAGCAGTAATATTGTAAACCCCAAAAGTTATATACCAACTGACAATGGAAAAATTTGATAACGACATGGATGCCGCTATGCATCACAAATAACGACATATGTGATGTTATGACAAATTCTTAAGGAAATATATAAATTCTTAAGCAAGTGCATACATGAGCAACAATGTCGTAAACCTCCAAAGTTATATACATGCTGACAATTGAAAAATAAGATAACGGCATGGATGCTGTTATGCATCACAGATAACGGCATATATGACATTATGAAAAATTCTTCAACAAATGCATGAACCAACAAAATTACACTACACCAGAACAAAAAATTAGCAAAAAAAATTGTAAGAATTGATTTTTACCTTTTTCTTCTTCAATTATAAATCATGAATGTGGATAGTTTTGCAAGTTTTTAAATATTCAAAGTATCGATTTGCCAAAATGGAATACAAACTAGAATTTTTGTTGGGTTCTTATGTGAAAAAAAAAACAATGAAAGAGAGGTAGATAAGGGAGATGTCGTTGCACGGTTGCTACTACTAAAATAAGAGAATGAAGAAGGGCTGCTGGTATTCATTGAAAAATTAAGGCATGTTTGGTTGGTGTTGAAGGTCATATAGTTGAAAGGATACTTTGGACATTGTATAATATATTTTATCTTTTATTTAATGGTGAGGGTTACTTAACAAAACATTGTAGAAGTGAGCTTTATTTTACTAAAGTTATGCTTTGACAGGGTCTTTTATCTCAAATCCCCTTTATTTTACTTTATTTTATTGTTTCTATGGATAGACAGAAACATATCAAAGTACAACCAAAGAAGAATGAACACCAATGGAGTGATCCAACAAATCAATTTTCTTGTGGTTGCCCTTCAAAGAACAGGCAGAATTCTTTCCTGCAGAAGAGACAAGATGTGTCACCATATGATTGTAAAATGGGAAAAACCATAAGTATGACGGCTAAGACTAAATACTGATGGATCCTTGAAATGTAACAAACTAGCAGCTGTAGGTGGAGTTTTAAGAAATAGCAAAGGTGATGTGATTTGGGGATACTATGGTTTTTACAGTGAATGCACAATAATGGAACCTAAACTCAAAGCAATGGATACTGGTTCGTTGTTATGTAGACAATATGACACAAGGAAAGTGTGGTTGGAGATTGATTCTAAGGAATCCCTCATGCTTATCAACAAAAAATCTAGACCGTGGGAGGTTCAATATATTTTGCATTCTATAAGGAATAATATTAGCAAAGTGGAAGTTAAAATTACTCACATATGACGAGAACGTAATAGAGTGGCTGATTAACTTGCTAATAAAAGGAGAAGAGGAGAAGCGATTCAAGGATTCGAAAGATAATAAGCTTAAAGGAATTGTTATAGGATTGATTAGATTAGATAAAGTGGGATTGCCTTCTTTACGAATTAAAACATTGTAATATTCATTTAGTTTGCATTGAGTTGAAGTAGCTATAATAATTAAAGATTTTTGAGCATCATGTAGTATAGCTTCTTTTACATTGCATTGGAAATTAAATAAAATCGTATTCAAAAGTTGGATACTAGAGAAAATCGAAAAGTCATGTGATCATGACTCCTACGCCTACGCTATTGTGCCAGTGCACTTTAAATAAACAGTAACCAAATTGTCATAACCACACAATTGCGAGCATTCCTACTGCACAATTGTCCCTTCGTTCGAGATAGAATTTTGGTTCCTTTTGCTACTCAACTTGTGATATCTTTTCAAACTTCGTGCAAACCCCTGAACCCTAACTATTTTTAGATTGAAGAATTTTTATCGAAGATCAGATTTCTTTGTATTCTAGGTGATGAATTTCATATTATATGATTGTTTATCATCAATTAGTGTTAGGATCATGATGAAATCTTAAACTCGTATTTTTATTCTTTGATTTGTTTAAATTAATGACAATTGGTATTTGAGCGATTATTTTGTATTGTTTTGCATCTATAATTATATGCGCAGTAATTGTATGATGTTTGTGGTGTTTTTCTATGTCCGCAAGAGTAGAAAATCGCTAGACTTGAATTAATTGCAATAAAGTACGACAGGGATAGAAATATACCACAATGTTTTATGTGATCTTATATTGTTCATGGATATTTAATGCTTTTCTACATGTTCGCATTCACCATAGAAATATAGGAGTGTCACATATAAGAAAATGTTTAGTTCTTGTTCGAAAGAGAGTTTTAAACATATTAGGAACATTGATCTCCATAAATATAATTTGTCATTATTTATTCAAACCAATGTGTGAAATATGAAGTATAAGATAGGTTCTTGATCCTATCACTACATACACATATATTTAATACACAAATCTTGCGTTTTGCATTTAAAAAAAAAATCTTGCGTTTTGCTTAGTTTGCTTTAATTCGACAATTATAAATAATTTTATAATTTAGTTGTTAGTTTAGATAATTCACAAAAACAACCTGATTTTTTCGGAATAATAAATTTCCTAAATCCTCATGGGGTAAGATACTTGGACTCAAAGTAACATATATATATATATATATATATATATATATATATATATATATACATACATACTTTTACGATTCGTACACTTGTTGTAAGGAAATAGCACAACAATAAGGTCATGTTCTCTTTGCTGTTTTGATGTCGTTTTCTGTTTTTATTTTCGAAAACACTAAAAACGCGTTCTCTTTACCATTTTCGAAAACGCATTTTAGAAAGAAAAAAAAAATGTACACAAAATGCAAAACGTCCAAAAAATGTTCTTTCAACAAAAAATGTTCAAAACGCGGAAAACGCGTTTTGTGATTTTTTTTTTTTTAGATTTATCCTAACTTGGAACTAAACCTAAATAATTTTTATTTTTTTTGTTAAGAATTATCTTAACTTGGAACTAAGCTTAAATAAAGTTTTATTGAATTCAATACCAACATTACAAAAAAATGAAGAGAAAATTCTTGTTATTATATTTCAAAAAATGCCCTGATAAATGGACTCTGATGGTTTTTAAAGAACTTGCATTTTCTGGATTTTAATAGAACTAGAACTTCCCCAAATCCCGAACTTGATCAAGCTATGTTAATATAGACTCTTACTGCTCACATTAGTGTGTTGCATATATTCATATTTTCAATGTATTGTGAAAGGAAATTTAAGTTTGAGCCAGTAATTTTCTGCAAGCAAATTAATTAAAAATAATTTAAGTAGTATTCTGCAAAATTTCAAACAGAACGTGTTTTTCAGTTTTTCATTTTCGAAAACAGTTTTCAGAAATGACAAACCAAATGTGTTTTTAGCAAATTTGAAAACAAAAATAAAAACAGGAAATCCAAAACATTTTCGAAAATGAAAACACAAAATAAAATACAAACAGAACGCTACCTAAAGTTCTGTCGAAAATGATCGATAGAGATTAGGGTCCTTCGGCAATTTCCGGTGGTGCCGAGCTCCCTTGGGAATACATGACATTTTTGTATTGGAAAGTGATCAGAAGGTGGAGTAACACTATAGGTTTGTGTGTATTTATTTGTATTATGTTGAAATTTATTCATTAATTAAAACTTACAACTTAATTTGAATTCCTAATATCCTCCTAATATATATATTTATTTATTTTTATTTAATCTATCTAATATATAAAAGTGAGAGTTGATGGCCAAGACTCCCGCCTACAATCTTACGCCCATTCCAGGGAAGAGAAAAAAAAATTAAGAAAAGTCTGAATACGCATATATAACAGGATTTCATTTTGAATTGTTTCTGTATTGTACCTAAATCTGATACAAATCTGATACAATTCTGCATTTTTAATTGTTTTCCACCTGAAATGGAAAGATGTACATATACAATCTGATACAATTCTGCATTATACCAAAGCGTGTTAATAAAATTAAATGTTGTAAATCAGACATTGATAGGTACAGGAAAATATATCAAAACACTGGCTCATAGAAAATAGAAAATCAAATTTTCAAATCTATACACTTCTTTCCAGACGCCCTATTTCTATAGCATTTAATGCTGAGTGTGACCCATCTCCTCTAAAATTAATTTACAGCAAAATCTGATACACACTGCACAGCTCCATACACACAGTATCTTCTTCATCCACAGTCCAGCAACAATAGCTGCATCCAAGAAACCTTCAGCTACCATGGCCAACAACAGCACCTGCGTCCAAGACATTAATGCAGCACAGACGAAATGGAAGATTGACATCCGGGTATCACGCCTTTGGAAAGTACCTGACTTCAACCGAAGAGATGTGTGTGTTAGCATTGAGATGGTTTTGATGGATAGACATGTAAGTATATTGCTTAAACAGAATGCTGAAAATATATATGGGCATGCTTAAATGAAATGCTTAAAATACCTGAGCATGCTTGAAGAAATATAAATGGACAGCCTGTGTTCAAAATGCTTTTGCTATTAAGTATAGATGCTATGCATAGAAATCCTTAAACAGCATGCTGAAAATACAAATGACATGCTTAAACAGAATTTTTAAAATACTTGAGAATGATTAAACAGAATGCTTAATATAAATGGAAAGTAGGGTGTTCACAATGCTTTTGCTATAAGTATAGATGCTATGAATGAGATTTTAAACTATGGACATGCTTAAAAAGAGTATAAAATGCTAACAGAAAACTAAAAAAAATAAATGGACATGCTCAGACAGAATGCTTAAAATACCTGAACATGCGCTTAAAGAATTTTAAATGGACATCAGTGTGTTCAAAATGCTTAAAGAAACATAAATAGATAGCCTGTTTCAAAATACTTTTACTGTTAAGTATTGATGCTTAAACAGAAATATAAATGGACAGCCTGTTTTCAAAATACTTTTGCTGTTAAGTATAGATATCCTTAAACAGCATGCTGAAAATACAAATGACATGCTTAAACAGAATTTTTAAAATACCCGAGAATGATTAAATAGAATGCTTAATATAAATGGACATGAGGGTGTTCACAATGCTTTTGCTATAAGTATAGATGATGTGAATGAGATTTTACAAGCATAACATGCATTCAAATTGAAGCTAATTAAACTCCCAATACATAAATAAAGTGAACTGAATATACATGTTGTAATAATTGAAAACACATAAAGCCAATAATTTAACTAACATACTATATACCAGTAGGAATACTTATCTATAGTTGCAATAATGACGAAACCAATTACGACACTTGCAACCGGTCATAATTGCCAGTGGTACCTTACCCAAGAAAATATAACAAAAAATATTGATTAGAATCGAATTTAATTTGCAGTTACGTGAACTAAATATGAAACATAAAAATAATAATCCAATTAGTATAAATATCTGCTAATAGGATTTATTTAAGGGTTTTTTTTAGCAATCAACTAACATAACTAATAGTCGTTATTATTTCATTGTTTGTATTCACAGGGACATAGAATTCATGCTACTGTAAAGCAATCGTTGATACGGTTGTTCGAGCCTATGTTGGACGAAGAGAATATATACACATTAGAGTATTTTTACGTTGGTCACAAAAACCTAAAATACAAGACAATGTCACACAAATTCAAACTAAATTTCTTGATCAAGACTCGAGTCACAAAGGTCATGGACGATAAATTCCCGTTCGGGAATTTTCTATTCAAATCGTTTGTTGATGTCGCCACGTCCCCGACGTTGACTGAGTTTGAATTATTTGGTAATCTTATTTGAAATGCAATGTATTTATTTTAATGAATAGATTATATTGTTTGTTATATTACACATATTCGAATATTTGACATTTTTACGTATATTGCAATTCTTCAATAGACATCTTGGGTGAAGTAGTTGGTAAAGAGGCCTTACATACTAGGCAGACTGAGAAAGGCATAATCAAGTTTCTTGAAATTATGGTTCAAGACTTGGAGTAAGAAATTAAATTTAAAATTCATTTGTACTTGATTATCACTGATGGATAAATATTTTTGTTTACCAAGAGTTATCTGATGTATATTTTATTGTAGGAACAATATGCTAAGTTGTACTCTATGGGACTAGTATGCCGAGGAGTTGAATCGGTACCTCGAAGGTGAACTGATTGAACCAGTTGTGATAATCATTCAGTTGTGCCGAGCCAAACGTTTCAGAGGTGTACACCCTTCAAATATTGTACATAATGATTACTTTTTTTTTTCATTGAGTTGATTATTAATTTTAAATAATTTACATAGGAGAAGTACGGATTTCAAGCAGTTACTATGCTACAAAGATAATGTGTGATGCTGAAGTAAAGGAGTCAATTGAGTTCCAAAATAAGTATGTTTTGAAGTCTTAGCTTCATTAATGTTGTTTAACTTAATCATATGTATTCGTACTAATTTTATTATATTTAATGTTGCAACTATCTACCAGGATTAGGAAGTTAGATTGTAACTCGCAAAGGATAAGCCAAATATCAAGCTCTACTATGTACTCTATTTCTAATGATTTGGCTAGCGGAGATACGGAGATAAAGACAATTGATGAACTTTTGGAATCGACTGAGGTAGTTTAGGAAATTACTTCTTAAAGATTTCTTCAACTATGATTTAAATGTTTTTATGGAACTTCTAGGTGGGTGGTTGTTGGATTGTTGCGACAATTATTACATTTGAGAGTGAAAGGAATTGGTGGTATTTATCTTGCTCTAAGTGCACCAAAAAGGTTAATCCTGCTGGGAACCGATTCTATTGTGAGAAGTGCGACATTTATGTTGTTGAAGGAACGCCAAGGTAACATTTAGATTGTGAATTCTTTTTTGATAACATGTCGTTAATAATGTGGTAGATGATTTTTTTTTTTTTTTTCACTTTCTCCATTATAGATATAAGCTTCAAGTACGCGTCATTGACAGCACTGGAAGTGCATCTTTTATGATGTGGGATCGAGATTGTTTGAAGCTCATTGGGAGGACTGTGCAAAAATTGAGAGATAATCTTGGAAAGGTTAGTATAAACATTGAAAATCGTAAATAAGAATTATCATTTTCGTACGTTAATTATAGTGTTGGATTTATTAGTTGCAGAAATATGAAGAAACTGTCTATCCCGAAGAATTAGACATTTTAATTGATAAAAAGATGTTATTCAAGGTCCAAATCAAATTTCAAAACATACACGAAAATTCTGAAGTTTACACTGTTATGAGGATGACTGATGATAGGGAGCTCATATCAAAGCATGTTTATAGTCGAAGTAATGATAGTTAGGTACTCATAATTATGTTTTGATCTTACATAGATTGTTGAGTGAATTAAAAACCTTTTAGGATCTTATCTGAGATACTATTTTAGGGGTTTGAATTGCATTCAAAGCTTGAAAGCAAAGATTGTATGGATTCAAAGACTGAAAGTACAAATTGTATTGAACTAAAGGTATGCTTTTCAGATCAGAAATAGTTACTTATGGTTAACAAGATTGTACATAATGCGATTGCTGACTGTAGTTTGTTATGTGTACAGGACTCAGTGTTGGAAAATGATGTGGATACCCTAAACACCAAAACACCGAGTAAAAGATCAAGCACGCACGTGGTTGAAGATGGTGGACCACCTACCCAAATGTCAACTACCAAGTTAAGAAAGGTTGTGAAGAAAGAGAAGGATTGAGAATTGTGCTAACTTATTTTGATGAACTATTTAGTCTCACATGTTTTCTGAATTTGCAAGTGTTCTTTTGCTAATGTGACAATATGCCTACAATATGGTCGAAATCTCTTAATGTGTTTTGGTAAACATCAAACTATATGTTTCAGAAAACATCTACTTCATCGAGTTATTTTGAGATACGCAATGAAGTCCTGATTGTGTTAACTATGCTATTTAGCAAATATCACAACAAATTTACATACAAAATAAAATAAAACAAATCATCTTATTTGTGAAAGACACATTACAAATGCATAATAGTGAACAAATAAGTTTGAACATATTATATCATCAATTATAAACATTTATGTAGCGTTAAAGAATAATAATCAATCTGATTTACTTAAAATAATGCTTAAAAAAATTCGAATAAATAAATACACAGATTACTAAATTTTGTCAGAAAATAAAAATTAACATTTGGCTAGATTAAGTTAATCAGATTTTGTTTAATTGATGCTGGAAATAAAATATAATTTTGAATTTGAAAATAAGGATTAATGTTTTATATATAGATTACAATTTTTTTTTTATAATTTCTAAAGTACAAATTGTAATTGATAAAGTTCAAAAAAATATCAGATTTATAGATGTATAGATTATTGTTCTGGTCAAAAATTAAAAGGTTCAAAATGGAAATGATAATAGCAATCTGATTAAAATTTGAATCACTCTGTTGTTAGTAACATCGAAATAACATAAATTTCGAAATAATAATAAAATATAATTTGAAATAAAAAAAGCAAAAAAAATATCATATTTATAGATTTGTATATTTATAGATTTACATATTACTGTTATGTTTCAGGAAAAAAAAAGTTCGAAATTTAAATGATAATAGCAATCTGATTCAAGTTTGAATCATACTACTATTAGTATCATCGAAATAATATAAATTTCGAAATAAATAATTAAATATAATTTTTAAATCAAAACGCTAAAATGACATATTTATAGACTTACAGATTACTGTCATGATAAAAAAAATAAGAAGTCAAAATATAAACGATAATAGCAATATGATTCAAATTTGAATCGGACTGCTATTAGTAACATCGAAGTAACATAAATTTCGAAACAAATAATAAAAAATAATTTTTAAATAAAAATAGGAAAAAAATATCATACACAATTTTAGAATGCTTTCGCTTTAGATTCATGCTAAAATAAATATAAATAGACGTAATTATATTATACATAATGATACTTTAAACAGTTAAAAATGTTGAAAATATAATAACTTTCAACTAATTTAAATAATATAAATAATTGGAACAATTTATAAATTATATTTTTTATATTCAAATGACAAAGATTAATTGTGTCAATCAATCAGAAGTTGGGAAATAAACTAAACATAGTTTAAATTTGGCTAGGAAGTCAGACTACAACTAAAGACTTGAAAGTCACATCACACAGACAAAATAAATGGGTAGCCTGTATCACAGATATCGAGGATTGCATAAATTGGTGTTTATCACCAATAGTTGCAGTCCTGTACAATCTTGAAATATAAAATCTAATCTAAATTTTAAAAAAATTGATTATCAAACTTCTATTTACATACAACAGAAAAATACTTGGGTTTTTTTATATGCACTTTTCATGGTAATTCCAAGACACGGAAGACAACTTGCACACTTTTAAAGGAAATTTGAGTTAAAATTTTTTATTTCATGAACAAATTTGCATTCATGATTCCAGCAAAAGAGATATTGGAGATCTGAATCAAATCAACACTCATGGAAACACAAACAAGAGTGCAGCAAATGCAATTTCATACACATAGTGTCTGGGCTTAGCAAAAATACAGAGAAAACTTGTAGATATATGACCGAGGTGATTCAGGTAAAAATTTTCATTTCATAACTACAATGTTATTAGTAAGATTCCAGCAATGTAGATTTGCAATTCAAATTTAAAATATGATGGGAACACAAACAAAGTGCAGCAATTGCAACTGGTTCAATTGGTTTTAGTTTTGTTCTTGTCATGAAAAGACCAAGTATTTCGAGGTTCCACGAATCATTTGGGGGTTGAACAATCAGAAAATTCCCTTTGCAAGAGCTTGTTTAACTGCAAGAATGCTGAATGGTACACTGTTAACACCTAGCTTGAGTGCGTGTCTATTTTTCATAAAAAGGTTGATTTGTTATACGCGTTTAGCCTGATGAAGCTATTCATTTGGAGATCGACAACAACGTTCCTGGGCTAGGGGATGAGATTGGATCAATGCAATCTGTTAAAATTAAATTTAATATAGATGAATGTTCATCTAAAATCTACAAACATCATGCTGTAATTATCAAGATCGAAACTGAAGCGGAAGCGTACCTGAATCCATTATTGTGTTTGATCGAACGGGGTTATGGCCTTCCAACTGATTCGTGGTTTTCTCCTTATTTTCTCCTCTGTTGACGGGGATGCAGAGAATTATGAAAAGTCACGCTCAATTGGGGACCATGACCTGTATAAATAGCTGTAGGGCAGCTATCGTGTTTCAATGTTATTAAATTGACCCCTCATCAATTTAAAACATTGAATCCGTCTCTACACTTTAATCTCACGACACTTAATACCCATTAGTCCTGAACAATCTTTAGTGGATCACTTTATTAACTAAATACTTAAGATAGCACCATACATTTTATTTTATACATGTTTGGCCCCACATTATTGAATTTTATCCAACAATCTCCCACTGGGCCATACATGTAACCTTACAAATGTGTACAACCTTATGAGCTCAAAAATTTGCTATCATTATTAAGGGTACTTCCAAACAATCTCGTCCATCAATCATATCAATATAGGATCAAAGCGGTTTTCGTTACATTAATCGTAACTAAATCCATCAATGGTCACGTATACCAATACAACCAAATGACATAGATCAATCATGAGAGTGTAGTACGAAAATTACATGTTATGTGATCCAAACATGCCTATTTTCAATTGGTCCGACTTTATTCCTTAGGTGAGATCAATACCAAACATAATGTTACAGAGTAGAACGAACTGAATACTTTATTTCTGTTCAGAAAATTATCCAAATACACAAATGTGTCCAAAACCAAAACATAAAGCAACCAAAATACAAACTCCCACTAAATCATGATATCCTCAAGAAATATTACACCCATACGAGCAGTGTGCTCGTGAAACACCTTGGGTGCTAATCCCTTAGTAAGCGGATCCGCAATCATGGAGTTTGTCCCAATATGCTCTATGGAAATCTGTCTACTCTATACCCTTTCCTTCACAACCAGGAACTTAATGTCAATGTGTTTTGACTTGGTTGAACTCCTGTTGTTATTGGAATATAGCACTGCAGAGTTATTGTCACAATATAACTTTAATGGTCTTTCAATTCCATTCAGAATGCGCAGCCCAGTGATAAAATTTCGCAGCCATATCCTATGATTAGATGCCTCATAACAAGCTACAAATTTTGCTGCCATAGTGGAAGAAGCTACGAGTGTCTGCTTAGCACTCCTCCAGGAAATGGCTCCTCTAGCTAGCAGGTATATGTAGCCTGATGTGGATCTTCTACTGTCTTGGCATCCTGGAAAATAAGAATCGGAGTATCCTACGATCTCTAACTGATCCGATCTGTTGTATGTAAGCATGCAATCTCTTGTTCTCTTCAAGTACCTCATAACCCTCTTTGCTGCTTTCCAATGATCCATCACAGGGTTACTTAAATATCTGCCTAGCATTCCGACAATGAACGCTATGTCTGGACGTGTACAAATTTGAGCATACATCAGACTCCCAATAGCTGATGCATAGGGAATCTTTAGCATTTCCTTAACTTCAAGATTATTTTTCGGGCACTGATTGAGACTAAACTTGTCTCCCTTAGCAACAGGGGTGTCCCCTGGTTTACTATCCTGCGTGCCAAACCTTATAAGAACTTTATCGATATAGCTCTTTTGTGATAATCCAAGAATACTCCGAGAGCGGTCCCGGTATATCTGAATTCCTAATACGAAAGAGGCGTCCCCAAGATCTTTCATCTCAAAATTCTTTGACAGAAAGCTCTTGGTTCCGTGAAACATGCCTATATCATTAGTGGCAAGCAGTATGTCATCGACATACAAAACCAGGAAAATATGCTTACTCCCACTGAACTTGTGATACACATAATCATCAACAACATTTATCTCAAAACCAAACGAGATAATCACTTGATGAAATTTGCAGTACCACTAACGGGAAGCTTACTTGAGTACATAGATAGATTTCTTTAATTTTCAAACCATATTCTTTGAGTCTCCTGACACGAAGTTTTTTGGTTGCACCATATAGATCGTCTCATCAATGTCTCCATTGAGAAACATCGTCTTTACATCCATCTGATGTAACTCAAGGTCAAAATGTGCAACAAGTGCCATGACTGTCCTGAAAGAGTTTTTCGTTGAAACCGGAGAGAAAGTCTCTTTGAAGTCAATACCTTCCTTTTGTGTAAAGCCTTTAGCTACAAGACGAGCCTTATATCTTTCCACATTACCTTTCGAATCCCTTTTGGTTTTAAAAATCCATTTACAGCCAATGGGTTTCGCACCTTCTGGTAATGGGACAAGATCCCAAACTTTATTGTCTTGCATAGACTTATACTCATCATTCATGGCATCAATCCACTTTTGAAAGTTAGAACCCTTCATGGCCTGATGAAAATTTATTTGATCATCTTCCATCATTCCATTATTTTCCTCATGTTCTTGGAGAAATACTATATAGTCATCTGAAATAGCAATTTTCCTTTCTCGAGTGGATCTCTTTAATGGTATTATTTGTTGAGGTTGTTGAGTTTGTATTTCTGGATTTTGGATGGGAGTTTCTTCAACATTATCATGCTGAGTTTCCGGATATACTTCTTGATCAATGACAGATATAGAAACCTGCACATTGTCAAAAGTAACAGTAGGAATCGAAATCGATCCTTCCTCAGCTTCTTCCTCAAAGATAATGTCTCTAACCTTATTTCTCCCCCCAAACTCAACATCCTCAAAAAATGTTGCAGTTCCCGTTTCAAAAATTGACTTAAGCGTGGGATTATAAAATTTGTAGCCCCTTGATCTCTCAGAATAACCAATAAAGTAGCTGCTAATAGTTTTGGAGTCCAATTTATCTTCATGTGGCCTATAAGGCCTTGCCTCAGCTGGACATCCCCAAATGTGAAAATGCTTTAGACTAGGCTTTCTGCCTGTCCAAAGCTCATAAGGTGTTTTAGCAGCAGCTTTAGTTGGTACTCTATTCAGAATATAAGCTGCAGTCTTTAATGCTTCTCCCCATAGTGATTTTGGTAAAGTAGAATGACTAATCATACTCCTTACCATATCCTTAAGAGTCATGTTTCATCTTTCAGCTACACCATTCATGCTAGGAGAACCTGGCATGGTGTACTGTGGGACGATTCCACATTCCTTTAGGAATTTAGCAAATGGTCCTGGACGTTGTTCATCTAAACCGTAATATCTGTCGTAGTACTCACCACCACGATCAGACCTAACGCTTTTAATTTTCTTGTTGAGTTGATTCTCAACTTCAGCTTTGAAAGCTTTGAACATGTCCAGTGACTCAGACTTTTCATGAATAAGATATAGATGCCATAACGTGAGTAATCGTCTATGAATGATATAAAGTATTGTTGACCATTCCAGGAAGCCGTAGAGAATGGTCCACAAATATCTGTGTGTATCAATTCTAAGACGTCCGAAATTCTATTAGCACCTAACTTTTTGTTTTTGGTCTGTTTTCCCTTGATACAATCAATACAAACATCAAAGTCCGTAAATTCGAGGGAATCCAAAATGCCTTCTGACACAAGTCGTTCAACTCTAGTTTTTGAGATGTGACCTAAGCGCTTGTGTCATAGTTTTGCCGAATTTTCTTTATTTAATTTTCGCTTAGTACCACGTGATTCAACATACAAGGTTTCATTATATGATGCAATAGTATCAAGCAAATATAAGTTATCATATGAACATAATGAACCAGTACCAACAATATTTGAATTTAAAAAGAGACTAAACTGACAATTTCCAAAAGAACAATAATATCCAGATTTGTGCAATAAGGAAATAGAAACCAAATTCCGTCTAAATGACGGCACAACAAAAGTGTCTTTCAAATCAAAATAAAAACCAGTTCCCAATAATAACCTAAAAGTGCCTATTGCTTCAACTTCCACCGATTTTCCATCGCCCACAAAGATGAATCTTTCAGCATCATTTGGCTTTCGGCAGAACAGGCAACCCTGCATAGAAACACTTATGTGAGTAGTAGCACCAGAATCTAACCACCAAGTGTTTCTAGGTACAGAAGCTAAATTAACCTCAGAACAGACCAAATTAAGAAATGTACCTTTCTTTGCACGCCAAGCGTTGTATTTGGTACAATCCTTCTTTAAATGTCCAGGTTTCAGGAAAAAGAAACAACCCTCTTTGTCCTTATGTGGCTTCTTTTGATCTGGACCCTTAGCAGCTTCATATTCTGTTTTTCTTTTCTTGCCCTTATCCTTAGAGGTACTTGCCAAGTTAGAAATTTCAGTTCTATCCTACTTCAACCTTTCTTCCTCTTGCACACAATATAAAATGAGCTCATTTAGAGTCCATTTCTCCCTTTGACAGTTGTAACTGACCTTAAACTGACTGAAATGTGTAGGAAGCGATATCAATACTAAATGCACGAGCAAGTCATCAGACAAGTCGAGCTTTAGTGCCTTAAGTTTTGAAGCAGTATGAGACATCTTCATGATGTACTCCCTTATGTTCCACTTGCCTCTATACTTCATTGAAATCAAGCTTTACAGAAGCGTGCTTGTTTCAGCCTTATCGTTTTTAGCAAAACGCTTTTCAAGTTCGGCAAGGAATTGCTTGGCATTAGTTACCTCTTCAGATACTGCGCCCCTAAAGGCTTCCGGAATGCCGCGCTTAATGATCATTAGACTCATGCGATTTGAGCGTTCCCACTTCTCAAAGTTCCTCCTGTCATCAGGTGAACTTGCATCCGTAAGAGAAGCCGGTTGCTCAACCCTGAGAGCAAGGTCGAGATCCATGCAGCCGAGAACAATTAGTGTGTTCTCTTTCCAATCCTTGAAGTTTGACCCATCAAGCATGAGAATTGAATTAAGATTTGCAGATATTGTGGTAGCAGATGAATTAAATGTATAGAGAAGAAGATGGAAATAGCTTACATTAGTACTTTACTATGCAAATAATAATTTTAAATAATGGTAAGGCCCATCACAAGATACCCAGCACAACATCAATATTTAGTCTTTGGACAGAAATATTAACTTGTAAGTGGTACTCTCGATGTAGTAATCAAACACTGACAATAAGACATGTCAACCAATAAACCTTTCTTTGGGCTGATTTATTGATCACACGTTAAACCAAATAATCGTCACGTGTTTATCACCACAGGTGGATGTGAAATTTCATCCAAACATTGACCTTCCTTTAGGATTTGGCAAGAGAGGTTGCTTTGGCAACATGTTGCTTCAATTAATTCACTTCGAAATATTATATTTCTCAAAAGAGTCTTTCATACCAAAATTTGAACTTGAATTAACTGTTTTGCATATATTTAAGGCTTTAGGATTTGAATTATGAAATTCAATACTTTAGGATTAAGTAATCATTAAGTTGGATGGTTAAATTGCAATTTAATTAAACTTGATTGGCCAATTATGAAACATTTTTAAACTTGAAGGACTAAATTGCAATTTTTCCAAACTTTAGCGGCCAATGAATTAAAATCAGAAACTTTAGGGACCGAATCGTAAAATTCAAAATTCTTAAAACCTAACTTAAATGATTTCTTAACTTTAGGGACTTATTTTTGTAAATTCAGAAGTTTGAAGGGCCAACTTAAAAGTTTTTATAACCTTAGGGTTTTAAATAATATTTAAAACAAATCAGGAGGACCTGATGTTAAATAAAGGCAATTTTCGTGAATTGCAGCCAGGCCCTTCAGCACTTCAAATTTGCGAGTGAGGTCCCTGGGCCAAAAGTTGCAACAGCTAGGGTTTGGTTGCA
Organism: Ligustrum vulgare; assembly: GCA_963555705.1. Classification (NCBI taxonomy): domain Eukaryota; kingdom Viridiplantae; phylum Streptophyta; class Magnoliopsida; order Lamiales; family Oleaceae; genus Ligustrum; species Ligustrum vulgare. Next base: position 33,908,565 of record OY743184.1, on the reverse strand, counting down.
AACCCTAGCCGTCGCGGCGCCGCCCCAAGAACGCGGTGCCGCACATCACTTGTCGCCTGCAGCGCCATTACCGGCGCTGCAGCCAAGAACCTGTATCGCTGCGCGCGACGCTGTGTACCACCGCAACCCACATCGCGAGCGGCGACGCTGGAATCCGTCACGCGCAGCGCCGCTGCAACCCCTTTCCGACCTTCATTCGTCCTCCACCAACAAACACCACAAACCAACATAAATCCATACACAACAATACATATAATCCAGATCCATATATAACAACCCCATATTCGAAATCACCAAAACCAAATCCGAAAATCAATTTTATTAAACCACGATTTTCTCATGTATACATACACAGAGAGAAAACGATCGGCTGAAAAAAATGTAAACTGAATTCATGTTTCCAAAATTTTCGATCTTGCAGTGTGTATGTATAATTTCGAGTTTTTGAAATCAATTTGATGAATTGAATTTTGCATATACATACGAACACAGAAGCATTGGTATTTACATATATGCGTACAAAAATTGATCTGATAATTCAACACGATGTTGACTCTGATACCACTTGTTAAAATTAAATTTAATATAGATGAATGTTCATCTAAAATCCACAAACATCATACTGTAATTATCAAGATCGAAACTGAAGCGGAAGCGTACCTGAATTCATTATTGTGTTTGATCGAACGGGGTTATGGCTTTCCAACTGATTTGTGGTTTTCTCCTTAATTATTTTCTCCTCTGTTGACGGGGATGCAGAGAATTATGAAAAGTCACGCTCAATTGGAGACCATGACCTGTATAAATAGCTGTAGGGCAGTTATCGTGTTTCAATGTTATTAAATTGGCCCCTTATCAATTTAAAACATTGAATCCGTCTCTACACTTTAATCTCACGACACTTAATACTCATTAGTCCTGAACAATCTTTAGTAGATCACTTTATTAACTAAATCCTTAAGATAGCACCACACATTTTATTTTATACATGTTTGGCCCCACATTATTGAATTTTATCCAGCACAATCTTCTTAATTTTCAATTAAAAGCTAGGTAATGATTAGAATATTCAATTTTGTCTTGCGAACTTTTCCCCATACTGTGATTTGTCATAGATGTTTATGATTTTCATCCGCTGAATTACTTTGGTCATTTCTTAAGCTTTCGTTCTATTATTTTGGTAAATCAAGTGCTGAGAATTTCCTTTTTATGGATCCACGTGTTTTAGAAGTTCTAAAAACATATTTGAATATACCTTCTCTAAAACCTGTTTTTAAGCTCTAATTCCCAAGATCGCTCCCAATCGCTTTTTCTTCAAATCTGTATGTTTTGTGGTTTCAAGGGTCTGTATCATGTGTGCAACTATCTCTAAATAATTTATGCATTTTGAAGATTAGATGTAAATCAATGTCAAGTTGAGGTTACCGATTTTGTTTCAAACTGGTGACATTGTGCTGGATAAAACTTTCAAAATGGATTAGAAATATATTATCACAAAATTCCGTATTGTTGGTTAATTGTGTACATTCTTTTTGTCCTTTATAGATACTCCAAGAAAATCCCTGATGCATATGAGAAACTTCTTTTTGATGCCATCGAAGGTCAAAAGAGACTTTTTATCCGAAGTGATGCATTGGATACTGCTGGGACACTATTTACGCTTCTTTTTAAAGAGCTCGAAGACGAGATTAATTCCCGAGTATTGTCGTTATGAAAGTGGAGGGCCGGTTGGGGCCCACTATCTTGCAGCCAGGTACAATGTTAAGTAGGTCGATCTTGGTGTCGATGGATGATCAGGACCAGCCTTTTCTACTCGAGGAGTTCTTCGTTTAGATTTGTCAGCATCTACATCATCTTTGTGTTTGCTAATTTTTTGGAGTTGTTGGGTATTTGTTTTCACTGTCTGAAGAAGTTTATCCATTTGTTTTTGGAATTTTAGGGGAACTTCATAAACTGCTTTTCATATTCAACATCTCACCACACATAATGCTGGGGTCATGCAACGCACGACGACCAACTAGTATTAAATAAAAAAACAACTATAAGGTTTTTAGTAAAGCAATATATAAGGGACAAGGACCAAGTTTCACTGTTACCATTTCGGATTCCTAATTTGTTTAGAGAATGCCATGCTCATCTCCACGATCATGGCCGTCTTTTTATTCAATAATTTCCACTTAAGGGAAAAATACATAATTAAGGGATATGTGTAATTTTCACATAATTTAATGAGAAAAATACATAATTAAGGGGTTTACAAATATATATTTCAAAAATAAGACAAAACATATATATATTCAAAAATTAGGTTCTAATTAATATTAATTATTTATGTTAAATAATTAAAAATATTTTATTAATTATACATATTGAGGTGACAACATTACATAATTTGATGTCACAAATTCAAATCTTTTAAGTCACAACTGATGTCAAGATCACAAATTACTACATCATTAGGTCACATAAATGTCAAATTAGTCAATCTCGACTTTTTTTCTAGGTCATAATGTATTAAATTATTAGGTCACATTTTTAAGGTCACAATCACCATTTTTTTAACTCGCGAATTATTTTAAGGTCACAAACACTCGAAAATATTAGGTCACAAATCGAACTTATTTTTAGACCACATTAACAACTAAGACTGATTACAATCTGGTCACAAATGTAAAATATTTACGTCACAATTTATTTAATGTCACAATAAACAACACACCACCACATCGACCAGATCACCACCTGCACCGCCACCTCCGACAACACAACCACTGCCAACGTGGCCCCTGAAATCACTGTCTCCTCCGCCACAGTGGACTCCACCACCAATACTTCACATTCCACACCATGTCCAAATCCCACTTTCTCCCTCAACACAATCAACGTCCCCACAGCATATCGTCGGCCGCACCACCACCCCAAAAGTTAAAAGAAGCGGCGCAAGTTTTCCCCAACTATATTATGTTTAATCTGATTTTAGAAAGAAAATTGATTTCGATTTGAAAAACGGAGAAGGCAGCAAAAAATCACCGAAAGTCGCACTACAACGCGACAGCCCATGATCGCATATGTGCACAGCGGCGTCGGGTTTAACGCCGCTATGACTTCTTCCCTTGCGGGTCTTGCAGCGCTAGCTGCTACAATAGCAACTACGATGGGGCGCTGCTATGGCATCACCTTTGCGAAGGTGTAGGAGGCCACCACTACATAGAGGCAGTTCCCGTCGCAGAAAGGAGAAGTGGCGCGGGGTAATTTCGACGCCGCCAAGCCAATGATGGAGAATAGATTAAAGGTTACGTCGGGCTTGAAGTGATTTGTGGTCGGGCTTCTGAAAGTAGCGCCGCCGCTGATGGTATTGGTTCAAGTGGGAAGACCGGAAGAGAGCTTAGAATGGGTGAAGACTGAAGGGAGACTATTTTTCTCTGTGTGGGGGTTGAAATATGAGAAATTAGGATTTGGGGTAGAGATGTTTTTTGATGAATTTATTTTATATTAAAAATTAAAAATCTATTTAGTACCTGATTTTTGAAGTTATTTAAGTTTAATCTTATTTATGAATTTGAATTTTTAAATGTAGGGGTAGGTGTAATTTTCACATAATTTAATTTCTTATCTCTTAAAAAGAGTTTCTTAACATTATAATATTTAAAAAGTATTTTCAGGTTCTCCCATTTTAAACTACGCCCGTGTTTGACTCCCATTTTTCTAAACAAAAAATATTTAACACTCAATTTCAATTATCCATCTTAGTCAAATCTATCATTTTTTACTTTTCAAATATTTTTTAACCATGCACTCCCAAATTTACTATTCGCAATCACAATTTTTTTTTTTACAAAATATAGAGGCCAAACACATTGAATCATTTTTTTTTTCAGTGTCACTCTTGTTACCAACAAACTTTAGGGTGTGTTTGATTGGACAAATTTCACATGAAAAATGTCAAATTAAGGAAAATAATTTCTAACTTTAGTGTTTGATTGAAAATTTTGCCATGGAAAATTTTTGCTAGGTACAATCAATTAAAGCATGTTTTGACCAATTTCCAAGAAAATATTTTCTTATGAGCTGAGGTAAGAAAATTTAGATGAAAAAAGAAAATATTTTCCTTTTCCTTTTACATCTTCTATCAAACACACACCCTAAGGGTGGGTGTGATAGATGATGGAAATTTCCTTTTCCATCATTTATTTTCCCACATAAAGATAAAGTTCAAGAAAATATTTGGAATGATTTTGACAAAAATATGCTTCATTTGTTTGTACATAAAAAAAAATTGACATTAAAAATTTGTTAATCAAACACGAAACAAGGAAAAATTTTCTTGATTCGATATTTTTCATGAAATATACGTCCCATAAAACACTCCATATCATTGAACATTCATGAATCAGTTGAAGTCACAACCAAATGAATAGGAGAAGATAGTTAACATTTTCTAAACAATTCCCTTGCCAAGAGAAATTTTTAAATTATAATTGAAATTATTTTATTCTCTCTTTGGGTTGTACCTGGTTTTTGGCCCACACGATGGAGTCTTTGGGTTGGTTTCAGAGAATTAGGACTACACCGTTTAAATATAATTTAGCCATGATTGATTCCCATTTTTTTTCTTATTTTTTTTTTTTTTTACAGTATTCAATCTACACCAAACATCTTATTTTTAACCTATAAATTTTAATTTTTTAATTCAATCTACACCCCCACATTCTTCCATAAATTTCATTTTCATCAAAAAGTATGGGGATCAAACAAACACTATATTACATATATTAATTAATAAGTCAATCATTATTATATCGTATATCCTTCATTGGGTATAGATAATTATAAATATGCCACTGAAGTTTCTGCATTTTCCTGGCGTGTATTAGCTTCACTTTTTTGAGAACAAAAAGAAAACATTTTCTTCTCAATCTTCCTTTTTTTCTTAAAGAATCAACAAAAGAAAAGAAAAAGGAGAAAAAATGGAGCCTTCATAGATGAAAAATGGGAATCACCGAGCAGAATGTTTTCCAGTGAAGATTCTGATTTCAATCTGCATTTGCATGGATGTGACTTGTTTTCGAACAAGGTCTCAAACGGGTTGAGCTTCTTGGCTAATACAGAAGACAATGTGGCTGGCGATGGAGTTGATACTCTTGACAGTATTACCAACTTATACTACGTTAATTCTCAAGAAAGTAGCAATAGCAGTACTGAAATTGACAATATAATGTCCTATTCCCCAGTCAAGAAATTTTTTCTATTTTTCCCGATCTTGTAATAAGTGACACGTATGATGAGCATAATTTGTTAATGATGCCGGATTTTTCCGATAATCATGCTATGGAAGACAATTTGGGCAATGCAGAAATTGATGACTTGATGGAGTCTAAGAGGAAGTCTGAAACTCCAGAACAAAAAATGGAGGAAAATTCGTTCGAAATTCCGAACAAAAAATATAGGGTTTCTAAAGATGTGAGTAGGAAGAAAATTAGAACCATGCTACGTTGTCTGATTGGTTTGCCGACCGTCTTACCTACGATACATTTGACAGACATTTATCACTTTACCCTTGATATTATCTCCAAAGTCAACATTAACCATTATTTTGCTAACACGGAAATTGGTAAACCAATTTGGCTAAGTAGATTAATTCATGAAATTAACAATGTTTGAATTTTCCTCTTTTGTTTCTATATCATCTCTAATGGATTACTAAAGCAAAGTGCAGGCATCAAGGATGGTCCAGTCCAAGAACAAGAAGAAAGTTACTCAGAATAGCACCAAAGAATTAGAAAAGACTATTGGTGGAGGAAGTGTCCCGAGTTCCAGTAGTTGCAACTCTGAGAATGACTGCAATGGTTCTCAAGAATCCAAACGCTCATGCAATCTGAATTCGAATGGAAAAACAAGAGCCAGTAGGGGTTCTGCAACTGATTCCCAAAGCCTTTACGCAAGGGTATATATGTAAATTCTTAACATTATCTGAGTAAGGTTATATACATTTTCAGGGTTTCTGATACCATTTTATCCAATTTTGCAGAAAAGAAGAGAAAGGATTGATGAGAGATTGAAAATCTTGCAGAAACTTGTCCCAAATGGAACAAAGGTAAAACATTGACTAATACTAATCTATTCTACCAAATTAATGTTGTCCTAGAATTAAGGGAAAATTCAAATTCAAGAAAAGTAATTTTTAAAATGGAATGATCAGGTTGACATTAGCACAATGCTCGAACAAGCTGTCGATTATCTGAAGTTTTTACATCACCAAATTAAGGTATGGGGTAAAAATGTATTACACGTCATCTTTCTACCATTATTGTTTTTACACATTTACATAGTACTTAACACCACTAAAGAAAAAAGGAAAAGGATTTTATCTTTGCCTTCTTTAATCCATTAACTACTATTTAGCCCATATTTGATACCACTACAAATCTCATTAAAATCTAAAAATCGTAGTCAAACAATTAATTTTAACCACATATTTTACAGGGCCCACAACATTTCAACCACACCTTCCACCAACTTTTATAATTTTGTTTAGAAGACTAATTACAAGGATATATATATATATATATCCACTAAACCACCCAAATTTGTAATTCTTCTTTGCAGTTATTAAGCTCTGATCATGATCTATGGTCTATGGATGGATGCCCCTATATATTGCTTACAATGGCATGGACTAATGCTTTTATCACAAGACCTATCCTACTCTATGGCCTTAGAGTTGATGCAGCAGCTTATGTACTAAAATATTAATTTCTTTTTGTTCTGATTTGTAATGAATTAAACCAGGATGAGAGAATTCCTCATGTTTTATTATATGAAATAACGAGATCCAGAACCAGAAAGTTTTTTCCGTACTCAAAATTCACAAATCAATTCTCAGGTATTGTATACATAATAAATGATAGAGATACGGACATGAAACTCTATCTCCCTCAAAATATGGGAATTCCTGAAATGTGCAACTTATATGTAGGTGGATCAACCAAAGGTTCTCTTGAGTCACTTTCCCGAAAATTATCCCGGAAGTTGAAACTATCGTATCCAAGTAAAATGAAACATAACCACAAACTTATGACTATGAGAATTAATTATCCACTTATTAAATTTAACTAAAAATAGCTCTAATTTGGAATTCATATAATTACTGATTTTGAGTTATTTTTCGGATCAATTCTTCTTTTATGTGACAATCCATGTGACGTCAGGGTGATCCCGAACACCCTAACGTCATGTGTACATTGGAACTCGTCATTAGGGCGTGTTGAGATAGAGATTCGAAATGAATTACATAATGCATAAACAAGATTAACGTCTCCACCTTAGTGATCAGGTTGAAGATGACTCTTTTTAATGTTTATCAGTTTGTTGTAACTAGATTTGTCAAATGATACAGTAATTGGATTGAATATTACTCCTGATATTGTTTTTCGGTTTGTTGTAGATAGCTTTAACATGAATCATCAATGTCACAAAGCTCACCCGTACCAACTTTCCTATCTAGAAAGCTCAAATGATCCCTTATCTTAAAGGCAAAGATGTCTTTAGTTATGTCGATGGTACAATCAAAGCACTGGCCTCCAACATAACTGAAAATGGCACTTTCACTGTCACGACTCATTCCAAATCATCTTAATAGACTCAAGACGTGCTATGCGAACTTCCACTGTCACGACCCGTCTCAAATCACCCTAATAGACTCAAGACGTGCTGTGCGCCGGTGGAAGACACCAACTAGCTAGATACTGGACCTACCACCAAGGCTACATTGACTAATTGACTATGAAAAATATTTAAAAAAAAAAAATTGACAGAGTTTCCTTTAAAAATAGACTAAAAACCACCTGAAAAGCAACACTTTTCTCAAACAAAAAAACTTGATTTCAAATGGGCACCCATGTCCCTATAATACCCAACTAGTCAAAATAAGTAATAGCGAATCGACCTCTCTTTGTTTTAGAATTAAAAACCTCAAAATACATTGACTATGCAAAATGCAACAAGCCCAACATTTATATACAAAACTCAAAATGGCTTATCTAACATGATAAACATACCTCAAAAGAAATATAATTTATACAAAATGGCAAAATGAGTCATACAACTAATAACAAAATGCGGCTCAACTCGGTGGATCAACAGGCTCCAATGTTGTCCAACTCAGCTACTATCTGATAAGAGAAATAGAGAAGGATTTTTTTTTTTTTTTTTTTTTTTGTGAGTTTGGATAATTCTAAAATAAATATACTTTACTCGTTTATGCATATATACTGGAAAAGCTTTACTTATTCTTTAATTCTTATACATACCTTATCTTCAAACATAAAGCACTTCGCTATTTATTCTAGATGAGTAACTGTAAGGCATGTAAGTATAAGTAACCTTATATCAATGAAAACAGGAGTAAAATATCATTTCAGAACACTATAAGCTGAAATCTATATTCTGTAAATTAAATAATTGCATTCTAAAATTCTTGGATTCTGGTAAACTATAATAATACTGAGAAAAATCACACCAAAGGTACCCATAATCTAATAGTTCTGAAATTCTGAGATTCTGAAATTCTATGATTCTGAAATTTTGTAATTCTGGTCATACGCGAGCAGAGCTGCCCAAAGGTTATAAACTAGTCATACACTATGTTCACTAGTACAAAAAGGCATAAAAAAAATGAGGAACATACGTCGGTTTTTCAAAAAAATGACGCATAAAATAGGACGGTGGCATTTTCGTAATTAAAATTTAGGAATAGGCGTCGGTTTCTATTTTAAACCGATGCGCAAAGTTGGACCGCCGACTTTGCGCGTCGGTTTCCTTTAAAACCGACGCGCAAAGCCGGACGGTCCGACTTTGCGCGTCGGTTCTCCATGAACCGACGCGAGAAACCGGAGTTTCTCGCGTCGGTTCAAGGTAAACCGACGCGCAAAGTCGGACCGTCCGGCTTTGCGCGTCGGTTTACCTTGAACCGACGCGAGAAACCGGCGTTTCTCGCGTCGGTTTTAAAGGAAAAACCGACGTCCAATCTAATAAATTATTCTCGGTATATTTTCATAACTCTCGCGCCTCTTTCTCTCTTTCAGTACACTTCTCTCTAGCTATACACTCACGCCTCTCTTTCTCTCACAATTCACTCTCACAATTTCTCTCTACTCTCACGCCGGCTCTCCCTCTCTTGTGAACGTCGCCGCCTCCACCGCCCTCACTCTTCTACCGCCGCCGCCTCCACCGACATTGTAAGACCCGATTCTCATTTTTGTTTATAAAAGTATGTATATGTATTTGTGTATATATATTTATGTGTATATATATGTGTCTGCGTGTATATATATTTGTGTGTGTGTGTATATATATGACTGTGTATATATTTGTGTGTGTATGTATGTGTGTATATATATATGTGTGTGTGTCTATATATATATATATATATATATAGGGGAATGTGTGTGTCTATATATATATATATATATATATATATATATATATATATATAATCTATATAGATATGTATATAATTAGTCTCTGTGTATGTATATATCTATATATATATATATTTGTTATTATATTAATATGATAATTACATGTTAATTAATATGTATAAATGTGTTAATTAAATTTTAATATATATAAATTTGGGTGTTAAATTTATATTGTTGATTTTAAGTTAGTAGATAGATAAATTTTAATATTTTAATTATTGGAGTTGAAATTATGAGATATTAAGTCATGAAATCTTAGCTTCACTTTTTAGGAATTGAGAATGGATTTCGAATTAAACTTGGAGTAGTTGATGATGTATGTATTAGATTTTTGAATATGTCGAGGATGAACATTTTGGTTTATTGTGATATGTTGATTATTCCTATAGGTTGGTTAAGTCCAATTTTTAGAGGAGGTTGTGTCAAAAGTTTTGTAAAATTTTGTAAATAAAAAATGAGAATTATAGTTTAAAGTGATTTTCACTATTACAGAATTGACCATACTAAATAAATATTTACTCAAAACTAATAAAAGATTTTAATTATATCTTCACATATAGGTCATTGATATGGATCGGGGTTGGATGTATGGCAGACGTAATAGACATGAATATGTAAAAGGTGTTGAAGAGACGCATTGTTGGGATTGGTGATGTAGTAGATGAAGAAGATTATGATCACTTTGATGAAACCCCTCCATTTTCTATCGGTATACAACAGAGTGCAACTTTAGGGGAAGATAACATTGAATCAAATTATATGCGTTGGGATCATGAAGAAGGATTATGGATTGACCGTCGTTCCTGATTATTAATTGTATGAGTTTATTTACAGTCTTTGCTTTTAACTTTGTTTTACTTTTCATATATGCTCTATACATTTTTAACAATTTCTTTTGTCGTTTTGATAACAATAATTTATTAATACGTTGTTATATGTACAGGTACGTTAAAAGTAGTCTCAATATAATGGCCGAGTCTTCATCATCTTCAGGTGATCATCGTGCTATCAGTACCAAAAGGACTAGAGGGCCAACAATGTGTAAGAACATGAAGAAGGCCGGTGAAGTGAATGTCATCGAGTTCGATGACAAACATAGGCCAATCGGACCAGGCAAGGGGAACTTCAAACACTATGTCGGGTGTTTGGCCCGTATTCACGTTGACATTAACATCAGTGATTGGCACAAGGTTGATCCCGGCCTTAAGGACTTGATGTGGGAAGAAATAAAGGTACTATCACTACATACATGGTTAATTGATAACGTTTCGTAACTGCACAACCCCGACCACCAACTCGCAGCAGTTGCCACTCCGTGGATCCAGATCCATTTCATGGACTTCAGGTATTTAATGTTATGTTATTTAGAATTTTTAACATAATTTATGTTATTTCAACTGGAAGTTGCTAACATATATGTTCAATGATGTTATACAATAGAAGCCGTCTCCTTGTCGTCTCGCCATTAGTCTTAATGGTGAGAAACAAATAGTAGCGAGCGGGATGGTTTATCCAGCCGGACCCAACACGGTGGTGCATCATCAACCTCTTTGGCCTGATCATGCTAAGGTGTCCATTGACCACATTTTCGATGGTGCAGAAGCGTGTTGTATTCCAGTGCCTTCTCAATACCACACCACAGTGGGGGAAGCTATTGGAAGCTTCTTGCAATGGCCCAAGGAGTTGGTGATTTTTGGAGAGGTACAAACATTTAGTTATATAAAAAATTCTGTCAATATTAATTTCTTTTAAATTTGTATAACTGAAGATGATAAATGTTATCTTGTTGCAGGAAGAGGCACTACAACAGGCAAAAAAATTTAATGAAGGAAAAACACCCCAGAGTTTCGAAATGTCATCCACTCAGCGACCTGCGATTGTTGACGATGAGACGTTGCAACGTCTGGGTGGTGATTGTAAAATGTTACACACTCTGGTCATTCAATTGCCTGTTGGTGATGACTTCTACCAGGTACCCGTTGATGCCGCCGTGTTCAACTTTGCATTCGATGATGGTTTTTATGTTACAGTCGGAGACATCACCGACTTGCTTACGATGCAATGGTTGGATACATCAATCTTACAAGTGTTTTCATTGTAAGACTTCTGATCAAAAAGAAAAACTTCAATTTAAATCATTAATTTATTTCTATTTATTGACATTATTATTTTTTAGGTACCTCCATGAGCTGTGTCAGGAATACGGTATTGCATCGATTTCAGTAAGAACAAATGCAAATGGTGTTATAAATTACTTGGCCAGCACCATGAAGGCAATGAAAACTAAGAAATTCATTCTAGCACCGTATTTTCAGGAGTAAGACCGTTGATATTCTCTAATTTTTAACCTAATTTGAATGATATGATATTTAAAGTTGTATTTACACGTTCATAATACGTAGGAATCACTGGATGTTGCTAGTTATTTCTCCTGAGAAGAATACGGTGTACTTCTTAGATTCAGGTGCTGCATCTAAGCGTGACTTGGATATCAAGCCGATATTGAACACGTAAGTTAGGAAAATTTTAATGAAATAATTGTGGAGTTGTGGTGAAATTGATTGTGGAGTTGTGATTGTTGAGAAGTTGTTAGTTTTGAATAGCAGGGTCCCCCTACAGGTTGGATAAGTTCAATTTATAGGGGAAACTCTACCAAATTTTTTGTAGGATGTTTGAGTCTTAATTTTTTTGTAACTTGTTGATATAATTTATTGAAATTTTAGGGCTTTCAAAACGTATTGGACAGTTGGAGGCATGAGAACAAAATCCAATACAACGTGGAAAAACGTAAAAGTATGAAAACACGGATTTAAACTGTTTTAAAAATCTTTGAATTATTTCTATATTTTATTTAGTTTGATTATTAATATTGTTATTTTTCAATGTGAATATTTAAGTGTCCTCAACAACCTGGAGGGTCTGAGTGTGGCTACTACGTTATGAGAAATATGTATGAGATAGTCACAGAACACTTTCAACTTACTTCGTTAGAAAAGGTATAAGTCATTGAAAATGAGAATTTTAATAATGACTTTATATTTTATGAAAAAATAACTAATAATTCATTTTGATTGTTTGTAGGCATTTAAAGAATATTATTCAACGGAGGAAGTAATCGAGATTCAAAACTTATGGGCAAAATACTTCGTTCATAGGTTTGTGTAAATTGAAGCGTAATCAAAACTTGCACTTACATATATATTTAATTTGTATCATAAATTAACAATTTGTAAGTATAATTGTTGTTAATTTAATTTTATTACGTATATATCGATTATATATATTTATTTGGTTATGCGCATGTTCAGGTTATCGCAGACCACGTCCTGGTCACTGCAGGTCACGACCTGCAGTGGCCTGGGTCATTGCAAGTCACGTCCAGGTGATTGCAGGCCACGACGTGCAGTGACTTGGGTCATTGCAGGTCACGACGTGCAGTGGCTTGAGTCATTGCAGGTCACGACATGCAGTGGCCTGGGTCATTGCACGTCCAGGTCACTGCAGGCCACGACGTGCAGTGGCCTGGGTCATTGCAGGCCACGTCCAGGTCATGTAATATATAAAAAAAAAAAAAAAAAAGTTTAGGCGTCGGTTCTAAAGATAAAACCGACGCCTAAAGCTGTTTTGGGCGTCGGTTCAAAAATTAAAACCGACGCCCAAAGTGTTTTTTTTTTTTTTTTTTTTTATACTTTAGGCGTCGGTTTTAAACTAGAATCGACGCCCAAAGCTGACTTTGCGCGTCGGTTTACAACCGACGCCCGACGCCTAAAGTCGAGACTTTACGCGTCTGTGTCATATGCGTCGCCGCTACAACCGACGCGTATTCCGTTTTCCAACCAACGCGAATTCCTATTTCTGTACTGGTGGTTAACAAATTCACAATAGTGCAGAGTGAGTAAAATAATCATATCAAGTCAAACACTATGGAAATAAATTCACATCCGTGTAGACTGGGGTAAAATCACCTGGGTACTTTTAATGGTTTTAAATAATAAATCTCTAAATATTTTAAAATCTTAATCTTAATCTTAATATATATAATAACAACATAGCCGTCACATAAATTCGCACATAGTTTCCCGCCATTTTTACTTGCTATTTTAGGAAACTTTGTAATTTTATTAATGATTTTAATAATTGAATTAGGAAACTTCAATTAATGCAAAATTAATTATAGGGACATGTAATAAATGACTTATTTATTTGTAAAAAATAAAAAATCTATAAAAATGTCAAATTGTATATTATTTTTATTCTTTTGATAATTATTGCAATATTTTGAAATCAAAAAATATGCAATATATGTGTCAAATTCAAGATCTTAACGAGAAGTTCAATATACGTTAACAAATTAGAGCAAACTCTAAATATATCATTCATAAAATTGTCTCAAATAATAAAAGTAAAAATTTTACTTATACTTTTTACTTCTTCCAATATCCAATCTTTTCAATTTATTTCATTTAAGTCATAAAATGATATCTATCATTTCTTACCTAACTTCAATTTGACATAAATGATTAATTTTAAATCTTTTTTCTTATCAAATTAAAAGAAATAATAGATATCCGATCTTTCTAAGTAAATTCAATTGAATCATTTTAATTTCTACAACTTTAGGTTTTGATAAATTCTTTGGTAATTTTGAAATAAATATATAAATTTACTCATTTTGTTCATTTATCTATTTTTTAATTTTTATAAATTTAAAATAACATCAATTTGTAAAATATATACTGCAGATTTTAACAATTAATTCATTGAATTCTGTAGAAAATAAAAAATATAAAGTTTTATCAAACTTATTCTATTTAAACATAAAATATGATCAATACAGCTATTTAACATGCACAAAAAATAGTTTTTTTTTGTGTGTCTCTGTCTGTGTGTAACATGGCCATTTTTTATATTATACTTGGTGAAAAATAAAATGTCACGTTGTATTTGAAACCATTGAATAGGAGTAAGTTTGATATAGACTATAGAAATTGTTTTAAATGTGTGATTGAAAGTGAAATAAGGTAGTATAAAAAATAAAATAATTGTCAAATTAATCAATTGAGTAGTTGAAAATTGATTTTCTTTATTTAGAATGTGTGGTTAAAAAGTAATATGTGCAAATGCGAAAAATTAGTTTTAAAATAATATGAGGTTGTGAATGAACATTAAAAAAAAATTATTTTTGAATAATCAATTCTATATGAATAAATAAACTAAGAAAACTAGAGAATGAACGATTAACTATTAAAAAAATGCAATTCATAACTTTATTTATTTATTTATTTATTTATTTTGATATTTTGATTGTATATTGAATTTACAATTTATGCATTCAAGTAAGAAATTTTATAGGGAGAAATGAAATTACAAATTATTCACAATTTGTGTATGCAAGTTATTATTATTATTATTATTATTATTATTATTATTATTATTATTATTATTATTATTATTATTATTATTATTATTATTATTATTATTATTATTATTATCGGACATTGTATTTTTACAACTTATTCAATAAATATTGTTTATTCCGTGTATCGCACGGGTGCGATTACTAGTATATATAATATTGATATTTTGTCAATTTAAAATGCTAAGACTGAACTGTTTAAAACTCTTAAGAAGAAATACTTATTTATAAAAATTTGCTTCATTCTGAAAATTTAGAAACTATAAGTAAAAATAGAAATATTCAACTTCTACAATAGATATGAATATCAACAAGCACTATGTAACATAAACCTTTCATAAAAGGCTTGGAATTTAAATAATTTAAATAAGTTCTTATTTTCTTAAAATAATTATTCCACTCACTGGGTATGAGCCACAACTAGGAAGGTCGATATGCTTTTCCAACCTCCTCTTCACCGCCTGAAATATAATATAAATAATCACATAAACGACTACTTCAACCCCCAAATATGTATAAGACCATAATGACTTAGAATCTCCATACTTAACAAAATTCCTAAATTCTTATAGTCAATATAAGATTACTCTATTTTCTTGTCCCTTTAATAATCTATAATCATCAAATTTACCTTCAAACTAGATAGCATGGTAATATTCCATATTTCTATTCTAACAAAATCATGAATCATAAAGCTCCAATTAAATTCTTAGTTTAACCCCTACAACAATTCCTTCAAATAATCATCTCACTAAAAACACTGATTCCCCCAACATTTCATACATTCAAGAACCCAAATAAAATTCTAGGGTTTGTCTAGTTGAATTTCTTACCTTGCTACAATTAGAGATGGGAAATCAAGGTGTTTAGCTTGTAATTGAGCTTCTATTCTCAACTGAAAAGGAATTGAAGTAGTAAGTTAAATCCCTAATCAATTACCACAAATATCTCATAATTCTATGATTTCTTACCTCTTGAAGAACGAAAATTGAAGCCTAATTTCGAGTGGCATCCAAGACCACTTCCTCCCTTTATTTTCCCTTTTTCTTCTCCTTTTTCTCCTCTTTTTTCTTCCTTTTCTCACGTTTTTATGGCTTCAGGTTCGCTGCCCAGCTTCTCCTGTAAAATAAGAATATAAGAGAAAAAGAAAAATATATTAAAATATCAAATGACCTTTTTATCCTTAATGAAAAAACAAAATGATATCTTTCCTTTTTTCTAAATGTGCAAGATAAAGATTCGAACCTTGTACTTGAAGGTAAAAAGTTTGAAGCCCGGACCACTTCAACCAACAATATTATGTGTATTAAATTATCTCTAACAAATATATATTGTATTCTAAAAATTGTATTTCCCTTTACATAAATATAAGGTTGCAAGGAACTGAACCTTGGACATTTTAAGAGCTTAACCACTTGAACCAATAACATTTTATGTAATAAATTATATCTAATAAATATATTTATTCTAAAAATATTTTAAATTTAATATTGCAAGGAATCGAACATTTAACATCTAGTAAACATATAAGCAGTGATAGACGCATACAATTAGTAATGGTGGAACACGGAGATGGACATATATTTTTTGTGATGAACATTTCGGGTCCCCCAAAAAATTTTTTTAGGAAGAGCCCGAAAAAGAAAAAAAAAATTAATTCATACAAAACAAACATACTAAATAATATGCAAAAGCACCCACATGTGTAGTTTTTTATTTTGAAAATCAAGGCTCTGTTTGATAAATAATTTTTATTTATAAATAAGGAATGTGATAATTTCGAGGTAAAATATGTGGTTGAAAAGTGGTTTGAAAAAATGTGTGGTTAAAAAGTGATTTGAGAAAATAGGTTATTTATTGCTATAGATGAGTTTTTGTCGCTATAGGTACCTTGTAACAGAACTCATAACGACGGGAGAACTATTTCGAGGTCTAAGTCGTTACTTTGTTCACATAACGAATTTAAAATCATTATAGTAAATAAAAAAAGTAGTAACGAGCTTGAAGTCGTTAGTGTGTACACATAACGAGTTTAATGTCGTTATAGTTACTGCTTCAGATCTATTTATAACGAGTTAAAAATTGTTACTTTGTACACATAACGAGGTTTATGTCATTACGACATATTTACAATAATGCCCTCGTCGTCCATAAATCCAAACAGTCAACAAACTCGCACAAATTTTGTCGTAACGATGTTTAAGTCGTTGTAACGATTTCAAAATCGTGATCATTTGATAAATCGTTCCAATTTAATAATAACGATTTTGAGATCGTTGGAGTTGAAAATAAAACTATAGAGATAAATATGTCGTTTCATTTGACATATAACGAGTTACATATCGTTCTGATTCAGCCTCGAAAATAACATAACGACAACTATGTCGTTTCTGCAAAAATTGAACGACATTAAGATCGTTCTAGTTGAAATGTTAACTAAAACGATATTGACATCGTTTTTTTGCACATGCAACGATATTAAAATCGTTTTTTCAAAAACCGACAAACCATCATAACGTCTTCCATATCGTTCTAGTGTTAAATTAACGAACTGCATCTCGTTCCAATCTAAATTATAACTATAACGACTTAGATATCGTTTCTTCATGTGGAACACGACTTGTGTATCATTATGGATGAAATCGATGATTCGATCGTTCTTTACCATCCGAAAGGCTTCCAACAGGCGTAATCTAACAAAAATGGGTCGTATAAAGTGATTCAAACACTTTGTAAATCGACACGATTATAAAGATAGGATCATTTCTCTCAAGTGTAGAAGTTAATAGATAACTAAAGGAACTTCATCTCATATTGATCCTATCTTTCTAATCATGTCGATTTACAAAGTGTTTGAATCACCTTTTATGACCCATTTTGTTAGATTACGTCTATTGGAGTCACTTCGGACGGAAAAGAACGATCCGATCGACGATTTGAGCCATAACGATATACACGTCGTGTTGTGATGGAAGAAACAATATATACTACGTTATAATAATAATTTACACTTAAAAGATATAGAGTTCGCCAAACTTACGAAAGAACGACATTGAACTCGTTATGATATTTATTCGGCTATGAACATAACGATTCCAATATCGTTTTGTTATTGAAAAAATGACATTGACATCATTTTGGTAATATAGTACACTGGAACGAGCTTAATGTCGTCAAATTTGTAAAAAACGACATAATTATCGTTACGTGACTTTCTGAGCCTGAAACATGACGGTCTCGAACTCGTTCTACTGAAACAGTAACGCGCTCCACATCGTTTTAGGCTATTTTCCACACAAACGAGCTCAATGTTGTTACGATTACAATGAAACGATCATCCAAATTATAACAGATTTGAAGTCGTTACAATGACTTAAACATCGTTTTTGAAAAGTTAGTGTGATTTTGTTGACCGTTGGGAGTTTTTGACGAAGAGGGCATATCCGTAAATATACGTAACGACATTTATGTTGTTATTTTTATGAAGTAACGATTTCAATGTCGTTATGAACAACAGTAAAGCAGTAAGGTATTTTCAACTGTAACGACATTAATATCGTTACGAACGACTTTAAAGCAGTAACTACAACGACATTTAAGTCATTACGTGTACACAGTAACGAGTTCAACCTCGTTATGGACAGATATAAAGCATTAAGGTCTTTTCAAAAGGAACGATGTTGAACACGTTATGTTTACGAAGTAACGATTTATACCTTGTTACATCTTTTTTAGACGGGAACGACGTTAAAGTCGTTATGTGTGCAAAGTAACGATTTAAACCTCGTTATAGTTTAAAATCAAATGAATAACATCCTGCTAAAAATCAATCATTCTTATTCCAACAAAAATTGATAAATTTAATTTCTAATACAAACCAAACAAATAAACAACTACACAAAATATTCTTAACTAGATAAACAAAATCCAGATTCATCACTATAAACTAAGGCTCGAAGTTTCATGCCAATAACTTCACGGTCAATTTCTTCCTCCACATTGGTACGCATTTCGAACGATTACATTCATGTCCATATTTCTTTGGAGAAATTCAATGTAATTCAAGTTCTTATCAAGTGGAACGATGTTGAACTCTCAAGCAAATCATTCAATAAAGGGTGTTGTACATAACTGCAATTCAACATAACTTTTTTAAGAAAACGAGACAAACTCTAACAGCTAATGAAACACATATGTAAAGGAATATGTTCCCAAATGCTGTTGCACTTTAAATATCACGAGAAGCTTGTAGATACCATCATATATGGTACTTTAATTAAACACAGTATGATACATTCATAACTGGAACGTTACAGCTATCATTTAAATCATGTACATGATCATTGAACACAAATTCATAACAACATAAATTGAATTTAACATTGTTTCAATACAACAAATACAATAACAAAAGAGCAAATGGAAATGAAATTATAATATCAAAAGAAGCTTGTCACTCCACACATTATTGCTAATCCGTAGCTCCTAAGCTCGTACAAGTGGACCAATTATTGGAACATGACATGTCATCTCCATTTCATGTATCCTTGAATCAATGTTCAGCACCTGTTTCACCGTGTCATGTAATTTCACATATGAAATTGTCCTCGAAACAAGAATAGGCAATGTTCTCCCTCTTGCATTTACCACATATGTCCATATCTACAAACATTCGAGATTCTACTCAAACTCAACTAGTAACTTGTTGATATCCATACCATATCCATGTTGCCCATAACTGCAATTCAACATAGCATTTTTATGTATAACATGCAATATCTAACTGCTATGAAACACAAATGTAAAGAACATGCTCCAAATATTGTTCCAACTTTGGATATCATGAGAAATTTGTATTTACCAACATATAAATTACTTCAACTATCAAAAATAGTTAAAAACAAGAACAGATTCATAATAACGACATCAATATATTCAAAACGATTTCAAACTCGTTACGTGCGGATTAAGAGCAAATCAGCAAAATTACATCAACATGAATTGATTCAGATATTGCTTAAATAAAATGGTTAAAAATTGTTTAAATTCAACATTACCTTCTCTTCTTCTCCAAATACTCAATATTAACGTTACAAAATGGATTTTCAATTCACTAAATAAAACATGGGTTTGGACAAAATGGAGTACAATGTCCGTTTTTGGAGAAAAAGAATATGAAGGAACTGATTTTGAAGAAGAAGGAAGAGCACAGAGAAGAAGGGCATGAACCTGATTGGAGAAGAAGCCACTCTTGCAGAGGAAATCAACTGGGATAGGCGAACCTGAAATGAATCAGGGAAAAAATTTAGGTTTTGTTTGGCAAGGACATTTGGGTAATTGTATAGATCATTTTCTTATTTTTTCCATCTAAGAGGCTATTGAACTAATAAATTATGAAATAGGTCTTTTTAAATGAAACTTTTGTTTGACCATGCCTTATAAACAAAGCAGCCATTATTGTTTAGTTAGTGGACCACTAACTCTTATTTTTACAAGGTAAGTCCCTCATTTCTTTTTTACATAACACTCAGGTCCATAACTTGTTATAATAATAAAATAAATTCCCCAACTTCTATATAATCCATTTAAACCCCCTCAAGTATATTTAATTGCAAAATATACCCAAAATAAATATTTAGTCCATTTTAGTCCTTATTGAACTATGACTTTGACTAAATAAAATTGGGTTGTAACATCCACTCCCAATTCTAAATTTACTATCTGGACTCAACAAGATAACCTTATTCTTGAAGCACAAACAAGGTAAGGATACTGCATTAATTATCTATGTTGATTATATGGCAATGCATGTGAAGATCAAGATGAATTGAAAACTTACAATAACAGTTGGCCTTCAAATTTGAGATGAAGCAACTTGGTGATTTGAAATACTTCTTGGGAATTGAGGTGGCATTATCAAATAATGGTATTTTCTTATCTTAGCAAAAATACATTCTTGATTTTTTAACTGTGATGTTTGGATGTAATCCTAATAATACCCCTATTAAATGGAATCATAAGTTGTTCCTATGCTTGAATGCAACTCATAAGGATAATGGAAGGTACCAAAGACTTGTATGAAAATTGATTTATTTATCCAATAGTAAGACAGATATTGCATGTGCAGTAAGTGTATTAAGTCAATTTATGCATTATTCTATTAAAATCTGTATGGATGTTATTGAGAAAATATTGATGTATTTGAAACCTGCCCAGGGGGAAGATTTGTTGTTCACAAAAAACAATCACTTGAAGATAAAAGCTATACTGATGCGGGTTGGCATGTTCAGCTGATGACAGAAAATCTTCATCAAGTTACTTCACTTTTGTAGGGAAAATCTTATGACTTGGAGAAGTACAAAGCAACTACTAGTAACAAGGTCTAGCGTAGAAGCTGAGTATAGAGGTATGACTCTTAGAGTATGTGAGCTACTATGTTGAAAAATTTGTTAGCAGATTTGAGAGCTGATACTCAAGATGCAATGAAACTATATTGATAACACTTTGGAAATTTTGATTTCCCATAATCCATGCAAACATGATCGGAAGAAGCATGTAGAAATTGATAGACGCTTCATCAAGGAGAAGCTTGAAGCGGATATCATAATATTTCCCCTTGTGAGATCTAAAGATTAATTAGCTAATATACTCACCAAGGTAGTGGCCAGTAGAGATTTTGATTATTCATTAAACAAGTTAAGCATGTGTGACATCCATATACCAACTTGAGAGGGAATGTGGAAGTAAAGAATAATTTCGAAAAGGATCCGCGAGTTACCCTAAGCGACCGCTTGGGGTAAATGGAAGGTGAATGTCTTGAGAGACATTTGAATTGTAGAAACATTTCAAGCTTAACCAAGTGATTACTTGGGTTTGTACCAAGCGATCACTTGGTGTTGAAAACAGTATCCCCCTAGGTTTTCTCTATTTTTTCCTTTTTGGTTATTTCCTTATATTATAATGTTTACCCTATACTAGATAGGCGTTATTTGAGGCAACTTGGTCAATTCTCTCTTGCATATATGAATTGTGAGTCACATTGATCAATACCAAAAAATTATGCTTCAAATTGCATTCTTTGACTATATGTTCATTAATTTCCTAAATATAATCATTTTTCTTTGAATTTCATGACTCCTTCTTTCTTATAAAGGATTATGTCAAGAACATCATAAATAAAATCTCCATGATGGACTTTCACTACAAGAAAATTAAGCTTATCCTACAAAATTTCCTACTACAAAATGAGTTTTTGTAGGGATAAGAATTTGGTTCTAAAAATATTTATACTTAACCTACAAATTTTCCGCATACAAATGAAATTTGTATGCGGAGTTTATATTTTCCCTACAAAACGAGTTTTTATAGGGATAAGAATTTGGCTCCAAATTATATTTATACTTATACTACAAATCTCCACCTACAAAAATAGATTTATAGGCGGAGTTTTATTTTTCTCATAAAAACTAATTTTCGTGAAGATATAATTTGGCTCCGAAATTTTCAAATTGAGATTATTCATATTCACGGATAAGTAGATTTTTCCTCATAATAAATTTGTAGGGCCATATATATCTTTTGGTGAAAAAAAATGACCATTTCATAAACTAATATAGCTAGAAATCTTTTCATAAGTTTTTAATTCTTGTAAAATAGCCCAATTTCGATCCACTCTTGAGCTAAAACTTATAACCTAAAAGGCACTCCCAAGATTCCAAATCTATGAAAACAATCTTGATGGCCAGCATCAATACCGGAGTTCCAAAATTTAATTGAAGAAATTGTCAAAACCCGTGTGTATAATATGCGGGTTTCACAACCCCCTATCGACCGAAAGAAACACCTACACAACCGAGACAAATCTCTTGCTTTCTCAACCGTCGTCGGCCGAGGTCATAGACTCCAATATAATCCCGTCGCCTCCAAACTTTCAGCGGCTGGAACCCACTGTTGAGATACCGTCTGCGACGCCAACTCTAGATCTAACACTCAAATCGGAACCCTAGCCACCATCTTCGATACATGACCGCAATCAACTGTATTGAGAGGTCAACCATTTTTCTTGCTATGTAATTGTTATATTTGATTAGCTTTAATTTATTTTTGGATTTTTTAATTTTTCACATTATTTAAAACTGTGAGATGTTTTGGGTTTGTGTTGTTTGCTGATGATATACAGAAAATGAGTAAATCAAGAGGCTATAAATAAATTGGTTATTGACTTCATATGTATTTGTATGTTAGGGCATTTTCTTATTTCTTTTACCAGAATACAACCTTATTTAATGCTCATTTTATCTCGTTCATTTGCACTGGAAGAGGGGCTTAAAGTTAATAATTTGAAATTCATCCATAGAGAACTCTAAGTCGGCATAGTGAAATATCAGTAATTGAATTTTTACGGTATACTGTTCTCTGAATTTATAATATGATGCTTACAAAATTACTAATGAAATTGAAAGTGTGCATGTTTGATCACAGTCCAGATGGTGTTATATGTAAAACTTTAGTTTTTGTGTATTCTTTGAGAATTCTATACCTGCTCTTTGTGATTTTCCCACACTATGAGTAGTATTTTTTATAGGTTTATTGGATAATACAACATTGCCTAACTATTTCATCCAATATATACTTTATTTCAAATGGATTTTGGGCATTGCCTGATTTCATAAAACCTCAAATAAAGAATTATGCTACCTGTTTGCTATGGTGTCGACTGTAGTTGCCTTTTCTATTAAAGTTTTGTCTTCCAACTGTGATTTTAATTTAGTGTTGAACTCTCAGTTGATGGTTTCATCATTTCTTGGCTTAATATTTCTTGGTTTCATCATTCTGTTCGGTAATGCCCTTTTTTTGGGGTTTTTTTTTTAAACCAATTTTTAAACTACACAATTCCCCAAGTCAATATCTAACCCTACATATTTTCTCTCTCCAATTTTTAACCATCCATCTACCTAAAAAATAACAAAAAAAGTTTTTTTTTGAACTCTTAGTTGACTAGACTCTTTTTTTATAAGATCCGATGTTATAAACTGCAAATATTTATTTACCGAACATAATGTAACTTACTGCTTCTATAAATTTCATAGATTAATCTTTATTTCATATTTATGTCACTCATATGTTTTATATATCGATTTTAAGGTTAAACTATACTATGGATAGAAATTGGATACGTAATCCTGATAGAACTAGTGCTGAATATTTATCGGGAATTGAGGGGTTTATTAGAGTTGTAATGAACCATGTCAATCACCGAGGTCATTCTGAGTGCCCGTGCCAGAAGTGCAACAACTGCTCTTGGAGGCCAGTCGGTGAAATTCTACAACACTTGATCATGCATGGAATGTCATACAACTATACTAAATGGACACGCCATGGTGAACGGTTGGGAAACGTATCAAGTTCTTGCAATGCTAACTTGTCTTATGTTGCTAATTCGACTGATGATGTTGATTGTGATAATGATCGAGTAATGGAGATCATCAAAGATTCATATCCATTTGCCTAGCACCATTATGAGCAAAGTGTTTCAGAAGAAGAAGATGAGTTACTTAATGATGATACATTAGGAGATAATGAGACTTCGAACATGCATAGGAAAGAGATAGATAAATATGAACGGTTATTGAAGGAAGCACAAAAAGAACTATATCCTGGTTGCGAAGATTTCTCTGTACTAACTGTGATTGTAGAGTTGATGCAGTTGAAAGTGAAAAATCTGATGACCAACAAATGCTTTGATGAGCTTATCGGCCTCTTAAAGAGGATGCTTTCAAGAGGAAATCAGTTGCCTCCTACTCATCGACATGCTCATAAGATTTTGAAAGATCTCGGATTAGGTTATGAAAAAATCCATGCTTGTAAATATGACTGTGATCTATTTCACAAAGAAAATGAAGGGTTAGAGAATTGCCCTATTTGTAATGAGCCGAGGTATCAAAGTAGTTCTGCAAATAAGCAGAAGATTCATCAAAAAGTGTTGCGTTATTTTCCACTGAAGCCGCGATTGCAGCGGCTATACATGTCAATGCATACAGCTAATCACATGAAGTGGCACAAGGATGAGCGAGTTGATGATGGTGAAATGAGGCATCCAGCAGACACAATTGCATGGAAGGAGTTTGATAAGATATATCCTGCTTTTGCAGCAGATCCACGAAATGTAAGATTGGGCCTTGCAACTGATGGTTTTAATCCATTTAGTGATATGAACAAACCATATAGTATGTGGCCTATGGTGGTCGTTCCTTATAATTTACCCCCATGGATGTGCATGAAGAAAGAATTCACCATGTTAACCTTGTTAATTCTCGGGATGCATGAACCTGGTAAGGATATTGATGTTTATTTGCGCCCACTAATTGATGAGCTAAAAGAGTGATGGGAAATTGGTGTGCATACATATGATAAAGGGACTAATTCAACATTTAACTTGCGTGCTGTAGTGATGTGGACAATTAATGATTTTCCTGCTTATGGGAATTTATCTGGATGGAGTACTAAGGGTTATAATGCATGTCCGGGATGTAATGACGACGGAACATCCGAATGGTTTAGTGATAAGGTATGTTATATGGGACATCGTAGATGGCTACCATGTGATCACGTGTGGCGCACAATCACAGAGTCCTTTGATGGAAAAACTGAGTTTCGTGCCAAGCCTAGACAATTATCTGATGATGAGATTTTGTCTCAAGTACAAGATATAAACTTTGGTCAGATTGGTAAACATCCTAATAACTTAAGCAAAAAAAAGGAAGAGGACACCTGAAGAACGAAATTGGACGAAAAAGAGTATTTTCTTTGAGTTAGAGTATTGGTCAAAGTTAAAAATTAGGCATAATCTAGATGTAATGCACATTGAGAAGAACGTTTGTGATATTATTATTGGGACAATAATGGGTATAAAGGGAAAATCTAAGGATACAGTCAAGGCTCGCCAAGATCTGGAAGCACTTGGACTTATGGCTAAGAGACATAATCCTCCTTTTTATTAACTTGATTTTAAAGCATTCAGTCCTCTTGAGTTGATTTTCCCAGATGTTTGGGACCTAAAACTACCTTATCTATGTTCGAATTTATGTACAAGCCCAATTTGACTATAGTTAGGGTCATTATTGAATTTGACTATAGTTGGGGTCGTTATTAATCATATAAATATATACCTAATTAGAGAGTTCATGTCTCAATTTAATTAGTAGAACTAGAGCCCCGAATTTTTATCTTCTCGCACAAAGAGAAAAATCAAATCTCTCCCATAATACCACTCCAATTCTTGAAAATTCATGGAATTCCAAATTCAAGGTCGCTGTTTGGTTGCTTGTTAGAGGCTGAAAAATTGGATAGCTGTAGTGAAGAGATTGTACCTCCTATTTTAGATTTCATATTCACGACATTCATCAAATATATAATTCTTATCATAGACTCTATATAATTAAAAGATTTATCTGGTCTATGGTTTTGAGTCTTTTGAATTTTGCTTTGCATGTTAATTCAAAACCTTGCGGTAGTATCAAAGCATACCTTGTCACTTAGAAGTTGGTAGAATTTTTTATGATTCAATAGTTGATTGAAGTAACTTTTTAATGTTCCCAGCTTCTAAGAAAATTAACTTTACTTGTTCCAAATTTGATTTTGAAAGGAAGATTAATTTTGGGTCAAAAGTTTGATCAAATAGCAGTAGCACCGGCTACTTTGTCAAATGCATCTCCCGGCACTACTACTATTGTAGTAGCAGCAACGCTACTTTGTTGTAGTAGAGCTTGACTTTTCTGCTTCAGCAACGTACGAGTTGTTGCAACATGGCAGGAAGCACTGTTGTATGAATACAACGGCCCTCCACATCTCACATTTAGATGCAGGGCATGCTTAGGCTGACACTGTCAATAACAAAAAGAAAGAAATGAAGTAACTATATAGATTTTCGACAAAGATCGATTTGGGGATGAGACCGTTATGCAATCTTTAAAATTGGAGCCCCTAGCTGTGATTTTAGCTTCAGGGCTCAGTTTACAATTTTTAAAAAGGACCTATTATGCAATTTGAAAAATTGAAGGGTTCTATTTACAAGTTTAAATAGGGTCAAAAGGAAAAATTTTCAATTTGATTAAGAATGCATTTTGGGAAAGGTTTTTAATTAGAATTTCAAAATATTTTGACCTATTTGGAATTGTTTATTTTTTTTAATTCAAGGCTTTTAAATTGATGTTATAAGTTGATTTAAATAAATTTATAATTTTGACAGTAATTTGAATTTTATTTTGTTTAGGAATTCTATCCTAAATTAAAATGTTATTTCAATTTTCCGTAATATTAGAATTCGAGTTGGACTCTAATTTGATGTTTCATTAAAATTTTATTTCAATTAAATTAAATTTGATAATTAGTTAATTTGATTAATTGATTATTCATTGAATCCTATTAAGGAATTGATCCTAAATTCGATTACTCTAAAATCTTGAAACTAGAGTTAGATTCTAATTTGATATTTTTAATTGAAATTTGATTTTAATTAAAAAAATTTGTTGAAAAATTTGTTTAATTCCTTCGTGAGTGTGTTGGTCACTTTTATTGAATCTATAACTGAAGTGACTCTAAATCGAACTTAACCTAGTACATATATAATGACCTAGAATTAAAGAATATTTTTTTCTTTTGTGACTTTGCTTGTTTCATGATCCAAGTTTTACTTGATTGGGTTTTTTTGTCATAGTTCGTGTCATTACTTCAAATACTTGGTTGAGTGTTAGTTGGTGTATTTGGGGTGTTTGTCTAAATATATGCATAGCATTGATTTGGGGAATTTAAATGGGAATGGTGACTTTTTGATTTGAAAAGAAAGATTAGGGAAGTTTTAGTTGAACAAAATGTTTTGAAAACCATGTACATTTATTTTGTTGAGAATATGACTTATGACCAAAATCTAGAGGATCTTTATTTGTTGAAAACGAATCCAAACAAGATTTTACTTGAAGGTCTAACATGGGATAACTAGAACTATTTTATTGTGTTTTTCAAAGTTTTGTGCTACAGTACAATGTGATCTGAATTTTTGATAAATATGGTAAACAAGTTGACATGATAAATATATTTGCTATTTTATTTTTATTTGTTAGTTTAGTTTTACTTAGTTCGAGGACAAACAATGATTCTATTTTGAGGTATTTGATAAGTGTATTTTATACACTTATTTATATGCCTAAATTAAGATAATATGTTGTCGTAAATTCTACATTATTGTTGTTTATTTATTTATATTGCAGAAAATATCCCAAGAATCGATAGAATTGAGGAATTGAAGCAAATGAAGGCCAAATGAAGGCCACATTGGAGAAGTGCACGAAGGCAATTGAGTGCGAGATGAGGTTAAATGAAGAAATCAAGAAGTTGGGGACCAAATTGCTACAATTGAAAGTCGAAGAACTGTGGAGCAAATAAAATATGAGGACTGAAAAGTAGGTTTTAGAAAGTTGAAATTGTAGCCTAAAAGTACAACCACACAGCTGCGCCATGACATGGCGCTCGGACGCGTTGTTGTAAAACAAATCGACAAATTTGAATTTCAGCTGCCTGCGCGATCACCAGGTTTCTTCTGCATAGCCTTCTGAAACCCAACAAATGTTTTGGCTCATGTGCATTTTTGACCTAATTTCTCCCTGGGAAAAATAAACAAGTAACGGTAAGGTATTTACATTACATCAATTCAAGATTAAAATAAAAAAAAAAGTTTACAACTTCAAAAATCAGGTGTTAAATAAAATAATTAAAATTTTATAAATATTCACCCACCCCACCCTACCCCAATATTACATAATGACAGGGCATCTTCACCAGTCACCACCGCCACCACTGCTACCACCCACCACCTATCGCTACCATCACCCACCGCTGCTGCCACTACCACCATCATCGCCAACTTTTCCATCATCATCATCATCATCACCACCACCACCACCATAGTAACCACAATTCATAGTACGAGTTTCTCCCCAATTCGAGCCACAATCTGATACGAAAGAATTTGATAGCGAGGGAAAATTAGGAATTTGATAGATTCTGTAAATAGAAGAATTAAAGGAATACTGATTTTTCATTAACTTCATAATAATCAGAATGATACAAATGACAAATTATTATTTATAATAGTAGAACAGGGATGGAATATAACAACTATAACCATCTATGACCTATACGTTATGGCATATGATCCGTGAATGGTGACTTGTGACCTATGAGCTATAACATGTGACAAATAAATATTGACATGAGAACTATAGTATGTGATCTATGAATATATGTAAACTACACAATACGACTTGTGACTTGAGCAAGTCACTTGTGACCTGAACATTTTTGAAGTGTGACTTATGACCCATACGTCAGAGATAGTTGTGACATGTGACTTTTAACATATAAATTGTGACGTGTGACCTGAAGTCACATATGAAGTGTGACTTATGATTTAATGCATCAAATGTGACATGATACCTGTACATTTAAAGTATGACATGTGACATAATGCATCAAATGTGACATGTGACCTAATGCATCAAACATATTGTTATAACCTACGACTTGAATTATAATATGTGACCTGTAACTTATGATTTTAACATGTGACCTGTGAATTTTATGACCTTTGACATGTGACTTTAACTTGTGACTTGTAACCTGTGACTTTAACATGTAATATGTGACCTATGAATTTTATATGTGAACCCAACGACTCACCTCGCACTTCAACTGACCTATCTCTACGGCCAGTTAAACCAAAACCCGAAGCCTGTATCTCCACCATGAATATGTGATTTGAACATGTGAGTTTTTACATAACCCCTGATTTTGAACATGTGACTTGTGACCTAAGCTTTTGATATGTGGCTCGTATATGTGACTCGGTTGAATTTGTAGTGAACGCGCTTCTACTTGCTAAATCACATGAGCAAGGGATACCTTACATCTATCCAGGCTTCATCTTCAACAATTTCAGTCACCTACGTTGAAAATGCACACCACCACTGGCCACCATCATAGCCAAGAAATTTTTTCCCCACCACCACCCATACTGAAAATGCACAGCACCACTACTACCTACATAGCCAACAACTTTTTTCCCCGCCACCACAATGCCACTTGAAAATGCACTCCACACCACCACTGACCACCATCGCAGCCATGCACCACGACCAACACCACTCAAACACCTCAGAGATGGCACATGGGTTGAGACGCTCGTCGGCTAGTCTACTCAGCTCGTCAAAACACGATCCACGAGTGGCTAGGCTCGTCCAATCCACAAGCTCGAACACGAGTCAAACAAGGAAATTGACGAACGACTTGTGGCAACAAGCCACGAGCTGAGCTCATGGGCTCGTGTTTTTTTTGGAAAAAAAAATCCATTTTTTTGAAGAAAAAATGAAAAAAAAAATTACATACATGGCTCGAGGCCCACGAGCCACAAACTCAAGGGCTAAGCCGAGCTTGGTCCTTTAGGGATGAGCCAAGCCGAGCAGCGAGCTTAAAGGGTCGAGTCGGCTCAGCTCAACCCATTGCCAATACTAAAACACCTGCACCACAACAACCACAACCACAACCACAACCAAAGCCAACAACATTTTTTCCCCACCTCCGCCCACTCTTAAAATGCACATAACCACAAACACATTCTCTTCACATCTGACACCAACACTGAAAATGCATGCCCCACACTTGAACATATGCACACCACCACCAGGAGAAGCAGCTTGCACCAAGCAAAACCATGAAAATTGCACTACTATCACCATCACCAATCTGCTGGTGTGAAAACTCCATCACCACCTGCTTCCTGCACCATTTGTGTTGAATGATGCTGGTGATCGCTTACCTCTCGTCCGTCGCCGCTCGACGATGTTGAAGAATGGTGGAAGATGCGTAGATGAGCTGTAATAGTGTGGCCAACACACAAAAGTTTTGTAGTTACAACGACGATCGCTGTGGGGTACCAGCAATTTCATTTGGCCCAATACCACCACTAACACCACCTCAGTTCGCCGCGACCTCCGCTAGTTCTACACTCTCCGTCAGCATCATCGGTAACTAAGAGCCACATCTGATTGAGAGATGAATTTAGGAGCCAGAAACAAATTGAGAGAATTAATTTGGGACGTGTGTAATTACTAATTGGGATGATTGGGGGTGGGTAGGTAGGTAGGATGTGGAAGTAAATAGATTATAACATTATTAATTAATTATTTTAAAAGGGAATTAAGGCTTGGTTTGTGAACTAAAAACTTAAAAACTTGTTTTTTGAATTGTTGATTTTACAAATCTGTTGTGGTGTAATTACCACTTTCTCCCTTATTCTACTAGGGTTCTTCTCCACCTATAAAAACAACCTTTCTTGCACTAAAAGAGGATCCTTTGAAGACCTTTTCACAACCTCTCAAGTTCATAATTCATTGTTCTATCATTCAAATCTTGGAGATGAAAATCAAGACAAAGGCAGGGAATTAAACGGGGAGTGAAATACTTGGTGCAAGATTTCCTTTTCTCTTGTTAATTCGATAAACTCTACATGCGTAGTTGTTGTTGTTGTTGTTGTTGTTGTTATTATTATTATTATTATTATTATTATTATTATTATTATTATTATTATTATAATTATTATTATTATTATTATGTTTTTATTTATTTATTGATGAATACATAAACTTTTAGTTGGGATAATCGATGTAGCTTAGTTTTATGATTTTAATTCTATAATTCTAGTTTTCCACTTGCATTGCATGTGTTGATTTTATTCTAAGTTTAATGCATGAATTAATTTGTGACTAATTCATTAATTTAATGGGTTTTTTCATAATCTAAGAGGTGAGCTAACAACCTAGATCTAGGAATAAAATCTAGTAATTGGATAAAAGATAGAGATATACTTTTATTATTATTATTATTATTATCGCGATCGCTTCATGAATGCTTGTGTTTTATGCACCTAATTATTATGACCTGCTGTCTAGAAACACGACTAATTAGGTAAAGTTGATTTAAACTAGAGAGAGGAATTTCATATGCATAAGTGAATTCTATTGAGCACATTAATAGGGATAAAACTAGTTAAATGGAATTAAAAGTATTGTCTAATGTGAATCGAATGTCCCAGCACTTACAAACATCAATTTAGTTTATTTTTCTATTTTAGTTTAGATAATTCATCTCAATTCTACCGTTCAAATAAGGCGAAAACTAACACAATTTCGATAATTAATTACAAACCTCATGGGAACGATAATCTGACTTCTTAGGTCCACTTTATTACTTCTCACGACCCGTACACTTGCGGTATATTCTGCACACTGTAAAATAAGTAAACATCAAGAAGGACTCAGTTACATACAATGATGATACAGCCTACACTGGTGGATTTAATTAGAGAAGCTAAAAAAGTGGACCCTTTTGCAGAGAAATTACGACATATAACAAACCAAGGACCCTCGGTTTTTAATGTATCAAATGAAGGAGTGATCACATGTAATACTCAAATTTATATACCACCTTCAGTTAAAGAAAATTTTTAGAAGAAGCACATAGTACTCCTTATTCCAGCCATCCTGGTAGCACAAAAATGTATCAAGACATTCGAACTAGTTATTTGTGGCCCAAAATGAGAAAGAAAATTGCTAATTTTGTGATGCGTGTTTAGCTTGTCAGCAAATAAAAGCTGAACACCAACGTACAGAAGGAACTTTGCAACCTCTACCGATACCTGAATGGAAATGGGATAAGATCACAATTGATTTTGTAAGTTGCTTACCCAAAGGATCAAAAGGATATGATGCGATTTGGGTAATAGTGGATAGACTTACAAAGTTTGCACACTTTCTTTCGATTAAGATTACATAGAAGATGGAATGATTATCAAGTTTATATGTTCATAAGATCTTAAGATTACATGGCATACCATATATAGTTAGTTACTTCAAATCGTGATCCTCGATTCTTGTATCAATTTTGGCAAGAACTACACAAAGAGTTAGGAACAAGATTGCAGTCTAGTACTTCATTTCATCTAGAAAAGGATGGACAATCAGAAAGGACAATCCAAACGTTAGAAGATATGCTCAGATCATGTGTATTAGACTTTGAACAAAATTGGGATCATTTTCTACCTTTAGTGGAATTTTAGTACAACAACAATTATCAAACATTAATAGGGATGCCTCTATACGAAGCGTTATATTGAAGGAAATGTGGATCCCCTTTGAATTGGTAAGATACTGGAGAACGTGCTTTAATGAATTTAGAAATGCTAAAAGAAATGTTAGAAGTTGTGAAAAAGATTAGAATCAGTATGAAAATAGCACAGGATTGACAAAAAAAAATTTATGCACAGAAAAGACCTCTAGAATTCATGGTAGGAGAACAAGTGTTTGTAAAAGTCTCTCCAATTGAACTACTCCTAAGTTTTGGGAAAAAAAAAAGAAAAATTACATCAAGATATATTGGTCCTTTTCCAATCTTAGAGAGAGTCGGAGAAGTAGCCTCAAGCTAGAATTGCCCGAGTCATTGCAGAGAATGCATAATGTGTTCCATGTTTCAACTCTTAGGAAGTATACTCCCAACCCATCCCATGTCTTGAGTGAAATTCCTGAAGATGTGCAACATGATTTAACTCTCGAGGAAAAACTATTTGAATCCTTATGTGGGAAGTTAAGAAACAAAAATGTTACATTGGTACCTATACCATGGAGGAGTGCAGCAATTGAATAAGAAATATGAGAAAGAGAAGATGAAATAAAGATGAAGTATCCTGACCTCTTCTTGTAGGTAAATTTCGAGGACGAAATTTTTTTAAGTGTGGAAGATTTTAACGAACCACAAATTTCCTTAAATTCTACCCTAAATACCTGTATCAATACATGTTCATCATGTATCGATACATACAGGCGATTTGGCTAGGGTTTACATGTGTTCAACCCTGATCTGTTTGGTTTTTAACCAATCACATCAAGACACTTGTTAGACATGTAGAGGGAAACTCTATGCATGCAAACACGTCTAGCTTATAGCTTATATGAGTCTTAAACCTAATCATAGAGTAATCATAAGCTATATAGTCCTAAAGTAATTTCTAAACTTTGTTTTAACCCCTGAATTCATGTGTATAAATAGGGCGTTTGATAACTGCACTTAGCACAAACTTTCCAAAACTCTCTAAAAAGTACTTATAGTAAAGGAATCTATAATTAAACTTATAGTTTTACTTCTTGGTTCCGGATCTATTCTTCTTAATTTATAATAAAATGTTAAAGCTTTATTTTTATTTTGTTCTCCCGCACTTATACTAAAGTTTGGTGTTATTGTAAATTTTAGTTTCTGATAAATAAAATTTCCCGTTACAATTCTTATTAAGGTGTCTTGTACTGAACTTACAATTTTATCATCCATTATGTAGAATTCTGTATGTGTCTCAATTCCTTCTATAAAATATATAGGCTTTAGCAATAATGTGTACATCTCCTAAATAAATATTTTTTATTTTCATTTTTTAATATAGGACTTAATAGATTTATTTCTTGTCTTATAATTTCTTCATTAATTATAGGTATTAATGTATTTCCTGTACTATCTCGTATATCTATTGTGTTACTGTGGTTTCTAACTACATAATATATTTCTTTGCAAAAATGGTAAATTAGATATTTCTTTTGGTTCTACATCTAATTTTGATTTTAAGATCTTTTTATACATTTTTGGATTAAATATTAATTTTTCATTTAGTTTTTTTTTTTTCACTTTCTTCTAATTGATATTCATATTTTTTAGATGTCCTTTAGAGATGGCAAAAAAAATCTTACTCGAACCAGCCCTACGGGTCGGTGTGGCGGGTTCCCGCGACCCGGGGGCGAGTTTGGCAACCCCTACTCGAACTCGTCCCGAATAAATAAATTAATAAAAATAATACCCAAAAATTAAATAAACAATATAAAAAATTAAACGGGGCGACGAGTTTGACTCGCCTCGACCCTAACTTCTCGGGTCGTGGGGCAGGTTTGGAATTGAAAAACTTTCGTGGGTCAGGGGACCCGACCCAAATCCGATCCGTTGCCATCACTTATTTATCTTATCATATTTGTGTATAAATATTCTTCTTCACTAGATTCACTTTCTGAAGATTCTAATTCCATAGTAGAATTTATTACTTCATGTTCTACTAATTCATAAATTCTTCATCTTCAGGAATCACTTTCCATTCTTCTTCTTGTTCTATAGGTAATAAGTTGTAATTTTCTTTTTCTATTAAGAAAATATACATCATAATTTTCTTCTATATTTTTTGGGACATTCTAGAATATATGTCCTACTTCTAGGGGTGGGCATCAGGTGGTTCAGTTCGGGTATCTTAAAAACCAGAACCAAACCATGTTTTCAGTTCTTGTAAAAAGGAACAATTCGGTTCCATTGAATCGCAAGAACCAAACCCTTCAGTTTTAGTTCCAATTTCAGTTCTAATTCGGTTCTAATATAATAATTTTTTCTTCGGAGGCCTTACTGAGGAGTATCAAGGCCTCGGGAAGCGAGCCAATAACATGAAATAAACTTTTACCAAATATACCAAGACCAAGGATTCCAAAAATCCATTCACCCCGAGACTGTATAGGATTTTCCATGAAATAGAATATGTTCATAAATCAAAATCAGAAACAAATGGTCTGTAAGGTTTTTCGAGCATGCAAAAAGCTACAATTTGTATGGTAAACTTGTGGGATAAATCATGTGTTTTAAATTCCTTATTATTAATTGTTTATATTTGTATTTAAATATTTAATTAACTCCGTCGTGGTCATTTACAACTTGGCTTATTAATAAGTTAGTGTCATTCTATTTTCATTTACTAAGAATTTCAGTCCAAGTGTGAAATTAAAAGTTACAATGAGGTAGAGACGTAACAAATTTCATAAAAAGAACTTCATCATTTTCACTTTACCAAAAAAAATTACAAATTCTTTTTTTTTTTTTTTTAGTTTTAGGGCAACCAATTAAAATCATCAAAAAAATAAACAAGGATCAAAGATCTGGTTCTAACTTCGATTTTTTGGGTCTAAAGGCAGAGTTCTCGATTCCAAAATCGATTTCGTATTTTATTCTCTTAAAACTATATGGTTTTGGTTCCAATTCGGTCATAACGGTTTCGATTTTTTTTGCACACCCCTACCTACTTCTCAACATGAATAATATTTACATTTTCTAGGATTCTTAGGGTATTTTTTTAAGTATCTTTTGTATGGTATTCTATACATTTCAAATGTTTTGTTATATGGTTTTCATATTTATTAAATTTCTTGA
Source organism: Ligustrum vulgare (assembly GCA_963555705.1). NCBI lineage: Eukaryota > Viridiplantae > Streptophyta > Magnoliopsida > Lamiales > Oleaceae > Ligustrum > Ligustrum vulgare. The sequence continues at coordinate 33,872,343 of OY743184.1, read as the reverse complement.
ATCTCTCTAAATTTATTTTTTCTATAAAATTTCTTTTTCTTATGTTTCTTTGTAATTGGCATCTCATTCGATTGGTTGAGAACAGTTATCCTGCCAACATTCTGGCACCATAAAGTGCCAGAATTAGACACATGGGGGTGGGCCCATAACACAGGAGCCCACGCCCTTGTGTCTGCGTCTGGCACCTTATGGTGTCAGACGTCGACAGGAGAACAAATCATGAGTTGGTTTATATTGCAATTTATCACAACATAATGATTTAACATATTATTTGTTTCTATACATTTTTATTTTTTGTTTTATTTCTATAAATTGTATATTCTTGCTCCTAAACTATTTTTACTTGATAGTATATAATTTTTCCCATTTTCTAAATAATTCTAAATTTCATGGACTTGGTATTTTAAGAAATATTTGGTCATAAATTACATATCATTTGATCTTGATTATATTATGTTTTTTCACAGTATTCTCTAAATTTACATGCAAATTATTTAAAGTAGAACATGTCACATATTGAAAAACTTTCTAATAAATACTTATTTTTTAATTTTGAGCTAATTTTTGTATCACAGTCTATTACTATTGTATATTCTCTTCTTTATGCAACTTTATATCTACTAAGTATTTTTTATATTTCCTCTTGATCATTCTCTCTAACTTGTGTTATATATGTTTTTATTAAATTTTCTCATTATCTTGTAGTGGTTCTTATAAATGTTTTTCATCTTGATCATTTCCTCTAACTTGTATAATATTTTTGTTGTGATATCAAATTATTAGTTTTTTAAAACTTGATTTTGTCTTTGATTCATATAAATATCTAGTGTATTTCCTGGATTAGTTTTATTCATGTTTTCTTCTTTAACTTGATTAGTTCTACGATGTGGTATTTGTTTTATTTGTTCTGGTGGTATTTTTCCTAATGATACTAAAGTTGGTTGTTGTTTGTGTAAGATTTTTAATTTTTTTTATATAATCTTCTTCAGTTTTATAATCTTCTTCACCTTCCTCTTCAGGAAGTTTCATAATTTTTATATTTGTTCAGTAATCATATTTATTCTTAATTTATTAATAGCTTTAAATTTTTTGTCAATTAATATTCTTTTGAGTTTTCTTTTTTTCAATTTCTTCATAAATTTTTGTTATATTTTGATTTATTATTTTAATATTTTCTTGTATATTATCTAATTTTTGTGTAAATCATTTTCTTTATATCGTCTTCCTTAATTGTTCTAATTATGTTTATATGTTCTATTACAGTTGTTTTTTGTTCTATAGTTTCTATTGAATTTTCATATACTCATGCCGTGTTTCCTATTTTATTTATTTTATCTATTATTTTGTTTTAATTTAGTTTTCTAAGGTTATTAATTTTTTTGATAAATTATTTATGTTTTGCTTTACTTTTAATATATGTGTTGGTATATATTTATTGACATCTTTATAGTTGTTAGATATTTTTATCATTTGTCTTATTTCGAATGGTAAATTGTTAATAATTTCTTAAACTTGTTCTGAATATTTAAGCTTTTTGTTTTGTTGTTTTATCTAAACTTATTCCTAATTTATTTAGTAATAATAAATTGTCCAACTTAATTGTTTATTTTCTCCAAATCCTCATTTTCCTAATACGATAAATGTTATAAATTTTTCAGATGTTTCGGTTATTAAAGGTCAATGATTATTATTTTGTAAATCTTAAGATTTATAAATTATAATTATAAACTATATGTTCTATTTTTTGGTAATTTCTCTGACGTTTTTCAAATATTCTATATCTGGTTCTTACTCTGATACCTCTGTGGATAAGATCGTAAATTTTAAATTTGCGAAATTATAATTGTATATAATATCTTCTAACAGTTATTTTAATAACATTTATATATTTAATATCTTCTTGTCTAATTCTGTCTTCTTCTATTAGTCTAAGGTATTTTTTTTTATAATTTTTACTAATATTTAACTTTATATATTTCTATAGTTTTAGTACTCAGATGTCTTCCAGATCTAATTAATTCTTCATATTCTTCATTTAAGATTATACTTAAGTCTTTTCTTTTTTCATGAAGTATGTGAGGGTCATAAACATGCATAATATTTTTATAATTGTGAGATAAATTTAATAACTTAATATGACTAGTTTCTAAAATAAAGATATTTTTATTATTTAAAGTGTTGATATTTTTTATAATTTTATCATGTACAAAACTTAGTAAAATGATATGTAAAATAAGGTTTTGGTTCAATAAGTAATTCTTCTAGTTTTAAAGGTATATTTGGTAACCTCCCAAGTCTATTGGCCTCATTGTTTGTTCTCTCTTTTCTCTCTAGTTTATAATACATTATCAGCACGAGTCTCTACCAAATTGAGTTAGAAAAATTCCTCAAAATCATATATATCAAAATATTTGTTAGAAGATTATATCATGTGTGCTGAAATTAATTTGATAGCATATGAATTTGTTTTATACAAATTCCCACTATTATTAAATCAATTTGATTTGTAACCTGTCGCATCCAAATATCCAATTTGTTCCAACCCTAAATACTATGTATTGAAGCTTGCTGCATCACTACATTTTGTGCGGCGTTTTTTATAAGTTTGACTTCCATCTTTTACTTTGTGGTTGGACTGATTGATCAAGGTAATATCCAATTATTCAATCTAATTACTCTCTATCATGTGCAAGGTAATATCAAATTCTTCCCCGTCAAGCTTCCGAATTCAGTTCTAATTGTTTTTTATAGTATTTAAATTCTCATTAATATTCGAATCGTGATTATCCTTGTTTTAATCTACACTTTCAACTTGTGGTTGTATCCTTCTTTAAGTTAACGTTCTTTTTTGTGTTTAATATTTATTGTTATTGTTGTTGAATCTTTTTATCTTTAAGTTGATAATTTATTATGTTATTTCTCTTGAAGTAGCACAATAATATATTAATCATAATTTTTCCCATTAAAAATTTATTAATGTTATTGATTTATTATATTGTTACTTCTGAAGTAGCACAACAGTATATTAATATTCCAGAAAAATATTAATCATAGATCTTTCTAGTACAAATATTTGTTGTTACGCCGAAGTAGCATAATATTATATTTAATATTCCAGAAGAATATTTCTTTTTTACTTTTGAAGAAGCAAAATTTTATTTCACAATGAATATTCAAGATTAATATGCTTAATATGTTGCTACCCCCGAAGAAGAACAACAATTATAAAATAATATTATATGTTCTTAAAGGGTATGATATTACAATTTCAATATTCCAAATGAATATTGACATATTAATTTTGAATGAGTAATAAAAACGTGTTTTCGAAGTAGCACATGTTTCGAAGAATATATCATTTGAGTTCATATTTATCCATATAGGAAAACATATTGATTAGTTTGACTACTTGAATGATATAATCATCTATTAATGTTTAATCATTGAAGTATATATTATATTGAACTAGAAATTCAATTCAATTTTATTATTTGGCATGATTAGTTGGACCATCACTGGATCAATAACGATGCAAAATTAAAATGGATACTCAATTCACTCCTATATGATATTTGTTCTCTTTCATGAAATCTTTTTCATTAATCATCACTAGCTAAAATAGGGATTAAGTTCCCTATAATTCTGAAAATTAGTTAATGTAATAAATGAGCCCCATCATCCTCTTACGTTGATCGTCTAAATATTATCTGTATCTAATAAATTTGATACATATACTAGATGATTGCATGGTATTCGCAACTTGGAGTTTGCAAAATTAGTGCTCAAATTTTAAATTATAAGCATGATTTTCAGATTACATAATCAAGATTATGTCTTGTTAGTGCTAGTGAACATAAATTTCCACAAGTGTTAGTTTGGATGTTGATAAATGTTTTAACATTATTGCTTGTTAAAAAAATGATTATCAATATGATTGGACAATTCTCTCAACATTAGAATGCAAATTAAGAAATTAAAAAATAATGTACAAATGCATCATTATCTCACAAAAAGATCACTCGAACCAAAAGTTTGGAAGATAATTTATTTAGATACATTTATTGATCAAAATGATCAATAATATCTCACACATTAACTTCAAATGCTCCACCTCGAATTAATATCTTAAAGGACAATTAGTTAATATGATATTTGATGGTACGCTTGAAGCGTAATGATATTCGATTCTAATCTCCAAATGAAAATGGAGAAATTAGCAAAGATGGTCTTATTAGGAGGCATATACTCGTGAGAGATTATATATTGACATAACTAATTGTAAATATCTAGAAGAAATTTTAGTACTTGAAATATTGAAAATTGAGATCTCTGAAACTATGTCATAATGGAGAAAGAAATTGAATTGAGATGATTATTGTGTCGACGCACTTTTGCAAAAGCAAGTTGTGAAGCTGGCCACATCATAATATGAATGATAGTGAGGATAATAAAATAAAATATGTCAAAGAAAATTTCCATAAAAATAGTTGGCTAATATATGCATCCAGACTAAATTGAACTTATTATAAAATCTAAAGTTTTGGGACCTGAAGCTCAAACACTTAAAAGTGTAAAGCCAATAAAATACCTATAGGTATTTGCAAATAGATAACAATAGTGTATAGTCGTAATATACGACTTGTTGCGCAATGAATTTTTCAAAGATCTGGCACTGCATATAAAACGAAATGCAGAAGATATAATATTTTATTTGTCTGACAATGTATAATAAATGCCGATAAATATATGATTATTAGCAAAGTAAATACTGAAAGATGATTGACTATAATTACTGGCTTACACTCTTTGATGTACCAATGAGTGATATCAAAATGTATGATCATCAGCTCAGTATGTTGGCACTATTCTTTGAAGTACCAATGAGTGAGATTAAAAAGGGTAATCAATACCTCGATACTTTGGGATTGCGGTGAAGTGATTAGAGAAAATCTATTTTGAAATATAGGAATCGTTACCTGTCTAAAATTTTACGACTTAAATTTGGTGGTAGCAATTTGACAATTACAATGTGAAACATATACGATACCGGAAGCATATTATATAATCCTTGAAGGATTAAATATATCTGAAATATATAGTTCAAGTTTTTAAGAAACTTGTTTGATCAAAGTATACAGATACAATATTAATATAATTGTAATGTTCCCATAAGGGGTAGACTCTTTTTTTCCTTAACTAAAGTTTTTGTCACATAGGATTTTCCTAGTAAGGTTTTTAATGAGGTAACTGCTATAAGGTAGCAAGATTGATATTTATATTTGTTATTATCATCATTGATAATTCAAAATATGGTTGGACCTCTTGAAAAGATTTCAAAGACACTTAAGAAATTGATAGTCATGATATACAAATATCAAGTAAATAATGAGGCATATTCTTTGTACAATAATATTATATGGAGAATATTTTTATGATTTTTATGATATTATAATGTGTAAGTCATACATTCCCATATATCTATTGATATACTCTCCTATACGAGACTCCCTTAGAGATCAAGTTATGAATGATTAAATACATATTGAATAAGGGGGAGTAACCATATGGATGATTCAATACAGATTGAATCAAGGAGAGTAGATGATGTGCTAAATCGCAAATGTACGATATCACATCAAGTAATAAAGTAAACTTTATGAGTCCGAGTGATCGTTCCCACGATGATTATGACTAATAAACAAAGGTGTTTTAATTTTCACTTTATTTTAATAACAAATAATGGAAATTGTGATTACTCTAAGAATTAAACTAAAAAAATATATATATAAGCAAAGCAATAACAGTGTTTTTAAATCAATTTATGAAATGTTGGAATTTCACGTAGTCAATACCTTTAATTAAACCGTTCAATTTTTAATCTACTAATGTGATCGGTCAAGCTCACTTATGCACATGAAATTCCTCTCTCGAATTTAAATCAATTCTACCTAATTAGTCAATCATATTTCTAGATAGCAGGCTGTAATGATTAGTTGCATGAACACAAGAACTCAATTAAGACAGCAATAACAACAAGTGTATATCTCTATCGCTCGTTCAATTATCGGGTTTTATTCTTAGATCTAGATCATTAACTTACCTCTCGGATTATGAAAACGGTCCATGAAATCAATGAATTAGTGGCATATTAATTCATGCATTAATCAAAAAATAAAATCATACACATGCAATCAATATGTAAAACTTGAACAATGCAATTAAAAACATAAAATTACGCTACATCGTTAATTCCAACAAATAGTTTGACTACTCATAATAAATTCAATAAAAACGCAATAATAATCTAAAATAAACATTATGAGTAAATTTAAGAGACAAGTAAAAGAACTATTGCACTAATAAGTGTCTTCCACAAGTTGATCTTCTAATCTTCTCGCCTTTGCCTCCAATTGAGCCTTCAAAATCTCCAAACTTTGATGGTAAATTATGCCTCTAGAGTATGTGTGCAAATGTGCCTCTTTCGTGCATGAAGAATAGCTTATATAAATTTTTCCTAAAACCTAGGCAAGATCAACTTGAGAAACGCGCATGGGCTTTTCTTCCACTAGGCCGAAAAATTGTGCGGCCATGCAGTTCAAAACTTGGTGGCCGCGCAGTTGAACAAAAAACGATTCTGTTAATCTTCCAATTGTCGCCCGGCCACCAGGTTGAGAAGTCGTGGCCACGAAGTACAAATTCTTCAGTGTAATTTCATCTTTCCCATTACGTTTAAGTATGTCCATGTACTTTATTTGCACATGAGTCATTCATCTTCTGATTACAACAATTAAGCCCCCTAACTTTCTAAACACTTCAATTCTTTTTCCAAACTTCGATTCATCTTCAATTAAGCTCTCTCAAATCCTGATTTCTTCCACTTAGCTCTCCTTAGAACTCCCAATTGACAACAACACTCCCAATTTCTTCTTTTTTTAGCTTCAATTAGCTTTCAAATGTGCATTATTCCATTTTATTGCTTCATTCTTCCATGTTTGGAAAAATTCCTACAATGTAAACAAATATAAAGCAATTATGTAGTAATTATTCAAGAATGACAGTACTTTATTCTAATTTAGATTTATAGATAAGTGTATAAAATGCTCTTATCAATAGCTGTACTCTTTTTCCTTCGTTCAGATTTTGTCCCAATAAATTTTTCTGACAATGTTTTAACAGGCAACATCAAAATACTCCGAAATTTTTAACAAATTCACCAAAGTGAAAATGTAGTTGATTTATCCACAAAAAACATTGTCAACAACTATATTCAAGAAATTGATTTACAAGATTGGAATGTCGTGACTCAATGATTTACAGTGATCAATATCAACTCTTTTTCCTTAATCAAGGTTTTGTCCCATTGAGTTTTCCAGACAAGGTTTTAATGAGACATCATTTATTTTAATTCTATAAATTAACTGTACTCTTTTCCTTAATTTAATATTTTTGTCCCGTTATAATTTTATCAAACAAAATTTTAACGAGGAAGATATTTTGTAATATGTCATTTAAGGGGGAATGTTGTAAATATTATATTGTACTGAAAGATAGTTGTATCCCTAGGTATTTTTACCTTATTCTCGCTATATATATATATATATATATAGGACTTTGGTTTATAATAATACACACAAGTTTATTGGCCTCATTATTTCTTCTCTCTTTCCTCTCTAGTTTATAACAACTTCATAGTTGAAATTTCACTTATTGGAGAATATTACGGTTTGTAGTTGAAATTCCAAGATTTAATAAATTAATCTAATATTTTACATAATTTTTAAGATCTGCCAAATTCCTTTATCCTTGGCACAAAAAATTAAGCAATATAAAAACTGTTATGCAATGAAAAGATAGGATTATCCTAATAAAATAATAGTTTCAAGTTGGTTAAGCTTAATTAGTACTTTTTAATGAACATAATTATGGACTTACAGGTCAAAGTACTTAAGATATACTTTAAGAAATAAGAGTTAGTTGTTGTAATTGTCAAACTCAACATGTTCTTTGTTCATTGAATCAAAATATTAAATCACGTAAAGCTCTGATGATCTTGGAATAATGATCAACACAAATTCCTCTTATACCTAGGCAGTATTTTCTCCCTCTAATCTCACTTAACTTGAAGCTCAGAAATAACTATTTGGGAGGGAGATGTGAAATCAAACAGGAAATTAGGTACAGTAGTTCTTCTAAAATTCACATAGTATGTGTGTATTACTGTGTGTACGTAGAATAATTAGTACGTCATCTTCTACAGTATTCCGCATGGAAATTAATGAGTACGTGGCCTATAAAGTAGTGGACCTTGCTATACGTACTAATAATTTGTACTAACAGACTTACTAACAAGCTAAAAGAAAAAATTATTGAATGTGTAGTTGTCCTTCTAATTATAATTTTCTAGTTTTCTGATGAAATGTCTGTCTCTAAATTTATTTTTTACGTAAAATATATAAAATATGCTATTATATGTTAAAATTTCTTCTTCAATAATTATATTTAATTCTTCAATTCTTTTTTCTAAATCAATAATTATTCTTCCTCTATTAATTATACTTTTAGTAATTCTTGAAAATTTCGTAAATGAGGGTTCCCTCATTTGCGTAATCTAATTATTTATAATATCTTCCTGAATCTTGTCTTACAGTTTCTAATTGTTCAGTTGTTTCTTTTCTTAAATTTTTTAAGTCAATTATTTCTGAAGGATGTAATTATATTAAGGGTTCTGAATTCTTAAGTTATAAAACTAAATATTTTAATTTAAATTATTAATTCTATTTATTAAATTCGAAATTAGATATCAATAAATTTACTTCCCCTTGAAACCTTCTTATTTCTTCAAAATTTGTACTATTATTTCTAGTTGCAATCTCTAATTCCTCTAATCTTTTTTTTAATAATTTTGAAATCTCTTCTAATAGTTAATCCGGCATAATAAAAACTGATTTTCAACATATGTAAAACATGTAAGGGATATAAAAAATGATAAATTTAACAATATAATTTTGATAACGAGATTTAAAGACAATATATAATCCACCATAAATAATTAATAATACTTCTTTTTATCTATGAGTCCATCACGCTTCTTTTTAAATCTAATTTTAAAATATTTTTGACAAAATACTCTTCAATTATTTATCTAAGTATTAAACACTTCTCCATAGGGGATCGTTGCTGCTCAAAAGGCTCTCGCATTAATGGATGCTCGAAAGACTTGCTCCAATACTTTATGTTTAACACTTAGACAAACACTTCAAAAATGTTAAGAACAATCCAATTTCGTTTCCTACCTCTAGATGTATTCTTTTAACAATAGTTTTATAAAGAATAAACTTATGGACTCATAAATAAATAGAGTATTACTAACTATTTGATGGCTTCATATATATCTAGGTAGAGTTTAGTTACTCATACCTTCCATTAGTTGTTTTTGGATTAGTTTGATGAAAGAAGTTTTGAACTAAGAATGAAAAGAAAGATAGTAGATAGAGAGAATATAGATTTTTATTTCTAAAAACCAATATGGTTTTCCGAATGTTTATAATGAAGAGATACTCCTCCTTTTATAGTTGATAAAAGCTAAATTGAAGGATAAGATAAGATTCCCTAACCTTTACATGTATGGCTTACAATTAAAGTAGATAAATCAAAGATAGGATTACAATAATTTCTACTACTTTTCTAAAGTTTCACATGGGTCTGTACCCCCATGCCTTGAATAGTTCATATCAGACAAGATAAACCTCATATTCATTATAGTTGAGTAGGTCCCCATAGCTTTTACACTTGTGGCCTATTTCAACCTCCATTAATTGATGTAGATAATCATAGGCTTCTTGACTTAAATCCAAATTGTTAATAAGTATATTCTCAACATATTCTTTTAATCTCCATAATTGACTATTAACTTGTTTAACTCTTGCAATGCTGTAGATTAATAATTTTTCATCATTAGATTCGTATTCCCAAACACTAGTGTAAGGGTATCTCTTAATTTGGTGTACATGATCCAGCCAGATATGAATCAGTTTAATTATTGGGAAGATAATCAAATGCAACAGAATTATTCATACTACCAAGCTTGTAATCCTTACTGGAATAAGCATTTAGACTTCTCATGGTCAAATAATCAGAATATCCAATGCCCGCAAGTTTTCCAACAGCAACAACAGGTAAGTGACCTAAACATAGATTTATTATTACAATTACTAAAAAAATCAACAAGAAGTGTTGCAAAATCAACAGGAATATGCAAAAGAATGGAGAAATCATATGGAGCAGTTGGTAGTGAGCAGATCAGAGAGATCACCAGAACTATTTCCAAAAATTCAGGTGAAAAAATCAGATGACTTAGGAAAATTGATTGAAACAGCTAAAGAAAAGGAAGAACAACCTGAAGTAGTACATCAACCAGAAGAAAATAGCTTCCACGAAAATGCCATAATCCCATTGTCAACAGTTCAAAATTCGGACATCAAGCTCGAGGAAACTTCAATTAAAGAGGAAAATCAATTAGAGAAAAAGGAGTTGATCACAGAAGAGCAGATAAACAAGGGGACACTTAAGGGTGCCGACTTTACAAAAACAATCCTCTAACTTCAATAACTGGGGAAAAATTGATTTCATCATTGGCACTGAAGAGATGATGGAAGTTCACATATTGAAGTTCGAATCAAGTGGAGACGTCAACATACATGATATAGGAAAGATGAAATTTTTTAGTCTAAATGCAACTTGGGAGCAAGTTCAACAAACACAAACAAAGAAAATCACCAAAAGACTTATTTAGATTTTCTTGAACTATCACAGTAAAAAGTTGGGCTTTAAATTATAAGCGAAGTGCTTATTATGAGGCAACTTAATTTTCTATCCCTTTTATTTATTTTGCCTTCTTTATTGCTTTATAATATTTTAGGATTTATTTGCATTTTTAGTTTAGTTTTAGCATGGTTGAGTTATCACAATTAGCATGACTTTCATTACACCACATTAAGTTGATTGATAATGCATAATGCTTGATAAAGTTTGAGCATCATCACTTTCATTTAAATCTGGCCTAAAATATGAAAGCATAGTTCGGTGCATATTGAGCATTTATAGCATGCTCATTCCATTGAAATGTTGATTCTACTTGCATGCTTGATTTTTAAGTTGGAATCATAAACACAAGCATGACACGTTTGTTTGAGACATGAACGACATGTAGGTGGTTGGGTACATAAAGCACGAGGTGTGTAGGGGTCAAAAATCAAGTTTGAAATTCAAAACTTCAAATTTTTTTGGTTTCAGCTAGATCACCACGCGACCATGTCATCTCATATTGAGTGGCAGCGTGTGTGACATTTAAAAATGCAATTCACCCAGAAATGAACTATGCGGTCACCAGGATTCCTTCTTCGTGGACGCACAGTTGTTTGGAGCCATAATTCGACATTTTAAATTAGAGCATGTATTTTATCAAATTTCATAATTTCAAACTCGTTTTCTCTCCCTACATTTACCCCAACTTCATGTGCTATGCAAGTGACATAATTTCAAATTACTTTGAGTTGAATTCATAGGTTGCATCACATCAAAAATCACATGAAAGGTATGAATTCTTCACTTACTTTGGGCAATTATGTTAATTCTTGAGCTTTTCATGAATTTTTATGAAATTTTAAGCTTGTGAATGATTGGTGTTGGGTTTAGGCTAGATTGTGGATTGAGTTGATTGTGATATAAAGGTGAGATTTTTTGGCTAACTCCAAGTTCCCAAATCTATGGTTCTCTTTGATTTTTCACAATGCATACCAAATGCTCGATAAAATGTCATGGTAGGTTTTTTTCTGAGTTTTTGCAAATGTTTTCGAATGAGCACCATTCACACATGTTATACATATAATTTGTATCATTAATTTATGTTTTACGTCTTTTTAATGCACAAAACTCAACTTGTACATATTTGGCATTACATTAAACTCACTGCAAGGTCACTGCAGGGCATTTCACTAATTTTCAGCCTGCAGTGACCACTTTGCCATCCTGTATCATAACTCTATTAAACTCCAAATACTCTGAATTTTTGACATGTTATAAACCATGTTATGAACTTTCATATGTCCAAAAATGGCTTGGGAAAATTTCAATTTTCTTGATGACGTCAGGGTCTGAATATGGATGGTCAACCATGCATGAAAATCCAAATTATGCTCTATCTTTAGTTTGGAGGTTGTGGTTGTGTTTTCGTATGATTTATTATGATATTAATGTGATCTAATGTTACTTATTTCTTAATTACAAGGAACACACCACTTGTGACATGTCAAACCTAGTTTGGAAACAAAAGCAAGGGGTTTAAACCATCCAAATGATATCAAAGAAAGGCTCCAAGTGAATCAGATGTCCCAACACTTTCAAACATTAATTTAGAAAATCCAAATTGTAATATTTTCTTTTACTTTTTTGTTAGGATATATTATTCTAGTTTAGATAAATCATTATAATTCGAATTTTCAAATAAAACAAGAACTAACACAATTTCGGGGCTTAATTACAATCCTCGTGGGAACGATAATTCGAACTCAAAAAGTCCACTTTATTACTTGATTGCGATATTGTACACTTGTAATTAAAAAGTCCACATCACTATTATTTTTTAATTAAATGAATGACTTGTAATTGGCTGTATTGTTTCCTATATATTTAAGAAATTTCTTTTTAATGTTTTGAATGACTTCTATTGGATACGTATATTTTGTCTTTACACGTGTTGTAAGTTTTAGTGCATCACGCTTTGAATTTTAGTTCACCTTAAAAATTGTTACATATATGTTGGTACATATATGACATCTTCTGAATATAGTTCTGATAGTGATCATGATTATTTTGATGAAAGTGAAGATAAGAATTTTTTAACATGGTAGAAGTTGAAGTAGCAATGACTGTCCACCATTTTATTAAATATTATGTGAAAGAACCTTGTAGGACAGCTACTTATACATGATGGAAGTTTGTCATGGAAGTACTAAATGGTCATGTAGATAGATGTCACTAACAATTTAGAATGGAAAAACATGTTTTCATGAGTTTGTGTAAATTGTTGAATTAGTCTTACGGATTGGACAATGGTAAAAACTAGGAGTAGACAAAAAAAAAAAAAAAAAATTTGACTGAATTGAAATCGAACCAAAAAACCAAAATAATTCGATTTTAAAAAAATTAAAGAACCGTAAACTGATTTCAAAAAATGAAACCAGTATGCTGTAAAAATCAAAACTGAAACCCAAAACCAAAACCAAAACCAAAACTAATAAAACATATTTTGTTGTATTTTCCTTGAATTATAACAGAGAACAACAATAAGATCTTGAAATCCCAATGTCTCATCAAGGTTGAAATGCTTTATTCTTACGCGTAATCATTCCAAGAATTAAAAAGTTACCAATTGCAAATATCACATAAATGTGGTAAGCAAATAATTTAGGTCAACAACGTAACATAAACATGGGTAATCAATAAAACAAAATGACGTGAAACATCAATTTAATACTATCAACTGTAGATTAGCAGGAAACAACAAGCTAAATTTGCAATTAATTATAGATTATGATGGAAGAAAATATGTTTAAGGAAGGGATGCGGGATTGATATTGATTTTTATTAGTAAAAGAACTAGACTGGGTCGAAAATAAAAATATTTAAAGTTACTCTCTACATGACATGAATAATGAATAATTTATTTTACTTTCTGCTGAAAGCATATTACAGAAAATCTCAAAAATAATGTAGTAGTCAAATTTTGAAGGGGGAAATGTGAATACTTTTAAACATACTATAATCTTGTTCATCGTGTAAAAATTCCTTCAGAACCTAAACCAACATGTCAATGTTGATTTTATTATGTTTGATTATACCATTACAGCTCCTGATGTGAAATTATGAGTGAACGGAAAAAATAATCGAAATAATTCGGTTCTTGGCTTGAATGTAATTGAACATAACCCAAACTAAATCGAAAGTTTCAGTTCCATTTCAGTTTTTTCAATAATTGAACCGAACTGAAACGCCCACGCCTAGTAAAAACATAAATTTCACATTAGGCCATGGTCTAGGTAATAGAATGCTTCAAGAGAGATTTCAACATTCAGGTGAAACTATATCTAGATGGTTTGACATTGTGTTAGATGTCGTATCATGTATGACAATTGACTTCATAAGGCCTATCGATTCACGCTGTAAAGCAATCCCAAGAAAAGCGAGATGGTAACTGGTATTGGCTATATTTTAAAGACTACATTGGAGCAATTAATGAAACACATGTACCTGATGTGGTCCCTAGCTCAAAGCTAGTACCTTATATTGGTAAGAAATGCATCACTACTCAAAAGTTATGGCTGTATGTGATTTTAATATGTATTTACAGTTGTGTGGGTCGGATCAGAGGGCAGTGCTCATGACACATATATTCTCTTGGAAGCTTTACGTAAAGAAACACTGAATTTTCCTCATCCTTACAAAGGTTTGTAAATCAAATACAATTATTTATATCATGATTCGTGCTTTATGTTATTTATTTATATTTGAGTTATTTATTATTTTATTTTGTAGGTCAATATTACTTAGTAGATGCATGATAGTCACACATGAATGGTTATTTGGGACCATATAAAGGTGAACTATATATGCTCGACGTATTGGCATTCCAAGAGGTAGAAAAAAGTTTTCAATCATGCACATTCATCCTTAAGGTGTACAATTGAAAGAACATGGAAAATAGATACAAAATATTGCGTCAAGTGTATATACACAGGCGCGCGCGCGCACACACACACATTATGTGTGTAATACCTGTTTGATGTTTTGTTTAAAAATAATTTATTTGAAATGAATAGCGATTTTTAAGAGAATTTGTGGTTAAAATATAGAAAATCTTTTTTGGATTTATGTGTAATATTATTTTATTAATAATGTATAGTTAAAAATAAGGGGGAAAATGTGTAAAAAATTTAAAGGGACCCAAATAAAAACATAATGCGTAATACTATAATTTAAACAAATAAATTTTATAGGTTAAAATAATTGCACCATTTCATATTAACTCAAACAATAATTTCATAGATTTTATAGGTTATTATATAATATTATTTCTGAAGGAAAAATATGTGATATATAAGAAATAATTAATGCTCAGTTAAATATGAGATAATTTATAAAAAAACACTTTTATAATTTTACGGCTAAACAGTCAGTTTAATATTAAGAGTACTTATTGAATTGACAATCATACAGTTCTATTAGCAACAATTTGAGAAATAAGATGCAATGAAATTGTGAAATTTGAAACTAAATTAAAGTTCGGTGATGCAATTTGAAATTAAATTAAAGTTTACCAACCCAATTGAGATATATTTAATAATAATGAACCAATTGAAATATTTCTATAAGTTTAGTGGCCGCGCATGAAATTTATCTACATCTTGAAGTGCACGTGCCAGTTAAGATATATCTCTCTCTCTCTCTCTCTCTCTCTGCGCCATGGCCTCGGCGGAGCAACCTCTGAAGAAGCGAAAGATGCACGAACCACCCTCACCACCGCCGTCGGAGCGGCCAACACCACCACAAACTCCAAATTCTCACCACCTGAAAAGTTCCGTTGCACCGCCCACGCCGCCGCCTTTGTCTCAAGAGGAAATCATCCGAAGGCACAAAAGCAAAGAAGAGATTCGAAAAGTTTTCGAGTTCTATAAGAGAATCAAATATCAGAATGATAAGTGTCTGATGCCGGACCTCGAACAGGCGTACCTAACTCTTATCAATGCTGCTTATAGAGGTTTGAACTTCAATTTTACTCTTTTGCCCTTCGTTAATGAGCATACACTGAATTCTCGGCCGAGTTATGAAGTTTTAATATTCCAACCCTTTAATTTTTATTTTTCTCTGTTCTGATGATTTTTTCTTTCTTTCTTTCTATTTTTTAATTGGTTTCTAGGATAATTGGAGCAAAAAGCAATTTATGAGATATATAATAGCATGCTTTTATATTTCTAATTGAAGAAATTAACTTAGTTGTTTCAAGTTTAGATATATTTTTGTTATTCTGTGGTGTAGAGCCTTAGAGCATGAATATCGATTCTCTCATCGCAAATTGGAGGACCGCGTGTCCATGTCACCTCTGTCTCATGATGTGGGCCTTCATCGATTTAAAAACCAACTTCCTCTTCAATAATTATCATCGTAATCGCCAACCCGCTGCCTTGGATTAAGGAGCAAATGAATTCTTGCCCTAAATAGATTCATGAAAATACCATTTTCTCTTCGAGTTACTCGTGGCTCCAAGTGCAGAGAAGTTCCGAGAACTTGTTGCCCTTGCATGCGCAATCCTGCTGTATCCTTGCCCATTCATGGTACCACATGCGGTTGGTCCAGTTTCTAGCTTATGTTTTGTAACAACTACAAGAACCCTCGTCAATGGCAGTTGTTGCGTAGTCATAACGATCATTTGTTTTTAAGCAATCACTAACCATTTCATGGCTTCTATTGTTCATCCACAATAATGATCCACTACTTGCATAATGCACATATCATTCCCGCCCTCTTAAAAACACCATTATCTTCAGTAGTGGACATTTTAAAAATAATTTATTTCCTCCTTTGTTTCCAATTCATAATTAAGTATGATGAATCTGGGAATATGTTTTGAAGATACTTGTGATTCTTCCTAATTTCATTGATAGAGTCTTCTGCCAACAAAATAATTGTGCTTCCATTGAATAAATCCGCTGATTGAATCGAAAGAATGTCTTCTTATAATTGATCATTATGCATGATATCTTGATTGCTCGATAACTGTTCCACCATTGATGGTGGTCTTTTGTCACTAGTTTTCATTTCATCTCAGTTGTGATTGTCTTCTTATAATTGATCATTATGCATGATATTTTGATTGCTTGATAACTGTTCCACCATTGATGGTGGTCTTTTGTCACTAGTTTTCATTTCATCTCAGTTGTAGTATTGCCACTCATTTTCTAGGTTGTGTCCTCCATTGGTGCTCCTTTTCCATTTAACTAATATTTCATACTTTGGGTGATACTTCCCTTCACGAATGATACAACGATCTAAGGTAGTCCTAGGTTGTGGTAAAATGGTGGAATCAGCTGCAATTGGTGGAAGTTGGGAGTTGGGTAGAGATCGGAGTGACTGGTCCCAAATGTTTTCTTAACAAACTAACATGAAACACGTTTGAATTTTGAGGGTGATTCGTGGAAGTTCAGTGGAATAATTTGGTTGGGGCAAATGGGTATGTGACTGAGTCATGAGCATGAGGAACCTGAGATGCTCGTAGAGGTTGTAGTTGCAAAATAGTCGATAGTGTAGCGTGAATTTCATCAATATTGGATTCATCACATCCTAATATTATATGAACTTCATTTCGGAACTAATCATTCCTCAAGCGTTCATGGTTGGAGTCGCGCTCTGATACCACTAATATGTTTAGAATTTTTATGCGTAGGAAAGAAGACAATTTGCTGTAAATGATGATAATTATTCAATAGCTGCTAATGGCTATTTACAGACCAATTATAACTTGATAAATAAGTAATTCAATTAACTAATCTAGAAATAAAGAATAACAATTTTAACTAACTAATTAAGAACATGGAACAATAATTAATTAACATATAACTATTTTTAAGCAACCATTATCCATTTCATAGCCTCTATTATTCATCCACAACAATGACCTATTACTTGCATAATGTACATATCACATTCCATTCTTGTGTTGTATTTCATCTATAAAAGTGTGCTATGTGCAAGTAATTATGTTCTTTGTGTCATCACTCTGGTAGTAAAATAATGAATCAAAGTTAAGATATAAACATGAGGTCAATTGAAATTCTCTTTGATTCTGACGAATATTGAGAATTCGACTAAGTGTTCTAAAAAGCTCGCAAAGGAGGCGCCTAGGCATGAAGCTCCCGAGGACTTAGGCATGAAGCTCCGGTGAAGCACTTTGCCCTGATTAAAGCACGCCTAGGTGATTTATATTATTTTTTTTCTTTATAAAAGCCTTTTTATTTGACTCTTGTTTCAAGTTTTTAAATAATTTTATTTGTACAAAAGTCAAAATTGAAAATACGTTTGAAAATTTCCAATAAAACAATGGCCAAAGAAAAATTAAAAAACTTGGAAATTGTATAATTGATTATTTGTAGGAATTATTATGTAAATGTAGTATTTTATAATTTTAGATGTTTGGTATGTATTATTTTTAACATTAAATGATTTTAGAATGATTAGAAATTTAAAATAATATTAAAAATAAGAAAACATTTTTTTTTTATGCTTAGGTCTGCCTAGGCTCGTAAATCTTAAAGTTTGGCATCCACTTCTAATCACGCTTTACGCTTTTGGAACATTGAGTTAGACTCTCCAAGATATATTATCTTTAAAAAATATGTTGTTTGCTTCATACAAGAAGAAGCTTCAAATAATGATTTGCAAACTACAATAAATAAAGTAAATAAACAAGTGGACTTATTAATTAAAATATACTCCAACCTTGTACTTCGATTTAGCACTTTATGTGTTCCATCCATGCCAAGAGATGTGATCATGAATCTTGCTTTGATTGTGCAACTTAGTGCATGATTTCTCCTTTGATTACTATTTTAGTGCAACACTTGAGCCATGGATTTATAGCAAGTGCTTCATATTCATCACTTAGTTATTATGAAAATTGAGAAAAATAATGGTGAAAATTTATGTACTTTAGTAAACCTCAGTATTCTTGAAATATCAAAGAACTCAAAGGCTAGTTTATTAATCATCAAAGTTTGTAAAGGTAAATACATAAATTGAGAAGAATGATGTTTGGAAAGTCTTAAACCCTACCCCTCAGTTCCTATAAACTTAATTTATCTATTTTTTATCCAATTATTGATATTTGCACTTAACTTCTTGAAAATCCCGATGCTTATCTAAAATTGGAGGACCATCTTAAATGTCATCATTTCATCTCGTGACGTAGAACTATAATGATTTAGCCTCTGTTTGGTAATATTGTGCGGTTTATAAACCGATTTATTTATGATTTTAAGGTTAAAAATTAGTGGTTGAAAATTGGAGAGAAAAAAATGTGTGTGGTTTAAAAGTAGTTTGAGAAATTGTGTAGTTTATAAACCATTTTATTTTGTTTAAAAAACACTTGCTTAAAAATCAAGTTCCAGTTCTATAATTATCATCGTCATCCCTAACCCGCTAACCAAGACAAGCAAATGGATTCTTGCCATAATTAGATTCTTGAAAATGCAATTTGCACTGTGCCCATGGATCCAAGCCCAAAAAGCATTGACCGCCTGTTGCCCCTCCATGCGCAATGTTGCTCCAGCCTTGCTGATGGAATATTAGAAAGATATTATTATATTTTGTTTTCAATTTTCATATGTATATTAGGAAATATAATTATGATTTGATTTAGCCTCCGTGTCGTAAACTATTTATAAACAAAAAAATTTCTCAAACCACTTTTTAACCGCACACATTTTTCAAAATCACTTTTCAACACATATTTTACCTTTAAAACATCATATTCTTTGTTTATAAACAAAAAAAAAAAAGAAAAACTTTTACCAAATAGAGGCTAATAATAGCTGTTATTAGATATTTCTTACTTAGAACAGGATATTTGAAACCTTATGTTTGGGGGTTTTTGCGTTGTAATAAAGATAAACTTGATTTATGACATAATTGAAAGTCTCCTTCTTATTCTCTCTTTTCCCCAACATTTCTCTTCTTCTCTTCTATTTTCCATAGCATCCTATGTCGGTCGCCCCTTTCTTGGTATCACCTGGGCCGGTTTCTTGCTTATGGTGCGCAACACCTGCAAGAACTCTCAACAACTGACGTTGTTGCATAGTCATCACGATTGTTTGTTGCGTAGCAAATCAGTCATTCCTTTCTTGTGCAGTAACCCTCTATAGAAGTGCGCTATGTACGGGCAATTCTGTTCTTTAAGAAAATAAACATGAGATAATCGAAATTCTCATTGATTCAGCAAAATGTCGGAGAATTCAACTAAGAATTAGACACTCAAATTATATTATTTTTATTAAAAAATGTTGGTTGCTTAATACAACTAGAAGGCTGTAAACAGTGATTTGCAAACTATAATAAACAAAGAAAGTAAACAGGAAAGTGCACTTTTTAAGTTTAAAACTTGCTCCAACCTTGTGCTTCAATTTTTTACATGATATGTTCCATACTGTACCATGAGAATTACCTTTGAGATAGTACACGTGCCTATTCCCTTTTAAACAACTTTTCCCTGCATCTTATCCGTATCTTTTTCATTAAACTAGTCCTTGTTAAGTCTATAACATGATTTCATACCTTTTGGAGAACAAGACATGCATAACGGCTGCAAGTTGGAAAGCAATTATTGGAAGTTACCCAAATGGTTATTTAGGAGGTTATGATCATTTACTTTTGCTATAAGAGAAACAAAGCAGAGTGCTCACGTAGAAAAACTCACAGAAAATATCCTGACATTCATGTAGAAAAATTCACATAAAATATCCTGACATTTTCAATTGGATTTTCTTTTCTATTTTGAAATTTAAATAAGTGTGATAGCTCTGTACGTCTTTGGTATATAATACAATTTCTACATTACCCTAGAGTTCTTGGATTTCTAATCTGCTTTAGTAGTAAATTTTTTGAACTCTTACAAAAATTCCGGATGAGTAAATTTCATTTTGACAAAGAAAATCTCAAGAAGTGTGCCTCTACTGGTTCATGTTTGACAAAATATTTTTTTCCATAATGCCCTTTCAAAATCCCAGCTCATCTGCTTTCATTGTATACAGAATATACACAGTTCTCCACCCCCTTCTACAAGTCCCATACATGCAACCAGTAAGCTGCTAAGGTCCATTATGCAAGTTAGAAGTGGAGTCTTCTGACTAAGATTAAAGCCTCAAGATTGCTGCTGTGCTAAGTTTTTTGAGATATATATATATGACAATCTCTCCTTAAATAGACTGAGACCAACTTCTAAAAGGCAGTAGTCTGAATTGCCAAATGTCTAGGTTTTGCTAGTTATCCTACTTCTAAGTAGTAACGAAGCTGATTTTTTAGTTTTGAAACTTTTGGTGGTAAGTCCTGGATATAAGGAGCTCAAGATATGTACTGGCTACTTGGGTAGAAATGTACATGGAGAGAAGGGAAAATATTGATTTCAATTTCCACACAGTCATTCTCTCCTGTACCCATGACACTGAAAAGAAAGGTGACTTGTACTTCCGAGTTGACGTTTTGCATTGTAAAAGATCTAATAATTGTTTTTAATCTTTAGTATGTCTCTTTTCTGTTCCTCTTATGTTTATGCAACTTCGTCAAGTCTCTTATCTTTCCTGCTTCCATGACACAATCAAAAAATTGTCAACGAAGTAATTGCAATCTTATAATTCTTTTTAATTTTAATGCTTTACACAAAACTACTAGAATAGCTTGTATACTTTAAGAATAAAAGTTTCAAAAATGGTGCATATAATATACTTGGCAAGTATCTGAGACGCCCTGGACATGACCCCTTAATTGCAGGCAATGCAAGCATACATCGTCTGGTAGCAGAGTACATTCCCCGATATGCATCATATTGTCCTAATGCTCTTGAAGCTGCGACAAAGGTTGTCATAAATATGCATACTTTGTGCTTCACAATGACAAGTGGTGGAGAAGATGTTGATGCTGTTGCATTTGAGACTGCCAAGACCTGCATTTTAGGGCTAGTTGATGTATGTCAAACTGCAGCTTCTGAGGACCCAACTTCAGCGGTTATTCAAGGCATTTGCTCTGCTGTTTTTCACAATGTTTATTCCTTCTTTATATCCTTGTTTGAGGGACAGGATATCTTTGAGATTATTGACGACAGAGTTTTACAGATTCATGATGTTACAGAATCCTTTTCTGAGTTGAAGCAAAAGTTTTTGGAGGAAGATAATTCTGCCTTAGTCAAACTATCCAAGTTGCGTGTACTGAGTTTTCTGAAAATTTTCTTCAGTTGCCCTAAAAATTCAATTGCAGCTTGCTTTGATCTCGTTGATTCCCCTGGAACTGAGGGGCTGCAAAAAGGGAATTACTTTCTTCGTCAGTTGACAAGGGAGCTGAATGATATTTGTTCTCATCATTTGGATGGAGTGAAATCATCCATAGTTTTCACTGAAACAAAATCTGAAGGCAAGCATATTGTTGGAAATGGGCCTCCATCACCTGCTTCAAAGAGCTGCTTGTTGCGATTGGTAATACTCAAAGCTTATCATAGGTTCTTGATTGATGCTTTGCCTTAGGCTTTTAGTTGCTTCTTGTATGCAATTATGTTGTTTATTCTATAGTTATTTGTTGATGCAACTTCCCAATTTCTTGCGACAAGTCTCAGAGAAAATAAACTGATGTATGCACTGAGCCCCGGGACTGCTTCTATATTTGGAATTAAGATGTCTTTTTTGTTTGTCATCATCCTTTCTGTAGTTAGCAGCAGCACTATAGATGCTCATGAGCAGTCTTTATCTGGAAAGGTTGTATTAGTGGCTCACGTCTTTGGCGCTTCATGTTTGATACGAGTCCACCACCATTAACATAACTGACTGTAGAAGCTGATGCTATAATCAGAGTCTAACGGTCATCAATCTTTTAGAATTTTCAATGTTGACTTTCATGTATTTATACATCTATCTTTGTAATGAATGCAAATTACCATTAGTTCTGGTGACATGTTTGATTCTATTTTATATCTATCATACATACGAAGTGGAAAGTGAAAACATAATCTTCTGCCAAGTATACCATGCCCAAAGACGATGTTAGGACCATAAGCGTGTAATTAAGTATGGCTGGTTGGCAGCATTTCATGATAAAAGCTCAGCCAGGAACTAGGTGGTTTTATTGCATGTTTCAAACGAAGCAAAGAGCACTGATAACATCCTAATATGATAACATTAATTTTTATTAAATTATCTTGTGAATCTTTTGTTAATTAAATAAATATCAACTGTATCACAATGCCATCCTTAAATATTATTCAGTGGTTATGCATTTTCATATGTCAAAGCCTCTTTTTTTTCCAAAAAGCATTATCACCTATCAGCCTTCACGATTAGCATGGATATTCTTAGCTGTTGGAGACAATCATGTAGATTTCTTTTTATTTTTTGTTGATAATGGTTTGGGAGCCAGTCCATTTCAATTACATGCTAAGTCTCAGGGAACTTCCTGGTCAAATGTTATTTACTGTGCTTTCTAAGTGCAGGTTCTTGATAAAGATCCATCAATCAAAAGTTTGATTTTTTCAAGGTACAAGAAGCTATGTAAATCAGCATCTTCTGAAGTTGTTTCAGATATTGCCTGTAAACTGGAAGGAGTTATAGAATCTTTTGCACAACAGATCAAGGCAAATGATTCTGTAGATGGAAGTTTAGATATTTCCAATCCACGCAAATACTTGAACACCAAGGGAACTGATCCTATTGATGAAGGAGTATCAAAGTCCATGAATTTTCAATCTGGAGGGTCTGGAGATTTATCCAGTTCTAGAACTTTTATGCCAAGGGATTTTTTAAACTGGTCCTCTTTCTCACCTAGAACAAGAACACCATTGGACTTCAGAAGTAATTCATTCAATGGCATAAGCAATAGCCTGCAGGTGGAGAAGAGTTTGAGTCCTAATCTGAATCCCTCATCACTTACTATACGATCCCTAGCTGGACCTGCAAATTCTTCTTTTGAATCTTCCAAGCATAATCCTCCACCAGCTCATCCTTCAGCAAGTCATGTGACATGGTACTCTGATGGAGACCCAGCCTCCATGGCTATATTTCCGGCTTCAGACCAACTCTGGTTGGGATCATTAGGCCCTGATGCATCAGAAGTGCTTATTAGGGCTCAATTTGAAAAGTTTGGTCCTATTAATGAATTACAATATTTTCCATTTAAAGGATTTGCCTTTGTCAAGTACAGAAACATTATGGATGCTTTGAAAGCTAGGGAAGTAATGCAAGGACATTCCCCTTGGGGAGACTGCCTCGTGAAGTTTCTGGATATAGGATTAGGAACTAAAGGTGCTATATATGGTGTGGCCATTGGTTCTAGTTGTCATGTTTATGTAGGAAATGTTCTTAGCAAACAGGCTAAGGATGAGATGTTGCATGAAGTTAAGAAAATACTTCATAAGGGCCCTCGCTTGGTCACTGATCTTAATAGTGAAGGGGCATTACTGATGGAGTTTGACTCACCAGAAGAAGCTACTGTTTCCATGGTTCATATGCAATGGCATCGTAAGGGAAATAATAACTTTATTCTGCCCTCAATCAACGTAGGTTCAACCAATGTGCTGATGCATGCTGAAGGTGCAACACCTACTTCTGCCCCGACGCATGATATGATAAATTGCTACTCTTCTACTAGTATGATTGAATCACCTCACGCTCAGAGAAACCTTGAAAAGCCATCTGACAGTTATATGAAAAGGACTTCGGGGTTGTCTTCTTTGCTTTTCCAGTTACGTGCGAAGTATAATATCAAGCATCCCCAAGGTTCTGAGAATCTTAGGCATGGTGCTTCTATGAGTGACCATGATCAAGTACCCTCAAGCATGCTTTCAATTAACATTCCGAATATAAGCCCTTCATATCTCACAGATGATGAGCTCTTGGCTGTTTGCAACTTTGCCATCCACCAGATGGGATATGTCGTCCGGTTGAGCAGAACAAATATGCCAATGGGTGCACATTGGTCTGTTGAATGCAACAGTGTAGATGCAGCAAATACTTTATTGAGGAATCTTCGTGATTGCCCTGGAATTTTCTTCCACATAGAATTCAGGTTTGAAATTGCCATACATATAGTTTCCCAGTAGTGTTTACTTTTGGATTTGTTCTTTTTTCGTTCTATCACCTAGATTTTTGGGGGCAGGTTCCAAAGCTTCTCTGTTTCTCCATGTCTGATAGACAATTTTATCTCTTATATTTCATCCATGAATCATTTTATTTTAAGGTTTATGGCACTTCCAACCCTTGCTACTGAAAATTGTTACTATTTCAAATTTTATGCAACCTGAGAAAAATTTAGGTTTCACAAAAATTTGTCAAATGTTGCTAACAATCTTAGATATTCACCAGGAGTAGATTCTAATGTTAAATACTCCTTTTCTGACTTCGTACCAATCACCCCCATGAAATCTATGATCATCTGTTTAACTCTCTGTTCCAGGAACATTCATGTCTATACTTGGACTGTTTCATAAATCTCATGAGACTTTTTAGCAAATTTGTTGTTGGTTTGATAGGAATACTTGCTTGGTAATTTGTTGAAGTAGCAAGGATGAACAGATTTACTTGTTTTCTGGAAGTGTTGGGAAGTTTTATTTTCTATATATTGAGCCTTGATAGATCATTACATTCAAAGGGATTTTATTTCTTCCCATTGCTAGGTTCCAAATGGTCCCTCTTTTTACCCCCTTGTTCTGATTTTCCGTCCCTTTGCCTAGCAATGATTTGTGTCATTGCCTGCAGAACACTGTGATTTAAACCAAATTTTAAATATTTAATTGTCTGCATTTATATTTAGTACCTAGGAAATTGAGTTTATGCTTGTTGATTATTCAGCATTGACCATGACATTATTGCTGGACGTCTCTGTTTCTTGTAAATATATTACTACTGGAGTTTCATGGTCACTTGCAGAACTGACTTTGTATATCCTCCTTTGCACGGCATATTGTAGAAAATTAGAAATATCAGTGTTTGCTTTCTAAAACTTAACTATTGTATATTTGTTTTGAACAGTCACTGTGAAAAGCACCATTTCGCTCCTCCCATTAGACCGGGCAACTATGCACCAGAGCTTACATCACAAAAAACAAATCAAGAAATTCATGGGCCAGGGATGCGAAGTGCTGAATTCCAGTCAAATTGGACTTCTGTTAGCCATGCAGGAATGTTGGAAGTAGGAAGAACTGGTGCTACTGAAAAAAGATGGGCATACGGAAAACCTGAAAATATTCCTCTTGTACAAGTAAGCTATGCATCTAGACCTGTACAAACTCCAGGAACATCTATTGCACCACACCAGCCACTTCATGGATCTGCGAATGATCAACCTGTTTATTTGCATCCTAACAGATTATGGTATGCACGGCCTCCAACTTCAAATCCGATTCCATCAGCTCATGTTGATCTGCCTGCCCCACCATTTTTACCTGCTTCCGTGACTCCACTGTCACAGATACGGGGGAGTTCTACGCCACAATTTAGTAGCATGTTTCCTCCCAATGGTGTTCCTCCTCCATTGTCATCTTTGGCACCTTCTCTGTTTAACGTGCCTCCTTCATTACCTTACCAGCCCAACTTACAGCCTCCATTACCTCAGATTGATTTTCAACCACCTTTACCTCCATCTCCATCTCCACCTCCACCTCCACCTCCTCCACCCCATTCCCGCCCCCCTGTACTTCCTCCACCCCCTAGTTCGCCACCTCCACCATCTGAATCAGCTAATATAGAGTGTTCTACGTCGTCCCTGCACTATCCCTGGCAGGGGATCTTGAGCAAAAGTGGTGTTCATTACTGTACTATATATGCACAGAGGGTAGATTCTGATATTTGCAACTATTCAAATACTACTATTGCTGAGCCATTGGGGTAATGATTTTATTTCAAGTTGATCTTCCTGTAGACCGGGCTTTAAAAAGATACTTTCTGATCATTTTTGAATGATGCATTTGCAGATGGCCTGCTAAATTAGATATGACAAAGCGCACTGATTTCCGGCATGTGAAATCAACTTTTTCCATTACCCCACCTTACAAAGTGAGTCTCTCTCTCTCTCTCTCTCTCTCTCTGGGTGTTTAGTTTGTGCTCTCCAAATAACATGCCTCTTAAGTTATCATCGTTTCATTCTTCACCCCCTAACTTTCTGTTTTCTCTTTAGATTCTGCTTGTCCCAGAAAACTTGCAGGTAAGAGCCTGTTTGGTAACGAAATTTTTTCATCTCAACTTTTCAAATTCAATCCCAACCATCCATTCTTAACCAAGCTCGCAGTTTTTTATTTTTCAAATATTTTTAAACCGCACATTCATATATATATATATATAATTCACATTACCAAACAAGCTCTAAGTTTTCTTCTAGGAAAGCTTAACGTTTAGTATATCAGCCCATCTGAAAACAGTAGCTGCCCAAGATTCCACAGCTTTTAATGGGAAGAAACTATTTAAGTTTATGATATTGTGATAAGTATTATTGCATTAATGCTATGACGTATATGATAAGTCACGTTGAGACCTGAAAATTAAATTTTAGAATAATTTGTTCTATTTGAAAATTTAGTTTCTCGTGCTGGTGTAACTGAGGTTTCATCATATATGACATGTCATTAATTATGTACCTAAATTTTGTCCGTGTATATGTGTGTGCCTGTATTTTGTCCTCCTTATTTTTTGCAATCTAGTAGAAAATGTATTGGAGGGGTGTATGTTGTTGTTTACAAAGAAAGATTCACAATAATTAAATCTTGTTAATTGGTATTTTGAAGCTTCGTGCATCGTACTTCAACTTGGGGCCTGTTTGGTCTAGAAAGAAATTTCCAATTGTTTCCAAATTCATTTTCGACCACACATTTCTATAAGGGCCTACCACTTTTTACACTTTTGAACCACACATTCCCCCAAAAACCATTTTTTCTTCCATTACCAAACAGGCTCTTAGTTTCTCCTCTATTTTCCATTAATGGGAATGGATAAATTAATTTGTAGTTATGGTTATACTGAAGTAAGAAGTCATTTCATTGACTGCGCATGTGCGGGTATGCTCAACCTGCTCATCTACATGTCTGTTGACAATGGGGAAAAGGCCCGGCTCATTTCCGAATGCAAGATATTATCTTGAAGTCTTTCTTTCTTATTAATGATCGAACTTAAATTCCCGAAGGAATCTCATCCCTTTTCTAGAAATCATAGGGATAGACTGATTCAATAAAAATCATATGATTCTTTTATGTTTGTCATAAAATTATTGGATATGTTATCCTAAATGTTGTGTGTCTAAAGAGAATTAATAGTTTTTCTTCCTTGTTAGTGTCTATCACCTACCTGCTCAAATAATTTCACACTCCCAAGTTCCAACCAAGTTGAACTAGCTATTCTGACTTCGTTTAAATCTGTTGTCTCAGAGAGAAATATGCTGGCTGCTTCCTTCCTCTCAAGGCGATCACAAGGGTGTAAGTTCATCCTACTATTGTCTGTTCTTTTTTCCTGATAATGGCATCATGTGGCATAGCACACTGGTGCAAGTGAATCCTTATATTTTCTATTACTGAAAACTTTGGTTGGGGAAGCACCAAAGAGACCTCGTCGGACATATTTGTTCACCTCCTATATACTCTTATCCATTTTATTTTTAAAATCTAGGAACCAAATCCATCTTTCTGTTTAGAAACAAACATTTCGTCCAGATGCAAGCTCTCTTTTGTTCTTATTGACCATGCTTTAGAGCGGTACCCATATACAAAATAAAAGTACAGTTAGTTCATGTGAGAAAATGGTAATATCAATTTCCAGTCTTTGTTTTCCTTCCGGATGGGATCCAAGTTAATGGTGAACTGCAAATTTACAAGCATTTCACTTTTTAATATAATAATCATTATTCATGTGAGCTGCCACTGAAAGTAGAAAGCATTATATACTCTTTTTTGGCACCAACAATTGCTCAACTGTCATGCCAACTAATCTTGTAAATTGATGTAAACAACATTACATGGTTTTACCGGTAAAGACCTTATTCTAAGTGCAATATTGTCTTACTGGTGTGATTTTAGGACTTCTATTGAAGTGATTGTATATTTTTATGCATTTTACAGTTTCAAGATTTCATTGCATACTTGAAGCAGCGAGATTGCGCAGGGGTAATCAAAATCCCAGCTGCAGAGTCCGTCTGGGCAAGACTACTGTTCATTCTTCCATACTCACAAGATACATGTTCCATGCTATCTATTCCCCCAAATCCTTCACTTTGCTTAATCGGTTTGGTATTGCCCAAGGAAATGAACTCTGAAGCAGTATGATCCATAGACACTATTGGAATAATGTACATGTAATGCTTCGGAATATGTCAAAAGAGAAGCTATTGGTTTTTCGGCTTGAAAAGTACTATTTCTCCATGATCAGTGATGGCATATGAAAATGTTATGCCTTTTTTTGGCAGAAATGCAGCATTGCTGTGGACTGATCACCAGTGACAGTAGTTTGTGCTGCAGTAAGGACATATTTAATACCTATTCTCAAATTTCATTTCGGTATTATGCTAATTGCTAAATTTTGGTCTGAACTGTCATTACCAGTTCTTTGGCATCCCGAATAACTGCTCTCACAGAAATACTACCCTGACCACCTCTTTAACGAGCGTAAATTTATTTACTAGAGTTATGGTGACCTTTTTGTAATGGTGAAATGCACATTAAAATTTGTAAAAATTGAATTCTTTCGATCTGTATTATATTATGCATTGAGAATTTCGAGATGAGAATAGTCATTCTATATAACTTGTGTTATTTTAAAAGTTATTTATTTTTAGTGATAAACTGCTTAATTATCCGTAAAATAAGTAACTTTTGAAATAATAAAAATTTATATTGAGATTATAATAATATCGAAGTTCTCGATGAATAGAATAATATGGACAAAAAAATTTCACATTTATTAATTTTATACGCATATTTTACCTTCACAAAAAAGAGTCATCATAGTCATCTTTTGTGAAAGTGGACAAATTCACATTCTTTAACTGACACATTTGTGTTTGGACTTTAAGCCACCCAATTGTGGGGGTTTATAATGCGCGAGGATTGCTGTGTTGTTCCTTTCTCTAGTGCAAACAATCATTCGTCAATCTCCCTCAGATACTGGTTTGATGGCTGGAATTGAGGCGATTTGGAGTTTGATGTGATTCTGATAATATATGTGGACAGAAAATAATTTAAGAATCTTACTGTCGTACGAATGTGTACATATAATTGTCTCACTATAGCAGAGAATCTTCCATCTTTAATTAGAAGCCATCACTTCTACTGGAGTCAAGATGAGCTTTTCACTTATCGTAAGGCAGGTGAAAAAATATCCCATTTTCCTAACAATATCAACTAGCTATAAAGTAGGTGTGACACGTGTTGCATCTGAAGTACTTGTAGTTAATCTTTGAAACAACATTCGGACATCCTTTGCGACTGAATAAAGAAGTGAGGAGATGTCATCCCAACTTAAATCGTAATATCTATCGAGAACCTCGCAACTACGCAGTACATCATTCTCATTTAGGAGTTAACACTAGGTGGTTTCCCACTCCCTAGCAATGCCTACTATATATGATTCTATCTACATTTTGCCAAAAAGACAAACATGTCAAAATGTCATAAACAATGATTTAAACTTCTTAATTTTTTGTATATACCAATAAGGAAAGAAATAAAAAAAATTAATAAACATTATTTTGAATTCAATAATTAATGGAAGATAATTTTTTATATTTAAATTTCGTCCATAGAATATTTATCATGGTCGCTTTTCAAGAATTTAACATATACTATCTATTATAACACAACAGCCATCAAAGCTTTTTCCCTCCAATTTCAACTTACTATTTCTTGAATTTTTTTTTCTCCTTCTCGAACGTAACTGCTTGAGTATGACACGAGTTTTGTTGCTCATGTAGTCTAGGTTTTAGTATTTCCTACTGTTTTTGCATGTTTTCCAAAATGAAGGCATTTAATGTTATGCATGTGTGGTTATCTATTAGCCTACATTTCCATATATATATTTTTTTTTATTTAACCTTCCCCATATGTTACTGCACGGTTTTTGTTGCTCATGCAATCCAGGCTATAATATATTACAACTTTTTTTTGGAGGTTTACCAGAATGAAAGTATTTCTTTTTAAATTAAATTAAATTAAATTAAATCACAGTGCATCGATTTGTATTGTACGTGTATTGCATGCTTGACTTAAATTTTCACAGCATTTGTAGTGGCTTAATGCATTTCTTGGTTAGAAAAATTAAATTCAACGCCCATACTTCTGTTTCTCTATATAATCGGAGTGTGTAATTAATTACATTTACAAGTTGTACTTGTGTTGTTTTCTTTAACTGTTACATAGGTGAGTATTTCTTTCTACAGTAATATTTTGCAACTTTTTTATGGAGGTTTACCAAAATGAAAGCATTTCTTTTTAAATTAAGTTTAATAAAATCAGAGCGCCTGGATTTGTGTTACGTGTGTTGTATATATGCTGGCTTATATTTTCACAACATTTGTAGTGGTTCAATGCATTTCTTGATTGTCAAAATTAAATTCAACGTCCAGACTTCTGTTTCTCTGTATAATCGGACTATATATGTAAATACATTTACAAGTTGTACTTGTGTTGTTTTCTTTAATTGTTACATAGGTGAGTATTTCTTTCTACACTACGTTATCTATCCGTGAATATTGCCTTAAAAATTATTTTTCATACTAATCTAACTTTTCCTCATTCTCTGTTCAATGATTTGGCCGAAGTTCTGGAATAATTGCACCAGTATTCAGCATGGTCAGCTATATTAATCCGTCCAAAGAAAAATGTGCAATTATTTAAATGTTTTTATTTAATAATTTGATTGCAGCTTCCTTGGCAAATTTATATAATCATTTTTATAGTAGTTATAATTTATTTTAATTGGTAATTATTAATTTAAATAAATAAGATGTTGTATTTACTTTCTGCTTGGTTAAATTTGATATAAGACGTGATTGAAAACATGAGACTTTTTTCCAATATAGTTATTTAAAAAGTGCATTTAATTTGTGCAGTGTGATTTTTTTTTTTTTAAGGCTGATAAGATTCATGGTACAGTGATGAATACTTTGGTTCCTACCTTTCAACTATGTTTTGCGAAGGAAGTTTGTATGTCATTCGCAACTTCTGTGTTGCTTCGAATGCAATGACATTTAAGACACAAGTAATTGAAGTTTTTGATGAGGTTTTTCCGAATCAGGTGTACCGTTTCAAAACGTTCCATGATGTTCTGATTACGCCAAAGCCTAACGATACTAAGCTTTTTGGTATGTATTGTTTATTTTGATTGCTTCGTTAAGGCAATAATCTTTTATACTTTACTAAAATTATTTTTAGTTTGACAATGATATTTACTGTTTGCGTATTACTTTTAGATGTAACTAGTGAAGTAGTTGGGAAGTACGAGCCTAAGACTAAACAAGTCAAGGACAAGCTCACTGCCTTATTTGGTTTTGTATTAGAAGACAAAGAGTAAGTAGTTCTTCGATTCATTAAAAAATAGTTTAATAAGTTTACTAGCTTATCATTAAAACATAATGAATAATTTATTATGATCTTTTGTCGGGTTGAAGAAAATTTTGGATGTCCGTTACTCTATGGGGAGATAAGATTGTGCTGATCAGCTTAGCCTCTGTTCGGATCAGATTAAAATCAGTTTTTGGTTTTTTTTCTTGGGGTTAATAGGTAGATGTAGGGTTAAAAATTGGATAGAGAAAAGATGTGTGGTTAAAAAGTTGTATTGAAAATTGGAGCGATTATAAAAAAAAAAAAAAAAAATCTCACCTACCCGAACAGAGGCTTAGCTGTTTTCTGGATAGTAATGTAAGAGATCCTGTTATTGTCATACGTATTGTAGGGCAAGGAGTTGAAAAGGTTTTTTTTTCCTGTTTAGCATTATATATTACTATGACAATCTATTGGTAAGAGCTCCTATGATGAATAAATATTGTTTTGTGGCTTTGAACAGGAACATGCGAGATATTATAAGATTCAATAACCCAATGAGTTCAGATATACCATTTGGAGGGAAAGTTTTGGTCCATGGAGGAGACTTTCGACAAATATTGTCTATGATTCCAAAAGGTACTAGACAAGATATCGTGTGTGCAACTATCAATTCTTCGTACCTATGGAGAGATTGTAAAGTATTGAGATTGACAAATAATATGAGGCTCGAACATGCTAAATTTGATTATGATTGGATCAGCTTAAAGTTTTTTCCTGAATGGATAGCAAGCATAGGTGATGGAACTATTGGTGATTCGAATGATAGCAATGCAATTATTGAAGTACCAGACAACTTGATGTTGAATGCATTAGATGATCCTATTGCGTCAATCGTGAACAACACATATCCAAACTTCAGTTTTGATGTGAATGACACTGAATATCTTAAATGCAAAGCTATACTAACACCGACTCTTGATGTAATGGAGACTGTTAATGATTATATGATTTTACTTAATACAGCTGAAGCAAGGACATATTTAAGTTCAGACACAACTTGCAGGTCAAAACGAAATATTTATATCTTACAAGGCCTTCACACACAAATTTTTAAATGCAATAAGGTGCTTAGGGGTGCCGAATCATGAATTGAAGTTGAAGGTTAGCACACCGGTGATGCTGTTGAGAAACATAGATCATTTTGTGGAGCTATGCAATAGTACTAGGTTAGTCATTACAAGAGCTGGAAACTATGTTCTTGAGGCAAAAAATTTGACAGGCATCAATGTTGTTCATAAAGCTCTTATTCCAAGGATGGTATCGACCCCATATGACCTTAGACTGCCATTTAGACTACAAAGGAGGCAATTTCCTATAATTGTGTCATATGCAATGGCAATCAATAAAAGTCAAGGTTAATCATTATCTCATGTTGGATTATACTTCAAGAAATTAGTATTTAGTAATGGATAGTTATACGTAGCAGTGTCTAGAGTTACCAAACGTAAGGGATTGAAAATTTTGATTTGTGACGAAAATGGAGGTCAAGAAAATGTAACAACAAATGTTGTTTTTCTTTTTTTTTAAAAAAAAAGAGGTTTTCAAAAATTTATAGTAATTTTCTCGCGATGTATTAACTTTCAGGTAAATTTATTGCATTATTATATTAATTCTTACACTGTTATTGTTGTCGAGTTTATTTAAACAAACATGAATTATGGTTATCAATTTTACAATATATTTTATATGAGACATTTTCCGTGCATCGCATTGTTGATGCACTAGTGAATAATCATAACATAAAATATCAAACCTAGTGGGGCAAAAATAAAAATTAATAAGAGAAATTTGAAAATGAAAAGTCAAATAAGCAGAATTTTTCAAAGACAGACAAACCTAAAAATAGGCCAATTAGAGGTGTCAAAATAGGCAGACTGACTGGATCCGTGAAAACCGACTTGAATCAAACCGGAACCACTGGTCGACAAGTGACCCGAGCGGGTGATTCATGAGTTAAGAAAGTGTGAATCGCGGGCTTTGCGGGTCACACCTTCACGGGCTACGGTTGACCCGTTGACCTATGAAATAAGAAAAAAATAATTAAAATTTTAAATTTAAATAACTTAATTATAGTTAAGTAGGTGTCAACCTAATTGATGGATGTACTTAAACTATAAGCTCATATTTGGTAAGAATTAAAATCTAGATTTTAATATAAGTCAAAGTTGACAATCAATCACAACCACAAATTTCATGAGACCCACAACTTTTCAATCACAATCTCATCTACTTTTATCAAAACATACTAAAAATCTTATTTTAATCACCACCAAATGAGGGCTAAATTGCATTAAAGGTAAATGTCAACCTAGTTGGAATGTATTTAAACAACAAATATTTGACGGTACTAATTAGAAATGCAATTTAGTTGATAGTTGTATAGGTTGTATTTAACTTTGTAAAGTTAGAAATAATTTATGTAACATATTATATAAATTTGAAGTCTACGTAAAATTTTCATTTTATAAATATAAATTTATCAATTTATTCATTTCGTATTTAGCAATTTAACAAAAAAATTGCTATAAGTATGAAAAATTATGTTTTTATTCATACAGGCTAAACCAAAATGAACCGTGACTCGCATGGACTAGCGGCGCGGGCCTAGTTTGTAGTTCAAAATTTGTAAGCCAACCTGGCCCTAAACCCACAGCTTACGAGTTTTTTTTTTTTTTTGCACACGGGCCATTACTGATCTCATATGTTGACGGGTCGACCCGGCCTGGACCACTTAGATTGACACCTCTAAAGCCAATTGAATAGGGAGTGTACCACAAATAATTAACGGACAATTCTTTTACGTAATCATTAAAATTTATAAATTAATTTATAAACAATACAATTTTTTAATTAAGCACATTTTCTTTCTCTAACTTTTAATCACAAATCTTACCTCAAAAAATGAAATAAGTGGTGGTTGTAAAAATAAACGCTTCTGTTTGATAACATTGTAGTGGTTTATAAACTAATTTATTTATAATTTTTAGGTAAGATGTGCAGTTGAAAATCAGAAAGAGAAAATGTGTGTAGTTAAAAAGTGATTTGAGAAATTGTGTAATTTATAAATTGGTTTATAAACCATTTACCAAACGGAAGCGAAGCTAAATGCATTTTAAAATTAAAATTTCAAAATATTAAAACTAGGCTGAAAATAGTTTCATTTGGTCCTGTGTAACGATCGAGAATTTTCAAGTTAATTATTGAATAAATATATTTTTTCTCAATTCTCAAATAAAAATGTGTCGTTATAATTTCCCCCATTTTCAAATTTAATCGTATTCGTCTAGCCATGTCAATTATTTTCGAGTCAATGAAATAAATTTAAGTCCAATCAAGTCACTAAAAAGTTTTAAATAATATTTTTGAATTTAATATCCTAAATTATATTAAATTGTTTTTGCTAGACGAAATGGTTGGAAATATCTAAAGCACTTTATCTTCACATCCAGTTCAATTTTCAGAAAAATTTCAAGACTTTGAGTTGGAGTTTACATTAAAGCAATTGTGGTTATTTTGTCCATATTATTTATTGGTGTGTGATTTTAATTGCGATACGATGCTTCTACGTATGAAAAGGTTGTTAGGGACCGTAAATAGGTTCAAGATCGAAAGTGGGTCATTGGGGTTGTCCCACAGTGTACAATTTTATTTAGCGCTAATAACATATTGATAGGAATCGTAAATAAGTTCGTGATCGAAAGTGGGTCCTTGGAGATGTCCTACAGTACACAAATCAACAGAAAATTTTGTATTAGTATGATATTCGTAATTGGATTTGCATGTTAGGATTTGACTTGGATTAATTGTTGTTTCTCTACTGAGTGTAATTCATTATGCTCACCCTCAATGTTTCCACCATTTCAGGTTAAGGAGCTCGGCAATGCATGACAATGAGTTTGCCGATCTTTGAATAAAATGATAGACTATTTCAATTAATAAATTTTAGAAAACTAGTATTTTAATTGATGATTTCCATTCATTAATTTAATTTCAAATTTTAGTATTTCACGAGTTTTGGCATTTTGCTTATTATTACATTTGGTAGTGACAATTTGATTTGAATAAACTATTTCAACAAATGATGCTTACGCATTCTATTTTTAAAATATATTATTTTAGTAACCATTTTCTATTTGTCAAATTAATTTCGATTCTTATTATTTTGAAAGTTTGACGATTAGTTAATTATGTTTGATATTGAAAATTCAATTATTTCACTCAATTACGCTTCCACATTTTGTCTCAAGTTTCATGTTGTGTAAAAAAAACAATTGTGCATTTTGGCATTTATTTAAAACACTTATTTTAAAGAGATTTAAACCTTAGTAGCGCTCCGAGTTAACAGAATTTGGGACGTTACATCCTGGTTCTAAGAGAACCGAACCGTGAACCAATGATTTTTTTTAATAATAGAACCATTCGATTTTTCAAAGATAAAGATAAAGAATCGAACAGGACACAAACCAGTTGGATCTGGTTTGGTTCTAATTACATTACCTAATTTTTTCAAATAACAAATATGCAATTAAAGTATATCATCATATTCATAAGTTAGTAATATATACGTAAATTTTAAAAATAAACATCAATGTCGTTGATGGTGACTAGGAGCGCAACGATGGTTGTATTGTAAAAGTGCAAGTAAAGCAATATGATGCGTGTCTACAATTGAAAAGAAGATAAATGAATTAAAATTAGTATTTAGATTTATGATTTAAAATCTTTATCTAATAGGAAACGAGGTAAAGTGTATGGTAAATAATATTTTTGTTCGTTTAACACTTATAATTTCAAATTTGAGTTTTTTGGTGAGAGAAATACCCATTGATGTGTAAAAAAATAATATAATATAAAAAATTTGAGTTTGATTCTTGGTTCTGAAATTATAACCAAAATTGAAACCAAATGATTATTGATTTTAAGAACAAAATCATATATATATATATATATATATATATATATATATATATATATATATATATATATATATATATTTTTTTTTTTATTTTTTTTACGTAAAATCAGACTAAATCATTTGGTTTGATTTAGTTTTAGTTTGGTCTCATTTGATTTGCTTATTTGGTCAGCTCCTAATTCAAAAAATTGAAAATTAGCCAAAGGTGCATGAATTGTGACTCAAATTATGTTCGGGAAGCGTTTATGAAAAGTTCAAATTATAAAAACATAGATAACTAGTGGGTAAGTGAATAGTATTTATAGATCACTCTCAATGTGGATAAAAAATAACTTTTATGTTTATAAATACAAGGCAAACATAGGTGTTACACCAAGATAAATTTGAAGATGCCACGTTAGACTTTGCACACGTAGAAGAGGAGTGTAGTTAATGAAAGTCCCAAGGATTTGTATTGCTTATTTATTATAGTGACTTTTGTAAAGAAAAATGTTAAAAGTACATACAGGTCCCTCATTGTAGTTTGCTACAGTATTTTAGCTTGCTACGGTGAGGGAACTGTGTGTACAAGCCCTATACGCATGGACGGATATTGGGGGTTGCGAGCTCAGTCGGTCACTCGTGCTAGATTTGCAAATTTTTTTATTTTTACCTTTTGTTTTTACCTTATAATTTTGACGTCAAATTTTTTTCCCCTTAACCTTATAGTGACAGCTCGTGCTGGATGAAATTTACTCGTGTTGAATCACATTCCTGAATTCTTCACTGCCTGAACGTGTATCATTTCCCCTCCTGTAAAATTATATAAGTTGTAGAAGTTGATCATTTTCAACCGATTGAGTTTACATGATTTTCGAAATACAATGGATTTTTATAAATAAGTAATTCTTTTGAAATTTATATTCAGTCCAAGTAGATAATGTAATGAACATGTATACCAGTATTATATATCTCATTATATTTAAAATTTATTTAAAAATCACTAAAAAGTACTCAAGTAATTTTATTGTGATTTTTTTCCATTATGTGTGACTTGATATAGTTATTTTACACGCTCTACACTATTATGAATGTATTTTCACAGTCTATGATCGGATTATCAGAGATCTTTGAGACCCTCTCTCGTGCATACATAAACTTTGGTCCGCATGTACCAAGTATATAGCATTTGAGGCAGCTCTACACGTTTATGATCAAATTATCAGCTTATTAGATTTGCACGACTTTGCGTTGTACATCAAGATCACTATGTACATGAGTAAGGTTATTCATGGGGCACAGTTTGGAGAGATGTGATATGTTGTTAAAAAGTGGTATGAAAAATTGGACAATTATAAACCAATTTAAAATCACTTTACAGAATAGTGGCTATATTATTCTTATTTACAAATCAGGAATACAATATTCAGCCATCAAAAGACCGTTCATTTCAGATTTAACGTGATATTAACATTTTTAGATTTCATTAATATACAGATGTCTTACTAAAATAAGTAAAATAGTTTTATGATAATCAGGATATATAGTTACAAAATAATTGTTGAATTTTATAACTGCTTATATATTGTATAATAGCAAGAACTCGGATTTTTCATAAATATATACAAATTGGTAAAAGTATATCCATTTTTTAACTTCTGGCTAATTGAGTTACAAGCTCATATATTTTGTCATCTTTTTTCCATCAAGATACATTTGAGTTTAATACATTGGACAACCTGCATGTTCAAAGCCCCCCACTCATTAAGTTACAAGCTTATATATTTTTTCACCTTTTCTTTTTTATCAAGACACAATTGAGTTTGTGCTACATAGGACAACCTGTATATTTAGAGCGCAACTGCCTATCACTTAGTTGCATGATTTTAAATTTCACATGGCATGTAGTATCTACTTTTGGGACTAGTGTTTATTACACGCTTGGTCTAGTCTTTTATTTGATGTACTACATGAATATATAAGGCTACGTTTAATTGACTTCATTTTGCCTCGAAAAGAAAAATTTTACTCATCTTTTCTCACTTTTGCCTGTTTGACAACAAAAAAAATTCCTTGAAAAATGATTTCCAAGGATGAAACTCAAGCGCCTATTTTGCCACTTTTTGATGAAAATGTTTTTCAGTCAGTATAGGAGAATGTATTTTCCTGGCAACTTTTTTCCACATTTTTGTCACGTTTGATCATTTTTATTATTGTTAATTGATTTTTTTTTTTTAGATTTAACATTATTATTATAAAGTACAGAGATATGTGAAAAAATTTTAAAAATATTTTTTTGACTAAAATAGCTAAATTTTATTTTATTTGCCATGAAAAATAATGTCAATCAAACAACAAAAGTTGTAAAATTCACCAATTCTTCCACCTAAAAAATTAAACCAATCAAACATATTAAACTTCTAATTTTCAAGAATTTAATTTCCTGAAATTAATTTCCATGAAAATCATTTTCTTTTCAACCAAATTCCACAATCACTATCAAACGCAACCTAATTGATGTTTTGTAAAGGTTAATATCATTTTGATGAAGCCTCAGTTTGGTAAGTGAATTTATGTAGTATTTATAGCAGAATAAAAAATAAAAAAAATTGTTTTATTCGTTGGAGGACCCCAATGGTCACAAAGAAATTGTTGTGACCATTGACCAACACTTTGAATAGTGACCAAACGGTCACTTTGGCTCGGCTAGCACTAAGCAAAACACATGATCCGGCTCGTGGGCTAGTCCTGCGAGCTTTGGTCTCAACCAAACTGCATTGTTTGCATGAGTTTTATCCCCTACTTGCTGATGTTGCAAGTTCGTAAAGTCAGGTATGCGTCCGCGCCAAATGAGAACAGGGATTTTTGGCAAGATTTTAATATCCCAAGTCTCTTCGACAAATTCGTAAAAACAGAGTGAATCCTTGAATCGGTCTAGTCAAGGACTCACCTGAATGAAGAACTTTGTCTAGACATGCACTAAATCAACGTGAATGAAAAAACTAAAGGCAGGAATAAAAATAAGAGGATAATTAGTGGCATTGAACAATACCAAAAAATTACAGGACACAGTGACAGTCCTGATTCCTTCCATCACAAGGTAAGACGAAATTCTAGTCAGTCGAGTCCACATACTTCAAACCAAAATATCCTAAGTTAACAACATTCATACAAATTGCCAAGCTTCTCCAGCAGTTGTTTCATTACAGATCTCCAATTCTATGGCTGTAAATCTTGAAGATGTGGGAAAAAGGAATCCTCCTGGCCTGCTGGATCCAATGTGATTCTTAGAATATGAAAAGATAGGAAACAACAAACATATGATTTCATCTTGATCCTACTGGGATCATCTTTACAGCAGCAGCAACTGGCATGCCAAGAAATCCAAGCAGAATGCTCGCAGCCCATTGCTGCCAAGTGAGAGGGTGCGTATTGGCAAAGGTACCCAGGAATTCAACAATAATCACTTGGAATAGAGCTGTGCAACTCAGCACAACCACAAAAATATAGTTCTCCAGTATGCCTTTGAGCACATTTATCTTCTCCATATCCCTCGAGCTTATCTCATTGAAAACCTGCAAGAAACACGTATGAGTACAATATTCTGGAACTAAATTTATTTAGCAACTCTGAAGCTAGAGGTAATATTATTCCAACTAATTTAGATTAACTACTATATACTGAACCCAATTAATTTCATGGAAATTGTGGTCAATTTCCTTGTAACCGACAAAAATTTGGGGACAACCAATCCAACAGAATAAAGTTTATTACTTTTGAGAATACCTGACAGAAAACGAATGAGTTGAAAATTAGCGTGTTAAGAATCAAATCGGAATCAAGGCCATCAAGGTTGAAGACCCTTTTTCCTGATGTTTGAAGATACCATATGACAACAAATTGATAAACAGATTGCGCCAAAATGTTCCTCCACATCACATTACTGATAAAGTTTCCTTTCCTTCCAACTGGTGATCTCTTCATTAAGGCATCATTGGGAGGTTCTGTGGCCAGGGCAAGTGCACCAAGAGTATCCATGATCATGTTGACCCATAGAAGCTGAACCGCTGTAAGTGGAGCAGTGCCTGAACAGACGTCAACACGGCAGAAAAGAAATCTTAATGAAAACATATATTCTAGTCAATATCAATATATTGTATAAGAGAAACCATACATGGAGATTGGTGAGTTTACCTGTCAAGCAGGCTGAAGAGAAGTTGACAATGAGAGCAACCACATTAACTGTCAGCTGAAACTGAACAAATTTCTGAATATTCACATAAACTGAGCGCCCCCATTTTGCCACTGTAACAATGGTAGAGAAATTATCATCCAGAATTATAACATCAGCACTCTCTTTGGCCACCTGGAAAATTATGAACGAAGAAGCACCAATGTGAAGAGTGAAAGAGAGTTCAGCCACCAAACATTAGATACTGGGGACTGATCAAGAAATAAAAGCCAAGAAGACAAGCTTTATGAAGTGACATAAGGTACAATTGGTCCTGGTATTTTTTCAAGTAACGGAGAAGTCTAAGCTCCAAATGAAAGAGGTCAATAATGATTATGTTATTATAAAACAAAACACTAAATCTCTTCCAACTTATTCATGTCTACATCCTGAGGCAAAGACAAATCAGAACTCAATTTTTTCCATGAAAAGGATCTCATAACCGCTCAAACCCATATCCGAGTACAATTAAATATCATCTCACAATGTGAAAACTGGTTGATGCAACATGGTAAGTATATTCTAGGTGTAGAAGAAATTAAGCCAATTAGGATCTTATAATATTTTACTTATT
This sequence comes from Ligustrum vulgare, assembly GCA_963555705.1. Lineage (NCBI taxonomy): Eukaryota > Viridiplantae > Streptophyta > Magnoliopsida > Lamiales > Oleaceae > Ligustrum > Ligustrum vulgare. The sequence goes on along the minus strand of OY743184.1, from coordinate 33,830,267 downwards.
ATTTAATATTGTTTTTATTGCGTTTTAAGACAATTGATTTTGTTTCCTTGTAAAGGAAAACCTATTTTCCTTATTATTTATAGATTAGACACTACATAATGAGGACCTTTGGTTGTAGTACATACTCATTATTATTGAATACAATTGCAATCTTCCTCTTAACCAACGTGTTTGTCTCACACTTATCACAAGGGAGTTGTTCTTAGCAGCAGCCAACTATACCAATAACCCACACAAATCAACCCTTCACGTCTGAAGTCAGATCCAGTCCCAATCAACAGGCCTTTAACCCATTAATCCATGGTTTAAAAAACAATTGTGCACCTTGAGGCCCTCTCAGGCTGAAGTATTGGAAAAATGCCTCGATACCCGTATTTTTTATGGGCTGAATTTTATGCCTCATTGAGGCTTACTTTTTAAGGCACAGGCCTCATTAATTATGAGGCATGCGTCTCACTTTTTTTTTAAAAAAAATATAAAAATTCACATTATTTGACACACTTTGAAAATCAATTACACCTAGCCCCTGTTTGGGAGAGATTTTTCACAATTTTATCAGATTTTGATAAATTCAAATTGTCTTTTTTACCCACATATATTTGCTTGAGGACTTATAAGTGCAGGGCAAAATTGTAATGTACAGCATTGGCCCACAGTTTCAGGGTAAGAAAAGTCAATTATATCATGCTGATTTTATCAAAATCTGATAAAATTGGTGGAAAAATCCCTCCCAAACAGGGGCCTAATCTGCATGACCAATTTAATCAGATCTTTAAGATACTAAAACCTAATTAATTATTTTATTTGCTATACATAAAAGTAAACAATTCAAAGTAATACTAAAACAAAAGAGAAAAAGAAAAATTTATAAATACTTTGTCTAATTTGAATTACTACTTATCTTTGTTGATTTAGCATGTGTTCGGTGAACTCTAAAAAATGGTTTATAAATCAGTTCACAAACTACACAGTTTTTTAAATTACTTTTTAACCATACATATTTTCTATCTCCAATTTTCAACTACTACTTTTTACCTCAAAATCATAAATCAGATAGTGTTATCAAACAAAGGCTAAGTTTTTACTTATTTGCATTGATACTATAAGTAATTTGTTATTTTGAAGGCATTTACATTTTTTTTTAATGTTAATTACACGTTTAATTTTTAATTTTTTTACTCAATTTTTTGGTTCACAGTGGGCTTACTCCTCAAAGCGCCTCGAAACTTACACTTCACTCACGAAGGAAAAAGGACTCTATACCTATTTCAACCTTTCCAAACCATGCCTAAACCCACTAACATAAATAACCCACCACTGCCTCTGCCCACAGAGGAACAAAACCTCATTCACCAACATAAACAACATACAACAAATCAGTAGCCCGTCAGCAACTTGTTCTCTTTTCTCTTTTTCATTGTTAGTTGCTATAGGGTAAAAAAAAGGTAGAAAAGCGGTATTGCTTCACCGCTGTAATTTTATGTATTCAATAGTTGTAATCCATTTCAAAAAAAAAAACTTTGACGACCAATTGAGTCAATAGAATATTCCATTGCTGCTCCGTAAAGAGGGCAGCAATTCAAAACCACTTTTCAAAGACCAATTCCAAATATTAATACTCTTTGTCGTGTCCAAGCTCGAGATGGTAGAATGTTTTTACAATGCCTGAGGTGATTCATCAAGTTGATCACTGATTTATCAACTATTTTTTATGCAGTTAACATTGTTCTTTCCTACCAAAATAAAGGATTCATGCCAAACAAAGAAAATAGTTAAAAGCAAAGGAACATTGAAAATTATATGAACTCGTTTTCCAGTAATATTCTGCTCTTCAATGGATTTTTCAATTGAATGGGTCCAGTGAAGCGGTCATAAAAGTTTCAAAAATATATAAGAGATCTCGTTGCAACAAGAAAGCCAAGGATGAATGCAATGGACAAGAATAAAATAGCATTTAAACATCACCTCAGTTCCAGAAATGCCCATTGCAAGACCAATATCTGCCTCATGAAGTGCAGGAGCATCATTTGTGCCATCGCCGGTCACTGCAACAACCTCTTCAAAAGTGGATCTCAATAGTTTGACAAGGGTATGCTTATCCATTGGTGAAGAACGAGCCATTACCTTCCAAAGAAGTAAATCAGTATAAGATATAAATCAACTATATCTGGATAAAAAACTTATAGGTGAACCAATAGCCAATCAGAACAACCATATTCAGGAAGAGTATAATCTGCACAAATGCCACATCTTCCCATGCAAATAACTGTGAACCTAGAGTCAAAATAAGTGGAGAACATCGAACTGACAGTTATCCCGTGGGTATTTTGGATGGGCGGAAGTTTGGGGAAATAACGAATTATTAAGTTAAAAGTTAAAACCAAGTTAACAGATCCAGAGTTCTACGATGAAATAATTGCTAAGTTCCTGATAATAATAATAATAATAATAATAATAATAATAATAATAATAATAATAATAATAATAATAATGATGATGATGATGATGATGATGATGATGATGATGATGATGATGATGATGATGAAAAAAATCAGTAACATGCAGTAGGAACACTCAGGAGGAAGTAAACAATTTCCAAAATAGAGTACCTGTAGATTTGGGATAAGTTCATGCAACTCTTCTTCACTCTTCACACGAAATTCTGGGCCTTCGATTGCAATACCATTGTCAGTCAAAATTCCACATTCTCTAGCTATTGCCTTAGCCGTATTTATGTTATCTCCAGTAACCATCCGCACAGTAATACCAGCTGACCTACAAATTGCAACAGACTCCTTAACTCCAGGACGAACTGGATCCTTAATACCCACGATTCCTATCAAAGTATAACCCTCAAAGGGAATAGGATTTTCAGCAGAAAAATCACTTCCAATATCCTTGTAACCAAGGCACAGAGTTCGCAGAGCTTCACTTGCAAACTTTTCAATTGTATCTTCCAGAATATTAATGGATGTTTCATCTAGAGGAGTTACATCACCATTTGAGTTCAGCACCTTGTTACATGCAGACAGAATAATTTCAGATGCACCTTTACAATGAGCCTGAAAACCTCCTCCAGGAAGCTCCAGAACTACACCCATGCGCTTCTTCACGGAATTAAATGGTTCAACTTTGACAATACTTGATGCTTTTCGCTCTGCTTGGAAATCGCCTCCCAGGAATAGACCAAAATCCAAAAGTGCAGCCTCAGTGGGTGTGCCAAGAATCTCAGTTTTCTCATCTTTACTAGTGACTATCTCTCCCCCAGTGTTGGTGAATATAGATTTTGTCAGCATTCTCACAACGGAATCAGAAAAATCAGAGCAGAATACAGAACTCGTCATAGAGTTACTAACGTCTTTCACTTTCCCACAAATACATGCTTTAACAACAGTCATGCGATTAGTTGTTAGCGTCCCAGTCTTGTCACTACAAATAGTTGTGGCAGATCCCATAGTCTCGCAAGCAGCCAAATGGCGGACAAGTGCCTTGTCGTTCATCATCTTCTTCATGGCAAATGCAAGACTTAGTGTAACAGCTAAAGGCAAACCCTCAGGAACAGCAACCACAACAATTGTAACTGCAATAGCAAAGTATTCCAGCATTTCCAAGGCCTCATCGCCAGACCAGCTCCAGTGAGACCCTTCTATAATTTTGCGGCTAAACAACCCTTGCACCAGAACAGCAAAGGTGACAACAGCAAAAAAGAGACCAATTTTTCCAATTATTGTTGCCACTCCATTCAGTTTAACCTGCAATGGGGTCTCATCATCACCTCCTTCACTAAGTGTAGCCATCAATTTACCCCATTGGGTTCTCATCCCAACAGTAGTAACAAGCATTTTGCAAGATCCATCCTGCACTTTAGTTCCAGATAGGAGAAAAGGGTTTTCAGCAGTTACATTAACTGGTTCACTCTCTCCAGTCAAACTTGATTCATTTATTAACAAAGAATAACCTGAAACAAAGAGTCCATCAGTGGGGACCTGATCACCAATAGAAAGATGAACAATGTCTCCAGAAAGTAGATCGAATATTGAAATCTTTTGCCTGTACCCATTTCTAGTAACTTGAACTGTAATCTTTTTCTTCTCCTTGTCTAAATCCTTGAACTGTAAGGACTGTTTATAGTCACTTGTGGCAGTGACAAATACTACAAGAAGGATACTTGCAGCAATCCCAAGTCCATCATGAGCGCCCTTTGGCCATCCTTCTGTTGCAATGCCAACCATCAAAGACACAAAGGCACACACTGCAAGTATCATGAGGGTTGTATCTTGAAGAGCTTCCCACACAAAAAGCCAAAAACCCTTGGTTGGACTCTCAGCAAACTTATTGATTCCAAAAATCTCTCTTCTTTTATTAAGCAAATCCTCAGAAACACTAATTCCATTGTTAAGTGAAGTGGAGAGCTTGTCAGCAATACCCTCAACCCCACCATGAACTTTTAACTTACTCAAATTGTGGCCTTCAACAATAGATCCTAACTCATCTGCACATATTTCAAAACCTGCACCCTTCACTGCCTCAGGTACAGTGTAACTTATACCTGGAGGCACAACAGAAAGTCAATATAAAGTAAACGCTGACAGAAAGCTTCATGGTTGACTACAAAAATCATACCTTGAATAAAACTGAGAGCAGCTTGTGAAACTAATACTGCAATTCTAAGCTTCTCCTACAATGTTGTACAAAGTTTAGATGTTTATAAAAAAGGATAAAACAGCTTTCCAAATATTTAGAAATAATCAGAAGAAAAAGGGTCTAGTAGCAAACTCTACTTTCCACGGCAATGTGGAATTAGTTCAAACCAACTAGTCAAACTTCGGGTTTAAAAGATTCGAATTTACTGCATCATGAAATTTGCACTACTTCAGAATTATACCTTGTGTATTATGTATATGTGGCAAGATTATGTTATGGCCTATTGTAGTTCAGTTCAAAATAAAAGTTAAAACTGATCAACTTTCATCCATGCTAATTTATAACAAGTCCATCATAAATACGAGGAATTTTTTGAAAAAAGAAAAACTCATAGCTTCTTCAGAAAATAAATTTCCACTTCTCTTTTGTATTTCAAGCCTTGAACAAGATGGATACATGTAAAAACATTCTGTTATCTATAAGTATGCCACTTTGGTACCTGTTTCTACTTCCCAATGGTAGAGAATATCAGAGTTCATAATCATCCATTTGAATTCCAAATTAATCTTAAAGATTCTCCAAGTCTAAGAAGCACAATCATTCGCAAATGAAGGCCTAATACTGTGAAGTTATAGCCATCGTTTTCTGTAGACCATTGATCAATCTTGTCCTGTCGTTAATGTAAAGGCAAGTAGAAACAATCCTTGGTACTTGCATTATTTTATATTCAGCTATAAACTAGTTAAAATCATGATTAAATTCAATGAAATCTTCAATATTACAGACTCCAAAAGGGAAAATAAATAATTTGACCAATACGTTAACTATTAGGTTGTTGGTAGAATCGATAACTTCATAAGGAGATAGATATTTCGTGGTAGTAATCACAAAATATAATTATACGGTAGATATTTTTCAGTAGTAATTAACCTGATTAGATTTTTGGATCTCGCGAACTTCGTAACGTTTGGAGAGATTAGCAGTAAATCTGAACCTTCGTTTACGATTTTTGACCAACCAACACGCCTTCCTCCACCGTTGCAACGCCTCCTCCGACGAATTCTTCGCCTTCACCTCCGTAAACTCCTTTATATAACTCCCCATCAAACTTCCTTTCTTAAACTATCAAAACACAAACAGCAAGACTCAGGTCAGCTTACTTTACCTCCAGATGGCTAAAATATATCCTTCTAATCCACCATATCTGCTGCTTCGAATTTCAGCAGCTTTATAAGTTTTGTTTACCTAATCCACCGTATATACTACTTTAGGAAAAGCAGTTGATGAAGACTACGCTTGACTATGGAGTCTCCGAGATAAAAAAAGGGCAAAATTGCAAGAGAAGATTGGTATTTAGAAGATGGCGATTGATTATGGGTGCAATGGAAAAGTCAATTACTCGAACCTCGAAATGTCTGAAGGTGTTAAAGCGCTTTGACATTTTTTCTGCCCAATAAGTGGAGAGTTTACGGTGCCCACCCGCCAATGGGAGGTGGGCATTGGCTGTCACAAGTGGTCCCGTGGTCCCATCCAACACCCCAATAAAGATAGTTGGCAAACGGAAGGTTGCGTATTTTTTATGTTTCAATTTTGTATTTTTCATTTTTAAAAATATTTTTTATTTTTTATTTTCAATGTTATTTTCAAAATTGTTGAAAACGCATTTGATTTGTTATATTTGAAAACTATTTTCAAAAATGAAAAGTTGAAAAATACTTTATTTTTGAAATTTTGTAAAAAGAAATTTTTGTATACTTGTAATCTTATTGCTTACGAATAAATTTATAAATAATATTTTATGGATTGGACAACCTTCTTGATAATAGAAAATGATATTTTGTTTATCTATATAAATCACTCATTATTCGAATATGGTTAGAATAATTTGATTAGTAAAGTAATAATTTGATTAGTAAAGTATTGAAATATGTAACTAATTAAATTCTATCATTATAAAGTAAGTATAGAAAATGAGTTTCGATTTTCTAAATTTGAAGAGTCAATTCCATTATTTATTTTAAAAATGTAAAATAAAGAGTTCTTTAAAATTTATTATTATATAAACTCTTTAAAATAAAATAAAAAACATTTTTTATTTTGAGGGTTTTTGAATGAGAAAAATTATTCTTATTTAGCTAATTCGAGAGTTTTGTGAAAATAAATTTTAATTATAAATAATACTAAAAATGATAATTTTTAAATACATGCAGGATATGGTGCCCAAAATAGGCACCATAATCCATACCCACCCTATATGTGGGTTTGCAATGTGACAGAAACAATTTTTTTTACTATATGGCAAATTCAAATATATGGTGAGTATGGATTATGGTGCCTATTGTGGGCACCATATCCTTACTGTTTGTAACTAATACTAGAAATAAATTGATAATTTATAAAAGGGAAAAATAGTGGTGTTGGTTGAATTTAAAAAAAAAAAGTGAAAACGGGGCGTTTTCCTCATTTTCGGATTTGTAAAGAAAGCGCGGAAAATGTCAAAACTGTGTTTTCTGTTTTTTTTTTTTTTTTTACAAAATCTGCTTTCTGTTTTCATTTTAAAAAACAGTGCAAAAACACGTTTTCTGCATTTTAGAAAACAGAAAATAGCTGAAAAACGACAAAAAGAACGCAACCTTAAGGTGCTCATCAGTGAAGAGTATCTACTAACTACAGAGTCATGTTCTCCGGCCCGCATGTAGGAGAATCGAGAACATTTAGGAAGAAAAATACTAAGTCCTCATCATGTTGTTTAAAAGTAGTTTATTTGAAATGAATAGTAATTTACGATGCTTTTCAAATTTTGGTATCACAAAATGAATTTTTTTCAAATTTTTATGATACTTAAGACAGAATTTTAATATCACATCTTGATACTTTCAACATTTTTATGATACTTTGATCGGGCATTTCATCAAACACGTTGTAGAGTTGGTGAAAATTCAATTGTGATATCTTCTAACAACACACTCATCTTGCTTAGGTCACTGGAGTCTCGTCAAGAAAAAGGGAGATGTCATTGAGATGGTGATGCAGTATTAGTAAGAATATTGTAAGGTTTGAAAAGAAAAAAGAAAAAAAAGTAAAAATCAATTACAATATGAATGTAAGTAAAATTCCAATAATAAATAAAAAAGTAGTATGAAGTACAATTATCACAAATTCACTAAATGTACTAACATATCATATAAACAACATACTAACAAAATTTAAACTACCAATTCTACGATTTAAAACTAGAAATATTACTTAGCCTCTCTTTGGCAAAAGTGTTTTTAAACAGGTTTTTAACAACACAACTTGTATTTCACCCATGCGATGCACGAAAATTATCGTGTGTGTGTGTGTGTGTGTGTGTGTAGCTACTGAAAGATGGACGTTTTAATACTTCATTTTTACGTGACATTTTATTTAATATTATTTTTATCTATTCTTCACTTTACAATTAGTTGATAATACAAACATGACCTCATAATCTTTAACTGTAACTTATTAATTAAATGATTTTTTTCTCATAAATTTTTAATCAAGCTTAGGCAGATAAAGTTCTTCACCAAAGCATGTATATGGTGAACACCAAAAGAAAGTTTGCGCTTGTCTCCTGACAATATTGGGCGAGTACGCATCTTCCAGAATTGCCAAACAAAAACAGTCATTTGATTAGATGAACCAGCAATGCTTGAGTCTGCACATTTGCCACAACTACAAAATCTTTCATTGAGAGCACATTCGATTCTTTCAATAACAATTCAAGTCCAAATTCTTAAAGCACATGCCGCTAAGAATTCTACTTGATTTTCCCTCACTATTTGTACATACTCGTATTTTGAAAAGAACCTACAAATGAAGGACCTCATGTTATAAGATCTAATTGTTATGAATGCTTCTAGGCAATTTAATGGTCTCTTTAACCAAAGTGTAAACCAAAGCATTTTATGGTTACAGTTCAAGCAACTTCTTCCCAACACAAACTCATAGTTTAAAAACAAAAACAAAAAATATTTGAACCCAAAATCAAGCAAACAACGAAAAAAAAATTCAAATCATTATTTCTCAAACACGCATAATTTCCCCTTTTATATGCTAAAAGATATAATTTCAGAAGAAAGAAGTGTAGCAGTCTATAGATGTTGGGGAAGTGATTATATAATTTGCGACAAACTATACAGTGTAACTTATGAAAAATGTCCATAGCTTTAAAAAACACCAGAAGCACGATATACGACCACATAATGCATATAGAGGAAATCCCATAAATTTAAGGTTATAAGAAACAAATATAAGGCCCATGATAAATACTATCATAATAAAATTAGGGGAGTACCTAATATGGTTCAAATCTTTTTAACTTCCAACAAAGAAGATCCAGTCGTCCTCACTCCTATTATGATTCTTGTATTTTAGACTGTCAATAACAAAGAAGTCCCAGTCGTAATTTTCAGTCCCCATATTATAAAATTAGCGTATATATAATAAAATAATAATTAGACAATTTCCTATATTCTGATAATAGATGTGAAAATTAGTTTAAATTTAAATATATTTGTTGTTTGCTATGAGCATGTTGACATAAGTTACTCAATGCATGCCTTACATACTACGTCTACATAAATTAAAGATCTTCATCAATAGAAAGTCAAAGGGTCTACCACGAAATCCAATAAGAAAAGCTTCAGTTTCAAAACAAATTACCTGAGCAAATTCTTTGGCAGCATTCTTGTCGCCCGTTTGATAATGTGAAAATTTTTGGTTGTTGTGCTTTTTTAATTTTATTTTATAATGAATGTGTGATTTAAAAATGTTTAAAAAGTCAAAATTTGTGGACATGACTAAGAATGAATGGTTGAGATTGAATTTAAAAATTTTTTGTAAAATTTTTACCTTTAGCAAACAAGCTTTTGATCTACAAAGCAATTTTTTTCTCGTCTCCATCTGACATTAACAACTGCTCCACAAATTTCATCTCCACGATCAAAGTTCTCCCATAATTTTCAATAGCTAATATGAAATCAATATGGAAAATTAGATGGATCCACAAGAGATTAACATGTTAAACATAATAGAATTTAAATGTATACTGTAGAAACAATATGTATAAGATTTACCTCTAACAAAAGTCACAACCCAGTTTCCTCCCTGTCAGCAAACCATTTTTCATAATTACTGAGGAAGACGATTCAACATACATACCAAAATACATTACAAAAATATAGCAAAACTCCACTATTGCCACTGTTTCCCTTCCAACACTTTTACTCCACAAAAAGCTATTCAAATCTATAAATTTCATCGAAATCCCTGCATCCCCATTTTTAATTAACTCGACTTTATTCACCTCCTTTCAATAGCTTGAGTTGGGTGCTTAGCTGAATCAAGAAAATAATCAGATCTAGTTTAAGCCAAAAGGGTGTGTTAGGTGAAAATATGAGTATATATGGGGAGGGATACATGGAGAGGGCCACTTGAGATCAATGGGGTCGAATCAGGAATGAAGGGTGATGAAGAAAATCAAGAATCGAGCCCAGAAACCAGTAACCCCAATTTCGAAATCAAGTGTTCCAAGCTTGAATAAGACAATTTTTATTGGATAAGTAACTCGAGAATACTTTAATCACACTATATATTTATTTCACCAATTCCATTTCCAAACCCCAAATTTTATTCCACCTTACAAAATTTGTATCAAAATTTCCATCAAGAGCTAGTTACCTAGAGTTAGTTTCTACATATTACACCAAATAAACTAATATCATGTTGAATTCCATACATGCAATCTCAAAAAGTTGAATATCTACTTGATAAGAAATGATACCAATTGAAGTGAGAAAATAATTAACTTGAACAGGCTTTTTTCTTCCAGTTGCTATCTAAAACTACAGTGAAAGGAATCTGACCATGAGTTAAGAAAATTGAAACATTTATGTTTTATCTATCAGAAGTTATTAATTATGCTTAAATATATATTACTACTTTGGTAGAAATGAAAGATTGTTTTCTCTTCCCTCATCCATCCCTTTCCCCTCTCCTTTTCAGTTACTAAGTCCACAAATCAAAGAAAACCTAGTTGTTTCACTACTCAATTTAGTGGAGAGAGAGAGAGAGAGAGAGAGAGAGAGAGAGAGAGAGAGAGAGAGAGAGAGAGAGAGAGAGAGAGAGAGAGAGAGTACTAAAAAATGGAAAATTTTATTGCGAATTGGGGCAAAAAACAATCATGAAGAAAAGAATCGCAAGTTGTAGTTAAATCGAACATTATAGAATTCCCAAAGTAATATAAAAGCACTTAATTACAAAGTCTAGAAGAGGAACCAATAAAATGGTGCAAAGGAGTGTCTTTTTGGTAATCTTAATACAATAAAATGACAATGAAATCAAAGCATAAATAATGAAGTCTTATGCATTCCATTTCCAAGACCATATTTGCAAGCTCTAATGAAATCGAAGCATATATAGAAAGTATAACATAAAGAAATATGGTGGCAACCTAATTCTAGATTATGTTTGCTATAGATTGGCCTATTAAATAAGGAGTTTGTCATCGAATCCTGTATATTAGTTTCTTCATCAACAAAACTCAGTTTTTATGAAAATTAATGCTCTGAGCACTTCTTAACATGAATTTTGAAGTATAAATATACAGTATGCTATTATAATAAACAGGTCTTACAAAATTTCTATAATGATCAATCATCATAACAATCAACCCAACCACAAGTAATCCCCTCTGGAAGAGATAACATGTCTGAAATTGCACGTCAAAATAAATCACTAGATTAATAATCTTAAGAAAGTTGAGCTCTAAATCATAATTTCCTATTGAATTAGAAAAACTTCAGTAAACTTCAAACTTCAACTTTAGCGGTTGGAAAGATTTAACAAAAGCCACAATATCATACAAGAAGTTCTACAATAACGTATAGGGCGTGATACAAATGAAACTAAGCATTGTGACAATTGTCTTTTGTTGATTAAGAAATTAACAGTCCCATCTAATATAATAAAGAGGCTAAGCGGCTAGAACTAATACATTACAAATAAGCTAAAATTTTGGCCATCAAACATATTAACTTCATTGTCACATTCCTCATTTTCCACAAATATTCAACACGTAAAAAAGAAAACGATTAAAACCTATTTAACAAAAAGGGCTAAATAATTTATCTATTATTGGGCACTATTCTAATATTAAAATTCGATAGAGATGAAATTGGAATTGGAATAGTGGGTGATAAGTGTGCTTTACACACTTATTTAGTTCCTAAATTAGCAATTTAATTGACAAATTGAACAAATATCTACTTATAAATTGTGTTTATCTTGTACAATTAGGTACAACCTCAATTGAAAAGAAAATGGACAAGATTGGAGAGCAATTGAGCTTAAAGAGGAGCAAATTTGACGTTCAAGGACCAAATTGAAAGAAATCAAAAGTTTGAGGACTCAATTGCAACATCCTAAAAAGTTGAGGTCCAAGGTCTACTACTCAAATTCAAGGATAAAACCACAAGAGAAAGCAAAATGATTGCTTAATTTATGAATTTGAGTGAAAATGGATCAATCGCATACAAAAACATGAAGTTGGGGACCAAAGCGCACAAGTGCCAAATGTTGAGGACTTGGGCTGCAAAATAAAAGTTGAGGGACTTGGAAACATTTTAAAATCTGTTTTATCACTTTTCCTCAGATTTTTGTGCTTGGACACATCAATTAAGAGAAAAACTAGTGTTTTGGACTATTTTGCTCAAGTTTCAAACCTTCAAGGACCAAGGGTGCAATTTCTCTTAACTTTGGCATAAAAATCTGATTTTGGACAGTATGCTGGTCTTCTTCCTTCTTCTTGCTTCTGCTGGTTCGTTTCTTCTTGTTCTTATCTTTTTTTTTTCTTTTCTTTGTCTTTTCTTTTCAACTACTTCATATATCTTGGGGAACAAATCAAGAGTAAGGAGAATACATCTAAAGTGATGAAATATTTGGAGAAATCATAGCCAAGCTTCAAAAAGGGTTTTATCTATAACTTTGTATTTTCTCCATTATTTTGTCAAAATTGCAATGTATTGTTATAAATATTCTCATTTGTATCATTTATATAACATGGGCTAATTTATTGTGTTGGGATTTATTGTAGTAATTTAACCTAGTTTGGATTAGTTTTAATATTTGCTATTTGATTATTAAATGCTTATTTCATGTGTATTTGTTATTGAGATTATTACATGTGTTTGATTGATTACCAAATATATGTTTTGTGGAGTGTATGATAATCGAGAGATATTGTGCATTTTAGACCAAATAATAAATGCTCTAGGTTCTTGTTAAGGATAAAGATATACCTTAAACCCTAGATGATCCATTGAACTATTTTCACAAAGAGTTAATGCAATCGATTGGGCTTTAATCGACATAGAGATATAGTAGGTTAAACCAATTGATTAGGGTTAATTTCACTCGAGAGAGGTAATTGGCTAAACTTGGAAAATCGGGTCTAACATTGTAAATGAGTAATTTGTTAATTTGCATGTTGAGAAATTAATTAGGCGACGGTTAAATGAAACCATGAATCCCAACCACATTTTCCCCAAAGATTTTCAAGTATTTTCATATTTCCATCTTTAGTAGACTCTTAGTTATTTTCCAAAATCCATCTTTAATTGTGTGTATTATTTGTTAAGATTAAATTAACTAAAGTGTAATTGAGTATACATTCCTCGTGGGATCGACAAGCCGGACTCAAAAAGTCCACTTTATTACTTGTACGCGACCCGTGCGCTTGCGGTACACACTATTTTGAGCGAACAAGTTTTTGTGGGCACCCCCCTTTTTATTTCATTTCTTTGGACCTCGAAAGAAATTGTTGATATTTCCGATTAAATCTTCTTGTTCCATAGATTTTCTATGGGAATAAACTATTATTCCCTTCCTCTCTAGCAGAAACAAACACAGATCACACTAATTTAGCATTATAATAGCAAACCAACCCTATAAGTGTATTGTTATAGCAATAATTTTATTGATCAAAATCTAGCTATACTCTATTCAAAGGTAAGCAAAATAATTTAGTGTTTATAATAAAATAACTTGAAATAAATAAATTAATAATATAAAGTATACAGTTTGTGGCAAAGAGGTTGCTCAGCTAGAACTAATACCTTACAAAGAAGCTATCATTTTTACCATCAAAACATACGACTTCATCATCTCTTCCTCATTACCCCCAGATATTCAATACTAGGTATAAGAAAAATACATCATCACTCACATATATTCAATACTGAATAAGAAAAATATTAACTCCTTGAGCAAACACCACTAAATAATTTATCAATGACTGGGATAATTAGCGGAAGCAAGCACAGCTTTCATGTGTTGTGTGATCGAAACTCCTTGTCGCAGCAGCTTCAGTGCACGGTAATTGACCTCACTAGATGAGGCAATTTGAGAAGTGAAAACAAAATCCTTGATTGTAGAAGAGTTGAGGGGATTATAGGCTGAGGTGAGATTTGTTGGTGGAACCAAAGAAATGAGTGGTGTGGCGCCTCGGGTTCTAATCACCCGACTCGTCACGTCATCGTCTCGTCTAATGTTTGAAATAATATTAAGCGGAATAAAATAACATTTCTAGTTGGCAAGATTTATTTAAATAAATTCAAAACTGATAAATTTCAAATATTCTCAAATATTATGAAATGATATTTGCTAAGACATTTCAAATAAAAGATAATTGTTCAAAATCTCAACATTTCTCAAAATGTGATTATTCAACGGAAACAATAGTGAAATCTAATTATTCAAATATTAATGTCACAGCCAGCCCATCATTCGCCTCCATCTCCGATATCTGCAATTGTTGTTAAAAAGCGGTGAGCATTTCATTGAAATACTCAGAAGACTCATAGCCGATTAATAAATTTACATAAAAATTGAACACATAAACATGCAATCATATAGTGACAACTTCATCATAAATAATAGGCTTTCGTAACATAGGGTGTGGGTAGTCTCGTCTCATGCAATAAATGCACATAAGTTATGTCAAAGCATAACAAAATCATAATCTCGTCTCGTCTCATGCATTTAAAATGCATATAAGTTATGGCATGCTCATAATACAAATATTTCATAAGAAATATAAATTCTCGTCTCATCTTATGCAATAAATGCACATAAGTCACATGAAGCATATAATTATGTGCAATTAAAATGTAAACAAATTAATGGGGGTGAGTCTACCTCAATTCTCTACGAGTGTGGTTGAGCGGGAAAATATATTTCAGTTCTCTAGATCTCCGTACGTCTCGTCTAGCCAAAATAAAATAAAATTTAAATTAGTTTCTAGAAATTCAAAATTTGAAATAAAATCTAAAGTTTGGATTTAAAATGAATAGTTTTTTAAAACTTTGGGACTAAAATGGAGTTTTTAAAAAATTGAAGGACTCGAATAAAATGCTATTTAAAATAATCAGGCTGAAATAACAGATTTTTAAATTAAAGGATAGATTTTTAAAATATTTGAACTCATGGTGCAATTTCCACAAAGTAAAAAATATTAAAACATCATTCTCTTTCTCTGGTTCATACGCAGAGAAGAGAAAATGGCGGCGCCATCACCGGTGATCTTCCGGTATAACGCCACCGTCCAGTGGGGGCAAGCGCGCGGGACATGAAGAGGTTAGGTCTTAAGTGATTTTGGTGCATTTTGGGCTGAATTTGGATGCAAAGCCGAGGGAAACCCGAGCTATGTTAGTGGGTTTTCCGGTGAAGAACCGACGGTTGAGGTAGGTAATGGATTTATTTCTTGATCTTCTTGGGTTTTGGTATGATTTTGGAAATGGGTAGTGGGCGTGCGGTCGTGGTGGTGATGATGGTTTGGAGTTCGCAGGCGGTAGTTCAGTGGAGGCTGGCCGTGGTGGTTGGCGGCGGAAACGGTGTAAGGAAATGGAGTTGGGTTCGGCTGGAACGCTGAACTTTGGTGCACGAGTGACGACTGTGATTTGGAAATTGGTTTGGTTAGTTTGTAGTGGTTCAATGTGCACCCGGTGTTGTTTCAGGTTTGAGGGAAATCAGTAGGCTATGGAGGTTTGGCAATGAGTGATGGTACATCATGTGAGCGGTGGCGGTGACTGGTAGTCAGGCTGCTGGGCTATCAGATTAGTGATGGTGGTGAGACGAAACATAATTTTTGTCGATGATCATACCTGAATTAAGTGTTGGGGCCGTGAGAAATTATGATTGTGAAGAGGAGTTTAAAATAGCTGGATAGATAATTTTTTGGTTTGAATTTGAATTGTAACTGTAGATAGATTTCTCGTGATAGACTTGGTTAAGTGAATATTTGATAGGATGATGATCATGATTGTCAAGATAAAATGGTGAATTTAAATTTGAAGTTTTTAATAGAATGATAAACTCAAATTTTTGAAATAAGATTATCTGGAAATTTTAATTTGAATAAAATGAAATTGGGCTTTTAAAATAGATTTTGAATTTTGGACGTAAAATCAAGTTGGACTGAAAATCTATTATATTCGGCTGAAAATTTGTAACTTGGCTAAACGACGTACGTGAACTTTAAATAATTGGTTAAATTATAGCGACACAGTTTTAGCAAATAAAATATTTATTTATAATAAATTCAGAAATTTCTTGATCGCTACAACCTTACCCCCTTAAAATAATTTCGTCCTCGAAATTAAACTCACTTGATCTATGATATCTTGATACTTGGCTAAAATCCCGTCTTCTCTTTCCCAAGTAGCCTCATCATTCTTGTGTCTACCCCACTAGACTTTGACTAAGGAAATTTCTTTGTTTCTTAAGACATGAACTTTTTTCTCTCTACAATACACATGGGTGCCTCCTCATAAGACAAATCTTTTTGAACTGAAAGTGACTGGTAATTCACCACATGACTATGATCATAAACATACTTTCTTAATAGGGAAACATGAAAAACATTCTGAACCGCTGCAAGCTCAGGTGGCAAAGCCAAACGATATGCCACGTTCCCTACTTGCTCTAATATCTCAAACGGTCCAATAAATCGAGGTCTTAACTTTCCTCTTTTTCCAAAGCGAAAAGTATCTTTCATTGGGATTACCTTCAAAAATACTTTCTCTCCCACTTGAAATTTCAAGTCTTTCCTTTTCTGACCTGCATAACTCTTCTGTCTGTCTTGTGCGGCCTTAATTCGCAGTCTAATCTTCTCAATAGCCTCAACTGTTCTTTCAATTAATTCTGGTCCCAACAATTTCTTCTCACCTACTTCATCCCAATAAAGTGGCGATCGACATCGTCGTCCATACAGTGCTTCATATGGTGCCATACCAATAGTAGCCTGAAAACTATTATTGTAGGCAAATTCCACCAATGGTAGGTGATTCTCCCAACTACCACTCAAGTCTAGCATGCAAGCTCTAAGCATATCCTCCAGTGTTTGAATAGTACGCTCAGACTGACCGTATGTCTGCGGATGGTATGCAGTACTAAAATTTAATTTAGTACCCATTACATTATGCAAACTCTTCCAAAATCTAGAAGTAAACCTCGGATCTCTATTTGAGATAATGGAAGCTGGTACCCCGTAAAGTCGAACAATCTCTCTTACATATAACTGGGCTAACTGATCCATACTGAGAGTCATTCTGACCGGAAGGAAATGAGCTGACTTTGTAAGCCGGTCCATAATAACCCAAATAGCGTCATTTCCTCTAACTGATTTTGGAAACCCAGTAACGAAATCCATGGAAATTTTCTCCCATTTCTATTCTGGTATGTCCAAAGGATTCAACAATCCTGACGGTCTCTGATGTTCAGCCTGAACCTGCTGACAGGTCATGCATCGAGATATAAACCTCGCAATACAACCCTTCATATTTCTCCACCAAAAATTATTGCGTAAATCGCGATACATTTTTGTCCCACCAGGGTGACCTGCGTAACGTGCTGAATGAGCTTCAGTTAAAATCTCCTTCCTAATCTGTTCATCCTTCGGCACACAAATACGCCCTCTGAACATAAGTGCTTTATCAGAGGCAATCTCAAAATCTATCCTCCTACTAGTCCCAACTTCAGATATGATTTTTCCCAAAAATTTATCATCTCCCTGAGCTGTCACAATCCCGATGAGATTCGAAGCGCGGAAGAAACGCCAGAAAGTTCCGAACTCAGGTTGTGGTTGGACGGATGAATCACGACCCGATATTCACGACGCGATGGCTCGAGATGCGGAATAAAGAACCACGACTTTCGAAACGCCACAAGGATTTGCCCAATCTCCTTGATAAGTCTCTGATTTGAACTCCACAAATATTCTAGCAAATATTTGATAAGTTCGATATTTGAACGCCACACGAAATATTCTTGATAAGTTCGAAAACATAGGAATCCACCTATAACTTTTATTGAATCTTCAATAAAAACTGTTTATATCAAAATCAAGTCTCAAGTCTGAATTACAATGAATGGAAATGAATATAAATAAGTAAAATAACCTAGCCGCTAATTGACTCAAAATAGAATTCTACTTAGACTAAAATTCTAAAATAGGCAAACAAATAATTAAAAACAAAATTTAACCTAAAAATACGCCAAAACCCTAATTTCCGTCTGCATAATTGACTTATTGTTTTGAAGCCCCAAATGATGGAATTTGGCCATAAAATCAGTAGGCTCATGGGCTTAGTTTTGCTTAGTGGCCCATTTCTACTCGAAAAACACATATTATGCATCTAATTCCGACATGGTTGACTGGATTGCACTTTTTTTGGCTTGAATATTTAACTTTTCCCGTCAAGCCTGCTATGACTCCGATTGTCGAGGGTCCGGAACACATCATACCCTCCATCTTTAGGATGATTCGTCCCGAATCATAGCTTTGTTCCTGTTGTTTCACTTCACCTCCTGGATCAAACGGAAAATTATTGCTTCCATGCCAGAGGGATGACCAATAGTATCCTGTAACTTAGGTTACATGAATGGATTGAAGTAGAAACTCCTGTGGGCATTGGTGGTGTTGCCCAAATTTTCAAGTACATTTAACCTGCAAGACAAAATTGAATAAAGCGGGGAGGGAAATGTTAGGTTCATGAGGTACAAGGTATGGATCATTGTATTCATAAATTATCACCATCTACAATTCTTCCTTAAGAACCACGAGGCCCTCCTCTTCACCTCGTTCTTCATTTGCATCTTCAACCACCTTTTCAAAAAATTTACTTTCAAATTCAACCACATCTTCTACCTCCAATTTCACAATTTCTTGTTTAACCACCACTTCTAATTTTTCATTCTCATCTTCAACAATTGTATTCTCAATCACTTTCTCGCTACCCAACTCTTTTTCCTCATCAAATTTTGGAATTTGTTTATTTGTTTTTAATTTCAACTCTCCCTCATTTTTATCAATATCCTTATCCCCACGATGCCTCCTATTACACCACTTTTCACTCTCCTTCCTTACCTTTCGTGAATCTTCTAGTACTTCTTCTAATGTTAACCCATACAGTGCGCATGTTTCCCCTTTCTTAAGGAATTTGTATATGTACATACTCTTATCATAATCAGCCTCCCTCCTACGTCTACAAGGTTTTCCCAATAAAATATGATAAGACTTCAATGGCACTACATCACACCATACATCCTCACTATACCTTCCTTGGGTGATAGGCACTAGAACTTGTTTGGTTACTTTGAAATTTCCAAACTCCCTCATCCACGTCATCCTATAAGGTTTATAGTGTGGTTCTATGGGCAATCCTAATTTTTCAATCGCGGTGCTACTAACGAAATTAGTAAAACACTTTTCATCAATCGCCAAACTGCACCCCTTATGATCCACATAACATCTAGTTTGGAATAAAGAGTCCGGATCATAATCCATTCCTTATGTGGCGTTTCAAAAATTCAAGAACGAAGAGGATTTAGACATCAAATAGCAAGAACGACTTTTATTGACTTGGAAGGAAACGAATATCAAGAATTTAAGGAAATTCAAGAAAGTGGTTCTTGAATCTTGGAATAACTTTTTTTTTTTTTTTTGAATTTTGGATGAATTTTCGGATTAAATAAATAAAAATAAAAAAAATAATTTTTTTTATTAATCCGAAAAATTCGATACGAACGCAATAAAACAAACGGCACATGATTTGGATAAGAATTAAAAAAAATAAACACTTTTGAATTTTGTTGGAACGATTTTTTGGATTAAAGACTCAACAAACTCAAGAAGAACGCAAAAAAAAAAAAAAAAAAAAAAACAAAAAACAAAATACTCAACAAGATATGGATGATTTTTATGAGACTCGATGATTAACAAAAAAATCAAACTGGATAGAAAACCTGAATTCAGAGTCCGGCTCTGATACCAGATGATGAGGTTCGAAGCGCGGAAGAAACGCTGGAAAGTTCCGAACTCAGGTTATGGTTAGATGAATGAATCACGACCCGATATTCACGACGCGATGGCTCGACGATGCGGAATAAAGAACCAAGACTTTCGAAACGCCACAAGGATTTGCCCAATCTCCTTGATAAGTCTCTGATTTGAACGCCACAAATATTCTAGCAAATATTTGATAAGTTCGATATTTGAACGCCACAAGAAATATTCTTGATAAGTTCGAAAACATAGGAATCCACCTATAACTTTTATTGAATCCTCAATAAAAACTGTTTAGATCAAAATCAAGTCTCAAGTCTGAATTACAATGAATGGAAAGGAATATAAATAAGTAAAATAACCTAGCCGCTAATTGACTCAAAATAGAATTGTAATTAGACTAAAATTCTAAAATAGGAAAACAAATAATTTAAAACAAAATTTAATCTAAAAATACGCAAAAAACCCTAATTTCCATCTGCATAATTGACTTGCTGGTTTGAAGCTCCAAATGATGGAATTTGGCCATAAAATCAGTCGGCTCAAGGGCTTTAGCCCATGAGTTTTGCTTAGTGGCCCATTTCTACTCGGAAAACACATATTATGCATCTAATTCCGACATGGTTGACTGGATTACACTTTTATTTGGCTTGAATATTTAAGTTTTCCCGTCAAGCTTGCTATGACTCCGAATGTCGAGGGTCCGGAACACATCAAATCTGATCCCTCAAATCTGGTTTAACAGTCATATTTGTCAATCTGCCAGATCCTCGAATTGATGGGGCTCGCACTTCGATTTTCAAATTCTGAAGGTCTCGAATCAACTGGTCTTGTGTTGTTTCCAAAACTGACAACTGACCAGCGTTCTTCTTGCTCAAAGCATCTGCAACCTTATTTGCTTTACCCGGATGGTAAAGAATAGTGTAGTCATAATCTTTCACCAGCTCTAGCCATCGACGCTGCCTCATATTTAATTCCTTCTGAGTAAAGAAATACTTGAGACTCTTGTGATCGGTGTAAATCTCACATTTACTCCAGTACAAATAGTGTCTCTAGATCTTTAAAACATGCACTACAGCTGCAAGCTCTAAATCATGCGTTGGGTAATTCTTTTCATATGGCTTCAACTGTCTTGAAGCATATGCTATTACTTTTCCATTTTGCATCAATACAAACCTAATCCATGCTTGGATGCATCACTGTAAATAACATAACCATCCAACCCATCCGGTATAGTCAATACTGGTGATGATACAAGTCTATTCTTCAGTTCCTGGAAACTTTGTTCGCACTGACTTGTCCACTGGAACTTAATTCCCTTCTTGGTTAACTGTGTCATAAGACCTGCTATTTTAGAAAAGCCTTCTATAAATTTCCAATAATATCCGGCTAACTCAAGAAAACTTCTCATATCTCCAACATTGGCAGGTGTTGACCAATTCATTACAGCTTCAACTTTAGACGGATCAACTTCAATACCATTTACTATAATAACATGACCTAGGAAGGCTACCCTCTCAAGCAAAAATTCACATTTCTTGAATTTGACGTACAACTTTTCTGCTCTCAGTGTTTCCAATACTATCCTCAAGTGCTCTTCATGCTGTTCAGAATCTCTTGAGTAAATCAGTATGTCATCGATACAAACGATAACAAATTTATCAAGATACTGATGAAAGACTCTATTCATCAAATCCATAAACACTAAGGGTGCATTCGTGAGACCAAATGACATTACTATGTACTCATAATGCCCATATTGCGTCCTAAACGCAGTTTTTGGTATATCAGCTGGCTTAATCTTTAACTGATGATAGCCAAATCTCAAATCGACCTTCGAGAATATAGCTGTACCTTTCAACTGATCAAATCAGTATTCAATCCTAGGAAGGGGATACTTATTCTTTATTGTCAATTTGTCCAGCTGGCTTAATCACCCGACTCGTCACATCATCGTCTTGTCTAATGTTTGAAATAATATTAAGCAGAATAACATAACATTTCTAGTTGGCAAGATTTATTTAAATAAATTCAAAACTGATAAATTTCAAATATTCTCAAATTTGATGAAATGATATTTGCTAAGACATTTCAAATAAAAGATAATTGTTCAAAATCTCAACATTTCTCAAAATGTGATTATTTAACTGAAACAATAGTGAAATCTAATTATTCAAATATTAATGCCACAGCCTGCCCATCATTCGCCTCCATCTCCAATATCTGCAATTGTTGTTAAAAAGGGGTGATCATTTCATTGAAATACTCAATAGACTCATCACCGATTAATAAATTTACATAAAAATTGAACACATAAACATGCAATCATATAGTGACAACTTTATCATAAATAATAGGCTTTTGTAACATAGGGTGTGGGTAGTCTCGTCTCATGTAGTAAATGCACATAAGTTATGTCAAAGCATAATAAAATCATAATCTCGTCTCGTCTTATGCATTTAAAATGCATATAAGTTATGGCATGCTCATAATACAAATATTTCATAAGAAATATAAATTCTCGTCTCATCTTATGCAATAAATGCATATAAGTCACATGAAGCATATAATTACGTGCAATTAAAATGTAAACAAATTAATGTGGGTGAGTCTACCTCAATTCTCTATGAGTGTGGTTGAGCGGGAAAATATATTTCAGTTCTCTAGATCTCCGTACGTCTCGTCTAGCCAAAAAAAAAAAATTTAAATTAATTTCTAGAAATTCAAAGTTTGAAATAAAATCTAAAGTTTGGATTTAAAATGAATAGTTTTTTAAAAACTTGGGACTAAAATGGAGTTTTTCAAAAATTAAAGGACTCAAATAAAATTCTATTTAAAATAATCATGCTGAAATAACAGATTTTTAAATTAAAGGATAGAGTTTTAAAATATTTGAACTCATGAGCCAAAATGAAACATTTAAAAGGTTTGGGATCAAGGTTCAATTTCCACAAAGTAAAAAAATATTAAAACATCATTCTCTTTCTCTGGTTCACATGCAGAGAAGAGAAAATGGGGTGCTACTGGAAGTCGCGCCTTGAAAATCCGGCACCATCGCCGGTGATCTTCCGGGGTAACGCCACCGTCTAGTGGGGGCAAGCGCGCAGGACATGAAGAGGTTAGGTCTTAAGGGATTTTGGTGCATTTTGGGCTGAATTTGGATGCAAAGCCGAGGGAAATCCGAGCTATGTTAGTGTTTTTCGGTGATGAACTGGCGGTTGAGGTAGGTAATGGATTTATTTCTTGATCTTCTTGGGTTTTGGTATGATTTTGGAAATGGGTAGTGGGCGTGCGGTCGTGGTGGTGATGATGGTTTGGAGTTCGTAGGCGGTGGTTCAGTGGAGGCTGGTCGTGGTGGTTGGCGGCGGAAACGGTGTAAGGAAATGGAGTTGGGTTCGGCTGGAACACTGAACTTTGGTGCGCGAGTGACGACTGTGATTTGGAAATTGGTTTGGTTAGTTTGTAGTGGTTCGATGTGCACCCGGTGTTGTTTCGGGTTTGAGGGAAATAAGTAGGCTATGGAGGTTTGGCAATGAGTGATGGTACATCATGTGAGCGGTGGCTGGTAGTCAGGCTGCTGGGCTATTGGATTAGTGATGGTGTAGCGACCAAGAATTTCTACGCAATTTAATATTTATATTTAAAGTCTTGAAAATTGTGCCGCTGCAATCTCACTCATTTTAAGTTAACGTCACGACGCGTTCGTCTAGCCAAGTCGAGAAATATCGAATTAATTCAATTTTAAATAAATTCTGAATTTCTAAAATTATATCATT
Organism: Ligustrum vulgare; assembly: GCA_963555705.1. Taxonomy (NCBI): domain Eukaryota; kingdom Viridiplantae; phylum Streptophyta; class Magnoliopsida; order Lamiales; family Oleaceae; genus Ligustrum; species Ligustrum vulgare. Next base: position 33,806,480 of record OY743184.1, on the reverse strand, counting down.
TTTATTTATTTATTTATTTTATTTCTTTCAAACTTGTTTTAAAGCCCAAATCATGTTTAGATCATTTTATCAGATCCATTTCCCAACCTAGTTGTTTCGCGCATATTATTTCTCGATTCCCGTTCTTGTGTATCAAAACCCCATGAAATTTCCCAACATATTCCACCAACCCATACCTCCACCAATTCCAACCCAAACCCCAATCACCACTGCCCCCAACACCACCATTTTCAGCAATCAACCTACCCCCACTGCAACCAACTCCAAACCGCCCCTGTGCAGCACCATTTCAGCATCACCATCACCATCCCGGTCTCCCAAGTCAGCAGAGGTAACGTTCATTTCCTACTTCATCACCACTTCCAGCACACACCTAGGACCGCCATCATCTTCATCATCACCACGGCACCTCCACCACCGTACAACCACCACCAACCGCACAATCCAAACCAAAACACCCACCATTATCCAATATCAACCCGGCCAATCATCATCACCACCAAATACAACCTTTCCCCAACTCCAACCACCAAATACAACCGGCCAATCATCATCACCACCATCAGACCAAGAACCACCACCCCCTGCAGCAGCAGCACCACCAACCAGCAACGAACCACACACACACGCAGCCACCACCTCCATCTTCGCACCCAATGCACCACCCATTTCCACCATCACCACCGGCATCATCATCGCCACCCAGCCACCGATCCCCATCAATCGAACCCAAAGAAAAACCAAATCAAAACCCCAAGAATCAAATAAACCCAGAAACTTACCTCTACCACCGACCTATTCTCCGGAAAATCTCGAATCAGGCCACGACTTCGCGTCGGTTCTCGCACCCAATCAGCAACCAATCGTACCCTTTTTTTCGCTACCAATGCCTCCTCTTTGTCGCCGCTACGAGGCGGCGATGATAGCGTCGTAGCATCGCCGGCGTCTGAACCACCATCGCCGGATTTCTCCCTTGCTCCCCGTCTCTACTCTCTGTCTTCGTCTCTCTCTCTCTTCGCACGGTAAGAGACAGAGAGAATGGATATGAATTTGTATATATTAAATTTCCAGAATTTGCTTTTTGGTCCCTAACTTTTAAAGTTATTCATTTCAGTCCCCAAGTTTTAAAAATAATCTAAAACAGCCCCTATAGTTTAAATATTTTTAAATCTTACTTTAAAGTTTCAAAAGTTATTATTTTAACCCTAAGTATCAAACTCATTTCAGTCCCTGTAGATTTAATTCATTTGATTTTAAGTTCAAGTTTTACAAGTTTCTATTTCAGTACCTCAAAGTTTTAAAGTGTTTCAAATCGGTCCCTATAGTTTTTAAAACTTATAATTTCAGCCCCTAAGTTTCGAAACGATTTTAACCCGCCCCTTCATTTTTAAAATCTATTATTTCAGCCTTATAGTAATATTTATTTGAGCTTCGACCCAACTTTTGGAAAATTTACATTGTAGTCCCTCAACTTTCAAAAGTATTCATTTTAGTCCTTGAACTTTCAAATTATTCATTTTAGTCCATCAACTTTCTAATCATCAATTTAAGTCCCCAAATTGTAATATATCATTTTAAACTATAGATTTCAAAAGACTAATTCGACTTGATCTTCTAATTGGCTAGACGAAGCGTACGGAGATTTTAAAGGAGTTAAGTCGTTTCCCGCTCAACTTTGCACTCGTCGGATTTAAGGTAGACTCTTATCTACAAATTTTTACGTTTTTCAAAAGTGCGCATTCAATAATTATTTGGATTATAAGTTTAGCATGTATGATTGTGTTCATGAGAATTACTTGCTTAAATGCATGAGAACTTGAACTTTATGTTCATGAGAATTACTTGCTTAAATGCATGAGAACTTGAACTTTATGTTCATGAGAATTACTTGCTTAAATGCATGAGAACTTGAACTTTATGTTCATGAGAATTACTTGCTTAAATGCATGAGAACTTGAACTTTACGTTCATGAGAATACTGGTGATCGTTAGACACCTGAGAACTTGAATATCAGGATTATGTGTTTTAATTTATAATGTTAAATGATTATTATGCGCGAGTCTACTGAGTATTTCATTTTGAAATGCTCAACCCGTTTTTAAAAATCTTTTACAGATTTCGGAGACGGTGGCGAGTGATGGGCAATGACGGAAAATTACAAATTGATATTTTTAAAAGTCGTGAGCTTTGAAATAATTATTTCATTTTATCAAGAATTGTCATTTTTATAAATTTGTACGAATTTACCTATTCCATTTGAATTATCGCTAAACTTTTATTCAATAAATGCGATATTTAATATTTAATCATTTTCCGCAACAAAAGTTTTATTCAAGAATTTAGAAAAGTGACGTTCCCGGCTCCTCGGAACTCGGGGCGTTACAGCTTGGTATCAGAGCCAGTCTGCGTTTCTGTAGACTGGTAAGTTTTCACAAAGAAATTTTCAAGATAACGTTTTTCGTTATGTAATTATTAATGAAGATTGCCACTGCCATCATTCGTTCCACCGACTCCGAGGTAAAGAAGTATAAGATGTTTAAAGTTATTTCAGTATTTCGAATACTTATTTTACTGATTTATGAGAAAGAATGAAGAGTATTTCGGATACTTATTTTAATGATTTATGAGAAAGAGAAAAAAGATTTATGATGTCGTTATGCTTGTCAAAACTTACTTGCTTAAATGCATGAGAAAGAAGTAAAGACTATGAGTACGACTCGGAGAAGGCCCCAGCGAGGGAGCCGGGTCGTTACTAAAGAGAAAGAGATTTTATCCGAATAAGAAAGAAAGAGGTGAGTTTTGAAGCATAACGAGAAAATTTTTCAGAAAGAAAAGAAAGAGAACGAGTGTTGAGCATAATGGGAATAATATGACTTAAGAATGATTTTATAATAATTTTGTCCTCGAACTTAGAAATGATGAACCCTAACTGGACTTTGCACAATTTATTTTAGACATGGCACCATTTAAGAGAAGTCAAAAGAAAGGATTAGACAATATTTTCGGAATATATCAACGAGAGATAGCAAGCCAATTTTATGAAGATGTGATAAGATGTTGAGATTATGAGTAATATGATTTTATTGAGACTTGTATGAGAATAATTATGAAATTCGAGATTTAAAGTTTTGATTCTAAATTATTGGAAAATATGATTTGAGATCGTTATGTTGAGGAATGATGAGTTAATTTTCTGGGATATTTTTGGTAGTATTGAAGTATGTTGGAATTGTTGCCAATATTTAATCGTGGTGGTCAGATGTGGAGTATAACTACAGGTTGTTATTGATGGTTATGAAGTATACCCACGGGTTGGATAAGTCCAAATTACAAGGGAGACTCTGTCCAGAATTTTATCAGTTTGAGTTAAGAGCATGGTATGGTAAAGCAACCAACTAAGAGAATTGAGGTTAGACTTGCAAGTTCATTTACACCGCAAGCAAGATTTAGTAAGTGATTTAAAGGGATAATGACTCTTGAGATATTTTTGGCTTATTCGAAGCATAATCATTTTGTATTGGAGATAGTTATATTGAAATGATCTCCTTGTTGCACAATTTCAAAACAGAATGATGTATACAACTATTGGGATATCAAGATATACGTGAAGTGATGTGATGAATTGATGCATACATTGGGAAATGTCAAATTATATTTTGAAAGACAGTGAAGACAAATATTATGGTGTTATTGAGAAGAATCTTGATTATTTTGAGAACGAATTGAGTACTAGTTGGAGATGATCACTTGTATTGGAGAATATTATAAATGATGAGGATATATGATAATACTGTTGATTTGTTTTGGAAGTTGATTGGTAGATGATGCGTAAGATTTGGTTGTTTACAAGTAATAAGATTATTTGGAAAAGTCAGTTATCATGAATGAGAGATATTGGAAGTATTTTACAGTGAGATGCCCTTAAAGGTATCGAGATTTGTTATAGTGAGAAATTGGGTACATATGATCGAATGTTTGAGATTATGTGAGACAATGATGATGGTCATAAGGTCGTTTGAATATTAAGGGTACAATAGATGATTATAAGGAGTAATGTGATGATGAGAACTGAAGGTGACGATGTATTGAGATTATGAAGCAAGTTGACTTTTCATGAATCAATTATGCTATATTTGGTTCTAAGTAGAATTCGAAGAAAGGTGATTATCAGCCATGGAAATGAATCAGGGTTTCCTCGTAATGTGAATGATTCACAGATGTACATTAAGTTTTCATTTATAATATTAGAAGATCATGAGAGAAAATTGTTGGATGAAAGTGATGACGGAAATTTTATCAGGTCCTAAATTTGCTCAAATATTGCAGAAGTAATGCATTGAAATGGAGGAAAGTTTATGATAAGATCCTACCTGGAAATTTTGGAAAGAGTTACTAATGGTATCTTGGTTCGAGAATAAGAAATGAAATTTTATGTATTTGTCCTTATGGATAGAATTTGTGGAATGAGGATCAGACTTCACAGTAATGCCTTATTACGGAGTAGTGTGCAGAAATAGTGACATATGACAGAATCCAAGATTTATTTAGTTTAAGAGATTGATATATAATCTTAGTGAGCAGATTGACGTACAAGGTTCACGTGATAGATATGATGGTTATTATATTGTAATCTTAGAGAGATTGATATGATTATTTGAGGTCATATGATACGACGATAAGTGACATGTTACATGATTACTACAAGATATGGTGATTAGACGGTTAATAGATGTTATGGTTATCCCGTGAAGAATTGTGTGAATATATATGGAGTCAATTGATCTCATTTTGATGGGTTATTGCATTATGGTGAAATATTACCTACGATTGAGAATCTTCATTTTGAGTCATAAGATATAAAGATTTATTTAAGATTTTGGTTATGCAGTTTCGATTTCTTGTTATCAGTTGTACTTTTGATGTGAGTAAGATGTTTTACTACAATGATGGAAAACCTGAGATGACCAGTTGTGTGACTTTATCTATAAAGAGATTGTATATTTGGGTTAAGTAAACTTGATGAGGAATCCTATATGATTCACAGAAGTCTTGGCCAATGGTGATAGACTTAATCAGAGTATTGTTCAAATGGTAACATGAAGTGAAGTTTTGGGAGAACAGGGAAATTGAATCTTGAACTTCAGATTGGAAAGTTAGTGAGGTTTCTTAAGTTCAGAATATCAGATTTGATTCTTGTGATGATACTTTAAGTAAGTACCTTTGCCCTCAGCTAGAATGAGTATGTGATATCAGATACTTGATACATGATTTAAAAGTATGGACTAAAGGATTTAAGTTTGAATTCCTTCATCTTGAAAGGGAAGTTTCAGTCGAGTTTAGAAATGATTTCGTTTGTAAATCTCTTCAGAAAGATTCTGCCAAGTTTGAGTTTGTACCCAAATGTTTTGGAATTGATACCACGTTTCTATGTTTTGGGTGATAAGGTATTATTCTTGATCAATCTTCTTGGATTTCTAGTTTAAGCATTTGAATAATTGATGTTTATATCGTGGATTCGATATCAGTATAGATTCTGGAAAGTTTGGGAGTAGAAGGTTAATGAATGAGTTAATAAGTTGGATAATGACGGATGATTGATTTAGTTCTACTCAATAGCTATCGAGCGTATTTTCGCATAGCTTCGTATGAGGTACAGATATATATTAGAGAGGTTGTCCGATTTCATGTATTGTTAGTGTTCATTTTTCGGATAGAGATTCGAGTTTTACTTCGAGATTTGGAACAGTTTACATGTGGCAGTGGGTACTAAATTATACCATCTCCAGATTCAGACATTGAAAGATATGCTTATGGCATGTGTTCTAGACTCAAATGGTAATTGAGAGATACATTTTCTATCAGTAGAGATTGCCTACAACAAATAATTTTCGAGCTACCATTGGTATGGCACCCTATGAAGCTTTGTATGGACGGCGATGTTGATCGCCAATCGAGTGGGATGAAGTTAATGAGAAGAAATCATTGGGTTCAGAATTAATTGAGAAGAACAGTTGATACTATCGAGAAGATCAGAGTACGAAGTAGAGCTGCCCAAGACAGACAGAATAGTTATGCCGATCAAAGAAGAAAAGACTTAATGTTGGAGATTAGAGAGAAAGTGTTCTTGCAAGTAACTCCTATGAAGGGTAATTTTTCGTTTCGACAAGAACGGGAAATTTGGTATTGTTTCATCGGACCATTTGAAATACTAGAGAAGTGGATAATGTGGCTTATTGTTGGCTTTGCCACCAGAACTTGCAGTTGTTCACGATATTTTTCATGTTTCTCTGTTGAGAAAGTATGTTCATAATTCTAGTCATGTGGTGAATTATCAGTCTCTTGCAGTTCAGAAAGATTTGACTTATAGAGAGGCACCTATATGCATAGTAGAGAGAAGAAGTCCATGTCTTAAGAAGCAAAGAGATTCCTTTAGTCAAAGTCCAGTGGGGTAGACACAATAATGATGAAGTTACTTGGGAAATGAAGAAGAGATCCTAGCCAAGTATCCAGAAAGAATAGATCAAGAAAGTTTAATTTCGAGGACGAAATTATTTTAAGGGGGTAAGGTTGTAGCGACCAAGAATTTCTACGCAATTTAATATTTATATTTAAAGTCTTGAAAATTGTGCCGCTGCAATCTCACTCATTTTAAGTTAACGTCACGACGCGTTCGTCTAGCCAAGTCGAGAAATATCGAATTAATTCAATTTTAAATAAATTCTGAATTTCTAAAATTATATCATTTTTATTTATTTATTTATTTTATTTCTTTCAAACTTGTTTTAAAGCCCAAATCATGTTTAGATCATTTTATCAGATCCATTTCCCAACCTAGTTGTTTCGCGCATATTATTTCTCGATTCCCGTTCTTGTGTATCAAAACCCCATGAAATTTCCCAACATATTCCACCAACCCATACCTCCACCAATTCCAACCCAAACCCCAATCACCACTGCCCCCAACACCACCATTTTCAGCAATCAACCTACCCCCACTGCAACCAACTCCAAACCGCCCCTGTGCAGCACCATTTCAGCATCACCATCACCATCCCGGTCTCCCAAGTCAGCAGAGGTAACGTTCATTTCCTACTTCATCACCACTTCCAGCACACACCTAGGACCGCCATCATCTTCATCATCACCACGGCACCTCCACCACCGTACAACCACCACCAACCGCACAATCCAAACCAAAACACCCACCATTATCCAATATCAACCCGGCCAATCATCATCACCACCAAATACAACCTTTCCCCAACTCCAACCACCAAATACAACCGGCCAATCATCATCACCACCATCAGACCAAGAACCACCACCCCCTGCAGCAGCAGCACCACCAACCAGCAACGAACCACACACACACGCAGCCACCACCTCCATCTTCGCACCCAATGCACCACCCATTTCCACCATCACCACCGGCATCATCATCGCCACCCAGCCACCGATCCCCATCAATCGAACCCAAAGAAAAACCAAATCAAAACCCCAAGAATCAAATAAACCCAGAAACTTACCTCTACCACCGACCTATTCTCCGGAAAATCTCGAATCAGGCCACGACTTCGCGTCGGTTCTCGCACCCAATCAGCAACCAATCGTACCCTTTTTTTCGCTACCAATGCCTCCTCTTTGTCGCCGCTACGAGGCGGCGATGATAGCGTCGTAGCATCGCCGGCGTCTGAACCACCATCGCCGGATTTCTCCCTTGCTCCCCGTCTCTACTCTCTGTCTTCGTCTCTCTCTCTCTTCGCACGGTAAGAGACAGAGAGAATGGATATGAATTTGTATATATTAAATTTCCAGAATTTGCTTTTTGGTCCCTAACTTTTAAAGTTATTCATTTCAGTCCCCAAGTTTTAAAAATAATCTAAAACAGCCCCTATAGTTTAAATATTTTTAAATCTTACTTTAAAGTTTCAAAAGTTATTATTTTAACCCTAAGTATCAAACTCATTTCAGTCCCTGTAGATTTAATTCATTTGATTTTAAGTTCAAGTTTTACAAGTTTCTATTTCAGTACCTCAAAGTTTTAAAGTGTTTCAAATCGGTCCCTATAGTTTTTAAAACTTATAATTTCAGCCCCTAAGTTTCGAAACGATTTTAACCCGCCCCTTCATTTTTAAAATCTATTATTTCAGCCTTATAGTAATATTTATTTGAGCTTCGACCCAACTTTTGGAAAATTTACATTGTAGTCCCTCAACTTTCAAAAGTATTCATTTTAGTCCTTGAACTTTCAAATTATTCATTTTAGTCCATCAACTTTCTAATCATCAATTTAAGTCCCCAAATTGTAATATATCATTTTAAACTATAGATTTCAAAAGACTAATTCGACTTGATCTTCTAATTGGCTAGACGAAGCGTACGGAGATTTTAAAGGAGTTAAGTCGTTTCCCGCTCAACTTTGCACTCGTCGGATTTAAGGTAGACTCTTATCTACAAATTTTTACGTTTTTCAAAAGTGCGCATTCAATAATTATTTGGATTATAAGTTTAGCATGTATGATTGTGTTCATGAGAATTACTTGCTTAAATGCATGAGAACTTGAACTTTATGTTCATGAGAATTACTTGCTTAAATGCATGAGAACTTGAACTTTATGTTCATGAGAATTACTTGCTTAAATGCATGAGAACTTGAACTTTATGTTCATGAGAATTACTTGCTTAAATGCATGAGAACTTGAACTTTACGTTCATGAGAATACTGGTGATCGTTAGACACCTGAGAACTTGAATATCAGGATTATGTGTTTTAATTTATAATGTTAAATGATTATTATGCGCGAGTCTACTGAGTATTTCATTTTGAAATGCTCAACCCGTTTTTAAAAATCTTTTACAGATTTCGGAGACGGTGGCGAGTGATGGGCAATGACGGAAAATTACAAATTGATATTTTTAAAAGTCGTGAGCTTTGAAATAATTATTTCATTTTATCAAGAATTGTCATTTTTATAAATTTGTACGAATTTACCTATTCCATTTGAATTATCGCTAAACTTTTATTCAATAAATGCGATATTTAATATTTAATCATTTTCCGCAACAAAAGTTTTATTCAAGAATTTAGAAAAGTGACGTTCCCGGCTCCTCGGAACTCGGGGCGTTACAGATGGTGGTGAGACGAAACATAATTTTTGTCGATGATCATACCTGAATTAAGTGTTAGGGCCGTGAGAAATTCTAATTGTGAAGAGGAGTTTAAAATAGCTGCACTACAACAAAGTTATCCTTTTACGGCGTGCATCCGCACGCCGTAAAAAGTCACGCCGTAAAATTTTATGGCGTGCATCTATGCATGCCATAAACTTACGGCGTGCAATTCTGCGCGCCGTGAATTTACGGTCTGCACGCCGTGACTTCAATTCACGGCGTGCAATTCTGCGCGCCGTGACTTTAATTCACGGCGCGCAGTTTTGCACGCCCTAAACTAGGATTTTATTTTTTTAAAAAAATAAAAATTTGTAAATTATAATTCCAAAAAACCCATAATAATAAAACAAATACTCATTAATGCATATATAATCGATAAACCTGATTTCGATAAAAAAACAATATCTTAGTAAGATTCAACGCTATATACAAAAAATTTGATCTCACATAGCCTACTCAAAAATTTAGATAGGAATTAATTTCAAAAGTGTATAGACAACTACTTCAAAATAAACTTCAAATGTCGTCAAAAATAAAAGTATCCATATCGAAGCTTCTACTTTGACCAATAGTACCATGCCAAAAATAATCAACTTCCTGCACATCACATAAATAATAAATTTATAATTAATAAATAATAAATTTATAATAATCATATCAAAAGTTCAAAAAGTGAAGCATACCTTTGTTGTGATTTCAACTAATCCACTTCAATGTACCTAATTGGCCATGCAATTGTACTTCCAAATGCATCTTCAAGAAGAAAAAGCTCACGTGTAGGACGATATAAACTGACATTATCAATTACTTCAATAACCCAGACTTTCCAACATTCATTGCCAAGGGGCACATGATGCACTAAATCATTTGAATTTGTTGATGCGATTTCACCTTTTGCAACAACATCACCTTTCCCAAACCAAGATAACAATTTGCATTTCTTATTTTGAAGGCTACCTAAACCATTCGAACTTTTGTCTATAGACTGTAAAATTAACATCAAATTGTACGATTGGTTATTTTGAATATAAAAAAGTGTATGTAATATATACATATAAGATAACATTCACTAATTATAGTTTTCCACTTACATTATCTTCTTGTACTGCACTTTTGCCCTTCATTTGAAACAAAGTTTTTAATTCTTTAATTTCGTCTCTCAAATCTTGGAGTTGAGATTGCACATTATGATTATGCACCAAAGCATTCAACTTTGAAGGAGTCGCACCAAAACCAAGACCTCTTACACGACCTCTACGTTTTGGACCAAATACTTTTGCAACGCCATCATCTTTTAGAGAGTGTTTACTTGGAGAGTTCACCGTTTCTGAACATGCTTTTATTTTTTGCTGATATTAAGAAACAAATTAATTCATTAAACTTAAATAAATATAAACTTTGAATATATCTTAAAAAAATAACACAGTCAACATTTACCAGTGTTTCTCCAACTAATTCATTAATTGGTTCACCATTTCTCCGTGTGTGTCCTCGAATGTACACATCATCTCTTGTAATGGAATCAGGGTCTTCACTTTCAACACGCTGCAATTTTTTACACATTTTATATATGCGATATTTGTAGACATAAATTTTCAAACAAATTTAGCATTTTTTTACCAATTCAGCTTCTAAGCGAGCAAAGCCCTTTCTACTCGTTGTATGTATTATTGTTTGACTAGCCCTCATCTTTTTGAATATTTCACTCTTTTCCTGAAAAATCAATAAAGGCTCACGTCAATAACAAGCTATGACCATTCAAAAAGAACATTTAAACTCAAATGCATGCATTAAAAAAAGAAGTGTAGACATATTAAGTAGAATTCTCTAGTTTCTATGGCAAATAGACCTACTGAATATTAAAATTGTCATTTTTCTATTATAAATTTTACAAAAATTTTTGCAGAATCTCCCCTATAAATTGGACTTAGCAAACCTGTAGAGGGACATCACAATACTATAAACAATCAACACTTAACCACAATGACTCAAAACATCAACCATAACTCAATCAAATCTCAACATCATCAACTACTCCAAAAACAATCTACAATCCTCAACGTAACAAATCAAATCCGAACAATAGAATTTAAATCAACATGCAATCCAATAAGTCTCTAGATTTTCTCTATCTTGATGAGGTAATGAAGCTGCATTCAATTTTTCCCCATGAAACACCCATATAGTATAAGTAGGATCCATCCCATTAATGATCAAATGCCCATACATTGTATCAAAATGTTGGTGGAATAAGTTTTTACAACATTTATAGGGGCATAAGACCTTTTCTGGATTTCCCGCATTGGCTTGCATCATATTTGCAAACTTTCTTACACCATATTGATATGCCTCTGAAACTCTAAAAAAATACTAAATATAAATCCTCTAAATGCATTTATTGGCTCATTTTAAAAATTTCTAAAACTAAAGAGATAAAATAACCTTGATAGATGAACCCAGTCTTTATCCATGATAATATAACAACACTATCAAGATATAAGCTGTTATAAATATAGTAAAAAGACTAAGAAAAAAATGATTATATTTAAACAACAATGAAATCTAAGTTTACAAAGCACATGTAATATGGATTAATCGTTAATCCTGTACTGCCAATAGCAGTATAATAACAATAGAAAAAATTAAAATCAAGTAAAAGAACTCAAAAATTAGTGGTTCACCGCCAATACAAGAGCTATGTACACTTGCAGCAATAGAGTTTCACATAGTTGAAGAAAAAACAAAAATAATGAAATCAATTAATAATATAAAATAAAGAAAATCTTACATTTCTTTGGTTAATCTTTGTCCATCGACCATGTTGATCAAATTATTTACATATGGTCAACGGGCAATAATAGATGAACATAATATTCGATCTTATTATTTATTACATGCCACTTGAAATTTAGCAAAGGGATTTGTTAAATTCGAGTTTAGGGATTTCAATTGAGTCCATGGGGGCGGCCCTGTCAAATTTTAATTATTTATTTATTATTATTTTTTCCCTGTTAATGAAATAAAAAAAATGTATATATATATATACACACACACACACACACACACATATAAACGGAGCGAGAGGGTCGATCCATTTAAACCACTGAAATTTACATTGTTTGACGGCTAAGTATCCTTGGATTTTTCAAATTTATGTTGATTCATATACTGACAACCCCTCTCTCCAAACTCAACTTTTTACATTTATTTTTTTGTTTGCATATATTTTTGATCTTCGACAAGTTCAATCTAGAAAGCCACAAAACATCATAAAATTGGCCGGTTAGTTAGTTTGTTTCAAATGCAAACTTTGTGATCTCAGACTCCAACCGATTTTCTTCAGGTGGGAAGTCCATGAATATAATTGCTCCATTGTCACTTGTTAAACTCCTTTCTTGTTTATTCTTCTTCGTCTTCGGGTTAACTTTCGGGATAATTGTTTGCATAATACAAGTAATTATAATAGAGAATTTCTAGAGCCACCTAAAGTTATTATGCATAAGATGAATGATCAAGAACTGCTATGGAGAGCCTCAATGGCTCCAAGAATTCGAGAATTTCCGTTCAAACGAGGTCCCAAGATTGCATTCATGTTCTTGATTAGAGGGCTGGTTTTGTTAGCCCCTTTGTGGGAGTTATTCTTCAAGGGAAATGAAGGGCTATACTCAATTTATGTGCATTATGATCCAGCTTTCAATGAATCTGAGCCTCGAGGTTCAGTTTTCTATGGCAGGAGAATACCTAGTAAGGTCAGTTTCACTCATTCTTGTTGCATTATTCATTCATTATTATGATCATAAATTGCTGCTTAGACATATCTTTAGGTTGTGCTGTTAGTATAAAATTAGTACAATAATTCTAAGGATACAATATTTATGGATATTTTTTGAGCACATTACGAATTTTCTTTACAACAGAGCCAGGATTTTCCTCCCCATTAACCTTATCAATAACATTAAATATCTTTTCTCAATTTGTGTGAAAAACCAAACTGTATAAATGGGACGGAGGGAGTATTAAAGAAGAAAAAATGACACCAAATTGTAATCTTAATAAAGAGCATCAACAATGATTCCATTCTTCATAATAAATTTAAAAGAGACACATTTATATAGCAAAATATAAATTTCCAGACATATATAAAGTAGACGATGAAGAAAGATTCCACCACTCAAATTCAAGTTTTCTTATTAGAGTTCTAATCTGAATTGTGCAATTCAAAACTAAACCAAATATACTTAGAAGATAATACAACCGTGAGTTTGACATGTCCAATCAACTAGTTAATGAAGATAAAGAAGTGAAATGGAAAAACAGAAAAGATCTTAAAAAAGAGCTGCGGTGAAGTAAAAGTACGTTCCTTTTTTTTTTTGTTCCCATCTCAAATTTTGATATGCATTAGGGAAAGCAAAACATAGATTCCTTCTAGTCAATTATGTATACAATGTATACCATACCGTTTAAACTAAGATAAAATTTAACTTCTATATAAACGTAATGCCATCTAACTGAGATAAATTTTACATACATAATACAAACACTCTTTAAAAGATACCATAACTCGTGATCATGCACATGAACATCTATCAGTCTGTAACAGTTTGATATTCCAGCTAGAAACAGAGTTTTCATTTTTTACATTGTTTTTGCTCAAAAATATTTTCATTTACTTCGATACATATTTCTACTGAAAATTTAGCTACAAATCACAGTGAACGAATTGAGAAAACACACTATCCAACAAAAAATGTGATTTAGCATGAAAACCCCAAATAAAAAGTATATATTTCCTTCATTTAAGAATGTTAATCGGAATACTTCCGCAATGACCTTTACCAAAAACTGCCCGGGATGAATATCGACAGAGAAAGCCTCAGAAACCCTGTTCTGTATCAACAGAGCCAGGATTTTCTAATTTCCAAAACAAATAGATTACTTATAATATATATTTTTAACACTTCAATAATCAGAAAAAACTGGAAGAACGAAATAATGAAGAACTGACCTCAAACCAACCCTTATTCTGCCCTTTACCGTCGCTGTTGTGTAATTATTTCCTAAATAGAATTTTAGCCTTAATCGCCTATCTGCTCTCTCAAGCTATGGAACTTGGTATTTGGCTACTGGATATTGAAGAAGAAATCAGGAAGAAGACGGAGAAGAAGAATGGAAGAAGAAGAAGAAAATTCAGAACCTCAATCACCACCTGCCTCTCTACTCTCGCCGCTGAAGACCTTCGTGTGGAGTTATGGGCTGAATGTTGGAAGAGGAAGAAGCACCGCTGAAGACCTTCGCTGTGGAGTTATGGGCTGAAGGTTGAAAGAGTAAGAAGCGAATTGCGCGCCCTAATTTGGCCCAGCTGCGTGGCGCGCGAATTAATATTTTTTCTGAATTTTAACGGCGTGCCCATCCAGCTGCGTGTTATTTTGTTGTTTTATGGCGTGCTAATCTGCACGCCGTGTTGCTTATACTATTTTACGGCGTGCAAATTGCAGGCGTGCAAATTGCACGCCGTTTAAAGCATATATTTTAAAGTTTTACGGCATTTTTCTTTTGCACGCCGTAAATTACCTATTTTTACGGCGTACAATTTTTGCACGCCGTAAATAATATAATTTTAAGGCATGCTAAATTTGCATGCCGTAAATAATATAATTTTAAGTCATGCCAAATTTGCACGCCGTAAATTCATGCCGCAAAAGGTCACTTTTGTTGTAGTGCTGGATAGATAATTCTTTGGTTTGAATTTGAATTGTAACTGTAGATAGATTTCTCGTGATAGACTTGGATAAGTGAATATTTGATAGGATGATGATCATGATTGTCAAGATAAAATGGTGAATTTAAATTTGAAGTTTTTAATAGAATGATAAACTCAAATTTTTGAAATAAGATTATCTGGAAATTTTAATTTGAATAAAATGAAATTGGGCTTTTAAAATAGATTTTGAATTTTGGACGTAAAATCAAGTTGGACTGAAAATCTATTATTTTCGGCTCAAAATTTATAACTTGGCTAAACGACGTACGCGAACTTTAAATAATGAGTTAAATTATAGAGACACGATTTTTAGCAAATAAAATACTTATTTATAATAAATTCAGAAATTTCTCAGTCGCTACAAGTGACCCATCTGTATTCCAAAGCAATTAAACCCTTCCAACATTAAAAAATAAATTATTATTACTAATAAAGAAATAAAAATAAAACCATTTCCTCATGTGTCTTGTTATTTGTGTTATGTATCCTTTTTATGTTCTCCTTGATTAAGTTGGCTGTTCAGACTATTTTTTTTCCCAGGTCTATAATGGGAAATTCATTTGGGTGGGAAATTCATTTGGGTGGGAAAATGTAGTCAATGAACTGGTCAGACTTTTCCACTTTAAAATTTAGTATAGATATAGATTAGAATATTAGATTAGATATCATCCTTAGAAAGTAGAAACATAATAATAGTAGCTTGAAAATAAACATACCATCTGTCGAGACATAACTTCATGACGTAAACGTAATCAACTAAATATTCAATAACTTCATCAATCTTCACACTAGGGAATTGTCAAAGATAAATGTCAAGTTTTTGTTCAACCATAAACAAAAGTTTATTTCTAGAGTACATAAAAATTGATTTTAATTATAACTTGTTAAACTTGACACCTGAAGGTACAAAGATTTAAAAACACAAAAGTTTATTTCTAGAGTACATAAAAATTTGTATATTTTAAAACATTGAATGCTCATTCAGGTTCTATAGGCATAAAGATGAAAGCTACAAGTTTCCAGGCAAAAAAAGATTGTCAAATTAAAATAAAAAAAATGACAACAAAAGGGGACTAATTGTTGCATATCAGTTAACTTACATGCACAAGAGTGTTAGGGATACCAAGTAGTGTGGCCATGGAAATGCAAACTACTTCACCAATATTTGAAATTTTGAAGAGATCGTATATCTAATGAACTGCTTCATATTATTGTACATAGCCCTTCCCTTTGCAACAACCTGATGGGGACAAACAGCCACAATTGAGAAAATCCAAAATGCGGAATATAATGTGTCATCAAGCAAATGAAAATTGTCAAAAAAAATCAAATTGATTTTAATTATAACTTGTTAAATTATCAATAATCTTCTATTACAAAAAAATTAGACCTTGCCCCTCAATAAATACAGGCTATGTATCAACTAATCCCAAGTCATCGTCTCTTGCATTTCTACGGAGCATACCATGTTAGAAAATTTATTTCACAGATAAATTATTTATCTATGATCCAAAATAAATCATCATGCTGAATTATCAAGAATTAATTAACTGAAGCGGAAGCGTACCTTAATCAAACGTTATTCACGATAAACGATTACGGTGTTTGGATCTTCTAAATCAATACGTAGTCCTTATTATCTCTCTGATGATGGGATGTCAGAAAAGATGAACAGTACGTAGGATTCAGGGACCATAACCGACTTTATAAACTGAATTGTCAATTAACCTAATCCGGCCCATCATGAATTAGGTAATGGCCTGGTATCTACACATAAAAGCCCATACATTTAATTAGATGCATTAAAGCCCGATATATCAAATCCTTATTAGATCACTTTAATTGGGCTTAACCAAATTGATAGCCTTTTATTGAATACACAATAATTCACATATAAGCCCACATGATTGATTAAAATCCTTACAATCTCCCACTTGGGCTATATGTGTAACCTTACAATTGTGTATCAATCATAACCTTATGAGTACTCAGAATTTTGCTATCATTACTGAATGCATTCCCAAACAATCCGGTCCATCAATTATATCAACATAGGATCAAAGCGGCTTTCGCTACATTAATCGTAACTAAACCTTCAATGATCACGTATATCGACATAACTGAATGACATGGATCAAGTATGGATGTGTAGCATGGAAATTACATGTAATGTGATCTTCAACATGCCTATTTCCAACTGGTCCAACTTTAGTGAGATCATCCTTAAACAAGTTCAGAGATAATAAACCTGAAACCTTACAGCCGTTAATAACTTTAACTTTAAACTGTATCCAAAAGGACAGTAAATGTGTCTAATGCACCCAAAATACAAACTCCCACTGAAACCGAATATCCTTAAGAAATACAACACCCATATGAGTAATGTACTCATGAAAGACCTTATGTTGTAATACTTTAGTAAGCGGATCCGCAATTATGGAGTTTGTCCCAATGTGCTCTTATTGACACGTGTCCACTCTGAACTGTATCCTTCACAACCAGGAACTTATGTCAATGAATTTTGACTTAGTTGAGTTCCTATTGTTACTGGAATATAAATCTGCTGAGTTATTGTCACACTATAACTTTAGTGGTCTTTCTATACCATTCAGAATACGCAGCCCAGTGACAAAATTTCGCAGCTATATTCCATAATTAGATGCCCCCAAAATTGCTACAACTGTGCTGCCAAGTGAAAGAAGCTAAAGTGTCTGTTAAGCACTCCATCCGGAAATAGCTCCTCCAACCAGCAGATAAATGTAGCCTTATGTGGATCTTTTACTTTCTTGGCATCTAGAAAAAATCGGAATCATAATACCATATGATCTCCAACTGATCCGATTTTCTGTATGTGAGCATGTAATCTTTTGTTCTCTTTAAATACTTTATAACCCATGTTTGGCTACTTTCCAAATGATCCATCCCAGGGTTACTTAAATATCTCCTTAGTATCCCAATAATGTATGCAATATCCGAACGCATACAAATTTGAGCATACATCAGATTTTCTATAGCTTAACTATATGAGATCCTCTGCATTTCTTTAACTTCAAGATAACTTTTCGGGCATTAGTCGAGACTAAATTTGTCTTCTTTAGTGATAGGGCTGTCCCCTGATTTACTGTCTTGCATGCCAAACCTCTTAAGTACTTTATCGATATAGCCCTTTTGTGACAATTCAAGAATACCTCGAGAACAATCCCGGTGTATCTGAATTCCTAATACAAAAGAGACGTCACCAAGATTTTTAATCTCAAAATTCCTTGACAAAAAATCTCATAATTTTATGTGACATGCCTATATCATTAGTGGCAAGCAATAATCAACATATAAAACCAGGACAATATACTTACTCCCACTGAACTTGTAATACATACAATCATCAACAACATTAATCTCAAGACCAAATGAGATAATTGCTTGATGAAATTTGTATTACCCTTAACGGGAAGCTGGCTTGAGTACATAAATGGATTTCTTTAATTTGCAAATCATTTGCTTTGGGTCTACTGACACAAGGTTTTCTGATTGCACCAAATAGATCGTCCCATCAATGTCGCCATTGAGAAACGCCACCTTAGTATCCATTTGATGTAACTCGAGGTCAAAATGTGCAACAACCTAACTTTCCTGAAAGAGTCTTTCATTGAAACCGAAGAGAAAGTCTCTTTACAATCAATGCCATCATTCTGTGTAAAGCCCTTAGATACAAGACGAACCTTATATCTTTCCACATTACCTATCGAATCCCTCTTGGTTTAAAAGTTCTATTTAAGACCAATGGGCTTCGCACCTTCTGGTAATAGGACAAGATCCAAAACTTTATTGTCTTGCATATGCTTATACTCCTTATTTACGACATCAATCCACTTTTGAGAATTAGAACCCTGCATGGCCTGATGGAATTGATTGGACCGTCTTCCACCATTCCATTATTTTCCTTATGTTCTTGGAGAAATGCTATTTAATTATCCGGAATAGCATTTTTCCCTTTCTCTCGTGGATCTCCTTAATGACTTTAATTATTGAGGTTGTTGAGTTCGTACTTCTGAAATTTACCTTATTTTGGATGGGAGGTTCTTCAACATTGTCTAATTGAGGTTCCGAATATGCTTCTTGATCAATGACATGCATAGAAACTTGCACATTGTCAAAAGCAATAGTAAGAATCGAAACCGATCCTTCCTCAACTTCTTCCTTTAAAGACAATATATTAACCTTATTTCTCCCCCCAAACTCAACATCCTCAAAAAATGTTGCATTTCCCGTTTCAAAATTTGACTTAAGTGTGGGATCATAAAATTATTAGCCCCTCGATCGCTCAGAATAACCAATAAAGCAGCTGATGACTGTTTTGGAGTCCAATTTCTTTATGTGGCCTATAAGGCCTTGCCTTAGCTGGACATCCCCAAATGTAGAAATACTTTAGACTAGGTTTTTCTGCCTGTCAAAAGTTCTTAAGGTATTTTAGCAGCTGCTTTAGTTGGTATTATGTATGATCTTTATTTGTTTTCTTGCCCTTATCTTTAGAGGTGTTTGCCAAGTAAAGAAAATTTTCAGTTCTGTCCTGCTTCAACTTTTCTTCCTCTTGCACACAAAATAGAATGAGCTCATTTAGAGTTCATTTCTCCCTTTTAACAGTTATAACTGACCTTAAATTGACTGAATTGTGCAAGAAGCTTGCACACTATGAAATGGGCTCATTGAGAGTTCATTTCTATTTTGACAGTTATAACTAACCTTAAATTAACTGTATTTTGCAGGAAGCGATATCAATACCAAATGCACTAGCAAGTCATTAGACAAGTCGAGTTTTAGTTCCTTAAGTTTTGAAGCAGTGTGAGACATCTCTATGATGTACTCCCTTATTTTCCCATTGCCTTTATACTTTATTGAAATCAAGCTTTGCATAAGCGTGCTTGTTTCAGCCTTATCGTTTTTCGCAAAACGTTTCTTAATTTCGGCAAGGAATTCATTGGCATCATTTACCTCCTTAGATACTATGCCACTAAGGCTTCCAGAATGCCGCACTTAATGATCGTAAGACTCACGTAATTTAAGCAATCTCACTTCTCAAAGTTCCTCATTTGATTAGATGAACTTTCATCCGTAAGAGGAGTAGGTTGCTCAATCCTTAGTATACGATCTAGATCGATGCAGCCAACGAAAAGTTAATGTTCTTGTTTTGATCCTTGAAGTTTATTCCATAAATACAGGGATTAAATTTGAGCTTGTAGATATACTACTAGCAGAATTTGAAACTGAATAGAGAACACTTAAATAAAATTGCTCACATAAATACCTTATTATGCAAATCATACTTTCAAATAATGGTAGGGCCCATCACAAGATACCTAGCACAACATCAATATTTAGTCTTTGGACAGAAATATTGACTTGTAAGTGGTACTCTTAGCGTAGTAATCAAACACTGACAGTAAGACATGTCAACCAACAAACCTTTCTTTGGACCGATTTATTGATCACACGTAAAACCAAATAACCGTCACGTATTTATCACCACAAGTTCATGTGAAATTCGGGCCAAATATTGACCTTCCTTTGGGCCGATCAATATCCGCATGAAATAACACACAAACACCTAATTTTCCCTTAGTGCAGTGATCAAACACTGGCAATAAGACATGTTAACCAATAAACCTTTCTTTGGACCGATTTATTGGTCACACGTTAAACCAAATTATTGCCACGTGTTTATCACAACAGGTGCATGTGAAATTCGAGCCAAATATTGACTTTCCTTTGGGCCGATCAATATCCGCAATGAACAACACACACACAAATACCTTCTAATATTCAAAGTTAATTAATATCCACAAGAGAGGTTGCTTTGGCAACATGTTGCTTCAACTAACTTACTTTCGAATATTATATCTCTCAAAAGATTCCGATGTACCAAGATTTGAAACTGAAATCCATTGATTTGCATCTATATTTGACTTTAGGATTTGAATTATAGAATTCAAAACTTTAGAATAAAGCAATCCTTAAGTTACGAGAGTCTAATTGCAATATTCTTAAACTTTTGGTGGCCAATTCTGTAAAATTTTAAGCTTGAAGGACTTAAATTATAATTTTTCCAAGACTTTATTGGCCAATTTTGAGAAATTCCAAACTTTAGGTCCCAATTTGAAACAAAACCAAACTTTAGAGGTCCAAAATATGAAAATTTCAATCTTTAAAAGTTGATTTTGAAAATTTTCAAACTTTAGGAGCCAATTTAGCAAATTCCCAAACTTTAGGGACTTAATTTAAAAAAAAAAATTCAAACTTTAAGGACCGATTTTGAAAATCTCCAAACTTTAGTGACCAAATTAGAAAATTTTCAAACTTTAGGGACCAAATTAAAGAATTTCAGAACTTTAGGTGCTGTATTAGAAAATTTTCAAACTTTAGGGACCAAATTAAAGAATTTCAGAACTTTAGGTGCTGTATTAGAAAATTTTCAAACTTTAGGGACTGAATTAGAAAATTTTCAAACCTTAAGGGACCAAATTAGAGAATTTTCAAGCTTTAGGGACCAATTTTGAAAATTCTCAAACATTAGGGGCTGGATTGGAAAATTCTCAAACTTCAGGGGCTGAATCATAAAATTCCATAACTTGAAAGGTCCTGACTTAAATAAATTTATAACTTCAGGGGCTCAATTTATAAATTTCAGAACTTTAAGGGCCAACTTAAATGGTTTTAATAACTTCGGATTTAAACATTATTTAAAACAAATGGGGGGGGACCTGATGTGCAAATAATCATAATTATCCAAAATTGCAAAGGGGCCCTTGTAAACTTCTAATTTCCAATCGACACCCCTTGTCCCAAAATCTGATTCCGCAGCAACTAGGGTTTCAGTCAACCCTAATCGCCGCCGCAGTCTCCTTTGCGCCTACCGGCGCTGATTATCTGCGCGAAGTAGCGCTGTGCAGCACCTTCTTCATCCTATAGCGCGCGGCGACGCTGCAAGCCGCGCGCAACCAATGAAATCCGACGCCAATAACCGGCCGTAATCAAAACCCAGTTCGAATTCCTCCCAAAAATCCATAATACACACAGAATATCCGATTTACAGTCAATATGCCCAACTCGAATTCATCCAGACGAAATCGAACTCAAGACCAGATTCCTTCAACCGGCTTTGGATCCGAATTTAACCACACCATATTCAACCATACACAAAATCGAATCCAAGCATATATCCATATCAAATTTCGAAGGTATATACATACACATGTTCACAGCCCAAAAAAAAAATTGGATGCAAGTTCACACACCCACATCTAGAAAACAAACCCCAACCGAATCCATATACATACATATTCACAGATTCAAAACCAAGATTTTGAAAAACAAGATTTCGCATATTATACACAGAGAAGATAGATCGGCTGTATGTATATTTCTCAGATTTTCAGTTTGCTGTGAGTGTATATAATTTCGAAAATCAGCATCACGTGGTTTTTTACATATATGCGTATAAAAATTGATCTGATAATTCAACACGATGTTGGCTCTGATACCACTTGTTAGAAAATTTATTTCACAGATAAATTATTTATCTATGATCCAAAATAAATCATCATGCTGAATTATCAAGAATTAATTAACTGAAGCGGAAGCGTACCTTAATCAAACGTGATTCACGATAAACGATTACGGTGTTTGGATCTTCTAAATCAATACGTAGTCCTTATTATCTTTCTGATGATGGGATGTCAGACAAGATGAACAGTACGTAGGATTCAGGGACCATAACCGACTTTATAAACTGAATTGTCAATTAACCTAATCCGGTCCATCATGAATTAGGTAATGGCCTGGTATCTACACATAAAAGCCCATACATTTAATTAGATGCATTAAAGCCCGATATATCAAATCCTTATTAGATCACTTTAATTGGGCTTAACCAAATTGATAGCCTTTTATTGAATACACAATAATTCACATATAAGCCCACATGATTGATTAAAATCCTTACATACCATGGAATTCTTTAGATAATGCAACTCAAGTTACACATTCATGAAAATTTTACATCTTAATTTGTGCTCTAGTTAGCTTTTGTGAGAATCACGAGTTACTGCATTCTGATAGCAAAAATTGCAAGATGCAATTCTTAAAACACAAAAAAAAATCAAGATTCAGCTTGTTGAAGACACATCAAAGGGAAAGTATCCTAAGCATAATCATTGATATAGTATATAATATGTATCTGTCAATCAACTACCATTCTAAACCATTGTTTTCAAACAAAATCAACAGAATACGAAAGATAAAGAAAACTTAGCCAAGGTGTCTAATCATAAACTAAGGAAATCTTCATTTAGAAATCAACAAAAAATGATAAAATAATAGAACTTGCAGAATCATTTATGACAACGTTAGTATTCTGAAATTCCTTCCGATGACTTCATATATACTCAATCAGCTGTCACCTTTAACCACTGTTTTCAAACAAAATCAACAAAATATAAAAGATAAAGAAAACTGAAGAGATCACTCAAACAAAGGAACTAATATTAAAATTACAAACACCAGTAGAGGGTTTCAAGGCAAACCTTAGGCGCCGCTCTTGCAAAATCTGGTGGGGGACTATTTGTGACTGAACTCTAAGGTGGTGTCAGAGATAATTAGTAAAGGTAAGATAAATATTCTTAACTAAATCTTACCATAACCAAGATATAGATAAATCATGTAAGATCTTACCATAAGTTAATCAATCACGTGATTAACATAAACTTGGACTTCATATTTTCGGCCCTATCAAGAATTTTCCCTACATAGATTTTCGTCCAACACATCTTACCATATGCAAAGATAAGAATGAAATATTCTTGACCATATCAAGAAAATACTTACCATATCTTGAATAAGCTTAGATGTCACAAAATATTATCAAGAATATTACCAAAATATTTTCAAGATTGTGATAAAAATTTCCAAGATTATGATCAAATATATATCAATATTTTCTTGAACATTATCTTTACAATAAAATGTATTTCTCGAAAATAAGAAATAAAGTGCATAATTTAATCGAACTTAATAAATTACTAAATACACGTATTTAGTAATTAAATCAAGTTTTATTAAATTACACATTCGTAAAAAATAGGAAATGCCAATATCATAAAATTAACAATCTCCCCTTTGGCTTTTTCTTTTTTTCCGAAACCAATCATCTTTTTATGATCAAGAAATTAATTAACTCCCCCATCAAAAATCTCCCCCTCAAGATATGCATCAACACAATCAACAATCAATAAATGCATGTAAAGAAATCAACATATAGAGAGCATAAATTAAAAAGATGATATTCCATGCTACTCCCCCTTTTCGGTCAAAGAGGAGAAGCCAAAAGTTCCTGCATGAAAAAAGTTCACAACCTAAAGTCGAACAGGAGAATAAAAGTGTTAAGTCAAAACATGATAACAATGTTGTTTAAATCACTGAAAATAAGTAGATGAGACTGGCAAGGTTGAGATCAGTTTGGAGTCTTCTTTTGCTTCTTAGAGGCAGGGAGCTTCTTGATTGCACCCTTCCTTTTTTCTTTGGCTTCCACAGGAGCCACATTTGTCGAAGAACCTCCAAGTAACTGATCAAGCGTGTCTTCAAGACGCTTAACTCGTACACCAAGTTCAGAAATGTCAGCTTTCATCCCTGCATTTTCTGCTTCCAACTGACCAAGCCTGGCATCTTTATCAGCTGATACCTGAGTTCCAGCAGTCTCATCCATAGCCTACTTCTTGTGACTCGTCTGCATCTCCAAAGTCTTTTAGCATATGGCCCTGTTTAACACTTTGGGGGTGATCACCATATCATCTTCCAGTGTCTGGATACCCTGATCAGTCAAAAATTGTGAAATAATCTAAGGATAAACCAACAGATAAGTATTCCCTTGTCTAGGACCACTTCCCGAGACCCTTCCAATGATAGAATTCCAGATTCGGGCATCAAGATCAATATTACGTTTGGTCCCCAGCAGAAAAAGAGTTCTAGCAGATTCCCTCTTAAAACTCGAGTCATGGATGAGTTGGTCAAAATTTGCTTTTACAATTTTGTGAAGTATTTGATACTTCTTTGACATCTCTGACCTAGACAATTGTTTTAACCCCTTCACTGGCCATGTGATCTTTCCCCCCGACAACTCCATAGCAATTTCATCATTAGTGGCTTCCATAGACTCATCCTCATCAGCCACATCATCATTCAGTCCTAACCACTTCCTAAGTTCTTTTGCCGAAATCTTAATTAACTGTCCCCTAACAAAAAGTGAAGTGGTAAAAAGACATTTTTTGGAGTTATAGTCAATGGGGATGTTGGCATAGAATTCCTTGACTAGAGTCTCATTAATCTCCCCTTTACAAACAGTCAATTTTTTTAATCCAAAATGTGACACTATATCATCAATCTCAAAGTCATCAAATTCGCCTACAGTCACTCTAGATTCATAATGCAATCGTTTACCCGAAATATGTTTTCGGAAATCATTGTATGCTTCAGAAGACCAAAATTTGAAAATGAATGGGGTAAACATACCTCTTGTAGTCTGCATGGGGGTGCAGACGAATGAAGAAACATCAAACCTAGATCTCACTGTACCCGCAACCGTGTCACCCTTTTTATTCTTCGAACTCACAGTGGTTGCTACCTTTTGTTTTCCTTTTCTGTCTGGAATAATAGCTTCTTTATCAGACTCTTTTTCCAACTCCTCAGACTCGTCTTCATCCTCATATTCCTATGGCTCTTCTGGTGGTGCATCATCCTCAGATTCTTCTCCTTCCTTTTCTTCTTCAGATTTTTCATCTTCCCCAGACTCTTCCTGCTCCTCTGGTTTCTCCTTTTCATCACCAGATTCTGTCTCACCTGATTCATCTCCACCTTCTTCATCCCCGATTTTCGCATCTTTTGCACTTTTCATGGCAGCAAGTTTTCGTGCTCCCTGCAGTTCACTCCGAATATCTAAGGGAGTGATATAGCTATACCCAAGATTACCAGATATGGGTATCAAACTTACGCCCATAGTTTGTGGAATAACAGGCGTGTTCTGGCCAATTTGGGCCACGAGAAGAGCAGGTGTAGGAGTAGTACTGGCGGTGGAGAGTGAGGTCGGCGTTGGGCTGGTGCCGGAGGGCAGTGCAAGAACAATGGCGCCGCTAGGAGTTCCCATCCCCGATGGGTCTGGTTGAGGTGATTCGACAATGCCACCGCTGCCTCTGGTGACTCTCCTCCTTTCGGTTTGCTTTCTTCGAGCCATGTCTTGGAATGGGTGTGGAATTTTGAGAGAGGAAGACGGAACTTAGGGTTTTGTTGAGAGATTATTGGAGTTTTTGGAACTTGGGACTTGAGGATTATGAAGACGTGTGAAGAGTTTGGGTTTAAGGAGGGTTCTCATATAAAAGGAATTGGTGTTTATTATGGTAACTGGAGAATCCTAATTCTTGTCAACTTCTTTCCTTAAAAAAATTAGATAAGTATAGAAACAAAATATGTTAAGAATTAGGAAACAAATAAATTACCAAACTCGGGCCCCACAATAAACTGACTTGTTCTTCAAGATTTGTACATATTAGCCCACGATATACTGCCTTAAAAATAAAGATTTTCAGAATAAAATCTAAAAATTCGTGAAAGAAAAATCTAAATGCATATGTATACCTGAGACACGTCTGAGCACTTGTTGGCATCTGTTGAGTTAGATATATCTGGCAGTAGACAGTCCACCACGAGCATGATTATGTTGATTAATGTGTGTGTGTGATCCGAGCAATCCTTAGTCATCCAAATACTGCGAAAAATCATATGATTGCCCTGACTTATCGATTTATCACCGTAATGCACAATAAGACCGATCAAAATCTATAAGAAGTGCATTTTCTCAAATCCAGCTTGCTGACTTTTTCTATATTATGGCAATGTCTTTTGGAGGTGGAAATAGCTTAACACAATCCCCAGAAGTTATCTTACAGTATGTTCCCCTTTAGGTTAGAAGAAGGGTATGAACTTGGCTTGGATTGGTAGATTCACACAATCCCCAGAAGTTATCTTACTAGGTTTTCCCCTTACTTCTACAATATTACCACATTTATATCAATTCATCGTATTTTGATGCTAAAGGGTATGAACTTGGCTTGGATAGGCAGCCTTCTTTTCCACTAGCCCTGCCCTTGGATAACAAGAAAAATGCGTGTAATGCAATCTAGCCTTCTTTTCCACTAGCCCTGCCCTTGGATAACAAGAAAAATGCGTGTAATGTAATAAGAAAGATTTAGATCATAGGTCTACACACAGTATAAAATCTCATCCAGTAACAACCATATGACATAGACAGCAGTGACTTATCCTTAGGATTGTCCAGATTTGAGTGCTAGTTAGATTCATCCGGAGACATGTTGACTGCAATCAGCCAGACGTATCTGTCTCGTTATCAGCCCAAGTAAAATCATGATCTACTTAATATAAGAATAGGATAATTTAACCAAAATGCAAAAAAGAAAAACAATGCGAGTTTTTTTTTTTTTTTTTTTTTATGAAATATGCATGTTCCTATTCAGAAGGAGGTGATACACCAATTTGTTTCCTAAGGCTTTCAAATTTGACAGTATCGAGGGCCTTAGTAAACAAATCTGCCAGCTGTAGATCAGTTTGTATGTGCTCCAGATTGATAATCTTTTCTTCCACCAATTCTCTGATGAAGTGGTGTCTGATGTCAATATGTTTTGTTCTGGAGTGCTGGACTGGATTCTTTAAGATATTGATGGCACTGGTGTTGTCACAATACATAGTGACTTGTTTTGTAGAGATTTCATAGTCTTCCAACATTTGTTTCATCCACAGGAGTTGTGTACAGCAACTCCAAGCTGCTATATATTCAACTTCGACTGTGGATAGTGACACTGAATTTTGCTTTCTACTTAGCCATGCCACAAAATTGTTCCCAATGTAGAAACATCATCCAGATGTACTCTTTCGATCATCCACATGTTAGCCCAAGAGTAAACTAACCAAGAGGGGGGTGAATTGGTTTATAAAACTTTTTCGATAAATAATCTCAAACTTAAAAATCAATGGGTACAAGTATGAGCACTTAGTGTTGTAAGTAACTTAACTATCAATGTAGTGTGCTATAAATGTGTAAACTTAATTGATAAAGCAAGTATAGGACTTAGATATAGTGTTGCACAATATAAATTGATAGAATAGAGTAAGTGCAATGTAAGTAAGTAAAAGGGATAAGAGAATGCAAATGCGATTTAAGGAGGTTCAATCAACCAACGTGATCTACGTCCCCCGTTACCGAGCTCTCCGTCACGAGCAAGGCCAAATCCACTATATTGGTAACTTATAACAAGGAGTACCAAATCCTTAGGCGACTTACAACAAGGAGCACCTACCCTTAACCAACAATCGAGTTTTCACAAGGTTCTCGAAACCACAAGATATAATGAATTGAATTTACAGTTGAAATAACTCTCTTGACAAATGATATACTCAAATTAAGTACCGAGAGAGTTAGGCTAACACTTCAATAGATAGCAATGAATTAAGCTCGAGTGTTAGAGAAAAACTTTGATGCAAATGATAATGAAAAGTTCAATGCAATGAAACAAAGTTTTTCAAATAATCTCTTGTTAAAATATTGAATCAAATTAAGTACCAAGAGATGCCACACTTGAATAATTAACAATGATTTAAGCTCAAAGTGTTTAGGCAATGGAACTTTGATGAATCAAATGATAATGAAAAATGTAGTACAAATAATCAAAGTTCCTTAATTGGAAATTTTCTCTTTTAAAAGATTAAAATAAGTTTAGAACAAAAAGAGACTTACACTTCAATTCCAATATAGTGTGAAGATGTTGAAGAATTTTAAACAATATAAAAACCAAGAATCTTCACAAAACTTTCTTCCAAAAACTTTGATGATTTGATAAAACAAAGTTCAGATCAATCAAAGTTTTATAATAATAATAGATGAATATAAACCAAGTAAGAACAATAAATTTTCGCAAGAAAATTTCTGTAAAATCTTTTCTATATTGTTAAAAATGAATGTAAATGAGATGACTATTTATAGATCAAGATATTCAAATTCAGCAACTTTCGGTTGACCATTTCTGGAGTTTCGGTCGACCGAAACATGCATATAGCCGTTACACATTTTCAACCGTTGAACTTTCGGTTGACCAATTTCGGTTGACCGAAAGTTGACTTTCGGTTGACCGAAAATTGACTTTCGGTTGACCCAAAATTGACTTTTGAAAAACATGAAAATTTAGGATTTTTAGGTTTCTAACTTGTTTTTCAAAGTGATTTAACATAGTATAATCATGATTTAAGATCAAATAACATATGAAAAGCAATATTGACTTAGATAAAAATATTTTATGCAAGTAATGAATTATCAAGTAAGTTTCTTGATGCATAAAAATCATTTTCGAGCTCTTTGAATTTCATCGCTAAAGATTGAGAGTGTTATACCTTTACATATGTTAAATCAACTCTTGATCTTGAACTCTAATCTTGTATGCTTGAATTCTTGATCTTCATGTCATGCTTTTCAACTTCAATTTTGATCTTGAATATCTTCAATTCTTTCATGATCTTCTTTACGTCTCATGTGCTTGATCACATAATTTTGATTTATATCTTTGAGAGACGATTTGAACATAGAGTGCTTTGAATATTTATCATTACATGAAACACTTGAAGCACACTTGTTAATAATACAATATATTCTTATTTGTTATGATCAAAACAATAAGGTTAAGTTAACTGTAGGTCAACAATTTCTCCCTTTTTGATTATAACAAACAAGATGATTTGTAATGATAATATAAGTAATTGAAGCATATAATCAAAGTATAGGGAAATGAGAATAATTGATAAGTTCAATTTTAGCATATATTCCCCTATCTTATACAAACCAATGAGGCATAATCTAGCATATAATGTAATCCTTTTTATGCATATAGATTATCAAATGTCAAGCAAAACAAATCATCACCATGATTTCCATATTTTCCCCCTTTTGTCATAAGCAAAAAGGTGGCATCTATCCCTTAATCATGAGCATAGGTGTGATAAGCATAATAATGAGGCACAAGTAGAATATCTTGATTGTAATCATATTCCCCCTTAGTAAAGCATTCCCCCTTAGAAAAACATTTGTAGCGTGAAATGACTTAAAGGGTATAATTATGCATATTGTCAAAGCATCAAAGTATTTTCAACTCATTGAATAAGTGGATCATGTGTGGATGAGTTAAAAAGTTTAAAAGTATCAAAACAATTTTGGTCAACAATCATATCACTCTTTTAATCAAAGCCAAAAATAAGTGATAAAAACTAATGTAGTTCAAGAGTTTTATGAAGAGGAGAAGATGATTTCAAGTCATTTAGGGATTGTGCATGAAAATTTTGAAATTAAAAGAAAATCCCTAAGTCCAGCCACTTTCGGTCGACCGAAAGTATATTGGTCGACTGAAACTCTGCAGAAGTAAAAAAAAAACAGGTAGCTGCAGTCACGTTCGGCTGACTAATGGTCGACCGAAAACCTAGTTTCGTTCGTACAGTTGTTCGACCGAAATATCTTTCGGTTGAACACTTATTCGACCGAAATGACACTTTCGGTTGGCCGAATAGTTTTGGTCGACCGAAATCTGCAAATATTGAAATTTACATGTGATTTCGGTTAAATCATGTATGTAACATAAAATTATGAATAAAACACATATTAGCACCATGTTTCATATTCATACTCATACCTCTTTTCAATGTAAGAATTTTTTTATGAAGTGCAAAAGGTTTTAATCAAATATGTAGATTAATAGATATTTAAATCATTGATCATTCAAAGTCCAAGAGGTATCAAAGAAATTTACCTCATCGTCAATAGTTATGAAGCACATGTTAGCCACTTCATCTTGACTCTCATCTTCATCTTGTTCATCATCATTTTCATCCCAAGTGGCTTATAGAGCTTTCTTTTTGAAAAATATTTTCTTGCTTCGACACTCGGCACTTTTGTGACCGGGTTTGTCACAATTATAGCAAACAATCTTTTTATCTTTTTCGTCTCTCTTTTGGATTCGATGATTATTGCGTACGCATCTCCACTTCTTGATAAGGATAGCAAGATCATCAAGTTCCTCATCACTTATGTTTCAGTTTGATGAGCATTTACCATGTGATGATTTAAGAGCAATTTCGCGCTTGGCCTCTTCTTTTCCTTTTCTTGTCCTCTTCTTTGTTTCGACATTGTTGAGCTCAATGTTATCCCAAGAGTAAACTAACCAAGAGGGGGTGAATTGGTTTATAAAACTTTTTCGATAAATAATCTCAAACTTAAAAACCAATGGGTACAAGTATGAGCACTTAGTGTTGTAAGTAACTTAACTATCAATGTAGTGTGCTATAAATGTGTAAACTTAATTGATAAAGCAAGTATAGGACTTAGATATAGTGTTGCACAATATAAATTGATAGAATAGAGTAAGTGCAATGTAAGTAAGTAAAAGGGATAAGAGAATGCAAACGCGATTTAAGGAGGTTCAAT
This sequence comes from Ligustrum vulgare, assembly GCA_963555705.1. Taxonomy (NCBI): domain Eukaryota; kingdom Viridiplantae; phylum Streptophyta; class Magnoliopsida; order Lamiales; family Oleaceae; genus Ligustrum; species Ligustrum vulgare. Next base: position 33,774,971 of record OY743184.1, on the reverse strand, counting down.
CAACCAACGTGATCTACGTCCCCCGTTACCGAGCTCTCCGTCACGAGCAAGGTCAAATCCACTATATTGGTAACTTACAACAAGGAGTACAAAATCCTTAGGCGACTTACAACAAGGGGCACCTACCCTTAACCAACAATCGAGTTTTCACAAGGCTCTCGAAACCACAAGATATAATGAATTGAATTTACTATTGAAATAACTCTCTTGACAAATGATATACTCAAATTAAGTACCGAAAGAGTTAGGCTAACACTTCAATAGATAGCAATGAATTAAGCTCGAGTGTTAGAGAAAAACTTTGATGCAAAAGATAATGAAAAGTTTAATGCAATCAAACAAATTTTTTCAAATAATCTCTTATTAAAATATTGAATCAAATTAAGTAACAAGAGATGCCACACTTGAATAATTAACAATAAGTTAAGCTCAAAGTGTTTAGGCAATGGAACTTTGATGAATCAAATGATAATGAAAATTGTAGCAAAAATAATCAAAGTTCCTTAATTGGAATTTCTCTCTTTTAAAAGATTAAAGCAAGTTTAGAACAAAGAGAGACTTACACTTCAATTCCAATATGGTGTGAAGATGTTGAAGAAGTTTAAACAATATAAAACTAAGAATCTTCACAAAAACTTTCTTTCAAAAACTTTGATGAATTTTGATAAAACAAAGTTTGGATCAATCAAAGTTTTCTAATAAAGATAAATATAAATCAAGAATAATAAAATTTTCACAAGAAAGCTTTTCTAAAATCTCCTCTTGGTTGTTAAAAATGAATGCAAGAGAGAAGGCTATTTAAAGAGCAAATTTCGCACATACTGTCTTTTGCGGTCGACCTATCGTGCCATGTGGTCGACCTCATTATAGCCGTTGCGAGAAAATAGCCGTTGGAGTTCAAAAATAGACAGTGCGGTCGACCTGAAAAAATTTGCGGTCGACCTGAAAAATCAGGATTTCAAGATTTTTGTTTTTCAAGGTTTTCTGATCAAAGTTAATTTTGAAAAAGATATTTTGATGGTTTTAAAAATGTTACTTGAACTTTATGAAGTGCATTGCCAACTATTGCTGCATTAACCTTACATAAGATTGAAAAGCAATTTGTAAATGCTCAATTCTTTGTAGGCTTCATTGCTTGGTCTTCATGTTTTTCGACTTGAAATTTGATTTTGAATATCTTCGATTCTTTCTTGATCTTCTTTGCGTCTCATGTGCTTTATCACATAGTTTTGATTTATATCTTTGATAGACGATTTGAACATTGAATGCTTTGAATATTTATCATTACATAAAACACTTGAAGCACACTTGTTAACAACACAATATATTCTTGTTTGTTATGATCAAAACAATAAGGTCAAGTTGACCATAGGTCAACACTCAAAAGTCATCAATGTTCCATAAAGCTCTTCTAATGGATGTGTGTTGACGTCTATTGTGTTTTCGATCAACATCCTCAATGGATTCCAATATTGGGAGAGAGACCTAAGAATTTTACTCACAAGTTCACCGTTAGTAAATTTATGATCAAAGCCTTTAAGACCATTGACAATATCGGTAAAACGAGTAATCATGCAAGTAATGGGCTCATCTTGCTTCATAAAGAAATTTTCAAAATCTTTAAATAAAAGATTTGTCTTAGTTTCTTTCACTTTGCTTGTACACATGTGTGTGATTTGTAATGTATTCCAAATATCAAATGCGGAATCACATGTGCAAATACGATTAAATTCATTCTTATCCAAAGCACAATAAATTATATTTTTGGCTCTAGCATTTAAAGTCAATTTTCTCCTATCATTATCATCATATTCCTCTCTAGGTTTTGAAATAGTTTGATCCGGTTTTCCATCAACCTTAATAACTTTAGTAAGCTTATGAGGACCTTCTCCGATGACTTCCCAAATATTATAATCTATTGATTGAACAAAAATCATCATTCTAGTCTTCCAATAGTTATAATGTGTACCATCAAAGAAAGGAGGATGATTTGTAGAATGCCCCTCAAGATTATGATTAGCCATAAACTCAAGATTGTAAAATCTTTTAAAAATGAGCACCTAAGCTCTGATACCAATTGTTAGCCCAAGAGTAAACTAACCAAGAGGGGGGTGAACTGGTTTATAAAACTTTTTCGATAAATAATCTCAAACTTAAAAATCAATGTGTAAAAGTATGAACACTTAGTGTTGTAAGTAACTTAACTATCAATGTAGTGTGCTATAAATGTGTAAACTTAATTGATAAAGCAAGTATAGCACTTAGATATAGTGTTGCACAATATAAATTGATAGAATAGAGTAAGGGCAATGTAAGTAAGTAAAAGGGATAAGAGAATGCAAACGCGATTTATGGAGGTTCAATCAACCAACGTGATCTACGTCCCCCGTTACCGAGCTCTCCGTCACGAGCAAGGCCAAATCCACTATATTGGTAACTTACAATAAGGAGTACCAAATCCTTAGGCGACTTACAACAAGGAGCACCTACCCTTAACCAACAATCGAGTTTTCACAAGGCTCTCGAAACCACAAGATATAATGAATTGAATTTACAGTTGAAATAACTCTCTTGACAAATGATATACTCAAATTAAGTACCGAGAGAGTTAGGCTAACACTTCAATAGATAGCAATGAATTAAGCTCGAGTGTTAGAGAAAAACTTTGATGCAAATGATAATGAAAAGCTCAATGCAATGAAACAAAGTTTTTCAAATAATCTCTTGTTAAAATACTGAATCAAATTAAGTACCAAGAGATGCCACACTTGAATAATTAACAATGATTTAAGCTCAAAGTGTTTAGGCAATGGAACTTTGATGAATCAAATGATAATGAAAAATGAGGCACAAATAATCAAAGTTCCTTAATTGGAAATTTCCTCTTTTAAAAGATTAAAACAAGTTTAGAACAAAGAGAGACTTACACTTCAATTCCAATATAGTGTGAAGATGTTGAAGAATTTTAAACAATATAAAAACCAAGAATCTTCACAAAACTTTCTTCCAAAAACTTTGATGATTTGATAAAACAAAGTTCAGATCAATCAAAGTTTTATAATAATAATAGATGAATATAAACCAAGTAAGAACAATGAATTTTCGCAAGAAAGTTTCTGTAAAATCTTTTCTATATTGTTAAAAATGAATGTAAATGAGATGACTATTTGTAGATCAAGATATTCAAATTCAGCAACTTTCGGGTGACCATTTCTGGAGTTTCGGTCGACCGAAACATGCATATAGCCGTTACACATTTTCAATCGTTGAACTTTCGGTTGACCAATTTCGGTTGACCGAAATTTGACTTTTGGTTGACCGAAAATTGACTTTTGAAAAACATGAAAATTTAGGATTTTTAGGTTTCTAACTTGTTTTTCAAAGTGGTTTAACATAGTATAATCATGATTTAAGATCAAATAACATATGAAAAGCAATATTGACTTAGATAAAAATATTTTATGCAAGTGATGAATTATCAAGTAAGTTTCTTGATGCATAAAAATCATTTTCGAGCTCTTTGAATTTCATCGCTAAAGATTGAGAGTGTTATACCTTTACATAGGTTAAATTAACTCATGAACTTGAACTCTAATCTTGTATGCTTGAATTCTTGATCTTCATGTCATGCTTTTCAACTTCAATTTTGATCTTGAATATCTTCAATTCTTTCATGATCTTCTTTGCGTCTCATGTGCTTGATCACATAATTTTGATTTATATCTTTGAGAGACGATTTGAACATAGAGTGCTTTGAATATTTATCATTACATGATACATTTGAAGCACACTTGTTAATAACACAATATATTCTTGTTTGTTATGATAAAAAAAATAAGGTTAAGTTAACCATAGGTCAACACCACATTCCCAGCCCAGTCTGCCTCTGAAAAACCTGCAAGATTGGCAGTGGTATCTCTTGTAAACTAAATTCCATAATTCAACGTACCACTTACATATCTGATAATTCTTTTCACAGCAGCAACATGAGATTCCTTAGGTTTGGCTTGATATCTTGCACAAACTCCAACACAGAAGGATATATCTGGCCTACTGGCAGTAAGGTACAGAAGACTTCCAATCATGCTTCTGTAAAGGGATGGATCTACATCCTTACAACTGTCATCCTTTGAAAGTTTTAGAGTAGTCGCCATGGGAGTTCTCATTGTCTTTGCATCTTCAAGTCCAAATTTCTTCACCATATTTTTAGCGTACTTTGCTTGAGATATGAATATGCCAGATTCATCCTACTGTACCTGCAAACCAAGGAAAAAGGTTAGCTCACTAACCATGCTCATTTCAAATTCTCTTTTCATTGCATTTATAAATTCATTAATTTTGGACTTAGATGTAGACCCAAATACTATGTCATCAACATATATTTGAGCTACAATTAGTCCAGGATTTAGATGCTTAATGAAAAGAGTTTTATCAGTTCCTCCCCTTTTGTATTCGTTGCTTAGCAAGAATGATGTGAGCCTTTCATACCAAGCTCTGGGGGCTTGTTTCAACCCATATAATGCCTTTTTGAGTCTAAAGACATAATTCGGGTGAGATGGATCTGTGATGCCTTGAGGCTGCTCCACATAGGCTTCCTCATTAAGCACACCATTCAGAAAGGAACTTTTGACATCCATCTGAAATAGTCTGAAGTTGATGTAATAGGACACAACTAGCAACAACCTGATGGATTCCAGTCTGGCTACCAGAGCAAATGTCTCGTCAAAGTCTATCTCTTCAATCTGGGTATATCCTTGAGCAACAAGTCTGGCTTTATTTCTTACCACATTTCCTTGTTCATTTGACTTATTCTTGAAGATCCATTTGGTTCCAATTACATTACCTCCTTTAGGACGTGGAACAGCTCCCAGACATTATTTCTTTCAAATTGGTTAAGTTCCTCCTGCATAGCTTGTACCCAGTGTTCATCTGTCAAAGCTTCCTTGACATTTTTTGGCTCAATTTGAGACATATGACAGATGTTACTCATCTCAGTAAATTTTCTTCTGGTCACATTTTTCTTAGACATATCAGTGAGAATGTTGTCAAGTGGATGTGCCTTTTGGATCCTAGCAGGTGGTAGTCTCGATGCTTCTAATTCAGTAATATCAGGTGTATCTAGGTCATCAGATTTGTCTCTATCTGTAGATATTACTGGGGTGCCCGGACTCATCCTAATCGGACTCTTCAGTATCATTGAGACCTCCAGCTTGGTGCTGTTCTTCTTCTGATTTTTCACTTCCAGCTTCTTCTTTTGGTGGAATTTTCAGTTGAACACCATCTGCTACCTGCAAATCCGAATTTACACAATTAGTATCATCCACTTTCACATTAATTGACTCAAGAACAGTTTGGGTTCTTAGATTGTAAACTCTATAGGCCCTACTATTTTCAGCATAACCAAAAAATATACCATCATCCGATTTTGAGTCAAATTTTCCTAGATCTTCTATATCTTTCAAAATGTAGCATTTACTTCCAAAGGCATGAAAGTAATCAACCCTAGGTTTTCTACCCTTCCAAATTTCATATGCAGTTTGGTTTGTTCCAGATCTAAGCATGACTCTATTGATAATATAACAAGCAGTGTTTATGGCTTCTGACCAAAATTTCGTGGGCAATTTGTTGCTATTTAGCATGACATGAGCCATCTCTTGTAGAGTTCTATTTTTCCTTTCCACCACTCCATTCTGTTGAGGAGACTTTTGGGACGAGTACTCATGCTTAATCCCATATTGGATACAAAAATCAGCAAACTCGGAGTTTTCAAACTCTCTTCCATGATCACTTCTGATCCTTTTGACTCTTACCTATTCGTCGGCCTTTTCATTGCTCAATTTCTGAAATAGATTAACAAAATTGTCAAAGGTATCAGATTTATCCCGAATAAACATGACCCAGGTGTATCTGGAGAAATCATCAACACACACATAAATATACCTCTTGCCACCAATACTTTCCTTTTGGATAAGGCCCATCAAATCCATGTGAATTAGTTCAAGTATATGAGAGGTATTAATAAATGTACCTAATTTGTGTTGACTTTTGATTTGCTTACCCTTTTGACAATCACCACAGATTTCATATGGAATATTGTTTATGCTGGGTAAGCCTCTCACAGCTTGTAGTCTGGTTAGTTTCATGAGATCATGATAGTTTAGATGCCCTAATCTGTTATGTCATAGTTTCTCATTTTTGGTCTTAACAGAATTGCAAGTTTCGAGACTCTCAAGTGTATAGCATTTGTTTCTAGATCTAACTCCCTTAAATAACACACTATTTAATAGGTCAGACTTCTTGTCACAATTTAAAACCTTGCAATATTCTTTTGAAAACACGACAAGCACATAGTTGTCCTACACTGATCAAATTTTCCTTAAGTCCTATGACATATAAGACATTTGTTAATGTACGCAGTCCCTTGATGTTGATTACACCAGATCCATCTATCTTTCCCTTTTGGCCATCACCAAATGTAACAGCACCTGTTTCGCCTTTTTCAAAATGTGTTAGTAGAGAGAGAGAGAGAGATCACCTGTCATGTGTCTAGAACATCCACTATCAAAATACCATGTGTTAGGAATCAAGACACTCAAAGACAATTGAACTACATAAGCATTAGTTCGAATTTTCTTCTCTTGTCTAGGAACAAGTCTTCTTTTGTGTGAATTGATTAATTTCAAGTACTCATGACACCTAAATACATCATGACCATATTTAGCAAAAAAATTATAGAATACCTGAAAAACAGATGTATCCTGCCGACTCTGTCGAGGTTGAATTTTCCTGCTGTTCTGATGGGCAGACTCATCTGGCTTGTACATATTCGGCTGAAATTGTCTTCTTGTATAGTTCCTGGCTGGATATAAGTTTTGAGTCCCAGCCGCATTGTATTGATAAGAGGTAGATGAGTCTGTATGATTTCTATTCTGTTCCATGTACATGTATCCAGATTCTCTTACAAAGTTTATTTTATGGTCATGATTTTTACCTTTACCTTCATATCCAAGACCTGTTTTTAGGCTGACAAGTCTGCCACTGTTCAGGATTTCATCAAGCTGAACGGATCCACGTGCCAGCTTCTTGATTTTGTCTTGTGCTTTAGCAATTTTTGAACTTAGCTTGCTTACCTCATTTTGTTCATCATCTGAGACTGCAGATATGTCGTCCAGTTGTCGTTCCCTGCTGTGCTCAGCGAAGGCCTGTAACAACTGAATCTTCTCTTCTGCATCTTGAAGTTCCTTCCTCAAGTTTTCAGTATTTGGTCCGGATTTATCTGCATAAGAAGAGTTACCAGATTCAGTACTAGACAGCTGTAAAGCAGTAAGGGTAGTTACCTGTTTTTTAGAATTGCTGCTGTCTGATTCTGATTCAGATTTATCTGAGTCTCCATCACTCCATGTAACACTCATGGTCTTCCTTCCCTTGGCCTTCTTTTGAGTATTAGGACAATCAGCAGCAATGTGATGAGATCCCAATCGGGGAATCTCGTCGAACACGCTGAATAACGAAATTAAAACCTAGGAAAGATCTAGATCAGATCAAACATGAAATTAAATAAGAATTAAACTACTGAAAAGATAAAATTAACGATAGGACCTTGACCCAAGATTCAAGACGCAAGAAATTGATGATGCGGAATCGAGATCCAAGGTTTTCGAAACACCACAAGGTCTTGTCAATTTCCTTGATAAGATTCTAATTGAAAACGCCACAAATATTCTCTCGAATATTTGATAAGTTCAACGCCACAAATATTTCACAATATTTGATAAGTTAGATTTGTTCTCGAAGAACACAAAAGGGACTCCTCAACCTTTAACAAGAGAATCCTCTCTCAATTTAATTCATAAACTCAAACTCAACTGTCTGTTTACAATCATGGTAAAGAATATAAATAAGCAAAATAACCTAGCATCTAATTTACTCAAAATAGAATTCTAATTAGACTAAAATTCTAAAATAGGAAAATAACCTAAAAACCAAAAAGGAAATAAAATAATTGAAAATTCGGAAAATCTGGCCGCTACTCATTTATGGCCGTGAATAATTCTTTTACGGCCGTAAATGCCTCTCTGATCAAAACTGTGTTTATTAGTTACGGCCGTGAAGTTTCCCTTTTTGAATGTTACAAGCCTCGTTCTGCTGAAAGTCTTCCTTTTCTTCGATGAATGATTACGGCCGTGATAGTAAGATTTACGGACGTGAATATATTGGTTACGGCCGTGAAGGTCCTCTTTTACGGCCGTAATGGTCTTTTTGCCCAAATTACTTCGACCCCTTGATTCGCTTGATCCGTCCCTCTTCTCGGCTCTACCCCAACACGGAACTTGCTCCGTTTTGCACGTAGATCACTCTCATATTGCCGATGGATCGACTTCGCCCTTCGATGCCTGGTCCGGATCACATCATACCCCCTCTCTTGAAAAGGATTCGACCTCGAATCCAATTTTGGTCGGCTTTTCAAACTCCTGCTTTTCTGGGCTCGATGATCATGCTTATGCTTTGTGCGGTCTTTTAGACTTTTAGGCTGCTCATTTTTGCCAATGAATATCTTTCCCGCCTTAAATTCATGGCTTGATTTATGTCCCTACAAAACATATTTAATAGAACTGGGGAGGGGTATGTTGGCATGAGTAAGTGCAAATAGACTCATTTTTGTGGTAGACTCACTTTTATTTTGTTTTTTGCACTCAGTCTCTCCTTTTTCTGATGTTTGAACCTCAACCCTCTTTTCTCTAATTTCCACTCCCTCTCCTTTTTCTGAGGTCGTGGCCTCAACTCTCTTATTTTTCCCCTCAAACTCACTTTTCACTTTCAATTGATCTTTCAACGCTTCAGTTGGAGATGGTGGCATTAGAGTAAACTTTTTCCCCCCTTTTACCAAGCTGTATCTATTCGTATACCCATCATGTAGCACAGCCCTTTCATGTTGCCAAGGTCTCCCCAACAGTATGTGACTAATTTGCATTGGCACCACGTCACAAATTACCTCATCCGAATACCCACCAAAAGAAAATGTCACCAAGGCCTGTCTCTTCACCTTAACTTCCCCTGACTCAGTCAACCATTGTAATTTATAAGGTGTTGGATGTTTCGTTAAAGGTAAGCCTAATTTTTCCACCAACATTGTACTAACTACATTAGTACAACTTCCCCCGTCAATCACCAAGCTACAAACTTTTTCATCCACTAAGCATCTAGTGCGAAAAATATTATCCTTCTGCCCTTCCATATTATCCAAAACATTCACCTTACGCCTAATGCTAAGAGCATGCATATCAATAATTTACTTATCCACCACTACACTTTTAGCCCCTTCACTATCACATCTAACCTTCTTACGTGGACAATCAAGTGCAATGTGACCCCGTTCCAAACATTTAAAGCACTTAACATTTTTATCCTTAAGAGGTTTGGAATCAGAATTATTTTTACCTTTGGTTGTCGGTTCCTCCCTCCTTTTGTGAACATGATCACTACTCTCCCGTTTTGATGTCTCCTTTCGCTTTAATGGCCCTTCATCCATCCCATCTCCGTACCTAGTATGACATTCACGCCTATTACCTCTCCTAACCCGAGAACCATCATGAGATTGATCCCGAGGTCTTTGTTCGCATTCTGCAACTCGATTCTCCATCTGAGCCATAAACCTCTCAAATTGTGCCCTCATGGCCTCCACCTGTTTAAAATTCTTTTGGTCACCTGTTGATGAAGATTTTTCCCTGCGAGACATGGTTAGTTTTCAAAGACAAACAATATTTCCTCTCGTGTTTATTTTCACTCGTGTATCACACTCAATCCCTTCAAATTTCACCCAAGAACAAACCAAGGATCAACAATCAAGGAATTTATGGAAGATACGAAAAGTAAAAAATTAAGAAATTCTCGAAATATTCGATTTTTTTACTCTGCCAGAAAATTTGACTACGAGTATGGCAGAAAAAACGGAACTGGATTTGGACGAAAAATGAACAAGAAAAATACTTTTGAATTTTTGGAACTGACTTTTATGGATCAAACTGAAAAAATTTATGACGACACGAAGAATGCGAAGAACACGAAAAAAATCAAGAAACGTAAGAAACGCAAGAATCTGAAATAGATCCAAGCTCTGATACCAGATGATGAGATCCCAATCGGGGAATCTCGTCGAACACGCGGAATAACGAAATTAAAACCTAGGAAAGATCTAGATCAGATCAAACACGAAATTAAATAAGAATTAAACTACTGGAAAGATAAAATTGTGGATAGGACCTTGACCCAAGATTCACGACGCAAGAAATTGACGATGCTGAATCGAGATCCAAGGTTTTCGAAACACCACAAGGACTTGTCAGTTTCCTTGATAAGATTCTAATTGAAAACGTCACAAATATTCTCGCGAATATTTGATAAGTTCAACGCCACAAATATTTCACAATATTTGATAAGTTAGATTTGTTCTCGAAGAACACAAAAGGGACTCCTCAACCTTTAACAAGAGAATCCTCTCTCAATTTAATTCATAAACTCAAACTCAACTGTCTGTTTACAATCATGGTAAAGAATATAAATAAGCAAAATAACCTAGCATCTAATTTACTCAAAATAGAATTCTAATTAGACTAAAATTCTAAAATAGGAAAATAACCTAAAAACCAAAAAGGAAATAAAATAATTGAAAATTCGGAAAATCTGGCCGCTACTCATTTATGGCCGTGAATAATTCTTTTACGGCCGTAAATGCCTCTCTGATCAAAACTGTGTTTATTAGTTACGGCCGTGATGAATTTCTTACGGCCGTGAAGTTTCCCTTTTTGAATGTTACAAGCCTCGTTCTGCTGAAAGTCTTCCTTTTCTTCGATGAATGATTACGGCCGTGATAGTAAGATTTACGGACGTGAATATATTGGTTACGGCCGTGAAGGTCCTCTTTTACGGCCGTAATGGTCTTTTTGCCCAAATTACTTCGACCCCTTGATTCGCTTGATCCGTCCCTCTTCTCGGCTCTACCCCAACACGGAACTTGCTCCGTTTTGCACGTAGATCACTCTCATATTGCCGATGGATCGACTTCGCCCTTCGATGCCTGGTCCGGATCACATCATACCCCCTCTCTTGAAAAGGATTCGACCTCGAATCCAATTTTGGTCGGCTTTTCAAACTCCTGCTTTTCTGGGCTCGATGATCATGCTTATGCTTTGTGCGGTCTTTTAGACTTTTAGGCTGCTCATTTTTGCCAATGAATATCTTTCCCGCCTTAAATTCATGGCTTGATTTATGTCCCTACAAAACATATTTAATAGAACTGGGGAGGGGTATGTTGGCATGAGTAAGTGCAAATAGACTCATTTTTGTGGTAGACTCACTTTTATTTTGTTTTTTGCACTCAGTCTCTCCTTTTTCTGATGTTTGAACCTCAACCCTCTTTTCTCTAATTTCCACTCCCTCTCCTTTTTCTGAGGTCGTGGCCTCAACTCTCTTATTTTTCCCCTCAAACTCACTTTTCACTTTCAATTGATCTTTCAACGCTTCAGTTGGAGATGGTGGCATTAGAGTAAACTTTTTCCCCCTTTTACCAAGCTGTATCTATTCGTATACCCATCATGTAGCACAGCCCTTTCATGTTGCCAAGGTCTCCCCAACAGTATGTGACTAATTTGCATTGGCACCACGTCACAAATTACCTCATCCGAATACCCACCAAAAGAAAATGTCACCAAGGCCTGTCTCTTCACCTTAACTTCCCCTGACTCAGTCAACCATTGTAATTTATAAGGTGTTGGATGTTTCGTTAAAGGTAAGCCTAATTTTTCCACCAACATTGTACTAACTACATTAGTACAACTTCCCCCGTCAATCACCAAGCTACAAACTTTTTCATCCACTAAGCATCTAGTGCGAAAAATATTATCCTTCTGCCCTTCCATATTATCCAAAACATTCACCTTACGCCTAATGCTAAGAGCATGCATATCAATAATTTACTTATCCACCACTACACTTTTAGCCCCTTCACTATCACATCTAACCTTCTTACGTGGACAATCAAGTGCAATGTGACCCCGTTCCAAACATTTAAAGCACTTAACATTTTTATCCTTAAGAGGTTTGGAATCAGAATTATTTTTACCTTTGGTTGTCGGTTCCTCCCTCCTTTTGTGAACATGATCACTACTCTCCCGTTTTGATGTCTCCTTTCGCTTTAATGGCCCTTCATCCATCCCATCTCCGTACCTAGTATGACATTCACGCCTATTACCTCTCCTAACCCGAGAACCATCATGAGATTGATCCCGAGGTCTTTGTTCGCATTCTGCAACTCGATTCTCCATCTGAGCCATAAACCTCTCAAATTGTGCCCTCATGGCCTCCACCTGTTTAAAATTCTTTTGGTCACCTGTTGATGAAGATTTTTCCCTGCGAGACATGGTTAGTTTTCAAAGACAAACAATATTTCCTCTCGTGTTTATTTTCACTCGTGTATCACACTCAATCCCTTCAAATTTCACCCAAGAACAAACCAAGGATCAACAATCAAGGAATTTATGGAAGATACGAAAAGTAAAAAATTAAGAAATTCTCGAAATATTCGATTTTTTTTACTCTGCCAGAAAATTTGACTACGAGTATGGCAGAAAAAACGGAACTGGATTTGGACGAAAAATGAACAAGAAAAATACTTTTGAATTTTTGGAACTGACTTTTATGGATCAAACTGAAAAAATTTATGACGACACGAAGAATGCGAAGAACACGAAAAAAATCAAGAAACGTAAGAAACGCAAGAATCTGAAATAGATCCAAGCTCTGATACCAGATGATGAGATCCCAATCGGGGAATCTCGTCGAACACGCGGAATAACGAAATTAAAACCTAGGAAAGATCTAGATCAGATCAAACACGAAATTAAATAAGAATTAAACTACTGGAAAGATAAAATTGATGATAGGACCTTGACCCAAGATTCACGACGCAAGAAATTGACGATGCTGAATCGAGATCCAAGGTTTTCGAAACACCACAAGGACTTGTCAGTTTCCTTGATAAGATTCTAATTGAAAACGTCACAAATATTCTCGCGAATATTTGATAAGTTCAACGCCACAAATATTTCACAATATTTGATAAGTTAGATTTGTTCTCAAAGAACACAAAAGGGACTCCTCAACCTTTAACACGAGAATCCTCTCTCAATTTAATTCATAAACTCAAACTCAACTGCCCGTTTACAATCATGGTAAAGAATATAAATAAGCAAAATAACCTAGCATCTAATTTACTCAAAATAGAATTCTAATTAGACTAAAATTCTAAGATAGGAAAATAACCTAAAAACCGAAATGGAAATAAAATAATTGAAAATCCGGAAAATCTGGCCGCTACTCATTTACGACCGTGAATAATTCTTTTATGGCCGTAAAGGCCTTTCTGATCAAAACTGTGTTTATTAGTTACTGCCGTGACGAATTTCTTACGGCCGTGAAATTTCCCTTTTTGAATGTTACGGCGGTAACTTCCAGGCTTACGGACGTAAGCCTCGTTCTGCTGAAATTCTTCATTTTCTTCGATGAATGATTACGGCCGTGATAGTAAGATTTACGGCCGTGCATATATTGGTTACGGCCGTGAAGGTCCTCTTTTACGGCCGTAATGGTCTTTCTGCCCAAATTACTTCGACCCCTTGATTCGGCTTGATCCGTCCCTCTTCTCGGCTCGACCCCAACACAGAACTTGCTCCGTTTTGCACGTAGATCACTGTCATATTGTCGATGGATCGACTTCGCCCTTCGATGCCTGGTCCGGATCACATCACAATGTATCCACATCCTTCACATTCTCTGCATTGGATTCGACTCCTAGGCTTCCCTTCAAACGTGTTGGCATTATTCTTTGGATAGAAATTATTTTTCTTCCATTGTTTTTTATTCTGGCCTTGAAGAATTGTGGATCTTTCTTTTTGTTTGCCCTTGAGGAACCTTTTAAATTGTCTGGTGAGAAGTACGAAATTTTCATCTTCGTTTGTCTCGCCAGAGTCGTTTGGATTTTCACAGTTTGTCTTGAAGGCAATCCCTGGTGATTTGTCCATGTTTCTTCGGGCCATATTTAACTCATAGGTCATCAATGACCCTACAAGTTCCTCAACTCGCATGGTTGAAAGATCCTTGCTTTCTTCAATTGCTGTCATTTTTATATGGAACCTGTCTGGTAAAGATCTAAGGATCTTTTGTACAATCTGCTCATTTGAGTAGGTTTTCTCAAGTGCTTCAACTGAGTTGGTGAGATCACTTAATCTGGTATAGAAGCTTTTGAAGTCTTCTTTCTCATCCATAGACAGTTGTTCAAATTTCAAAGTGATCATCTGCAGCTTGGAGGTTTTGACAGCATTGGTTCCTTCGTTTGCGATTCTCAAAGCATCCCATGCTTCCTCGGAGGTCCTTAAAGAGGAGATGAGTCTGAATTGACCTGGATTAACCAAAGAAACAATAGCGTTAAGTGCCTTAGAATTCCAATTTGCATTAGCTAATTCATCTGCAGTATAAGCACTTCTAGCTATAGTTGTAACAACACCTCCAGCAGTGACAGTGGGTGCTGTGTAACCTTCAAGAACAGAAGTCCAACAACGTTCATCAATAGATTGAATAAAAATTTCCATACGGATTTTCCAATATGCATAGTTACTACCAGTTAACAGAGGTGCCCTAAGAGATGCAGAGTTTTCCATTTAGACAACGGATCTCACTTTCTAGAAGTGAACCCGCTCTGATACCAATTGAAAATTTGAAGTTGTCTAAATTTTATAAACAGACTGTCACAGACGTGTCTGGACAGTAACCAGTTAACAGTAATTCGTTAAGTTTGTTTAGCGCAGTACCTGAAGAATCTTGCTATGGCAGATTCGTCTGGATAGTAAAACGTAAACAATCAGAATAATTGTGCGAAATTGTAAATGGACAAGAACACAATAATTTGAGCTTAACGTGGGAAAAATCCTAACAGGGATAACCCACAGTTCGCATCCTGTGAACAATAAACCAATCACTATATAAGGAAAGAGTTTACACAGATCAATCTAAACTATAGGATAAATCTATGCATAGACTTTATCAAACATCCAAGAAACATATCACTCCCTGATCCTTCTTTGGCATGTAATGTGAGTTGGCGTCCCACCACTCTTCAGTAGTTTTCTTTGAATCTACAACACTTTTCAGCAACACGAACTCCCGTTCGATCTTGATCCAAACCTCCCGTTTGATCTTCATGCTGAAAATCTTTCCTTCTCTAAATGATTAAATCCTCCTCCCGGAGTACCAAAGTCACAACACAATTGAAGCTTTAATTATTTTTGCACCTCACGAAAATAAAGCTTCAAGACTTCTTAATGAAGTGGACGTGAATGTCTCTAGCACCACACTATTTTTATATCTTCACGTCGCTAGAAAAATGTCCCCTTTTTCTTCTCTTTATAGTGCAATTAAGTTTTCTTGATTCCCAAGTTTTCCTTATTGCACAAGATCTCTAATACCTGCAAAACGGGTTAGAGATAATTAGTAAAGGTAAGATACATATTCTTAACTAAATCTTACCATAACCAAGATACAGATAAATCATGTAAGATCTTACCATAAGTTAATCAATCACGTGATTAACATAAACTTGGACTTCATATTTTCGGCCCTATCAAGAATTTTCCCTACATAGATTTTCATCCAACACGTCTTACCATATGCAAAGATAAGAATGAAATATTCTTGACCATATCAAGAAGATACTTACCATATCTTGAATAAGCTTGGATGTCACAAAATATTATCAAGAATATTACCAAAATATTTTCGAGATTGTGATAAAAATTTTCAAGATTATGATCAAATATATATCAATATTTTCTTAAACATTATCTTTACAATAAAATTGTATTTCTCGAAAATAAGAAATAAAGTGCATAATTTAATCGAACTTAATAAATTACTAAATACACGTATTTAGTAATTAAACCAAGTTTTATTAAATTACATATTCGTAAAAAATAGAAAATGCCAATATCATAAAATTAACAGTGACTATAGCGATGATAGTGAGGAATTGCCTGGAGTAGTGGTGGCAATAGACAAATATATAGATAGAGAAAAAGTAGCGTCCAAATCTATGAGATAGGACCATCTCCAACTCAAAACTCTAAAAACAGTCAACTTTAGACTAAAATATAGTTTCTCTTACTATATCCTTATAATTCATCTCCAACTCAAAACATCAAATTTCACACCAAATAAACAGTGTTTATTATTTTTCACACCCCAACTTAATATAATATTTTATTACTCTACTTAAATTATCGAAAATATTAAGAAATTACAAGTAATTATTATTTTTTTGCTCCCTTCCTTCTACAATTTTCTTGTACGATTAACCCTTCCTTCCTCCCCAAATATATTTCCTTTCTTCTGCCTTCAAATCAAATTCATCAAATTCAATTGGAAAAAGGCAAAATCAATACAGCAAAAACTGGTTCAAATGCTTACTGATTCTTTCACTATGCATTCTTCAGTTGGCTTCATTCAAGCTTCAGCTGATCGGAATCTTCATCGGACATCTTCTACTCTATCAAGCCTATATATTCCAAATGACGAAAATGAAAAAAAAAAAAACTTTTGGGGAAAATTTAGTAAAACTAAAACTTGCCCCAGACATTGATAGCATTGTTACAGTGAAATGCCATATATGGCATTGCTTGTAGCAATCTCCGAAATAGCATTCCAGTTGTAGTTATGACTGGTAGATTTGGACTGCAAATTGGGGGGAAATTCAGTTTTGCATAAGCATTGAAGATGGCCTAAATGATTTGGGGCTGAAATCTAGGGATCGACTGATAGGTAGGTTGGGATTAGGTCTGGCTGGGTCGGGTTGGGTTTAGGGTAGATTAATGAATTTTTATAATGGAATAATTATTAATATTAAGATCTTAATTATCACCTAATTTTTGGATTAATTAGTTTGAAATCTGAATTTTGATTTTGAAAGTTGAAAAACATGTCCCATTGTAATTTCCACAAGTTAAATATTGGAATAATTGTACCTGCACACTTTTTCCTCCTTGAACTGAATATAACCTCTTAAAAAACTTCATTGAAATTTACGTCATTTTCTTTATATTATCCGAATCTACATCGCTAAGTATCGTTAAGAATCAATGTTTATATTAAAATATAGGCCATAAGTATTATTAAAAATTGAAAAGTGTCATAATATGATACTTTAAAGAATGTAAATCTCACTAAATCCGAAGTATCATAAAATTGTTGGAAGTATCAAGGTGTGATACATCTTGAAGGATATAAATTCTAGTTTGACGCCAAAATCTAGGGTATTTAAGCGGCCGTCTCTTAAATATATACACATTTGGTGGAGGCCCAAACGATGAAAGCCAAAAACTATTTATAGCTGATTAGAATGAGGCCCAAATAGTGTGTTTTATATATGAATTTTGAATTAAGATTCAAATAAGTTGCAAAATCCCAAGAGTTGTCTCCTTTCACTTGTGTTGGTAGTAAAGACCAACTTTACACACTTTAACGTTAATAATCAATGATACATGCAATACTTTTGGAGTACTAGTTGAGTTAATTGATATGTTAATTAAAGGAAAATTAAAATTTATAAATTGACTGTAGTTTTTAATATATATATATATATATATATATATATATATATATATATATATTATATATATATATATATATATGCCATTAAATTTTTCGAAATATATCTTAGACAATTGTTTAAAATTTCAACTTAATAAAAAAATCATGTATCGTATATCAAGAAGTAATCTGACATAATAAAATATTAAGCAAATCAAAAATTGATTTATAAAATATTTATGATAAGTCACAAAAAAAAATGAAAATTTGTGTAAAAGCAAATCAAATTGATTTAGAAGCATATTTTTATAATTATTTCTTTTTAATATTATGCAAGTATGAACTAAAATTTTAGTTTTTTTTTTTAACAGAATTCTGAAATTATTTATTTTATATTCTTAGAGCCTGTTTGTTGCAAGTAGTTTTTTGAGGAATATCTGATTTTTGGGAAAATACGTGGTTGAAAAGTAATTGAAATGTGTGAAAAGCTTTGAGTCCCATAGAAATGAGTGGTTGAAAATGAATTTGTAGAAAATGTGAAAAAAAAAATTGTGAGACCAAATAGGCACAGATTATAATTAAAAGTTCAAATTTCTTTTTATATGAATTAATTAATGATTTTGAGAAGAATTTAAGGGTGTTATTGACCGAAGAAAAAACTATTTAAATGTACCTTAGATTAATATTATGAACTAATGATAATTATATGTAATGAAAATAAATTAATTATTAAGAGTAATATTGATCGAAAACATAATAATTAAAGGTATTATTGGGAAAAGAAAATAATATTTTAATGTCCTCTAGATTTATAATAATAATAATAATAATAATAATAATAATAATAATAATAATTGTATTTAATGAAAATAAATTAAATGTTGCAAGTAATATTGACCGAAACCATAACAATTTAAGTGCAAAATGAGAAATTAAAATTTTTACATTCATCCCAATTTTTAATATACTAGCTAATTAGTTAATAACATGTGCTTGCATGTGGTAATATAATAACGTGATTTTTTATTTTTTTTATTATTAAGTAATAATAGTTCAAGAAAAAATTGATTCCAGTCTTATATTAAAATGATGGGAAGAAACACACATTCATCAACCAAAAGCTCACATATTTGTATTTTTTTTATTTATTTATTGATATGCCTTTTAATACAGGAAAATCTAAAGAATAAGTCAAATCTTAAGGCTCAAGACTCTCAAGCTCATCATAACCTTTGTTACTAAAGTTATGTGAGACATGCATATTGTTTTACTGTACTACCAAATATAGATGAATATAACATCCAAAAGTTATAATTATTATTGCAAGTTAATGGTTTTAATTAATTGAGGAAAAATAATATGTGAACTCAAAGTTTACCTTTATCACAAAATCTATACAACTGTAGATCATATATTGAATAAATACGCATAAATTCAAATCTTGACTGATTTCTCGTGCCAAAAAAAAAATGGAGATAATCTATGAGATTACGTAAAATAACTCCAAAAATTAACAGAAAAAGAGAAAAAAAAAAAAAAAATAATACTAAAATAAACCATGGGTTGCTAGAAATTATTAGCATCTCTTGACACATCTCTTCTCTATTTTGTTAATTATGTCCAAGTAATCATCACCATTCAAATTTATCTTTCGTCTTCCTTTTATTTTGGGTCATGTAAAGGTTTAAAAAAAATCATTTGATCTCCATAAGAAGAACCACTAAGTTAAGGAAAAAAGAAATCAGAACATAGATAATTTCTCTTTTTAAGGAAAGAGTCTTTAGTGCAAATTAACGAAACATTACTTATCATTTTTTTTTCAATAAATCTAGGTTGACATTTTTTATAGACATTTTTAAGTGACAATGTGACATGTCATACATTCATTGGTTGGTAAAAATAATTACCCAACTACTTACATTTTTACCACCCAATGAATGTGTGACATTTGTCACTTAAAATATCTCTAAAAAATGTCCTTCTAGAATCACTCGTTTTTTTTTTTTTTTTTTGTTAGTAAAAGTATCTCAACTTGAAAACTCAGGCTTGAGATACAATTTATTAATAGCAAAAAAGATTACGAGCATGGAGAGAGACATAATACAAAACCTCTAAACACTTGCAAGCATTACAAATCCAATTAACAAGAGTAATAAGGGATCTGATTCAAAAGCCTATAAATGAAACAACATAAAGAAGCACAAGATCGATGGCTTACATAGGAAATACAGACAGACCTACAATTATACATATCAAGCCTTCCCAACTCTCTCGAAAGTCTTCTGACTATTCTGGGATCATAACCAAGCTAACCAGTGTCACCCATATATGATATCAAGGGGCCTACTAACTGTCTTGATTACCCTTCTAGAGCACATGCAAGCTCCTTGGTGTTTAGCAAGATTTCTTTCCAACTAAAGATACCGAAATGAAAGCAAGGGAATAATAATTTGAATATCTTATATATTTCTCACATAAGCCTGAGCATATCGCCAATGTTGGAAAAGAAGAATAGGGTTGTTGAATTGAATAAATGGAATACCATAAATCTGGTTAAGTTCATACGGCTATTCTACAATTAATCAGTAAAAGTTCTATGGTTTCAACATTAAGACAACATTGACACTTAGAAGGCAGGTGTAGGTAGACCCAATATGTGCTGTATAATATCATCAGCAGGAATAAAGTTGTGCAATAGTTTCCAGTTGAAGACTGAGATTTTCATGTGGATTGACTTATGCCAAACATGTTTATATGAGGACTGAAGTGAGCTTATTTGCCTAAAGATCTCCAAAAAAGATTTAATAGTAAACTGGCATGTTGCATCCTGATTCCAAAAGATTTTATCATTTTTGTTTCTATAGAATATTTATTTAGTTTCTTTAGTCGTGGTTTCAGGTAATCTGAGCTTGAGTTTATTAATATTCCATCCCATTAGCCATAAATTCAAACACAAAGGACTTATCAATTGCTGTAGTAGGTGTTGGTTTGTGAATAGGGAACCAGAAGGCAGCCACTGATCATACCAGAATGATACGTGGCCTAAACCTATCTTCCATGAAATAAAAGGTTACAAAATGCTTCTCACCTTAAGGAGTCTTTTCCAAACAGGAGAATCATGTTGTTTATGTTGGACAATAGAGGGGTGATGTGATCTGCAGTACTTGTAACCTAGCTCCATATGACTCTTGGCTTCTAAACTTCACCAAAGCTTACAGTCAAAAGCTTTATTAATTTCACACTGTTTTCTGCAATCAAGACCTCTTCCCATATATGGAAAACACATTTTGTTTCACGAGGACCAATGCATTTGCTTATGAGCTTTATCATCCTCCAAAAATAAGTGTTGAGCTATCTTTCTATACGTGTAAGGACACAAAGGGGTGGGTCCAGGACTTGAAGAAGGTAAACTGACATATATAGAATTCAACATATGTTCAATAAGGGTGAGTTTACCTCCAGCGAAAAGAATTCGCGCTCCCATACTTTGAGCCTTGGCTTGATCTTATTGATAAGGCTTTCATATATAAAGGCCCTTTTATGGCCTTTAAAAAAGGGGCTAAGTACACAACTACACAAGTTGAGAGACTTGTATTTTAAATACCAGTTATTTTAAAACAAATCTCGACATTAGAAAACTTATTTCGGAAATTCAGATATAAACATTAAACCCATTCTTACCCTAACCACTAAACAGAACGGCGATCTCTACCAGAATCCATCCAAAAATCATGCTAAAATCACGCACCGCGGCTACATTGATGTCTTAAAAATTGATCGGTGGCTAGCTGTTCTTATTTCAAATCCGTTGGCGGGGCTGATTATCAACATCATTGCACTGAATTTTCAAATTCTTACCGAGATACATATTGCAAGGACATTATACTTAAATTTCAGGTTCGTCATTTCCATTGCAGAAGTATTCCGAGAGCATAATAAAGTTAATTTGTAACTAATTACAAATTGTAACTATAATAATAGTTCATATATTGAATTATAGATTTGAGTAGCTTTGATTGTTGTATGTTATGTTATTAGAAATGATTACTTGAATTACATTTATTTTGTAGCCAATTTCAATTGTAATTACAATTAGTTACAATTGTAACTAGTTGCGTTTTGTAACTAAATACAATTGTTACAATTGTAACTAATTACAATTGTAGCTTATTGTAATTAGTTAGAAAAAGTTACAATTGTAATTAGTTAAAAGTTACAATTCTTAATTACAAAAAATAATGAATTACAACTGTAACTAAATACAATTGTAATTAGTTACAAATCAGTTAAAATTGTATCTTATTGTAATTAGTTAGAAAAAGTTACAATTGTAATTAGTTAAAAGGCAAAATTGTAACTAATTACAAGTGTAACTTATTGTAATTAGTTAGAAAAAGTTACAATTGTAATTAGTTAAAAGTTACAATTGTTAATTACAAAAATAATGAATTGCGACTGTAACTAAATACAATTGTAATTAGTTACAAATAAGTTACAATTGCAATTAGTTACAATTGTATCTTATTATAATTAGTTAGAAAAAGTTACAATTGTAATTAGTTAAAAGGCAAAATTGTAACTAATTACAATTGTAACTTATTGTAATTAGCTACAATAAGTTACAACTGTAACTAATTAAAATTGTATCTTATTGTAATTAGTTAGAAAAAGTTACAATTTTAATTAGTTAAAAGGCAAAATTGTAACTAATTACAATTGTAACTTATTGTAATTAGCTACAATAAGTTACAACTGTAACTAATTACAATTGTATCTTATTGTAATTAGTTAGAAAAAGTTATAATTGTAATTTGTTAAAAGTTCCAATTGTTAATTACAAAAAATAATGCATTACAATTGTAACTAAACAATTAAAACCTCTTGTCTCATATTAGGGGCAGCATTGCACTCTGACTTCTTATCCTTCACCCCTTCTTTTAAAATTACAACTTGATTGAATTTCTGTAATTAGTTACAAACTTCATTTTTTATGTGCAACTATGGATTCACTAAATGTCTTCATACATTATGGTTGATTTTTGGATGAGTTCAATAACTACACAGGCCTAAAGGTAGCAGGGATCCTCCTACCCACTACAACTACATACTACAGCGTGTTGGATGTTGTTTTCACAAGATTAAATTTGGATCCAATGTTGAATAGATTGAGAATACGATATACAATGGACAAAAACATGGAGCCAATGAATATTGTCGATGATAGTTCCCTGACTTTATATTTAGAGCTGAAAAGGAAGGCCAATGATCTAACAAGTTTTCTATTGTGTGTAGAGGTTGAGCAACTTTATGGTGGCACAGACCTTTTACCACCAGTTCCTAATGAGTTAACCACTATACCTATTGACTCTGGGGTTTCATCCATACTTGGCATACACCAAAATGGTGCAATTGAGATCTCAGCAGCAAGAATACCAACACTAGATGAGGTGGCTCAAGAACTTTGTGAAATGGTTGAAACCAAAAAATTACCCCTATTGCAGATGATAAAGAGGTGATTACAAATCCAAGAGGCGATGCAATTGAAAAAGGGCAGGTATTCCGCACTAAGATTGTGTTAAAGAAGAGTATGGCCCTATATGCTATAAACAAAAAATTCCAGTTCATAGTGAAAAGATCAGACAGAAAGGAGTATGTTCTTAAATGTTTATGTGCTGATTGTGACTGGATGTTTAGGGTATCAAAGTTTTGTAGAACTGACATGTTCAAGATAAGAGATATAAAAAAAGGTCATAAGTGCGGATTAGATGTAATGTTGGGAAATCATAGACAGGAAACAAGCTCAAAATAGGTGATGTAATTAAGCACAAATACACCTCTACAAAGACCATATACATGACAGTTGACATTATGCATGATATATTAAATACATATGGTCTGGATTTGAATTATCAAAAGGCTTGGAAGGAAAAGGAACATGCCTTTTGTGCTATAATGGGGGATCCTGAAGATTCTTATGGGAAGATACCTACTTATTTAGAAATGTTGAAGGAAAAGAATCCAAGATCTATTGTAAGATTTGAAACCAATGAAAAAAATCAGTTTAGGTATCTATATATAGCTTTAGCTGCTTCAATTGATGGCTGGAAATTCTGCAAGCCTATTGTTGTTGTTGATGGTACATTTTTGACAGGGCATTATGGTGGGACTTTATTAACGGCTTGTGGACAAAATGCAAACAATAACATTTATCTACTCGCATTTGGGATTGGAGATTCAGAAAATGATAACTTCTGGGAATGGTTCTTTTTAAGGTTCAAAGAAACATAAGGTGAAAGAGAAGGTTTGTGTATAATATCAGATCGATGCCCTAGCATTAGGAATGCAACCCAAAAAATTTTCCCAAATGCATTTCATGGACTCTGTTCTTATCACTTGTTGAAGAACCTAAAGAAAAAATACTCAAAGAAATCTAAAGAGATAGCAGTACCATTCAACGATGCAGCAAGAGCATATACAATAGGTGAATTTGAATATCAAATGAAGCAGCTGGACAAAATTGACAAAGATATCCGACGTTACCTGGTATGTTTAGTTTATTTATGCTACTTTTTACATGTACTTTTTGCAAGTGTAATTAGGTTACAAAACTACAACTACTTAGTTACAATTTGTAACTACAAAGCTGCAAATTGTAATTAGTTACTAATTACAATTGTAATTAGTTAGTTACAATTTTGTAACTACAAAAATTGATTAGTTACAATTGTCACTAAATAGTTACAATTAGTTACAAATTGTAAATTATTTAAAATTATAATTAGGAAATGTTATTTCTCTGAAGATATTGTTGTTACATACACAAGTTTTTGACTTTTTGCGTACAATAGTATGAGGAAGTTTGTCATGAAAGATGGACACGGGCATATATGGCAAGAAATCGATACTCAACAATGACATCAAACATTGTCGAATCGGTAAATGCAGTAATAAAAACAGCAAAGAAACTAACCATTGAGACATTGTTGGAATTCCTAAGGCGTACATTACAAAATTGGTTTAACAAAAATCGTACGAATGCGGAGGCTACATTCACTATACTAGCAACCAATCCAGAAAAAGTGTTACGGGAAAACATTTTTGAGTGTTCAAGGATGAAGGTACGGAGTACAATTTTTTGATCAATGTAACAATTTTTTGCCTTAAAAGATGTTATTGATGTGCCAATCTTTATCCCAGATTCATTCATCAAGTCAAGCACTATTTGAAGTTATTGATGGCCTGACATCCTACACAGTACATATCCAAGACATGACATGCACCTGTTTGCGATTCCAGGTTGATGGACTACCATGTTCCCATGCACTAGCAGTGATAGGGAAACGAGGACTTGATGCATACAATTATTGTTCAAACTACCATACAAGAGAGTTCTACGTATCAGCATACAAAGGGGACATTTTTTCGCTTGGAGACAAGTCACAATGGATATTTCCTGAATACGTAACATCACTAGTTGTACTTCCTCCCTCTACAAGAAGACTACCGGGAAGGCCTAAAGAAACAAGATATAAATCGGTAGCAGAAGAACATAATGCAACGAGGTGTAGCAGGTGTGGTGAATATTCACATAATAAAAGAACATGTAAAGAATGAATCCCATTGAAGACAAAAAAGAATAAGAACTGTAGGGTCCTGAAATTGTAGCCAAATTAACCGTTACTCTCTTTTTATATTACTTGATTGATACTATTTGTAACTAATCACATACTGTAATTAGATAGTACGTTTTTTTTTGTAACTATTTACAATTTATAATTAATTACAAATCAGTAAATTGTTTACAAATTGCCAGTTTGTACCCAATTATATATTGAATTTTATCAAATATAACTTGTAACTTAATCATATACTGTAAAATAGAGATAATGATCAAATTAAAAAAGAACAAAAGTAGATTAAAGCAAAATCTACCACCAATCTATATCATCAGCTACTGCTTGACAAATCGTTCATGTTCAATATTTACATATCTACAACGTTTCTGACGTTACACAATGTTAACCCAGCATTAAAAAAAGGTCAGATAGATCCATGCAGCTGCTTTACAAACCTACATTAGTTTCTAGTTTCTTCACAAAAAGAATCAACAAACGATCATCTTCTGTACATCTTTACAAAAAAACTTTGAACACAATTATTATGCATTTTCCATCTTCTTCGGCTTCTTGCGACCATGTTTTTGTGGCACATCTTCACTGCACTTTGCATATTTGAACAATTGTACTATCAATTGGTGTCTTGCCTCTTCTGCGTCAAACCCTTCAATTTTCTTTCCATTAATTATAAACTCTGCAAACTTGATAATAAAGATACCACGGTCATGCATTTATGTTAAATAATAATAATAATAATAATAATAATAATAATAATAATAATAATAATAATAATAATAATAATAATAATAATAATAATAATAATAATAATAATAAGTCAGCCACATATTGTAACTATAATGATAGTTCATATATGGAATTACAGATTTGTAACTAGTTACAAATTGATTTGTAATTGCATTTGAGTAGCTTTGATTGTTGTATGTTATTAGAAGTGATTACTTGAATTACATTTATTTTGTAACTAATTTCAATTGTAATTACAATTATTTACAAATAAGTTACAATTGTAATTAGTTACAATGAGTTACAATTGTAATTAGTTACAAAAAGTTACGATTGTAATTAGTTACAATGAGTTACAATTGTTACAATAAGTTACAATTGTAACTAATTACAATTGTAGTTTATTGTTAGTTAGAAAAAGTTACAATTTTAACTTATTGTAATTAGTTACATATTTCCATTTGGTGCATTAAAAAAAATTAAGTCAGATACAAACTCATTATCTTGCTGTGAAAGTCCACCAACAATATTCACTTGTAGAAGGTCGCTGTGTTCTTTGCCATCAACAATTTCTGGTCTCCAAATGTCAGTACTGATCATTATGTGAGGAAGCATTTCAGCAAACGGCAGAACATCCCTTGTCAAAATGTTCCCTTTAAATGAGTTATCCAATGAGTTGTATACATTCAGACACTTCTTTGAGATGTCAAACTCTCCAAGAATCCAATGTGCATGATCCTTCATGCACAATGGAATTAACACAATATCAACTTCAATCCAGCTGGTTCCATCCAATAGTTGTTCACCAAATGCATAAAAGATAAGGGAATCCTGGTCCGCGAGTTTGGAGTGATCTTTAGACCATTCCGGGTAAATTCCTCTAATGCACGAAGCAAAGCTACAGTCAGTAGTTGTTATCCTATTCTTCATATTTTTCCCAAACTTTGCCATTTTTCGCAGGTGATAAAAGCATTCATCAATGTGCTGCACAAAAATGAAAAAACACAATCAAAAAACATCTCACATACCCTTCAACCCATACTTATCAACAAATAAAAGTAATTTACAAATTGTGCCGTGCAAGCCAGTGAGTTCTCCTTCTCACGCAACTCATACCACCAATATTTTGAATTGCTGTCCATCACCCCAAACTTTAGAGGAGGTTTAATGTCGGGATTTGGGAACTTTTTCTTCCTACAAAAATTACACATTTTTCTTAAATGTAATCAGCATACAAAGTATAATCAGCTACAATTGAAATTAGTAAGTTAGAATTGTAACCAATTGTAACTAACAATAGTATTTATTTTAGATAATGTAACTAGTTACAAATGACAATTGTAATTGTTCTAACCTGTTATTTTTCTTATATCCAATATTAAACCATTTGTCAAATACAACAACGTCTTCCTCATTTAGCTGATTTAAACCAAATTGAAAAGCACATTTTGCTTCTTTGTTCAAGCGACTTCCCTCTTCTTGTGGGGTAGACAGATTACCGGTAAAAGGGGATTGCAAGAGTCTGAATTTTATTAGTTTCCTTCTCACTGGGATGTCTACAGATTCAGGGGTAAATTCAATCTCTTCATCGTGGCCCTGAAAAACATTATAAAAGTATAAATTTCAGCTAATGAATTGTTAAAAACTAATTATAACCGACTGATAAATTTACATACAGGATCAGGTAAAGAAGAGTTAGAAACTTCAGTTGAAATAACTCTAGGAACCAGCTGATTGTCCTCATCAGCCTACAAATGAGGGAGAAATAAAATCAATAAAAAGAAAAAAAAACTCGTTACATTGTTACAATTAAAATAACGCAACGCATTTATTTATTTGTAATCAAAACATAAAAAAAAAATACATACCAACTTTTTCTCTATAAAAAAGCTTCTTACTTTTCTCCAGCTCTTTCAACACTTCTTCTGTAAAAAACAAATCGTAATCATCCGGATCACCACCACGAACATCTGCCTTTAAACTACTAATGCCAATATTAATATTACGAGAAGGCCTCTCACCATCTAAACTAGGATTTTCTCTCTCTCTCTCTCTCTCTCTCTCTCCCCGACACCCTCAAATGTGAGTCCTTTTCACGATCTTTTGTATCAACATTCTTCACAAAACACAGTAAAAAAAATAAAAAATTACTCAATAAGATAACAGATACTGAGAAACTACAACTTAAATTAGTTACTTACAATTGCTCTTAATTGCAATCGTACAATTGCAAATAAGATACATTTGTAATTAGATACAATACAATACGCAATTAAATAATAGTTACCTCAGGTCCCAATTTATTTTGTTCAACGTCATGAGCAGACTCCTCTAAACTATTAATACCAAGATTGAAGTTGGGTGAAGGAATATCATCATCTAAAACACGATTTTCTAGCTCAGGCTGCAACACCCTTGAAGGTGGTTCCTTTCCCGGATCCTTTACTTCAACATTCTTCGATAAAAAAACAGTAAAAAGTAAATATTAATCAATTTAACTACAATTCAAATTATTTAGTTAGATTGTAACTAAATTGTAACTAATTACAATTAGATAGATTGTAATTAATTGCAACTAATTACAATTAGTTACAGTAGTATTTATTTTCATAATTGTAGACAGTTATAGTTGTAATTAGTTATAATACAGTATGCAGTTTAATGACAGTTACCTCAGGTCCCAATTTATTTGGTTCAGTGTCATGAACAGACTCCTCTAAACTACTAATGCCAAGATTGAAATTAGGTGAATGAATATCATCATCTAAAACATGATTTCCTAGCTCAAGCTCCAACACCCTTGAAGGTGAGTCCTTTTCTGGATCCTTTCCATCAACATTCTTTGAAAAAAAAAAACAGTAAAAAAATAAATTTTAAAATCTCTTGTCCCAGATTAGGGGCAGCATTGCACTCTGACTTCTTATCCTTCACCCCTTCTTTTAAAATATCCAGAAAATCAGAAATCATTGTTTTGAATTCAGTTGTCAAGCTACAAATCTCAGACTTCATCGTTGTCATACTACTAGCTAGCTCCTTCTGCCTATCTTCGATAGTAGCCAGCGGTCACTAAGTTCACATTCTAATCTCTGAACCTTTAATTCAATATACTCTAACCATTTCCTTAGTTCCTCCATCAATTGTGCATCATCCCCCTATAACATAACAAACACAAATCATATAAGCCCGTGTCCATTTTCTAAATGTGATATATATGTTTAGATTATTAGTATTCAGAAAAATAAAAATAATAAACCTTATTTCTTTCATCAGGAGAACCTGATGGCTGTGCACCCTTCCCAGGATCCATGTTCAGTAATTGTGTCTGCTCATGTAACACCCCAAGTTTAAGAGTCTAAAACCTAGGCGTGTCAACTTCCATTCACATTAAACGCGGAATTAAATCATTTACACAACTAAAATGTTCATTTATCTACTATAAAATTTTAGCGAAATTTCGGCAGAGTATCCTCTATAAATTGGACATAGCCAACCTGTAGAGGGACATCAAAAACCATTTTAAAAATTTAAAACATCCATCACATCTCAATCACATTCATCATCGCCAAAACCAATTCATGCATTTCCCAAACTCCTCAATCATAAGATTTTTTTCCAAAATATCAACAAGTATAGACAAATGAAATAAGAGGTAACTTAACTCATAATACGTCGCTCATACTTAATCAAAACTAACTTCAACCAAACAATTCTCAATAATAATGAATTAAGGAATAAATTCAAATGATAACTTTAATAAATTTAACTTTATTAAATAATGTCGACAGCGGGTACTGTCTGAGTCAGCCGCCAAATGTTCTCCTCGGATCACCTAACTTTCATCACCTGAGATGTTGGGGAGGGATTGGGGTGAGCTAAAGCTCAGTAAGTAAACTTTATGCATGAATGCATGCTTATGACATGAAATGCTTTAAACTTTGAAATATGTATCCCCATTCACTTTAACCTTTCAAAACTTTCAACATTTCGAACTTTCACTTAACATTTCAAAACTTTCACTTGACATTTCAAACTTTCACTTCATTCCATCGTGAGCTCACTTAATGTAACTTCTAGTCAATCAGAATAAAGTGGGCAATTACTTATTTAGAACTAGATTAACATTCACATTTCCACCGCAAAGCGGTTTAACATTCACTTTCCCACCGCAAAGCGGTTTAACAGTCCACCGTAAACGGTTGAACATTCCGTCGCAAAGCGACTTAATTCGGGTACGCCGGTCCCCCGCGCCCCATTTCCCACTCGCAACTTTCATGAACTAGAAGTACACCCATTCATTCTTTCAAAAACTTGGGATACATAATTTTTGACAAAAAAATGCACTTTGACACATTCCTTTCATTAAAACATTTGACTTTCCCATTTCGATGCCAATGCATGTTTGATGATGCAATGACATGTAACGTGCATGCTTGAACATTTCCTTAACTACACATAATTGCATATGGTAGACCAAAAGCATCAAAATTTCGTAATTAATACGAATGTCAATTAAGCACATTTATTCCACATTAACATTCGACTTTAATGAAAGTAGGGGGAAGTTTACTTACTTGCAGCCCTTAGTAATTTACCGTTTCTGAATTTGCAAGTGGAAGAGTCTCGGATGCCCGTGACGTCAATGTACCAAAATTCCTAATTATATCCATTCATAAATAAGGTATAACTTTAGATTTGAAACAAACACGTTCATCATCCTATTCAATATTATACATAAAACTCATAACTGAGGTTAACATTTCTATTAGACTCACAATTTAACTCAAACGTGTCCTTAAATCATGTCAAACACATATACCATCACCTTCGAAATAACTGTTTAAATTCAAGGGTAAGAAACATCGAAATCTTACTTATCAAATTATTCAAAAGTCAAACTACTCAATATTATCACAACTAGAAATTTAACTATTAATAAATCTGAAAAAATTAAATTTCCACTTTTAAGAATCAAGGTGAAATAACTGCTGAGTTTCTACATTTTGAATTTTTGGAATTAGTACACATTTAAAATTTTACTCTAAACTTTGAAATTATAAAGATAATTCCAAATTAACTAATCGAAGTAAATTGTCAATTACACTAATTAAATCTAAATTTCCTAATTCCAAAAATACATTACAAATTTCAATTTAGTTATAAATTCAACAAAACCAATTAATTCAATGAATCCATAAAATCTGAAATTATACAGTATGACATTACATATCTCAAATTTTCAAATAAAAATCCAAGATTCAAAAAAATCTAATTAAGCCCCAAATCTGAAATTCCTTCATATACTATGAAAAACCCATATTCATATATTTGAAATATGACAATCTACTGTGAAATTGCATATCCATACATACATATATACATCAATACCCACATACATATGCATTACCAAACCCCAATTTAACGGTATCAGTCGAAATTAAGTAAACTTGAATCTGAAAAATATGAGAAACATCACATATTTACACACACTTAACATATATACACATTTATGTACACACATCAATACAGAGATCGGGTGGAGTGTGAAAAATCACGTGTGCACTGTGTGTGTTCGGTCGGGTGTGTGCGTAGTCGAGGAAGGGAACGAGGGAAGGGGAGGGTTACCGGTGAGAGTGAGAGGAGAGGTCGCCGGTGAGGAGTCAGGCAGGTCGAGTAGCGACGGTTGAGTGTGAGGCGAGAGAGACAGAGACCGAGAGAGAGCTGTTGTGGCGAGAGTGAGAGGCCGGATGAAGAGAGAGGGAGAGGGATCGTGAGTGAGGTAAGAAAATTGAGGGTTTAGGTTTAATTGTTTAAGTTTTGGAAATTTGCAATTTAGTCCCTCAACTCTCATAAATTGGAAATTTATGTCCACGACCTTCAAATAAAATTCAAAATGCCACTAAACTCTCCCCAAATTCCCATTTAACACAATTTAGGCTACTTTCAACTTAATTAAATAGAAAATAACAAGATTAATAAATCACGTTAATAATCACACATAAAATTGCACATAGACAAGTTATGAACTTTCTATTTGGCACATTGATCAAGATGGCGTCCAAGTCCTTCCACTGCAAAATAATTCAAATCATTGACATAAAATTTATCAAATTTAAAATTTATAATAACATTAATATAAATGTCACGTGAAATTTAAAGATGCACGTAACAATGAAAAATGGTATTACAGCTCACCAATCCTGTTCTCATTTGCAACATTCGCCTCTGGTGTGAACTCAACTATGCATTCCACACCTTCTTCAAAATCCAATGGCAAGTGAGGCTTTGGAAACAACCCCTCATGGTATCTTTGGGCCAACTCCAGGTTATTAGGTTCAAATATTTTCACCTCCAGCTGCAATTCATTAAAGAAAATTTATGAGTCAATCACATTACAAATTATAATAAAAATACAATATATTGCCAAAAATGTAATCACCTTACTATCTCCAAAAAAATTGTCAACAAAGGTAGTGGCAGTCACATGTGCTGAAGATGACCAGCTGACAATCCTTGGGAACGATTTATAAATCTTCTTACAAATATTAAGCCCCAGGCATGGAATTGTTTTATATATCCATACTTGAAAGGCAAGTATGAAACCATTGAGCATGTAACTAATGGACGGCTCCTCGCCCAAAGCAACCTTCTCAGCAGATTTCTTCATTACAGTCTTCAGAGATTTCAGGGTTACATTGAACAAATCATTGCCCCAAGGAATTACATCCCTCTCTGCTGAATTAACCATTCTCATAATAACATCATCAAAAACCTTGCGGGACTTGCTCGTGTAAAAAAATGAAGATATCAGATACAAAATGGCAAGCAACACTCTATCTTCATCAGAGATAATATTTTCAGAAAATCGAAATCTATATTCAATATCCTCTTTGTCCACACTATCCAACTCTTCAAAGTAAGCTTCCCTAATTCTACAAATACCATACATGTACTTTGACTTGTCAATCTCCCCCGAGCATCTCAACCCAGAAATTAAACAAAATTCCTCTATCCTAAACTTCACTCTTTTTCTCCCAATGTCAAACCACATTTCTTCACTGTTTTTTTGCTTAACTTCCCTAAGCAACACATCATGAATAAGCTGGGGCTGCAGAATGATATCCTTCATATCCAAATATCTTCCAAAACATGTGCACTGAAATAAATTTTTCTGTACATTGTTTAATCTAGCATTTAAATTTCTAATCACATCATTGGGGCTAGCCACCACCATGCTAGATCTAAACCAGTGTTCCGGTTGCAATATAAAGTCCCAATCCTATACGTGTGATAAATTACAATTAATAAATTCTTGAATAAAAAAAAACAGGAGTCTCTGTAATTTCAAAATGTAACTAATTACAATTTGTAACTAGGTTACAAAACTACATATGACGGCATATGTAATTATGTTACAATTAATAAATTCTTGTATATATATATAAAAAAAAAAAAACAGTAATCTCTGTAATTTCAAAATGTAACTAATTACAATTTGTAACTAGGTTACAAAACTACATATGACTGGATATGTAATTATTTTACAATTTTTTTGCAACTGTAATTAAGTTACAAAACTACAACTACTTAGTTACAATTTCCTTACTTCTACGCATTAAAGTTAAAAACGAGTTTACCGCCATCATATTCTCTGATTTCTTGGACACATTTCCACCAGGCCTCTTCTTCGAAACATTCGATTTTGAAGAACTTATTTCAACTACCTTGGCATCTACTCTACGCCTCTTCTTTGAAGCCGTGCTTTTGGACGACGAATACTCGACAACATCTCTAGATGTTTTTTCCAGAGTCAAGCGAGTATTGTCCATAGGAAGAAGATTAGAGAAATAACGGCGTGTTCGGTGAATGTAGGAATGAAAGACGACTGGGCTGCTTATTATGGATACAGGAACGGAGATATGGCGGTTACCGGAGCTCGCACGACCAGAATGAAAGTGCACGAACAGGGCGTGGGAGAGCAACGGTTGAAGACGCACGAAGGGAGAAAGAATGAACTAATTAGGGTTTCGACTTTTTGGTTTTATATACTTATTATCCATACCTGATTTTTTATAAAATATTTTAAAACTAACTGATTTTAAAAAATTAAGAATAAAAAGCATTATGGGCTGTAATTAGCCCTTTAAAAAGGGGTACGCCCAAGAATGTGATAGAAAGAGATTGACACTTAAAACCGGTCCATTTAGCAATCTAACTGATGTGATCCGAAGTAGGAGACCAAAGGAGAAGTCGACCTATCGGCAATGCGACAGTGATCTACGCGGGAAACGACACAAGTTTCATGCTGGAGTCGAGCCGAGAAGGCGAAAGGATCAAGCCGAGACAAATAATCAAGAAATTGTGCAGAAAGACACTTACGGCCGTAAGAAGAAACTTCACGGTCGTAAAACTCAAGTTCACGGCCGTAAAACTCAAATCCTCATGGCCGTAACTCTGCCTCGGGTTTGAATTAAGAATTGCAGAATTTTATAGTTACGGCCGTAATGAAAATGGTCACGGCCGTAAGACTTATGCAGAATGACATTTACGGCCGTAAATCAGTTCTCACGGCCGTAAATCTGATTTCCCGGAATCACGCGTTTCGTTAATTTAATTCCGTTTTTAAATTATTTACTTCCATATTTTGGGCCCAAATTAGCGTATATTACTTTGTATTTCATTATGGAACGACAACTTGGATATTATTGAATGAATGTGAGATTTTCTCTCTCTAAAAGGAGGATTCCTTTTTTCTTGTTCTTGAAGAACAATTCATAGAACTTATCAAATATTTTCTTGAATATTTGTGGCGTTCCAATCAGAAACTTATCAAGGAATTTGGCATCCCTTGTGGCGTCTCGAAAACCTCGGTTCTTCAATCCGCATCGTCAATTCTTGCGTCGTGATTGTTGGGTCCAGGTCCTATCGTCAATCTTATTTTAATTTCCGTCTATTTATTCGTGTTCTTGTTAATTTTCTTGTCAGATCTGATTTAGATCTTTCCTAGGGTTTTAAATTTCGTTATTCCGCGTTTTCGACGAGATTCCTCGACTGGGATCGCGTCATCTTGTATCAGAGCTTGGATCTATTTCAGATTCTTGCGTTTCTTGATTTTCTTGATTTTTTTTTTCGTGTTCTTCGTGTCAGTCATAATTTTCTTCAGTTTGATCCATAAGAGTCAGTCTAAAAATTTCAAAAGTGTTTTTCTTGTTCGTTTTTCGTCCAAATCCAGTTCCTTTTTTTTCGCCATATTCGTAGTCAGATTGTCTAGCAGTTTTAAAAAAAAAAACGAAAATTTCATTATTTTCCCGAAATATTCCGAATTTGTTTCAATTTCCAAATTCTCCAGTTCTTACTCGTGTCTTATCGTGTTCTACCCTTACTTGAGTTCTTGGACTGTTTTGAAGTGCTTGGAAGGGGGATCTTGAGTGATACACGAGCGATATATTTTTTGTGAGGTATATACTACTTAATTCTGTGAGGACTAATAATGTCTAGCAGACGGGATTCATCATCGTCATCTGTTGGGGACAACCAGGGAATTTACAAAAGGGAGCCAGCAGCTTCATCAACGAGCCACAACAAACGACCGGAAGGTATGAATAGGGTGAATAACAATGATGTAGGTGTGATGGAGACGTTACATGAGTAGTTTGAGAAGTTGATGACTAGGATGGATAGACAGGAAGAAACTATTAACAAGTTGCGTAGGGAACAAACTCATGCAGGTCCTAGAGTTAGGAGGGAAGACCGGAGAGATCATAGGGGGAGACATAATCAAAGGGTTGGATATGGGTTTGATGATGAAGAGTTTGTGAGTGAAGGAAGTAGTGTACAATCATCTGTGGCTAGTGTAAGGAGGAGAAGGGGTAGAGGAGATAGGGACGAGAGGGCGAATAATAGAAGAGATCGTGGTGATCGGGATGAGATAGATGATAATCTAGGTAAAATAAAAATGTCTATTCCACCTTTTCATGGGAGGAGTGATCCGGAGGCTTACCTAGATTGGGAGAAGAAGGTAGAATTGATGTTTGATTGCCACAATTATTCTGAAGGAAAGAAGGTGAAACTAGCGGTTGTTGAGTTCACCGATTATGCCATTAATT
Organism: Ligustrum vulgare; assembly: GCA_963555705.1. Lineage (NCBI taxonomy): Eukaryota > Viridiplantae > Streptophyta > Magnoliopsida > Lamiales > Oleaceae > Ligustrum > Ligustrum vulgare. The sequence goes on along the minus strand of OY743184.1, from coordinate 33,738,877 downwards.
GGTGGGATCAGCTGGTGAAGGATCGGAGGAGGAATGGTGAAGGGCCGGTGGATACATGGCGTGAGATGAAAACCATCATGAGGAAGAGGTTTGTCCCAAGCCACTATCATAGGGATATCTATCAAAGGTTGCAGGGGCTCACGCAGGGTTCTAGGAGTGTAGAGGAATATCATAAAGACATGGAGGTAGACATGATTAGGGCCAACGTGGTGGAGGATCGGGAAGCTACAATGGCTAGATTTTTGAGTGGGCTGAACAGAGATATTGCAAACATCGTTGAGTTACAACATTATGTGGAACTGGAAGACATAGTGCACATGGCAATGAAGGTAGAACGGCAATTGAGGCAAAAGGGGACATCTAAACAATCACCGAGAACTTATCCTACATCACAACCGAGGAAGGATCAAAATGATGAGCACGTCCCGAAGGGGAAGGAGGAACTTACAGCTAAAGGTAAAAATATTTCTGATTCTCAACCTACTAGGGATAGAAATATTAAGTGCTTTAAGTGTTTGGGGATGGGCCATATAGCGTCACAATGTCCAAATAAGAAGGTAATGCTTTTGCGTGATAATGGTGAAATTAGTTCTGAGGACGAATTTAAGGGAATGCCTAAGTTAGTAGATATTGGGGCTAGTAGTAGCGATGAAGAGGGGTTAACTTATGCGGTGAAAGGGTCCCTTGTGAATAGACGTGTCCTAAATTCTCGAACTAAGATAGTTGAGATTGATGAACAGCGGGATAATCTTTTCCACACTAGGTGTTTGGTGGGGAAAAAGGTTTGTGGGATGGTAATTGATGGCGGAAGTTGTACTAATGTGGTTAGTACATTATTGTTGGAGAAGTTAGGATTGCCTAAGGTGAAACACCCCAACCCCTATAAATTACAGTGGGTAACCGAGTCGGGAGAACTTAAGGTGAACAAGCAGGTTAATATTAAATTCACCATTGGGGGTTATAGAGATGAGGTGGTGTGCGATGTGGTCCCTATGAATGTTGGGCATATTTTATTGGGAAGGCCATGGCAACATGATAGGAGAGTGGTGCATGATAGGTTCAAAAACCGATATTCTTTCGTGAAGGGTGGAAAAATGATCACTCTTGCTCCGCTAACGCCTAAGGAGGTCCAAGAGGACCAATTGAAAATAAAGAGCGAGTTTGAGAAGAAAAATACGAGCGTTGAGGCCACGACCTCAGAAAAAGGAGAGGGTGTGAAAATTGAAAACAAGAGAGTTGAGGCCACGACCTCAGAAAAAGGTGAGCTTGAGAGTACAAAGAAAAAGAAAAGAGAGTCCACCACAAAAATGAGCTTATTTGCATTCGCTAACACATCCCTCCCTAGTTTGGCTAATTCTGTTTTGCAGGTACTACAATCAAATTACGAAGCTAAGGCCAAAAGGAAAATTAATTTCCGGACAGGACAACCCCGAAGTATGATGCATAGAACAAAACAGGAACAGGTCTCTCGAACCAACGAAAGCAAGAGACACGTAAAGGAGAGGCCATATACGGATTCGAGGTCGAATCCTTTCCAAGAAAGGGGGGATGATGTGATCTGAAGTAGGAGACCAAAGGAGAAGTTGACCTATCGGCAATGCGACAGTGATCTACGCGGGAAACGACACAAGTTTCATGCTGGAGTCGAGCCGAGAAGGCGAAAGGATCAAGCCGAGACAAATAATCAAGAAATTGTGCAGAAAGACACTTACGGCCGTAAGAAGAAACTTCACGGCCGTAAAACTCAAATCCTCACGGCCGTAACTCCGCCTCGAGTTTGAATTAAGAATTGCAGAATTTTATAGTTACGGCCGTAGTGAAAATGGTCACGGCCGTAAGACTTATGCAGAATGACATTTACGGCCGTAAATCAGTTCTCACGGCCGTAAATCTGATTTCCCGGAATCACGCGTTTCGTTAATTTAATTCCGTTTTTAAATTATTTACTTCCATATTTTGGGCCCAAATTAGCGGCTAACCCTAGTTAGGTCAATTGTTACATTATATTACTTTGTATTTCATTATGGAACGACAACTTGGATATTATTGAATGAATGTGAGATTTTCTCTCTCTAAAAGGAGGATTCCTTTTTTCTTGTTCTTGAAGAACAATTCATAGAACTTATCAAATATTTTCTTGAATATTTGTGGCATTCCAATCAGAAACTTATCAAGGAATTTGGCATCCCTTGTGGCGTCTCGAAAACCTCGGTTCTTCAATCCGCATCGTCAATTCTTGCGTCGTGATTGTTGGGTCCAGGTCCTATCGTCAATCTTATTTTAATTTCCGTCTATTTATTCGTGTTCTTGTTAATCTTCTTGTCAGATCTGATTTAGATCTTTCCTAGGGTTTTAAATTTCGTTATTCCGCGTTTTCGACGAGATTCCCCGACTGGGATCGCGTCACTTACTTTTGAGATTTTCTTTGCTCACAGTAAAGGAACTTTTTTTATTATTCAAGGCTTGACAAGGGGCAGCTGTATAATCCTTTAGAAACTTCATAATCGTGTTAGAATTCTTATATCCATTAGTAAAAATAACATCGTCTGCATATGCTAAGTGAGACATAGGAATGATGTCCCCATAATGAAATTCTAAGGAAGTGTGGACTATAAATAGGTGTTGAAGACCTCTAGCTAAGCATTTTGCCAATATAATAAAGGGGATGGTGATATAGGATCACCTTGTCTTGGTCTTCTAGATGCTTTGAAATGAACTTGCTGATAAGTGTATTTTACACACTTATTTATATGCTAAAATTAGAATATTGTAGTGTTGTTCAAGAATAAATTTTACCTTATTTGTTGTTATTTGTTATTATATTCCAGAAAATATCCAAAAGCGAGTGAATGAAGCAATTGAGAAAAATAAAGGTCAAGTTGAAGGAAATTGGAGCTAAATTGGTGATGACTTGGAAGAAGTCAAAAGGTCGAGGGCTTAATTAAAAAACCAAGAGAAGAAGGTCAAAATTGGGCAACTTCAAAAGTACTATGACCAAAATGCTCAAATTGAAAGATGAGGACTTGATATGCAAATAAAAGGTCGAGGGCCTTTTGTGCGGGTTTTGATAGAATTTTGCCCTATTCTACCATGTTTTCTCCCTAACCTGTGTAAACAAGATAGGAGGCACAAATTAAGGACTTTTCCTTAGCCCGTAACAAAGATTATTGACACTTTTACATTGAATCTTTGGGAGATCAAGCAAAGAAAAAGGACGGAGATTAGAAGATTAACAACGGGGAATCAACACTTGGTGCAAGATTTCTTTTCTTCTTGTTAATTTTATAAACTCCATCATATTTTATTATTATTTTTTTACTGTATTTGTTATTTCTTCATGATGTATAACTAAATCTATAAGTTAGGATGAACGATGTAGCCTAACTTTATTTTATTAATTTCAAACTTGAAGTTTTGTGTATATGTTGCGTGTGTTGATTTATTATTGTGTTTAACGTGTGAATTAATTGACCACTAATTCATTGATATTGAAAGTTGTTTTCATAATTCGAGAGGCGAGTTAAAAACTTCGTTCAAGGTATAAATCCGGCAATTTCAACAAAAAGATAGAGATATGAATTTGTAGTTGCATGTGATCAATATTGAATTCTTATATTTTATGCATTTAGCTAAAGAATAATTATGACCCTCTATAGAGATATTTGGTTGACTTAGTTAAATAGAATTGATTTAAACTCGAGATTGGAATTTCAATATAAATTAGTGAATTCGATCAAACACATATATATGAATAAAACTCGAGGAATGGAATTAATATTATGGACTATGGTGAAATCGTGAATCCCAACACTATACAATCACTTAAGAAAAAACAATTTGACATTCTAGTTTCTTCAAACTTGCGTTTATTTTGATTTATTTCTTAATTTATTTTAAAATACCAAAAAAACATTCACTGTTCAAATAAGGTTTAGAACAAATCAATTTCAGTAATTAATAACAGACTTCGTGGGAATGATAATCCAAACTCTTAGGTCTACTTTAGTATTTTTCACGATCCATATAATTGCGAGTATATTTTACATTGCAAAATAAAGTGAACACTTGCAATCCACCATTATTCAATATGGTTTTTGCCAATCCATTAACTGTTAAAACCATATGCAACCATGATTTTCATTAGAAACCCCAATGAAATTCTGTCATAGACCTTGGCCATGTCAAGTAATGGATTACATTGTCCCCTCACCTTTTTATCCAAATTCCAAATCATTTCTTGAGCAAGAAGGATATTGTCAGCAATAGTTCTGCCTAGAGTAAAGCAACTTTGAGTATGTGAGATTGTAACGCCCTAAATTCTAGTAAACTTGGAACGCCACTTCTTTCTTTAAAACTGACTTTCATCTAATAATTTGTGCAAAAAATAACTGAGATTCAAGTTAAATAATTTCATTCCTCCTTCTTTTGTTGGGCGGCGCCGGAGCGGGCACCACATCTAACACCAGTGACGAGAAGCGTCGCAGACTAGCAGCGCCATCCCGCCACTTGTAGCGTCTCAAAGGCGCTACTGTCGTTCAGGGCAGCTGCTATTGCAGTGACGTCGTTGCAGCCTGGCGCTTCCTTTCCCGGCAGCGTCTGACGCCTCCGCTGCCTATGATTGCAGCGGGTTTTCCCTGCTCACGCGGACAATGCTTTGAAGCAATGCTGCCGTGCCGCTGCAGTCTCTGGCGGCTTTGCTGCCAGCTTCTCCCAATTCGTTTCTTGATTCATTTTTTGACCCAAAACTAATTTTCTTTCAAAATCAGATTTAGACAAGAAAAGTCAATTTTCTCAAAAGCTGGAAACAAGAAAATTGATTTCAATCATATTGAATTCACCAAATAATTAAACAAATTCTAACAAGTAACAAGGTAGGATTTGATACCACTGTAAGGATTCGGATCATACATGCACATTGAAAAATAAAATAAACTCGAAACCATAGCCCGGATCAACCTTGCACTTAGATAGAATTTGTGATTCGAATTGTACCTTTGATGAATCTCGTGGATCTGAAATTTGGTACATAATGCAGAAACTTGTCACCACCAGCTATCCAATTGTCTAGCCTCTAACAGAAATCCACACAGCGAGTTGAATCTACAACTCCATCAATCTCCAACTATTGGAATGGATTTGAGAGAATTGGTTTTTCTCTTTGTGCTAGCAAGAGAAAAATGATAACTTGAAAAATGACTCTCTTGATTCTCTTACAACTAAACCTAGTTCTTGTAGGTTTAAGTAATACCCTAATTGGGGTTAAGATAGCGGGCTTGGGTCATTCTTGTCCAACAAGTAACCTAGGTCCGACCCAACCAATTTGGATTGGACACTATTCCAACATGAAAATTCATAAATTAATATATTTTGTAAATCGTTTGTGAAAATATAATTTATTTCACCTTTGCAACTTAAAATCAAAATACGAGCTAAAAATAATTGTTCATAAGGATTGTGAAATAATCATCCGTGACAAAACTGATAAGCTATAATACATAAAAACCAAATCAAAAGGTACCGAATTAAATCATTTGGGTACAACAGTGGGTTCCAAAGACATCATATACATGTATGCACTCTTACATGAGGCTGAACTGTGCATAAGAGTGGATCTTAAGATCCTCTAAGCATGGGTCCTAGGTCCCCCTCCATAACAGAGACTCAAGATATCAAATAATATCATCTTGTAAACGGACCAAAGGCCCCCTCTGTACACTAGAACAAGAATAGATAATCAAATCGGGTACTTCTGGTAGTTTTGAAATCATATATGTTTAACTGGACTAATCATATTGGTAAAACATGATAAAGAGCCATCATGATAAAACAAGCTTAATTATAAAACATTTATTTCGATAAATTCAAGAGCCCAAGTTGAGGAATATAGCTTGCTTCCTTCTACAAAAACCAATCAATCCATCGGCCAACCTCTCTTCTTCTTCTTCTTCTTCTTCTTCTTATTATTATTATTATTATTATCCTCTTCATCTTCTTTCCCTCCACTCTCTCTCGATCTCTCTATGCTTTGTTCCAAGAAATGGGCCTAATGCTCTTTAATAATTAAAGACTATTAATTAATTTATCATAGTTAGTTTGCAACATAGATTTTTATGTTTCCATTTCACTTAAACTCACCAATTAGTTTCCATAATTACCAATTAATCCCAAATAATTACCACTTGCTTATAATAGTCCCCAAGAAAATATTTTTATTTAAGTCAAGTCATTTTTTTATTTTTTTATTTTTAACTTGACTTGACTAAACATTTTCCTTGGCTTTGACCAATTGAATTTACGACTTTGACTAAATAATTTCTTGACTTTTTATAATGGTCCAAACAAATTCTTCATTATTGGGCTTTTTGCATTTCTGAGATAAGGGTAAAAATATTTACATCGTGATTTTTATTAACTGCACCACATTTTAATTGCAATAAATATTCTTAAACTTTTTTTTTTCACTTATGTTTCAAAGTTTTTTATAACTTTTTTTTTTCTATCAAGCCTCTATTAATTTCAACATCTATTCTATAGAGACAATTTTGGTCTAAAATATTTGTTATAAAAGCGAAAAAGATTTATTTATCTCTCGTATTTTTATATATACTCAAATACATAATTAATACAAAAATAAAAAAAATATATTTGTTCTCATTTTCAATCCACGTTAGTAGAGTATTTGGATAAAAATTATGACTAGAGACAAACTATGTTAATCAATTGAAGGTTGTGATTAGTAATACGATGAAAAAAGTTGAGGACATAAGAGCAAAAGTAAGCAAATATTAAATATCTTTCTTGCGATTAAAATGTGGTGTCGACATAAAAATTGTTGTGTGAATATAACTATCCCTTAATTAAATAGTATATATTGTAGATAAACTTCCATCTTTTGTACTGTCATCTATCTTTTACCTTAGTCGTAATTTAGTCACTTGCCTTTATTTTGTAACATTTATCACAGTCTTTGAGTAATTAGCTCATGGTTTTGTCCAAAAACACAATTAGGATTGCAATGAGAGTCGAAGAATATATATAAGTTTGTGTGTGTATTTTTTTTCTAGGCATGAAAGGGTAACTTACAGTGCCGTCTCCAATCTTCGAATCTCGTTGCAATCCTAATTGTGTTTTTGGACAAAACCATGAGCTAATTACTCAAAGACACACACACACACACACACACATGTTTTGCACAAAAAGTCGAATTACCGCTAACAATTAAAAGAGACTCAAATGATGTGTAAGGAACAACAACCACTTGAGATAAAGTCCCAACAAGAGGTGCTTATTTATGGAGATTACAAAGAAAGTAAAATCCCTAAAAGGGGCGCAAGCACATAAAGTAATCGAATGTTGACAAGAAAATTAAAATGAAAGTAAATTACATAGTTCTCTATTAGAAAGTTGATTGATCGGATCTTTGCTTCTATGCTATTTTTTCTCTTTTATACTCCTTGAATAGTTTTTCTCTTTCGGAATAGCTTGAAAATTGCTAATCACCCTGTAACTATCCGCTTCCTCTATAATGGATGACTTGTCCAGAAACTTCCGTGTTTAGCTGCTGCCATTACTCCCCTTACTCAACTGAATTTCTTGGATCATGGGGATATAATAAGATTGTCCGTTAACTATTTCAATACTCGTCGCTTTAAAAGCAATGAGACGCTATGCTCGCCCAAATCTTGAGCGTCCTGCAAGCTTGAATGATGCTAGGCCTTTGCTAAATAACTTCTCCTTGGGCCTTCATATGGTCATCCCTTGGGCCCATTCTTCGGGTTTTCTTAATTGGGCCTTATTCTTTGGACCACTTGGCTGGGTCTTATTTTTGCATGTCAACAATTACCCCCCAATATGGAAAAATTAATATCAATTATAATCTTGCGCCATATTCATGCATATTGTTTTTTGTGGAATCGTTACATAGAATAGAACTATTGGTATTCCAACTTTTCTCCTTCCCAAGATTTAGACCTTCAATTTCAATTACTACGCATGTGTATGACCATCGCATTCCGTCTCTTTGCCTTCTATCCTTCTATAAAATTGTATATTTGTTTTACAATTTCTGCTTTCATTCTTATTCACCACAAACCCAACATTTGTCATCATCTAAAATTCAAATGATCAATTTTCTATATCTCAAAGATCAATAATTTCCCTTCTGAACATAAATGAATCATTTAATCTTTTTTCGATTGCACTGTTTGTCTTGATTTTTTTCTTTCAATATGGGCTATATAGGAAATGTTTTTTGTTCAATAAAGGAATTCTCAACACCCTTTCCATTTATAATCTCATAGTAGGAGTTCTTGATGTGAAGGAATGACTTGCTGAGAGTGCTTCTTAGGCTGTTTGCTTGTTGGGAGTGCTTCTAAGGCCAATCTTTGCAGCGATGCATTTAGGAAGGCGATGAAGAAGGCTTGCTGAGGGAACATCTCAGGCCACTCACCTATCCTTGCAGCGAGGCTTTCAAGGAAGCGACGAAGACTAATTTACTCACCCATGTAGTAGTTGATAGAAGAACAGTTATAGCCTGCTTCCAAATTGCGGCTTGTAGAACATTTGTATTTGTACCTCCTAATTTGTAAAATATTTGATAATAAAGGACTTTATTTGAACGTACTTCGTTCTTGCTTTTATGTGAACGTAATCGTCCAACCCCATTCACTCGTTTTAATGACATTTTCATGGTGCGCGCCCGGTACCTTAATTTTATTTAGGCATGGTACTTTCTTCTATTTTTTCACTTTTTCCATATGGAGGGAACATATTTCTTTAAATAATTACCATTAATAAACCTCACGTACCTTGTATTATCTAAATTTTCTAAATGGTATGTTCCATTAGGCAGCACACTTTTCACCCTATATGGTCCTTCCCAATTGGGCGACCACTTCCCATACTTTAGATCTTTACTATCCAATGAGAGTACTATTTTCCAAACTAAATCGACCATGCTAAAGAACTTGGCTATAAGCATTTTATTATAGTACTTAGCCATTTTCTTCTTTTGAACTTGCAATCTATTCAAGACGTCCAACTTCAGTTTGTCAAATGATAACAAATTTTGTATTAGTGATTCTGTATGTTCATTATCACTCAAATTATTTTGCAAACCCACTCTAACCGATTGCACATTAATCTCCATAGGCAATACTGCCTCTTGTCCATAAGTAAGTTGAAAAGGAGTTACTTTGGTACTTGATCGTGGTGACGTCCTATAAGTCCATAAAGCTTTGTTCAAACACTCATGTCAATTATTGGCATTTTCATATATCATTTTCCTTAAATTATTTTTCAGAATCTTATTAGAAGGTTCTACCTGCCCATTAGATTGGGCATAATAAGGCGTGAATTTTACAAATTTAACTCCAAATTCGCTCAAGAATTCGTCTAGACAAATTCGTCCTGATTTTTCAACTTTAAAAGAGGATAAAATACTGTCATTCGCCCTACGCAATTAGAGATAAAACGTCTCAACAAGTTTACTTGGGCTAGAGATCTTTGCAATTCTTTCTTGCTACCAAGTGGTTTAGCCTCTAAAATGGCCTTTGCTTTATTCTTATCAAGTCCAATTCCTCTTTTGTGCACTAGAAACCCAAGGAAATTCCCTGCATTAACACCAAACGCACATTTAAAGGGGTTCAATTTTAGCTAGTATTACCTCATTCGCTCAAATCAACGTTTTAATTGTTTAAAATGGTCTTCCTTTTTAAGAGATTTGACCACTATATCATCTACACAGACTTCAACAAACTTTCCTATCATGTCATGAAAAATTAAGTTCATTTCCATTTGATAAGTAGCCCCCGCGTTTTCAAACCGAAAGGCATAACTACTCAAAACATCCTAAAGCCCTAGGACACCTAAAGGCAATTTTATGCACATCTTTTTCTGCTATGTAAATTTGGTTATATCTTGAATATCCATCCACAAAGGAATAAATTACGTGTCTGGTAGTTGAATCTACTAAAGAATTTATCATATACATTGGATATTTATCTTTGGGTGTTGCTAAGTTTAAATTTCTAAAATCTATACACACCCTAATATTACCATTATTTTTTAACACAAGCACAATATTAGATAACGATTCAACATGCCTGGCCGTTCTAATAAAACTTGCCTTTAACAATCGCTCTATCTCTTTCTTTACTTCAGGCAATACATTAGGGGCAAAATTCCTAGGAGGTTGCTTATGGGGTTTGAAATTTGGTTTAGTTAGCAATCTATGTTCCATCAAACTTTTATCTAAACCAAGCATGTGTTCATATTCCCAAGCAAACACAATCTTTTTATTTTTTTACAAAGCGATTAATTTATCACTTACCTCTTGACTAAGTGCTTGGCTAACAAACCTTGGGCGATCTTTCCCTTCGTCACCAATTTTCAACTTAATCAAAGGATCTTGTTCTTGAGCGTACCCAGGTTTTACAATCCTCATTACTTCATCATCCAGTTTCTTTGTAGACATTTCCTCCTTTAAGCAATCCACCTTATTGACTTCTTGGCCAATATTTTGATCAACCTTGAACACTGCTAACTTGTTCTTCAATGTCTTCAGTGCTGCTGCTTCTTCTTCTTCTTCTATCTTTGATTTATATTATTTATTGAAAGCCATCAATTTTGCTTTGAAGGCCTGAATCTCGGCCATATTTCCTTGCTGTTAACCGTCCATTAAGATTTCCTAATTATCTTTTTGCTAATTATTGGCTCTTCAAGGGCCACTATGTTCATGTGGTTGAACATTTCAGTGAGTGTGTCGACCGAAAATGGCTCTTCGCTCTACGCAACAATCTGAGTTTCTTTTCCATCTTGAACTACCCTAGCAGGTCCATAGTTTCTTTCATACATGAACATCTCCACTGAATTTATTTCTACAAAAAAAAGGCCAATGATCCACTTGCACTACCTCTGCTTCGCCTTTATCGTTCCAAAAAACTAGGCATTGGTGGTGTGAAAAGGTATGCGATGACTCCCATGAATCCAATCTCTTCCTAATAGTACATTTTAACTTGTAAGACCATCTATCACAAAGAAAATTGTTATCCTAGCAGTTGTTCCCACAGTAATGTTTAACGGCATCACCCCTTTAGCTGAAGTTGTTCCTCCGTTGAAACTCATGAGAAAACCTCTGTTGGGATCATATCGCTCTCTATCTTTGTGAATTTTCTCATCATTCTAAACAGGATGGTATTTATGGCCATCTCATTATCTATGAGTACTTTAGTAACAAGTAAGTCGTTGACTAAGGACTTCCCATACAACAACCTCAAGTGTTTGGTTAACTTCATAATTAGCCTCTGAAAGATGACCTTCTCAGCTACATCTATTTCTACTTCTTGTTTATCCTCTATTGAATCAGATTCTCTAGTCAAATCAAACTGCAGTATTTCATTTGTTGTTCTTGCATCTTGCACTTTCTTCTTACTTTCTTCTTGCAATTCTTCTCCTGTTACCCAACATGTAAGGGTAGGTAAAATCTTAGGAGGCGATCCATAATTCTCAGAATGCGGCACTGCGGCACCCTCACTTTCCTTTTGGGCATTCCATATAACACATAGAAGTCAAAAGAATGCCCAGATGGTTTTCCCAACAAGTTTACTTCGCTTACACCTTCTTGATACAGTTTCTTCAGTAGTTTAATACCTGACACTCCCCATCTTTTTCCTTCTACATCTAAATAAATTTCCTCTTCAATGCCAGTCATGCCATCGTCCTCTTCCTCATCATCATATACCTTTTGTGACGTTTGGCCTTCTTATGCTCCAGCATGCATGCTTCCTCCTCCTCATTATTTTCCATTTCCTCCTCTTCATTCTCTTTACTTCTAAATTCATTGGCTAGTAAATAATTATTAGCTATAATCGGAGGTAAAGTTCCAAGCTAAATAGAAAGGGATCACTCTAGATCTTCCTCATCTTCATCTTTCTTACTACGCCCAAATTTTAATTTCCCGGAAGAATTCTCTGGCACTTTCTCCATTGACTCTCCCATACTGGCTTCCTTACTATCACTGAAAACATTCTTGTTAGTCACCTTAAGTAATTTAGGTGCTTTAGGATGTGATTACCCCTGCTGTTGCCTTATCATTCTCCCATAATTTCTTTGGAAACGTCTTTGTTGCGTCCTGGTCATCTCATTAAAAGTCACAACCCTTCCTGCATTTTACTAGAATGAATGCCACACATTCAATTGACGAGGTTGTGGCCTAAATGTTTGACCACTATGGATTGGCCTGAGCTGCCTCTCAAAAGGCAGTTTCCTATATAATGGCATGCTCCATCCTCCATTAGGCTGGAAATTTGGAACAATATTAGGGCGATGGTGACGTTCCCATGTTCCTATTTTCTGAACATTCTCGTTTACTTCTCCCTTGCATCTAGCATATAAAGTTCCTTCATCCTTTCTAGGTTCCTTTCCCTTAAGATGTTCAAAAACACTGGGATGAGGAATCTTCCTCTCCATCATCTATGACAAACTTGAATTTTGGTAACTTGTTTTTGAAGCCAGTTGTCATCATATTCACCCCAAGTGGCTGTGGGAAAGGATTTTCATCCACTAACATCTTCTTTTTTGCTCCAAAAGTAATTTTCCCTAACTCACTGGCATCCTGTAACACATGACGAAAAACCAGAAAATTATTAGTCATATGTGACCATGCATTGTGCCATTTACAATACTTTTTACCCTTAATTTGCTCAGGGTCTAGCATTTTATGCTTGTTGCTCAATTTTATTTGCTTATCCTTATACAATTTATCAAATATAAGGTCAGCCTTAGTCACATCAAATGAAAATGTCCTAGCCTTTTTATGGCCATCAAAGGACAAGTGTACACATCTCCCTTAACTAAGTCAGCCAAGCATATTTCAGTCTGATCGTAATATTCGTCATAAAAAACGTGAACGTCAAAACCTGGGTCTCTATAGTAGGTCCATTTTCTAGAGTTTTTCATTTGTTCTTCTTCTCTTATTAGACGTTCATACCTAATCACATTAGTGCTCAAAACTCGGGTCTCTATAGTACGTCCCTATCTTGGAATTTCTTCTTTAAATCAAAACTCAAGCAACTTTGAGCAATTTTAACAAATTCTTATTCGAGCAAAGGAACAAAACATTTGCGTCTGGATTTTTTGAACCACTGAAGGAAACCCCCTGCCCATTCATTTGGAATTTGACATAAATTCACCAAATCGGCCAGAGTAACCTTGGATTCATTTTTATAAAACTGACTGTGGAATAATTGTTCTAGTTGTTGCCATGTTTGGACAGAATTTACTGGAAAATTGATGAACCATGAGAAAGTTATTCCTGTTAACGAACTAGGGAATAGTCTCATCTCATGACAATCCGTTACTTCACCACATTGGTTGACAAATTTGGCTCACTAACTATTTCATAGTTTCGTTTAAAGCACTTAGTTGCTTGGCCATATTATCATAATGTTTGTTTCAATTTTGAGTAAACTTTTCCATTTTATGAACATTTTGTAAATTTACCTGGTCAACAATGTTTTGGTGAGTTCTCCCAACATTCCACTTATGGTACATGGGCTCAACTCTGTCGTTGGTTCATAATGGCTGGGAGATCCTCCTGAGTCTGGGTTTTACTGGCCGTCTTGTTCTTCAACAATGGAAGGATGAAATTGATGTGCATTTGGCTCCTTGTCAGAATTTTTATGAGGCATATTGCTTCACCTTTGTATCTTCAAACACCAAAGTTGTCCTAATGGGCATGCCAAATTGTTTCGCGTAGAAAATCGAACTACCGCTAACAATTAAAAGTGACTCAGATGATGTGTAAGGAACAACAACCTCTCAAGACATGGTTCCAATGAGGGGTGCTTATTTATGGAGATTACAACGAAAGCATAATGCCTCCAAGGGGTACAATCACACAAACTAATCGAAAGTTGACAAAAATATTAAAATGAAAGTAAATAACGTAGTTCTCTATTTGAGAGTTGATTGATCAGATCTTTAGGGATGGCAATGGGGGGAGGGATCCCCGAACCTGACAGGGACCAACCCCGAATGGGGCGGGGAATCCCTGACTATGACAGGGATGGGGTGGGGACGGGGATGAAAAAGTATCCCCACCCCGAAACTATCCCCGATTAATAAGTTCAATTAAAAAAAATTTTAAAAAAATTAAAAGTGTCATAAATCACCCGACGTCCAAATATATAATTTCAAAAGAAAGCCATATATTTCAACTCTTTACTACTCTTCATCTCTCACTCTCAAGTCTCATCTCATTTTTTTCCAAACATACTTCTTAACATAATTAGACTTGTACTACATTATAAACGCTAGTATGATTTTTTTTATTTGTTAATGTTAATCATTCTTTAGAGATATTGAATGAGATTTTTGTAAAATAATCATACTTTAAGAAAAGAATTTGTATAACTAAGACATAAGATAACTATTATAAAAAATACTAATGGACAAATATATATATAATAAACAGGGATTATGGACATCTCCACCCCGGCCCCTTTTACACGGGGATGGGGCATCTCCAAGGGGGTGGGGACGGGGGGGATTGGGATCCTCGCCCCGAACCCACCCCGTTGGCATTTCTACAAATCTTTGCTTCTATACTCTCTTCTCTCTTTTATACTCATTGAACAGTTTTTCTCTTTTAGACCTGCTTGAAAATTGCTAATCCCCATGTAACTACCCACTTCCTCTATAATGGATGACTTGTCCAGACACCGCATGTTAAACTGCTGCCATTACTCCCATTACTCAACCGAATTTCTTGGATCATAGGGATGTGATAAGATTTCCCATTAATTGTTTCAATAACTGTCACTTTAAGTAGCAATGAGATGCTATGCTCACCCAGATATTCAGCATCCGAAAAGTTTGAGCGATGCTGGGCCTTTGCTAAATAACTTCACCTTGGGCCTTTATATGGTCATAACTTGGGCCCATCCCTTGGGTTTTTTTTAATTGGGCCTTATTCTTTGGACCACTTAGTTGCTTAGATGGGCCTCATTTTTGCCAACAATATATATGTATGCATGTATATTTCGACTAACGATTCTGTAATACCCAGACCAAGGAAAAGTTTAAAAGATTTGATAGGTAATAATAATACCAACAAGGTGCACCTTCTTCTTCGGAAGTCTATCGTTAGAAACTCTACAGTTAAGCGTACTTGATTTGGAGCAATTCTATGATGGGTGACCCCCTGGAAAATTTTCTCAAGGAGCGTGCGATTGAAGACAAAACATTCTGAAAAGACCCATGTTGGTACAATGGTGACATTCGTCGATCTATAAGGAAACCCGGGTCATTACAAATGGTATTAGAGCCGGGCTATGCGGGACAAAGTTCTACGCTATAGGGCGAGAGCCACCTCTTGAACCTGTAGGAGTGACCTGTAGAATCCCAATGCCTATAAACAGATCCTCAAATGGATCCTCAGATGGTTTAAGCACGACGAGGATGTTGCTAGTCTAATGGAGGGTGATTGTTGAGAAGTGTGCTTTACACACTTATTTTGCTTTTAAATTGACATTTTAATTGACAAATTGAGTGAATTTCTACTTATAAATTGTATTTATCTTGTACAATTAGGTATAGCCTCAATTGGAAAGAAAATGGACAAGATTGAAAAATAATTAAGCTAAAAGAAGAGCAAATTTGATGTCTAGGGACTTAATTGAAAGAAATCAAAAGTTTGAGAACTGAATTGCAACATCCTAGAAAGTTGGAGGACTAGAATTGTAGATATTTCAAGAGTATTTTGTAATGAAAGTCAAAATATGAGGTCTAAATTAAAGAAGACCAGAAGATGATGGACCTGGATGTAATAAAATGGATGCTATCACGTGGGTATCACCACGCGATCACGCGATACTGTCCAAAATGGGTAGTGTCATATGTTGCTACTTGCATGGCCGGGGGTTATTGGCCTGTGCGGTCGTGTAGGCTCGTTTCGGCCTAGATCCGATAATCAATTTCTGTTTTTGATTCCAAGTTCTAGTTACCATTGAAGCAAGGAAGCAAGAAGTGGGGTGGGGTGAAGATTAAAGCATTGTTTAGGAAATTTTGGAATAAAAATCAAGGGAAGTTATTTATTTCATTATTCTTGTATTTTAATATATGATTTCTATATTCTGTGATGTATTTTTATAGACCTCAACTTTTGTGCAATATTTATACAATGGGCTAGTTGTTTTATGTTGAGATGATTGATGTAGCTTAACTTAGTTTAAGTAGTTTTAATGTTTGTTTATTAATTTTGAGCTCATTTCATCTGTATTTGTTATTGATATTATTTCATGTATTTGATTGATCACCAAATATATGCTTTGTGAAGTGTATGATAATCGAGAGATATTGCACATTTTAGACCAAATAACAAATGCCTTGGGTATTAATTTAGAATATAGAGATAAATTCGTGACCCTAGGTGATCGATTAAGCTATTTTCACAAAGAGTTAATGCAATTGATTGAGTTTTAATCGACATAGAGATATAGTAGATTAAACCAATTGATTAGAGTTAATTTCACTCGAGAGAGGTAATTAGCCAAACTTGGAAAATCAGGTCTAACTTTGTAAATGAGTAATTTATTAATTTGCATGTGTTGAGAAATTACTTAAACGAGAGTTAAGTGAAATCATGGATTCCAACTATTTTATCTTTCATTTTTCTTATTTTAATTTGGCTTAATTAATTTCGTTAAGTTAGAATTTACAAAAAACTCATCTCTTTAATTGTGTGTTTATTTGTTAAGATTAAATTAACTAGAGTGTAATTGAGTATAAATTCCTCGTATGATTGATAATCTGGACTGAAAAATTTTACTTTATTACTTGTACGTGACATGTGCGCTTGTGGTACATACTTTTAGAGAACAATTGTAATACCCAGACCAAGGAAAAGATAAAAAGATTTGATAGGTACAACTCATACCAACAAAGCCACCTTCTTTTCTGGAAGTTCATCGTTAGAAACTCCATAGTTGAGCGTGCTTGACTTTGACCAATTCTGTGATGAGTGACCCCCTGGAAAATTTTCTCATGGAGCGTTTGAGTGAAGACAAAACATGCTAAAAAGACACATGTTGCTACAGTGGGGATAGTCGTCGATCTATAAGGCAACCCGGATCTTCACAAATTCAATGCGTCTCTAAAGCTTTATTGTTCAAAAGTTAAGTTTATATCCAGCAAATTACGTTGTTATGGGATGCTTCTTCTTGAAGAATCTAAATCTGCTTTTTTAATGGAAGACAATTGTTTAATGTCATTAACACTATTTTGGGAATTAAACGTAGATTCTCTACTTACTGAACCCGCATGAACTTTTGATGTTTAAGAAATAATTGAGCAAATAAGGAAATAAAAATAACAACGTAAAATTTTGACCATCAAATCCCTTTACTATATAATAAATTATTACACTTATATAGCCTCCCACATACTGCAGAGGAAATAGTAAAAATGAGTTTCTATTACACACAAGTTTCTACCCTTTGATTTATAACACAAAAGGTTGCGAGAAACTACAAAAGATAAAACTCAAACTTTTCTTTCGTTAGTCACATATGTTATCACCTACTTTTGGCTTATCAATGCACACATTTACATGTCTAAAGAACCCTAATAATATGTAGAATTAGTGGCCCAAAAGAATCGTTTTCCTTTTTTCCGTTCACGTGTTGGAGGTTGCTCTTTTTTTCAAAAACAACTAAAGGTTGCACTTTTCATTCCTTTTACACGACACGCTATGTTAGATGTATATATAAAATGGCATGATTATTATAATGTCCTAATGGTCCATTTAATCACCAAAGAGTAAACCTAATTTCAATTACAATTAATTTGGGTCAAATATCTAACAATCTTCACCGTGACACAAATTCCTCCAAGCCCCAAAAAAAAATTCAAACAATGGGTAATATAAGGAATGCATATCCACTTTGACGAACTCATACTCCACAATATGAATATAACCATTCAGATTTATTAATGAACTCCAAACTTTTCATCAGCTCATGTTGAAAACAAAATTGCTGAAAATTATGGTGCAACTCCCATTGTTTGATTTTCCATGGGAGCTCATTAGCCATTGATATTAATTCAACCATACACATTGCATCCAAGCCAAACCAATGCCTAGGTGCGAACACATGCACCTGAAAGTAAGAACACATCCTCTATCATGGCAGCTGGTGTTCATGCCATGAGGATATCACTATCTTTGTAACGCCCCGAGTTCTAAATACTCGAAACGCCACTTCATCGTCCCAAACCCAATTTCAAATATATATAGCGGAAATAATTGAAATTTTAAATTTTGCATAAAATATTATTCCAATCATTCATAGAAATAAAACTCAAATCCTCCCTAGTCGGTACAAAAATAAAGTTCGACTTAAGATAAACGGAAATTTTAATATTTAAAATAACATTTAATTATTTCTTTGCCACTTGTGTCCATCACTCGCCACCGCTTCCGTAGTCTGCAAAAATTGTTAATAACGGGGTGAGTATTTCTAAGAAATACTCAGTAAACTCATAACCGAATAATTCACTTAATCCATAAATTGCACACAAACATGTAATCATGCTAACATATTTTTCTCATAACATCATAACATATCGCATATTCACATAAGTGCGGAAAGTAGCCTTGTCTTGTCTTAATTCAACATGCAACTATGCATGGAAGTTATAGCGCATATAACATTTCTTCTTTATACACCATTTTCGGGAGAGCATTTGCCCGTCTTACCCCTCATGGTTAATCACATGAACATAACATCATATATGATTTACATAATTCCAGATTCACATGCAAATCATAGCTAAATAAATTATTGAGTATGAGTCTACCTCAAAGCTTAACGAGTATATATATCGAGCGGAAAAAACTTCAAGTCTCTAATCGTCCGTTCGCGTCGTCTAGCCAAAAAAGATAAATTTGAATTAGAAATTTTGGAAAATTGAGTATTTAAAATAAAATAAAAGATTGGGGGCTAATTTGAGAATTTAACATAATTAAATTTTAAAAGGCTTGGGACTAACTTTGACATTTTTATCAGAGTAAAACTTAAAGAATTAGGACTTAAACAAAATTTTCAGAATAACATGGGCTGACTCGGATATTTTAAAACTGCAGGGCTAAAATAACAATTGCTTAAAACTTAGGGCTGCAGATTTGAAATGTCTTTAAATCAAGGGACTGAAATCGTTAATGTTTGGAAAATTGGGACTTAGGGGCCATTTTACAAAAATCAAAACTCAAATAATATATATATCTCATCTCTCTGTTAAACACAGAGAGACGAGAGCGAAGAGCGATGGGCGACTCCACGTCGCCCATCTCCAGTCCGACGCCTCTGTAGGGGCTATCCCCGGCGATTGGCCGACGGTATCACCGCCTTCACGTGGCGGTGACTAGGTAGGCGAAGAGGTGGAGAATGGAAGGAGAATTGGGTGGAAATTTTGGTTCGAGACCGAGGGTGGCGGCTCAAAATTGGAGTTTCATTTTTAGGTCAAGGTCCGATCGAGGTAAGTATTAGCTTCCTTAGCTTATTTTCTTGGTTCTTATGGTGATTTGGGCTTGATATTTTTGAATGGGGAGGTGGCGGTCAGTGGTGTTGTGAGAATGGATTGGTGCGGCTTTGGGGATGGCCGTGGCAAGCGACGGTTGTGGCAGCGTGTGGTGGTTCAGGGTTTGGGTTTGGTGGTGTTAGTGATGACATTTTGTTGTTGTGGGTTTGCAGTTGGTGACTGGAGGTCGGGGCCGTGACAGTGGTAGTGGCAATGGAGATGGGCAGGGGCGATGGCCATTGGGTGAATTTTGGAGTTGGCAGTGAGTGAGCTCATGCTGAATATGTGTAAATTTGAGGAATGGTTTGTGATTGTGTTATAGAAATCCTTACCTAAATTCTGCAGGTGATCGTGGGGGAAGGAAAAATGTGGGTGAAGAAGGTGATTTATAAGCAAATTCTGGGAAGCTGAAGCAGGTTGTAACTCCTGTGATGATGATGGAGAAATTTATTTGCCATTGAATGGCAATGAATTGTGAGACTGTTGAGAATTCTGAAAGTTGTATTTGGCTGGAGGTTGCATAATCTGTATTGATTGGGGTTCAAAACAATAGTGACAAAATAAAGAAAACGTGATATTGGATTTAAAATGAAATAATAATTTCGGACAAATTTAAAATCGCAAATCGGACTTAAAGATTTAAACGGATTTAAATTTCTTTCTTGAAATCTTAAAATGATTTAATTGGCTAGGCGAACACGTTTTTTTTTTTTTTTTTTAAAAAAAATTGGGTGAAGTCGTAGTGACACATATTAATAAATTTAACTTTTTGTTATAAAATTTGTCAATCTGCCTACCCTCAGTTTGGGGTGCGAAAGGGTTTTGCTTTTGGATGTTTTAGGTGAGATGGGGTATGATGGTCTTCTAGCATTGGAATTACGACACACCTGCCTAGCTCCCCGTGTTGATGATACTCTTATCCAGGGCAATCGACCTTTTGAGTCGACATGTATAGTTAACGGTAAAGTTTGTCTATTTATTATTGATGGGGGTGCTTGTGATAATTTTATTTGAAAGGAGGCGATCACAAAGCATGCATTATCAACAGAAGCACACCCTTAACCATATCGGGTTTCGTGGCTTCAGAAGACTTTTTCCTTCATTGTTGATCGGCGTGCTTCTGTTTCATTATATATTGACAGTAAGTACTAGGAGATTATCTATTTTGATGTTTCCCGATGGATGCTTGTCACATCTTGGATGATCTTGGCAGTTTGATAGGGCGGCTTTGCATGATGGTCGTAAATATACATACAACTTTGATTTTGAGGGAGTTAAGGTTGTATTATTGCCTTATCTCCCACAACCCGTGGCACCCCAAACACAAAATCTTCTTTTTTTTGTCTCATACATAGTTTGAGCAGCAAGTACACTCTGAAAGTAAGGTGTTTTTTTATTGGAAAGCCGATATTTGAAAGATGTTCGGTTCCATCTGAGGTTGCGGCATTCTTGGAGGATTTTTTCGATCTTTTTCCATCAGACTTACCAGGGTTTGCCTCCACTTCGTGACATTCAACATCAGACTTATTTGGTTCTGGGGGCTCATTATCGAATAAGTTTGTCCGAGCAGGAGAATACGGAGTAGATTGAAAAATTGTTGCGTAAATGGCATGTTCATGAGAGTTTGAGTCTATGCGCATTCCGTACCCTTCTCATCCCTAAGAAGGATGGTACTTGGTACATGTCTGTGGATAGTCATGCAATCAGTAATATCATGGTTCATTACCGATTTCTTATTCCTCGTCTAGATGATCTTTTGGACTAGTTGAGTGGTGATTAAATTTTTAGTAAGTTGTATTTGGAAAGTGGGTACCACCAGATTTGCATTCAACTTGGTGATGAATGGGATTGCATTCAAAACTCGGGATTGGTTGTTTGAGTGGCTTGTTGTGCCTTTGGTATTTCGAATTTCTCTAGCACTTTCATGCGTATTACGAAGCAGACCTTTTGTTCTTTGATTAGTACTTGCGTTGTTGTTTATTTAGATGACATTATTGTCTACAGCTGCACTGTCCCAAAGCACTTACAACACCAATGTCCAATTTTTCTTATTCTTCATGGGGAGATATTTTTTACTTCCCCTAGTAAGTGTCTTTTCCTTATCAAGAAAATGTTGTTTTTTACTTATTAGATTTCAGGCCAGGGTATTGCAGTTGATGATGTTAAGGTGGATGCTATTCGATAGTGGCTCACTCCCGGCATTCTCATAGAGATATGTGGTTTTCATAGGTTGGCTTTCTTTTTATCGGTGTTTCATCCCACATTTTAGCTCCATCTTAGCTTGTGTCATTGATTGTATGAGGTAGAAGACCTTTGCTTGGTCAGATGCAATTGACAAGCATTCCATGTTATCAAGCTGAAGTTGACTTTGGCCCCAATACTTATTCTTCCCTTTTTTCCCGCCCTTTTGAGTTGCATTATGACGCTTCCAAGGTTGGGATTAGGGAAGTGTTGAGTCAATGGGGGAGACCAGTAGCCTATTAGCGAGAAACTCTTTGGTGCATATAGTTGTTATAGAACTTATAATGTGGAGTTTTATGTCATTGTTTAGGTAGTTTGTCATTGGCGGCATTATTTGTTCTAGCAAGAGTTTGTTTTTTACATTGAATATGAGGCTTTGAAGTATTTGGCAAGTCAAGATAATGTGTCCACCAGACATGCATCTTGGACCGCCTATTTGCAGCAATCCACCTTTCATATTAAGCATAAGTCCAGTGTTGCTAACAAATTCGTGGATGCTTTGAGTGTACTTCACACTTTGTTGACATATTTGAGGGTGGCTATACAAGGTTTTGATACCTTTAGTGATCTATATGAATCTGATTCTTTCTTTGGTCGAGTTGTGACTAACCTTTTGTCCCGACAGTCTTCAGAATTTTTAATTTCAGATGGTTTTCTCTTTTGGGGTTAGTAGCTTTCTATTTCAGATTGCAGCTTGCATGCGAAGATTTTAGCTGAGCTTCATGGTACTCTGCATGTTTGTCGTAACTTTTTTTGGCCCTCCTAGAGGTGTGATATTTCGTAGCATGTGGAGCTCTGTCAAATGTGCCATGTTGCTAAGGGAACGACAACGAATGCTGGTTTCTATCGCTCCCTTCTTGTCTCGACTTAGCCTTGGACGGATATTAGTATGGAATTTGTTCTTGGCTTGCCTTTTACTCAATGCGCTTTTGATTCAATCTTTGTTGTGGTTGATCGTTTCTCCAAAATGGTGCATTTCATTCCATGTAAACATACTACAGATGCGGTTCATGTGACCTAGCTTTTCTTTTGTGATATTTATCTCCTACATGGGGTTGTTGTCCTCAAATGTGTCAAATCGTAATACCTGTTTTCTTAGCCATTTTTTACACAGCTTGTGGTGCATGGCCAACAAGTCATTGAATTTCAGTAGTGCCTACCATGCATAGACCAATGGGCAGACGGAAGTCGTAAACCGTTCCTTGGGTAACCTATTGTGGTGTTTGGTTGGTGATGATATTAAGTCTTGAGATCAACAGCTTAGTCAAGACGAGTTTGCTCATAATGTAGCAGTTAATCGCAGGATAGGGTATTATCCCTTTCAGATTGTGTATTCTATGATTCTTCAGGGTCCCCTTGATTTGTTATATTTACTGTCTGCAACATGCATTTATGGGCGTGCAATTGATTACATTGAGGGGCTACAGCTTGTGCACTCGACAGCTCATGACAAATTGGATGCTACCATAACTAAGTATAAGCGAGAAGATGATGTCTTCGTCGATGTGCTAGATTTAAGGTGGGTGATTTTGTGTGGGTGGTCCTCACTAAGGATCGTTTCCCGGCACACGAGTACAACAAGTTTTGTCCCACAAAATTTGTCCAGTGTAGATTGTGGAGAAAATTAATAATAATGCCTACCGTATGAAGTTACCAAGTCAAGTTCGTATTGCTGATATCTTCAATGTTAAGCACATTTTTCTTTTTATTTGTGACAATTTTTCTGATCGTGAGGTGGTGACGATTCGAGGTTGAATCTTCTTGACCCCCGAGAGGATTATGATATTGAGGATCGAGCATTAGCTTACTTGTATGTGCGGGATTGGTTAGTTTCGAATAAAAGAGTGTTTTTAAAGAAACATACCTAGAATTCGCATATGAGGCTCAAATTTTGGCTCATAATATGTTTTCGAAATCGTCTCAACTAGTCGGACAAGACTATTTTCGTGTTTTCCCTTTTTCTCGTTTTATGTTTTGGCCCATAGTTAGAAACGATATACTTTAAGTTTTTATGTCTATTTTCTAGGGTTTGGGTTAAATTATTTTAACTTGTTTCTTATTCTTTTTTGGGAGCTTATTTTTGCATAAACTATTGTTATGCTTGGGGTTTTCTCCAAATTATTCAATTCAATTCGGTATTCATTCGGATAAACTATTAGAGTTTGAGTTATTTTAATTCATACATATTTTTTCTGTCTACGTCAGCCATTGAAATTTTTTGTTTTTTAATTTAAATTAGGAAAATCTGGAGTTATATATAGAATAAGAAATGAAGAGGTGTTTGAATATGATATCATAGTGCTGAAATTGCTTCAATGATATTCAAAATATCTCATTATGTCCATCGTATGATAGAAAGAAGTGTCTAAATTACTCTTTCTTCTTTTGTTTATATATTATGAGAAGCAATTTAATTTATTATGGTTAAAATTCAACTGTAATTGATGTTTATGCACACATGCTAGTTTTGACTTTTGACCGGACATAAAAATATTTAGAAACAATTTTTTCCGTAACCAAGAGAATTTGTCCTTTTTTGCCCTGTAAAAGAAGATTACATCTACAAACGATTCTACCAAGACAAATATGAGATGTGATAGAAAATAGATATCGAAACTATTTCTTAGAGGGAAGATACTCGTAAAAAAATCTTTTAGCTCGTCCACAGAGGATTAATTTTAATTAAATAAGGCTCAGAGATAAATAAAATAACAAATACCGATAGATTAAAAAAAAAAAAGATGAATTTTAATTAAATAAGGTTCAGAGAAAAATAAAATAACAAATATCGATAGATAAAAAAAGAACTGTATGATTAGCCCCTGTTTGATAGAAATTAAAATATGATTCTAATTTAAGTCAAAGGTCAAGTCAACAACATATTTTATAAGATCCACAACTTTTCAATCACACAATTCATCATCTTTTATTAAAATTTACTAAAAACTCGATTTTAATTTCCACCAAACAAGGGTTTGGCTTGTATTTCTTTTTGGATATAAAAACCTTTCAATTCAAAGATTATCTTTAGCTAAAAATAGATAGTAGAAGGAGAAAAAAAAAATGGTTAAGAATGAGGGATGGATAAGATAAGAGTGGTGACTCGTAAAGACATTGAGGAAACTTCAACCCCACAACGTTGTATTCGTACAAACTTTACACCATTATTTCCTTTTTCTTTCTAATGTCATTACTTCAATATGCCAATTTTGTTGGCAATAGGGCCCCAAACCCACCTGCATCTTATCTTCTACTTTCTACACAATGTCCTCTTATTCATTATTTTATATTAAGTCCCTCTTTGACCTCACATCGGTTTGAATAGTATTTTTGAAAGAATGTGGTTACAAAATGTTTGAAAAATCAAATATTGTGAATTGACTAAAATGAATGATTGAGATTGAATATTTTAAAAACTTGATTTTCGAAAAATAGGGGTGAAATAGACATTTAATCCTGTTTAGTGTAGGTTTAAATCAGATTTTTAATAAATTGTGATAAAATGTGCAGTTGAAAAACCGAAGTTCCATTGAAATGAGTAGTTAAAAGTTAATTATTTTATATAATATCCTTAATTAGCCTTATAATTAACGATGACACTTACATGGTTTAATAATATATATCATTTGTGTTGGAATATGCTTCAATGTTTGGTGACTGGACATTTGGACTTTTGACTGGGCTATTTGACTGCTGACTGGACCTTACAAATGGGCTGAAAACTCGTTATGCATCCGGTTGAAAATCTGATCTATAATGGACAACTCTTTCCAGAGGATGCAAACTGTCAATCCCAACACCGTTGGATTGACTAACCATCTGGTGCCTTTTCTGGCGTGACAAAGGGGCAATATCGTGCAATCTTGGGTGATTTGAGATCTGGTTTCTATGTCGTTGTATTCTTGGAGAATCTGACTCCATTTTAATGCAATGATTTCTTTCGGTGACGAAAACTCAATAGGGGATTATGAGCTTTGCACTAAACCTCTTGCCTTACGGCAAAAATCTCCCGTGTTCTTTGTTCTTTCTTTATATTTTATATTCAAGTTCGTTTTATATTTTGATCAAATATCCTATTAACTTGTGGGTTAATCGCAACAATTTGTGAAGCACTTTTCTAGTCCAAACCCTAAGTTACATAAGATACTTCCACGAAATTTTGAGAAAACTATAAGGCCGAAGTGATATAAGATCAAGTAAATGAGAGAGGCACATTACAAGTTTCTAACTAGTAGATCGAAATTTAAAATAGGATTCTTTAAGTTTTGAAACGAGAATATCAATTGGTATTAGAGTAGATATATTCAGTGTTCAAATATCGTCAACATTTAAATATAATTTTTATTTTTATTATTATTGTTGACCACAAAATTCGGATGGACCTTGGATCAACACGTTTCAGCTCCTCCATCTTGAACACGTGGATCTCCTGCGCACTGTGACAAACAATCAGTTTGCAAAGGGGGCTAAGGTGGCTCCCGTTTGCACTCCGATGCCAAAGTCAGTGCCCATGTTAAGCAAATGCAATTTGAGTGCGAGAAATATAAGTGTGTAAAGAGAGAAAAGGGAGTGAGAGTAAAATATTCAGTTAAAAAAGTAAAATGCTAACCCTTTTCTTGGAGGCAAGTGTGCTCTATTTATAGAAGGATTCGTTTTTTTAGATTGTGACACATGGCGAACTTTTACACTTTTATTCACCCTAACTCTTGGAGGGGACAACCTTGTTTTTTGACCGTAATCATTGCTATATTTCGTAGGGAATGGGCGCCTGTCACATCTTGGTAAAGGCGGTGTCACATCTCTGACTTCATCCCTTGTCCCATCTTTACATCCGAGACGCCACCGTAAGTACCTCGGCTAAGCATAAAGCGCGTCTGCTAGACACAAATCAGTTCGGCCAGAGGAGCTCGTGTGCTTTTCCACCTCAACCATTGGCTCAGGGAGATATCCTAAACTTTTAATCATGGGCTAAAGTTCCTGGACCCTCATTGGGCCTTCATTTGTGGCCCAATGTGCCACATTTTGGGTACGATCTCAACACTAGTCCCTCAAATCCGATGTGGTCATTCATGGGCGGATCAAATTTGTCATAGTTTCGCATCAATAATTTTGTTCAAGTTTCATCATTTTGTTATATCCAATATTTTGTAATTGTTCCGTCATCTGCTCGATCAGAGTCATTATGTAGCGCGGCGATTTTAAGGTCAGGAATGACATTCCTTATGGAAAGTTCGGATTCAGAGTATAGCCGACCTCCTGTGATAAGATTCGAAGCACGGAAGAAACGTCGGAAAGTTCCGAACTCAGGTTGTGGTTGGACGGATGAATCATGACCCGATATTCACGACGCGATGGCTCAATGATGCGGAATAAAGAACCACGACTTTCGAAACGCCACAAGGAATTTCCCAATCTCCTTGATAAGTCTCTGATTTGAACGCCACAAATATTCTCAAGAAATATTTGATAAGTTCGGTATTTGAATGCCACAAGAAATTTTCTTGATAAGTTCAAACACATAGGATTCCACATATATCTTTTATTGAATCCTCAATAAAAACTGTTTATATCAAAATCAAAGTCTGAGATTACATTTAATGGAAATAGAATATAAATAGGCAAAACTAAAACCTATCAACCCTAAATGACTCAAAATAGAATTCTAATTAAAATAAAATACTAAAATAACTAAATAAAAGAAAATGAATTAAAAATCTGCAAAATATGAAAAATCCTGGAAATTAATATCGCATTTTACGGCCGTGATTGAGATTATTACGTCCATAAGATTTCCTTCATGTGAATATTACGGCCATGACAGTTTGTTTACGACCGTAAGTGTAAAATTGAAATTTCGCATCTTAATCAGTAGCTTGATTACGGTCGTGACCTTCTGGGCATTACGGCCATAAGGATCAAACTGGTCCTTTTTTGCTCCGATTTTTGCTCCAATTTGCAATTAACTCCGCTTTGGCTTGAATTCTTCCGTCAAGCCTGCTATGACTCCGATTGTCGAGGGTCCGGAACACATCATCCTACTTCGGGTTTTTCCTCCTAAGTGAAGGTTGGGATTGCACTAGCACGTTTCTTAGGCGGCGTATTTAATAAAAAGGGGCTACTGATATTGGTTCCCAAGAAATATAAAAGGTGATGGGAGTGACATTTTTTCCGCGCGTAGCACTCACTGTGGTAGTTGAACGGTTTCATCCCTTCCTCCGACAGCTGGCACTTTGATTAGCCCATTCCCCAAGAGGCGTGGGTTACCCGATTCAATCATGCGGCTCAAAGACCAAGGGTTCTAGATCATTAGGTTCCCTATAAATCCTCCTTCGTCTCATTATCTTCCCTTTACCATTTTCTTAGAATTTTTACAGTAAGACTCTCGCAAAAGGTTGTATTGCTTTTTCCTTTCTTGCAAGTCTTGCATCTTCTCTTCAAGGGTGTTCTACCCAGCAAACTGTCATTACTGTTCAACAGGTTTCATTGGCGTGTTCCTCATTTCAAGTGTACAATCTCAAACATTAGTTCTTCGAAGGTAAATTTATTTTCCTTTGTATGTGCAAAACTTTTTTATTTCTAATCTTCGAGTGTGGGTTTGAAAATTTCGTTTTGCATTTTGTTTTCCTTTTGATGAATCTGACTCATCTTTAAGAACAAAAAATGGAAAGAGTTGGGGGAACGGGTTCACAGGAAATGTTAGCAATGACGATTCCTGTCAGAGGTTTCTGCCCCATATCTTTATCGGTTTTTAGTTCTCGCTTCTTTAGGGAGCAGATTAAGAGGAGGAATAGGAAAATCAGTGGTATAATTTATTTGTGTGATTCTGACAGCGAAGGAGAAAAAGACCAAAACTACATGGTTCATTTATCATCATAGGAGGAGGCATATTTGAGAGAGCTTCGAAGCAGAAGGGACAGGGATTTGGGAAGAGAAGAAGCAGTAGGCTTTTCTTCCGGTCACCAGGACCTCGATTTAATTGTTAGGGCCCCATTTAAGGCACATAGGGAAGAGTTGGGCCTGACTGCAGAGGAGATCGCCTAGGTGGAGGATTTGGTTGATCAGGTTAATAAAGTTTCTGGCTATCATGTTGATTCTAATCCAAACCCAGAATCTTGGGAGAGCAGTGAGATTGCCACTAAAATTTGAGGGGTTGATTTGACTGGATCCTCGGCAAAATTCAGGATGCCAGAAGGGGTTCGATTAGTGCACCCTACACCTTCTTTCCGACCCTGCAGCCCTCCCCCAGATCAAGTGGCCATATGTTATGATGCTCTATCTTGCAGGATGAGGTTACCTCTACACCCCTTCTTCAGGGCGTTGCTTAGGAGCTACAACATGTGCCCCTACCATCTGGCTCCCAACTTCTGGACACAGGCTGTGGGTACTTGGTTAGTGTGGTAAGAGGTCAACCCTAACTATCCCATCTCACTACACATCATTCATATCCTCTATAATTTGAAGAAATCAGTTAGAAGGGAAAAAGACGTGAGGTCGGACGTCAAAGATTGGTATTACTTGTCTCCCCGGGGCTCATATCCTCCTGTTATTACCGGTCATCCAACTTCGATAAAGAACTGGAGGAACCAATGGTTCTGGGTCGCTGGGGAGTGGCAAAACTCTCCTGTAGACCCTAGTCCAGAAATTGCAGTTCCCCGAACTCTTTCCCTACCTAGTGAGTCTTGTACTTGTTTTAGTGTCTTTAAGTGTCATGTGTCATTTGCTTTTTAATTTCTATTCACTTTTCTTGATTGGTTCCTAACATGTTATTGGTCTTTGGCAGGGGACACTTTTGCCCGCCTCCTCCCTGACGCAGACTTAGCGGCAGTAAGGTGCTTGTTCGCTTACAAGGGCACTTTCCAGGGGGTCATTCAACAAAACAAATTATTTGTTAAGCACGGTCTTATGCGAGCCATGAGTAAGTTTGTTTCCTTATTGCCTTTATATCTTATGCCTCTTCTGTTCATAACTCCGTTTTCCTTCTTTTCTTGCTAGGTTCCAAGGACTTCCCGAAGATTTCTTTGAAGGGACTCATGGCTAAAAAGATTCCTCCTGCCCTTCGCCACGGCAGTGAAATTGAAGAGAAGCAGAAAGTAGTACTGGCTAACCTGCAAGTTGGGGTGGCAAAGGAGGTGTCTGAGGCGTCCATAGCCCAACTTCAGGGTCCTCTTCCCGCCCTACTGCCACCACCCAATCTGCTGCCGGTGGGTCCCCAACAGCCCATCATA
The DNA here is from genome assembly GCA_963555705.1 of Ligustrum vulgare. Taxonomy (NCBI): domain Eukaryota; kingdom Viridiplantae; phylum Streptophyta; class Magnoliopsida; order Lamiales; family Oleaceae; genus Ligustrum; species Ligustrum vulgare. The sequence goes on along the minus strand of OY743184.1, from coordinate 33,708,833 downwards.
GAAAATAAGGCTGATCCTAAAAGAGCTACCGCAAAGGGGAAAGGGAAAAGGTCTTTTTGGGGTGGCTCTAAGAGAGAAAGGGAGGCTGAGGATGTCTCTGCACCATCCTCATTCTCCGAGGATATTTCGGAGCGCATATCCAAGGAAGATCCCGCCCCCTTGAAGAGGCTCAGAAGGAGCAAGGACAAGGAATCCACCTCCGCACCTCTGCCACCAGAGATTCAGGACTTGAAGGACGAGCCATTTGTGTCTATCCCGGATTTGGCTTACGTAGTGACACCTGAGGGGGCAGAAGAGCTCAAGCGCATTAAAACCAGTGTTCTCCCCAGAGATGTTACCTTCAGTCCTTCTCTATTCGAATCCCCCAGTTCTCCTCCCACCAGGGCCGCATTAATTACTGAACAATTTTGGACGGAGGGCTAGTCTGCCTTTTCTTCCAGTGCCAGTTCGTCTCGGAAGCTGCTCGCTGCTAAAGCCATGAACGCCAGGGCGCTGGCCCTTATTGACGAGGTGGAATCTTCCGTGGAGGAGGCGCAGCGGGACAAGAAAGATGTTGAGACTGCTCTCCGCCATGTAGACAACATGCTAAAGGAAATTAATGACCTTAAAACTCAGCTTTCCATAACCCGTAAATCTTCCTCCAAGGAGAGGGCTAATGCCAAGGGCCTCCAGGAAGATAATGATAAATTGAAACATGACCTCCAGGCCTCTGAGTCAGACGTGGCGGCTTTGTGCAAGAAACTAGATGACTCCAACCGTGCACAGTCCATCACATCTGAAGCTCTGATCACCGCTAACGCATCCAAGTCTAAGTTGGAGGCTGAGGTGGCCGCAGCCAACGAAAAATTAGGGAGGGAGATGGAGGCTAAGGTAAAGGCGGAGGATGACCTTACCTCTTTAGAACGGTACATGCAAACTAGGATCACATAGGTTCTGGAGTAGATCGTCATGGCAGGGGTGGAAAACGCTCTAAGTGCTAAAGTGTCTGAGGCTATCCAGAATTTTAAAAACACTTTTGAAGAGACCCTAGAATACGAGGTCATGCAGAGGGTCTTTGGGAACATAGGGGCCAGGATGGTTTTGGGAGATGTGAAGGAAGCTTTCCCAACTCTGGACTTATCTTCCATTGAAGCCCTGTACCCCGAACCTCAAGACGATTCTCCTAAGGACCCTGCAGATCCTTTGGGTGCACCTGGAAATGGCTCTTTAGAGGATGGCCCTCCGCAATGATCCTTTTTTGTATTTGCCTTGTTTTTTTTTTTTTTTGTAAGTGCAATGGCACCTTATATTGTAAATGTAACAACATTCAAATTGTATATAATTTGATTTTATGAATGCAATGATTTTTTGTATTCAATTCAATGTTTATCTGTTTAAGTGTGAACGCTTCCAGACACAAAACGCCTTGCTAAATTGTATGAAGATATATGTATAGTCCCTCAGATCTAAGTATCCCCAAGGCATTCATGTTTGCTAGTTAGATCTGGTTTTGATTAAATTTTTGAACATTTTTGTCTTATACTCTGTAGCACCTATGTTTACAAATTTGTATGAACTCCCCTTGATGGTGTTAACACTTTCAACTCATACGCAGTGATCGCAGTGTAGGCTTATAAGAGACCCTTGTTTTTAACAAAATTTATGCATGGAGGAGACATGTGGTCTTATACCCAAAATAATTTAGGAATTTGTGTTTATCCGTTATGTTTGTCTAATCAGTAATTGGTACAACCCTAAACGTAACTCCTTTAGGATTTTATAAAATCATATGGTAATGTCGAAACCACTGAAGAGGAATTTGATTTATTGAAAATAGCGACGAATGTGATCCGTGTTCCAAGGACTACATAAAGGTACCCTAGACAAGTCCTCGATCATGTATGTTCCGGGTACCACATCGGAAAAGACTTTGTAAGAGCATTCCCAGTTATGACCTAAAGTCCCTACTCCTGGTTCTTGAGTTGAAGGAAGAACCTTTTTGAGGACTAAGTCCCCAACATTAAAGTTCCGACTCTTAACCCTTTTGTTATAATAACGGGCCATTTTCTTATGGTACCTGGTTGTTACCACTTGAGAATCATTCTGTTTTTCCAGAAGGAAATCCAAATTAGCCCTTTGTGTTTCTTCGTTTCCCACTTCGTCATAGTGGATTTGACGAAGAGAGGGGACCCCAGTTTCGACCGGACATACCGCCTCGGATCCATATACTAAGGAGAAAGGCGTTTCACTAGTGGCAGTGTGCGAGGTGGTTCGAAGTGCCCATAATACTTGTGGGAGTTCATCTACCCATGCGCCCTTTTTGGACTCCAGCTTCCTTTTCAGGGTATTCTTTATGGTCTTGTTCACAGCTTCGACCTGTCTGTTAGCCTGTGGGTGATGTGGAGATGAAAATAATTTCTTAATTCCCAAATCGTCGCACAATTCGTCTATGCTTCTGTTTTTGAACTGTTTTGCATTATCACTAACCAGTGAGTGCGGTATTCCGAACCGGCATATGACATTCTTCCAGATGAACTTTGTGGTGTTGGCCTCGGTAATCCTCATTAGGGGTTCCGCCTCGACGCACTTAGTGAAGTAGTCAATTGCCACTATTGCAAAGCAATTATTACCAGCACCCCTAGGCATAGGACCAATAATATCAATCCCCCATTTCGCAAAAGGCCAAGGGATAGTCACCACAGTTAGCTTGCGATGCGGTTGATGCAGTATGGTTGCATGCCTTTGGCATTTATCGCATTTGCGCACGAAGTCATGAGAGTCCTTTCGCATAGTCCCCAAAAATATCCCTGTTTGTGGGCTTTCCGAGCTAGTGATAACGCCCCGGCATGGTTGCCACATATGCTCTCGTGGATTTCTTTCATTACATACCATCCTTCCTCCGGCCCCACACATCTCAGTAAAGGGGAGGTAAAGCTCCATTCGTAGAGCGGGTCATCCAAAAGTACGAAATTTGCGACATATCTTTGCAACTTCCGAGCTGTTTCAGGCTCGTTTGGCACTGTCTGATTTTTCAAGTATGCTAGTATAGGATTCATGCAGGATCCTTCTTCTTCTATTTCCAAAATCTCCATCCCTGGCTCAATAGAAAAGGTCGACAAGTGCTCAATTGGGATCATATTATGGAGCTCTGAATCATTGCTGCTTGTTAGTTAGGATAAAGCATCGGCGTTGGAATTCTCAGTTCTGGGAATGTGCCGTAACTCCATTTTTCCGAAGTGTACAGCCAAATCTCTTACTTTCTTTAAGTAGGTGACCATAGCTGGTTCTTTGGCAGAAAATTGTCCATTAAACTGACTCACAACGAGCTGAGAATCACTATTCGCCACTATGGACTTAATCTTCAAAGCTTTCGCAAGTCTCAGCTCAACTAGTAGCGTCTCGTATTTAGCAACATTGTTTGAGGCTTTAAAGTCAAAACGGATCGCACTGTGCAATTTGAACCCCTTTGGGCTTATTAACAATATTCCCGCACCGGATCGTCCCTCAGCCGAGAACCCATCAACGAATAATTTCCACTCTCGGCTATCATCCGTGTTATCAACCATCTCAACCTCTGGCGGATGTGTGAACTCAACTATGAAATACGCTAATGCTGGACCCTTTACAGCGGTCCGAGGCTCATAGTGTAGGTCGAACTGGCTAATTTCAATCGCCCACTTCATTAACCTTCCAGATGCATCCGGTTTCTGCAACACCTGTCTCATAGGAAAGTTGGTGAGCACGTGTATGGAGTGCGACTGAAAGTAGGGACGAAGCTTACGGGATGCTGTGATCAAAGAGAGATCAAGTTTTTCCATATCTGGGTAACGTGTTTCCACATCCAGCATGGCTTTGCTTACATAATACACCGGGAACTGATTCCCATCCTCCTCTCTGACCAATATCGAGCTAATAGCCTCTTTTGATATGGCTAAATACAAGTAGAGAAGTTCGCCAACTTTGGGTTTTGAAAGTAATGGGGTCTGTCCCAAGAATGTTTTCAGGTCTCCAAAAGCTTGCTTACATTTCGACATCCATTGAAATCGTTTCCCTCCCTTCAAGACCTTAAAGAATGGCAAGCATTTGTCAGTGGACTTGGAAACGAATCAATTTAAGGCCGCAATTCTCCCCGTCAAGCTTTGCACTTCTTTCAGATTCCAAGGTGATTGCATGTTTAACAAAGCATTGATTTTGTCGGGATTGGCTTCGATTCCTCTCCTATTCACCATGAACCCAAGAAATTTTTCGAACTCTACCCCAAAAGCGCACTTCGCCGGGTTGAGCTTCATTCGATATTTTCTTGAAACATCGAAGGCCTCTGACAAATGGCGGTTATGCTCTGTAGCGACCATGCTTTTAACCAGCATGTTTTTGATAGGTAACTCCAGCATTTTTTAAGCCAAATGGCATAGCTTTGTAACAATAGAGTCCCCTATCTGTAATAAACAAAGTATGCTCCTCATCCGATTCGTACATGGGGATCTAGTTGTACCCGGAGTATGCATCCATAAAGCTCAGCATCTCATGTCCCGCAGTGGAGTCAACTAACTGATCGATCCGAGGCAGTGAAAAACTGTCTTTGGGACATGCCTGGTTTAAATTAGAAAAATCAATACATATTCTCAGCTTCCCATTATGTTTTGGCACCAAAACAGTGTTTGATACCCACTTCGGATACCGGGATTCTCGGATAAAGCCATTTTTCAATAGCTTTGTCACCTCTTCTTTCAAGGCCTCGTATTTATCAGAACTCATAGGTCTTCTCTTTTGCATGTGCCCAGGGCTTCTGGAATCAAGCTGGAGTCTATAACATGCCACTTTAGGATCAATCGCAACAATGTTATCATGTTTCCATGCAAATACATCGAGGTTTTTAAGTAAGAAGCTTTTCAGCCGATCTTTGTATTCAACTGGTGAATCCAACCCAATCTGCAACTCCTTGATTGGGTCAAGTGGATCTACACCGAAGCATTCCAACCTCTCAGCTGGGGTAGAGCAATTACCTCCTGCCATTCTTGGGTCCAGATCTTCCAGATCTTCTTCCATCGTCATTGTAACATCCTCATTTTTTGAGGGTCCTCCACCCAGTCTTTCAGGGCCTGGAGCAGTTTCGGCCATTGTCACTTCGATAATCATGTCCAAGCTCCGGTCTTGAAACTTCCAGATTGAGCCATGGTAGGAGGAAATTGTGTCCACAACCAAGAATTCCATGGGGATTCTGAAAAGAGTTGGTGCTTTCCCTATCTCAGTCATAAGGGTTATGGATCCTCTGCGAGTTATGCTATCCCCAGTGAATCCGTATATTGGATCTGGGACTGGAATGAGCGGAGTGCTGATCCCCATCTTATCAAAGGTTACCCCGTAAATCACATTTACCGAGGCGCCATCATCCACTATCATTCGGGACATCCCATTTCAAGCTACTACTACCCTGATAACCAATGCATCATTGTGTGGAAAGTGTACTCCAATAGCATCATCTTGGGTAAAAGTGATAGATTTTGTCTGAAGCATCCCAACAGGATGTGAATGGATATGGTAATTCACGTTGACGGGCTGCTTTACCTCTCCAGGATGTGGAAAGTGTACTCCAATAGCATCATCTTGGGTAAAAGTAATTCACGAATAGGAGGGTCGGCCACAGGCATAGGCGGTTCCCGTGTATCTTTAGCATGTGCCGAGGAGGTATCCTGACCCTTGTTCTTGTCTCTTTGACGATTGTCAATCCTCTCTTTGGTTGAGTTCTTCCACGAAGCTCTCCTGTCAGCTCGGTTAAACTTCTGGCCACCTGGTTTTTGAGTTCTCCCCTTGTCAGGGGAAAAATCACTTCCCCTTCTTCCATGTGCCTTTTGGTTTGCTAACATGTGGATTTCCCTACAATCTTCCGTTGCGTGACCGTAATACCTGTGGTATGCGCAGTAGGCCCCAATCATGGGCTGCTTTCCGCTTCGGCTACTCTCCATCTTTCCTCTAGCTGTAGGAGGATTCTGAGAAGGAGCGTTGGAGTGCAAGTTGGGGATAGCTTCCGTGATTTCAGCTGCATAGCTAGACCCTGTCCCTGGAAATGGGCACGACGCTCCACTTCGGTTACCACCGAATATATCCTTGTTAACTCCTTTCTTGAGATTTACTTCATTAGAATACCCCAGATTGTATCTCCCTTGATGATGGTTGTCTCTGGAACTAGCCATTTCTTCTAATACGATCTCCTCCTTCATCAGATCTACTAGGGCGTTGTAATCCCTAGGTTTTCTGCTTCGGACATCCCTCCAAAACATGCTCGTCATATCTAGCCCTCCTTTCAATGCCGAAAACATTTCCACCTCAGCGATGTTTTCTAAAATGTGCATCTCTTCAGTAAACCGACCTAGGTAACTTTTTAGAGATTCATCTCTTCCTTGCCTTAAATCCTGAAGGCGTTGGAGTTGGAGCTGACCAGGCCTGGAGGAAACAAAACCATTTTTAAAGGCTGTTTTCAGATCTCTCCAACTGTGGATGCTACCAGGTGGAAGCTTTTTGTACCATCGTATCACACTTCCCTCAAGGGTCAAAGCAAAAGCTTTGCACTTTAGCGCCGGAGTGGCTCCGGCTATCTCCATGCTAGCGCGGTAGTTTAGCAGGTAATCGTCGGGGTCACCTCGGCTAGAATACTTTGCTATTTTTGGAATTTCTAAGTGATGAGGCACTGGACATCTATGTATGCCCTCCGTGAAGGGACTTATTTCCTCTTCGTCATCTAGCTCGTATGAGGGTAGTTCACTGTTCTCGTCATGACCGGAATACATTGGGTCATGGTGTTGGTCATAGGGCGGTGGAGCGTACTCTGGCCTTTGTGGCGGAAGAACTCAACCGTTGTTTGGCCTTTCATGGGTTGGAAAATCGTTATGAGATTTGGTCTGAGCTGCTTCAGCTCTCCTTTCGTGTCTATTCCTAGGCTCATGGGTGGCGGCCAGGTTTTCTCCACCGGTACCCTTCCGGTCCCTATGCATTTGACTCCGCGACATCGCTTCTTCAGTGCGTCGCTCCCGCCTATTTCTAGGCTCAGCTGCATGTTGCCGGCCTTGATCAGTTCGGTCTTCCTGTTTTCCTCGAAATAATCCTCCTATTCGGCTAAAAACACTACCAGACTTCGATGGCGAGGCCTCTCCTCGTCTAATAGGGGGTTGGTCCTGTACTCTAGATGTTTCATACACTGGGAACTCTTCGTCAAAAGGAATAGAATCCACCTCGGCATATGCCCGTAGATCTTGATAATAATAAGAAACAGTGGTGGCATCAGACGGGGAGTAATGTGGCTGCGAGTATTGCGGAGGCATCATGGGCTCATTAACAACATACCCTCTAGCTATGTAGGCATTCATCGCAGTAGTTTGTTCGATCTGCTGTTTCTGCATTTCTAGCATTTGGGCCGCCATGCGAGTCATGTCTCGCAACATGCGGCGATTACGGTGCCGGCGTGGAGGGTTAGGTTGAGTCACTCCCTCATTGGCGTTCTCATGAGGTCCTGGAGGAGCCTCCTCCTCGCTGTGCTGGTCATTTCTACTCCTACGAGGGTTAATATCACCGTCGCTTTCGTTCATGTTCAGAGAAATTCCTTGGTTTTCAAAGATAAATGGACTTTTATCTCAAAGCTCCGAGCCTTTTTCAAGGTTTTCAAACTTATATTTCAAAGTTATACGCCTTTTTCAAGGTGAACAAACTTGTGTTTCAAAGTTCTTATGCATTTTTCAAGGTGAACAAACTTATGTTTCAAAGTTTCACGCATTTTTCAAGGTTAATAAACTTATGTTTCAAAGTTTCACGCCTTTTTCAAGGTTAATAAACTTATGTTTCAAAGTTTCTTGTCTTTTTCAAGGTTAATAAACTTATATTTCAAAGTTTCTTGCAGTTCTCCTCTCTTTTGCAAGAGGTTACTCGTCCTTTTTCAAAACTTCCTCTCTATGTGTGGCTTTTCATCATGCGTTTTCGTGGTTAGCAGTATGGCTTCCCACAGACGGTGCCAAAATGTTAACCACAAAATTCGGCTGGACCTTGGACCAACACGTCTCAGCTCCTCCCTCTTGAACACGTGGATCTCTTGCGTACTGTGACAAACAATCAGTTTGCAAAGGGGGTCGAGGTGGCTCCCGTTTGCACTCCGATGCCAAAGTCAGTGCCCATGTTAAGCAAATGTAATTTGAGTGAGGGAAATATAAGTGTGTAAAGAGAGAAAAGGGAGTGAGAGTAAAATATTCAGTTAAGAGAGTAAAATGCTAACCCTTTCCTTGGAGGCAAGTGTGCTCTATTTATAGAAGGATTCGTTGTTTTGGATTGTGACACATGGGGGACTTTTACACGTGTATTCACCCTAACTCTTGGAGGGGATAACCTTACTTTTTGACCGTAATCATTGCTACATTTCGTAGGGGATGGACGCATGTCACATCTTGGTAAATGCGGTGTCACATCTCTGACTTCATTCCTTGTCCCATCTTTACATCTGAGGCCCCACCGTAAGCACCTCGGCTAAGCATAAAGTGCGTCTGCTAGATACAAATCAGTTCAGCCAGAGGAGCTCGTGTGCTTTTCCACCTCAGCCATTGGCCCAGGGAGATATCATAAACTTTTAATCATGGGCTAAAGTTCATGGGTCCTCATTGAACCTTCACCGATGGCACAATGCGCCACATTTTGAGTACGATATCAACAATTATTATTTTTTTATGCGTTAAGCATTTTAACCTACCCATGCGCGAAGAGGCGTGCAACCATAATTAGAGGATAAGCTATGGATAGGATGCGGCAATAAGGGCAAGAAGTATATTTTTAGGGTACAAATTGCTACCTCCATTGAATCAGATTCTTCTATTACTGTCTTTTCATTCAACAGTGTATATTCCATATAAAGTGAACTTCGACGCATACAGTTTTGGACATGGCTTCTTTCAGTTTTAATTGACAATTTAAACAATAAATTTAGATAACAATCAAATATGAGATTTAGTTGGTTAATTGGAACCATTCATCTCTTTTGTTGTGCTCCTACAAGTATCTTATCTAGAGTTCTGTCTTCCACCAATTCTTTTCTTAAAGCATTTTTGTTAGCTTTCATAGGTTGCTTTCCTTGTCAGATTTTATAATAGAAGGAATGGAGGGAATTAAAAAATAAATAAAAAAATTGTTAATTATTCCTGTCTACTTTCAAAACACAAGTTTATTATTTTAAATTTTTTCCCTCAACCTTTAGAAATTTGTTTATTATGATCTTTTATTTCATTTTTTTATTAGTTTCAATGATGGTTTGAATGATGTAAGGATTTAATCTGTTAGCATCCCTTTTAGACCTATTACTTCAAGAAAAAAGATCAAGTGCCAACCGCTGGCACCTGGCACTAGAAGATGACTGATTACTTCAAATAATGTACTATGTAATAGTAAATTTTTTAAGAATGTGTGATTAAAAAGTAAAAAAAAAAATTTGTAGATTACATTAGTGGAATATATAATTGAAAATAAGTTTCGAAAAAATAAGCCCATGTTCTCTTTGCTGTTTTGAGGTCGTTTTCTGTTTTTATTTTCGAAAACGTTAAAAACGCGTTCTCTTTACCATTTTCGAAAACGCATTTTGGAAAACAAAAAAAAATTTGTACACGAAACGGAAAACGCCCGAAACATCGTTTTGGGCGTTTTGTGTGTATTTCGACAAAAAATGTCCAAAACGCGACGCGTTTTGGGATTTTTTTTTTTTTTTTTATAGAATTATCTTAACTTAGAACTAAGCTTAATATAAAGTTTTTATTTTTTTTATTTTTTTATTATTTGTTTTAGAATTATCCTAACTTGGAACTAAGCCTAAATAAAGAATTTTTTTTTTTTTTTTTTAGAATTATCCTAATTTGGAACTTAGTTTAAATAAAGTTTTATTGAATTGAATATCAACATTACAAAAAAAAAAATTAAATGAGAATTCTTGTTGTTATATTTCAAAATATGCAATGATAAATGGACTCTGATGGTTTTGAAAGAACTTGCATTTTCTGAATTTTAATAGAAGTAGAGTTTTCTCAAGTCCCGAACCTGACCAAGCTATGCTAATATAGACTCTTAATGCTCACATTAGTGTGTTGCATGTAACCATATTTTTAGTGTATTGTGAAAGGAAATTTGAGTTGGAGTTAGTAGTATTCTGCAAGCAAAATAATTAAAAATAGTTTAAATAGTGTTCTGCAAAATTTCAAACAGAACGTGTTTTCCAGCTTTTCATTTTCAAAAACAGTTTTCAGAAATGACAAACCAAACGCGTTTTCAGCAAATTTGAAAACAAAAATGAAAACAAAAAACAAAAAACATTTTCGAAAATGAAAATACAAAATAAAATACAAACAGAACGCCACCTAAGATTTTAAATAATGGGTATCAAGTAGAAACTAGTCCGACATGAAATGAGATATTAAATAATAGGGTAAAATGATTAATAATGTATATGATTCTATTCTTGTCTAGTCCGACATGAAATGAACTGATACAAGTAGAATTGACCTGATCATCTAATTATAATTAACTCATATTATTCATAATATTAAAATTATTGACGTTATGATATTTTCCTTCAAATGACATCACACATTGAAATAGTTTATGACTGCAATTATAATAGTTTATGACTCAATTATAAATGCCCATTTGATTTGACGTCATTAAAAACTATCGACATAAAAGTCTAAGTTTTGTCTAGTCATACGAGTGCACAAGAATAAACCATGACTAATCTCTTGAAAATTTATTTCCTAGGTTGCTCAAATATTTTTTAAAACCATGAATGAAAGAACGGACTAAAAGTGATGCAAAGAGGTATTGTAAAGAGTTGAAAATTATGAGAATCCAGTGAAGTTTTATGCCTTGCGATCGCAAAGTTTCATATGGCTTCTATTGCAAGGAAGGCTCCATCGCCGCCAGATTGGTTTTTCAATGTTCCTTACAATTGCAAGACATGGAACCTTGCGATCGCAAGGACTTCTCCGAAAGGCACCAATAGGTGCCTAAAGCAATTTTTTTGGCACAAAAATGTGCATTCTTTTTTTAAGTAAAGACATCTACACTTTCCACATGAGTTTTTAGGCTCTATCCTAGAATATCGATGAGGGTTAGGATTCCCTAACAGTAGATATATCATAAAAAGAAATAGTACAAAGAATGAGAGAGATATAAACCTAACCTCTAAGAAAGCGACAACACATCAAATGAGAAAACTAAGTATTGAAAACAATAAATAGGGAGTATTACTCCCTGTTCAATAAAGGAAAAGTGAAGATAACTTAAATTATAAACCTCCTAAAGTAGGGCAATCCACATATATCAACCTGCACAAGTGCTCGAGCTGGCGAGATAAATCATGTAGTCCATATTACTGATGGCAACGTTGATCTCAACCCTCAGATGCAAGTCAGCTACCTAGTTATCCTCACCGTAGATATAAGGGGTAATGTTCCAATCAAAATGGAGGATGTCTCTAATTTCTCAAAGGAAGCTCTGAAAAGTCTAAGGTCCACCACCTCTAGTGATGCAATGGATGGCCACTGCGAAATCAGCATCAACCCAAATGTCTGCAATCCCCAGTTGACAAGCAAGAAGGATACCATCAAGAATAGCTCGTACCCTAGCCTCAAGGATAAGACAGTCCTCATAGAAAGTTGAAAAAGCCCTGATGCATTGTCCACCTTGGTCCCTAATAGTAACCCCACTGCTAGTAGCACAGTTCTTGATGCATTCATCGGTGTTGAGCTTGTAGGCTTCCACTGATAGAGTATGCCAAAAGAATATTTGTCTAACCCCAAGATGCCACCCAACATGTGGATCTGCTCATAGTCAAACCCTCTTCAACCTATTTTAGATAGGAGAGGCCGATTGGGATAGCAGTAAATGAAGGATGAGTCCCCCTATAGTACTTGCCCAGTAAGAACTGAGTCGATAAAAATCTCTAGGAATGAAAGAATCACCAAAGGTTTTGCGAGAAAGTATCCACAATATCTTCGCAGTCATCTGAAGCCAAGACCATCATCAGAAGGAAGGAAGGCACAAATCATTCCTTCTCCTCTAATGTAGACAATACACATGATCCTTGGAATATCAAAGGAATCGTGGGAAAATGTTGTCAAGCTTCTTCAATACAGCATTAGGTGACTATAGGATCCAATTAAGATATAATGGAATAGTGCAGAAGGATGATCTGAGTAAAGTAATGCATCCTCCATGTACAAGTAGGCGTGAAGCCCAACCAGTGATCTTGCTCCTGACATTCTGAATCAGGTCATCACAAAGGAACGTCCTCTTAGCCCTTTGATATAAGGGGACCCACAGATAAGTGAAGTAGTTTTCCTTATTTTTGAACCCAGCGAAGTTTCTTGTAGCTAACCGCAAGTGTACAGATCGCACAAATAATAAAGTGGATATAGAGTACAAATATTGATCCCACGAGGACTGAGTAAATGTATGTTGCAGAATGAGAGATTTGATGTGATTTTGAAGTTTTAAGTAAAATTAATTAACAAACTAAAATAAATAAAATCTAGTAAAAAGAATTCAACGTAGGATTTTCTTAAGCGATGTTTAGAGGTGTTGGGACATTCGATTTTACATTATTCAATACTATTAATTCCAATCATCAAGTTTTACTTCTATCTATGTGCTTGATTGAATTCACTTATACATATGAAATTCCTCTCTCGAATTTAAATCAACTCTACCTAATTTGTTGACCGTGTTTCTAGACAGGGGGTCGTAATGACTAGGTGCATGGAACACAATAATTCATTTAGCGATCGTAATACTAATAAACGCATATCTCTATCGTTTATCCAAGTAACGGATTTTATTCTTATATCTAAGTGTTAGTTCACCTCTCGGATTATGAAAACACTCATGATATCATAAACAAGTGATCAATTCATTCACGCATTAAACACGAAAATAAAATCAACACATGCAAATTATATGTGAAACTAAATTCATGAAATTAATAGTTTAAAACTTATGCTACTTGAATATCCCAACTAATAGTTTAACTACTCATCACAAAATAATTAAAAACGCAGAAATAATATAAAAACATGTTGAGTTTATCTAATTAACAAAAGAATAGAATTCTTGCACCAAGATTCGATCCCGTTGATAATCTTCAATCCCCGTCGATTTGCCTTGATTTTGCTTTCCAAGAACTTTAATGATAAACCTGGATTTTTTTGTGGAATTGATTCTGCAAAAGGTCCCCTTCTCGTGAATGACAAGTTGTATTCATAGGTTGGTGAAGAAAACTAGGCAATTAACACAAGAAATCGCATATGGGCCTGAAATTGCGCTGGGTTGATAATTACGCGGCTGCACAAAAGAAACTGTGGTGACCACGTACATAGGTTATTGAATTATGGTTCTGCTGATTTGATGGCTGGATGCGCAGCCACCAAGTACTAAAGGCGTGACCGTGCAAGGTTAATCTTCCAGCGACTTTTCATGTTTCAAAAGTGTTTAAGGATCTTTAATTTTCTACAAGTCCTTCATCTTTGATTGAGCCATCCAACTTTGATTTCTAGCACTTTGCACTTCTAGTAAATGCCAATTGACATGATCATCATCCATTTGTCCATTTTAGCTCAATTATTACCCCAAATGCACATTATTTGCCTCAATTGCACAATTCACTCGATTTTGGGACATTTCCTAGAATATAAACAAATACAAACAATTACGTAGACTTTATTCTAAAAGGACAATAAATAATTCTAATTTAGATATAGGAAGCCCATATAGGAAGGATAAGTCCGTTCTTATCTTGATTCACCAACTATCCAGAAACCCCCTCGTAGTAATTCAAGCATTTAAATACCCTCCCGATGGACTATTTATGGCCGTTGGCGAAGATGATCACATCATCAGCAAATGATAAGTGTGAGACAAGAATAGTGCTACCATGGATGTGACCTATACATGGGTATTTCTTAAACCGTAATGTGAGTAATCGTGAGAAGTAGTCAGCGTCAATGATGAAAAGTGATGGTGGGATACTATCTCACTATCAGAATCCCCATGAGGATGGAAAAAATCCACATGGCTGCCCATTCAGGAGCGCAACGAACATACACCCAAATACACATCTTCTGATCCTGTCGATCCATAACTGACACATCCGAAGCTTTGTCATATAGAATATAAGAATCCATACGGTCATATGCATTAGCCATGCCAAACGACAACATAGTATTCCACCCTCTTACTTTATTATCCAAAGTATAGAGGAGCTCTTGAGCCAGTAAGACATTATCCCCCATAAGTCTACAACGATAAAACCACTCTATTAGGGAGAGCTAATGCGAGGCGATAATGTGCTATGTTTGGTGTTCAATATCTTAGTGGTGAGCTTATTAATCAATGTACAAAAGAAAATAGGTCTGAAGTTATTCCACCTGCAATCGTCATCTCTCTTCGGGTCAGAACAATAGAAGTAGCAGCAAAGCCTCTAGGAAAATTGGCCGCTCACGAAAAAGTACAAGATTACACTAACATCATCATTCTGAATGATATCCCAACATGGTTGAAAGAACAAGGATGAAAAACCTTCTCGTCCTACAACATGATTAGAGTCAATGTTGAACATCGCCTTCAGTATCTCCTAAATCATAGGGGGTGATTTAGTTCCATGTTTACTTCATCAGTCATAAGCCTGGGTATGGTGTTACGTCAGATGGGGTCCATATGTGGTGAAGAAGAAGACAAAGATCATAGTTGAAAGTAAGGCAGAGATCTGAATATCCTCATCAGTAGAGACTACATCCACTTATTGGGTCGCAATAGACCTGGTGAGTGATCTAATCTAACGCCCCTATACCATCTCATGAAAATAGTAGGTGTTGTGATCCTCCCTTACACACCCATTTATAACTAGCCTTCTGATTCTAGAAGCGCTCCTCAGTAGCTAAGGTCCGGTTCAGAGTAGCACGTGCCTGATGTAAAGAATAATGATGCTCCGGTGGAGGGTCCAGTTCATATTCAATCTCTTACTTTTCCACCCTGCACTCAACATCCCTAACCCTCTGGAGGATATCACTGAATACATTTCGATCCCAAAAATGCAGACCCTGCTTCAGTCTAAAGTACTTCTTCCAAAGAGCATCCATACTAGTAAGATGGGTAAAGATTGACCACTTTTGAGAAACAAAAGCTAAGAAGTCATTGTGCCTTTCCAGATATTTAGGAATCAAAAAGGCCTAGACCTCTAGTCATCCTCGTCATCCTAATGAAGCAAAAGAGGCACATGATCGGAAGAAGTCTGATTCAAGTGCCTAATCAAAAGTTGTCGATAGAAAGATGCAGAAATAGAATTAAGTAGAATCTTGTCCAATCTCTTCCAAACCACTCGTTGTTCTAAGTATACCTGCTACTTGTGAACCCGGTATCCTCCAAACTACAGTCATGCATCATGTTTAAGAAAGTAGATGTACCTCCGTCCCTGGTGTTATGGCTCGTACATTCACCATCATGAGCAATAGTGTTAAAATCTCCCCAAACTATCTGCAGACCATCCACACTAAGAGACATGTGGTGAAGACCCTCCCAAAAATCTTTCCTACACTATGTTGTGTAGGTAGCATAAACAAGAGTCAGATAAACATGCCGGGATAGTTTGGTATCCTCAACTCTGACATCCAGATACTAGAGATGATCATCCAATGAAGTTACACTAGTCGTAGAATTCATAAAGCCAAATCTTTTCAGAAGAATTCTGTGTCCCAGTATCGAAACGCAGTGAATGTCGAATGTAGTCAGACCTCTCCTAAAGAACAAAAGGCTTCGAGATGAAAAAAAAATAAACTTGATGAACCCAAGCCATTCTCTTCAGGCACCTATGAGTAGCCCCACAGATACATCTGTCACATTCCGTATTATGATACTCATAATGATGGGGAACGTGATGAGGTATTCAACGAAGACAGAAGCGTCATCAAGCAAGTGTGTTTAGAGGTCGAAATATGAATGAAGATAATGAGAACGATGCCGGGGGATCCACTAATATTCAATTCGACATGATGCCTCCAAACATGCCTAGCAATTATGTATTGTCCAATGAATTTCATAATAAAGAAAAAGATAAGGAAGCTATAGAAGAAACGGGGGAAGCAGCATAGGTGTTAGAGAGTGAAGATACCACTCTTGTTGAAGTGATCCTACAAGTTGATGAAGCATGTAATTTAGATGACTATGGAATGACTAATGTGGAAGAAGAAATGGATTTAGAAGTAGAGTGCAGAACAAGGGAGGCATCACATGGCAGGCTTCTCAAACAATTGTATCAAGAAGGTAATCTAGCAGTTGGATTATTGGACGAACCATCTGGAAGATCGTTTGATTACTTGGTTCTATATGGAGCACCCAGAAAGAAAAAGAGAGTTCCTAGTACTGAAACAACATTGGTCACCACTAAAGATCTTACCTCCACCCATAGGTTGGGGAGAAATACCAAAAAGTTCTGTGCAAGAAGGAAAAGTTGGTGAAATCCAGAGTAAAGACATGTTGCAAGTAGATGTGTCAAGCGAGGGTGAATTAGAACAAGAAAAATAAAAAGTGGTAATTAAATCATCTGAGAAGGTGATGTTTAGGAAGCCTTCTTGAGTTTGACTAAACATTTAAGGCCCTTGTACATAAAGGCTTTAATTGATGTCATTCCGGTTTTCCAAAGTACTCATTGATAATGGGGCTTCCATCAACACGGTTTCTTATAGAATGATAAGGAAATTTTCCAAGGACCACAGTCTTCTTCATAATAGACAGTCCTAATAATTATAACATATTGTAGGGAAGAGACTGGATACATGGGAATCAATGCACACCATCATCACTCCATCAATGTTTGTCTTTCTGGAAAGACAAAGGAGATACTAAGATAGTGCAAGCTGATCAACGACTTTTCTTAGAAGAAGATAACTCAGTAGAGCGATTTATGTATGAAGGTAATTATGGACTAGTTAGAATAGTCCAAGAAGAAAGGAAAGTAAGAGTAGTAGCACAAAATGAAGAGTCATATTCAGTGGAGGATATTACAGAGTTGTTTACCTAAATAAATCCAAACTTAGTTGTTTATGAAGAGCCAGTAATTGGCAAGAAAATAATTGAAGAGGCCTAATGCAAGATCAACCGCAAAATGTTTTGGCCGAAATCACGGTTCTTAAGACCAAATTAATTGTCTATACAGATAAACTTGAACAAATTGCGAAAAAAGAGTAAGCACTTGCATTGTTGAAAAATAAGATGATGGTGTTCGGCTTGGAGCAAAATCTACAAAGCGGCGTCAACAGAAGAAAGTTTGTAAAGAAGTCATGGGAAATAGACTGTAAGGCGATGTCAATAAAAGATAAAAGTTGGGAAAGAAGGACCACTCCTTTTTATATAGGCAAAAAGATGCTTTTAGAGCAAATAACATTCCTCCTCAAAATATATTTTCTCTCTTCTCTTTAGGGGCCCTTCCTATATTATGGGAGTACACCGCGCACAAAAGTGCTTTTTATAGCACAAGGTCACAAGAGTGTTCCACTCACGAGTTTGCAAACTCGATTCTTCTTCTTATTTTCTAGAGCACTTGGCTCACGAGCATGATAGATAAAATGGGACTTACTCCCATAACAGACACCCATACTTTCGACTCAGCGTCCAAGTCAAACAGGCACCCATACACCCTAAGTGTAACCTAGACAGAAAGTCATGTTGTCTGCTTTAAATGAATCTTAATCTTTCTTTCTTTCTAATGGAATCTAATAGTCCGTGGCCTCAAATAGGGATTTTCTCCCTAGGTGTACAACCTAAATAGGGATTCTTTAAAGTTTCAAAATCATTTCTTGAAAACATCATTTGAAAGATCTTATACATAATCATTTCTTCACATTTTGAAAACATATAATTTGCTCTTTTATGTGAAATGATCGTGCATGCTTGTGATGATGAGATGAAATGCTATTCATCAAATATCATATGAAAGACTTTACATAATAATATTCAATCACATATTGAAACATAATATCTTGTCCTTAGTTTAATACATAAAGGATCAAGATCAAGTCTTTCACTATAGAATAAAGTTTCCTGGGTTTAATACATAGAATCTCAACCTTTGAGTTACACTCTAGAAGCCGAATTAAATCCTTAGCTTCATCAAAATCTTGATTCTAATTTGTAGGTGATCACAACTTAAGAAAGTAACCCAAGTAGATTTTTACATCACTTATGTTACATTTTCCTACACTTCTCCAACGTGTAATGACATAAAATATAATCCAAACCTTAAATCCAAGTGTTGCCATAAGTTTGATATCATAAAGTCTCCAAAATCCAATTCTAAACATCTTTATGGTCATAATTAAACAAATTCAACCCCAGCATATTTTTAATCCATACATATGCCTGTTTGAACACCTTAAATCATATGGATTGATTCTAACATATAGCACATAACTTACAAGCTTTAGATATAACATCAAGTCATAAATTGTTCCTCAAAACTTCAACAACTTCATCTTATAATACTTTTATAAATTTAGATTCTTACCTCATGAATAATCATCTCCAAATATTAATTTCTTATACATACATACTCAAAAGTGTGTTTAGACAATAAAGTATCAATATCGTATGTCCAAGACACCAAAATCAGATTCTTACTTCAACAATAATCATTTCAAAATTTGAATTTTCTTAAATGCAACTTCTAAAGCATGTTAAAACTATGACATATCAAAATATAATGTCTCAAAACTTCAATTATTTCATGTATCATGACATTTGATCAAAATAAACAACTTAAAACTTCATGCTTATTCCCATCATTACGTCTTCACATTCTTTAAATCAAACGTCCAACTTATAAATAGGATTCCATAAAAAATTGTTAAGGCATACTTCATTTACACATTTCATCAAACCATCTAGAAAGCACTTGCAATTCTAATCTTAGTCTTGGCATAATATTTATTCAATCAATACACATCATCACAACCAACCAAAAATAGCATAAACTACATCAAAAGTTCATCATCAAGCCTAAGTCAACATCCCAACTTAAAATCAACTTTAAGGTATGAATAACTCTAATTTAAAGTGGTATTTTAGGCTCATTTATCTTGAAGACAGCAACTTAATTTCAACCAAATTTTGAAATAAGTCTTTAAAACATATCTTCTTTACTCATAACTTTCACATAATGCCATCAACATTAAAATTAAATATCCCCATTCAAAGATCTGATTTATAACATTAATAACTCTCATATAAACATGTAATTACCTTCATTTAAGTTTCAAAATCAGCACTTAAACTTTTTGTAAATTTCAACTTCTAATGCTTCTTAACATTCATCCAAGTATTCCTCCACTAATAATCATACTCATAAATATAACTATTGGTTGTTATCATCCTTAAATATCCTTAAATAAAATATAGCACAACATCAACATAACTCAACAAAACCATTGTTGTTTTACTCAAACAATTCATCAAACACTTAGAGGGCAATTATGTTCTTAACTTTCAATATTAAACATAATTTATCAAATCAATCATAGTCAATAAGAACCATATTAGAATCTGAAATTTAAAGATAATACTTCAGCACAATATGAAAAACTTAACACAATATTATACAAATCAAGTTTCACTCACCTTCTAACTTATAAATGATGATTTTGAGCTTTTATCCCTACAATCAATTAACCAAGTGCTAGGGTAGCTTCAATATATTAAAAATCTTACTTCTTAATCTAAGAATTACCAAGAAAATCAACCCAAAATTGAGAATTCGTGATTTTGAAGAACCTGTCCAGAACCGAAAATGCTACCAGTAACCTTCGTTTTGCCTCTGCCGATGCTGCTAGTATCCTCGGTATAGCAGAATCTCCTTTCTTCCATTTTTACCTCTGATTTCTCTCCTTTTCCTCTCAATTTTCGGTTTCTCGCTCTCACCTCTGTTTTTTTCCACCGACTTTGAAGAACCAGAGGGCCAAAAACGTTTTTTAATAGATACATATGTGATATATTCATAAACAAGTCCCAAACTTTCAAGTTTGCACAAGTTGGCCCTTATGTAATAGCAACTAAGTCCTCAAAGCTTTCTTTTCTATTATCCAAGCCCTATAACTTATAATAAATAATTACTTATAACCAAAATAAGTTCATACGTCAAACACACCCTTGAGGTGTGATGACAAGTGTCCCTCACTTGTATTATTTTAATACAAAAATTCTAAATTCTCCCTTTTCATGGTGTCACCTTCGCATTAATATTTGAAAGTCAAGACAAGCTCCGTTTTGTCCAATATTTATACCGTTGTAAAGTTCACACTTCAAGCTTCGCAATGGTTACACATGCAAAGAAAATGGATCATTATACCGCCCGTACCGTTCGTCCAAAAATGGCTGCTCGACTGGAATTCCATACTTAGACAAATTTCTTGATTTTTCAGCACTTAAACCATTTCGAGTATGCAACTTTAACTCAATATTTGAAGCACTTCCCAACCTCAATTGTGCTCAAATTTGATATCAATACATACATCTCATTGTGAACTACAATGTAGTATAATATGCAAAGACATTGGATTACCATGTTGTTCGTACCATCCTCTCAAACCTTGCTACTCGATTACAACTTTACACAGAATTATTTTGATGAATTTCATCAATTCAATTACTCTTCCAATGCAACTTTAGCTCCATTTTTGAAACACTTCTCGACATTAATTGTGATCAAACTTGATATCAATACTTAGATCTCATCATGAACTATAAATTGATATAACTTGCAATGGCCAAAGATCACTATATAATCCAAAAAATGATTGCAAAGTCGTGTTCATCACAATGGCAAAACTATAATTAATAGAACTTTCTAAAATTTCCAGCTTAGTCCTCAACAATGAAATTCCATCTGATTGAGTTCAAACATCATATACAACTTTCTTTTATGCCAATTTAGTCTCCAAAATTACCAATAACGTCAATTTCTTCCATTTTCTTATAAATTCTATATTATCTCATCATACAATACGTGGAATTATCTCTTCTCTCTGAAAAAACTTGATTCTAAATTTTTAAATAAAATATCAAGGGTACAAAATTTTCGGGATGTTACACGATGCTTGGATAGCGGGATGTTAAATATTTCCATAGGATACATTGTACATTTATTTGTATCTACTTTGTGTTTAAATGATGTCAAAAGGGGAAAATGCATGAATATAGCAAAATTAATGATTGCACATTAATTCAACTATATTGGAGGGGGGGGGGGTAGTTGTTGACACATAAAAATACTCAAATTGAAAGCCCAACAGGAAGGTCCTAAACATAAGAGCCCATTACAAATGATAGGGTGATGTGGAAGAGTCTGTGCAATTAGGATATTACAAGAGCATCTAAGCGATTAAGTGATCAAGCTAGTTAGGAGTGAAGGAATGGTTCTCACAACTCATGAGCAGTTGAAGGAGATCATGGGAAGTTTCTTGGGTTAAAGTAGTGGATGTCGTTACATAGGGAAGTGAGCGACTGTTGCTTTCTACAAGTGTACGGATCGTATAAGTAATAAAGTGGACTTTTGAGTTCGGATATCGTACCCACATGGATTGATTAAATTGTATTTTAGATTAAATTCGTCAACCGGAATGATAAATTTCAATTGAGAATTATTCGAATGATTTTAAACTAAGAATTAAACTAAGAAAACGATTGATTTTTATAAAATAAATGAAAACAGGTGCGTTGAAAATTGAGAATCCACTTTAACTCTATCATATATATTTTGACTTAATTGTTTAACTACAATTCAAGGGGTTTTGAAAATTCATGTTTCTAATGTTATTTAAGTCCTCTCTTGAGGATACATTGAAAACCTTTTTCTAAAATATAACCCGATTATATTTCTATGACGAATTGAACACAAGAAAAACATTTTAGTTTTGAGAACACTTTAAAGGATAACATAAGGCATAGGTGGTATATCTCTATCATCTATCTGACTTTGTGGTAATTAAATATATCTAACACTCTCCTACTCTCTGGATATAAGAAATGCCACAATAGTTGTACAAAAATTGGTCAGAAATTTGCATAAAATTAAAAGCACAATTTAATTACTCAAACCTATGAATTATATAAATTAAACAAAAGTCAAAACATAAATTCAAGAAATTAAAGCTTCATCACAACTCCAACACTAAACCGTCTAGCCTAGATACATGAATGAAAGTAAATTACAAGATAAATGAAAAGAGGTCACCCTGTTCATCTCCTTACTCTTATATCTTCAATCTTTCTTTTGGCTTCACGTGGATCCTCGAGAATTGAACAACAATTTGGCATGAAAATATCACAAATGAGAACCCTTAATTCGTGTAAGACAAAAAGCCCAGCAGTTGGCTCAGACGGAAAGGCACGCGGCCGCAAAGTAAGACTTCACGTGACTGCACAGTTCAGTTAACTCTGAATCTGTTGATTTCTCATATGAACATGCGACGTTGTATGAATGAAGCTCATGGCCGCGCAGTTCACCGTCCAATGTGCAATTTCATTTTTTGTTCTTGTTTAAGTTGGTCCTTATTCTTTTATTGCATCCAAGTCCTCCAACTTTCAATTATGACGCTTTTGGCCCCTGTAATTCTGATTTCTTCTCTTTTCTTTGTTACTCTCCTCAATTGGCTCCTTGCACTTCTTCATGTATACATTTTAACTCCATCTCTCATCCAATTCTTTAGTATTTGCTTCATTTGCATCATTTCCTCAATTTTGGGTTGTTTATCTGAAATATAAACAAATACAAACCAAATGAATAGAAATTATTCTCAAATGAACATATAAAATACACTTATCAGCGACAGACGATTATGCAACGTGGTGGACGAAGGTTACTACATGCAAGTTACAAAGTCAAGGCAGCAAGTTAGTGATTAAAATAGTAGTAGGTAGTTTATTTTGATATGTATACATAGTAGAATTTTAGAAGAACAAATAAGTCAAAACACTTAAAATAGAGATGTAATCTTTTATCTTAGATCTTAGAATTTATCTTAGTTTAAAATTGTATGCTTGTGCCTCTTGGAGGCGTATTGTGTAATCAAGTTTTTCTTAGTGCAAACACCTATTTTTGGGACTTTGTCTCAAGAGGTTTGTCCCTTATAATTTCATCTGATCTCTTTTAATTGTTAGCTCGAGTGATATCGCATCCACGCGAAACACAAATAAATAATCAAATAATTAAATTAAAAATAAAAAATATATATCATTTATCTGCCATTTACCCCATCTTCATTGTAACCTCACCACCACCACCATCACGAGATGAATCAAGCACAAAGACTAGAATAAAATAAAAAAGGAACATCAAAGAGTCATCATCCACAAGATGGAGGTTTGAAACGATGATGATATTCATACATACAATCAAGGGCAGCACTCAACATCCACCCATCCAAGTAAGGCATATTTCTTTTCTTTTTTAAACAACAACAACAACAACAACAATAAACTATACAATCTATAAAAGTGACTTGAGAGGAGAAACCTTTTTGGACGTTTATGTCCTCAAAATTATCTTAAAATTCCTAACCTTAATAGTTAATGGCCATTAATTAATTATTCACCAAAATCCTATTATCATGACAGAAATGGAAATACCCTACAGATTACTCATATTCCATCCAGTCTTCACTTTCTCTCCACAGATTATTCATATGCCACCGGTTCTTCCACACAATATCCCATCTCGATCAACCTGCTTTCTATACTTTACTTCTTTGGAAGCTATTGGATCAGAGATAAGACATAAACGCAAGAAGATCGATCATCGATGGCGAAAGAAAATCTAACCCTTTCAATTCCAAGATCGACCAATAAGAATTTTAGACAGTTATGGAATTGATCAGTCATGTTTTAAGCTTTTTAATTTTAATTACTTTTTCAATTTTATTGTTTGATGAATTGTTTGTATCCTTCAATATCCAGTTCTCAATTGTTTCTTTTTTTATCTCCAAATCTTTATTTCCCCATTTCCACACATTATACGCACGTCTCTCCTTCTCTGAGATTTCACAATCTGTACCCATCGCTTAAAGATTATATAATGAAATAATAAGTGGTTGTGTGTTTAAGGGGATGTTGATGAAAGATGCTTGTACAATCAGCTATCGTGTGGTGTAGTATGTGAAATTATTTGCTGGGAATGGTCTTGGTAGTAGTAAAGACTTGGTTTTTTTAGATTTTATTGGGATATGTGATGGGAAAAATCGATGAAGGCTTGTTCGAGTTCTTGCTTCAAAATTAGTGTAAATGGTGATAGATTTCAAATGAGTTTTATTGGGTCAAAGAAAAACTTGATATCTTTTATTAATTTTGCTCTTGATCTTGAACGGGTTAATGCTGCCTCACACCAGCCCTTTGATCTTAAACCCGAGGTGGGTTGACTTAATTCTCAATAGATATCTTTTGTCCGTGTACTAATTATTATTTTTTATGTTGATTTGGATTTTATAATTGTATTGATATTAGTGCAATGGAGTTATTCTGATTAGTATTTCTTTCCCTTTTTTGGCTAATTTTGTTATTATGCTATCAATTGCTTCATTGTTGATTAAATTTCAGGAAGGAAAAATTGAACTTCTTGAAAGCAAGCAAGTAAAAATTTGAATCCGAGTATATATCTGTTCTCCTCTCTCCTTTATGCATTGAAAGTAGTGGCAAACTGTTGATAAATGATCTACAAGATAAGACTAATTATTATTTGATTTGATTTTTGTATCTTTATATATTTTGGTTTTGTTAACAACATGGCCAATATGAATGTTTACTCTACACTTAGAGGCATAAGTAATTGATCTTTGGCATGTCGTGGTAAGAATCACTTTTTAACATTTTAAGTTAAATATTAATAATGTAATATTAACTTTGAACAGAATTATGATAAACTTTTCATCATTTTTTATTTTTTTTTTGTTGCTCTATTCATGTAGTTTTTTCACTTGCTTATATTAAACTCTGTTTCTACAGCATGGTGTACATATGCTGCTACTATCTCAGATCACATTTGAGTAACGTGGATAAAATAAATAACTTATTTCAAATTGCGATCACTATAAAAAAGAATTATTTAAAACAACTTGCTGATATTTACTGAAAGAAAATGATTTAAGCTTAGTTGGACATGTTTCATATAACTCATTGCAATATTATATTCTAACATTGTATGATTGTAGTCTCATGTTATCAATAGAGAATGTAAGTTCTGTTGAAAGGAAGTGATGCGATCCTGAGAGGGGAATCACGTCAAACTCGCGGAATTTGAATTATAATGCAGAGAAAGTTCCGAATTCAGGTTGAAACAGACGATAACACTATGACCAGAGCCTCACGACGCAAGAACCAGGAGAATATTAAACCTGAGACCCGTTATGATACGGAAACAAGAACCATAATGGGGTGAACGACACAAGAAATATTCAGATCCTTGATAAGTTAGATTTGTCGAACTCCAAAAATATCTCACAATATTTAATAAGTTCGGGTTTAAAGAGAATCCTCACATTTAGAGAGTAAAAACAGTCAATATATTTTATTCATCAAAGTCTCCTTGTTACAATGAAAGAAAAGGATATAAATAATGTAAAAACAAACTAAAACTAGATCTAGCCGCAATAAGGGTACAAAATAAACCCTAAAACAAGTAAAAATGGAGTTAAACCTAAAAACGTACTAAAAATGTGCGAAACCCTAATTCCCGCCTGCATAATTGACCTGCTGTTTTGAAGCCCAAAATGATCAAATTTGGCCATAAAGTCAGTAGGCTTAAAGGCTTTAATCCATGAGTTTTGCTCAGTGGCCTGTTTTTACTCAAAAAACACATACGAGTTCTTCACAAAAATACCCTACTTTTATAGATCAAACTGAAAAATACTTATGATACTTCTCAACTAGGTAAGTATCACAATATGATACTTATGATTACGTTAGTATCATAGTATGATACTTTCAATTTTTTTTAGTATCACAATATAATACTTATGATACTTTTTCAATTTTTTTAACATCACAATGTGATGCTTATGATATTTTTTTTCGATTTTTCTAGTATCACAATATGATACTTATGATACTTTTCAATTTTTTCTAGTATCACAATGTGATACTTATGATACTTTTTCAATTTTTTTTAGCATCACAATATGATACTTTTTTTCTACTGTACAAGTGATCGGAGAAAATCGCCATGGAGCCGCCACCTCTTCACCCATTGGACCGGCGGTTTACCTTCTAAAATCCACCCCCACCAACAACTTAACCACACATCTACCAAATCACGACCAATTGAACCCTCATCAATTCGATTTTCACACCAACCGAACCCAAACATTGCCATTTTCGACGCCATCGACGGACGACATGGTCGGGGATCCTCCCCATCATCGTCGGACCACCACGCCTCTTCCATACAACCAATAGGGCTCCTCTAATTGGGTTCGAATCAGCCACAACAGGTGGCAGCGGCCAAGGTTTATGGAACCCCATTGTCGCTGAAAAACGCCTCCCTAGCCGGGGGGTTTAGCAACTACAATCCAGCCACATCACCAACTCAACCAAACATCTACCAAAACACTACCTATTGAGCCTTCTTCCGTTCAGGTTTCACACCAACCGAACCAAACCTTGCAATTTTTGAATCAAGTTTTGAAAGCACATCCGCGGCTGCTGGGCTGCAGTGATGGAGGTTGTTCGGTGGTGCTGTGGTGGTGGCGTGGGGAGTTGGTGGTTGTGCACTTGTGCGAGCTGTGGTGCATTCGGGAAAGAAAGGAGCAAAGAATGAAGTATTTTTCAAATAACAAAATATGGGTAGTATAAATCAGTTTTGTCATCTAAAGTGAGTAATTTGTGCAATTAATCCAACACATATTATACATCCAGTTTTGACATGGTTGATTGGTTTGGTTTAAATATTTAAATTTCCGTTAAGCCCACTATGATTCGTATCATTCCCTTCTTCTTCAGGAGGGTTCGTCCTGAATCATAGCTTTGTTCATGTTGTGCAACTGCTCCACCTGAATCAAATGAAGAAAATTTCCCTCCATTGCATATGATCAACCAATAATATGCTGCCATTTTGGATACTTGGATGGACTGAAGCAGAAACCCTTGTGGACATTGGTGGTGTTGCCAAAATTCCCAAGTGCAATTAACCTGAAAGAAAGAATTAAATAAAATGGGGAGGGAAATGTTATTTTCTCCATGGACAAGGTATGGATCCTTGTACTCATGATACGGCACTTCCACATCTTCTTTTCGCACCACAACGCTCTTCTCTTCACCTCCAACATTCACTTTACTTTCTTGCTCATTCCCCTCTTTTTCTTTCTTCTCACACTCAACCTCCTCCTCCAATTTCACAATTTCTTGTTTAACCACCACTTTTAAATTTTTGGGCTCAACCAACCCTCCTAAGTTTTCATGCCCAACCTTTAATTCATGTATCTCCTCATTAATAATTTTAACTTCATGTTCATCCACCTCTTCACCATCCATCCCCTCATCTTTTACCTCAAAATTCAGGGTTTGTTCAATTATTTCGATTTTCAACTACCCCTCCTTCTTAATATTCATATCCTGAGACTCCAATTTTAAATCCCCTCCAATATCACTTTCACCCTGTTGTAATTTAGCCTCAGCCTCCCTTTCACTCTCTCTTTTTAAGCTTCGCTTCTTTTCTAGTCTTCCGTTCATACATCATCCTTTCCTCATAAATTTCCGTTCGAATCTTCAAAAGCGCCCTCGTATTAATCTCTTCTTTCCAATCAACTCCAATCCCAACCCTAGGTTTATGGTTATGCATATATTCCCTTTCATTCCGTTGAGTAAGTTCTGCACTATGCATATCCACTGAGTTCTTAACCTTCCCCAACTTCGCATCTAATTTCGCATCCAATTTCGCTTCCATTTTCGCAGCTAACTCCTCAAACCGTTTCTCCATCATGACAAGCAGAGAAGATTGATGGTTATCTATACTAGATGATGAATTTTCTCAAAGTTTAGACATTTGGAATGGAATTGAATAATTTGACACAAGGATTAGAATGAATTTTAATTCTGACTTGGAAGGCAAGGAATATCAAGAATTTAAGGAAATTCAAGAAAGTGATTCTTGAATTTTGGGTTTTTTTTTTTTTTTTTTTGATGAATTTTCGGAATAAAAAATAAATTAAAAAAATAATTTTTTTTTATAAATCCGAAAATTCGGCTACGAATACGGAAAAACTAAGGAGACGTAATTTGGAAGAAAAATGGACACAGAAACAACTTGTGAATTATTTTATGAGATTTTATGGATTAAAGACTCAACAAATGATGAAGAACACGAAGAAAAAAATAAAGACTCGACAAAAATAAAAATAAAAAAAGATATGGGTGATTATATGTAGACTCGATGATAAAAACGCAGAATCAAAATAGGATAGAAAAGAAAAACAAAACCTGAATCTAGAGTCCAGCTTTGATACCAGATGATGTGATTCGTTGTGGGGATCACGAAGAACATGCGAAAATTAGACTCGAAACGCCGGAAAGCTCCAAATCCAAATTGGCAGACGATAACAATGCAACCCTGAGAACCCAAGGTATATTAAACGAAAGATCCATTACGATGCGGAGATAAGAACCACAAAGGGGTAAACGCCATAAAGGTTGTCAAATCCTTTGATAAGTTCAATTTATTAAACAAGAACGAAGAAGAATAAGGGAATAACTTACCTTCAATATCAATAATCTCAAAGTTTTTTTTACAATGAATGAAAAAGTAACTACTAAAGAGTATTATCACGAAAATAGGCCGAAACCACAACATATGGCCACAAAACGGAAAAAGAATTAAAAATGTGGAAAATCCTAAATATTATACCCACGCGATCGGGCAAGTACTTCGGTAGCGATCGCGTGGAGAGGCAAAAAACTCTCGGGTCTTTTTTCAATGCATCTTGCGATCACTAGTCATTTTATACCACGTGGTCGCGTGGTTCAAAATCTCCAACTCCTTGCTTTTGAACTTGATTCTCGGCCCAAATCACTTGTAACACATTTGGCTCCTCTTCCATCATGATCTCAAAAGTGGCTATCACCAAATTCGCATGAAAGAAGGTGATGAATGAAAAACCACCTTCAAAACCAAATATGGTTTATATGAATGGTTGGTTATGCCATTTGGCGTGTCTAATGCATCTAGTACTTTTATGAGATTCATGAACCATGTTTTGCGTGCTTTTATTGGAAAACTCGTTGTGGTATACTTTGATGATATTTTAGTATATAGTAAGAGCTTAGGTGATCATATTGAACATTTAAGGTCTGTTTTGGAAGTTTTGAAAACTGAAAAACTACATGCTAATTTTAAAAAGTGTACTTTTTGAATGGAGAAAGTGGTTTTTCTAGGATTTTTTGTTACTGCTAATGGTGTTGAAGTTGATGAGGAGAAAATTCTAGCCATTAAAGAGTGGCCAACCCCAAAAAGTATTACTGAGGTTAGGAGCTTTCATGGGTTAGCTGACTTCTATAGGAGGTTTGTTAAAAACTTTACATTTGCAGCACTACTCACAGAAATAATTAAGAAAAGTGTAGAATTTCATTGGGAGGTTGCCCAAGAAAATGCTTTTAATTTGCTTAAGGATAGGTTATGTTTTGCACTGATTTTGGCCTTACCTAACTGTAATCAAACTTTTGAGATGGAGTGTGATGCATCAGGAATAGGAATTGGAGTTGTTCTTATGCAACAAAAGAGGCCCATAGCATATTTTAGTGAAAAATTGAATGGGGCGGCACTAAACTATCCAACAAATGACAAGGAGCTTTATTCTCTTGTTCGAGCATTGGAAACGTGGCAGCACTATCTGTGGCCAAAGGAATTTGTTATACACATTGACCACGAGTCACTGAAGCACCTCAAGGGACAAGGTAAGCTAAACAAAAGACACGCTCGTTGGATGGAATTTATAGAGATTTTTCCTTATGTCATCCGATACAAGCAAGTTAAGGATAATATAGTAGCAGATGCTCTATCCCGAAGGTATGCACTTCTGACTTCTCTAAATACAAAATTGCTAGGATTTGAGCATTGAAAGGTATGTATGCTGATGACCCTGATTTTGCTACTATTTATGCTTCATGTGAAAAATGTGCAGTTGAGAAGTTTTACAGGCATGATGGATATCTGTTTAGGGAAAATAAGCTATATGTGCTAAATTGTTCTATGCGTGAATTGTTAGTGCATGAAGCTCATGGTGGGGGTTAATGGAACATTTTGGTGTCTTGAAAACCTTAGAAACATTGCAGGAGCACTTTTATCGGCCTAAAATGAAAAGGGATGTTCATCATATTTGTGACAGGTGCATAACTTGTAAACAAGCTATGTCTAGGATCCTACCACAAGGATTGTTTACTCCATTAACTGTGCCTAACGAACATTGGGTAGATATATCTATGGATTTTGTTTTAGGTTTTCATAGGACAAAGAAAGGTAGAGATTCCATATTCCTAGTGGCAGGCAGGTTTAGCAAAATGGCGCATTTTATCCCATGTCATAAAACTGATGATGCTACAAACATAGCAGATTTGTTTTTTAGGGAGGTTGTAGGACTGCATGGAGTGCCTAAGAGTATTGTATCTAATAGGGATGTTAAATTTCTTAGTTATTTCTGAAAAGTCTTGTGGGTGGAGATGGGTACTAAATTGTTGTTTTCTACTACATGTCACCCCAGACTGATAGACAAATAGAGGTAGTAAATAGAACATTAACTCAACTCCTACGCACCATCATAAACAAGAATTTGAAAAGTTGGGAAGAATGTTTACCTTTTGTAGAGTTTGCATATAATAGGGCTGTGCATTCTACTACATCATATTCATCATTTGAAGTTGTTTATGATTTCAACCCGCTAACTCCTCTTGATTTAACTCCTTTACATGTAGATGAAAGGAGCAGTTTGGACGGGAAGAAGAAGGCCGAGCTTGTGCGATCACTCCATGGGAAGGTAAAATGCTGAATTGAGAAGAAGAATGAGCATTATGCATCCCAAGCAAACAAAGGTAAGAGGCATGTGACGTACGAATCATGTGATTGGGTATGGGTGTGCAAAAGGAACTTTTTCCAACGCAACGTAAGTTTAAGTTACATCCAAGAGGAGATGGGCCCTTTCACGTCATCGATAAGATAAATGACAATGCATACAAGCTAGATCTTCCAGGCGAGTATAATGTGTCTGCTTCTTTTAATGTTGTCGATCTCTCTCCGTTTGATGTAGGTGATGATTCGAGGATGAATCCTTTTCAAGAGGGAGGGAATGATGAGTACAAGGGTGACCCAGCAAGTAAGGATCCGTTGCATGTGTCGGTGGGAGCAATCACAAGGGTTAAAGCAAAGAAGATCAAACAAGCCATGCAAGGATTTAAGCAGGGTGGATGAGTTTTCAAGTCCAAGACCAAAGGCTCTACTTTTGACTCATGACATGATGGAAGAGGAGACAAAGGTGTTACAAGTGATTTGGACCGAGAATCAAGTTCAAAACCAAGGAGTTCGAGAATTTGAACCACGCGACCGCGTGGTATAAAATGACTAGCGATCGCGAGATGCATCGAAAAAAAGAACCGAGAGTTTTTGACCTCTCCACGTGATCGCTATCGAAGTGCCTGCGCGATCGCGTGGGTATAATATTTAGGGTTTTTCGCGTTTTTAATTCTTTGTCCGTTTTGAGCCCATATATTGCGATTTTGGTCTATTTTCGTGATAATACTCCTTATTAGTTAATTTTTCATTCATTGTAAAAACAACTTTGAGATTATTGATATTGAAGGTGAGTTATTCCCTTATTCTTCTTCGTTCTTGTTGAACAAATTGAACTTATCAAAGGATTTGACAACCTTTGTGGCGTTCACCCCTTTGTGGTTCTTATCTCCGCATCGTAAAGTATATTTGGTTTAATATACCTTGGGTTCTTTCGTCATAAGGTCGGGGTTGCATTGTTATCGTCTACCAATTTGGACTTGGAGTTTTACGACATTTCGAGTCTAATTTCTGCGTGTGCTTAGTGATCCCCACAACGAATCACGCAAAAACTCTAATTCCCGTCTGCATAATTGACTTGCTGTTTTGAATCCCAAAATGATGAAATTTGGCCATAAAGTCAGTGAGCTTAATGGCTTTAGCCCATAAGTTTTGCTCAGTGGTCCGTTTTTACTCGAAAAACACATATTATGCATCCAGTTCTGACATAGTTGATTGGGTTAGCTTAAATATTTAACTTTCCGTCAAGCTCACTATAATTCGAGTTTTCATGTTGCTTTCAATTTTATAATATAAAAGAGTTTTTATACTTTTTTTTATTTATTTACTGTCTTTCTTCGTTGAAAACCTATGTAGAATGAACATTTTTCATTTATTTATTGTGTGAAAATTCTGGTCTATCAAGGGAAATATACTCAATGGGAAACATGTTATAAGAAATTGATTTTGAATCCTAATCCTGTGGCTAACTGTTATAATTGTGGATGTGAAAAAATGTTAGTTTTTCCTGTGTTTTTATTCATAAGAATATTTATTTTACACGATTATAATCTTTCAGGATGAAATATGATTTTCAGTGTAAGTAATGTCATATTTTAAACTCATCTAAAAATTATATTTTTATTTTTATGAATTTAAATAAATTATCAATATTCGTAATTTTAGAAGTTAACAATAAATAATATATTTGATGCTCTTTCCAAAAAAAAAACTTTTTTTTTCCTTATAAAATCTATTATATTTGTGTAATTTTTAAGAATTAATAATCACATATTTTGGATATAAAATGAAAAAAAAAATCACTAGTCGATAACGTGCAACTTATGTGTACGCCACTAGTAATAATAATAATAATAATCAACAAAAAGGATATGTATATCGTCATTTCACAAAGCTTTATTGAGAAAATGGACGAAATTCCGTACTTCAAAGTCCATGTAGAGGGTTTTCCATGAATCTAAAAGGATTGGGTATTCTACAATGAAGACAAAGGTAGGGGATTTTGGTCCACTAGTGATGACGAGGGAAAGACGATTTTGCCCTTTTAAAATTATTCATTTTGACCCTCTCTGATTGGAATTAATGGCAGCAGTAAAAAAAAAAGGTGGATGGCAGGGTTAAAATAAGTTTTTTTAATCGATTCAAAAGGTGGTCTATGTACATAATTTTACATAAATATGAACATTAATTATATGATTGATTTTTTGAAGAGTGTGCTGACATGTAGATTATTATCCTATTCCTATCCTCATTATTGCATAAATAAATAAATAAATCTCATTTACTATTCATGATAACTTGAATGAGACCATATATAGGATATTTTGTTCACAACGGTTATAATGAGTTAGAAAGTTGTAATGGAATGATTTAGATACTGAATATTAATGTCCCCATAATGACTTGTGATTGTAGATTAGTCAAAATAAGATAAATTTGACTAGGTAGGTTGCATCTTGCTTTGCTTTAATTAATTCTGCTATCAGATTCAAAACAGTTTGTCCATGGTCGTGCGGAGTGGCAACGATGAACGCATTTTTGTTCGCCCGGGTATGCCCGGTGTTTTTTGTATAAAATTTTGATCAATATATTTCACATTTACCGATCAAAAAAAATAAAAATGAACGCATTTTAAATTACTTTCTCATCATGATATGAGAGTATTTGTTGTTTTTCTGTAGAATATTAAATTATTAATGAGAAATTAAGAATTCTTTAATAAAAAATTACAGCCAATGGTGTTCTGCCGATTTTATTTTATTTTTTTAAAAAAAAAAAGACCTCATCCATGCAAAAATAAATAAATAGTTCTAATTGGAAAGACAGGAACAACTTTGCATCATCTGTGTACACATGCTGTTTTTTCACTGATATTTCAACATGGGTTGATTGATTGTGTTGCGACTTTAAAACGTAAGGTGCTGCTTCTCATCCTACCTACCCACAATTTGCGTACGTGCTCCCTAACCATATCCATTTGTTTGCCAAATCTCGATCAACCATTATCCCTCTTCAAATGATCTTAGCGAAGACCATGCTATTTGTACAAGGTGGTGCCACGGCCCTCACATTATAGGGTGTGACCTCTCATTATGAGTCATGCCCCCACACACTTTCATGTTAAAATAGAGTTATTCATTTTTTAAATGTGAAAATGATATGATGTGCTCCTTATGGAACACACCATTGTACATGACTAAGAGGCATGTGGTGTGCACGCGTTGGTGGGACCCACTCCCTCATGACTGTCGTGCAGGTGTGCAAACGTGCACCATAATAGCTCTCCTTTTTTATGAACGTTCTATTTATAATCAAGGTTTTTTTTGTTTTAACTAGTTCACGGTTCATGTTCAAATTGCTAGATGGATTTTAATTAATGAATTGTATGTAGGAATGACAATGAAACCATCCGGCCATTCTCTTCATCCACACCCATCAGGTAGTTTTATCTCTTTGCCTCGTTCCCATACCCTATTAAGGTAAGGCAAGGAAAGTCGGGGTGTGACGGGACTAATACCCCAGTTATATATGTGTGTGTGTAGGAGCTCGAGACCCTCCTCCCTGCTAAGATATGTTTTTTTTTTTTTTTTTTTTTTGGGGGGGGGAAGATATGCTTTTTAAACGCACTAGGCTATTCTTTTCAAACACAGGAAACACCAATAACTAGTCTTCACGGGGAAAATTCTTCAAACATTTCCATTACCCTAGGGCACGCCCTAACTATGCACGTACTAAAATTGGACACCACAAAATATACACAATCAAGAATCAGTTGTGACCTTTTAAACAAAAAATCCCAAGTCATGTTGGCATATACGTCCAAAGTAATAACCTATCCAGTAGGTAGATACTTGCAAATTTTATTATAAATACTGCACCAAGTCTTCATAGAGCATTAAATTATGTGAACCCCCAACCCCTACGGCCTACCCACTAACATTATTTAAGTATAGACATAGGCTATAGTGAAGTCACAACCACCATTTTTTTTTTTTTATCTTAAACCATATTCTTTGTCACTTATCTTAAACCATAATCTTTGTCAAAACATGGGACACAGTGTATTGCGAGCCTTGAACGTGCGAGTGGTGGGCTCTGGTGAGAAAATCCTCGTCTTAGCCCATGGCATCGGCACTGATCAATCCGCATGGCAACGCATTCTGCCCTTTTTCTTGCGCGATTATCGTGTCGTGCTCTATGATCTCGTCTGTGCCGGCAGTGTTAACCCGGATTTCTTCGATTTCAACCGCTACACCTCCCTTGATGCGCATGTCGATGACCTACTCAACATCCTTGACGCCCTTGAGGTCAACCAGTGCACCCTTGTCGGCCACTCCGTCTCGGCCATGATCGGGATTCTTGCCTCCATTAAACGCCCTGAGCTCTTCACTAAGCTTATTCTCATCGGTGCCTCTCCAAGGTAAAGTGCCACTATACCTTAGATTCTATTCTATATGCACGTGTTTCATTGGTTTTGGCGGAGAAAATTAGGAAATGTTGGAGGGAGATTTTCTAGGCCACAAATGGGAATCTTTGTGTCTTTTCTTGTTTTAATTCAATTCCCATAAAGTGGTGTAACAATTTTCAAACATGTAATTGATGATTATTTGACCAAATTGAACGAGATCAATCCTCAATTTTATACTCAAGAGACTTCAAACAACGTATTTCCAGATTCTTGAATGATAAAGACTACCACGGAGGATTCGAGTACGAAGAAATTGAGAAAGTGTTCACCGCTATGGAGGAAAATTACACGGCGTGGGTCAATGGCTTTGCGCCGCTGGCGGTGGGGGCGGATGTTCCGGCGGCCGTCCAAGAATTCAGCCGCACTTTGTTCAACATGAGGCCAGACATAACCCTTTTCGTCTCTCGCACAGTATTTAACAGTGATCTAAGGAGTGTACTAGGCCTAGTAAAAGTGCCATGTTCTATAATTCAGACAGCCAAGGATGTTTCTGTCCCGACATCGGTGGCGACGTACCTAAAGAACCACCTCGGAGGGCGGAACACGGTGCATTTGTTGAACGTGGAAGGGCATTTGCCTCACCTGAGTGAACCCCAGTTGTTGGCTCATGAACTCCGGAAAGCTCTATCCCGGTGAGGTGAAGTTGGTCCAATAGTGGTATTGCAACGCATGGGAATATATGTAAACGTGGCGAATATGCTGTGGATATGAATCATATCTAGCATTTGGATTTGGGTTTCGGGATTATCTGATTTTTGCAGAAAAGGAATAAGAATCTTCACGTGACTTTCACGTGTTGCGTCCCTCCTTTTTTTTGGTTTATTGTTTCCATATATTCTTTCTTTCTTCTTTTTTAGCCTTTTAGCTTTACATTTTGGCTTTCAGCTTTATTTGGCATGTCAATTCATAGAAATCAGCGTTCCAGAAAGCTCATAACCGCGTAGCTTAGGTTTGAAGCTCGAACTTGGATTGAACAACTCACCTTGATTTAGAGGTGTCAAGACGGGCGGGTCGATCAGATCCGTGAAAATCGGTCCGGATTGATTCGAAACCGCGGGCCGACCCGTGACCCGTGCGGGCGGTTCACGGGTCAAGAAGGTGTAAACCGCGGGTTTCGCGGGCCGCGATTAACCCGCTGGCCCGTGAAATTAAAAAAAAAAAAATTTATTAAATATCATAGTATTGAAAATCTCCATTCTTCTACAAACTCTAGTACTAGTACAATTTCTAAAGTTAAATCTTATTTTTCTCCCTAATAGATAAGAAACGTAATGTTCTTTGATAATAATAATTAGAAATGCATTTAGCATTTAGTTGTTATTTGTTTATATTTTATTTAAGTTTGTAAATTTATAAGTAATTCATGTAACATAAAATATAAATGTAAATTCTATATAAACATTATGGTATAAATATGAATTTATCATTTTGTTCATCTCATATTTATAAATTTAACAAAAAATATATATATTATAAATATGAAAAATTCTATATTTTTATTCATACTGGCCAAATCGGAACGAACCGCGACCCGCGACCCGCATGGACTCGACCCGTACGGACTAGCGGGCGGGCCTGGGTTGTAGTTCGAAATTTGTGGGTCGATCCGGAACCCGCAGCGGGCGGGCTTTTTTTTACGCGGGCCGTTACAGGGCTCATATGTTGACAAGCCGACCCGGCCCGAACCACCCAGATTGACACCTCTACCTTGATTAATGTTCGCTTAGATGAGCTTTATTAATTTTTTCTTTTTCTTTTTTTAAAGTCTTTTATTTGATTTTATTTTCAAATTATTAAATTAATTTATCATTTCAAAAAATAAAAATAAGTTAGAAAATTTCAAATAAAACAGTCGCAAAATGAAAATTAAAAAACTTGAAATTAAATAATTGACTTTTGTTATGAATTTTAGTCCCTATTTGACCCTTTTTTTTTTTTAGGAATAATGTGGTTTTAAATAGTATTTTTAGAAGAATGTGTGATTAAAAATATTTGAAAAGTAAAAAATAGTAAACTTAATTAAGATGAATGATTGAGACTAAATGTTGAATAAATTTGATTTTACAAAAATATGGTCAAAATAGGGCTAAGTGCAAGGCATGTGTAATGATTTTAATCATGTACATATGCTCTCCATCAAACATGTTCTAGGACCTTGAAGGGCACAGGTTGTGGGTCCACTGTTTGGTGGGGTTCAGTTCTTGTATCTTCTTCAAGGGTATCATAGTGTGTACCCTTCACGGATACTAGAGCAAGATCCTCATGTACATATTGTCAACTCCTTTGGCAGCTCCCTTCATCTTTATATAGCGGCTGCATATATGCTGATCTAACTTGTAATAGTACTTCACTGTCTCCAATGGTTTCATTTCTGGATCAATATATAAAAGATGCATATAAGTAAATTTCCAACTAAACGAGCTATGAATGAAACGATAACAGCTACACTGCATTAAGGTTTATATTCTAAAATTACTTATTTTTCCAACTCAGAATATTACCAATATGTAGAAAATCGGAACGGAAAACTTTTATCTGATAAGATAAAATTCTATTTTTCAAAAAAAGAGAGGGGGAAAGATCATATACAAGAACGAGATCTGGTAATGTAATTCAAATTAATGTGTAGTTTTACATTAAAAATAAGAAACTAAACACCTTTTATTTTTATGCTTCACCAAACATGGTCCTAATTAAAAGAATCACCAAGCATCTCATCTCCTCACCTTTCCTTCCAACAAGTCATTTAAGAAAATAGCATAAGAATTTAATAAGAATCAATAATTTTAGATGGACATTCATTTTGAACATTTTAAAGTGATTGCACATTTGTAACATTATTTGCAGTTTGTTAATCCCCCTTGGGACTTTGTCAACTAATCTACAAATCATTAATGTCCTCCATCTTTATCTTTATTCTTTATTCTTTATCTATACATATATAAAAGTAAGGAGATAGTTTGGTGTGAACGCATGTTGTGAGTTAGTGGTTTAGTGTAAACTTGAACACATGTTATAAATTAATGGCGTTTATTATTTTTATAGTAATCAATCAATTGTGATTTTGAAGATTGCATCATTTTTGGTAATATTTCTGTCTACTTGATTGTATATGTATAAAAATGATTATTGGACTTTCTTACTATTCAACATAGATTTTGGTAGAAAAAAAATAATGGGAAATTGTATTACTGCATTTCGTTTAGAATTTGTTTGGTAAATAAAATAAATTGGTTTATAAACTAATTTATAAAATACATAATTTCTCAAATTACTTTTTAATCACACATTTTCTCTCTCTAATTTTGAATCACTGTTTTTTACTCAAAATCATAAATAAACCAGTTTATAAACCAAACTACTCTTTTTTTTATTTTCTCTATTTTTATGGTCTTTTTCTCTTCAATTTTTTATTAATTATTATATATTATTTCTAATCACTACAACATCGTCCAAAATGTCTTAACATATTTCCAATAAAGGGGGGGGGGGGGGTTCAAACAAGTAGTTAAGGTTTCATGCATTTTTTTATTATTTTAAAATAATTAGTAGAATCTTTTAATCGATTTTTATGACATATTGAAAAAATAAAAACTTGAGATATACATTGACAAATTAAAAGATGAAGATATTTAATGAAATTAAAATGTGGCCCGATCATTATAATTTTTTTTTTTCAAGTCGTGATTTCAAAACACTTCAATGATGTATTGCTTAAATAGGCAGCCATGGACAATTTTAGAGACAAAGAAAGACTATAAATAATTAAACTAACATTTAAGAAATATGAAGTCATTTACATTCACGTGTCAAGACTTCTCCTTCCAATATCTATCTATCTAACTGTCTTCTAACAAAGTACATGTCAAAAATAACACATACATAATTTCTCGTTCAAAGTAACTTTCTAAATTTGAAAATTTATGCAAAAAAAATAATGTTGCAAATATTTTAGCAATCATTATTATACATAAAATTAGAATTAGTGTTATACTATTAACTACATCAACATTTTAATTTATTTTAGTGTATAAACTATTTTTTGTTTTGTAATAATTATTATTCACTTGATAATTATTTTATTATATTTATCTATCTATCTATACATATACAAAAATAAAGTACATGCCAAAAATACACACGCATAATTTTTCGTCCAAAATAACTTTCTAAATCTGGGAATCTATGCAAAATAATAATAATAATAATAATGTAACAAATATTTTTGCAATTATTATGTTACATAACATTTCTTTTATGGCGGTGTGGTTTAAAAAGGTTTAAAAAGTCGAAAACTGTGGGTTAGACTAAAAATAGATGGTTCAGACTGAATTTGAAAAGTTGAGTTGAAATTTTTCTCGTTACCAAACGGGCTCTTAAGTCAAAAAATATTTAATATGAGTATCAATGAGAAGTTTAATACAAGGTAACAAGTGAGAACAAACTGTAAACATATTGTCCGTAAAATCGTTTCAAAAATCATATGTAAAAGTTTTTATATTTTTAAACTCAATATTTCGTTCATTTTAAATTATATCATTTAAGTTCTATAATATTATATATAAACTTTTTTTTGTATTAATTATTATTCTTTTTATAATTATTGTATTATTTTGAAATTGAAAAAAATATGCAATATGAGTATCAAATCGAAGATCTCAACTAGAAGTTTAATACAAGATAACAAGTAAGAGTGAACTGAAAATATATTGTCCATAAACATACAAACCGTGATGTGATCCGGACCAGGCATCGAAGGGCGAAGTCGAGACATCGACATGGAAAATGGAGCAAGTTCCATGTTGGAATCGAGCCGAGAAGACGAAAGAATCAAGCCGAGTCGAGTACACGAAATTGTTTATGCAGAAAGGGCCTTACGGCCGTAATGGAAATCCTTCACGACCGTAAATCATATAATCACAGTCCGTAAAAGCTATTGTCACGGCCGTAATCAACTATCGAAGGAAAATGCCGAATTTCAGCAGAAAAGGTCTCACGGCCGTAAAGTCCAGTCTTACGGCCGTAACATTCAAACCAGAGGAAATTCACGGCCGTAATCATTGTGTCACGGCCGTAACCAATAAATCAGTTTTTGATCAGAAGGGCCTTTACGGCCGTAAAAGGAGTCTTCACGGCCGTAAATGAGCAACGCCAGATTTTCCGGAATTTTGCCAATTATTTTGTTTCATTTTATTATTTTAGGTTATTTTCCTATTTTAGAATTTTAGTCTAATTAGAATTCTATTTTGAGTAAATTAGATGCTAAATTATTTTGCTTATTTATACGCTTTTTCAATTCATTGTAAACAGACAAGTTTGAGTTGATTAATAAGATTTGTGAGAGGATTCTCCAAAATTGAGAGGTTGAGTTTATTCCCTTTTTCTTGAACTTATCAAAGATCCGATCTTTGTGGCGTTCTTCCAGCAAACTTATCAAATATTCGCAAGAATATTTGTGGCGTTTCCAAATTCGATACTTATCAAGGAAATTGACAAGTCCTTGTGGCGTTCACCAATCTTGGTTCTTCAATTCGCATCGCCATAAATTGCGTCGTGATTGTCGGGTCAAGGTTTTACCGTCGTTCTATCCTTATTTTTCGTTGTTTGTCTTGTGTCGATCTGATCTAGATCTATCCTAGGGTTTTAAATATCGTTATTCCGCGTGTTCGACGAGATTCCCCTACCGGGATCTCATCAAACCGTTAAAAAGAAATTTAAGGTATTTGTAATTGTACATTTTTTATAATTAATTGTCTTTCTTTGTTTCTCATTCTTAATTAAATATTTATTTCATATGTTAACATATGAAAATCATTTATAATTTTATTTAAATTCATAAAAAAAAAAAAAAAAACAAGTTGTTAGTATCACATAAATATTTTTTTCTTTAAAAATAGAAAATAAAAGAGAATAAAATAGAGAGTTCATCAATCTATTTTTATTTTCTTTTTCATTTTAATAAAAGTTTAAGCGTAAATTTCCTGAAACGGTTCAGCAACACGAACTCCCGTTGGATCTCGATTCAAACCTCCAATTTGATCTTTAGGCTAAAAGGTTTTTCTTCTCTAAGTGATTGATAATGTCTTCTCGGAGAACCAACAACAAAAAATCAATTCTTCTCGGAGCACCTCAAGAATTTCTTGTATTCTACACGTCTCAAGGAAAACAATTCAAGTTTCCCTTATTTATGTGCAATCGGATTGCTTGTCCATCAAGAATCCTACTTGCACTCAAGCTTGATTTCCTGCAATAAAATCAAGAATAAGATAAGGTATGATAAATCAAGAATCTTACCATAATTGACAATAAGGTAAGATAATTATAAATCCAAAAATCTTACCATAAGTGATGATGAGGCAAGATAATCAAGGTTGTTTGCAAATCTTACCTTAATTGATAAACTTGGATATCAAGAAATAAATAATCAAGAAAATCGGCCCAATCACAAGATTATACTCGGCCAAATCACAAAATTATCACAATATTTCGTGATCAACATTCCATGATTCTAATCATAAAAGATAAGAAACAAATCTTGATCAATATTTCTTGATTCAACAAAAATAAGCATTATCTCCAAAATAAAAATGATTATCACAAATATATAGGAGATATTATATTATATTCAAGAAATATTTACGTAATTTAATTAAACTTAATAAATTACTAAATACACATATTTAGTAATTAAATTAAATTTTCTTAAATTACAAACTTATGGAAAAATAGAAAATGCCAACATTATTAAGTTAACAGAAGAAATGTACCCTGCTCTGGCACTTGATAAAGCTACAACTCTATTTTTTGGATGACCTGGAGATAGCCTTTGATCCCAGGAAGAAGACATATCCTAATGTGCTTTTTCTATCGTCAATGCAACCTACCAAATCACTGTCTGCGTAACCAATCAAACTGTTTTCTTCATCTGCGATATATAAGAGACCAAAATTTTTAGTTCCTTTGACATATCTCAGAATCTTCTTTGCTGCATTGAAATGATCTTTACTTGGCTTGTCCATAAATCTTGAAACAATACTGATTGAATGGACAAAGTCAGGCCTTGTGTTTTGAGATAAATCAAGGATCCAATAAGACTACGATATATTGATCCATCAAACTTCTCCTTACCATCACCTTTTGACAATTTTTCACTTGGACTCATTTACTTAACTGCAAGTAGGCTCGATATTATGTTTAATTTAAACATGTGCTAGATTTCAACTCAATCCTAAAGAATCACATCTAATTGCCTTAAAACATATTTTTAGATATCAATGTGCACTAGAACTTTGGGACTTTGGTATCCAAAGGGTACTCATATTGACCTTATTAGTTATTCGAATGCCGATTGAGCGAGGTGCACTATTGATAGAAAAAACACAAGTGGGACTTGTTACTGTCTAGGCTTACTCTTGTGTCATGGTAAGAAACAAAATTTCGTTACACTATCCACCGTCGAAGCCAAATATATCTCGGCCGTTAGTTGTTGTGCTCAAGTTTTATGGATGAATCAAACTCTTAGCGATTATCATTTAACGTTAGAAAATACTCCTATTATGTATGATAATACTAGTGCTATAAATTTGTCAAAAAATCCTATCTTGCACTCACACACAAAAGATATTGAAATTCGACATTATTTTCTTAGAAATCAAGTGCAAAAAAAGTGATATTTACTTGGAATTTGGTAGCACGGAGAAACAATTGGCCAATATTCTTACTAAACCTCTACCTCTAGATAGATTTTCTTGTATTACAAGAGGTTTTTGTATTATTGATGAATATGAAATATTTGGCTAAATTTACTTTACATATTTGTTTTAACCAAAATTTTATGCAAAATTCAATGTTGCAATATTTCGATCGACCAAGTTTATTGGAGAATTTGATGAAGAAAAATTGGAGAACATTGAATGATCGATTTGTGCAATGAGAGAATTGATTTGTCTCTTCAAATCTCAACGTTTAAAATGGGGGTGAAATGGGATTTTTTTTTTTAATTTAGATTATTTAATTTATGAAAACATGGGTCAAATGGTATTTTGAAATTGGGATCGGGTCACCTGGCTATTTGCCACTAATTCCTCGAGATTTAGCCATAAGGGGAAGGACAAAAAAAAGAAACACAGTAGTTTTTATTGGGACGAAAAAACTGAATAGTAAACCTCAACTAGCTCTTTTATATTAGTTGTGATATAGTATTTTATAATTGTAGATATTTTTTATATATTATTTTAATTACTAAAGGGTTTTTAGAATGCTTATATATTTAAATTAATATTAAAAATGTGT
Source organism: Ligustrum vulgare (assembly GCA_963555705.1). Classification (NCBI taxonomy): domain Eukaryota; kingdom Viridiplantae; phylum Streptophyta; class Magnoliopsida; order Lamiales; family Oleaceae; genus Ligustrum; species Ligustrum vulgare. Next base: position 33,665,004 of record OY743184.1, on the reverse strand, counting down.
AATTTTTTTTTTTTTTTACACTTAGACCTTGCGTAGGCTCGACGAGGCTCACAAGACTTGAAACTTGACCTTAACGCCTACCTATGCTTTATACTTTTTAGGACGCTGCTAAAAATTAGAGAATTGTTAAGGTTAGTAAGAACAAGTCATCCAGTTTTAAAGTTTATGTACTTGACGATTCATTTAGAGAATCGCTAATTGAACTATTGCTTTCATATCCTGTGATATATTATGAATTGTTTGTCAATTTTTTTTTAAAAAAAAAAGTACTTTTCAACATTAATTTGCCTGTGATAATTGTTAATTATGTATAAGCATGGAAATCATATTTCGAAAAGAAAACAGAAGATTGAGGCTAGAGTTTCTTTGTTTCCTTAAGACGTATTTGGCTTGCTTTCTGTTCTTACAGTTGATGTCAATCTCCTCCCAAGATACAACAATCTTTTTCTAGCTGTATAGAAGCACTCTGAACAGGAAGAACAACGAACTAGAAAAGTTCTGTAGTCTCAATGAATGCAGATTTTTTTTCCACAAAACATAAGAATGCAGAATGTATGAATGAATAAAATCGGAAATCTAGGGTCCTATGTATAGGATGCCAAAAGTTGTGGGTCAAGAGTCCCAACTAAATGTTTGTACCCCTTTTTGGGACTTTATCTCAAAATGTTTGTTCCTTACACTTTTCTTTGATCCTTTTTAATTATTAGCACGAGTGAAACAACACCCGCAAGAAATAAGAGCCTATTATTACGAACTTAGGTTAGAATTAAAGTCCAAGCCCAATTGGTTTGGCCGGACTTGGGTTTTGCTTGTTCGAAAAGAATGGCCTAAGCCTGCTATCTTAACAATAATTAGGATATCACTTAAACCTACAAGAACTAGGTTTAATTACAAGAGACAGAGTCGCTTTTCTTTAATATTCTAGCACAAGCTTTTTTTTCTTGCTTGTACAAAGAGAAAACTCAATTCTCTCAAATCCATTCCAATTGTTGGAGGTAAATGGAGTTCCAGATTCAACTTGCTATGTGGATTTCTGTTAGAAGCTGGACAATTGGACAGTTAGTGGTGACAAGATTGTACCTCCTGTTTCAAATTTCATATTCACGGAATTCATCAAAAGTATCATCTTTATCACTGATTCTATCTAAGTGCAAAGTTTATCAAGGCTATGGTTTCAGGTTTCTTTTAATTTTCGCTGTGCATATATGACCCGAATCCTTACAGCGGTATAAGAGACTACCTTGTTACTTGTTAGAATTTGTTTAATTCTCTGATGAATTCAATATGATTGAATTAATTTTTCTTGTTTTTTAGCTTTTGAAAAAATTCATTTTCTTTTTCAAATCTGATTTGTGAGAAATTAATTTTGGGTTGAAAAATCGAATCAAAGGTGATGCAGCATCGTCATAAGACAGCAGGTGTTGGATGTCGTTGCAAGAAAAAGCAACGCTGGGTGCTGCTGTTGAAACATCAGCATTGATATGAAAATGTAGCAGCTTGCGACGCTGTTGCAACAACACCGTCATGTGCTGCAACGAGTCTTTGCAGCGGCAACATGTGCAGCTACGAGGCTGCAACAACACCGATTGCTGCCACTGGACTATTGCAGGGGGATTCTGCCACTGTGTAGCGGCAGCTCCTGCCACATGAGGTCAACACGGCTCCGCCTAAAGGTTGTTGAATCGATCAAGTTTCAGAGATTTGGAGGCGGGAGCCTCTTATGCAATTTGAGAAATTGCAAGCCCCATTTACAATTTTCGGATTAGGGTTTAGAAATGGGGCAGGGTTTTCTTTGCAATTTCTAAAATTGGGAGCCCTTGCATGCAATTTTGAATATATGGTCAAATTGCAATTTCTAAAAGGGAGTTTGAAATTTGATTTCGAATTTGAATGAGTTTGACCCAACTTAAGACTATGACTAGAAATTCAATTTCGAGCCAATTCAAAATTTTATTTTAAAATTCACGACTTTTAAATTATTGTTAAAATTGAATTTTAACAAAATATATAACTTTGACCCCTAAATTGAATTTTATTTTATTTAGAAGTTTTATCTTAAATTAAAATGTTAATTCAATTTGCCCTAATTTTAGAATTAGAGTTTGGACTCTAATTTGGAGTTTAATTAAAATTTGATTTTAATTAAATTAAATTTAATTATTAGTTAATTCGATTGATTGATTATTAATTGAATCTTATTTAGGATTTGATCCTAAATTCGATTAGCCCTTGAATCTTGAAATTGGAGTTATACTCCAATTTAGTATTTAATTAAAATTTGATTAATTTTAATTAAATAAACCTGTCAACTAAAGTATTTGATTAATTTGATTAATTAGTTACTAAATTGGATTTTATTTTATTTTAGGAGTTTTATCCTAAATTAAGATGTTAATTCAGTTTTCCTCTTTTTGGATTTTAGAGTTGGACTCTAATTTGATATTTGATTAAAATAAGATTTTAATTAAATCGACCCACTAACTAAAGTTAGTTAATTAATTTTATTAATTAATTATTGTTTCGATTTGTTTTATCAAAATTGATTTAGACAACCTGGATTGCTAGAAACTTGAAATTTGTTTATATAATATTAAATATTATATTATAATACATTTATATGATGAATGTGTATTTAGTATATGGTTATGGACTCGACCCATATGATTGGTTGAATGAGTGGTTAATTTACTGCTTTTGTTGGTTGGGTCTGCGAGCCTATTATCATGGGTAAATTAGGCTTAATCATGTATTTATTTTTTAAAATATAAAAGATCGGATATATGAGAAATATTTATCCAAATCAGGTGTGAAACGCCTGTCTGCTGTAGTTTTTCTTTTTCTTCTTCTGCTACTTCATCATCTACATTTGTTTATGCCATATAGATTCATACTTCCAACAATGTATGGCAATCCTTATACAAATTCGAATTCAGATTATCACAGTGACTGGAAGCGTTAAAGATCGGTCTTGTCATTGTAGCCCGTGAAATCTCATCCTAAACCCTCAATTCCTACAAACAAGCATTCAAAATAGCCTCTTTTTCATCAGGAGTCATCATTACGCTACATAGGTTCCAAGTTCTCATACGCAGGGACCGGTCATGGTAAAGGACAAACTCCATGGGTTCTATTCGGTGGGTTTCTCGATCTTTTTGAATCCACTAGGAAGATGATGTCCTTCTGACTACAAAGTAACCCGAAGGTGATTTTCTCCTCAACGAGGTTTAACTGATCTAGACCCGTCGCTGGATGTATGAGTTCTTTTTTGTGGTAAATGAATATTTTTTTGACTTGGCAATATGGCGATAATCTACCCATCGTTGACATGAACATCTTGTAATCCAATGATGGAGATATTGATATGTTATCAAAATTCTTCTACTCATCACCGTCAAAGAACACAATGGGGACCTCATTGGTGGTGATAACTAGTTACAATTACTGTTGTTTTCGAAATTGCAAGTGTACGATATCGCAATCAAGTAATAAAGTGGACATTAGAGTCCGGATTATCGTTCCCACGAGGACTACTATTAATTACCGAAATATTTCAGTTCTTAACTTTATTTGAACAAATGAAAATCGTTTTAAGAATAAAAATCTAGAATTAAGAAATGGAAGTAATGAATTAAAAAGAATTGTTAAATTGTTTTGTTTTCAAATAAGATTGTAAAGTAGTTGGGATTCACGAATTCACCTAGCTAATTAAATCAATTCCAATTCCAGTTTTATTTCCTATTTGTGTGTTCGGTCGAATTCACTAATTTAAATTGAGATTCCTCTCTCGAGTTTAAATCAATCCTACCTAAATAAGTCAACCTTGTATCTCTACAGCGGGTCCGAATATTCCTTAACTAGATGCATTACACACAAGAATTCACACACGACCGCAATAATTACAAGAGTATATCTCTATCTCTCGTTCAATTACTGGATTTATTACCTAGATCTATGTTATTAACTCACCTCTCGGATTATGGAAATAACACATGAAATCATGAATAAGTGGACAGTTTATTCACGCATTAAACGCAATAATAAATCAACACATGCATTAAAGCGTTAAAACAAGGAATATGACATTAAAATAATTAACTAGGCTACATCATTCATCCCAACGTTAAAATTAGTTACACATCATCATGAAATAACAAAAACAGTAAAAATAAATGTTCATTGAAAAAACAATATAAAGAATGGAAAGATTGCACCAATTATCAATTCTTCAATTGTTTTCAATTCACGCCCCTCTGCGATGTTGGAATCTCCAAGGATTTGATGTTGAATTCTCAGTTGTGGCTCGTTCTTTGGAGAGGCAAAGGTCTCAATTTCGTACCTCTCATGTTGTATATATAGGTTTTGGAGAAAACCTAGGTCAAAAAGCCCAAAGCCTGTCAAAAATCGCGAGAAAAATCTGATCTGCGGCCCAGTCGGACAAGTGCGCGATCGTGCAGGCGTAATGCCGGCGATCGCGTGGAAGACCCAAAAACTCTCGGGTTATGATTTACAACCATCTCGCGATCGCTTGGTGTTTAACCAGCGATCGCGACTTCATCTTTCTTCCGGCTGTGCAAGTTAGTCCCTGACTTTTAATTGCACCTTCAGTCCTCAATTTTCAATTGTTGCAATTTAGTCCCCAGACTTTATCTTCTTCTCGGTTTGACCATTCAAGCTCTTAATTCATTCAATTAGGTCCTCCAACCTCTGATTTAGTTACTTTGACACCAAGCATGTTTCCCGGTTGTTGTCACAGCTCCTCACTTGTCCAATTTAGCTCCAATTAACATCCAATCGTGTCATTTTTCCATTAATTGCTTCATTCTTCTTCAATTGGGACATTTTCTGAAAAGTAAACAAATAAACATAAATTAAATAGGAAATATTCCCAAATGACAATAATTAATCCTAATTTATACATACAAATAAGTGTATAAAATACGCTTATCAATTACCAATGTATTATTTATACAAAAATTATGAGCTATATTAATATGAATTCATTAGTTACAATTGTAATTAATTATATAATATAATTAAGTTAAAATTGCAGTTGCAATTAAGATGAATGTAACTAATTCAATTAATTTTAGCAAAAAAATAGCTGTCATGTTTTAAAAATTCATTAGTTAGCAAAATTGAAATAAAGTTGCAATTATAATTAATTACAATTTGTAACTAACTCAATTAATTTTAAAAGAAAAAAAATTAAATTTCCAGTGACTTGTAATATAAAATTAAGTTATAATAGTAATTACTTAGTTACAATTGTAATTAACTGCAAAATTAAAATTAATTTACAACCTAATTAATTGAATTACAGATTAATATAATTATGTTGCAATTGTAATTAAGTCACAATTGTAATTAATTACAATTAGTAATTGATTACTATTACAATTGTAACTTAATTATAATTAATTAGTTAATTACATTTATAATTGATTACAAAATTTTAATTAAGTTACAATTGTAATTAGTTACAAATTGTCAATATGATTTTCATTGCTAATTACCTGATTTTGATAATATGTTTTATATTTTTAACATATCTTTTAAAGCATCTGATATTTAAAAGTAGAATCCTTAATGTTTTGTATTTGTATACTTAACCCTATTATTATTTAATTGGGTCTGCGTGCCTATTATTTAATTTATTTGGGCATGTAAGCTCTAGTTTGTAGATATGGGCATGCGCGTCTATTTGATACATCCTGCGTGCCAACTAGTATAAGATATAGGTTACAGCAACATATGGAGATTATTGCATTTAGCATTCGATGATCGAATTCAATGTCCCATAGGAATTGACCAACTAGTCTTCTTCATGTCTCGAGAAGACTAGATAAATATTGTCCATAATCATCTACAATAATATTGTATGTATAATTAATTGCATAGTTGATGTTAGTTAAGTTCATAGGAAAGAAGAGATCAAACCCCTCACTCAAAATTATATTAAGTCATATGTTTTCCATTGTTATAGTGGAAACCCAGAGTTTACTATCGATGTCAGCTTGTTGAGTCACTCAAGGCTACTCTTTGGTAGATTTGTTTCTCATTATGAAGTATCAGATACTTCTGAACAATGTGTTAGACTTAACAAAAATCACATCCTTTATTGAGTTAATCAAAAGGGATATAATTCTGGAAGAAATTTATTAAATTCGTATAAATTGGTTAATAAAAAGTGTATTCCATTTTTATAGTGAAAAATCAGAATCCGCCCTCGATGCGGTTTGTTGAGTCACTCAAGGCTGCGAGTGGGATGGTGTGTTTATCTCTATGAAACATATATTGTTTCTGAACTATGGGTAAAATTTAACTGAAAGCTATCTTTTGTTGAGTCGCTCAAGGAGATGAGATTTTGGAGGCACATTCAAGTAAATACATAAGATGTATCAGACAAAGAGTTGTCTACTTGATGATCTAGGAGTCACATGGAGATGTGATTGATAGGAGTATCTACCTGAATGTTTTATTAGGGCTTGTTGAGTCACTCAAGGTTCTAATAGAACAAACCGGGTTCTAGCCCACCGTGAATCTGACAGGATTCCACGAGATTAATGTTGATGGTCATTAATTCTAGTAAAATAGTGGGAGCAATCGATTTAATAAAATATCTTATTAAATTGATTTATGCATGATAATACATGATTCTATTTTAATTTATTATTGTTGTTGTTGTATGACTTTTAAAATTTGAGTTATTACTTGAACATGTGCAGTGTAATTGATACTGAGCAAGTTTATTGGACTGAAATCCTTGAATTAGTTTTGTCCTTTGAGAACTGATCTCAAACACGATATGATCGAGAATACTCTTCTCGAACATGCCAATGATATGACACTAAATTTGTAATCGCGAGGCCTCCTTAACTGAACTGAAGAAGTGAGAAATTGGTGAATCTTCTACTTCAGTTTTCTATTTGATTGAGATTAAATAATCTACTTATCCAATCGAGTATTAGATAACGATAATATACAATGGCTAAAAGTAGAATAATTGCGAAAAATGGTGATATACCTATTTGTAGGTAATAAAGCAAATGTTGCTTGAACAGCTTAACAAGCTATCACCTATTTTTGCCTTCTTATTCAGTTTAAAATTAGACAAAATTATTAATTACAGTTCTTATGGAAAACGACTATTCCACTTCATGTTTTGGATTATCCTCTTTAATTAAGAATAATAGTTATTCGTTTAACTTAGATGAAATACTATGGACGTGAGGTAAATAACAAATAGTCTACATTCTGAATATTGATAGGGCAAAGAAGAAGTCATAATTAAATCTGACACTTGACTAATTCAATTAATAGAGATATGTGTATATCTCACCTTGGAGGTAAATTGACAAGTCATTTTTTCTTTGAAAAAGGAAAAGTGGGATGGTTGATCCACTGAGCCTGTTACATTCGGATGTAAGTGGGCAAATTTTATAGCGGTCTTTAGTAATTAGATAACATTGATAGTCATTGTTATTTATAATGAAATTTAAACCTAGAAGCTTGAAAAGTTCAAATAATACAGATATAAGTTAGAAGGGGAAAATGAGAAATATTCTAAGCACTTAGATCTGATCAAGGTGAAAAATATTTTAAAATGATTAACTTCAAGATTATGTTGTGAGAACATAATTTTCGCATAGATTACCCTTTCACATACGCCTCGGCACAATGGCGAATCTAAAAGGACAAAGATTGCAATTGATGCAGTTATTGATGAAGTCACGTAAAATCTCCAAAAATAGTTTTTGGAGCTTTGCAATAAAACACTTTATGTTACACACTTGATCCTGTTCCATGATAGTCGGTTGATGAAAGTACATATAAGATATGGATTTCAATGGTCTAGTCTTCCTCGCATTAAGATTTAAGACTTCAATACTTATTAGAAGTATACCAAATTTGGATGAACAACAGCCTTAGTCCAATATATAAATTTGTGGGATATCCAAATGATGGTTGGATATTACAGTGGAAGTAAAAGTAGAACATGAAATAGTTCATTATATCACATATATATTAATCTATTATTTAAGCTAGAATCTACGCTTGCATTAGATGAGGCACATATCAATGATTGGAACGCGCACGCTACTCAGGACGTAGTGACAACTGAGATCGCACTAGCTCCATGTAAAGATATTAGGATCATGTGTACTCTATTGAATTACACATCCTTGATTGCTGATATTGTATTAGTGATCAAGGATAATGAGTCTATATTTACATAGAAGCTAAGTCAAATGTTGACTAAATGAGATGGCAGGAAGCCATAAAATTCGAGACAAAAACAAGTTTTGGAACTTGTTTGATTCGTCTGAAATGGGTAAGACCCATAGGTTGTAAATACGTTTACTCTGAATCAATTCGGATTCTGCTTGCGGTAGCAACATGCTGTGATCATGGGATTTTTGAATCCTTAAATATATAAACATAGTATACTAGCTAGCTACAAAGATCTAGGCTCCGTTCGGCCAGTTCATTTAATTTTGGAAAGACAAGAAAAATACAAAATTTAATTTACACAATTTCTCATACTACTTTTTTACCATACAAATTATCTCTCTCCGATTTTTAACCCCACATCTTACCTAGAAAATACAAATAAATCAACCAAATAATTCCAATTCCTCCTTTAAAGCCGTCAAACAGGGTCCTAATTATGGATTAGAGCAAGCTTCGCGGAGCTAGATTCTTAATTTTGATAAGATAATTAAAATGTTTGATTTTATCAAAAATTACAGATGAATCATGTGTGTATATAAAAAATTAGTGGGAGTGTTCAATATCTCTGATACTATATGTAGATGACATATTATTGATCAGAAGTTGAATCTCTAAAGTGACAGTGCAATTATTTAAATTTTTCCATGGTGGATTTGAGAAATAAGACCTTCACTTTGGGAACCAGAATCTATAGAGATAGATCTGGAATATTGTTTTGATTTCTCAATCCATGTACATAGATAAAATGCTAATGGAGTTTGCATGAATGAATCCAATGTAGGATTCTATCCCAAAAGTTTTAGGTTAATCTTCTCAAAATGGTGTTTAGAACACATATTGAGAAAGAATTATCGGAGAAGATACTTGATTGTTTGACAATAAGATCTTTTTAAACGCGACACTATGTACGACACCTTTTTTATTATTGAGTCCTTGAGAAGCACTAAGAATACAATGGACATGAAGAGAAATATAGACTTACGGTCTTTAGGTATAAAGATAACATCCTTTAGTTCAGGAAAAGATGAAGGAAATATTTAGTTTAATTGTTAATTAATTCATAGTAGTGGTGTGGTCAGTTTGAAATGACTTAAACAAGGTAGACCGCGAACTATACAACCGAGATCAAATATATATGTGCTTGTGAAGCAATTTCGATCGTTAAGTTCATTAGTAAACGGTAAGTGTTCCTAACATTGTAGCTCCAGTAATGAGTACTGTGACGACAATGGATCCATTGCACAAGCGAGGGAACTGGGTCTCATCGATGATCGAGTATGTATTTAGGGGTTACTATCTCATTCGAAGATTGTAGAAAAAATAAAATTCATGTCTACTAACCTTGAGAATGTTGAATATGTGAAGAGTCACATGTCTAAGATCCACCTATAAAACCACTATCTCAATAGGAATATGATTATAATATAAACTCATTATGTATTGAATACATGAGTTATTGGATCTAGTGGGGGAATATAAATGTTATGCTCTCAATCCAATTGTTGGATGTCATAACACATATATTATCATTATCTTAATAAAGGTAGATCTATTATTACATTGAATTTAACTCTTCATTTAAATAATAGAGTCCGTAGACTAAGTTTAAATAACTTGTAAGTCACAAGGTGTTGTGACTGTGAGATACAAGTCATTGATAACTTATTCTAAAATTGTACATAGCCGAAGTAACAACAAGATACTGATATTATTGTTGCAGTTAGACTAGCATGTGTTGCATCTCTTTCTTATGAAGAAAATAGTTTATCTCACAAGTTAGAATGTAGAGGGACATTCGAATGAACACATGGATGCATTGTTAGATGAACAAAGTATTGGATGACCCGCCTAGAGATTCCCCTTGGATAACTATCTAAGCGTCAGTAGTGAATCTCTAATATACAGTTGTGGATTTGGTCCTTTCACTTGAGGACGTCATAGAATCTTATATGAGGATTGCTATGCTTTAGCAATCGTTGATGTTGGCTCTTAAGAGGTAGTTATCAGAATGACGACGTATAGGTATAGTGAGAGTCATATGAAGGTTGTGTATGTCCAATATGAGGATTCATCACTCCTGGGTAGTAGGAGATTATAAGTTTTCGCCCACTTAAGTTGATGTAAATTCCTCAAGTCGGGGTGAAGTTATGAGTTGAAAATATGTTTTCAGTCATTACGAGATCAACTAAGAGAAGAAGTGAATAACATAATTGGTTGAAATGAGATTGACGTTATCCATATCTCTTAATCAATTGGGTTATATTGATGAATGGATTATATTTCCACGGTAAACACACATAAACAGGTCTTATCATGCCATGTGACTTATCATTTCACATGGATTGCCTGGACACATTGCTAGATGTCAATATAAGACGGCGACGTGAATTAATCGATCTTGGTGAGTCGAGGATGAATTAGAAATAGAGATTTCATTCATCTTATTCCAATCAGATTGGAATAATAATAACACAGTGATTGCCATCGTGAATGAAACTTAATGGGTCACACACAAAAGGCGAGAATTGAGTATTTGGAATAGGATCTTGTCCAAGTAGGAGATCGTTAGAATCATTTTCCAAGCCCAATTGGTTGGACTAGACTTGGGTTACTTGTTAGACAGGAATGACTCAGGCCTGCTATCTTAACCCTAATTAGGGTATCACTTAAACCTACAAGAATTAGGTTTAGTTGCAAGAGAGAGTCTCTTTTTTTTAATATTCTAGCGCAGGGTTTTTTCTCTTACTAGCACAAAGAGAAAACTCAATTCTCTCAAATCCATTCCAATTGTTGGAGATAGATGGAGTTCCAGATTCAACTCGCCGTATGGATTTCTGTTAGAGGCTGAACAATTGGACAGCTGGTGGTGACAAGATTGTACCTCCTGTTTCAGATTTCAGATTCACGTCATTCATCAAGGTATCATCTTTATCACAGATTCTATCTAAGTGCAAGATTGATTCGTGCTATGATTTTAGGTTTCTTTTAATTTTCGCTATGCATGTATGATCTGAATCCTTACACTTAGAGAGGTGCTTGCTTTTATATTATGGAATCACTACCACATAAGTAAAAGAAATGTCCTAATAAAAGAAAATAGAGCCTATTTTATGCAATTTTTTAGAAAAATAATTTCTTTCCAGAACAAATTTAGGCTGTGTTTGAAGTTTTTTATTTTTCATGAAAAACTCAAATTTCAGGTGATTTTTCAACTTTTGCGCTGTTTGATTTGATAAAGTTTTTCATAAAATTCGTTTTCTATCTTGTCTCAAAATTCGATATTTTTTTTTTATTTTGGAGAAATTTGCTTTCCTTATGTAATAGGATTATGGGCGGATTTACTATAGGAGCAGCGGGATCAGCTGCCCCCTACTACCCGAAGTAATTTTTTTGAATATGTAGATGTTTACTTTTGTCTTTTACATTTTGGCCCCAATAAAAATTTGTATTTTGCGCCTATCTGGGAAAGCGAGGCTGCACGGAGATTTTAAACCTTCCAAATTGCAGCCGCAATTTTTGACATCAAGTGGCTCAATGGGGCCCACTAGAATTTTCAAATGGTTCAATTTTTTCAAACAAAGCTGGTGAACTTTAAATCTTATTTTTATTATGGAAGCATAAATAATTATTGATGGGAAGTTGGAATTTATAATATCAATATCGATAAGTATTCGTAAAATTTTACTACTTATATATAATCAACACAAATATAAAAGATATATAAAATAATAATCTTAAATGTTATTTGTTGATTTTTGGTATATTAATTTAACTTATTTATTTTAGTACTCAAAATCGTCGATTTCAATTCTTTTATTAAAAAAAAATTTAGGGGACGAACCCTTGAGAGGGGCACCCCCTTCACCCCCAAAATTTTTGCCCCCACTAAGTTGACTTTCTAGCTCAGCCCTTGGACAGAAGATTTTATTTTTCATGAAAAATTATGTCATTTTTGTCACGTTTGATCCTTTTTGTTATTAATTGATTTATTTTTTTCCCAAAAATTAACATTATTACTATCAAGTACAAATGTGTGAAAAAATAAAAAAAATATATTAAAATTTAAAATAGCTAAATTTTGCTTTATTTTCTATGAAAAATAATTTCAGTCAAACAACAAAAGTTAGAAAATCCTCTATTTTTTACACTTAGAAAATTAAACTAATCAAACACCTTATAAACTTCAAATTCCTAAGAATTCAATTTTCTTAAATCCAATTTCCTAAAATTTATTTTCATTCCACTCAAATTTCACAATCGCTATCAAACACAGTCTTTGATTTTTAAACTATATATTTAAAAGACAAATATTGGATATTGGAGAAAACAACAAAAGACATGCCTCATTAGAGAAAAAAAAACTTTCGGCATTTTCGTTTTCCCATGCAACTGTTAAGCTAATACAAAATTAGATTGAGAAAAGTAATCAAAAGTTATTGTTTCGAAAAAGATAGCAAATTGCGATGTATCATATTGTTTAAGTGGTCAACATACTCATTGCAAACTCTGCCAATGCTTGTTGTATTTGAAAGCATGCAACATTTACACAATAATAATCCACCATGCATTAATTGAACCACTATCACCATGAACCATATTACAGCCACACTATAAATGCACCATCCATCCCGTAGTTATGTAGTGTGCTGAGTTAAAAGAAAAACAAAAAGAAAATGTTAATTATTATTATTATGAATAAAAAACATTATTCTATTTAAAATTTAAAATTTACTTTTTATTAGTAATAATTGTAATTTAAAATTAGAGGAGACACTATTGTACTCAACAAATTAATTAAACTGCGCGATTGTAATTTGATGGAACATTAACCATCGTTAAATTGTTAAATATTATAAGGTTTATTATAACTATTCATCTATACTAGTGAGAAATTATTTCGCAATTAAATATGAATTCTGAGCTACATAAAAAGAAATAATTCGAGGTCCTATGGTTTCATCTAGTTTTTTAAATTTCTTTTTAATTAGATAAGGGAGTTTTGGATATATGGCAAAGTATGTAATGGTAAATTTGTGATTCAAAAGTTTCACGATCATTCCCCTTTCATTTCCTAAAACCTCATTAAAAAAAAAAAAATCATTTAAATTTTCAATTTTTTTTTTTTTTTTTTGTGTGGAATATAGTGGTGGTCCATTTAATCCACATGGCACCCTATGATTGGGACTTCACTTATCCAAGAGATTTGAATTTTGAATAAGAGGGGGAAACCTTTCTTGTTTCAAGAGACTTGGCACATTCTTGGGTGGAGAGGTAGAAGTGGGAGAGGTCCAATATCTCCGGCGAAATCTTGCTACCTCCGGCGAACCTAGATCCGGTTGCCATTTCTCGAGGACGACGGTGCCATGTTCCGGTGTGTTTAAGTGGTCATAAACTGAGCTCAAACAAGGAACAAGAACAAGGCTGCTGGGATCGTTCTTGCTGGACATTCTTCTTGTGCTGTGTCTTCTTCTTCAATCTGTGAAAAGGAGCTTGGGAGCTCAACATTTTGAATGAAAATTTTCAAATGTAGAGGTATATTAATTACATTACATGTATATAAAACTTTAAATGTACGCAAATATAAATCATTAAAATTTTCATTGGAAATGTAGAAGAATAAGAATCTGAAATGGTGAACAGGAGAAGACCCCAAAAAAAGGCCCATTATTAAAAACCTAGATAGACGCTTGCTTTTATATTATGGAATCACGATCACAATAGTAAAAAATTCCCTAATAAAAAAATAAATAAATTACTTTTTATGCAATTTGTTTGACAAATAAGTTCTTTTCCGAAACAAACTTAGGTTTTTAATAGCGATGGGAATGGGCAGGTTTGGGTCTGGGCCCTTACCTGCGCCCCACCCAATGAAACTTTTTTAAGAGAAAAATACACAAATCAAGTACTTACAATCACACATTTTAAAACTAAAGAAACTAGTTTAATACTTCAATAATCAGGTGCTAAATAATTAATTAATATATTATAAAAAATGACCCCACCCACCCCAATTCAAAATAAAATTCAACGTCGGTTTGTTGGTCCTCATCACCGTTCTCACTAAATCCTCCATCACCATCACCTCCTTCTCCACGGCCACCGTCATTGTCGTCACCACAACCTCCTCCACGACCACCGTCGTCGTCACCACCACAACCACCATCACCGCCGCCACCACAATCAACGTATTCTCACCATCGCATTATCACCAAACCTTCGACAGAACCACCACCATCTCCGAGTAATACCATCGTCGTCTCCACCACCACCATCTCCGACGCACCACCATAGTGCCCTCTAATTTCCAGAATTGAGAATAAGATCTGAAAATTGAAAATTAAATAACTGAAAAAATCAACAGGTGTAATTTATAAAGTACTCACCAGATTAAATAATTCAATTCTCACCGTCAATGACATGTGACTTGTTTTATTAAATATATATTGATATGCCGGCTATGATATTGTTCAAAGTCCGTGACCAATTCTCGACCTGTAAAAATTAACCTGTTATCGATAAACGTGATCTGTGAACTATAAACACTTGTGACTAACTAATTTTGACATTTGAACTATAACCACTTGTGAAGATCTGTGACCCATACATAATGCCTGTGATCTGTGAATAGTGAATTGTGACTTATGAGCTATAACATGTGACCAATATATATTAACATGTGAACCATAACATGTTATCTGTGGAATACATGTGACCTACAAAATATGACATGTGACTTGACTGAGTCACTTGTGACTTAAGTATTTTTGAAGTATGACCTATGACCCATACGTCGAAGATGGTGGTGACCTATGAAACGTATAAACTATATAGTGTGACATGCGACCTAAACGAATCGCTTGTGACCTGAACATTTTTTAAGTGTGACATGTGACTTAGTGTATCAAATGTGACATGTGATCTGAACATTTGAAGTGTAACCTTTTGACATAATACATTAAACATGTTATACACAGGATTCTCTGATATATGATTAGATGAATTGTGAAATGTGACCTACCATATATGAAGTGTGACTTGTGACTTTGACATGTGACCTATAACCTATAAGTATAAGATGTGACTTAAAACTTATGACTTGAGATCTGAACTATTAATGACTAATTTTCTTGGATATGTGACCTGTTAAAATTGATATATGACCTATGAAACATGACTTGTGACCTACAACACATGAATTTTTGACATGTGACTTCAGGTATGAATTGTGACATCAAATTGATATGTGGCCTATGAAATATGACTTGTGACATACAACACATGAATTTCTCCATGTGACTTGAGGTATGAATTGTGACATGTGACTTGAATAATTAATGTGACCTTTGACCTATGTAATGTGCCTATGATCAATGAAGTGGGATCTGAACATATGACATGTGACCTATTGAACATATGAAATATGACCTGACTATATAAATGATTCCCGGCATATGAAGTGTAATATGTTACCTGAAATATGCAGTGTGAGACATGTGACCTATTGAACATATGAAGTGTGACCTGGCTATACAAATGATTCCTAACATATAAAGCGTAATATGTGACCTATAACATGCTATGCTTGAACGAATTTTGACATGTGCCCTATCTTCTAAAGTGTGACATGTGGCTTGAATTGAATATGTAACATATGACTTGAATGTGATACATGACCTATGATTTGAATGTGTGACTTTTGGCCCATGACTAAAACATGTGACCTGTGAATCGTGTATGTGACCCCAACAACCATCGACAAACAACCGTCATCTCACCATCATTCATCAACAACCATAAACACCACATCATAAAACATCATCAAACAACTACCACACACCAAGTCCTCCAAAATTTCGGCCTCTGTGACCACGTCCATTACTTCCTAAAGCAGCTAAACCACCACAAAACATTATCACCACCACACTGCACCACCTCAAATCCAAAAATAAGGACAAAAGATCGAAACCTTACTGCAACCACCAACAATCACAACCACCATTTCCAATAAATTACAACCATAAACACCACCCAACAAACAAACCCAGACCCACCGCTGCCACCACCTCAAATTTGAACAGACCAAGTGAATAACCACCCCAACCAGCAAAATTTTTAGAATTCTTTTGTTTTGATTCATGATGGCATCATCATCTATTGTGAATCCTGATGCAAACTTAAATCATCGTCGAAAAAGAGAAGAAATGTCGGGTTAACTCGTTCTCAGGAGAAAAGGTGGAAGACGGAGGTGGAGCAAAAGACCTACTCCTCGAAGCTTGAAAATGCCCATTGTCACCTTCTTCGTTCTGATTCAGCCACCGCACCCGGCCACACAGTCCGCGAGGCTGCCGATCGTGACATTGCTAACTCTGCTAAACTTCGAATTCGGTGAAGCAGGGCAAGAGTGGTTGGTGGTAGTGGTGTGCGCTGGTGGTGGTGGTGGTGTGCGCCGGTGGGGGTGGGCGTGGTGCCGATATCTGGAAGACGATAGTGTCGTTGATTTTGTAGAGTGTGGTGGGTGGTAGTTGTGTGTGCCAATGGTGGAGGTCTCAGTGTGCGCCAGTGGTGGTCGTGGTGGGCGTCGGTGGTGGTCGTGGTCGTGGTCGTGGTCGTGGTGGGCGTCGGTGGTGATATCTGGGAGAGTGAAGATAGCGTAGATGATTTTTGAATTAGCGTATGTGATAAAATTGGGGATAAATTTATTGACACCTGATAGAGATGAATAAAATACTACGGGGCCGTTTTCTTTGAGACCGTTCTCTTTGTGTTTCGATTTTGGATTTTGAGTTTTGAGTTTTGAATTTTGGATTTTGATTGTTTGTTTTGAGATTGTTGAAAACATGTTCTCTTTGTGATTTTGGAAAGCTATTTTCAAAAATAGAAAACTGAAAAATGCGTTTACTTTGTAATTTTTTGATATATTTATTTTGTAATATTTTATATGTAAAAAATGATTGATTTGTTGAATATCATTAATTTTAATGTTAATAAATCAGTTAGTTCTCTATATCAATAAATTCATCATTAATATTGTTTCAGCTAAACAAAAATTTAACCACATACAAAATTTTTTTTAACATGAATCTATATATAATGACAAAATAACATAAGAACTTCAAGTGAAGGAAGTATCTCACATTTACAAATAATAATAATAATAATAATAATAAATAATAAATTTTAAAAAAAAAAATTTAACATGGATCTATATAATAACAAAATAACATAAGAATTTCAGATGAAATAAGTGTCTCACTTTTACAAAAAAAATAAAATAATAAATAAATAAATAAATAAAATAAAAATCTTAAAATGGATCTATATATAATGACAAAATAATATAAGAATTTCAAGTGAATACAGTTTCTCACTTTTACAAAAAAAAAAAAAATCTTAACATTATCTATATATAATGACAAAATAACATAAGAACTTCAAGTAAAGGAAGTATCTCTCACTTTTACAAAAAAATAATAATAATTTACAAAAAAAAAAAAAATCTTAACACGGATCTATATATAATGAAAAAATAACATAAGAACTTCAAGTGAAAGAAGTGTCTCACATTTAAAATAATAATAATAATAAATAAAAAAGTTACAGAAAAAAAAATATTAACATGGATCTATATATAATGGCAAAATAATATAAGAATTTCAAGTGAAAGAAGTGTCTCACAAAAAGAAAAAAAAAAATAAATTTCAAAACGCGTGTTTTGGTCATTTTGGACTTTTTAACACAAAATATCCAAAACGTAATAAACTCGTTTTGAGTTTCCTTTGTAATTTTTTTGGTGCTTTGGAAAACTCGTTTCTGAAAATGGGCAAAGTGAGCGCGTTTTCGATATTTTCAAAAATCGAAAACTCAAAACGGGCTCAAAACAGCAAAGAGAACGGAGCCTACTTTTCTGTAATTGTGAATTTGGGGAAACATAAACATGTTCGCTTGTAACTACCACTTTTTTAATCCCAAACCCCTCTCGCGACCCGTGAATTTCAGGGTGGGTCAGCTTTGCCGCCCAATTTATTTTTTTATTTTTTATTTTATCTTTTCGATCTTTTTTTTTTTTTTGTAATATATTATTTTAAAAATATATCCCAACAGGTTCGAGGCAGGGCCCCCAAAACATGCCCCCGCGACCTGCTTGGGTTGCTAAACCTCGACTTGAACCCGCCCCGCCAACTAGGGATTGACAAAAAAAGGGAACCAATATGACCGAATCGGAATTGAACCGAAAAAATCAGAATCGTATGGTTTTAAAAAATAAAATAGAAAATCGGTATTGAAACCAATAACCGATTGGTTCTTGATTCCGCTTTTATAACCGAAAAATCGAAGTTAGAACCAAATCTTTTATTCTTGTTTATGTTTTTCATGGTTTTAATTGGTTGTTCTGAAACTAAAAATCAAAAGAATTTTTAATTTTTTGGGGTAAAAAGAAAATGATTAAGTTCTTTTTATGAAATTTGTTAGTCTACCTCATTGTAACGTTTAACTTCACATTTGGACTGAAATTCTTAGTAAATGAAAATAAAATGAGACTAATTAATAAGGGAAGTTATAAATAACTACGATGGAGTTAATTAAATATTTAAATACAAATATAAAACAATTAATAATAATGCCTTTAAAACTTATGATTCATCCCGCATATTTACTATACAAATTTGTATGACTTCTTGTCATGCTCGAAAAATCTTCCAGACCATTTATTTCTTATTTTAGTTTATAAATATCTTCTATTTCATAGAGAATCCTATTTTATATTCAGGGTGAAAGGATTTTCGAAATCTTTGATCTTGGTATATTTGGTAGAAGTTTATTTTAGGTTATTGATTCGCTTCTCAAGGCCTGATACTTCTCGATAAGGCCCCCAAAAAATAATTATTATTGTAGAACGAATTAGAACCGAATCCGAATGGTTTGGTTCTGATTTGGTTCAGGCGATTCAATGGAACCGAATTGTTTCATTTTGCAAGAACCGAAAAGTATGGTTCGGTGCCGCTTCTTGAGATACCCGAACCGAACCACCCGACGTCCACCCCTATCGCCAACTCGTGAGACGGATTTTTTTTTTCCCCATTAGGGGGGGTACCCATCGAGTTCGGAACAGAGCATGGTTTTTTGTCATCTCTAATTTTTAAGCTATGAATCTGGAAGACAAATATTGGATGTTAGAACATAACAGCAAAAGACATACGTCATTAAAGTAAAAGCTTTCATTATTTTCTTTTTCATATAGAGTTGTTAAGCTACTACAAAGAATTTGAAAACTAATTAATATTTATTGTTTCGGAAAAGATAGCAAACTTCTACTCGCTCTAAATTGCGATGTATCCTACAATAATTATCGAGGTGATCAAAATACTCATTGCAAACTCTACAATGTTTGTTGTTTTTGAAAGCCTGCAACATTTGCACTATAATCCACCATGATTTGAACCACTAACACCGTGAACCATAATACACACACTATAATTGCACCATCCATCTTGTAGTTATGTAGTTTGCTGAGTTAAAAGAAGAAAAAACTGTTTGTTATCATTGTTCTATTTTAAATTGAAAAATTACATTTTATCAGTAATAATTATGTAATATGAATTAGAGGAGACGGTATTGTATTTAATATGAATTAGAGAAGACGGTATTGAAAAATTACCTTTTATAAGAAATTAATAATAATTTGTAAATCGAGATTCTTTGGTTTCTAGTGTTTTAATTCCGTTTTTAATGTATTTTAATTAAATGGATAAGGGCCTTATAGCGAAATACACAAGGGTAAGTGTCATTCAAAAGTTTCTCAATCATTTTCCCTTCATTTCCTAAAATCTCAAAATACATTTAATAATAAAAAAAAAAAAAATTATTTTCAAAACTAAACGTGTTCGGCGGCTCATTAAACCATTTATAATGGATTATTTATGTTTTTTAGGTAAAATATGTGATTAAAAATTGGAGAGAAAAAAATATGTATGGTTAAAAAGTGGTTTGAAAAAATTAGAAGCCGAGCGGATGCTAAATTATACTCCCTCCGTCCCACAAAGATAAACTTGCTTGCATTTTCAAACAGATTAGGAAAATGTAATTAATATTGTTGGAATTGTAAATTTTAGTTTGTTTTACCTAATATACCACTATATTAATATAATGATAGTTCATATTTTTTGATAACAAGACACATTAAATAGAGGTATATTAGAAAACTAAGAAAATAACTATACTCAAAAAAGAAAAGTAACCTACAATTTGGACGAACGAAAAAGGAATACAGGTCTATCTTTGTTGGACGGAGAGAGTATGTTTTAGAAAATGTTTTAAAGATCGAGAGAATGAAGGAATTCGTGGAAATAATGTGAAATTGGATGAGAATTAGAGTTAAAGTGCACAAGTGAATGATAATGATGATGATGATGATGATGATGATGATGATGATGATGTCAATCGAGACTTACAAGTGGAGCAAAGTGCTAGAAATCAAAGGTGGATGGCTCAATTGAAGATGAATTGAAGTTAGAAGAATTGACGAGATTTGAAAGTTCTAGGACCAAATCGTTGCAATCAAAAGTTGAAGGACTGGGCGTGCAAATAAAGAATAGCGGCCTACTTAAACATATTTGAAAGTTGGAAATCGAGCTGAAGGACTGAACCATGCGGCCACGCCTTCTCAGCCAGATAGATGGCCGCACTTACATAAATCAAATTGAATGAATTCAAAAAGGTGACATGAGCAACCGCCCAGTAGTTTCCGGCCCAACGAAGTCAGGCTCATACACTATTTTTGTCTTATTTTCTTTCCTTGCATGTCAAGGTTTCAGGGTAACTATTAATACGACTTATGAGGCACGAATTAAGGACCTTTCCACACACATCGAAAAGGCATAATTCAAGTTCCTATATCAAGATCTTGGAAGCAAATTGATGGAAAAGGCGTGAGGATTGAAGATTAACGATGTGGAAGCAATTTTTTGTGCAAGAGTTTCTTATATTTTGTTAATTTGACAAGCTCATGATGTGTATTTCCATTATTTATTGTCAGTCCATTATTAGAACTAAAAATCTCTGATTTCTTGAGTATCTATGGATATCTTTTTGTATAGGTTGTGCTGTAAATGGTTAAGAATAGGTCTGAAAAAAAACTAGTTCCTGGGAACAAATTCAGATCGAGAGCATCAGGAGTTGGTGTGCTCAGAAATCATCAGAAAGGCCTTTGTACACCTTGTAGGAAGAAGATTTTGAGAGAAGTCCCAATGCAAAACCAGGTATGTTTAGAGAAGCTAATAAAGTTTTTTTACTATTTTTTTTTTTTATAAACTTATTCTGTTTCCCATTCAAAATGCAAATGTAGAGTTTAGTGATTTCATAATTTCCAGTGGAACTGGTTAATAAATATTATTTAGCAAGTTAATCAACATCCACTTACATATACATTTATGGTGCTACACACCTAATAATCACTTTTGAACAATATATGTTTTACTCATCGGTTCTTTTATTTATTTATTTATATTTTTTTTTTTTGGGTATTAAATGCAACAATGGGAATTAAAGGTCAAACCAGTTGATTAGTTTCAGGGTAAAGTGAATGTCAAGCCATCAAACCTTATTTTCACTACTCTGAATCATAAACTAACGGACGAACAGAAAAGGTTGTTCGGATCAACATATTTTAGGTATTTCCTTGACATGGTCACTAAGTTTTGTTGAGGGAGGTCAATCAGCCAAACGATCAAGAGGTCTGGTATCGTATAGGAAATGATTACGTCAGATTTGGCATAGAAGATTTTTAATTGATAACTGGCCTTCGATGCTCAGGTGACATAAATCATGGGAAATATTCTTCTAAGTATTGCAGGCTATGGTCAGAATATTTTAATCAACTTTCCAATGTCACGAATGAAGATATTTTTCAAGTTTTCACCAGAATGTCAGACCACAACAACCGCGACGTCGTTATAATGGGGATACGTTTCCTTGTTATGCATTTGATGCTGTTTCCTTGTTTTGGTAGATTCGATAGACATAAAAATGTACCCATGGGAAAATGATATTTTCAAGTTAACCCTAGCATTGCTCCAAGAAGCACTAAGGAACAAGCACATTACAGTGGAGGGCGAGGGAGAGGGCGAGGGCGAGGGAAAACCAACAATTAGTTATAGACTAAACGATTTTGTAATTGCATTTCAATCATGGATTTATGAGATCATTCCATCATTGGAATCCAAGATATCCTATAAATTTGGGAGTCGACGACCGAGGATTTTGAATTGGTCATCGGAACTTGAAGGCGACAATTCAACTTTTAACTAGGGATGAACAACGAAACCGTCAAACCGAACCGAAACCGTTGGTTTGGGTCCACGTGGACCCGTCAACGTTTTGGTTTTGACCCAAACCAAACCGCTTCGAAATGGTTTGGTTTAGGTTTTGATTTTCCAAACCCGTTTTAAACCGCCAACCCGCAATTTAAAAAAATAAATAAATAACTTTACCGACAACAAATAATTTGTTAAAAAAACCAAAAATAATTGTAAAAAACCAAGTTGATGAGAGAGAAACTGTGGTTTAGACTTTTAGTGTTTGGGCTGGCTGGACCAATTTTGGAGTCCTTGAATTCCAAGTTTCAACTATGTAAAAAAAATTACCGACAATGTATATACCAAATCATATAACACAATCCCTATTCCCTACCTCCACTCCACAGATGCACTCCAAACCCTTATGCCTCAATCCACGACCACGACAGCGCCCTTCTCAAATCCTGTCGACTCTTGCCATTCAATTGCGCCGACCACTTGTAATCCAAAGCCATATAATCCTTTGACCTCGGTAAGTTACTAAGTTCTCAAATCAGTGAAGAATATATTATTTTTGATCTATTGCACTATAATTTTTTTCATTTTCATTTTTTTTATTCACTTCTTCTTCTTCTTCTTCTAAAGAGTGAACACATAGGTGGGTTTGGAGAATTTTGTATTGTTTTTCAAAGCCCACATTTTCTTTGAACATATTTTAGGTAAACTGAGGTTTTAAACTTAGATTTCTACCATACATTGAACACACAGGAAACCTAAGTTCCATAAATGCTATTATGTTTCAAAAATTATAAATTTTGAGAGTCTTGTATCTAGAAGTGATTATTTCACCACAACATCGAGCAATGTTCTACTGCAGAAATTATAAAATTTAGGATTTTGTATTAGGGGTAGTTAAGTGATGTTTGAGGTGTGGGGAAATGGAAATGATAAATTTTAGGATTTTGTATAAGGGCTAGTTAACCAGGAATTCTTTTGGATAGGCTTGCTTTGCTGGACAAATTTTTTTTTTTTTTTTTTTTTTTTTTTTTTTTTTTTGCTAAACTGGAAAGGCTGCCTCGGCTGAACAAATTGCTTTTTTGTTGAATTGTTGAATGTTGACTGAATTTTTCATTATGTATTAGATTTGGTAGTGAAAATTAATGCTTGAGCATGTAATTTTTTGCTATATTAGTATTATAGTATATTGTTTTTGCTTGGATCGATGTTTTAACTCGAAATTCTAGACAAATATATATGCAGAAACTTATTCATAATGTATCATTTCGTTTCGTTAGTAAACCGCAGTTTGAAATCGCACCAAACCGCAAAAAAAGGTTTGGTTTGGTTTGGTTTGAAAAAATCCCAACCTGCTTTAAATTGTTTGGTTTGAAATTTTGTCAAAAATCGCCCAAACCAAACCGTGTCCACCCCTACTTTTAACCTGGCCAATGATATATTCAACCACCCTGATGTGAATCAATAGTTTAGATGATTTCAATTGAAAAAATTTTAAATTTCCAAAACTAGATTTGTTCTCTTGCTAATATCATTGAAATCATTTTGAATGAACACAGTTGTGATGTGCGAAGATCATACCTCAGGTGGCAGAAGCTCTTGATCCTCTTTATGTTGCAATGAGGAAAAATGTCGGTCAATCAGAAAGACCCAAAAAAAATTCTGTCTGCGTGAATCGTATTAAATGTTGATGATGACTTTGTGACAGAACCAATTCACATGGTCAAGCATCATCGGCCTCCTTCCGACATGTCCTCTTAGGGCATTGCATCAATAAAGCAGCAGTTAAAAGGCCAGAACTCATCGTGACTGATGTGCCACCTGTACCACATTTCGATTTGACTCAGGATTACACATTTCATAATAATCTGTCAACTGTCTACAATGCATCATTAGTTTTAGCAGAACAGCGTGTTCATGATACTAAACAGAGTTGTAAGAGAAAACGCACGACCCTGTTAGTGAACGACAGCGCTGCATTAGAAGTTGAAACCGAACTCTCTTTCACCATGGTCATGCTAAGACAGATAACATGTCATTCAAGGGAAAAGAACTAGCATATTATGTTGAAGATAGCGAGGATGATTCTGACTCCTTGATGGAAGAAGACAAAAATGTCAATCCATGCCAGTATCTTAGGGAAACATCCAATAGACACATAACTGACCGATCTCTCGATTCAAATTCAATCGACTTTATCCCCTGCTCAAAATGCAACACAGCATTACATCAACTCCAAAGTTGTCGAGATTAAAGTACCAAATAATGACTGCAGCGTCAGCGGACCTGATAACAAGAATGAGGCTGAACAACTACCCAATGTTGCTAGAGCTGGAATGACTTGTAAAAAAAATAATGTTTCTTCTTATGCAATTGCTAGTTTAGTTTCAATCAGTAAATGGCTGCATTCCTTTACAGATTGCTTGTTTAGTTTTGATTAGTAAAGGCATCAACTATGGTTCAATGGAATGACTTCATCTTGTTTAGTTTCGATCAGTAAATTGTTGGCTTAGTTTTGATCAGTAAAGGGCTGTACTGTGGTTTGATGGAATTACTTCATCTGGTATAGGAAATGGTTTATACATTTAATAGTATAACATTGACAATAGTTACCTTTTGTAAAATTCGATTTTGATTCTACCATTACTCTAGGCTTACGAAACTTTAGAATGCTACATTGCTAAGTAATCGTTTACAAGTTTGTGTGCATCATCAGTAAGATTTAAATGCATTTTCTTTGCATTTTGTTTAAAATTTTTAATGATGTTTATGATTTTTCTTTTTGTAGCACCATATCGAAAAAATGCTATTTATTCTATACTTGTTATGAAATTCACTTGCAATAATGCAGGTTACATCCCAGGACAACAATATGATGGCTCAAGGGGGAAATTAAAAAATAATGGATCGTCCAAAAATACAAATGTTATGACCCCACGGACAAGTAGCTTCCCTTCTTGCAACAAGGTTTGATTATACTACAACATTCCCTGTTGGTTTATTTACTTGCCAATACTATATATATTATTGATTACTTTGTGTGCACATGTTTAAATATATACATCTATATACTGCTTAATCACTCCTCATGTTCTCAAGTAGGCCTCTGTGGGCAGCACATCATGGAATGGTGCTGATATGGTTATCATAAACCAAGCAATGAGGATGACGATACATTTGACGGACCAGCCTTCGACCTAGGGATTGACTGTGAACTGTGAAGTTGATGGAGGTTCCATTGTTCTCATTATAACCAATCAGAATTTCAAAGATATGGATGACGTCGTTGGAATTGTATGCTGATACTTATTCCCATTCATGTATATTCCAATGTTACATCATATTTCAAATTCCAACAGATGATATATATTCACTAAAGTTTTTGATTCATTTGATCCTAGTTATCAAGCCAGGAATAAGACAAGAAATTAAAATCCAGTCACTCGCAAGATGCAATTCAAGACCTCAATGCTACTATGCCATTATAACATACTAATTTGAGCGTTGCTCTACCATTTTCATTGACCAACTATACCCCTAATGTTGTGGATCCTGTTTCTGAGATTAAAAATGGTAACAGGATAAACTTGAGGCAGAAGACTGATAGACAGTTTACAAGAAATAATTTATTTGTGCAAAATTAGACAGTTTAATTGCATGTTATGTGTCTTCAGAATAAAACTACTCCTAAAATGTGTAAGTTCTACAATTCAGATTACTCCAATTCCAATTCATTTCTCCGAACAGGTAAACAAGGATAAGAGATCATATGTGTTAGAATAATTAGCATAATTAGTTTATTATAATTATAGTAGCTTTCCTAATTATAGCTTTCCTAGTTTAGATTGTATTATGTTTATATATAGTTTTGAGTATTATGATTAATTCAATATATACTTCTTGACAATTGATTTTAGGGTTGCCTCACATCTCTCTTTCTTTCTTCTTCTTTTCTTTCTTTCTTCTTGATTAATTGGTTGAACATATATAAGAATATATATATATATATATATATATGTGTGTGTGTGTGTGTGTGTGTGTCATTGAGTTTTCTACATGGTATCAGAGCCATTTAAATCAGATTGTTGTTGAAAAACGAAATAATTGCGCAGTTTTTTCTTCCTCGCCTCAAAACCCTAAATCGCCACTGTTTTCACGATTTTCGAGGCACCTACAGTAGGTATTTCGGCGAACCAAGACCATATTCTGACTCAGAAGACGTCGGCGCATCCATTGGAGTGGCGTGTGTGGTGTCACGCGCCGGTTTGAGGAGGCGCGTGAGAAGGTTGGCCGGACACTGCGACGGCGCGTGGAAGTGTTTCTGGAGACGCGGTTGACGGAAAAGTGATCGACTTCCCATTTTCTACCTTTCCGTGGGGTTGGTTTGAATTTATCCGCTTTTTTTATAAACTGCTCCGCTTCACTTTGTTGGTTAGTATCGTTTTCTTTCACTTATCATGGCATCTGATGATTCTCTTCAAGCTATTAATGTGCGTTTGGATGATAAAAATTATGCTTACTGGAGTCATGTTATGAAACACTTTCTTAAGGGTAAAAAGACGTGGGGTTATGTAAGTGGAACAATTGACAAACCGGGAACCAATGATGCAAATTATGCAACTGTTTTAGATACCTGGGATTCAAACAATTCAAAAATTCTTACGTGGATAAATAATTCCGTTGAACATAGTATTGGTACACAGTTGGCTAAGTATGAAACAGCAAAGGAGGTTTGGGACCATTTACAGAAGTTGTACACTAAATCTAATTTTGCAAAACGATATCAGTTAGAGATTGACATTCGGGAATTGCAACAAAAGAATATGAGCATTCTAGATTTTTATACTGCTATGACATTAATTTGGGATGAGTTAGCTCTTACTGAACCAGCAGGATTGAAAGCATGTGAGGATTATACTACCTATAGAGAGGAGCAACGACTAGTTCAGTTTTTGATGGCGCTTCGTAGTGATTTTGAGGGGCTCAGAGGTTCTATTTTGCATCGTACTCCCCTTCCATCTGTTGATTCAGTTGTTAGTGAACTTGTTGCTGAGGAGACACGGTTGAAATCTCTTACTGAAGATGTATCTCTTTCACATTCTGGGACTTCTGTTTTAGCTGTACCATCTACACAGAATCGAACCAAAGGACATGTACGGGTCCCAAATGATGTTTGTAGTTTTTGTAGACAAAAGGGACATTGGAAGGCTCAATGTCCTAAATTGTTGAAGTCACAGCAGCAGAGTTATTACTCATCACCGTAGCAGTCTTAAAGATACAATGCTCACACAGCAGCGGTTGTTCCATTTATTGGCTCCTCTATACTTGGACCACCACCCTCATCTGATTCCAGGTTGACTGATCTTAGTGAGCAGTTTTAGAAGTTTTTAGCCTCGCAGCCACATGCCTTGTCTGCCTCTACTCATGTAGGTTTGTCCTCTCAGAATTCCTCAGGTAACCCTTCCTCATGGATTTTTGACTCTTTATATCCTTCTACGTCGTCTACATCTGTTATGACTGCTGATGGCTCCCCGTTGTCTTTAGCAGGCGTTGGTTCTATTCATACTTCTAATCTATCTCTTTCAGATATCTATTGTGTTCCCGGTCTTACTTTAAATCTTATCTCTGTTGGTCAATTATGTGATTCTGGACATTCTGTTCAATTTACTTCTACTTCTTGTTATGTATAGGATCCGCAGTCTCAGAAGCTGATTGGGATAGGCCATAGGCAGAGAGGAGGACTTTATGTTCTGGATAGTCTGAAACCAGCGCATGTTGCAGCCTCTAGTATTGACTTATCATCGTTTCATTTGAATTCTTCTTCTTCTAATTTTTATTTATGGCATTCTCGCCTTGGACATGTGTCTGCTAGTCGTTTAAATTTTTTAGCTTCTAAAGGTTGTTTAGGAGACTTGAAACCTCATGACATTTCTGATTGTAGTGGTTGCAAACTTGCTAAATTCTCTGCTTTATCTTTTCCTCGTAGTGTTTCTTCTTCTGTTGCATCATTTGATCTTGTGCACTCAGATGTGTGGGGCCCTGCTCATGTTTCTACTAAAGGAGGGTCCCGATATTATGTTTCCTTTATTGATGATTATAGTCGTTACTGTTGGGTATATCTTATGAAGCGATGTTCTGAATTTCTTTCTATTTATCGTTCATTCAGAGCACTCAATAAAACTCAACATTCTGCTATTATTAAATGTTTTCGATGTGATTTGGGTGGGGAATATGTTTCTACTGATTTTCGTGAGTTGCTTGTTCTTGATGGTACAATCTATCAAACTTCCTGTACTGATACTCCTCAACAGAATGGTGTTGCTGAACGTAAGCATAGACACATTATTGAAACTGCTCGTTCCCTTCTTCTATCTGCCAAGGTACCTAGTGAATTTTGGGGAGAGGCCATTCTCACCGCTGTCTATTTGATTAATAGGATACCATCTTCTCACACATCTGGTTTGTCACCATTTCAATCTTTGTTTAGTTATTCTCCTAATTATTCTCTCTTAAAAGTCTTTGGGTGCACTTGTTTTGTTCTTCGTCCCACAGCAGAACGTAGTAAATTAACTCCACGTTCAGCTATTTGTGTCTTCTTAGGATATGGTGAGGGACAAAAAGGTTATCGATATTTTGATCATGTTAGTCACAAGTTATATGTCTCTCGTAATGTTGTGTTTCTTGAACACATTCCGTTCTTTTCTATTACTGATAATACTTCTCACATGACTACATTAGATCTCATTTGTATTGATCCATTCACCGAAGACATTGATAGACCACCTACACCCACTCCTACTATCTCTTCTCCATCTTCGTCACATGCTACAGGTACACATGCGCCATCTCAGAATGTCCTTCCTTCTCCTATGCCTCCCAGGCACCATCTGAGGATGAGAATCCGCTGTCTCCCCCTCCTCGATATCCTCAACGTATACGTAAGTCTACTCACTTACCTGATTTTGATTATTCTTGTTACTCTGAATCCTTTTGTTGTTTCTTGTCTTCCATTCATAAGCTTTCTGAACCTTCCTCCTATAAAGAAGCAGCTTTAGATCCCCTTTGGCAACAGGCTATAACTGATGAACTCTCTGCTCTACATAAGACAGACACTTGGGAATTAGTTTCCTTACCACTGGGTAAACATGCTATTGGATCTCATTGGGTCTATAAAATTAAGACTAAATCTGATGGTTCAGTTGAGCGTTATAAGGCTCAATTGGTTGCTAAGGGATTTTCTCAACAGTATGGCTTAGATTATGAGGAGACATTTGCCCCTGTTGCAAAAATGACTACTGTACGTACACTTATCGCAGTTGCTTCTGTTCGTCAGTGGAGTCTCTCTCAAATGGATGTTAAAAATGCCTTCTTGAATGGAAATATTCAAGAAGATGTTTATATGGTTCCTCCACCTGGTGTTCCTCATTCTCCTGGATTTGTTTGCAAACTCAAGAAAGCTTTATATGGTCTCAAACAAGCACCTCGTGCTTGGTTTGAGAGGTTCTCTACAGTTGTTCTCTCTCTTGGTTTTACATCTAGCCATCATGATTCCGCCTTGTTCTGCAGGTCTACTCTCGCTGGTCGTATCCTCCTTCTGTTGTATGTTGATAACATGATCATTACTGGTGATGATGTTGTGGGGATAACTGATCTAAAATCTGAATTGACTCGTCTTTTTGAAATGAAGGATTTGGGTCCCTTATCCTACTTTCTAGGGATTGAGGTTGCTTCTTCTCCTAGAGGTTATATGCTCTCTTAGTCTAAATATGCCTTAGATGTCATTGAGCGTGCTAGTCTTACTGATACTAAAACAGCTGATACTCCTATTGAGACTAATGTTCGTTACTCACCTTCTAATGGTGAACCATTAACAGATCCTGGTTTATATCGCACTATTGTTGGTTCTCTTGTTTATCTTACCATCACTAGGCCTGACATTGCTTATGTTGTGCATGTTGTTAGTCAGTTTGTTTCAGCACCTACCATGGTTCACTGGGCAGCGGTTGTTCGGATCTTGCGCTATCTCCGTGGCTCTTGTTTTCAGAGTCTTTTATTCCCATCGACCTCCTCTTTAGAGCTTCGTGCTTACTCTGATGCAGATTGGGCTGGGAACCCAACTGATCGTAAGTCCACTACTGGTTTTTGTGTATTTTTGGGTGATTCTCTTGTCTCTTGGAAAAGTAAGAAGCAATCAGTAGTTTCTCGCTCATCTACTGAAGCAGAATATCGTGCCATGACCTCCACTACTACTGAGATTGTGTGCTTACGTTGGCTACTTGCAGATATAGGTGTTCACCTTTCCTCTCCCACCCCCTTGTATTGTGACAATAAGAGTGCCATATAAATCTCACACAATTCTGTGTTCCATGAGAGCACGAAGCACATTGAGATTGACTGTCATCTTGTTCGTCATCATCTTCAGTATGGGACTATTGCCTTACCTTTTGTCTCCTCCTCGTTGCAGCTAGCAGACTTCTTCACAAAGTCCCATCCGGCTCACCACTTTCGATTCTTACTTGGCAAACTCTCGCTACTTCTTGCTATAGTATCATGAGTTTGCGGGGGGGTGTTAGAATAATTAGCATAATTAGTTTATTATAATTATAGTAGCTTTCCTAATTATAGCTTTCCTAGTTTAGATTGTATTATGTTTATATATAGTTTTGAGTATTATGATTAATTCAATATATACTTCTTGACAATTGATTTTAGGGTTGCCTCACATCTCTCTTTCTTTCTTCTTCTTTTCTTTCTTTCTTCTTGATTAATTGGTTGAACATATATAAGAATATATATATATATATATATATATATATATGTGTCATTGAGTTTTCTACAATATGATCAGTCAGAATCAGGAGATGCTATTTCAAGACAAGGAGGTGCATACATATTTTTGTACAGCACATGTCCAGACCTACCAGTGACAAAGGACGTTGTGAACTTCAAAAATCTCTATGCTAATTGTAATGCTCCAGACTTTTTGGTTCCATAAATGCTGAAGTATTACTAAAAAAAAATTTATTTTCTAAAATAAATACGAAAACATTAAAAAATAGTTTTGCCAAACATGAAGTTGAAATTCTTTAAAACTAAATTCCAATATCATAACTTGATCAATAAACATGTTTGGGATATTAAATAGAACTGAAATTGAAAACTTAAGTATTTAACTCTTCAAATCCCCTTGACGGTCCGCATCACAATTCCGTCACCATGCAATCGATCCCAAACAAGCCTGAAAAATGTTTTAAAATATGGACTGAGCATATGAATATACTTAGTATAGATTTCGTGCAAGTATTTTCACAATTTAATATAAAAAGTAAGTAAATTATGCACATAACATACTTTTATAGTGGAATAAAAACCTGATCATCTCATTCTCTATTTAGGTCATACACATTCTCAATCTCAATTTAGGGTCTAGTTCTATGATTGGCTTCTGTAGATCTACATAATATCATTTGGTATTACCCACAAGATCCTCACTACTATTAATTCAGATCACATAATAGAACATAAATCACTCAAACTTTAAACATTAAAGAGCAAAGACACATATTAATTGACACATAGAGAAATCTATACCTTAATACATCAGACAAACTTTGAAAAAAAAAATAGGATTGCACGTTGAAAATATGCCTCCGAAATATTTCTGAAATCTTGCTGTGACCGAAATAGACTTTGTGGGCGGGGGGGGGGGGGGGTATAAATAGTGTGATATCATGCCAAAGTTCCAATTCAAATGAAACTGTAGTATTTGGAATTTTACTGCCTAGTTACAATTAAATTCTAATGTTTATCCTAATCCAAATTAAAAGGATATATCCAGCTTACCTCGGTGAGTATAACTCCTAATTACCATCGAAAGATAACTGCCAATCATGATAAGTTATCAAATAACGTATAGTTAAAAATGGTTTCCAACTAACTTTGGGACTTCTATTTGAAAGCAATTAAACAAAGATAAGGGACTTCTATCCTAATCCTATTAAAATAAAAAGTTGAAAACAAAAATCAATAATCTTACACACACATGTAACTAGAAGATTTTAAAAATCTATTATCAAATTATTAATTAAGGAAACATCTTTTGATTACAATATCTTGGCCTAACTTATTCCAATTAACTTTTGAACGAGTTGAAAACTCCGAATTAATTACGATCCACAAAATGAGTATAATATCGATATACTAATTACCTCTCTATCAATAATTAATATATTTGACCCAAAATAAATTTGTCGTGAAAACACAAAACGCTCTAGTCCTTCGAATTTTCAAAATTGTTAAAAGACATCAATGATAAAATCGTTAAATAATTCAATTCTTTAAAATTTTCGGGGTTCTACACTGATTGTCTCAAGCGCAACCATTGGTATTGAAAATTCATATTAAAATAGTCTTGTTCCGTTATTCATTCATTATCTCTTATATATAACAAATAATGCTCAATATCATCATACAGGGTCATGAATATCAACATTGAAATTGTCGAAACATGCCAAGCAACGAAGCTGGGTCCCATTTTCATTGAATCTAACATGTGGTGGCACAACCTCCACGAGGTTGCACGTCCTTTAAACAATACGGTAATTTCTTCTTCATGTAATCATTATTTGCTTCATATGAAATACCATTAGGGCTATTTTTAAAATAGATTTTTTCTTGATTAATTACATAGCATATCGACGTATCATTCTACTTATCCAGATGCTTTTAAAGTTGAGAAATGGGTCCACAATAAGAGCTACCACAACTGATTGCACGTTTGATGCTAAGATTCGCGGTATCTCTAAGGATATTATGTTTGATGCACAAGCATTGCATAAGCACGATTCTCAATTCTCCTATTCAAATGGCAATAAGATTCCTTTTAATACTCCATGGTCACTAGTAGAACACGTCTTGATACCAATGTGGATAGAGTCCCCAGCTCACTGAATTCTAGGACACTTTGATATGTTGAATTGGCGGTTGGACGTTAACAACTCATACAATAAAATCATAAAAAATGGATTTGTGTTCAGAAAAATTCCGTCCATGTGCATTGTTCTTCCAATGTTGGCTAGATCATTGATGATAAGTGTATTTTATACACTTATTTGTATGTCTAAATTGGAACATATTGTTGTCATTTTAGAATATTTACTATTTAATTTGTGTATGTTCGTTTACTTTTCAGAAAATATCCCAAAAGATGACGAATGAAGCAATTGGTGAGAAAAATGCACAATTGGATGCTAATTGGAGATTGATTGATCAATTGGGGAGTTTATGACAACAATCAAGAATCATCTATGGTGCGAAAGTGAGTAGATTAGAAGTTAGAGGACCCAATTGAAGGATTTGAGAGTTGAAATGAGCTAATTGAGAAGATTTAGAAGTTTGAGGTCTAAAATGCTTCAATTGAATGTGGAGGGCTTGAAGTGCAAATAAAAGTCAAGGACCTACTTAAATGGATTTCAAACTTGAAAATTCCACTGGAAGTTATAACTATACGGCCGCTTGAGTTTTGCCTTTGAGTCCGCAAGATTTCTCATAGAATGGTCAGAACTAAGATTTTAAGCCTGGGAGCCCTCGATATTTTTGTCTAAGAGCCCGTGCAGGCGTCCGCTGGAAGTCGGGTTGGGCTTTTTTTCGCGATTTTCAACATCATTTCCTCCTCTTTTACCTAGGGTTTTCCAAAATCTATATATATACAACATATGAGGCACGAATTCTAGACATTTGCATCGCCTAAGAACATCATACAATTGAGTTTTTCACGTCAAATTCTTGTGAGATTGAAGCATAGAAAAGGGGCGAGAGTTGAAGATCACGTAGAGAATTGATACTTGCTGCAAGCTTTCCTTTCTCTTAAGGTATTTTCAATGAACGCTATATTTTATTATTTTTGTTGTTTATTCATGATGTGTAACTAAATTTCATGTTAGGATGAACGATGTAGCCTAAATTTATTATTTTAATTCCATATTTCGTTGTTTTAACAATTCGTTGTATGTATCGATTTATTATTTTGTTTAATTCGTGAATGAACTGGCCACTTATTCATAATTTAATGAGTTATTTCTATAATCTGAGAGGTGAGTTAATAACTTAGATTAGGGTAATAAATTCAGTAATTGGATAAGAGATAGAGATTTTTTTTTTATCGCAGTCGTGTGTGAATTCTTGTGTTTTATGCATCTAGATAAGGAATATTCAGCCCCTCTGTAGAGATACATGGTGACTTATTTTGGTAGAATTGATTTAAACTCGAGAGAGGAATTTCAATATACATTAGTGAATTTGATTTAATGCATATTTAGAAAATAAAACTGGAATTAGAGTTAATCTAATCGGTTAGGTGAAATCGTGAATCTCAACTACTTTACAATCATCTTTAAAAACAAAACAAACTTGCAATTTTAATTCTTTAGTTTATTTTATCAGTTTTAGTTTAAAACATCAAAACTCATTCGCCAGCTCAAATAAGGATAAGAACTAAAATATTTCAGTACTTAATAGCAGTCCTCATGGGAATGATAATCCGAACTCTTTAATCCACTTTATTACTTTTCATGATCCGTACACTTGCGGGTATATTTTACATCGCAAAATAAAGTGAACAATTTTTTGCCGCCATTGTCGGGGACTGTTTAATATTAATATGGATACCAATTAGTTCTTAGTTTACTTTGAACCTTTATTTGCTTTATTTTTTTTATTTTTATTTCTTAGTTTTTATTTTGGAAATATTTTTTTTAAAAGCTGTGAATTATTTCCTATTTATTCAGGGATTGAATGAATTTTCAAATAATTAGAGGCAATACAGAAAGATGGTAGCAAACAGTTATCAATGGCACTCTGATCGAACTTCAGTTCAAACTTATCTGATTTATAGGATGCTATATGGAAGATTGATTGTTTGGGGAATTATTACATGATAGAGCAGGGGTGTCCACCAGAACAGTTTTCAGAAATTCAAGTGAAAAAATCAGAAAAATCAGAACACACAGTTCAAATTTATCTAATGTGTTATTTCCGTTAGGGAAATCATGTTGTATTTGATTTCCCATTGCACCTAATGATGCTATATGGAAGATTGATTGTTTGAGGAATATTATATGGTAGAGTAAGGGTGTCCGCCAGAACAGTTGTCAGAAATTCAAATGAAAAGATCAGGAGAGTCAAAAAAATTGGTTGAAATAGCTGAAGAAAAAGAAAAGGAACCTAAAAGAGTGGATCAACTAGAAGAAAATAACTGTCATAAAGATGTCATTGTCCAAATGTCAACAATTCAAACACTTAAGGGTGCAGACTTTACCATACATTCCTCTAACTTCATAATTGACTTCATCATTGACACCGAAAAAATGATTGAAATCTACATATTGAAATTCGAATTGAGTGGAAGTGTCAACATACATGACATGGGCAAGGTAAAATTTTGAAGCATGAATGCAAATTGGAGCAAGTTCAAACGACGCAAACAAAGAAGGTCATCAAAAACCTTATTTAGAGTTCCTTGAAAAAAAGTGCAAAAAGTCAGACTTTAGACTATAAACGGAGCGCTTATTAGGAGACGACCCAACTTTTCTTCTCTTTTATTTATTATGCTTTAAGTATTTATTTCATCACTTATTTTTAGATATATGCATGATAGGTGACATGTTTTAAGTGTTTTGCATGTTTTCGTGTAAAGAAAATTTTGCTTGTTGCACTATTTTGCATGTTTAGGTGTTTTTGATTTTACATGTTTTGCTTGGACTAGGTTTTGAATCGTTATCCCAACACACACACACACACACACACACTCAAGTTTTAATCATGAAGTTGATGTTTAGGAGAGCATAACATAGATCATGGGAGTGATTATGGGGTTAAAAATGACGTTCAAATTCAAAATAAAAAGAAAACTTCTTTCTGCCGGAATGCCGCGCGACCACGCGACATTTCTGCCTATGCGGTCGCACAAGCAATTTCTGGGCAGATCGGCTATGTTATGTAAATCTTCTAGTCTTTCAAATTTTATACATTAGAAACTCTTTTTCTCTCCCCAAAATCACTCCAAAATTGATTTTTCATCTTTGTGCAAGTATCAACCCTTCATTGCATCAATTTCATTGCTTCTATCACAATCAAATCCATTGAAAATGTATGAATTCTTCACTTCATTTAGAGTTTTCTCAAAATTGTAGAATTTTCTATAAATCATAAAATTTAGCCTCTGTTTGTTAAAAATTCTTTGTTTAAAAACATGTTTTTTTTGTATTTTCGAGGTAAAATATGTGGTTGAAAAGTGGAAAGAGAAAATATATGTGGTTAAAAAGTTATTTGGAGAATTGTGTAGAAAAAAACTTGTTTTTAAACAAGTTTGCCAAACAAAGGCTTAACTTTATGAGGATTGAGATATGGGCTAGGGTCAGTCAATGGAGTTCGTGGATTGTGCTTACATAGCTAAAAGTTTTGGGTTCATCCATGTCTCTAAAGTTATGCGTATCCCTTGATTTTCACAATGCACACAAAGTGTTCGATGAAATGCCACAAAGACATTTTTATTCAAATTTGAGAAATTCATGAGAGCATTTTATCTTAATAACATGTTTTTCATTGATTGTGTGTAATTAGTTCATAGTTTAGTTCACTTCATTGCATGAAATTAATGAAAACAAATAAGCACCATTGCAAGGCCACTGCAGGCCATTACACCAGGAAAATTGCTCACGTCACCTACTTCTCCATAGTATTTCATGACTCTACTGAACTCCAAATGGCTTGGATTTTTAATATGTTGTAGATCATGCTGTGAACTTTAACATATCAAAAGATGGCTTGTAAAAAAATTTGTTTTTCTAGGCAATATAGGGGCTTAAACATGTGTGGTCGACCATGTTTGAAAATTTGAACTTTGCTTTATCTTTAATTTGGGGGTGTTGGTTGAATGTGCATTGTTTCTGTTAATTCTATGATATTGACATTTCCTATTTTTCACGAATGTGTAATTTAATAAAACTTGATTTAATTACTAAATACGTGTATTTAGTAATTTATTAAGTTCGATTAAATTATGCAATATATTTCTTTTTTCGAGAAATACATTTTATTGTAAAGATAATGATCAAGAAAATATTGATATACATTTGATCATAATCTCGGAAATTTTTATCACAATCTCGAAAATATTTTGGTAATATTCTTGATAATCAATTGTGATTATTCTTGATACGCAAGTTAATCCAAGATATGGTAAGTATCTTCCTGATATGGTCAAGAATATTTCAATCTTATCTTTACATATGGTAAGATTATCTTGGTCGAAAATCTTGATCATGGAGAACTTTGATAGGGCCGAAAATATGGTGATAAATATCTAGGTTTATCACGTGATTGATTAACTTATGGTAAGATCTTACATGATTTATCTATATCTTGGTTATGGTAAGATTTAGTTAAGAATATTTATCTTACCTTTATTAATTATCTCTAACCCGTTTTGCAGGTATTAGAGATCTTGTTCAATAAGGAAAACTTGGGAATCAAGAAAACCTAATTGCACTATAAAGAGAAGAAAAAGGGGACGTTTTTTCGTGTGACGTGAAAATACAAAAAGTCGTGTGGAGCTCTACAAAAATACACGTCCACCTTAAAGAAGTCTTGAAGCTATATTTTTCGTGTGGTGCAACTAATTAAAGCTTCATTCGTGTTGTGACTTCAATACTCCGGGAGGAGGATTTAATCACTTAGAGAAGGAAAGATTTTCAGCGTGAAGATCAAACGGGAGGTTTGGATCAAGATCGAACGGGAGTTCGTGTTGCTGAAAAGTGTTGCAAATTCAAAGAAAACTACAGAAGAGTGGTGGGACACCATCTCACATTACATGACACGGAAGGATCAGGGAGTGATCTATTTCTTGGATGTTTGATAAAGTTTATGCGTAGATTTATCATGTAGTTTAGATTAATCTGTGTAAACTCTTTCCTTATATAGTGATTTGTTTTTGTTCGCAGGATGCGAACCGTGGGTTTTCCCTTTAGGGTTTTTCCCATGTTAAGCTCAAATTATTGTGTTCTTGTCTATTTACTATTCTGCACAATGTATTCTGATTGTTTACGTTTTACTATCTAGACGAATCTGCCTGAGCAAGATTCATCTGGTACTGCGCTAAACACAACTTAACGATTTACTGTTAACTAGTTACTGTCCAGACTAATCTGTGACAGTCTGTTTATAAAATTTAGACAACCTCAAATTTTCAATTGGTATCAGAGCAGGTTCACTTCTAGAAAGTGAGATCCGGTTGTCTAAATGGAAAACTCTGCATCTCTTAGGCCACCTCTATTAACTGGTAGTAACTATGCATATTGGAAAATCCATATGGAAATTTTTATTCAATCTATTGATGAACGTTGTTGGACTTCTGTTCTTGAAGGTTACACAACACCCACTGTCACTGCTGGAGGTGTTGTTACAACTATAACTAGAAGTGCTTATAGTGCAGATGAATTAGCTAATGCAAATTGGAATTCTAAGGCACTTAACGCTATTGTTTCTTTGGTTGGTCCAGGTCAATTCAGACTCATCTCCTCTTTAAGGACCGCCAAGGAAGCATGGGATGCTTTGAGAATCGCAAACGAAGGAACCAATGCTGTCAAAACCTCCAAGCTGCAGATGATCACTTTGGAATTTGAACAACTGTCTATGGATGAGAAAGAAGACTTCAAAAGCTTCTATTCCAGATTAAGTGATCTCACCAACTCAGCTGAAGCACTTGGGAAAACCTACTCAAATGAGCAAATTGTACAAAAGATCCTTAGATCTTTACCAGACAGGTTCCATACAAAAGTGACAACAATTGAAGAAAGCAAGGATCTTTCAACCATGCGAGTTGAGGAACTTGTAGGGTCATTGATGACCTATGAATCTGGCCCGAAGAAAGAAGGACAAATCACCGGGGATTGCCTTCAATACAAACAGTGTGAATCCAGACGACTCTGGCGAGACAGACGAAGATGAAAATTTCGTACTTCTCACCAGACAATTTAAAAGGTTCCTCAAGGGCAAACAAAAAGAAAGATCCACAAATCTTCAAAGCCAAAATCAAAAACAATGGAAGAAAAATAATTTATATCCAAAGAATAATGCCAACACGTCTGAATGGAAGCCTAGGAGTCGAATCCAATGCAGAGAATGTGAAGGATATGGACACATTGCAGCTGATTGTCCTAATACTCAAAAGAAGGCCAAGGGAAGGAAGGCCATGAATGTTACATGGAGTGATGGAGACTCAGACAAATCAGAATCAGAATCAGACATCAGCAATTCTGAAAAACATGTAACTACCCTTACTGCTCTACAGCTGCCTGGTACTGAATTTGGTAACTCTTCTTATGCAGATAAATCCGGACCAAATACTGAAAACTTAAGTAAGGAACTTCAAGATGCAGAAGAGAAGATTCAGCTGTTATAGGCCTTCGCTAAGCACAGCAAGGAACGACAACTGGACGACGTATCTGCAGTCTCAGATGATGAACAAAATGAGGTGAGCAGGATAAGTTCAGAACTTGCTAAAGCACAAGACAAAATCAAGAAGCTGGCACGTGGATCCGTCCAGCTTGATGAAATCCTGAACAGTGGCAGACCTGTCAACCTAAAAACAGGTCTTGGATATGAAGGTAAAGGTAAAAATCATGACCATAAAATAAACTTTGTAAGAGAATCTGGATGCAGGTACATGGAACAAAAGAGAAATCATACAGATGCATCTACCTCTTATCAATACAATGCGGCTGGGATTCAAAACTTACATCTAGCCAGGAACTATACAAGAAGACAATTTCAGCCGAGTCTGTACAAGGCAGATGAGTCTGTCCATCAGAATGGCAGAAAATTTCAACCTCGACAGAGTCGGCAGGATACATCTGTTTCCAGGTATTCTGTAATTTTTGTGCTAAATCTGGTCATGATGTATTTAGGTGTCATGAGTACTTGAAATTAATCAATTCACACAAAAGAAGACTTGTTCCTAGACAAGAGAAGAAAATTCAAACTAATGCTTATGTAGTTCAACTTTCTTTGAGTGCCTTGATTCCTAACACATAGTATTTTGATAGTGGATGTTCTAGACACATGACAGGTGATCTCTCTCTACTAACACATTTTGAAAAAGGCGAAACAGGTGCTGTTACATTTGGTAATGGCCAAAAGGGAAAGATAAATGGATCTGGTGTCATCAACATCAAGGGACTGCCTACATTAACAAATGTCTTATATGTTATAGGACTTAAGGAAAATTTGATCAGTGTAGGACAAAAATGTGATGATAACTTGCTTGTTGTGTTTTCAAAAGAATATTGCAAGGTTTTAAATTGTGACAAGAAGTCTAACATGTTAAATAGTGTGTTGTTTAAGGGAGTTAGATCTAGAGACAAATGCTATACACTTGAGAGTCGCGAAACTTGCAATTCTGTTAAGACCAAAAATGAGAAACTATGGCATAACAGATTAGGGCATCTAAACTACCATGATCTCATGAAGCTAACCAGGCTACAAGTTGTGAGAGGCTTACCCAGCATAAACAATATTCCAGATGAAATCTGTGGTGATTGTCAAAAGGGTAAGCAAATCAAAAGTCAACACAAATCAGGTACATCTGTTAATACCTCTCATATACTTGAACTAATTCACATGGATTTGATGGGTCCTATTCAAAAGGAAAGTATTGGTGGCAAGAGGTATATTTATGTGTGTGTTGATGATTTCTCCAGATACACCTGGGTCATGTTTATTCGGGATAAATCTGATACATCTGACAATTTTGTTAATCTTTTTCAGAAATTGAGCAATGAAAAGGCCGACGAACAGGTAAGAGTCAAAAGGATCAGAAGTGATCATGGAAGAGAGTTTGAAAACGCCGAGTTTTTTGATTTTTGTATCCAATATGGGATCAAGCATGAGTACTCGTCCCCAAAGACTCCTCAACAAAGTGGAGTGGTGGAAAGGAAAAATAGAACTCTACAAGAGATGGCTCGTGTCATGCTAAATAGCAACAAATTGCCCACGAAATTTTGGGCAGAAGCCATAAACACTGCTTGTTATATTATCAATAGAGTCATGATTAGATCTGGAACAAACCAAAATGCATATGAGATTTGGAAGGGTTGATTACTTTCATGCCTTTGGAAGTAAATGCTACATTTTGAAAGATAGAGAACACCTAGGAAAATTTGACTCAAAATCGAATGATGGAATATTTTTGAGTTATGCTGAAAATAGTAGGGCCTATAGAGTTTACAATCTAAGAACCCAAACTATTCTTGAGTCAATTAATGTGAAAGTGAATGATACTAATTGTGTAAATTCAGATTTGCAGGTAGAAGATG
The DNA here is from genome assembly GCA_963555705.1 of Ligustrum vulgare. Classification (NCBI taxonomy): domain Eukaryota; kingdom Viridiplantae; phylum Streptophyta; class Magnoliopsida; order Lamiales; family Oleaceae; genus Ligustrum; species Ligustrum vulgare. The sequence continues at coordinate 33,623,096 of OY743184.1, read as the reverse complement.
GTGATCAACTGGAAATTCCACCAAAAGAAGAAGCTGGAAGGGAAAAATCAGAAGAAGAACAACACCAACCTGAAAGTCTCAATAATACTGAATAATCCGATCAGGATGAGTCTGGGCACCCAGTAATATCTGCAGATCGAGACGAATCTGATGACCCAGATACACCTGATATTGCTGAATCAGAAGCATCGAGACTACCACCTGCTAAGAAAAATGTGACCAGAAGAAAATTTGCTGAGATGAGTAACGTCTGTCATATGTCTCAAATTGAGCCAAAAAATGTCAAGGAAGCTTTGACAGATGAACACTGGGTACAGGCTATGCAGGAGGAGCTTAATCAGTTTGAAAGAAACACTGTCTGGGAGCTGGTTCCACGTCCTAAAGAAGGTAATGTAATTGGAACCAAATGGATCTTCAAGACTAAATCAAATGAACAAGGAAATGTGGTCAGAAATAAATCCAGACTTATTGCTCAAGGCTATACTCAGATTGAAGGGATAGACTTTGATGAGACATTTGCTCCGGTATCCAGACTGGAATCCATCAGGCTGTTGCTAGCTGTGTCCTGCTACATCAACTTCAGACTATTTCAGATGGATGTCAAAAGTACCTTTCTGAATGGTGTGCTTAATGAGAAAGCCTATGTGGAGCAGCCTCAAGGCTTCACATATCCATCTCACCCGGATTATGTCTTTAGACTCAAAAAGGCGTTATATGGGTTGAAACAAGCTCCCAGAGCTTGGTATGAAAGGCTCACATCATTATTGCTAAGCAACGGATACAAAAGGGGAGGAACTGATAAAACTCTTTTCATTAAGCATCTAAATCCTGGACTAACTGTAGCTCAAATATATGTTGATGACATAGTATTTGGTCTACATCTAAGTCCAAAATTAATGAATTTATAAATACAATGAAAAGAGAATTTGATATGAGTATGGTTGGTGAGCTAACCTTTTTTCTTGGTTTGCAGGTATAGCAGGATGAATCTGGCATATTCATATCTCAAGCAAAGTACGCGAAAAATATGGTGAAAAAATTTGGACTTGAAGATGCAAAGGCAATGAGAACTCCCATGGCGACTACTCTAAAACTTTCAAAGAATGACAGTGGTAAGGATGTAGATCCATCTCTTTACAGAAGCATGATTGGAAGTCTTCTGTAACCTTACTGCCAGTAGGCCAGATATATCCTTCAGTGTTGGAGTTTGTGTAAGATATCAAGTCAAACCTAAGGAATCTCATGTTGCTGTTGTGAAAAGAATCATCAGATATGTAAGTGGTACGTTGAATTACGGAATTTGGTTTACAAGAGATACCACTGCCAATCTTGCAGGTTTTTCAGACGCAGACTGGGCTGGGAATGTGGCTGATCGAAAGAGTACATCTGGAGGATGTTTCTACATTGGGAAATTTTTGGTGGCATGGCTAAGTAGAAAGCAAAATTCAGTGTCACTATCCACAGCCGAAGCTGAGTATATAGCAGCTGGGAGTTGCTGTACACAACTCCTGTGGATGAAACAAATGTTGGAAGACTATGGAATCTCTACAGAACAAGCCACTATGTATTGTGACAACACCAGTGCCATCAATATCTCAAAGAATCCAGTCCAGCACTCCAGAACAAAATATATTGACATCAGACACCACTTCATCAGAGAATTGGTGGAACAAAAGATTATCAATCTGGAGCACATACAGACTGATCTACAGCTGACATATTTGTTTACTAAGGCCCTCGATACTGTCAAATTTGAAAGCCTTAGGAAACAAATTGAAGTATCGCCTCCTTCTGAATAGGAACATGCATATTTTATTATAAAAAAAATCGCATCGTTTCTCTTTTCTTGCATTTTGGTTAAATTATCATATTCTTATATTAAGTAGATCATGTTTTTGCTTGCAGATATATCTGAGTGCTTGTGGCTAATAACGAGACAGATACGTCTGGCTGATAGCAGTCAACATGTCTCTGGATGAATCTAACTAGCACTCAAATCTGGACAATCCTAAGGATAAGTCACTGCTGTTCATGTCATATGGTTGTTACTGGATGAGATTTTATATTCTGTGTGTAGACCTATGATCTAAATCTTGCTTATAGCATTGCACGCATTTTTCTTATTATCCAAGGGCAGGTCTAGTGGAAAAGAAGGCTTCCTATCCAAGCCAAGTTCATACCCTTTAGCCTCAAAATACGATGAATTGATATAAATGTGGTAATATCGTAGAAGTAAGGGGAAAACCTTGTAAGATAACTTCTGGGGATTGTGTGAATCTACCAATCCAAGTCAAGTTCATACCCTTCTTCTGACCTAAAGGGGAACATACAGTAAGATAACTTCTGGAGATTGTGTGAAGCTGTTTCCACCTCCAAAAGACATTTCCACAATATAGAAAAAGTCGGAAAGCCGAATATGAGAAAATGCACTTTCTATAGATTTTGATCGGTCTTATTGTGTATTAGGTGACAAATCGATAAGTCAGGGCAATCATATGATTTGTGGCAGTATGTGGATGACTAAGGATTGCTCAGATCACACACGCACATTAATCAACATAATCATGCTCGTGGTGGACTGTCTACTACCAGATATATCTGACTCAACAGATGCCAACAAGTGCGCAGACGTGTCTCGGGTTCAGAAGCATTTAGATTATTTTTTTATTCACGGATTTTTAGATTTTATTCTGAAAATCTTTATTTTTAAGGCAGTATATCGTGGGCTAACATGTACAAATCTTACAGAACAAGTCAGTTGATTGTGGAGCCCGAGTTTGGTAATTTATTTGGTTCCTAATTCTTAACATATTTTGTTTATATACTTATCTATCTTTTTAAGGAAAGAAGTTGACAAGAATCAGGAATCCGCAGTTACCATAATAAACACCAATTCCTTTTATATGAGAACCCTCCTTAAACCCAAAACATCTCACATGTCTTCATAATCCTTGTAGCGACCAAGATTTTACGCAATTAATAATTATTTTAATATTTAGAAAATTGTGTCGCTATTGTTTTGAAATTAATGCCGCGACGGATTCGTCTAGCCAAGTCAAGAAATATCGAATTTGTTCGATTTTAAATTAAAATCCGAATTTCTAAAATTATGTTATTTTAATTATTTATTCAAAGTATTATTTTCAAAATCATTTTGAATTCCAAATTTATTAAAATATCTCAATTTTCCTTATTCAAATTATTTCAAGTCCAAATACGTAATTCGATTTTATCTCAAAATTTATTTATTCTCAAATTTATTTCCAGTCCAAAATATATCAGTTTTAGTACAATTCTTTACATAAAAACATCATCATTATATATATAAAATTTTATATCTATTTTCTATTTTCATATTCCATATCATTATACAAACACCAAAGCATTTCCAACTAATCTCTACACAATTTCATCATCCTTCCATGTGCAAACTCCATCTTTACACTCCATTTTTAGCCCCCACGTTTTCTCCTCCTTCCTTTTCTTTGTCCACCAAAAACAACCATCATTATGGTTCAAGAACATAATGATGATATATACATGTTCTATTATTTTTCACTCTTTCCACTTCACTACACCATCACCAAAGTATCTTCAACATGGGCACACAAGACACCATCATTATCATCATAATCATCACTCGGCCAAGAGCAAATACCCAGCATCATCTCACCAACTACACCTACCACCATTCCAATTCATCATTATAACATCCCTTTCATCACAAATCACATTCAAGTAATAATTCAGTCTCCATTCCCACCTTTCACTACCATCTCACGCAGCCATTCCCATTATCATCAATCCACACAATTTCAAGAAAACAAACTCAATTTCCAATCTGCAAATCAAACCAACACCGTCCATCATCACCAACCCCATTTGCAGCAACAGTCTCCACCACCCCAGTCACCAGTGCTCAATCAAACAAACCAATCCTCAATCAGTCACCACCGGTCAGCCACAATACCACCACTGCCGGAACCACTGTTATCATCACCAAAGCAGCCACTCAACCAAACCAACAATCAAACCAAGTTCACTGCCTACCCAAGAAAACCAATCAGTCCAAACCACCTATGCAGCCACCACCGTTCATCATCAATATCAACCGCCCAACTACCTGCAACACCGTCATCTTCAAACACCCAACATCATCATCATCTCCATCATCACTTTCCCCGCACCCAACCTCAGTCGAGAACCCAAAACACCATCACCATCATACAACCATAAAACAAACCCAAAACTCAGATTAAGTCAAGCCCAAGACTTACCTCAATCACCGCCGTAAGAACGCAGCCCTAAGTTCGAAATTTGAGTTTCGATTTCACTTTGATTCTGCGACAGTCTCGCACAAATCAGCCCCCAAAAACCCAGCCTTTTGTACACCGTCACTTGCTACTAATCCCGCCGGTGTTGCGCCGGCGAGTCACCGGCTGAAGGTCGGATTTTGAATTGGTTTCGCCTCCTCCACCCCTTTTCTTCTCTGCTGCAGTCGAGCGAATGAGAGAGAGAGAGAGAGAGATTAAATCTGAGGATATTAATATTAATTTTCAGAATTTGCACTTAAAGCCCCCAAGTTTTGAAATGTTTCAAATCAACCCCTATGATTTTAAAACAATCCAATTCAGTCCCTTTTAGTTTCAAAGGTTTTCAAATCAGTCCTTTCAGCTTTTAAACTTATCAATTTCAGCCCTTAAGTTTTAAATGAGTTTTAATCAGCCCCTATTGTTTTAAAATATATTATTTCAACCCTATTGTTTTGAGTTTCCGACTCAACTTTCAAAATATTCATTTTAAATCTCAACTTTTGAAAGTATCTATTTTAGTCCCTCAACTATCAAAAGTATTCATTTTAATCCCTCAACTTTCAAAATATCCAATTTGGTCCCTCAACTTTCAAAACATCAATTTTAGTCCTCAAATTATAATTTATCATTTTGAACTATATATTCGATATACTAAAGTGACTTATTGGCTAAGACGAAGCGTACGGAGAATTTAAAGAAATTGAAGTCATTCCCGCTCAACTTTGCACTCGTCGGATTTGAGGTAGACTCGCACTTATTAATTGATTTAAATTATGATTTCATATGAATGTCATGTGACTTGTGAAAGTCAATTTTTAAGAAAAGCAAGTATGTTTTTATGAAAGGTAAATATACCTTATGTTGTTATGAAAAGTAAGTATGTTTTTATGAAAAGAAAATATACTTTATGTTTTTACGAAAAGTAAGTATACCCTATGCTTCACGAAAATGTTTTTTTTTGGATCATTGCTATGAAATCAATCTACCAAGATTGTTATGGGTCCCATATGATAAGTTATGATATGTTAAGGGGACCGGAGTTTTAGTAGCGCTACACATAAGAATTCTTGCCACGAAGTTCGGTAACATTCTTGTGTCTCCTATGTTTATGAGGATTTGCCACGAAGTTCGGTAAAATTCCTATGTTTCCATATGTTTATGAGGATTTGCCACCTAAGTTCGGTAAAATTCCTGTCGCATATGTTTATGAGGATTTCGATCCTATCTTATGTTATGATGCAATTGATCCCTATGAATTTCAAAAATTATGCTTGGTATACTTACTGTGATTTTACTGTTATTATGATTTTACTGCATAAGAATTCTTGCCACCTAAGTTCGGTAAAGTTCTTGTGTCTCCTTATGTTTATGAGGATTTCAATCCTATCTTATGTTATGATTTCAAAAGAAATTATGCTTGGCATAATTAAAATGTTTTTATAAGTATATGGTTTTCAAAGAGCTGTTTTCAAAGAGCTATTTTCAAAGAGCCTATGATTTGCAAAATATGTCCCGTGCTGTAATGCACAATATGAGTTTTATCAAGAGCCGTTTTATAAAGAAGCTCTATCAATGCCCGTTTTATAAAGAGCCGGGATTTATGTGGTTAATCATCTTATAAATTAAATTAATTTGCGATGAGTCTACTGAGTATTTCCCCCATGAAATACTCACCCTACTTTTTAACAGTTTTGCAGATTTCAGAGACGGTGGCGAGCGATGAATGATGGTGGCAATAATCGTTAAACGGTTGAAAGTTTGACGTTAATGATTTCCGTATTTTCCAAACATCGAATAATTTAGAGAAGTTCATTTATTTGAGAAATTATGGCATTGGCAATTTCTTTACAAAATTAATGGTTCGATTTACTATTTCAAATGGTTTCATAAATGTTTTCAATTTCATCGGCCATTACAGTTTATTTAATGTTGCCAAAAAAGAATTTCAATTATTTCTTCCGCAAAAAATATTATTCGAAAAATTTAGACAGAAAATGACGTAGTGAATCGGGTATACGGAACTCGGGGCGCTACAATCCTCAAGTCCCAAGTTCCAAAAAACCCCAATAATCTCTCAACAAAACCCTAAGTTCCATCTTCCTCTCTCAAAATTCCACACCCATTTCAAGACATGGCTCGAAGCAAGCAAGCCGGAAGGAGGAGAGTCACCAGAGGCAGCGGTGGCATTGTCGAATAACCTCAACCAGACCCATCGGGGATGGGAACTCCTAGCGGCGTCATTATTCCTGCACCGCCCTCCGGCACCAGCCCAACACCGACCTCACTCTCTGCAGCCAGTACTACTCCAACACCTGCTCTTCTCATGGCCCAAATTGGCCGAAACACGCCTGTTATTCCACAAACCATGGGCGTAAGTTTGACACCCATATCTGGTAATCTTGGGTCCAGCCATATCTCTCCCTTAGATATTCGGAGTGAACTGCAGGGAGCACGGAAACTTGCTTCCATGAAAAGTGCAAGAGATGCGACAATTGGGGATGAAGAAGGTGAGGATGAATCGGGTGAGACAGAATCTGGTGATGAAAAGGAGAAACCAAAGGAGTAGGAAGAATCTTAGGAAGATGGAAAATCTGAAGAAGAAAAGAAAGGAGAAGAATCTGAGGATGATGCACCATCAGAAGGGCCAGAGGAATCTGAGGATGCAGACGAGTCTGAGCAGTTGGAAGAAGAGTCTGAGAAAGAAGCTGTTATTCTAGACAGAAAAGGAAAACAAAAGATTGTAGCCACTGTGAGTTCGAAGAAGAAAAAGGGTGACACGGCTACGAGTCCTATAAGATCCAGGTTTGATATTTCTTCATTCGTCTGCACCCCCATGCAGACAGCAAGAGGTATGTTTACCCCCATTCAATTTCAAATTTTGGTCGTCTGAAGCATACACTGATTTCCAAAAACACATTTCGGGTAAACAGTTGCATTATGAGTCTAGAGTGACTGTATGTGAATTTGATGACTTTGAGATTGATGATATAGTGTCACATTTTGGATTGAAAAAAATTGACTGATTGCAAGGGAGAAATCATGAAACTCTGGTCAAGGAATTTTATGCCAAAATCCCCATTGACTATAACTCCAAAAAATGTCTTTTTGCCACTTCTCTTTTTGTTAGGGGACAGTTAATTAAGATTTCGGCCAAAGAACTTAGGAAGTGGTTAGGACTGAATGACGATGTGGCTGATGAGGATGAGTCTATGGAAGCCACTAATGATGAAATTGCTATGGAGTTGTCGAGGGGAAAGATCACATGGCCAGTAAAGGGGTTAAAACAATTTCCTAGGTCAGAAATGTCAAAGAAGTATCAAATACTTCACAAAATTGTAAAAGCAAACTTTGACCAACTCATCCATGACTCGATTTTTAAGAGGGAATCTGCTAGAACTCTTTTTCTGCTGGGGACTAAACGTAATATTGACCTTGCTGCACGAATCTGGAATTCCATCATTGGTAGGGTCTCGGGAAGTGGTCCTAGACAAGGGAATACTTATCTATTGGTTTACCCTTGGATTATTTCACAGTTTTTGAGTGATCAGGGTATCCAGACACTGGAAGATGATCTGGTGATCACCCCCAAAGTGTTAAACAGGGCCAGATGCAGAAAGACTCTGGAGATGCAGACGGGTCACAAGAAGCAGGCTATGGATGAGACTGCTGAAACTCAGGTATCAACTGATAAAGATGCCAGACTGGGTCAGCTGGAAGCAGAAAATGCAGGAATGAAAGCTGACATATCTAAACTTGGTGTGCGGGTTAAGCGTCTTGAAGACACGCTTGATCAGTTACTTGGTGGGTCTTCAACAAATGTGGCTCCTGTGGAAGCCAAAGAAAAGAGGGAGGTTGCAGCCAAGAAGCTAGCCTCTAAGAAGCAAAGGAAGACTCGAGACTGATCTTAACCCTGCCAGTCTCATCTACTTATTTTCAGTGATTTAAACAACATTGTTATCATGTTTTGACTTAACATTTTTATTCTCCTTTTCGACTTTAGGTTGTGAACTTTTTTAATGCATGAACCTATGGCTTCTCCTCTTTAACCGAAAAGGGGGAGTAGCATATGGATATCATCTTTTTAATTTATGCTCTCTAATTTATGCTCTCTATGTTTCTTTCTTTACATGGATATCTTGAGGGGGATATTTTTTATACGGGGAGCTAATTGATTTCTTGTGATCATAAAAAGATGATTGGTTTCAGAAAAATAGAAAAAGCCAAAGGGAGAGATTGTTAATTTTATGATATTGGCATTTCCTATTTTTTCACGAATGTGTAATTTAATAAAACTTGATTTAATTACTAAATACGTGTATTTAGTAATTTATTAAGTTCGATTAAATTATGCAATTTATTTCTTTTTTCGAGAAATACATTTTATTGTAAAGATAATGATCAAGAAAATATTGACATACATTTGATCATAATCTCGAAAATTTTTATCACAATCTCGAAAATATTTTGGTAATATTCTTGATAATCTTTTGTGATTATTCTTGATACGCAAGCTAATCCAAGATATGGTAAGTATCTTCCTGATATGGTCAAGAATATTTCAATCTTATCTTTACATATGGTAAGATTATCTTGGTTGAAAATCTTGATCATGGAGAACTTTGATAGTGCCGAAAATATGGTGATAAATATCTAGGTTTATCACGTGATTGATTAACTTATGGTAAGATCTTACATGATTTATCTATATCTTGGTTATGGTAAGATTTAGTTAAGAATATTTATCTTACCTTTATTAATTATCTCTAACCCGTTTTGCAGGTATTAGAGATCTTGTGCAATAAGGAAAACTTGAGAATCAAGAAAACCTAATTGCACTATAAAGAGAAGAAAAAGGGGACTTTTTTCGTGTGACGTGAAAATACAAAAAGTCGTGTGGAGCTCTACAAAAATACACGTCCACCTTAAAGAAGTCTTGAAGCTATATTTTTCGTGTGGTGCAACTAATTAAAGCTTCATTCGTGGTGTGACTTCAATACTCCGGGAGGAGGATTTAATCACTTAGAGAATGAAAGATTTTCAGTGTGAAGATCAAACGAGAGGTTTGGATCAAGATCGAACGGGAGTTCGTGTTACTGAAAAGTGTTGCAGATTCAAAGAAAACTATAGAAGAGTGGTGGGACGCCATCTCACATTACATGCCACAGAAAGATCAGGGAGTGATCTATTTCTTGGATGTTTGATAAAGTCTATGCGTAAATTTATCATGTAGTTTAGATTGGTCTGTATAAACTCTTTCCTTATATAGTGATTTGTTTTTGTTCGCAGGATGCGAACTGTGGGTTTTCCCTGTTAGGGTTTTTCCCACGTTAAGCTCAAATTATTGTGTTCTTGTCTATTTACTATTCTGCACAATTTATTCTGATTGTTTACGTTTTACTATCCATACGAATCTGCCTGAGCAAGATTCATCTGGTACTGCGCTAAACACAACTTAACAATTTACTGTTAACTGGTTACTATCCAGACTAATCTGTGACAGTCTGTTTATAAAATTTATACAATCTCAAATTTTCAGTTTCTTATTGATGTTTGTGACTTATAATGTTACTTATCTTTTGTTTTGCAAGGAAAACATCAACCAAAACATCACGAACCAAGTTGGTCAATGCAAAGCAAAGGGTTAAATGCATCCAAGTGCTATAAAAGGAAATGTTCAAAGTAAAGAAACATCTCCATTACACCTGGGAAGTTCTAGTTCTCTCTCTTTTGTCTCGTTTCTCATTGTTAAATCTATTTGAAAACATTGGGGTAATGTTTCTTTCTAATTTTGGGTGGAAAATCTAATTCATGGCATATGCTTCATAATTCATTCTTTTTATTGGCATTCACTACATTTTTATTTGGGGTACCAAAAAAAAAAATTTGTTGTTGACATGTTTATTGCCTAAGATATAGTATGAATCAAATTTTGTTTTGACTTGAATTGTGGACAACCTGAAAACACGAAATTTTATGAACTAGTTATTATTTGCTAGATTTCATCTTCATGCGCACGTGGCCATTGTTGGATTATTACTTGTGTAGAAATTTATTTAATACATGTGGGGAAAATTTTATGCATCTTGAACTTAGGAATGACCTAATAATCCCTGAACTTAGATCATTAGACATCTCGTCCCTAAATTAGAACCAAACACAGCTCAAAAAGCAAGTTTTAGGGTGGAATGGTTAGAATGTGCATGTATTGATGGGTTGGAGGTCTGTAATTATTGATTTTGCACTTTAATTAAAGTAGTGTGGCCAATAAACCATAACCAGCATAAAAACAGAAAAATGCTGAAAGTCTTATTCTACTCTTCAAAAACCTTTTTGACTCGAGCAAGTAAGCTTGTAAAGATGTTGAAATCTGGTACCCTAAACTCAACTGAGTTAGAAGCTATCAGCCCAAAGCTCATTATAGAGGTCAATTAGAAAGTAAGTACCGAGAGTGGACTTACACATAAGACAATAAAATATCTTTAACTTTTCTTTGTCACCTTTGTGACTCGAGAAATTAAGTCTGAGAAGGTCTCTGAACCTGGTGTCCTAAAGTCATCTAGCTTGGGACTTACCAACCTAAAGCTCGCTACAGAGGTCACATAGAAAGAAAATGAGGAAAGAATTTCACAAAGATGGTAAGAGACAAAGACATGATAGAAAAAAAAGTCGTCCATTAAAGAAAAAAAATTGTTTGGTTATAAACTTTGTTGACTATAACTGTGGAGATAAAGGGTGTGAGATTGGGGATTGCTTAGTTTTGATTTGTTGTGCATGCATATTTCTAATTTTGACTATCTTGTTTGGAAAAAGGAAAGAAAATATTTGAGAAACCACATAGATAGAAACCCAAGATGTGAGAGAGTAGCTGTAAGTTGTAATCATCCATGAGCGTTGAAAGGAAAATCATTAGATTCATTAGGGTGATCACGTGGGATTCGATCTTGATTGTGAATAATGAGCTACAAAGTGTCAAGTATATCTTTTGCATGAGTATGCGTTTGACATTGGCTATTCACACACACACTTGAAAATCTGGTATGAGATAACTAGACTTATTTTACTGTGTTGTTCATAATTCTTGCTGAAGTACGCGTTGATTTGGATTATTGAGGCATATGGTAAACATAGTGACACGACAAAAAATATTTGTAATTTTCTATTTTGATTTATTAGTTTAGTTTTACATTGTTCGAGGACGAACAATAATTCTAGTTACCACACCTAGTTCTCTTCTTGTATTCTAACGGAGATTTGAAATGGTTCTGTTTCGGTCTACCAGGTTCACACTTTGATATTGGTTCCAAGACTATCCTATTCTTTACTTCATCTGGTATGTGCCAATATTCCTTTTTACCAAGTGGATATATGCAAGTTTGATAAGCCGTAATGTACTCTTCCTTGGTGAAATATCTTGAACAGTATTCCGATAATGCATGGTTACGTTTTCCAATAACTGCAACTGCATGTGGGCAAGGATGTGATTGATCTGAAAACGTCGGCATGAGCAAGTTCTTTCATCCATGTCCACCACATAGCCTGAAGTCTCTTCATTGACTTTGTATATTGTCTCACTACAAGGATACACCTGAAAATGTTAAATTTTTCAAACAAATGATATTAGTTAAAAAAAACTATAATATCCAAAAAATAAAATAAAAAAATTTCCAAAGAAAATAGTCAATTAATCACGTATGACATACACTACCCGTAATCTACTTAACTTCATAATCCTCTCCTTTAACATGGAATCATGGCGGCCAGTATATGCTGTGAAGGTTGATTTGGCATAAGTTCTGACAAAACCACTTTTGAAAAATGCACCGCAATGATTCATACAACAATTCAATAGGATAATTCTTAGCATGTTTAATCGCAAAGTTAATTGACTCGGTAATGTTAGATGTCATTGTAGAGTACCTATCATTTGTCATGTGCACTCTTGACCACCTTTCGAAACCAATTTCCTCATGCAATCATTTAAGATTCATAACTTAATCCTTTTAAAAAACATAATATATCAAATACACATGTATGCAGGTTTTACCAGAAAGCCCCTGATTTTGTCATCCATAGCATCCATCCGTCTTATGTGAGTTTCGAAATCAGCTTTCGTGTATGCTCTAGCTGCTTTGTTAACAAGAATTCTTACTCCTTTTGCTTTCTTTCCAAAATTTCTCTTTAGATTCTTTAGTAAATGGTATGTACATGCTGCATGCAATGCTTTAGGGAAAACCTTATCAACGGCATGTGATATACTGCCATGACGATCAGGCACAATACACAAACCCTCTCGATCACCATAAGCTTCTTTTAATCTTAGCATGAACCAATCCTAAGCATTGTTGTTTTCAATATCCCCAACGCCAAATGCAAGGATAAAAATGTTATTATTTGCGTCTCGTGTACAAGCGGTGAAGAGGGTACCACTGTGCCTTCCCATAAAAAATGTCCCGTCAACCAATACCACAAAACTGAATAGATATCGGTCATTTAAGTCAGTTCCAATTCTAGTGTATGATCCTAGGTTCGAAATTTGCATTCTATGCATGTATGCAAGCATATTTCCATAAGACTCATCTGGGTCCCCCCCCCCCCCCGATCATTTTTAATGCACGATCTTGTGCACGCCATGCTTTGTCATAACTAACATGAACGCCATATGCATGTTGCATGTCTTCCAAGTGTGCTTTGTCATAACTAACATGAACGCCATACGAATGTTGCATGTCTTCCAAGTGTTCTTTGTCATAACTAACATGAACTCCATACATATGTTGCATGTCTTCCACTACATCTCCCGCTGTATAAATTCCCTTTGATGAGAGAAAGTTATGTTTGACGCAATTCGCAATTACGAAACTAGTTGCCTGTCTATGGTCACTGGGTCCCTCCTGATCATTTTTAATGCACGATCTCATGAACGCCATGCTTTTTCATAACTAACATGAACGTCATACGTATGTTGCATGTCTTCCACTATATCTCCAGACGTATAAATTCTCCTTGATGAGAGAAAGTTATGCTTGACGCAATTCGCAATCATGAAACTGGTTGCCTGTCTATGGTCACTCATGATTGAGTCATTAGCGCATATGTGGTTGTTATTGAATTCTCTTACCTTAAAGTGACCAATGGAACCTGTTCTTGATATTTTAATTGTCCAATTCTAGTCTCCTTCTACACATTTTAACCAATAAAACTTCATGTCTGGCCTCACCATGCAAAACTAAAACCTGTTACGTATCGCTATCAACAACGGGCTAGTGATAAGCACATCCTTGTTTGTGAAAACATCTCATTTCTTAATTTCTGCAACATCCGATCTCTCTATAACATAAGACATTTCAACCCAATCATCATCAACATTTTGTATGACCACGTGATCACTCAACTCCATTCACATTTCCTTGACAATAGGATTTCGCACAGTGAATTCTGAAACCACTGAGCCATCTCCATGTGAATTCATTTCACACATTTCATGTGAACGGTATTCATTGTTAGAAGAATCAAACATATGGTTGTGTTTCCCAAGCGTAATATTCGTTACAACATCTACATCAACAACTATTGGATAACATTGCCTATCACTCTCGCCCTTCTTCAAATCTAAATAGCACTGGAGTGAAACATCGTTGCATATCGGGATCATTGGTCCATTTTCAGACAACTGGTAATGCAACTTGATATTATGTTCAGCAAGAGCTTTCATCAACTATTGATAAACCATTGTCACCAGATTATCAAATGAGCATTCTGCTCTGATGCGTGTCGCAATGCACCAAAATAATAAATAATTCCTTACTCGCTAAATATTAATTAATAATGTAGTAGTGAGAGTAAGGGTCGATCCCACGAGGAACGGAAACTAATTTTAGTTGTTCGATCAATTAAAATGGAATTGGGGGTTTGTTGTTTGAATTTGCTTGAATAAAAAATATGCATAAAAATAAACAATTCAATATGACTAGAGAAATAATATGAGAAGAAATCTTGTTCTCGGGTTCGGTTGTGTCCTCAATTAATGTTATACTTTTCCTTATAACGTGTTTCTATTCCTAATTCAATTATCAATCATAAATAATCAACAAGCTCTGATTATCTAAGTTCTTCCTTATGTGTATTGATTCAAAATAAGCTCTTTGAACCAATTCTAGCCATGGACAATCCTAAACAAGCTCTTAGGATTTAATGCACAACTAGTATGAAAATTTAGAAGAATAGATTGAATTGGATCGTTAATTACACAAGCTGGAATTAATCAATCCAAGTTGAATTATTACTAAACCTGCACGAGATTTATTTGCTACTAAAGTAAAGATTCAATGACAATTACGGATCAAGAATCTAAACATAGCATATTCATGAATCCAAAGATCAATAATCCAATTGGCCAAATTAAACTATTAATCAAATAAACTCAATTGAACATTCAAAACATAATAATCCAACAATTGAAATAAAGGAATAAATTCACGCTAATAATTTGTAGGAAAAGAAAATAACATAATCAAGTTAACACAACTTCCCCCTTGAACAAGATATGGAATTTAGCCTAGCATGGTTGTGGTAGATTCTTCAAGTTGCTTCATAAATTCCATTGTTGTTGATATTCTTGCGCTTGAAAATCTTCCAAGAATGCTCTATATTTTTCTCTCAATTTTCCTCAATGTGTAGCCTCTTTCAAAAATAATAAAAGTCTCTTTTTTTTGTCATGAAATTCCCTTTTTATAGCCTCAATTTCGTGCCCTAGCTTTGGGATCAAGAAATCCCAAAATTATGGAAAGAATTAAATATGGAAATTTTTGACTTGAATAATTACGGCCGTAAAGAGGTTTCTGCTGATTTTCTTCTTTTGAAGGTTACGGCCGTAATCGTGTCTCTGTATATTTTCACCCTTTATTTGTTATGGCCGTGAATTCTGGTTTACGGCCGTGAATGTGTTTCTACTGATTTCTCTAAACACTGTTAACAACCTTACGGTCGTGAAGATGTGTCTTACGGCCGTAACTTTATTTGCGCCTAAGTCCCCAAACTTCAGTTTTTAGTGCATTTTGGTCCTTTTTTCTTCTTTTCTCCTCTTTTATGATCCTATACAATATAAAATATAAAATGCATTAATAATACTTAGATAGAATCACATTATTTCTTATTCAAGGATATAAGTGCACAAAATAAACGTTAATATAACACTTATCATGCTCCCACCATTATTCCATGTATCGAGAAACCATTGTATTTCATCAAATCATCCCAAGCTCCTCCATAGTGCAAGTACATGGCTAGACTTTCCATTAGCTGATTGAAAAGATATTTTCAAAGTTATTTTAACGTGACAGTACATTTTTGAAACTCAAAATTGTTTAATGAAACAATGAATTCATTGATCGAATACATGAAAAGGAAGATTAAAAACTAGCTACGATTAAATACCTGATACGATTGTTATCAATATTTAGTTAGCTAATCAAAATGATCTCAATTCTGGGTATTAGACTTGATTCACACAGATTCTGTATTTTAGACTCCTAATAATCATATTCAGAAAATAAAATATCTGCATTCTGGAAAAAAAAAATGCTACATTACCTTCCAATAATGGTGAAATCAGGTTGTAGTGATGCAAGAATGTCAAGATGGACATACTGATAAAGGCATGTTTTAAGAAGGACCATTGTGCTGGAGAATCATTACCAGATGAAAACTATCAAGGTTCTGTATTATGCAACATCAACAAGAAATCCAGATATGTTTTTGCTGGAGATACGCAAAATGTTAGTAAGGAACCCAGGTATGTTTTTGCCAGATATCTTCACGTCGGAAATGTTATTTTGTAGGCTTCAACGTCTCCGGTGAATGTTGTTTGGTTGTTACGGTTACACCCAAGAATAAATTGCAACTGGCGTTATCTTAATTATTTGAAATGTCCTATAATAATTCCATCAATCACGGATGATATTCCTTTTTTTTTTTTGGCTGTTACTTCATTTTAATTTTTTAAATGGGTTTATAGCTATAAATTATTTATTTAATACATATTTTTTTTTCAATTTTTAAATCAAACTGATATGTATACAATTTGATTACTTTAGGGTGATATTTTCCAGTATTAGGAAATCTAGGTGATTTTTTCCAATTATGGGTTTCAGGGGTGAGTATCAATCCAATTACCCCAGAAGAGTATATCTCTATCTCCTAAATTAATACCTAGAGCATTTGTTATTTGGTCTAAAATGCATAATATCTCTTGATCATCATACACTTCACAAATCACATTTTTGGTGATCAAGAAAACACATAGAATAATCCCAATACAATAAATTAGCTCATGTTATATAAATGATACAGAGGAGAATATTTATAACAATACATTAAAAATATGGCAAAACAATTGAGAAAATACGAAGTTATAGAGAAAATCATTTTTGAAGTTTGGCTATGACTTTTCTAAATATTTCTCCATCTTAGATGTATTCTCCTTGTACTCTTGATTTTTTTCCCAAAATATTGTCAATTAGGGTGCGTTTGATAAGTGTTAATTTCCATGGAAAATATGTGATTTTCCAACTTTGCTCTGTTTGGTTGCCTAAATTTTTCATGAAATTCATTTTCCCACTTGCCTCGAAATTCGGTATTTTCCTTGTTTTGAATGAATTCATTTTCCAAGGAGGGAAGAGGTTTTATTTTTCAGGGAAAATTTTATATCATTTTCATTACGTTTGATCATTTTTGTTGTTGTTAATTGATTTATTTACTTTTCTAACAAATTAACATGATTATTATCAAGTACAAATGTGTGAAAAAATAAAAAAAATATATTTTTTTTATTAAAATAGATCAATTTTACTTCATTTTTCATTGAAAATAATGTCAATCAAATAACAAAAGTTGGAAAATTCCCTACTTTTTCCACCTAGAAAATTAAACCAATCAAACACATTAAACTTCCAATTCCCAGTAATTCAATTCCCTAGAATTCAATTCCCTATAATTCATTTTCTTTCCATCCAAATTCCACCATCGCTATCAAACGCAGCCTTAGTTGAAAAGGAAGACAAAAGAAAAGAAAAGCAAACCAAAAAAAAAAAGGAAGAAGAAGAAGAAGACGAACACAATGGACACAGTAACACCTGACAGAAGAAGGAAGAAGTCCGAATATATGCCCAACAAGTTTGAATCAATTTAACCTAGAAAATTTGCAACATTGGTCCTTGAATGATAAACACATTAGGTAGCTTGCAAAAATCAATGAGTTTAAAATTGTATAACAAATTCAAAAATATGCTTCAAATAATGCTAACAAAATAGTTTAACTTATTCGATGTTCGATTGGGGTGTGCGTGTGCATAGCCACTTTCAATCGTCAATTAGGTTTAAAAACATTGAAGAGAGAAGAAATTTCAATTTGGCACTAACCCACCATTAGTGGTCAATTCTTTCCTTTCCCACTCGTGACATTCATCCTCCAAGAGATATTTATTTTCTTTCTAAGTGCAATTCTAGAGGGTACTCTCAAATCACTCATTTCTTTTTCCACTCTAGTCTGGTAAGGTTTTACCCACAATCTCAACAATCTAGACATACAATGATTCTCCAATAAATTAGTGCTTCGACATTCAAGCTTATACTAAGCAATTCAAACTCACTATTAATCTAAGCCCTTATGCAAGTACAAATGCATGATTTCTAAATACTAATGTGATGATTGCTCATGACTTCCCCACTTCCTTAAGCTTTCTAATTGACCCATGACCTATGTAGCAAGCTTTAGGTCAGTAACATCCCGATTATTTTAAGATCAAATGATACCGGGTTTTGAAATACCCCAACGGACTTAATAACTCAAGTTAAAAAGGTTACGAAGTGAGGTAGACTTGTTAAGCAAATGCAATGATTTTTTTTGTCGTGTACCCTACTCATTAAACTTTCTAATTGACCCATGTTGCAAGCTTTAGGTCGTGACTCCTATGTTTAATATTTAAGGCACCAAGTTTTAAGATCGAGTAAAAAAGGCTCCAAGATAAGGCAATGCAAGAATTAAAATGAGCATAGATCTAACATATGGTCATTAGCTTATACTTGACAAAAGATACTCCACGCAAATATTTTATTTTCAACATGCATGGAATCAATACATGTCTAGACCATCTTCTCCGCTAGTTCGACCACCCCCAAACTCATTTCACAGTAAGGTCAAGAGATTTTAGAGCATTCGAAAAAATTGAATTGGTTGATAAGAAATTAAAATACAAGCTTACCAATGCATGGCATATCCCATGGGCATATCATCCTCATCCAACTTGACAAGTTCATTGTAATATTTTGCAAATATCTTCTCATTCAATAGTGGAAGACCATCTCCTACAAGAGTAATGTCTTCATCCTAATCATTCGTTATACAATCTTCTAGGAGCATGTAACTAATATTGGATGTGTCAATTGCTTATTTTTGGCATTTTAAGTATTGTCTAAACTCAATAAGTTTCGACGTAAGCAAATTATTGCCCAAATACAAGAATTGTCCATAACAATGCATCTTGTAACAAGTTTAACAATTTGGATATTCTTCAAGCATGTCTTCTTTACCCATGTCCATATTGTTCATTGCAATTTCTCTCTTATTTTGCCAATTTTAGAATCAAATATGCATAGAAAGAAAACCAAAAATAAGAAAAATTAGAATTGTGGTGGTTAACCAAAAGCAATAAAATAAAACATAAAATAAAAATAATTATAAATTGTTAAAACTAAATTAACTAAAGTAATAAATAAAGTAAAAACATTCCCCGACAACGATGCCAAAAACTTGTTTGCTAAAATAGTTTGTACCGCAAGCGCACGGGTCCCGTTCAAGTAATAAAGTGGACTTTTTGAGTTCGGATTGTCGATCCTACAAAAAATGTATACTTTAGATTATACAACTTTAATTAATTTAATTCTAACAATAAAAAGAAAAACAAAATTAAAAGCTGGTTTTGGAAAATAACTAAAAATCTATAAAAGGAAATATAAAAAATACTTGAAAATCTTGGAGGAAAATATTGTTGGGATTCATGGTTTCATTTAACCGTTGCCTAATTAATTTATCAGAAAATGCAAATTAATAAATTACTCATTTACATTGTTTGATCCGATTTTTCAAATTTAGCTAATTACCTCTCTCGAGTGAAATTAACCATAATCAATTAATTTAACCTACAGTATCTCTATGTCAATTAAAAAAATTAATTACCTACAATATCTCTATATCAATTAAAAAAATCAATTGCGTTAACTCTTTATGAAATTAGCTCAATGGATCACCCATAGATAAGAGTATATCTCTATCTCCTAAATTAATACCTAGAACATTTGTTATTTGGTCTAAAATGCATAATATCTCTTGATCACCATACACTTCACAAATCATATATTTGGTGATCAAGCAAACATATGGAATAATCTCAATAACAAATACACATAAAATTAAGTATTTAATCATCAAATAGAAAATATTAAAATTAATCCAAGCTATCTTAAATTACTACCATAAATCACAACCCAATAAATTAGTTCATTTTATATAAATGATACAAAGGATAATATTTATAACAATAAATTACAAATATGACAAAACAATTGAGAAAATATAAAGCTATAGATAAAGCCCTTTTTGAAGCTTGGTTATGACTTTTTCAAATATTTCTCCACCTTAAATGTATTCTCCTTGTACTCTTGATTTGTTCTCCAAAAGATTATCAACTAGTTGAAAAGGAAGACAAAAGAAAAGAAAAGAAAAGCAAACCAAAATAAAAAAAGGAAGAAGAAGACGACGGATACGGTAACACCCGACAGAAGAAGGAAGAAGTCTGAATATATGCCCAGCAAGTTTGAATCAATTTAAACCTAGAAAATCTGCAACATTGGTACTTGAATCTTGGAAGTTAAGCAAAATTGTCTCTAACCCTTTTTTGAATTAATGATGGCCCATGTCTCCAACACCAATCTATCCAAAGTCACAAAAGTGTGGTTTTTGTGCCATTTGTAATTAAATCTTTAGATAATTGCACTCTAAGTCCCTCAACTTTCGGCATTTGTGCACTTTGATCCCCAAATCACGTTTTTATATGCGATCAATCGATTTTCACTCAAATCATCAATTAAGAAATCATTTTTCTTTCTGTTGTGATTTTTCCTTGAATTTGAGTAGTAAACCTTGGTCCTCAACTGATGTGTTCCAGACCCGCGACAATCGGAATCATAGCAGGCTTGACAGAAAGTTAAATATTCAAGCCAAATAAAAGTGCAGTCCAGTCAATCATGTCGAGATTTGATGGATAATATATGTTTTTTTAGTAGAAACAGGTCACCGAGCAAGACTCATGGGCTAAAGCCCTTGAGCCCATTGATTTTAGGGCTAAATTCCATCGTTTGGGGCTTCAAATTGGCAGATCAATGATGCAGACGGAAATTTACTATATTTCCTTAATTATAGGATTATATTTACTTTGTCTTTATTATTGTTTCCAATTAAATTAGGACTCCATTATGAGAGATTTTATCTATTCCCTAATTAGATTAGATTTTATTTAGTTTTCTAAGTAGACTAGGATTTTTATTCTGGTAGCCTATATAAAGGCGTCTTCATTGTAATATTAAAAACAGACTTCGATTTTGATATAAACAGTTTTTATTGAGGATTCAATAAAAGTTATAGGTGGATTCCTATGTTTTTTTTCGAACTTATCAAGAATATTTCTTGTGGCGTTCAAATATCGAACTTATCAAATATTTGCTAGAATATTTGTGGCGTTCAAATCAGAGACTTATCAAGGAGATTGGGCAAATCCTTGTGGCGTTTCGAAAGTCGTGGTTCTTTATTCCGCATCGTCGAGCCATCGCGTCGTGAATATCGGGTCATAATTCATCTGTCCAACCACAACCTGAGTTTGGAACTTTCCGGCGTTTCTTCCGCGCTTCGAATCTCATCATCTGGTATCAAAGCTGGACTCTGGATTCAGGTTTTTCTATCCAGTTTGATTTTTATGTTTATCATCGAGTCCCCAAAATATCATTCATATCTTATCGAGTGTTTTGTTTTCAGTTTTTTTTTTTTTTTTTGCATTCTTCTTGTTCTTGAGTTTGTTGAGTTTTTAAATCCAGAAAATCGTTCCAAAAAAAATTCAAAAGTGTTTATTTTGTTCGATTCTTATCCAAATCCTGTTCCGCTTGTTTTGTTGTGTTCGTGTCGAATTTTCGGATTTATTTAAAAAAAAATTATTTTTTTATTATTATTTAATTCTGAAAATTCATTATTCAAAAAAAAAAAAAAAAAAAAAAAAAGTTATTCCAAATTCAAGAACACTTTCTTGAGTTTCTCTAAAATTCTTGATATTCATTTCCTTCCAAGTCAATAAAAGTCGTTATTGCTATTTGATGTCTAAATCCTCTTCATTCTTGAATTTTTTTAACGTCACATAAGGGATGGATTATGATCCGGGCTCTTTATTCCAAACTAGATGTTATGTAAATCATAAGGGGTGCAGTTTGGACATTGATGGAAAGTACTTTACTAATTTCGTTAGTAGCACCGTGGTTGAAAAATTAGGATTACCCCTAGAACCACACTATAAACCTTATAGGATGACGTGGATGAGGGAGTTTGGGAATTTCAAAGTAACCAAACAAGTTCTAGTACCTATCACCCAGAGAAGGTATAGTAAGGATGTATGGTGTGATGTAGTGCCATTGAAGTCTTATCATATTTTATTGGAAAAACCTTGGAGACATAGGAGGGAGGCTATTTATGATAAGAGTATGCACATATACAAATTCCTTAAGAAAGGGAAAACATGCGTACTATATGGGCTGACATTAGAGGATGCACTAGAAGATTCACGGAGGGTAAGGAAGGAGAGTGAAAAGTGGTGTAATAGGAGTGAATTGAGAGTTGAGGTGGAAGTTCAAGATTTGAGCGCTGAATTGGACGATCCACATTTTGGTAGCAATGAGGTAGTGCACGAGCGTGGTGATAAAAATGTGGAGATAAGAGATGTGGTTGAATTTGAGAGTAAAAATTTTGAAAAGGTGGTTGGAGTTGCAAAAGGAGAACGAGGTGAAAAGAAGGGCCTCATGGTTCCAAATGAGGAATTGACGGTGATAATTCATGAATACAAGGATACATACCTTGTACCTCATGAACCTAACATTTTCCTCCCCGCTTTATTTAATTTTGTCTTGCAGGTCAAATGTGCTTGGAAAGGAAACACCACCAATGCCCAAAGGAGTTTCTACTTCAATCCATTCATGTAACCCAAGTTACAGGATACTATTGGTCATCCATCTGGCATGGAAGCAATAATTTTCCGTTTGATCCAGGAGGTGAAGTGAAACAACAGGAACAAAGCTATGATTCGGGGCGAATCATCCTAAAGAAGGAGAGTATGATGTGTTCCGGACCCGCGACAATCGGAATCATAGCAGACTTGACAGAATGTTAAATATTCAAGTCAAATAAAAGTGCAGTCCAGTCAATCATGTCGAGATTGGATGGATAATATATGTTTTTTTAGTAGAAACAGGTCACCGAGCAAGACTCATGGGCTAAAGCCCTTGAGCCCATTGATTTTAGGGCTAAATTCCATCGTTTGGGGCTTCAAATTGGCAGATCAATGATGCAGACGGAAATTTACTATATTTCCTTAATTATAGGATTATATTTACTTTGTCTTTATTATTGTTTCCAATTAAATTAGGACTCCATTATGAGAGATTTTATCTATTCCCTAATTAGATTAGATTTTATTTAGTTTTCTAAGTAGACTAGGATTTTTATTCTGGTAGCCTATATAAAGGCGTCTTCATTGTAATATTAAAAATAGACTTCGATTTTGATATAAACAGTTTTTATTGAGGATTCAATAAAAGTTATAGGTGGATTCCTATCTTTTTTTTCGAACTTATCAAGAATATTTCTTGTGGCGTTCAAATATCGAACTTATCAAATATTTGCTAGAATATTTGTGGCGTTCAAATCAGAGACTTATCAAGGAGATTGGGCAAATCCTTGTGGCGTTTCGAAAGTCGTGGTTCTTTATTCCGCATCGTCGAGCCATCGCGTCGTGAATATCGGGTCATGATTCATCTGTCCAACCACAACCTGAGTTTGGAACTTTCCGGCGTTTCTTCCATGCTTCGAATCTCATCATCAACTTTTAGCATTTGTGCACTTTGGTCCCTAAATCACATTTTTTATATGCTTTTGATCAATTTTTACTCCTTTTTGACTTATTCTCTTTCATTTTGATATTTTGACCTAAAAATGCCATAATTACATAAGAAATTCGCTCATTTAATCAATATTTAAGCTTATTTAGGTATTAAACATGTGTACAAAAACACCCTTATTAGGAAGTGATGTCCAAAACGAAGAGGCTAGAAGATTGTGAATTGGTGGCCTTAAATGAGGAAAGTAGTGCAATCCTATAAAAGAAGCTGTCACCTAAGCTAAAAGATCCCGGGAGTTTCTCTATTCTCTGCACTATTGGCAATTTGAGTTTTCATAAGTTTTGTATGACTTGGATTCTAGAATTAATCTAATGCCTCTATTTATTTACATGAAACTAAATTTAGGTGATCCAAAGCCAAAAACAATCAGTTTGTAGGTGTTTGAAAAGTGTAGTTTATACACTTATTTATATGTTTAAATTAGGATATTCTATTGTTGTTCTAGAATAAATTCTACTTTATTGTTTGTTATTTGTTTATGTTTTAGAAAATATCCTAAAGATCAAGAGAATGAAGGAATTCGTGGAAATAATGTGAAATTAGATGAGAATTGAAGTTAAAGTGTACAAGTGGATGAAGATGATGATGACAATCGGGACTTACAAGAGGAGCAAAGTGTTAGAAATCAAAATTGGAGGGCTCAATTGAAGACAAATTGAAGTTGGAAGAAGAATTGAAGAGATATGAAAGTTCGAGGACCAAATTGTTGCAATCAAAAGTTGAAGGACCGGACATGCAAATAAAGAATATGGGCCAACTTAAACATATTTGAAAGTTGGAAATCGCGTTGAAGGATTGAACCACGCGACCATGCCTTCTCAGCCTGGTGGCCGCACGTAGAAAATCAAGTTAACAAAATTCAAAAGCTGACCTGCGAGGCCACCAAAATTTTGCCTTGTCGACCATGCGTGGTTATCGGCCGAGCGAAATTAGACCCATGCACTATTTTTGTCTTTTTTTTTTTTTCATTTCATGCTTAGGTTTCGGGGTACCTATTAATACAACTTATGAGACACGAATTGGGGACCTTTGCACACACATTATGTATTGTGTATTTATTTCTTTGACTATGAACAACTAAACTTCTTTTAGGGATTAGTGATATAGCATAGTTTTACGCTTTTAATTTTATAATTTAAGTTTTACGTACATGTTGCATGTGTTGGTTTTATGTTGTGATTAATGTGTGAATTAACTGGTCATTAATTCATTAATATCATGGTTTGTTTCCATAATCCAAGAGGTGAGCTAACAAACTAGATTTAGGAATAAAACTCAATAATTGAATAAAAGATAGGGATATACATTTGTTATTATTGCGATCTATAGATGAGTTCTTGTATTTCATGCACCTAGTTATTATGACTCATTGTAGAAATATGAGGTTAACTGAATTATGTAGAGTTGATTTAAACTAGAGAGGGAAATTTCATATGTATAAGTGAACTTGATCGAACCCATTATTAGGATTAAACCTTGATGAGTTGAATTATAAGTATTGACTATATGAAATTGTGAATCCCAACCTTTTATTCATAACTTTCAAAAACACAATTTGCATTCTTGTTTACTTGCTTTTAGTTAGATTATTTAGTTTAGATAAAAATCTCATCTTTTAATTGTTCAAATAAAGCAAGAATTAACACAATTTCGGTACTTAAATTACAATCTCTTTGAGAGGATAACTCGGACTCTTTTGTCCACTTTATTACTTGGGTGCGATATCGTAGACTTACGATTTATCACATCAAGTTTTTTACACCTCTGCTAGGGATTCTTAATTGATATCAATACTAATTAGTTTTTGCTTTACTTTGAATTTATTTTTTTATATAGTTAATTTGAAGTTCTTAAAACTGTAATTTGCTTCCTTTTGATGTAGAGATCTAACGAACTTTTCGACAGAGACAACTACAGCAGTTAGATGAATTTCAGCAAAAGATGGCAGAAGATGGAGTTCCAAACAATCCTCACTTTCGAAACAATCAACATGATCCTATAAATGCAAATCAAGGATAACAGCAGCAAGCAATTGTACTGGAGCAGCTACAGATATCTAGGGGGCAACCGTTAAATTTCTACAAAATCTATTCACTTTTAATTTATTTCAATCACGGAACTGCGATTTATGTTTTAAATTTCACTATTGTCCCCTGTCATTTCTTAAATTAGTGTCAAATTTGTTAGTTCATGTTTGTTAGATTTATTTATAAACGATTTTCTTTTTTTCATATTTTTTCATACCATTATTTAACTACGCTCATTTCTTCAAACTACTTTCAACTAGGGGTGGCAAAAAAATGGGAACCAAGAGAACCGAACCGGAATTGAACAAAAAAAAAAAAGAAACCGGTCGGTTCTTTAAAAAAAGTGAGAAGTGAAATCAAAAAATGGAGAATCTAAAATCGATCGATTCCTATTTCAAAATTAAAAAATCGAACCAAGAATCGAACATTCTTAATTTAAATTAAGCCTACATAGTTTGTGCACCAGTTTTAAAAGATTGGATGTCCGGTCTCTCACTTGCACTGATTTAGTACATCTTTTTGAAGCAATATTTATAAATTAAGACAATGGATATTGTGTTGATATATACTAAACTAATTTCAATAAGGATGTATGGTTTGATATATATGTGACTTTTTTGGAGGTGCATTAGTAAATTGTAGTTTAACATTGAAGTCTGATATAAGAGTTCGTTAGAAATCATTTTTATTTTCGAAGTATATCTAAGTTCAAATGAGCTAAATGATTTTATGTTACGGTAAATGTGTCCATATGTCATCATTATAATTTAATATTTAAGTTTGGATAATCTGGGCATTCCCCAAAGTAGTACATAGAACAACAGAGGATGAAAATCCTACCTTTCTGGTTGCCTGTGGAGATATACAGAATATTACAATTATCCTTAGTGTCTTTAAAATTCGACTATATTCAATTTGAATATTTTACTGCAAAGATATTTTGTTTGGGAAATTTTGACTCAACTTTTTTTTTTTTGCACACATTTTCACATTTGCTTAAAGTTGAATTTTTTAACAAAAGAATTGAACAAATAACCGAAGCCGAATCGAAACTAGATCATTTGATTCTTGAGTTTTGAGAACCGAAATCGGATCCGAACCCAAATTTTCGGTTCGGTTCCAATTCCAGTTCCTTGAGTAACCAAATCTAAAATTGAAACGTGTCCAGCCCTACTTTCAACTATATATTTTATCTTAAAATTCACATTTTAGCTTCGTTTGTAAAACAAAGTGTAACTTTCGAACAGTCCTTTATTATTAATCAAACTACTTAAGATATTCTACATAATTGATTGATGGGTCATGCCAGCTTACTGTCGCACAATGCCAAAATAAATAATTAAATCACTATTACTACCACTATTCACTATCACTAACACTAATATATAAAAGTATGGATGTGTGAAAATTTTTTAATTACCAATTATATCCTTACTTCTATTTTTCTTATATTTATAATACCCTTAATTAAAATATATATATATATATATATTTCCACATAAATAAATGATGAATGACTCTTCAAATGATTTTGATTTTTTTAAACAATAAATTCAATTTTCAATATAAGGTCCTTAATTTAATGTATATAATTTGTCTTTACTTCTATTTTTCTTATGTTTATAATACTCTTAATTAAAATATATATATATATATATATATATATATATATATATATATATATATATATTCACATAAATAAATGTTGAATGACTTTTCAAATGATTTTAATTTAATTAAACAATAAATTCAATTTCAATGCATATAATTTATTAAATATATTTATTGATAATCCTTTTCAATCTTATACCACATTGTAATTCAATACATATGTTTATACAGTTCTAAAACTGAATCACTACAAGTCTACAACGTAAATAAATAAAAAATAGACGTAATTTTTTTATACAATACAAGATTCCGATAATATTATATCAGAATTAAGATAATTTCACAATAAAAATAGTATGAAGAGGGTTAAAATAATCAATGTGATGAATAATTGGTAAACTATAATTTGTGTTAAAATAAATACATTTTAAACAAATAACTTTTTGAATAATCAAAATAAAAAATATAGAGTTATTTATTTGAACGTTAACATGAGAGTGAAAATCTTTTAATTGCCAAATATGTCATTACTTCTATTTTTCTTATGTCTATAATACCCTTAATTAAAAAAATTATATTTCCACATAAATAAATATTAAATGACTTTTCAAATGATTTTGATTTATTTAAACAATAAATTCAAATTCCAATATAAGGTCCTTAATTCAATGCATATAATTTGTAAAATATGTTTATTGATAACTCTTTTCACTCTTATACCACATTGTAATTCAATACATACGTTTATATAGTTCTAAAACTGAATTATTACAAGTTTACAACGTAAATCAAATATAGATATAATTTTTTTATACAACAAAAGATTCCAATAATATTGTAGCAGAATTAAGATAATCTCACAATAAAAATAGTATGAAGAAGGTTAAAATAATCAAAATGATGAGTAGTTGGTAAACTACGATTTATGTTAAAATAAATATATTTTAAAACCAATAACTTTTTGAAAAATATATAGTTATTTATTTGGACGCTAATATAAGGGTCAAATTGAAGAAAATAATTTATTTATTTTTTTAATCAAGTGCAATAAGAGGTAAGTTATTCAAACATATTTGTAGATAAATAAGTATTCAATCTTCACTTATATGATGAAAGTAATTAAGCCCCTGTTTGGTGTTGATTTTAATTCAGATTTTAATCTAAGTTAAAGTTAATAATTAATTTCAACCAAATATTTTATTGAACCTACAAAATTTTAACCACACTAATTCATCAAGTTCTATCAAAATCTAATAAAAATCTGATTTAAATCCTTATTAAATGAAAAAGAAATCTCGCTTGTTTAAATCTAACAAAACCATGAAAATATTTCTATTGTTCAAACACATTTTCAACTTCTTCTCGAGTTTTCGTTTTGCTTCATAAATGTCATGATGTACACTTAATAATTGAGAAAAATTGAACATGCCTATTACAAAATTTACACATAAGTTAATAAATAAATAAGTAATCCAGTAATTTTCATATGAATAATTATTTTCACTATTAAAGTTAAAATTAGTAATACTAATTAATTTGATACGGTCCTAAGAGTTTAAAAAGATTCTACCTAACAGGATTTAGTATTAATACTCCTTACTTAATATACCTAAATACTATATATCATAAATAATAACATATTATTTATTATATTTTATATTCAATGAGTTATAATTATATTTGTATAATATGATGATTTTAATAATTTTCATTTTATACTTCATTACATAGAAGATACAAAATATAAGTTCTTTTATCGTGTACATAAGACATGAAATGCACGTGGTGGAATATTAGTAAATAAAAATGTCTTAAACACTTTAAATAAAAGGTAATTAGTACAAAAGGTCCCTCGTGTTTGCACATCTTTTGAAAATCGTCCCCAACATTTCAATTTTGACATTTACACCCTCAAAATCACTTTTCTTTACAAAAATAGTTCTTCTGTCAATCATCGTTAAATTCAGTTGTTACAAAATTTGGGTAATTTCCCTATTGCTTAGAAGCTTTGTTGAATACATCATCATCCTTTTTTTTTTTTTTTTTTTTTTTTTTGCAAAAACGTTCCTAAATCACTTACTTATTGCTAAATACATTATTTTTATAATTTTTCCATATAAAACGAAAAATTTATCATCACTCTTTAAATAAATAAAAAAATGAAAAATGAGTTACACACAATATCAAATTTTTCAAAAAGTGCAAATGAGTCATAATTAAATAATTACAAAATTCAAAAAATAAAATAAAAAATAGCAATAAGACATTTACTTATTTTAATTTAAGATCGTATAAATGTATTAGAAAGATCATTAATTTAATAAAATTATTTACTTCATTATTTAATATAACTTTGAAATTTGAAAAAAAAAAAAATGTTCCAACGGTCCTTATTCTTATTGAACTACATTGTAATAGTTTGCACATATAATTTAAATTTATCATTGAATCCTACCAATTTTGAATTCAATGGTCACTGATCCAAAATTGATTATTTGATCAATAACAATTTACATGTTAATCATGATTTTATCTATTCGTTCAATAACAAATAAATTCAAATTATATGTAAAAATCATCATATTGTCAAATTCAATAAGAAGATAGACCCATTAGAAAGTCTTTTGAGTTTCAAAATTACATTAACTAATGAAGTAAATGATTTTATTAAATTAATGATCTTGTTAATACATAATTTATATGATCTTAACTTAAAATACGTAAATATCTTATTGCTATATTTATTTATTTTTATTATTTTTGCAATTGTTCGATTAAGTCATTTGCATCTTTTGAGAATTTTGAACTTGTGAGTGCAATTAAATTTTATATTTCTTTTTTTATATAAAGAGAGGGTAAATTCATCGTTTTATATGGAAAAATAATAAAAAATAGTGTATATTAACAATAATTAAGTAATTTAAGGATGTTTTGCACAAAAAACGAAAGGTTATATGGGTGTAATCCACAGAACTTCTAAATATTAGGAAAGAAAAGTGCAAATTACCCATCTTTTCTAATGGATGAATCTAAGGTGCTTTACGGAAGGACTATTTTCGCAAAGAAGAGTGATTTTTAGGGTGTAAATGCCAAAATTGAAATGTTGGGGACGATTTCCATAAGAAGTGCAAACGTTAGGGACCTTCTGTGCTATTTACCCTATATAAAAATATTGTCTTATAGGTCCCCCAAGTGACAATTACATGGAAATTCATTTACAGTTTAGCTCAGAGGTGACAAACGGATCGAGCCGCTCGTTGGCTCGGCTCCCGAAAATACGAGTTGAGGGCGGCTCGGCTCGTCAAATGAACGAGCTCGTGAGAGAGCCAATCAACATCGTTGAACCATGAGCCGAGCTTCGAACCAAGCTCGGCTCGTTGGCACGAGCGCTCATTGAAAAACAAAGGAAAAAAATTTGAAATGACCGTTTCCTAAAAGAAAAAAAAATACAATTTAAAGACAACACCAAAAATATATATGTGTGTGTGTGTGTGTGTGTGACTGTTCTGGTCACATATAAATTTTTTTCCCCTTAATTTTACCCTATAAATACTACACTAACACAATTTTATTTCTACAATTCTACTACATCTACTACAACTCTCTAAATTACTCTAATTCGTATTCTACACTGCACTCTTCTCTTCTCTACTCTACTACATGTACTCTATTTTCTACAATTCTACATTACAAATATACTACAAGGTTGATATTTCAATATCTCTTAGTTACATATTTGATATTTCAATTTCAATATCTCAATTTGTCATTACATCTCTCAATTACACATATTCTATTTTATATTTCAATTTTTCCACACCACATCACATACAAAAGAATGGATCCCAACAGTTGAAGATTTGTTAATGAATTGTTCGATGGTCCACCTAGATTTTGGGGGCATGATGACTCAACGCCACAATCTCACGCTCATTTCAACGATCAATTTTCCGGTCTCAACGACGTACCAATTCCCGACAATATTGAAGAAAATCCATTAAATCAGCGAATCAATTTAGACGATATTGAAGAAGATGCGAATGTTCAAATCTTACAAAATCAACGTAAGACGGTAAGAGGGGTTTAAAAAAATAATAATAATAACGAGCTCAACGAGCCAATCTCGGCTCAGCTCACGAGCTCGCTGCTCGTGGGCCAAGCTGAGCTCGGCACCTGTCAAACGAGCCGAGCCAAGCCTAAGCTCGGCTCGTTTGACACGAGCTCGTTGCTCGGCTCGGCCCATTGCCATCTCTAATTTAGCTGTCAACGACAGACGACATTGACAAAATATGGAGTGATGAAATTTAAAATTAAATTGAAATTCAACCCCTGTTTGGCCTCCATTATTTAAAAAATAAATTTATTCAATAATCAATCTCAATCATCTATTTTTGTCAAGTTCATCATTTTTTACTTTTCAAATTTTTTTTTAACCGTTCTTTATAAATACTATTGAAAATCATATTATTTGGGGAGATAATGGAGGCCAAACAGGGCTGAGTAGTTGAGACAAATGAAATTCAACGACCTAATTGAAATTCCTCTTAAAGATCAGTGTAATTACAATAAGTAATGAAAGGAAGCATCCACTTCATCATATCATAGTTAATAATAATCTGATTTTTTAAGTGTCACATGGAAACCAAAGTTTGACTAGTAGGGTTTTTTCGATAAATTTTTTTTTTTTTTTTTTTGTTATTACACTTTCTACTTTAATTTGTGAGAAAATAAGTTTCAAACATATCAAAGCAATTATTGTCCAGTATTACACTTTCTGCTTTAATTTGTGAGAAAATAAGTTTCAAACATATCAAAGCAATTATTGTCCAGTATTACACTTTCTGCTTTAATTTGTGAGAAAATAAGTTTCAAACATATCAAAGCAATTATTGTCCAGTGTCTCAGTTTAGTAAAATTGTAGTGATTTATAAATGTATTTATTTAAAATTTTGAGGTAAAATTTATGATTAAAAAGTAAAGAAAGAAAATGTGTGTAGTTAAAAAGTATTTTAAAAAATTATATCATTTATAAATCGCTTATCAAATGGAAGCTAAATGGAAAATATTAATAACATGTCTATCAATATTAACAAATGATCTCGTCTCAACAAGTAAAAACAGAAACAATCCACAAAACAATATATATATATATATATATATATATATATATATATATATATATATATATATATATATATATGAAAGAATAGAGATTTTCAATCATTGTGTCAAAACATGATCGAGCGACTCACATAATAAAACCAAATACAGTAAGAATATAGTGTTCACGGTGAGCATGTGTCAGCATCTTATTCATTGTGAGCTCCATAACACATGTTCATCGTCGACACGATATCCTGGAAGCAGATATTGCATAAAAATTCAGAAAAGAATTGTAAATGCCCTTGGGTAATTCGATGAACACCGCTAACTATATTATACAATAGCATAAAGTTGGGGTTTAAAGGGAAACCACCGGAAACCACAACTCCATTTGTGAGGCAATGAAGGGCACTTGGGCAGCCAATGCCAGGTTCTCCTACAAACCTTGTAGTACAGAATCTCAGGCCATGTATGGCAACAAACACAAATCAATCCTTGGTGCCAAAAACAATAAACATGCTCATAGTTATGGTAACAAACAGACACAAATTTTCTGCATATCATCTCAGGCAATGTTTCAATCTCCACACAATTCTCTCCATTTTCTCCCAATTCCCACAACCTTATACTTCTTGAAATCCCACTCTCCCCAACTCCTCCAATCAAATACAACTTCTGATCCTCATCGCTTACCAGTCGAACAAAAGTGAGGCCTCCCGGCAACTCAGTTCTTGATCTCTTCCACTTGCCAGTATCAAAATCGAAGCACACAACATTAAAAGGTTCAGGGGTGGTGAAAAACAAACATCCATCATAAAAGGCACCCTTCTGATAATAGCTATGGCTCAGAATTGGATTGCACCCCTCAAACTGTAACCAGGAATGAAGCACAGAGTCATAGACAAGGGCATGAATGGTGGATGTTCCAAAAGAAGATAGCATGAACAATTTGTAACCGTTTGATGTGGAAACTAGAGTAAGGAACTCAAAGTCAAATGGACATGTAGGGAACTTTATTTGCAGCATGGATTTCGCCAGAAGGTTGCATACAATAAAGCAAGACGATCTCGGGATGGAGAAACATTGGAGACCATTAGAACTGGAGAGAAGATTTGAAGAACGTGGGATTATTGGCTTAGAACCAAACAAACAAGTCCTTAAAAATACTATCTTGTTTAACATAAATTTGTGTGGCATTTCGAAAATTACTTAAAGTAATCGGGGACAAAAATAAAAAAAAGGATTACGACCATTAAAATCATTTGGAAAATAATTTTTAGTAGTTGCATAAATTTGTTAAAATGTTTTTACAAGTTAATTTTGAACTTGGGTATTTTTGCAAAATGTGATCAAGTTCTATAAAATGGTGAAACAAGTTTTAAAAGAGTGTGGTTCATTTTTTTCTAGAAAAGAGTTTTTTCTAGTTTTCTCTCTAAAGATAGAACTTGGGATTTTTCTTCAAGAGAGTCAAGAAAAAGTTTATCTTCTTGATTGAATTGAGAGTGCATGCGTTTTTGATTTTCCATTGATATGGTCGTGAGCCTACATTTCGGTCGGTAATCGAATTCATTGATTTTGTAAATCAAGGTAAAGATCCTACAAAGAAGATGGACAAGAAAGCATGGGAAGCAAGGAGAGCGACATATTGCACCAGGAGTTCAATACAGTATTAAAAAGGGAATACTTGTGGAGAAATTGTGGGTGCGAAAGAAGGATGAAAGACGAGAAAGGTGAAGAAGATGGTGAATGTTTTGAAATGAAGCAAGGGGAGAAAATGAGAGAATTGAAGTTTCTACAAGTTGATCTGAGATTCAAGAAAGTTTTTAATGGTAGAAATGACAGCACCTTCTCGAGGAGTTCCTCCGGTAGCCGGCTCCATATTCCGGGATCCGTGTCTATTGAGATCTCGTTACAAGCTATAGTATTCAAAGAACAAGGCCAAATGTTTGATCGGAGAAATATTGAACTTGTACTAAAAGTCAATTCTTTATAAACCCTTCTACGTTAAGGAAGAAAGTGATGGAATTGGAGTCGGTCTTGTGAAGCCGTTGGATTTATTTGACAAATTATGTATTTAACTCAATAAGTTAATCAATGTAGAAAATGGAAAGGTCTTTTTTACTTAAAAGATACATTCAGTTTGTATTTTATTTTGTATTTTTATTTTCGAAAATATTTTATGTTTCCCGTTTTTATTTTTATTTTCAAATTTGCTGGAAACGTGTTTTGTTTGTCATTTCTGAAAACTGTTTTTGAAAATGAAAAGCTGGAAAACACGTTCTGTTTGAAATTTTACTGAATATTAATTAAACTATTTTTAATTAATTTGCTTGCAGAATAGCACTAGCTCAAACTCAAATTTTCTTTCACAATACATTGAAAACATGGTTACCTGCAATACACTAATGTGACCACTAACACAGCTTGGTCAGGTTCGAAATTTGAGGAAGCTCTAGTTTTATTAAAATCCAGAAAATGCAAGTTCTTTCAATACCACCAGAATCCATTATCAAGTTATTTTTTGAAATATAACAACAAGAATTTTTACTTAATTTTTTTGTAATATTGATATTGAATTCAATAAAACTTTATTTTAGGCTTTAGTTCCAAGTTAGGATATATTTCTCAAAAAAAAAAAAATTAGGCTTAGTTCCAAGTTAGGATAATTCTTAGAAAAAAAACTTTATTTTAAACTTAATTACAAGTTTGGATAATTCTTATTAAAAAAAAAAAATTCCAAAACGCATTTTCCGCGTTGTAAACATTTTCTGTTGAATGTGTATAAATTTTTTTTTTTTGGTTTTTCAAAATGCGTTTTCGAAAATGGTAAAGAGAACGCGTTTTTAGTATTTTCGAAAATAAAAACAGAAAATGACCTCAAAACAGTAAAGAGAACATGACCTAATGTTAGTAACAATGTTTTATTTATAAACTTATTTATTTATGATTTTGAAGTAAAAAGTAATATTTGAAAATTGGAAAAAGAAAATGTGTGTGGTCAAAAAGTTATTTGAAAAATAGTATAATTTATAAACATGTTTATAAACAATTTTTTACACTTTACCGTATACATGCTTATAAATTTTATCGAGAAATGAAGAAAACATGACAAAGGGTGGAGGTATACCTTGATAAATTCGTGATGAATAATTTTTCGAGTTGTAAAAGAGCATCTGCAGTGCATTTAATAGATTGGAAAAAAGACTTGACACTTACGTAAACAGACGAAATTTGTTAAAAATACATCTTCAATGTATAACGTGTATTACAATGTTAAGCTGACGTGCTTCAAAAAAATAGACATTACGGGATGCTACGTCTACATCTAGATGCTCCATGAGACATGATGAGTCTAGGAATGGCAAGTGGGTATTACATCTAGACGTGTATTATTTTTTATTTTATAATCATTTAATTATTATATATAAGGACGTTGGCCAATTAGATTGTATTATAAAAATTATTTCTATTTGAACTCTTTATACAATGAGAAATCCTGCGGATAAGGTCCAATTTATGAATAGCAATTAATTTTAAATTTAAAAAAAAAATGTTTTTTGATTCTTTCCTATCACGAGCTTCTTTTTTTGAACTATCTTTGAATCAAGAATCCCTATTTGATCCTTGAATTGATTCCACTTTTCCAAATGAACGAGCTTTCTCCTCGACGAACAAGAGAGGGAAGCTCAGGGCCTTACATAACTAATATTATTTAAATGTAGACGGAATTATTGGAGAGTAAATTTTAGACTTCTTCATTTATTTATCCACATTTTTTAAAAGTTAGTCAATTTCATTATCACATCAACCTCAATTCTCGTAATACATTGGAAATACTCTAAATGAGAACAGGTTGGAGAAAAAGATAAAATATTATATATTTTAATTTCAACGTAGGGAAAAAAAATGTATTTATTCCGTTAAAATTAATGGCGGATTTATAAGGCAACCGTTAGGATATTAAAAGTTACTATTAGAATAAAAGAAATCAAGACATGAATCATTTAAAATTGGATCTTGAGTAATTGAAAAAAAAAATGTATTTTAAAATACAGAAAAGATAGAGTGCCCGTCCATGGGCACACTATTATGCCTGTGAAAGGCAAAAAGATCTTCCCACGTCGGACGTGCACCAGATCTACTCTTTTTTAAAATAATGATTTTTTTAAGAATGTGATTAAAAAGTAAAAAAAAATTAAATTCATGTGCAAAATAATTTATTGTGCGAATGTAATTGAAAATAAATTTGAGAAAAAATATTTTTGATTTAATGAGGAAAAAAAATTATAGTTCATATTTATTGATAACAATCTATACATTAAATAGAGATATATTAGAGAAATTAAGCTATTAATTATATCTCAACAAGGAAAGTGAAATATAACATGAGACAAATAAAAAAAGAAAACAAGCCTATTTTTGTTGTGGGATAGAGGGAGTACTAATTATATAGACGTGTGTCAAGAATTTTTGATCAATTGTCTTACTGTTATAAATTATATATTATATGAATGACCAATTACCATTGTACCCCTGTAAACTTTACATTGTTACGATTGTACCATTGTCCACCCCTATATATAGGGGCCTATACTTACCAATTTGAGATATCAATTGAATGAAGAGAATTCTCTCCTCTTCACATCTCTCTTTCTCTCTCTATTCATATATTATTATTATGGTAGTTTTACAACACGTTATCAGTACGAGTCTCTAGCAAATTGAGTAATATGATGGAAGTATGCTCTACAGTTGCATCTAAATGATGAGCCTCTGTATCAAAAATCTGATTATTATCAATCAATGTTTTCCTTTCTCAAACCAAACACTTTTGACTTTAGAAAACAACTCACATATTGTAGATCTGAAAACATCAAGAAAGATGGAAACTTTGCATGATTCAAAATATTCCATACGAGGAAAGAAACATGGTCGCGATGTTGTGCAAAAAGAAAAATTGGAAAATCTGAAATTTTCAAAGTCGATCTACGCAAAACCGTATATCCAATCGACGATCGGAGGCCATATCCATACCCACGGCGACGGGACGATTCTAGGCAACGGCGCGTGTCGACGGCAGCGCACCGACGCGACGACGCGTAAGGCCCAAGCACAGACGTCAAACCGACACGTGGGAGAGCGTGCAGGGTTTTCCGGCGACGGTGTCAAAAGACAGTTTGTTCATATCAACGTTTTTTATTTTTCTATGGTCTTATTTTTCTGTTTGGTGCAGTTTTGTACATTTTCCGGTGGTCGAACGTGGCGACTTCGTAAAAACTATTTTTGAAGCAATTTCGGCGAGATTTTGAACTTCGGACCATAAGTAAGTTTGTTCTAAATTAAATTTCAAACTTATTGACGATTTCGATTTTCTCATATGATCAATATATTAAAATATGGACGGTTTTTCCTTTGATGATACGTTAAAGTATATTAATCGTGATTTAACGAATTTGATTAATCATGATTATTGATCTGATGATAAATACTAATAGAATATATATTCTCAATCATTTAACACGACTATGTGATCAATATGATAAATTAAAAGATTTAAAAAGTAACATAATAGTTGTCATGTCGTGATGTATTGAGTATAACTCATTATCGTAACGGATTGAACTATTATGAATACCTTGACTGGATTTGGAGATATGACTTGCTCATTTATGAAATATAATTACTTCTTTATATTGTTACTACCTTTATAGTTAGTTTTATCAGCTTTAAATATACATATCACGTTACCACCTATATGGTTGGTTCTATTGATTTTAAATATTTCTACTCGTGTAAATTTAATATATGATTGTTATTTGATATTTTAACAAATGGTACCAGAAATTACCATTACCAAAAGATTGTTGGATCTTAATGAATCAAATGGTACTAGAAGTTACCAATCTGTTTTTGAAAGGGTTGATGAAAATAAATTATTCAACAAGAAAAATATTGATGTATGATAAGATAATATCACATGATAGCACGGATATGGCTAATGTAAAAATAATCTCATCAGTATTATGAGATAATATTAATGATCGAGATAAACAGTTTTGATCAAATTTCTTGAACAAGCACTTATGTACTCCAGAAGAAGTACACATTTACTCCAGAAGTAAAGATTATCATCTAAATATACTGAAATATTATTATTATTGCTCCTGAAGAAGTATAAACGAGAGATACATGCAAAACACAAAAGTGGGGAAACATTTATGATCCTCAAAAGTAGAGGTGTGTATCAAGAGTATAATACCCCAAACTCTACCACCCCTAATCTTTTTTGTGTGTCTCAAGAGTAAGAATACTCCGTACTCCACCACTCCTAATCATTTTGAGATTCACAAAATTAAGTTCAAATGCTTATCAATATTAGATGCGTGTCTCAGGAGTAAGAATACTCCGTACTCTACCACCCACAATATTTTGAGATTCACAAGGATAAATTTACATTAATCGGACTCCATTTTCGCTTGATTCCCCTTCCTTACGACCAATCTATCTTAATTCCGGCTGGATCTTGTATTGGAATATATGACTGCAACTTATCTAGTAGTTCCTCGATAGTACGAGCAGAAATAAGAATCCTCCTAGAAAATTGAGAGATGAATCCCTGTTCCACAGCATGATCAAGAAATGTCAGCAAACCATCAAAGAAATTGTTAACATTTAAAAGTCCAATAGGCTTGGTATGGAGATCTAACTGTACCCAAGAGATAATATTAAAGATTTCCTCTAAAGTACCAAAACCTCTCGGCAGGGCTATGAAGGCATCAGAACCATATAACATGCAAGTTATGCGTTCATGGATAGATAGTGTCTGTACGTCATGCCCTCGTGTTTTTCCTGCAACATCTACCAAAGGAATAGGTATAACGCCTATCACTTTCACTCGTTCTGTTTGAGCAGATTGGGAAACACAAACTCATCAATCCACTGCTACCTCCTCCATACACTAGATTAATACATTTCTCTCCCAACTTCTTTCCTAAATCCACTGCTACTTCTAGATACCCAAAACTTTTCCCTACTTTTGATCCACAAAATACACAGATGGTTTTGATATGTCGAAGTTTTGGTCCTTCCATCTTTGAGAGTATAAGGAAAGAAAAACTTACAAGAAATTGTTATTTTGGGATACTTTAAATTGCGAAATTATCTGACTTTTTAAATTTGAAAATATTCACTATTTACTGCTCTTCTTTTGAAAAAGTTGTTATTTACTTTTGATTAAATGACACCACTTTTGATCTTGTCTCTGACAGCATATATTTTGCTCCATAATGGATACTCTTTCGGTGATCTCTCAGTAATAATCTGTTAATACGTGAAAAATACAAAATACTTTGTTAAAATATACACTATACTGATTTAACTTGTATCAATGTTGAGTAGCCAAAACATCATTGTTTATAACAGTCTGGAAAACATGATCTTTTGATATTATATTTTTTAGACTATAATGGTCTTTATCGCTGTTGAATTTAGCCCATAAAGATAGTAGCTCACGCTGCACATACCCACAATGGTGGGTCTCAAAAGTCAATCGGATATTATCCAATGACTCCTTACTCAGCCCACCCTTAATGAAATCTATTTTATCATCTCGATTGTTGGATGAATATCCTATTAATTTACAACGGGTATCACATGTCCATCGAGCACATTTGTAACAACCATTTAATCTTTTTGCTCTTCGCTTCTTTGCAAAAGTACTCTTATCTAAACCGGGCATGTGTTTAGAAAATGAATCTGGTAATTCACCAGCCAATCGAACTTTTGCTTCGATCAACCAACGAACATCTTCTGGGATACCTTGATCCATCAGCAACCTCAATCTTTCGAGTCGAACTCAGTAAATTGTTTTTCAAAACATTTATCGAAAGATTTGAGTAGTATTTGCGAATATTTGATAATATAACATCCATTTTGATGAATCTGATCTTCTCCCAAAGTGATCTATTTAAATGGATTATTTAACGCGTAAAAGAGCGGTAGCTCCGCGTGTCAGTGATTCCACCAAGAAAAAGGAAAAAGATTTGTAATCAAAAGGTGGGGATAAGGATCATTTTCTTGTTATGTCATTCTAATCACCTTTTTGGATATACTAAATCAAGGTATACTGATTTATATATTCGAACAAGTAAATATTGTATTGAACCGGAAGTTCATACGTACAAGTGAAATATGTATATAGTATGAACCAGAAGTTCATAAGTAAAATATACATTTTATTGAACCAGAAGTTCATCAATATTGTATTGAGTCAAATATTCATACATAGAAATGAAATAAAACCGTATTGAACCAGAAGTTCTATAATAAACGATTAGATTATCAAAAGTTTCAAATTATTTTCTATGAGAATAACTTATTCAGAAATTGTTTATCATACAACAATATTCTATATCAAACAGGGATTAGCTCAAGACGCTTTATGATTTGTAAAAGTACGATATGTATACACTCTACCAAAGCGCACTAAGATATATGATTGAGATTACATCCCTAAAGGGATGACATGTGCGACATTTTAGCCGATTGATATAATATAAGATTTGTTAACATTATAGGGAAAACACGCCTAAAGTGTAATTATGTCTGAAGTATAATGACAATTAATTCCAAAAATAAATATCTCTTGAATGATTGAGATGATCCATTTGAGGCTAAATACTCATGGTGAGTAAAAATGGACATAATTAAATGATAAGAGATTTATGTACTTGATAATTGAAGAAATCTCTATATGTCATATTGAGATGAAATGGAATCGATAAATAAATCGAATACATAAACAACTCTCTTGCGAAAATGAGGTTGATGAAATTATAATACTTTGGCCAAATATAAAACCCCAATGTAGGGATAATTGTTCAAAGACCTGAAGTCCAAATGCTTAAATGTGTAAAGCCAGTAATTATTTGTACAAATTACAAAATCGTAAAAGACGACTCGTTGCGCGCGAAATTTTTCATAGAACTGGCATGACATATGATATATAGACTATAGTCTAAATCACTAGCTTGAGCTCTTTGATATACCAATGAATGAGATCAAAATGTATGATTCTCATCTCGGTACTTTGAGAGTATTCTTTGATGTACCAGTTGATCGCGATACGTTGGGATTTCAAGTAAAATGATTGTAGATTATATGTCGAAATTGATATATATTTCAATGATTGATTATACTTATACAAATCAGAAATTGTGATTTATGATATGCAAGAACATACATGTATAATCAATGAAAGATTCAATATACCCAGATTAGTATCACTATAAAATAATACAAATGACTCCATGATATAATATGTTGAAATTGAAATTGGAGTGTACTATTTATAACATCTGGGAAATTGATTATTCGCTATAAGTGAATTTGAAAATGAATATTTTATTATTCACTAGAAGTGAATATGAAAATGAATATGTTTAATTATTCACCTGAAGTGAATTCTAGATTTGATTATCCACCAGA
The DNA here is from genome assembly GCA_963555705.1 of Ligustrum vulgare. Taxonomy (NCBI): domain Eukaryota; kingdom Viridiplantae; phylum Streptophyta; class Magnoliopsida; order Lamiales; family Oleaceae; genus Ligustrum; species Ligustrum vulgare. The sequence goes on along the minus strand of OY743184.1, from coordinate 33,581,290 downwards.
AGTTAAAGATGCAATCGATAAATTAGTACAATATTGCTTAGTATAGCATGTTATGACATCATAAATGAGTTATGAACGATTTATATAAAGTTCATCATAAATGATATGTTTAATGAAAAGATTCGTGATTGCATCAATATTCTTGTGACATTCCATGAAAGGAATAAATACGCGTTGCACTCTTTTTCCCTTAGCTGATGTTTTGTCCCACGGGATTTTCCTAGCAAGGTTTTTAATGAGGCAGCAGTTGAGGCGTATTAATGAGAATGATGTACTCTTTTTCCCTTCGTTAAGGTTTTGTCTAACAGGATTTTCCTAGCAAAGTTTTTGAGGCATTATCATAACTATCGACAAGCTATAATTCAATAACACATTATTATACTGGAATGATATCAACAAATAAAGAAAATCATAAACATCTTATGAAGAATGTTATGATATCAGCTATATAAGGAGATTTTTATATATATTCCTGACGAAAGATGATATCAATGTTCGAGAAGTTCATGAATCCTTGATTGCACACCTCAGGGGGAGAATCATGTTGTACTCTTTTTCCTTCGTCCGGATTTTGTCCTACTAGGTTTCCTGACAAGATTTTAACGAGGCAGGGGCGTACTCTTTTTTCTTGGTTCAGATTTTATCCCATTGAGTTTTACTGACAAGGTTTTAACAAGGCAGCACTTCAAAATTTCAATATTCAGTACATGATTTGTTCTACTCGAACATTAGACTCAATGATTGACGATGGCAACATCAGAGGGAGCAACTCTACTCTTTTTCCTTCGCTCAAGTTTTATCCCACTGAATTTTCTTAACAAGATTTTAACGAGGCAGGCAATTACAGAATAGGTCATTCAAGGAGGAGTCTTATAAATTATATATTATGTGAATGATCAATTACCATTGTACTCCTATAAACTTTACATTATTACGATTATACCATTGTCCACCCCTATATATAAGGACCTATACTTACCAATTTGAGATATCAATTGAATGAAGAAATTCTCTCCTCTTCATATCTCTCTCTCTCTCTCTCTCTTTTTGGGGTTTATTCACTGTTCATTTTAGCTTTTCGCCTGCAAAAGAAGTCACTCTTGTCACTTCCATCTTAAATCAGTAGTTGGGACCCATGTTCTTCTTCATGCATGGTCGACTTCATATGTGTAGTGTAATGGAAGGTGCCACATCTCACTAACCATGTACAGAATGTCAGGAATGCTGCTAGCCTGTCAATTCAACTGGGGTTTTTTCAGGCATAAACAGTAAATAGATTGCAAAAAAAGGGGGGAAATATCCCAACCAACTGTTAGTAATAACATTGAGCCCCTGTATCTGGCAATGCATCAAACATAACTCAGTTCACATAGAATCCGAGCGACCTTTTATCTCACAGAGGTCACAAAACCTCTTAACCGAGTATGTCACGTACACGAACATCCTATATAGACGCTTATCTATTTCTTTAAATTTTTGATAGCATGGTACATACAGAATGTTATTATATACAAGAAGAAAGGATAAGAAACATAAACCTAGTCGCTCCAATTATCCTGATCAACTGAAACGGACAGCCCTTTCCCCCCTTGGTTCTGTAATTCAACAAATAAGCATATAAGGCCATGAAGCTTCTAAAACATAAAAGTCAGCAGGCAATCTTTTTATGTAGAATGGTAGCATATAAAAAGGCTGTAATTTTGAAACTCGTACCGCTTCATCAGAAATGAATTTGGGTGGAGACCAGACAAGAATTTGTTTATCATTACCCCCAGTGTATAACTCCTGCAACGAGGAAGGCGCAAAATTCTTTTGAATAATTAGAGTGCAGATATAGCGAAACAATTGAATACATGCAAGAAAATAGTATTAACAATCTTCCTCAACATTTCTCAAATAAGCAAACAGAATGGTAGCGCTACAAGGTGCATGAAGAGTTGTGTTAACTAATTTAATCATGTTTCATAATCTGGCCAACTGGGAGGTGAAATTTTTCATAATAGAGAGAACCCGTACGAAAATCTTATCTGGCCTAATTACCCATGACAAAGGTGAACCCAGTTGGATTGACATGACAGCAACCTGATAAAATTCCCAGTAACAGTCCTAATGTCTGGCATGGTATGGGACTGCTTTAATGGCGAAACAATTTGATTGTAGGTTCACTATGGGAAAGATAAGAAGAGGGGGAGGGGGAGAAAGAGCATTGCACCTGATCCTGTGCATTGTACCAACAGCAATTAACATTTTCGTAGTGCCCACGAAAAGTCTGCATAGTCTGGCCAGACCACATATCAAAGGCCTAAGAGATTAAAACAGTAAGATTTACAGCAGACCTTTATCTTAGAAAATAATATGAATTGAAAAGCAGGAAAGCAATGTATTACTTTTGCAGTCGCCGTGCATGGAACAAAAACAAGATCAGGATTCTGAGTTACTGCCATCTGTATTGTCTTACTGCTTTGCAAGCGTGTAGTTTCAAAATTTACGAGTGTGTTGCACCCAGATTCTATATCCCATAACCTCAACCTTGAATCAGAACCTGAAGCTCAAAGAAGAAAGGACTATATTAAAATTGATATTAATTTATGAAAGATGTAGAAACCAGCACCATAAGTTCTATGATCAAATAATTTATTTCTATGGCTCCAAAGCTTCCAGTGACCTTGTATACGAGGAGAGGACTATTCTAAGTTCTATGATCAAATAATTTATTTCTATGGCTCCAAAGCTTCCAGTGACCTTGTATACGAGGAGAGGACTATTCTATTCTGTTGCCTTCACTTCCTGGGCCAGTAAAAGATGCCACAGAATACTTTTGGGTTCCCCAAAATGGCAAAATGTTCCTGATCCATTTAACTCATTCTCATAACTAGAGCACGATATTTACTAGATTTCCTTGGGTTTATGGTTATTTACTAAATTGTGTGTCAATTATGTTTATTTACTAGATTCTCTTGGATTTGTTTTTACGTTTCCTACTTAGAATAAGCTCTTTGAAACCTAGGTTGCACCGACACTCTGTCGGAAGCCAGCATGTCGTGTCGGACACGTGTCCGACACCGACACTCTCCGGACACTCTCCGACACGTGTCCGAGCTACACCATATAAATTAAAATGAAAAAAGGGAAGGGACGAAATGTATGCAATTAAAAAAATGATAAATCTAACTTACAAGTTTGTTTTCATTTGAAATCCTCATTTTGATTCAATAAATATACAATGTGTTGTTTGTAATAAGACTAAAATAATAATAAATTAAAAATAATAATTTGTGTGTCCCTAACGTGTCGTATCCTAACTTTTTAAAAAAATCACGTGTCAACGTGTCCGTGTCGCATGTCAGTGTCCGTGCAACTTAGTTTGAAACCCTATATAAAGAAGCTTATGCATTACAAAGCATGCAACTTTGATAAGAATAAAAATTCATACTTCTCCCCCAATTTCTCTCCATTCTCTTCTTCCATTTGTCTAATTCTTCTTTCATTTCTATCTCCCTCTTTCTAACTCCTCTTCTTCTCTTTTTTTCCCTCCTTTCTCCTCTTCTCTCCCCGTTTCCTATAATTATACTATTTCATTTGATTGCATCCTAAGCCAAATCTGTTTACATATTTGATTATTGAAAGACAGGTAAAGATCAAAGGAGATCTTGAACGTACAACTATTTATATTTTTTATACAAAGACTTTTCCTTATATACAGCTATTTATTTTTATTGTGTGGAGATTTCCTTATGTGCACCTATTTACATTTATTCTGTTAAAGGTATAATTGACATAGAAACGGCCCTTGGATGTCGCTGCTGCAGAACTGTTTGGTGTAGAAAGTGGATTCTCCATACCCAAATTAGTTACATTTCTTCTTTGTTCTTCCCCTTCACTAAATACTCATCCCCTTAGATCCATTAAGATCAGCGAAGAACTCAAGCACCCCTTCCGATTCCAGAAATTTCCAGTTTAACACCGTTTTCAAAAGCTTGTGGTTCTAGGAAAGGAAAAGTTTTCAAACAATAAATATAAATAGTTGTACAAAAGGAAAATGATGCAATGCAACCCAGAAGAAGTTAGCTTGCGCGGCATTTAGAGGTCATCAAAAGCCCCAAAGAAATTCTAGCAAAGTCCTGATCTGAAGCTCAATTCCCAAACAACGGAGTCATATTTTGGCCCATGACACCAATATCACAGCAGAAATGGGCTCCTGGGTTAAGCCCTTGAGTCCCATAATTTAGGACAAATTTCTTTGTTTTAGGGGTATTAAATTACCTGGAAATCAGGGTTTAAATATTGTTAAATTTCGAAATGATCATCCCAAGGTGTTATTAATCTCTTCTAGGATAGAGTTTATAGAATTATATCATTAGGGACACTTGGAGTTTTTGAATACTACCAATAGTTGATGGAATAGCTGATTATGGATAAATAAATAAATAATCTTCTCAACTATTTTGTCCTCTTATTGCTATTATTATGTATAAATCAACACAAGTTTTGCTGCCTAACTGTTTATATTTTTACAAATTAAAATAAGATTAGGAAGTTCTTTGCGTCAGTTCATGAGGTTAATTGTTTTCATTATATGCATTCCTGTGTCAAAAAAGTCTTCACCAGATAAATGCAAATGGTTGCACATAAAGAAAAGTCTTCATACAATACAATGTAATAGGAGTGAGTTCAAAGTTACCTTTAATTTCTTCAAAAATAGTTACTGGATTTATTCAATTAGTCAATATTCAAAGCTTTCAACAAGTTTTTTCATACTTATTAAAATCTGTAAACTATATAAAGCAACAATATAAAGTAATATATGTTTCTATTGCCTCTACCAAAAAGAGTGGTATCAGAGCCTAGATTTGCCTCTGACGTTGTTGCTTCTAACCTCACACAGTGCAGTTCTTACTTTATGAAGGTTTCGAACTATATCTAGTAGAAAGCTATAAACACAATGAGTGAGAATGGACATGAAATTTTGGAAAATATCATGTCCAATACATAGGGAAAAGGGGTCACATAGCAATACAAGGATGAAGATGAACCTACAACTCAATAGGGAACGTATGAGCACTAGTCTAATGTTGGTAGACTACTCAAGCTGACCTATCAACATATATCAATAGTGAGAAACTAGGTCATCAGCGACAGCAGCAGACACTGTATCAAACACCTAACTTCTCATAAGTTGAGAGCTTTAAGAAGCTAAAGAACGTACATGTGAAATCTAGACCTATATCAAGAGCTAAAAAAAATTGACATTAGGATTTTTTGTCAATAATTTTTGGGTTAAGGGGAGTTGAGAACTGAAAAAAAAATATGTTACAAGATGCATATGGGTGAAAAGATGCAAGAAATGAGACCTTCAATCACAATTCAAAGAAAAGAAGCATTGTCCTTTTTTTCTGCTCTATGAATCCTAAAGAATAGTCTAATCATATAACCACTTCAGATGACTATTTCGACTAAATTAACAACACAAAGATCCTTAACTCATTAAGGAAAAGAATCTATATTCATATATAAAAAAATCATAAATGATGAGGAAAAGTTACCTCAAAAGAGAACTTATTAAAAAGAGGATTCAAGAAATTAGCATATCCAACCTGCACTTAGAAGGTACATGCCATCCTCAGTCACCTTTAATCCAGTAACGATTCCATAATGAGCAGTGGCACGATCATGAGTTGATAACATTCCAGGATGTAATCTTTGCTTCCCATCCTTTACTTGGCTGGAAATCCTACCAATAGCCAAAGGCTTAAAAGAATTACTAACAGCTGCTTTCTTTTGTGTTGCTTGGACTTTTACAAATGAACTTTGGGCAGATGACGAAGACTTTGATGTTGAAACCTGCACAATAATAAAAAGAAAGCACCACCAGGCTATCAAATAACCTTTGCAAAGTGACAATGTCGTATGGATGCACAGCAACAAAGCACATAATCTGTTTATGTTATGTATTAAGCTTTTGAGAAGAACCATTATACCTTGCATGTTTATAGCTATTTGAAGGGGAGAGAAGAAAATGAAAAGGGGGGGAAAAAATAGGGAGGTTCTCTATAGTTTCATGTTACTCTGCAGCATAGCATTTTAGTTCTATACTTCCTGGATTTTTCTCCTCACTTTTCTAGCTTTGTTTAAGCTGGCTCAGTGCAGTGTTTCAGTTTTAAAATTTTCTGGTTTACAACAATAGCATTAAACTAGCAGATGATTGCCCAGGCAACAAGCTGATGTAGTACTCCCAAGCAAACTTAACACTGAGGTCGACTCCTAAATAAAAGCGATAGCATTAATACTGCACAAGGCTATCAAGTTGACCAGTAAACAATTCTGCTGCAAATATTTTATATCTCCTATGTGGATTGCTTTGTTGAAACGCTAAAAAAAGAAGGAAACCTTAATTGTTGCTGACCGGTGTAGGAGAGGCGGTAGTCTTCCAAGCTGAGAGTGGGATTGATCTAATACACAAAAACATCCAGCTCGCCTAATGTCCCAAAAACGTATAGCACCATCGCATCCTCCAGTTACCAAAACCCACTCACTAGAAGTAGACCACTCCAATGACATTACACTGTCTGTAGTAGGAAAAACAATAATTAATAAATGTACTATACATGTATATAAATTCAAAATACCAAATATATGTGTCTATGTATACATCAATATAGGGAGAAGCAGCAAAATGAGAGGAAAAGAAACAAAACTAGCAATTTTAGATTCCGCTGTGAACAGCACAATTACTGCAACATAAAAGGAAACTACAAGCCTAAATACAGTGCTAAAATAAGACAAGTTCAGTGAAAGAAAATCCAAGGTTCAGAAACAAGTAAATTATGCACACAGACACTTATGTCCGAACCATGTTCCCACTTTTAGGATAATCATTTACATGCTGCTTAAATTGTAAATTGCGTTGCTAACTAAGGCAGAGTAGATCTATGAATAAATTGATCCACTCCAGCTTTGATCCAACTTGCCTAGTTTTCAGGCGGCTCATGCTCATTCATTAAAATAAGACAAACTCGACTAGATTTTGAAGCACACCAAGAGATGAGTTAAACCCAAGATTGAAATTATATAACACATCCAGTATCACTGTATCAGTATAGATACTTGATAGTTGGACAATCTGAGGGGATATGCACATTACTCCGACATTAGACATAATATATAAGCAAATACTCAACTTTATCCATTTTTCTGTCAAACTTTTTAATCAGCAACTGTTCAGCACCTTACAGCCTGCTTGTGTACACTTTTTTTTTTTTTTTTTTTTTTTTTTTTTTTTGCTTTCTAGGTAAAATGTGTGGTTAAAAATTGGAGAGAGAAAATGTGTGTGGTTAAAAAGTGGTTTGAAAAATTGTGTAAAAAAAAAAAGGTTTATAATTTGGTTTATTTACTTATACCGAACAGTCTGCTAAATCCAACAACAGTTTTTCCTAGTATATCATTATGTACCCTGTAAATATGATTGATTCAACCTTTTGGAAGGAATGTGTAGATCATACACAACTCTTCTATCACAGACTTGTACCAAAGTGGAAATAATATCAACGCAAGGTTCCTTAATTTGCTTAAAGCATTTTCACACATGAACATTCCGCTGCAAATTATGGCAACTAGGCAGTAGGCAATTTAACCAAGTCAGTCCAGGAATGTAGATTACATCAATTGATGGTCCCTCCATCAAAAACATTGTCTCAAATTGTGTGCACAAAACATTATTCTTGTATTACAGTCTTTTTTTTTTTTTTCCAACCTATAGAAGCTCGGCAATTAAACCAAGTCAACCAAGAATTTAGAATACGCCAAAATTGACAGTCCCTCCATAAAAATATATCATCTTAATTTACATTCAAAATACCGAGCATGTTGCACGTGACTACATAGGTTTCAAGATTATTTTGAGCGATCAATATAGCAGTATCTTTTCATGATTTTCATTTTGTTTTAAAATTATACTCTTATAATTAAAATATTGACCATTTTGTTCAAAATTGTTTGATTGACCATTATACTTAATTGTCAAACAATAAAAATCCGTTGATCGCAAATGAAGAAATACTCTAGTTTAGATAGTATAAAGTATAAACCAAATTTATGGTCGATGTTATCGAATTATTGTAAGTTCTTAAAAGAAGACATCGCCATCTCTCAGGATCCCAGACATGAAGAATGATGAGAAATACTGTACCTGCTATACCATGTCATCCTTGTGCTAATTATTGCTAACATACATCCATTTTTTATGCCAAAGAAAATATCTAATCTACTGCCAAGACATGAGAATTTATCAACTTAACACTAAAAGGTATGTCTAATTATAAAGAGAGAGGATAGGATAAGGAGATACTGATTCCAATTATACTTGTTGTATAATTATCTTAGATAGGCATCTATCTAAAGCTGCGTCGTGTTGAATGAGGAAGGCGCTCTACATATAGCACCTCTCTCTATTCATGTAGTATGTTAAGATGCTCAACATGATATTACAGATTGATCAAATAACAGAAAGATTTAACATATTGATTAGAGCACTGTTATGATACTTTATGGGAGGTGGCCTTGTCTTTCTACAGTCAAAAACTTTACAGACTGCAGTTTCATTTTAGAGCCATCCCAATAGTGACTTAGAACTTATTTCTGGTTAATTATCAGAAAATCACCATATAATAACATCAAAACCGCAACATCCACTTACCACGATGACCAGACAGCGTGTGAGAAAATGCACCAGAAGAAATATCACAGAGTCGAACTTGGACGTCTTCAGTTCCAGAAGCAATTAGCATATGAGATTTTGATAGTGAAGACATAGCTGTCTTGTAAACCTTTCCTGGCATTTTGAAAGTCATTACAACCTGCATAGTTAATGTTGAGATATTTAATATGTGAGTCGTGACCATCACTTAAGAACATTATTGTTGAGATATTTAATATGTGAGTCGTGACCATCACTCAAGACCATTATTGTTAAAGATGAGATATGTTTGCATTGTGGATAAGTAGGTTTAGGTTAATTCTCTAATCCTCCATACCCCTTTCAGCATTGAATTCTGTAGGAATTAGTTATGCAATCTGTTTCCTGGATTAAAAAATGCCTTCTTTTTATACTGTCTGAAACCAACTTGTTGCTTGGCCATTTCTATGTAAAGAGTTCAAGTGAAGCTGTTTTCTAGTTTTGTGGTTCCCAAGTCAAGTCAGTTTCCCTTTTCGTCTTTCTTTCTTCTTCATTTTATCTCATTTGGCAACTCCCATCCGATGTTCACTCGGTATTGATTCAGTGCCTGATTGATTACTTGCATTACAATATCCACTTCATGCAAATATGCCTTCATCAGAAATTAAAGTAAAACTACTTGAGTGAATCTCTTCTTTATTTTTAAAAGGACGTTATGAAATATTGAAACAATTTCAAATACTGATATGGTTGAAATTGCATTTTCTTTATTTTTAGTAACTAAAAAGTATTGTGAAATTTCCTAACTATTAAATGCATTTTTAAACAAGTCAAGATAGTTTTGATATTCTTAGCAGATTCTCATTCAAACATGAGAATGAGAAAGCACTAAACTTTCCCTGGTAAATTTCCTGTATCAAAACATAGCTATGGAACTTTTTTAAATTCTAACATTCCCAAATTTTTTGCTATCTAGATAATATCAATCTCTTCAACCTCTCTCATGCAATTCACACAACCTCAAGGAGGAAAGAACAATTGACCTGTGTTGTATTCGTATCCCAAACATTGATATGATGATCATATGAACCAGTGATAAACAACCCAGTGTCAACTGGATACCACATAGCCGACGATATGGCATATTTATGACCATGTTCATGTTGCTTGTTAATGACAAATATAGACTTGTGCTTTTCAATCTGACCACCTTCCACATGATCAGTTGCACGTTGAACATCATAAACAGCAACAGTTGCATCCGATGCACCAGCAATCAAATATCGTCCTTCTGTCAAATCAACCTGATTTTGTCATTGCAACAAGCCCTCAACATTTTTTTTAAAGAGAACACTAGATTCCATTTAATTTAGACCATACATTTGACAAAATATTCGTTATGCAAGCATACTCATAGTTATCTACAGTAGAAGTGATCTCCTTTTATTCAATTTTCTAATTTGAACATTATAATCACTTCAAAAAAATTTCAATCAAATTATTAACAAGTCAACAAAAATCACTGTAGGAGAGAATCAGTGGCCTGTAATATCCATAGAAATCAAGTTTAGCTACTACAAGAAATTGTATCACAAGTCTCGGCCACAACATGCTAACAAACTTTACTTCTTAAAGTAAACCATTCTTATCAAAGATCTCAAAGAAATATAATTATCATCCGTTTCAAGTTTCTTAATATATAACTTCTAAACACAGTCATAATCACTTCCTTAGAGATTTATCCCGAAAGAAATCCAGCGCCAAGATAAAAAGAAGTAAATAGTCGAGTAACAAAATCCTTGGAACACTCCAAATGCCGCAAAATACAAGTAATACCAATAGGAAATAAAAAACCCAGAAACACACCGTAATAATATGAAAATTCCAAAAGAACAAACAAAGCTAGTAACTGAAACTAATGAAGGCAGCAACAAAAAAACCTGAAGAGAGTTGATGGAGCCGCGGTGTGAAGAGACGACTTCTTTGTGATTAGAGAGTTGAATGGATGAAATTCGTGATTTTCGAAAGCGATTGGTGAATAAATTCGGATGAAGCTTCCCAAGTTCTCGTTCTCTAGTCTCCTTCCACATCTTCCTCGCATCTTCGATCTTGTCCACCCCAAACAAACAATCAATCGAATTCCAAGTCCAACAATGATAGTTATATATTATGTAGATGGATTAGGACAAATCTTCTTTATATCGTCTGTGAGATGAGAATCTTTGATTATTGATTCGACCAGCAACTTCTTCGTGGAGCTTGCCTTATCAGAATCCGTATAGATCCTCATTTGGAGTTTCCCCTTGTTAAAGAAAATAAATAAATAAATAATTGCTTCTTTGCCCCTCGAATTTTAACACTCAACCTCTGACATTGGATGTGTGGGGTCAGTCTCATAATGAGCAATGAGACTCAATGTGACACCGAGTGTAGTAGAGTGACATTACTCTATTCAAAATATGTTTTTTCTTTTTTTTTTTTACGAGATTATTTAATTCATATGCTGATTTATTTATAATTGTAAGATAAAAATTAGTGTATGAAAATTGGAGAGAGAAAATATGTGTGGAGTTAAAAAATGATTTGAGAAATTATGTAGTTTATAATCATGTTTATAAATCATATTTTAAGTTTATCGAACACATAAAGTATGTGTTTGATCTTGTTTAAAAAGAGTTTTTTTAAAATGAATAGTGATTTTTAAGAGAATGGATGATTGAGATTTGGTTGAAAAGTCAAATATGGTGGAATTTACTTTTAATGGATGGTTAAGATTGAGTATTATAGAAAAAAAGAAAAAATTTAAATAAAATCAAACAAGGGCAAAAATAATCAACCCATAAATTCAAAAAATCCATATTTATCACACATTTTCCAAAAATTTACCATTACAAACCATCATTAATCTCAGACAAACAACATTAAGAAGAAATTGCACACCACCATAGCACTTTTTAAATTTGAATCAACAAAATATCATTTTTAATAATTTTGACAAATTTATCATTTTTTAACTTATTTGACTTTAGTGAAATTGAAATACCTCATGAGTCCATAATGTAAATGATTTGATTAGATGAAAAATTGTATCAAAAAATAGATAAAGTCACGTCAAAACTCACCCATAACCGTCACCCCCATCACCAATTAAAGGAGTTGTAAAAGAAATTAAAAAAATTGATTGTTCTTCTTGACCACTCTCAAACTCATTCCTAGACAAATTTACTCTCAAACTCTTTCTCCAATTTGTGAAAACCAATCAATCAGCCAATTACTTCTTTCGATTATCACCTCTATAAGTTGATTCTCTTTTCACTTTCATTTTATTTTTTTTATTTTTGTAAATTCATGTAATCTTCAAATCAGACACAAAGTGACCCTAGACAGGGCTAGTGTTTGAGATTTTACTAAAAAAATTGATTTATGCTTCTATACACTTATGTCTGCATAAATCTTGTATATTTACTGGAATATGGTATTTTGGGATGGGATTAGGAATGGCGACTGAACAAGCAAAGCTGGCGGTTGAGGACCCAAAGATCGATCTATTTGGAGACGAAGATGAGCGTGAGGAATTAGAAATCGATAAAAGTAATTTTTTGAAATATTTATGCTCTATTTTTTATCATTGAGCATTTTTTCTATAAACTTTTAGTGCTATGTTTGGATTTAGGTCAGTGTATGTATGAAGTTCAGCTGTTTATTTGGATTAGTGTCTCAAAAATATCTCATTTCCTAATTCGTACGAGGTATGTATAGATTTTAACACACAAAATTTTTTTAATTATGAATTCCACTTCTACTGTTGATTAAGCATGATGAACCTTGAAATCCACTTTTAAGGTTGGTTAGTTAAAAGAACTGATTAGTTATTGGAAAAGCAATAAGAGGAATAATACATGCAATAAAAAAGCTTACACTCTTTGTATGACTAAAATAAGATTCTTAATCATATTCCAATTTGTCTCTTGTTCTCTAAATGTACTACACAAAGAAGTTGTATGAGATCTGGCCAATTTTTGTGAGAGAAGCATTAATTGAGATACATTTTATATGTCTAGATTTTGTATGCGGTGTTTCATAATTTTGAAATTATTTTTTGTGTTGAATCATGTCATGAAACTCATATATTCTCCTTGTTTTTCAATTGTTTGTGAAGTATTTGGAAGAAGGTTTTTTATTCAAAACATTGATTAAATTTGCGGAATAGCCTCTTTTGTTTTGTGTTTCACTGACAATCTCAACACTTCTTTATTTTTTTATCATTTTCATGTTCAATACTCGTGTCATGAAACGGAATATATTATCTTACTTTGTTCGTTTGTCAAGTTGTATTTGGATGAGATTGTGTATTCAATTGTGGTTTTTGGAATCATTATTTATCATTTTCATTTGTTTGTATGACTATGACGAATATCTATTTTGATTCATTGCTTTGAGTGGATCATGTACATGGTTACATAATTAGTAACGTGGTCCAAGTTCATGAATTTTGATTATCATACATGGAGTTTTGCTAAGAATATATAAGCATCAAAAAAGTTTTCCAATGAACTGTCAAGAAAATTTGTCATTCTCGACAATTAAGATATGAAATTCTCGAGAGTTAAACGTTTGTTCCCATCCATGATTTATTCGCAACCTGAACATAAATGCATATGTTCATCCTTTTTGTACAGATAACTACATAATTTTGTGAAACTGACTTCCTCAATATTGTGTTCTGTAGATAAATTTTCATTTATGTTGTCTGAAGAGGATGTCTTCATGTATATATCTCACAGTGCAAAAACCACAAGTACCCAGTGTTGACCCATGATTATTCACATATTTATTGTTTTGATTATAATAAACAAAATTATTTGTATTACTAACAAGTTTCAATTGTTGAGTTTTTCTTATATATCTCGTTAAGCATTCTAAGACTCAAATCATCATCTATTGAAGTACAAGCGATCAAAAGAGACTCGAAGAGAAAGAACGTCGAAGATTAGAGTTTAGAAGTTCTTTATTGAAACTTCAAAATTATATATAAAAGTATCATTTCATCGATCTTTAGCAAGTACATAAAGCACAAATCATTTTCGTAAATTCATCACTTGCATAAAAATATTTTTGACTCATGATATGAAATATATTTTGGAAAAATGAATATTTTGATATAAAATTAAAATTTCAAAATTCAATCATTTCGGTTGACGAAAGTGTGCTAATCGACCGAAATATTGTTCGATCGAAAGTCCAATAGTTGAATTTTCATATCAGCTATTTTAACATTTCGGATTACCAAAATTCTAGAATTGATCAACCGAAAGTGCTAGAGTTGGATTTTCTTAATATATAAGTAGTCATCTCTTTTGCATTCAATTTCAACAACTTACAAAAGCAATTAAGAGAATTTATTCATTTGAAAATTATTGAGCCTACTTGATTTTATATTTTACTCCATTTATTAAAAAGAATCTTTTGATTGATCAAATTATTTATACATTTTTATCAAATATTCTATTTTGAAGAAAACTCACTATTCTTATTTATTCTTGATCATTGATTGAGTTCTTTCATCACCAAACACTTATATTGAAGTGTATATCTCTCTTTATATTTAACTTGTATCATTTGTCAAGAGAGATCATTGGTTGAAAAACTTTGATTCAGGCTAAACTCTCATATTATTTATCAAAGCTTTTATAAACACTTGAACTTTAAACATTTGCTATCTATTGAAGTGTTGACCTAACTCTCGAAATACTTGACTTGATTAATCATTTGTTGAGAGAGTTCATTCAATTGTAAAACTATCATTTGTATTTTGGTAGTTTTGAGATCTTTAAGAAAACTCGATTGTTGTTAAGGATAAGTGCTCCTTATTGTAAGTCACTTAAAGATTTGGTGCTCCTTGTTGTAAGTTATCATAATAGTGGACTTGGCCTTAGTTGTGACTGAGAGCTCGATAACAGAGGACACATATCATGTTGGTTGATTGAACATCTTTAAATCATCGTTTGTACTCTCGTATCCATTTTACTTACTTTCATCACACTTATTGTGCAATATTTTATTTAAGTGCTACTTGCTTTATCGATTAAGTTTACATTTGTATATCACTTTACATTGATAAATAAATTTCTTACATACTAAGTATTCATAATTGATTAATTGGTGCAAATTTGATATTATTTATTGAATTTTTTTTATAAAATCAATTCATTCTCCTAGTTAGTTAGTCTTGGGCTATCACCCAACTCAATAAGTGATCAACATTAGTTCAAACGAAGAAGAAGAAGAAGAAAATGGTAGTGACGTGTCCAATGTAGATGACAATTGAAATGAGTGACCATTTTATTAGGTTTCTTTGCAGTTATTTAAGATATCATCTTTATTTAATGTTGACCTAGGACTTATTATTTGTGTGTATGCAACCAATAATTTTGTTCAAGTTTGATTTAGTCTAGTATACATCGCATTTGAACTATCGAGAAAGCCAAATGTTAAATGTTGAGAATGACAATTTACATAGCATTCTTGAAAGGTAATAGTTTTCATCTGAAATGGAATGTTTTGTGGCAAAATAATTATTTGCCTAATATTATTCACAAAGTGAAATTTAACTTAAAAATTAAATACATCATTTTAGAAGAGAAATTTCAAGATACATATCTTACCAATATAAGTCACTAAGAGTTAGGTGCTTCAACCGGATGGGTACATGTCACACGGATGTGCCAAACATAGCCATATCTAGATCATTTTTTGATATTTTTGGTCGACTCGAATATGGTCTCTTACATTGTGTTTGGGGCCTACCTTCGACATACATTCAGTGGGAATATTGGAACCGAACGAACTTGTGGTGGTACATCCTAATCAACTTCTCTTCACAGTGGACATATTGGATCAACATATACACATCTCCACTACTTGATTGTGTAAAATGACGAGCACAAATTGTTCAATGACCTGTCATGCAAATAAGCCGTATGAGTAGCATGTGAACATTACACACGGTCCTACTAAAATGACTGACAATTGTAAGAATTTTCCAAAAAATCTAATATATTTTTCATTGGTTATACAGACTTGAGAGTCAAATTGTCAATTAAGTCATGTGCCCTCATCATAGTACCATATTTCATGCGCTGGACTTTCATAACATCAATTTGACAACTACGCATACATTTGTCCCTAATCATGCAGTGCAAATTGTGTAAGCCGAAAATTCAAATGTTGACTTCGATGTTTGTGAACTATCAAATTCGATAGTTTCAATGTCTTTCCAAAAATTCACACTGCATGATTTGGCTTTAAATGTTTGGGCTGAAAAAATTATTCATCAACCATTAAATGTGTTTATCATGTTCCACTATCAAAATGACAAAATAAGACCACCAGAAAAAAAAAAACGCTTTATTATATGAAGAGTATTACAACGATTGAAGATATTGCAATATTTATGAGCAAAAATAGAGTACTAAATTACCCCTGATCAATGTTCCTCAATATCCTAAGTAATATTAAGCATGATTTATTTAACAATTATAAAATAGTAAGTGAAAGATAGAGATATATAACAAACTGAAAATGCGAACCCTCTAATAGAATCTTCTTCAAATATCAGTGGAAACGAATGGTAAATACTAGAGGTGTTGAATAGAATATATAAAACATTTACATAGCAACTTGTTATGAAATATTTTTTTTATTTTTTAAATTTGATTTTTATCTAATTATTTTATTCATTGTTTTAAATCACTATTCATACATTTCTTTTAGGATAAGATTTACATCATATCAGTCAATAATACTTCATCATTGCACTCTCAAAAGTGAATTTGAGTGTAAACTAGATATTTTAACCCTAAATCAGACATTTTTGGACACCTCTTGATAAATGACAACTTTATTGTACATTTACTATTGTAGTGACATCTATGCAAAATCTCATTTCCATAATATTCTAATTTACTAACCTATGTTTGATAAATTTATTTACAAACAAGTTTATAAAAATACATTTTTCAAATCTCTTTTTAACCGCATTTTTTAAAAACATTTTTCAATATGCTGTAAATAATATGCTATTAGTGAATGACATTTATACCCCTATAGCCCTAGTTACTGTTACTAATAAAAGTATAAAATACACAAGTCTATTAACTTCTCTATTCTCTTCTCTTTTTCTCTATAATTTATAACACGTTATCAGCACAAGTTCTAGTCAATTAAGCACAAACAAATTGTTTTTTTTTTTTCAAATCACAAAGTTCTAGTAAATTGAATTAACATAAAAATTCCATCTTTCTATTCAAAACAAAAATTTCTTTGTTATCTTAAATTGAATTACATAACAAAGAGGTATAGTTATTCGATATGATCGTATCTTTTTGTCTATACCAATTTATGATATATAAATATTTACTTGAATATAATTTTTTTTGTTCAATATTTTAGTACCATATTCAAGAAGAATATTGTATTATAATTTTTGAAAAAAAATAATCTAAATCAATATTCAATATTTAAATGAAAATAATTTTTTTTGTTCAATATTTTAGTACCATATTCAAGAAGAATATTGTATTATAATTTTTGAAAAAAAAATAATCTAAATCAATATTCAAGAGGAATATCGTATTATTATTCTTGAAAAAATCTATAATATTGTATTGCATTTCTTGAAAAAAAAAAAACCTAAATCAGTATTTCAAAAAATATTGTAATATTGTTTGAAAATGGATAATATATTTGAATTATTTATTACCCTATGTAAGGATTTAAGGCTCAGAATCAAACCACAAAGAACAAGAACAAAGATTAACCACAAAGAAACAATGAAACTTTATTTCAGAAATTGTAAAAATTACAGCAACATATATCAAACCCGTAAAAACATACAAAACTACCAGAAACTCTAGATTTATATAAAGAATCACAAAGAAAACACTTGAGTTACAGAAAACTCTGTCAAACTCAAAGAAAATGTATATTGATCAACACAAATCAGTATCAAATCACAACCACTATGATATTACAACTTTAATCTGTATTTTTCTGGTAGAAATGTAAAGAAATCACGAAAAACACATAGGGCGATGAAGAGTCGCCTTTCAGAGAGAAAGTTAGGGCTTGAGGTGAGAGAGAAGAGTCTGGATGATTATGGAAAGAATCAGAACGTCTCCTTCCTTATCTTCACAAGTGGACGTGCTGGATCAATCAGATTGGATCTAACGGTATAGAATAAAGCGGTGGTTGCTAATGGATTAGGAACCGGGTCACCGAATTTGGGCTCATGTAGGGCATAGTTTAGGCTGCTTCAAATGGATTGATAAAATGGGTTGATTCCGGTCCAATTCATAATTTGTTCAATTTTCCAACAATCTCCACCTCAATTGAACTAGTTTCCATTCCCTGAAAAACACAGCAAAAAAGTATCAAAGTTCAACCAAATTTAAAAAACTCAATGCATTTTTAAACTTATTAATAGGAATGATCTTTGTTCCTGCATCTGCAGGATTAACCTGAGTTGGAATCTTAACAAGTTTCACAATACCTTTATCAATAATATCCCTAATGAAATGAAATTTAACATCAATATGTTTTGACCTATTGTGGAAAACAGGATTTTTACACAGATGTAATGCACTCATGCTATCAGAACATATTTCAACTTCAGAATCAGAAATGCAACTAATTTCAGATAATAAACCCTTTAACCATAAACATTCCTTAACAGCATCTGTAGCAGCTATATATTCTGCTTCAGTTGATGATAAAGCAACAAGTTTTTGAAGCTGGGATTTCCAGCTGATACAGGAAGAGTTTAAAGTAAAGAAATAAGATGATGTTGATTTCCTGTTATCAACATTTCTTGCAAAATCTGAATCAACAAAACCTTTAAGTTTGAAATCATTTTTGTTTTTAGAAAACACTAGACTAAGTCTAGCAGAACCTTTCAAATATTTCAAAAGACATTTCATAGCTTCCCAGTGCAATTCACCAGGATTGTTCATAAACCTACTTAAAACACTTACTGCAAATGCTATATCAGGTATGGTACAGACCATTAAGTACATGACAGATCCAACAGCATTTGAATATGGCACATTTTTCATTCTAAGTAATTCATCATCAGACTTAGGACAATGTTCAACAGATAATTTAAAATGTGCAGGCAAAGGTAAAGTTACAGGTTTTGATTCAGACAAGCTAAATCTGTTTAAGACCTTTTCTATATAATGTTTCTGATTTAAGAACAATTTCTCAGATTGTCTATTTCTAAAAATATCTATGCCAAGAATTCTTTTAGCATTTCCTATATCTTTCATTTCAAATTCAGAATGCAGTTTATCTTTAAGAACATTTATATCATGCATATTTGGTCCAGCAATCAGCATATCATCCACATACAAAAGCAAGTAAATGAAATCAGTTTTACCAAGTTTAAAATAAAAACAGGAATCATATTTACTTTTCTGAAAATTTAGGCTTTGGATATAAGAATCAAATCTCTTATACCACTGCCTAGGAGCCTGTTTTAAGCCATACAAAGATTTTTTCAATAAACAGACCAAATCAGAATTTCTGCCTTTTTCAAATCCTTTGGGTTGATGCATATAAATGGTTTCATCTAAGTAACCATAAAGGAAAGCAGTTTTAACATCCATTTGCTCAAGTTCTAAATCAAATTGTGCAACCAAAGCAAATAGAATTCTGATGGAAGTGTATTTTACAACAGGTGAAAATATTTCATTAAAATCAATTCTCTCTTTTTGAGAAAAACCTTTTGCTACAAGCCTAGCCTTGTACCTAGGTTTCATATCTTTAGATTCACTTTCTTTCAGTTTAAAAATCCATTTACAGTCAATTACCCTTTTATTTACAGGTCTATTGACTAAAATCCAAGTACCATTTTTCAAAAGTGAGTCAATTTCATCTTGCATAGCTGCAAGCCAAAGTTTGGAATCTTTAGAAGTAACAGCTTCTTCAAAAGATTGAGGTTCAAGTAAAATGGGATCAGAATATGTAAAAGCAGACACAAAGTCAAGATCCTCAAACCTAAGAGGAGGTCTAATCTCTCTTCTAAATCTATCCCTAACCAATTGATAATTTTCAAGATTAGTTTCAACTTCAGGGATATCACCAGATTGTGGTTCAGTGCTTGCAGGTTCATGTTCAGGTTCAGGAATGACATTTGGAGACTGTGGGGGTTGCTCCACCTGAAACTGAGTATTGGGCAGGTCATTTTCATCACTTAAATGGTCTGCACTCAGCTCAGTAGTTATAAAATCTTTTTCTTTAACAGGGTCAGTCAATTTTTCATTTTTGCAAGGAAAATCATTTTCATTAAAGACCACAGACCTACTCAAAATGACCATGTAACCTCCCTGATCCCTGACCCATAGCCTATAGCCCTTGACTCCTTCTCCATAACCAAGAAAAACACATTTTAAAGACCTGGAGTCAAGTTTAGTTTCAGAATGGTGTGAGTAGGCAGCACAACCAAAAACTTTTAATTTTGAAAAGTCAGGAAGATAATTATTCCAGATTTGATCTGGAATCTGAAAATCAATAGCACTGTAGGGAGAAAGATTTATCAAATAGGATGCATTTTTGACTGCTTCACCCCAAATTTTTTTTGGCAAATTTGAATTAAGTAGGAGACACCTAGTTCTTTCAAGAAGTGTCCTATTCATTCTTTCAGCAACCCCATTTTGCTGTGGACTGTAAGCAACAGTCCTATGCCTAAGAATTCCTAAGGTGCTACAAAAAGAATCAAACTCTTGATTACAAAATTCTAAACCATTATCAGTTCTAATAGTTTTGACTCTTTTTCCTTTCAAATTTTAAACTAAGGTGATCCAGTTTTTGAAAACAGACACAGTAGCATCCTTTGTTTTTAACAAATGCACCCAGGTTTTCCTAGAAAAGTCATCTACAATAAGAAGAAAATATCTGAAACCTGAAACTGAACCCACAGGAGCAGGACCCCACAAATCAGCATGCACATATTCAAGCACATCAGAAGATTTATGAATACCTTTACCAAAAGAACTTCTTTTCTGTTTGCCTAATACACATTTTTCACAGAAGTCAAGTTTATGCAACACATCATTACCAAATACACCTTTGGTTTCAAGTAACTTAAGTCCTTTTTGACCTATGTGTCCTAATCTTTTATGCCATAATTAATTTTTATTCAAATCAGACACAGCATTAAAAGATTTAGCATAAACAGGCAAGGCATTCAACATATAAATCCCATTAATTTTGGGAGTACTCATAATCAAGCATTTATTTTTGAAAATACTCAAAAAACCATTTTGCATTCTGATCTCAAAAGATTCAGAATCTAAAACTCCAAGTGAAATCAAGTTCCTTTTCAAATCAGGAACATATCTGGTTTTATTCAAAATAAGAGTTTTGTTATTCTCAAGTTGTAACAAAACATTTTCAATACCTTTCACATCACAAGAAATATTATTACCTAGTTTCACAGAACCAAAACAATCATTACTGAAATTAGCAAGCATATCCTTTTCAGGACACATGTGAAAAGTGCAACCAGAATCTAAAATCCATTCATTTTTGTTATCTGACTCAGTAGTGACATAAACCACCCCATTATTATTATTATCTTGCACTACAGCCTCAGTCTGATTACTGATTCCCTGTTCATTTTTCCTTTTAAAGCAGTATTTAATATGATGTCCATGTTGGCCACAATAAAAGCAAATTCTAGGTGGTTTATCTATATTGGAAGTACCAGTATTATTATCTTGAGATCTAAAGTTGCTCTGGTTTCTGAAATTATTACAATTTTTAGCATTATGATCTTGATTTCTGAAACCGGACTGGCTCCTGAAGTTACTGTCTCTAGGCCTATTGAAGTTGCCCTTATTTTGAAAATTTCCTTTCACAGGCTTGTTATTCCAATCCCTATTATTGCTAGAAGTATTCCAATTTTTATTGAAATGTGTTCCAGCCTTGTTCAGTCTAGGAGAGTTCTTCTTCCTAGAGGTACCTATCACATTATAGGCTTCCTTAAGATTATGTTTAAACTCTAACTCTTTATTCTTAAGGGATGTATGAACTATTTCAGTGGTCAACTTCTGCCCCCATATTCTAAAGCATTCCTTAAATCTTTAAACTTATCCCCCATAGCATTCAATAAACAAACAACTTTTTGTTCATCAGTAAGTTTTTCATCACAATTTAATAGACTTTGTGTAATCTTAGTAAACCTACTCATGTTCTCTTCTACATCCTTAGATGGATCAAACTTAAAAGAGAAATATTGCTTCCAAAGAAAACACTTATCAGGTAAGGACACAGTATCAAAAAGTTCTTCCAATCTGTCCCATAATTCTGATGTAGTTTTAGTCTTGCCTACTTGTCTAATGACGTTATCAGATAAGTGTAAAAAAAAAGTGCTCCATGCAGTTTCATCCATTTCAAGTTGTTTGTCCTGAGGGGTATCAAGGGGCCAAGATTTATAAATAGCCTTAGCACATTTCATTTGAAGTAGTAAAGCTCGCATTTTTGGCTCCAGAGGTTGAAATCCCCTTTGCCATTCCATATTTCAACATCTACCTTAACAGTAGCCATTGAAATAATGACCAAGATTTAGAAAATATTTCAAGTTATTGAGCTTTAGTAGTTCAAAGAACAAATAATCAGGCAGTAAACAATAATGCAAGTTACAATCACAAGTAAGACAATATCATAATGTCAAGAACTTATGTTCAAGAAAGTTTGCTAATATTCAGAACACAATTTTCAGCAAACAAAGCAATCAAGGTGATCACAATTCAACAGTCTAATTACTCAATCAAGTAAATGTTCAAAGCAATATACTGATAAAAAACTGTCCTTCCAGTATATCCCTCAACCTATACTGGATATTCCCACACTCCCTCAGATTCCCGAATTCTCAATGAAATCCTGGACAAAGGTAAGCTAGGGGTCCTAGTTATATGCTTCAACGGAGAGATTTGGGAGAGAACAGGAAATTTGAAAACAAATTTGCAGTATAGAAAGATTGTAGTAATTGAATAATATCACCTGATTGCAGAATTATATTAAGCTATAACAGCTTCCTCAAAGAGTCAGAATCCCAGAAGCCCAAGGCCACAAAGTACCAAAATCAATTGTTCACCACAAAGAATTAATCCACAAAGAAGTATCACCAAGTATCCACCACCAAGAATCAACCACCAAGAATCAATGTAGGATCTATGTGTGACCAAAATATTTTATAAAAAATATTCTGAGTCTCAAGATCCTCTGAAATATAGACTCAGAAATAAGATCCAAATACACAAAAAAAATAATAATAATAATTCAGAAACCCTAATTTAAAAATTGGTTTCAAAAAAGAACAGAATCCAGGAAGGTTTTAAAAATTTATATAAAAAACCCTTAAAAAAAATTTTGAATCTGAAAAGGTTTTAAACAAAATTTTCAAAAATAAAAAAGATAAACTATTAGGGTTTATAAAATCAACTTAAGAAAATAAAAATTTCTTAAAAGTTTAAAACGGTTCAGAAACCCTAAAATCGTTTGAAGAAATCAAATTCGTTCCAGAAACCCTAAAATTAAAAATCTGGATCTTACCAGATCTGAGTCAAATCCACCGGTTTTTCAAAGAACCATAAGGCTCTGATACCACTGTAAGGATTAAGGCTCAGAATCAAATCACAAAGAACAAGAGCACAGATTAACCACGAAGAAACAATGAAACTTTATTTCAGAAATTGTAAAAATTACAGCAACATATATCAAACCCGTAAAAACATACAAAACTATCAGAAACTCTAGATTTATATAAAGAATCACAAAGAAAACACTTGAGTTACAGAAAACTCTGCCAAACTCAAAGAAAATGTATACTGATCAACACAAATCAGTATCAAATCACAACCACTAAGATATTACAACTTTAATCTGTATTTTTCTGGTAGAAATGTAAAGAAATCACGAAAAACACATAGGGCGATGAAGAGTCGCCTTTCAGAAAGAAAGTTAGGGCTTGAGGTGAGAGAGAAGAGTCTGGATGATTATGGAAAGAATCAGAACGTCTCCTTCCTTATCTTCACAAGTAGACGTGCAGGATCAATCAGATTGGATCTAACGGTATAGAATAAAGCGGTGGTTGCTAATGGATTAGGAACCAGGTCACCGAATTTGGGCTCATGTAGGGCATAGTTTAGGCTGCTTCAAATGGATTGATAAAATGGGTTGATTCCGGTCCAATTCATAATTTGTTCAATTGTCCAACACCCTAGTAGAATCAAAATTTCACACATAACAATATTTGAAAATAATATTGTATTATTAGTTTTAAAAATGTATAATATGTTATATTTCATAGCCTAGATGAGTTTTAAGTCGATATTCTTATGAAACGTGACTATAGTCAAACAATATTCTAGATAAATATTGTATTAACACTCTTAAAAGAGCATAAACTTTGTACTTCTTAAACTTCTAAAGAACATTTTGTAGTTGCTTCCTAAATAATTACAAACATATAGTCTAGAAGAATATTGAATTGATATTCGTGAAAAAATGACTTTGTATACCATGGAAGAGTTGTATTATTATATTGAAATCAACAATGTAAAAATTCGCCAGATCTGGACAGCCTACAACATCTATGATCAAATTTAAAAACCCCGATCGTCATGAAATTTGGACATAACATTCAGAACTCATTATTCTTCATATCTAACAGTTAAGATCAATCTCCACCAGTTCATTTGTGACAAATCTCTATACGAACCATAGAAAATCTTGAATTAGTTGGAAGATCGTAAGTTCTTTTTTTTTTAAGAACAAAACTCTTCATATTTTTTTTAGAATCTTAAAGATATTTAAATTTATTATAATTCCTAAGTATTGTGTCGTTACTCCAGAAAAACAACATTATATTCGATCAATATTTCAAAAGAATATTGCATTATTTAGCATGAAAGTAAACGAATTGTTAACATCAATATCCTAGAAGAATATTGTATATATTACTCCTGAAGAGTATATAACTCTTTATGTCTTGAAGAAACACGAATTAAACAATTGAATAAAAATATTCACGAGGAATAATAATTTATTACTCCTCAAGAGCATATTTCCTCTTTATTTTATGCGACGCATAAACAATATATATATATATATATATATATATATATATATATATATATATATGTGTATATGTATATATTTGTAAGAAAAGTATTGAAACATAATTATTACTATTCCACCTAATGGGTTCTCTTTTGAATTTATTTTGCACACATGACTTTGTGTAAGATCTAAACTATAATTTAGTGTTTAGCGGCGTATTTTATTGAATTCCTCTCATAAATTCATGCACGTTATTTGTTAAAGGTAATAATTGTAATTATTGTACTTGCAATACAATAAATTATTTTATATGATGATTTTTTAGCAGTAAATTATTAATTTTGAATAAGATTCGTTCTTAATCATTGTTGCTAATGAGAAGCACAACATTCTTTTGAAGTCAATATTGTGCGATGTGGACGACAAACTTATTATTTGCAAGCAATTTTCTCTCCTTAAATAAAATGAAAACTACAAAATTTCTAACAGTATTCTTAATTGGTATATTATACTAGTATTAGTATAATTAAAATTGAAAGTTTTGAGACACCCCAAAGTTTGACCTTACGTTTGGACTAGTCACTATTAAAACCAATACATCAATTTTAATAGTTTTTAGATGGTTATTCAAACAAGTCCAATTATCCTAAGTTGAATTACCACAATCAATAATGAAAAGCAATAAACAATCAACACAACAATATAATGACGGAGAAACCTAACTTGGGAAAAACTCCAGGACAAAGTCGGTT
The DNA here is from genome assembly GCA_963555705.1 of Ligustrum vulgare. NCBI lineage: Eukaryota > Viridiplantae > Streptophyta > Magnoliopsida > Lamiales > Oleaceae > Ligustrum > Ligustrum vulgare. Next base: position 33,555,745 of record OY743184.1, on the reverse strand, counting down.
ACCTCCACTGTAAACAATTTTGATTACAATTAGATATATCTGACTTCCCTCACCAGACAATGCAAATCTACCTGATGTGATCCCGGGAGGGGGGTCACAACGAACACGCGGAATTAAACAAAATAAAGATAGGAAAGATTCAGATTCAGCCAAGAACACAAGATCACAATAATTAAAAATACTGGAATAAATAAAATTGACGATAGGACCTGGACCCAACAATCACGACGCAATAAATTGACGATGCGGATTGAAGAACCGAGGTTTTCGAAACGCCACAAGGGATGCCAAACTCCTTGATAAGTTTCTGATTGAAACGCCACAAACATTCAAGAAAATATTTGATAAGTTGTAGGAATTGTTCTTCAAGAAAAAGGAATCCTCCTTTTCGAGAGAGAAAATTCTCACATTCATTCAATAATGTCCAAGTTGTTGTTTCTTAATGAAAAACAAAGCAATATAATGTAAAAACTGACCTAACTAGGGTTTGCCACTAATTTGGGCCCAAAACATAAAAGTAATTAATAAAAACGGAATTAAATTAACAAAACGCGAATTCTGGAAAATTAGGTGTTACGGCCGTAAAAAGGTCACTTACGGCCGTAAGTGACTTTCTGTTAGTGAGTTACGGCCGTAACAAGAATTCTCACGGCTGTAAGTATCAATTTTGCTGAATTGCTCAATTCCACCAGAGAAGGAGTTACGGCCGTGAACTGTAGTCTTACGGCCGTAAGTAATAAAATTCTGGAATTCTTGCTTTTGACCCGAGGGAATGTTATGGCCGAGAACAACAGACTTTACGGCCGTGAATGTGTCATTGGCCTCCAAACGTTGCCCCTTTGATTTGGCTCGACCCCTTTGTCTTCTCGGCTCGCTTCCAACATGAAACTTGTGCCGTTTCCCGCGTAGATAACTGTCACATTGCCCATAGGTCGACTTCTCCTTTGGTCTCCTACTTCGGATCACATCATCCCCCCTTTCTTGGAAAGGATTCGACCTCGAATCCGTATATGGCCTCTCCTTTGTGTATCTCTTTCTTTCGTTGGTTCGAGTGACCTGTTCCTGTTTTGTGCAATGCATCACCCTTTGGGGTTGTTCTGTCCGACAATTAATTTTCCTTTTGGCCTTAGTTTTGTAATTTAATTGTAGTACCTGCAAAACAGAGTTAGCCAAACTAGGGAGGGATGTGTTAGCAAATTCAAGTAAACTCATTTTTTTGGGTGACTCTCTTCTTCTTTTCTTTTCTCTCTTGAGCTCACCTTTTTCTGAGGTCGTGGCCTCAACGCTCGTATTTTCCCCCTCAAACTCGCTCTTTATTTTCAATTGGTCCTCTTGGACCTCTTTAGGCGTTAGCGGAGCAAGTGTGATCCTTTTTCCACCCTTCACGAAAGAATATCTATTTTTGAACCCATCATGCACTACTCTCCTATCATGTTGCCATGGCCTTCCCAATAAAATATGCCAAACATGCATAGGAACCACATCACGTACCACCTCATCTCTATAACCCCCAATGGTGAATTTAATATTAACCTGCTTGTTCACCTTAAGTTCTCCTGACTCGGTTAACCACTGTAATTTATAGGGGTTGGGGTGTTTCACCTTAGGCAAGCCCAACTTCTCCACCAATAATGTGCTAACCACATTAGTACAACTTCCCCCATCAATTATCATCCCACAAACATTTTTCCCCACCAAACACCTAGTGTGGAAAAGATTATCCCGCTGTTCATCAATTTCAACCATCTTAGTTCGAGAATTTAGGACACGTCTATTCACAAGGGATCCTTTCACCGCATAAGTTAACCCCTCTTCATCGCTACTACTAGCCCCAACATCCACTAACTTAGGCATTCCCTTAAATTCATCCTCAGAACTAATTTCACCGTTATCACGCAAGAGCATTACTTTCTTATTTGGACACTGCGATGCTATATGGCCGGACCCCAAACACTTAAAGCACTTAATATTTCTATCCCTAGTAGGTTGAGAATCAGAAATATTTTTACCTTTAGTTGTAAGTTCCTCCTTTCCCTTCGGGACGTGTTCATCATTGTGATCCTTCCTCGGTTTTGATGTAGGATAAGTTCCCGGTGATTGTTTAGATGTCCCATTTCGCCTTAATTGCCTTTCCACCTTCATTGCCATGTGCACCATGTCTTCCAGTTCCACATAATGTTGTAACTCAACGATGTTTGCAATATCTCTGTTCAGCCCACTCAAAAATCTAGCCATTGTAGCTTCCCGATCCTCCACCGTGTTGGCCCTAATCATGGCTACATCCATGTCTCTATGATACTCCTCGACACTCCTAGAACCTTGCGTGAGCCCCTGCAACCTTTGATAAATATCCCTATGATAATGGCTTGGGACAAACCTCTTCCTCATGATGACTTTCATCTCACGCCACGTATCCACCGGCCCTTCACCATTCCTCCTTCGATCCTTCACCAACTGATCCCACCAATTAATCGCATAGTCAGTGAACTCAACGACCGCTAACTTCACCTTCTTTCCTTCAGAATAATTGTGGCAATCAAACATCAATTCTACCTTCTTCTCCCAATCTAGGTAAGCCTCCGGATCACTCCTCCCATGAAAAGGTGGAATAGGCATTTTTATTTTACCTAGATTATCATCTATCTCATCCCGATCACCACGATCTCTTCTATTATTCGCCCTTTCATCCCTATCTCCTCTACCCCTTCTCCTCCTTACACTAGCCACAGGTGATTGGACACTACTTCCTTCACTTGCAAACTCTTCATCATCAAACCCGTATCCATCCCTTGGATTATGCCTCCCCCTAGGATCTCTCCGGTCTTCCCTCCTAGCTCTAGGTCCCGCATGAGTTTGTTCCCTACGCAACTTGTTAATAGTTTCCTCCTGCCTATCCATCCTAGTCATCAACCTCTCAAATTGCTCATGTAAAGTCTCCATCACACCTACAACATTATTATTCACCCTATTCATACCTTCAGGTCGTTTGTTGAGGCTCGTTGATGAGGCTGCTGGCTCCCTTCTGTAAATTCCCTGGTTGTCCCCAACTGATGAAGATGATGAATCCCGTCTGCTAAACATTATTAGTCTTCACAGAAATAAGTAGAAAATTCCTCACAAAAATATATCGCTCTTGTATCACTCAAAAAGAATCCCCCTTGCAAGCGCTTCAAAAACAATTCCAAAACTCAATCAAGGGTAGGACACGATAGTCACGAGTAAGAAGAAGAAAACTTGAAAATTGAGACAAATTCGGAATATTCGGGGATAAATATGAAATTTTCGGACTTTTTTTTTTTGAATCCGAAATTTAACTACAAGTGCAACGTAACAAACGGAATTGAATTCGGATAAGAATTGACTAAAAGAAACAAGATTGAATTTTTTGTGGAATTTTATATGAATCAAACAAATGAAAAATTTACTGGCACGAAGAACACGAAAAATCAAGAACTGAATCTAGATCCAAGCTCTGATACCAAATAATGTGATCCCGGGAGAGGAGGTCACAACGAACACGCGGAATTAAACAAAATAAAGATAGGAAAGATCCAGATTCAGCCAAGAACACAAGATCACAATAATTAAAAATACTGGAATAAATAAAATTGACGATAGGACCTGGACCCAACAATCACGACGCAATAAATTGACGATGCGGATTGAAGAACCGAGGTTTTCGAAACGCCACAAGGGATGCCAAACTCCTTGATAAGTTTCTGATTGAAACGCCACAAATATTCAAGAAAATATTTGATAAGTTCTAGGAATTGTTCTTCAAGAACAAGAAAAAGGAATCCTCCTTTTCGAGAGAGAAAATTCTCACATTCATTCAATAACGTCCAAGTTGTTGTTTCTTAATGAAAAACAAAGCAATATAATGTAGAAACTGACCTAACTAGGGTTTGCCACTAATTTGGGCCCAAAACATAAAAGTAATTAATAAAAACGGAATTAAATTAACAAAATGCGAATTCTGGAAAATTAGGTGTTACGGCCGTAAAAAGGTCACTTACGGCCGTAAGTGACTTTCTGTTAGTGCGTTACGGCCGTAACAAGAATTCTCACGGCCGTAAGTATCAATTTTGCTGAATTGCTCAATTCCACCAGAGAAAGAGTTACGGCCGTGAACTGTAGTCTTACGGCCGTAAGTAATAAAATCCTGGAATTCTTGCTTTTGACCCGAGGGAATGTTACGGCCGTGAACAATAGACTTTACGGTCGTGAATGTGTCATTGGCCTCCAAACTTTGCCCCTTTAATTTGGCTCGATCCCTTTGTCTTCTCGGCTCGCTTCCAACATGAAACTTGTGCCGTTTCCCGCGTAGATAACTGTCACATTGCCCATAGGTCGACTTCTCCTTTGGTCTCCTACTTCGGATCACATCACTACCCTTACTAACTCATTAGTATAATTAAAACTAAAAGTTCTGAGACACCCCAAAGTTTGACCTTATGTTCGGACTAGTCACTATTAAAACAAACACATCAATTTTAATAGTTTCTAGATGGTTATTCAAACAAGTCCAATTATCATAAGTTGAATTACCACAATCAATAATGAAAAGCAATAAACAATCAACACAACAATATGATGACGGAGAAACCTAATTTGGGAAAAACTCTAGAACCAAGTCGATTACCTCCACTGTAAACAATTTCGGTTACAATTAGATATATCTGACTTCCCTTTCCAGACAATGCAAATCTACCCTTGCTAACTCAAGATACACCTACCTTCAGCAGCTTTGAGATCTTGATACTTCTTCTAGTTGGATACCCCAAGAACTCCCCATTCTTGTTAACTTCCTACGCTTGTAGTCTAACCTTCTTCAACCTCCAGTACCTCTGAAGTTTCACAATTGAAGAAGTAATCTTTAGGTTAAAAGTTGCGTGTGTTTTAGATTATGAACAAAGGATGTTTTCCTAACTCAGGCTGTTGGATCATAAAAAACTAAGAGATTCAAACAATGGTGAATTTGGTTCTTGGATCATCAAAACATGGGATCAAAGATTGGATACGTGTATATGTTATGGCTCTAAAAAATAGGCAACAACCCTTATTGTTTTCGTGTATAGGGCTTAGTTATATATAATATGAAGTGTTTGAGATAATTTAGGATTGTAGGAACCTTTAATATAAGTCCACAATATTTGATTTTTCAACCAAATTTCAATCATTTATTCTCTTAAAAGTCATTATTCATTTGAAAAAACTCTTTTTAAACAATACTAAACAAGCTCTTTATATTATGTCCATGTTTGACGTTGATTAAAATATATTAAAATTTTTAAATTTAAGTCAGCAATTAATTTTAACTTCAAATTTTATGTATTTATAAATTTTTAGTCACAAGTTTATCATTTTTATTAAAATTTCCTAGAATATAATTTTTATCTACACTAAACAATGACTTTATATCAACAAAGAATTTTCTATTTTCGAGGTAAAATATGTGATTGAAAAGTAGTTTGAAAAATGTGTATAACTAGTTGAAAAGTGATTTGAGATAATGTATTCTTATAAACCCAAACACATGCTTAGCCTCTGTTTGAAACTCATTAATTTTAACTATCTTTCCACATTACTTAATTTTAACCACATATTTTAATAATAAAACATTTTACATATAAATTCAAAATTTTCTACCATTTTCAATCAAATAATACCTCATTAATCACTGTTCAATTTTTTTTTCCCAATCGAATGGAGGCTGACATAAATAATCGAATAAAAGCATATTGGTGGTACGTCAAAATGTCCTGTAAGCGCACCACTGGGCTGCCAAGTCAACACATTGATCTCCCCCACCCAATTTCAAATTCAGCTTTTTTGGATTACTTTTTCTTTAAATAAATATTTATTGAAAACGATATTCCAAAGTATAGATAAATTAACTTTGGCAGATGCATCCATGATCAATGTACACAAATCAGCCACATTTCATCTGTCAACTATTTCATAAAATTCATTGGTACAACCAACATCTTCCATATTTTCATACTCTTGAAAGGTGATAAAATTTACAAATTAAAAAAAAAAAATTGCAATTATTTTAAAAAGTTGTTAGTTTGGTGCTGTGGTTTCAAAATTTATGATTTGGTTAAAACGAATGAGTGTAGTGAAGTTTAGCCAATAACATAAATGAAAAATCTTGTTAAGTATGAAATAGGCTTAAATATTTTTCTTGCGTCAATTAAGGAGTGAAACCTATTACTTTCCCATCCAAATATGGAATAATTTAGCAAATTTAATGAATTTATATGCATGCTTTTATTTACAATCCACTATGCAAACTAGTTATCACACATGTGCGATACATGAAATATATAATTGAAAATTATTTATTGAATATAAGTTGTAAAAATATAACGCTAGATATAAATTGTGCATTCATATATAATAAAAAATACCAAGAAAAATAGAACATAAAATTTCGACTTGCATATTTCTTTTAACAGCTAATTGTCATTCTCTAGTTTTCTTAATTTATTTAGGTTAAATAAGATATGGACATGTGACTTATTTTATACTTTATAATTTTGATTTGATGACTGAAGTCGAGCTACAGTTACTTGATTTCTAAAAATTGAAATGTTTACAATTTTCAAATCGTAAAATCAAATAAAGAGGCTAATAGACATTTACAGAATTAATTCATCGACTCACCCATAGCACTATAAGAATTTGTACTAGTTATTTTAATGCAATAATTGATATTTAAATATATTAAACAAGTATTTCATTTCATTACATGTAAAAAATCAAATACATTACGACCAAAATTTACCTAACATTTTAAAAAATAAAAATTGCTCAAACTGAAATTAAATATTGCAATTTGTTAAACTTACAATTGACAAACTTATACGCAGTCCTATATTTAAATGAATGTAACCAAAAAATAATATGAAATATAAGTTTTAATTAAATTTTATTGAATGAATATTACAAATATAATTAACTTTATATACAAAAATTCATATATACATCTCAATTTATAAATGGAGGGTTTAACCCACAAGATATAAAACTTTATTACTATTCGTATATAATTAATTCTTCAAAAATAATTTTTTTGAATGTTCATTTTCCACCACACATTCTTTAAAACTCATTTTCCACAATTGCACACTATTTTTGTGCATATTAAATAAACTTGTTGACCATATTCTATTTACGATTTTGCTAACACCTTAAAATCTTAAAAATAAATGGTTAAATACAGATTTAGTTCTTAACCTTAGATTTTTGGCGCCATACTTCTCTAATCTTTTTGTTTATTGACATATCCATTATGACAGAATCATTCAATTTTGACTGATAATTGACTCGCATGCATGGTAACGGGACTTTATTAGAGAAGTAAGTAGGGACATTATTAAAAAGTTTCTACAAATTCAAACATTTTAATAAATTACAGTACATCACCATCACTATTCAATCAAAGAACATCAACTATCTCAATTTTAACAAAAATAACTGTAACCAAATGCCGTGTTCCCCATACTCAGTTTCAAGGCACTCTCAGTTACGCATCGGTAGAATTTCCATTTTTTAAACGCTTATGTGTGTAATTATGAGTATAATATATTCAGATTAATTTGAATTGAGAATTTGATATTCATTTGACAATACGGCATTGTAATGCTTTTTTTTTTTCAATACATTTTAATTTTTAGTGATTTTTCAATATTTCTTTCCTTAATGCTCCCATAATTTTCATGTAACAGTACACATGGATCAGTGACCAGTAAAAACTAAGCGTGTGTTTGTTTCCCTTTTTAAAGAAATTTTGATACATTTTTTTTTTTTGACTTTTTCCGGGGCTCACCACCATTTCCATAACATGCCGTCCATAGTTGTTGACCAAGTGAACAAAAAAAGTTGAAAAAACTCTTTAAAATTTTTATCAAACAGACGCTAAATGATTCTATCATATGGATATAATCAGCTAATAAACGAAATTTTAGAGATGTTTGACACAAAATTAAAGATTAAGGACTAAATATGCAATTAACTATTTTTAATGTTTTTAAGCGATTTTCCCATTTTGTCCTTCACCTTTGTCAAATTGAGGACTAATGCTATTAATAAATGATAAATTATTGATATATGGTGGTGGCAGAAATTAAACAATCGATTTATATATAATAATAGGATAATTGTCACCATTTTTACGCACACACTTTTCCGTCCAAAATTCTTTCTAAATCAAGAAATTTTTGCAAAAAGAAAAAGAAAATAATTATTAAATGTAATTAATAAAAATTAGTGTTAAATGTTGGTATTAAATGAAATTAATAATAAACGTGGGCCATTAATATGTGTGTGTGTGTTGAAGTTTTTATAAAATATATGTACTTAATACATTAAAAATTAAACTTAATAAAAAATTAAAATATATTAAAAAGAAAATTAGTGATGAATACAAATAAAATTAAAACAATTTTAATACAAAAAATTTACTTAAGCGTCAAATTTTAAGACGCGTGAGTATTTTTTTCTCATTTTTATTAGTGTTGTCTTTTTTAAAAATTCGAAATCGATAATATTTTGTTATCTATACTATATTTTTATTTAATATAATTGTATAATCAACATATTTTCATGAATTCCAAAAAAAAAAAAAATGTCTTGATCACCGTTTAAGACATTATCATTTCTTTAAAATATATGTAATCAATACGTTAAAAATTAAACTTAATCAAAAATTAAAATAGTTGAAAAATAAAATTAGTGATGAATACAAATAAAACTAAAACAAATTTAATACAAAAAATTTAATTAAGCACCAAATTTTAAGATGCATTGATATATATATTTTTTTATTTTGATTAGTATTGTCATTTTTAAAATTTCAAATTCGATAATATATTTTAATAAAATATTATTCATACTATTTTTTATTTGATATGATTGTATAATCAACATATTTTCATGAATTCTAATTATTATAATGGATAAAAATCCCGTGCATCGCACGGGTGTAATACTAATTTAATTTAAAAAACCAAACCACCATCTCGAAAAAGCGAAAGGCATATGGATGGCAAGAAAATTCGTCCATACCCAAACTCGACGAGTATCCGCTCCTGATGGAGCAAATTTTGGCTACCTCGCGAGTATGTGGTGGTGGGTGTGGGTCGACATTTTTGCTCTCAAGTCAGCTCTCGGGTCGAGGTGAGAATGGAGTGACCCGCATATTAATTAACATAAAATAAAATTTGATTGAAGATTTAAATTTTCATTAATTAGGATGAAATGATAGAATATAGCAATAAAACAAGTAAATTTTTATTTTTTTTATTTTTTAAATAAGTTGTTTACATAGTCAAAAATAAAAATAGGTTTTTTACATAGAAAAAAAGAAAAAATATTATTTCTCTATTTTTTATTTGAAAGAAAAAATTAACACTACGTTCGGCCGTCTTGTGTAGCCATTTTTTGTGTGTTTTTTTTGGTAAATGTGTGGTTAAAAATTGGAGAGAGAAAATATATAAAGTTAAAAAATAATTTCCCACTATTCGGCGGCAGCTGTGTGTTGAAAAAAAATGATTTTTTTTGGGTAGTTTTTTAGGTAGATAGATGGTTAAAAAGTAGAGAGAGAAAATGTATAGGGTTAGAGATTGATTTGAGAAATTATGTAGTTCAAAAATTGGTTTAAAAACCAAGAAAAAGCTCTTTATCGAATAGATGTTTAAAAATTGTGTTGTTTATAAATTTATTTATAAATTATAATTATTACGTTAAAAGTGATTTTTCAAAAATTGAATGATTTGAATTGACTTTCATTGAAAACCTCATCGGACCGAATGCAAAACCACAATAATCCGTATACGACAAATAATTTTCACACAGATGCATATTCGAAATGTTCCATCAAACTTCAATATCAGACCTCCAAAATCAAATCTCATCATCAATATCTTTTGGATATAGTATTTAATAGCTTTGCATAAGCACAGTAAAATCGTTTGCTTGGCACCCTATTCGGCGACTGAAATATTGAAATTGAAATTATTTAATTAATTTATTTATATTTTTTAAATAAAATGTAAGATAAAAAATTAGAGAGTAAAAATGTGCATAATTAAAAAATTATATGAAAAATTGTGTAAATTAAAATTTTGTTTTATTTTATCTTCTCCAATTTAAATCAGACGCCGCACAATCACGTGTGTAATTGCGTTTTTCGCTAAGTCCAATGCTCTGCTCTATTGTCTCGCCCTTTTCATCACCTCTGTGCCTTCTTGTTTTCTTCTTTCAGCTTTTATTTTCCTTTCATTATCAATCTCCTTCGATTCTGCCCCTTCTGGTAAAGGTTTTGCTTTCGTTCTAGAGATTCTAATCTGGATTGCCTTTTCTATTTCTTTTGGTAACGGGTTTGGCACTTGAAAATGAGTTTCTTTATTGAGTAGATAGATTGTTGGGCTAAATCTGATCGATCCCCACCTTCTTTATCTCAATCTTTCAGTAAGTGCTGTTTTATAATAGCTATTTATTAAAGAAATAAATTCTGTACCAATGTTGCTTTTATGGTTAATCGGAATGATTTTAAAGGGGTATTCACTAAAGTTGTATGGTTTATTCAGGTGACTTTTGATTACAAGAAAGTGTAAGATTTACTTTGGTTGTTTCTGGGCAAAAATGTTGTGTGCTTGTTCAGGAGAGCAGTTCAAGTTGGAAGAACCCGCGCCGCAGTCGCCTGAATCACTGGCCACAAGAGATTTCTCTGCAAGTGGCCTTTCTTCAATCGCTGGAAATTTGGATCGTGAATCCAAACTTGAAGATGCTCAAGTGGATGAAGCTGAATCCACATTGAAAGAGGCACTTTCCTTGAATTACGAGGTACACTAATTGAACAAAAGCTCTTATACTCGAGAAGTAATAATGCAAATAAAATTGGGGGTTTAAATGTTGTAGGAAGCTAGAGCATTGCTGGGGAGGCTTGAATACCAGAGGGGTAATTTTGATGCTGCCCTTGGAGTGTTTCAAGGGATTGACATTAGGAGTTTATCGTCTAGGATGTCGAATGCTATTGCTGAGAGAAGTCGATCACGGAGGCGCTCCAAAAGGGAAAATGTGCTTGCTGCTGGGAATGGGATGTCACTGCACTCGGCCAGTCTACTTCTCGAAGCAATTCTACTTAAAGCAAAATCGTTGGAGGAACTTGGCCGAGTCAAAGGTATCATATTCAAAAACTTCCCCGTGTTGTAATTCATATTTCTGTAAAGCTAGCATGAATTTGGACCTACAGAACAGCCCCATTTCAGAGTCATTTGATGAGGCCATCTCCAACCGGACGGCAAAATTTACACCATTTTGCCGTCCGATTTGGCCTCCAGCCGGGACACCATAGGCAATGTCATAATGCAGTTGGGTACAGTAGTACGCCATATATGGCGTCCTAAAGTAGAGACGGCATTTGTTTGGGGCAACAACTTGGTTTCGCCAATTACCCCAAACTTTATCCTAAAATCAATTTTTGCCCCTCAAAATTGATTTTAGTTCCAATTTTGTTCTCGTTTTTTACTTTTATTTTATTTTATTTAGAAAACATGTTTATTTGATGAATTCAATTCAATTTTGCTCCCAAAAATTAATTTTCATTTCAATTTTGACCTCTTTCAATTTTTTATTTTTGAAAACATGGTTATTAGATGAATGTGTGCATTCCTCTGTAATTTTATTTGCCTAATCTAACTTGTGGTAGTTAAATCAGTGGTAAAATAAATATTTCAAATATAATAGTAATCAAAATTAAGTTTGGGGGTGAAAAATAATAAACACTGTTTATTTGATACGAAATTTGATGTTTTTGGTTCGAGATGAGTTATGAGGATAGAGTAAGAGGAACTGCATTTTAGTTGAAAGTTGACTACATTTTAGAGATTTGTGTTGGAGATGGCTTGGATAATATATTATGGCTCTGATAATCTATTTTCGGATTACTGATCTACCAGAGGCAGCAAAGGAGTGTAAAATGATTTTGGATATAGTTGAATCAGCTTTCCCTTGTGGTATACGAGAGAGTATTAATGAAGACTTGAAGTTGCTGGAGATGTTTCACAAAGCACTAGAATTGCTTCCTAAATTATGGATACAATCGGGTTTTCTAGACGAAGCTATTACTGCCTACCGTAGGGCGCTAGTCAAGCCGTGGTATATGGACCCTCAAAGATCGTCAAAATTACAAAAGGATTTAGCTGCCCTGCTTCTCTATGGAGGTGTTGAAGCAAGCCAATATAAAGAATGGGGAACAAACAATATGGAGGAATCAATCCTTTTGCTGTTTGTCCTTGCGCAGAAGATCCTATACGGTGAAATACAGTGGGATCCAGAAGTTATGGATCATTTAACTTTTGCACTCACCATCTCCGGCCAATTTGAGTCATTGGCAGATCATGTAGAGCAAATTCTTCCCGGTATATTTAACCGAGCCGAGAGGTGGTACTTTCTTGCACTTTGCTACAGCGCTGCAGGTCAGAACGAAACAGCGCTGAACCTTTTAAGGAAAGTAGCGGGGTCTTCAGAAGCAAAATGCATACCTCACCTGCCATCATTCTTGCTAGGAGCAAAATTATGTGCTGAGGATCCAAAGAAAGCTTGTCAAGGGATGAATTTTGCACGTAAAGTGATCGACGTTTCAAAAAACCAAAACGAACACTTAGTAGGCCAAGCTCACAAGTTTCTTGGAGTCTGCTATGGAAATGAAGCAAGGATGTCCATTTCGGATTCCAAGAGAATTTCATTCCATAGAGAATCATTGAACTCTTTAAACCATGCTTCTTCGATCGACACAAAGGATCCAGAGATCAAATTTAACCTTGGGTTAGAAAATGCCATTCAAAGGAACTTGGCTTTGGCCATTGATAACACAATGATGTATTCAGACATGACGGGTGCAAGTTCAGAAAGAGGTTGGAAACTGCTGGCTATAATCTTATCTGCTGAGCAGAGATTGAAAGACGCTGAAGCCATTGTCGATCTTGCCTTAGACGAGAGTGGAAGTTTTCACCAACTGGAACTTCTTAGGTTGAAAGCCGTCCTTCAGATAGCTCAAGAACAACCGAAGCAAGCCATAGAGACCTATAGGATACTGCTATCCTTGATTCAAGCACAAAGAGAATGTTGTGAAAAGAATGTTGGGAATGATTTCATGGTAAAACAAACTATATTATCCACAGCAATTTTTGTCATAACAGATGTCTCAGAATTTTCTTTCTTCAATTGCAGGCACTTGCTGAAAGAAAATTGGAAGTAGAAGCATGGTTAGATTTGGCAGGACTTTATTCGGACCTTAAATCATGGCACGATGCCGCCATTTGTATAGACAAAGCCAAGTTAACCGAAATGTACTCCCATCGTTGTTGGCACACAACAGGTTGGACACACCTTCGCGTTCCTTGGGTTAAACAAGTTTATGTTCATCCTCAACGACCTTACGTGTTTTTCTGAATTCGTGCAGCAAAACTTTTCCAAGTTCAAGAACAATACAAGGAAGCAGTCATTGCTTTATCAGTTTCATTGTCAATAGAACCAGATTACGTCCCAAGCATTGTTTCAAGTGCAGAAGTATTGTTAAAAATGGGCAATCAGTCGCTCCCTATCGCTAGAAGTTTGTTGATGAATGCACTGCGTTTAGAACCCACAAACCACGATGCGTGGTTCAACCTCGGATTGATTTATAAGATGGAAGGTTCGATACAGCAAGCAGTGGACTGTTTTCAAGCTGCTCACGAGCTCAAACTTTCTGCTCCAGTTCAAAGCTTCAAATCAAATGACAGGAACTTCCCCTGATTTCGACCCAAAAAGTTCAGTTCAATAATATGGCAAGCATTCCTTGTTGTACGAGTAGCTTGAACATAGTAACTAAGCATTATGTGATTGGTATTCTTTTTCTCAGCTAAACTGGTGGCTGAGTGTAAACTTTTGTAAAGGTGACTGTCTAATGAGGAATTGAACCAATTTGAAGGGAAATGCATTTTGCATAGGAGCATTTGCCTTCACATATTACTGATTCAACTAAATCAAACTGTTGTTTAGATCCATATTTCGCCAGTTTTATATAGTTGAAAATCAGGTTTTTGATAGATTATGATAAAATGTGTAGTTAAAAAGTCGTGAATCCTATAAAATAATTGATTAAAATTAATTATTGTTTTTAACTTCGATAGAAATTAAAGATTTGCATCCCCACAAAACACCAAACAGGTATGATCAAGAAAGTTACCCCGAGTAATAACTGAACAAATATAAAACTGAAAAATGGAATTTTATTATTCAAATGCTCAATAAAAATGATTTAAAAAGTATCTAATTATAACTAATATTTAACAAACTTATTCTATCATATTCTTGAATATTCTAACTTAAACTATACTAATACTTCAACAACCCCTCAAGTTGAAAGTTATATTATGGATGACAAAACGATCTGTGAAAATCGAGACCCGCGGAGCTCCGTCCCGTTAGGGGGCAGAACCGCCCTGCATAAATGGGGGCAGTGGGGCAGATTCGGGGCAAGAAAACTCTGACCCGATCTAGGCGAGGTGGGGACTGTTTTTCAGCCCCTTGATCTGTCCCTCCCCGTTCTCCAATTTTTATTTATTTATTTTTTTAAATGAGGTAAAACTGATGTTTCTGAAATTTTTCATTGAACAAGCGATGTAGAGGTGACTCAATTCATAGTAGGTCTTATGTGCTTTATTGGGATTGAACTTAAAAATCTTAAGTGAATAATTCTTCTTCCATTTTCATGCGTGTTCATATATTCTGAAATTTGGATGCCACTTTGTTGAGAGTGAGCCATTTCAATTTGTTCAGATTCATACCAAAATGAGAATAGTTTTTGTGTGAATGTGTGAAGCCACTTTGTTGATAGTGAGCCTTTTTTCAATTTGTTCAATTGCATACCAAAATGGGGACAGTTTTTGTGTGCGCACGCACAAAGCTCGTGATTTTGTTTGATGCAGTAAGAAATAGTTTAGTTTATGAAACCCGACCCATCTCGCTCCGCTCATACACATTATTCACTAAATGGGGCAATTTGTCGCCCCGCAATGCCCCAACCACATTTAAGTGGATCGCGGGACGGATCTGGGGCAAAAAGTTCAATATAGCCCAGTTGCCATCTGTAACGCCCCGAATTCCGAGGAGTGCGGGAACGTCACTTTTCTAAATTCTTGAATAAACTTTGTTGCGGAAAATGACTAAATATTAAATATCGCATTTATTGAATAGAAGTTTAGCGATAATTCAAATGGAATAAGTAAATTCGTACGAATTTATAAAAATGACAGTTCTTGATAAAATGAAATAATTATTTCAAAGTTCACGACTTTTAAAAAAATATCAATTTGTAATTTTCCGTCATTGCCCATCACTCGCCACCGTCTCCAAAATCTGCAAAATTGTTTAAAATAACGGGTTGAGCATTTCGAAATGAAATACTCAGTAGACTCATCGCCAATAATTAATCTACAAGATAATTGGACAAGTAATTATGCAAATCATGTAGTGACATTCTTTTCTTATTCATAGGCATCACATAGTGAAAACAAATGAACCATTCTTTTCTTGTATCATGCTAGCAGATAAGTTATGCCCGGCATAACATAAATTCTTTATCTCAAAAGAGATATTCTTTTCTTTATCTCAACAGAGATATTCTTTTCTCATGCAATTAAGCATAAAATCACACAAATCCACATAACACATGCAATTATAATATAAATCAATTAGTGGGGGCGAGTCTACCTTAAATCCGACGAGTGCAAAGTTGAGCGGGAAACAATTTTCATTCTTTAATTCTCCGTACGCCTCGTCTAGCTCATAAGTTACATTAGTCTTTTGAAATTTATAGTTTAAAAACGATAATTTACAATTTGAGGACTGAAATTGATGATTTGAAAGTTGAGGGACTAACATGATTAATTTGAAAATTGAAGGACTAAAATAAATACTTTTGAAAGTTGATATTTATAAATATACATATATATATCATTTTAAATCAATATGAACAAAATCAAAAGAATTTAAAATATGGGGGCTTAAATGATTGCTTTTAAACCTTTGGGGACTAAAATGTAAATCTTTTAAAAGTTAGGTCGGAGCTCAAAACGAATATTAAACAATAGAACTGAAATAATAGATTTTAAAAATGAAAGGGCTGATTAAAACTCATTTAAAACTTAAGGACTGAAATTAAAAGGTTTAAAGCTGAAGGACTGAAACAAATTTTAAAACATAGGGACTAAAGTGCAAATTCTGGGAAAATCAAAATATATAACAATATTTCATTTCTCTTTCTCCAATTTCAGATCGGAGATCCAGAGAGAGAGACGGTGTGCGAATCGACGGTTAAACCCAGGCTGAAGATCGCGATTTCCGGCGATATTCCGGCCAAGCAGGCAGCGGTTGAAGGTAAGTGCTTGAGTTCTTGGGTTTTGAGTTTGATTTTGGGATTTTCGTAGTGAGGCAGCGGCGGGTTTTGAAATGGCGGTGAGAGGTGGTGTCTTGGTGGTGGTTGGTGGTTCGGCTGTGGTGGTGTCTGATGGCTTAGGTGCAGGGGTTCAGCGTGGTGATGATGATGGTTTAATTGTGTCATTTTTGTGCGAAACCGAGGCTGAAACCGGGGTTTAGAGTTGAGTTTTCTGGCGAAGGACCTGTAGTATGGGCTCGACGGTTGAGGTTTGGTTGTGAAATTGGATTTGCAGATGATGGAGGCTTGATGATGGAGATGGTTGGTTTGGACGATGGAGGTGGTTGGTGTGTTCTGAATTGTGGCAGTGGGCAAGGGTGGTTGCGATGGAGATGCAGTATGGTTGGTCTTGGCCGTGGTTGCAGATTGGTGGCTGGTCAGATTGCATCTGGTGGTATTGGTTGGGTGATGATGATGTTGGTTGGTGCAGTGTGGTTCATTGGTGATTGGCTATGGTGCTGCAGTTGACTGGTGGTGAAAATGGTGAAATCCGATGGTGATCTACATGGTGCTATAGTGGATTAAAAATGTGGTAGGTGGAGGCTATGGCTTAAAGGTAAAGGTGCGTGAGTGGTGGTGGTGCGATGAATCAGTGTGGGTGATAATGATAATGATTCAGCTGGTTATAGAGGAGGCTGTGGCTAGTGAATCGATAAATGGAGGTTTGTAGCTTACGGCGATAAAAGTGAGGTGCAGACATGTTTGTGATGGAAATGCAGCTGTAATGGTGGAATTGCACGTGGAAGGTTTGGGAAAATGGACGGTTTAGGAATTATAGGATAGAAATGGTGGATAATTAGATTGAAAAGAAATGGAAAGTGAAAAGAAAATGGTGTAATGATTGAGACAAAATGATGATAAAATAGGTGGAAAAAGAAAAGGAAAAGAGAAGCTAACATGGGGAAATAATTTGGTAACATGATGATGAATTTGGTTTAAAGATGAAAACGTGGGGGTGGATATAGATTAGGATTATTTTAGGATAATTAACTAAAAATATAGACTAACTTCGATTAGGAAATTTATTTAAAACTGATATATTTTGGACTGAAAATAAATTTGAGAATGAATAAATTTTGAGATAAAATTGAATTACGTATTTTAAACTTAAAATAATTTAATAAGGAAAATTGAGATATTTTTAATATTTTTGGAATTTCACTCGGATTAAAATAAATTTAATTTCAGTTGAAAAATGCCCGTTAAAAATAATTGAGAAAGTCGTAGCGAAAATAATATTTATTTAAATACGTTATGGAAAAATCTCGGTCGCTACACCATCTCTAAGTTATATGAAATATAACTTCAACTTGAAGGTAAAAGTAAAAGAATGCAAATGTAAATTTGATGTAAATTCCTCCTTAGATCCTAAGGCGAGATCATCAATCTTCAAATCGGCTACAACCAGCTGATAAATTTTCAAATCAGCTACAATTAGTCGATAAACCTATCAACGAGTAATTCTTCAAATGCATTTCCTTCATTTTTCAAATATCTTGAACTTAATCAAATACAAAGTTTTGTATCATTTCAATTTTGAATTTGCCCTTCTTAGAGAAAATTCAAATGTATTTCGTTCATTGTCCAAACATCTTGGACTCGACCAAATGCAAATTCTTTTATCAATTTCGTCAAAGAGCCAAATGGGCCCAATCCATCAAATACCCATCATGAGGTAATCCCAAAAATCAGCCAAAAATCCAAATTCTCATAAATTTGGGGGTTAAAATCAATTACATAAAAACTTTGGGACCAATATGTAATTTTCAATTCTGGGACTACTCTGCCCCAATTTCAGACACCCAGGGACCAATTTAGAGTGTTGAGCCGATAACTCCCAATTTAGAAGAATTTAGGGTACCTTTATTGCTCGAGTAAAAAAAACTATGATGTAGCGACCAAGAATTTTTACGCATTTAATAATTATTTTAATATTTAGAAAATCCTGTCGCTACTATCTCACATATTATTTTGAAGTTAACGCCGCGACGTGTTCGTCTAGCCAAAGTCAAGAAATATCGAGTTTGTTCGATTTTAAATTAAATGTCCGAATTTATAAAATTATATTATTTTAATTATTTATTCAAATTATTATTGTAAAAATCATTTTAATTCCAAATTCAGTAAAATATCTCAATGTTTCCTTATTAAATTATTTTTAAAATACGTAATTCAATTTTTATCTCAAAATTTATTTATTCTCAAATTTATTTTCAGTCCAAAATATATCTGTTTTTAATACGATTCCAAATCAAAATTAGTCAAATTTTTAGTTAATTATCTTAAATTAACCCTATCTACCTAAATCTAATCCGCTCCCCACGTTTTTTTTCCACCTTTACATATTCCCCAACACCATCATTATCATCACCACCACTCACACACCATTTGCATTCCACTCATCATACCTACCACACCTCTCCCCTGCCTCTCCAATTCACCATCAATAAACCAAAATCAAGACTGCATCCAATATCAATTGAATCAAGCACACTGCCATCGTATTCAGCCTAGCAACTGTTCCATTCCAGCCACCTCCATTGCTCAATTTTCATCATCTCCGACCAGCAACACCACCATCCACACCACCACAACACCTCCACAGTCTCGGCCAATCACCATCGATGCAACCACCACCTGCAGCAAACTTCCACCATCACCACCGGTATCACCATCATCTCCGCCACCTCCTTCATCACCCAAATCACAACCGCCACCACCACTTTCGCCCACTGCCCAGCCACGAACCGAATCACCTCCAAACCATCATCAGCCACCACCGTGGCCACAACCTCCCCTACCACAATACTCGACAACCAACCACCCAAGATCAATCCAAACCAAACAAACCCAAAACCCAGAATAGACAGCCCAGTAACTTACCTCGATCGCCGCCACCTACTCGTCGGAAAATCGCGATTCAAGCCTCGGTTTTACACCCATCTCGCACCCAAACCCCACAAGAACCCAGCCTACCCCACCTTCGCCGTCGGCCGCACCCTGCGCCGGCGAACCACCGGCTGGAAGGCGCCATTCCTCGGCCGCGCCCTCCGTCTCTCGCCGCCTCGTCTCCCTCTTCTCTGATGCTAGGTAAGTGATGAGAGAGAGAGAAAGATTTGATATTATATAAATTTTTAAGATTTACCTTTTAGTCCTCTAAGTATCGAACTTATTCATTTCAGTCCCCAAGTCTTTAAAACAATCAATTCAGTCCCTTAAGTTTTAAATCTATTATTTCAGCCCTATATTTTAATATGCGTTTTGAGTTTCAACTCAACTTTCAAAAGTATTCATTTTAGTCCCTCAACTTTCAAAACGTCGATTTCAGTCCCTAAATTGTAATTTATCATAAATTTCAAAAGACTAATTCGACTAAATCTTCTAATTGGCTAGACGAAACGTACGGAGAATTAAAGAATGGAAGTCGTTTCCCGCTCAACCACACTCGTCAAGTTTAAGGTAGACTCGCCCCTATTAATTGATTTAAATTATGATTGCATGTGAATATCATGTGACCTGTGAAGGTCATTTTTATGAAAAGAAATGAGAATGTATTTCTTCGGAAATAATGGTTGACTGTTATGTGACTTGTGAAAAGTCATTTTCATGAAAATGAGCCTATATTCCCTCGTCAGGAATAATGATGATATGAGTAAGATATGAGTATGCGGGCAAGATTGGGAAAAGGCCCCTTGAGGGAGCCCAATCCGCTACAAGAAATGATGATGTTATGCATAACATACGTGCCTCATGAGCACGAGACGAGACTACCAACACCCGATTTTCTAAAGAGCCTATGATTTTTAAAATAAGCCCCGTGCTTAAATGCACAAGAAGAGACTACCCACGCCCTATGTTTCTAAAGAGCCTGCATTTATGTGTTCAATTATATTGTAGGTTAATTAATGGACGATGAGTCTACTGAGTATTTCTATGAAATGCTCATGTCTATTTTTACAACACTTGCAGATTTCGGAGACGGTGGCAAGTGATGGATGATGGTGGCAATAACCGTTAAATGGTTGAAATGTCTTACTTTAATGTTTTCCGTATTTTCAAACATTGGATAATTTTGAGAATTTCAGTCATTCGAGAAGTTGTGACATTGTCAACTGCTTTACAAAAATTAATGGTTCGAATTGTTTTTCCTAAATGTTTTCAATTTTATCGACCATTACAGTTTATTTATTGTTGCCAAAAATGAATTTCAAATATTTCTTCCGCAAGATTATTATTTTTAAATTCAGACCAGAGAATGACGTGGTGAACCGGGGATACGGAACTCGGGGCGTTACATATGAAGAGAAAAATAAGACTATTTAATAGGGTTAATAGCAAAAAATGTCCCCATCTTTGACATGTATTGTGCAAAACGTCCCAACGTTTTGATTTTTGACGCTAAACGTCCCAACCTTTACATTTTCTTGTGGAAGACGTCCTTTCCGTCAATTTAACCCCATTTCACCGTTAATTTAGAATTGAACAGTAAATATTTAACACATGTAAGGGCATTTTCGTCAAAATCAAAAGCAGCCCATTCATATTTGGGTAATTGGCACAAAACGCCCCTACGTTTGACACTTATTGTGGAAAAACGTCCATACGTTTATTTTTTTGGCGAATAACGTCCCTACGTTTATTTTTTTGCGAATAACGTCCATACCTTTAAATTTTCTTCTTGATTAGTCCTCAAATTTTACTTTTCTTTCAATTTAGTCATTCTGTATTTGATTTAAAGGTAATTGTCTTCAAACGTGTATAACTTTTGATCTACAACTTCGAATTGCACTCCGTTTTTTGCGTTGAACTCCAAATTCAACCATCTTTCTTATGATGTATCATGTGCTCATTTATTAAACATTTCGTTTTGACTTTTATATAGTAGATACTTATTTTGTTAAGGCATCATTGATTGACGTATATTGATTTCTGTAAATTTTATTGAAACAGTGAAATTTTAATTTTAGTGTGTGTTCAGCGGCTAGCGGAATTTATAAATTGGATTTATTTGACTTTTTTATTTTTTTAATGTAAAATTTTTGGTTAAAAATTGTTATGTTGAACTTCTGTTTGAGTCATATTATAATCTCAAATCACTGTTTGAACAACGCACATTCTCTCTTTTCAAATCACTTTTTAAAAATTGGAGAAAGATATTGTGTGTTGTTCAAAAAGTTATTAGAAATTATAATATGGCTCAAACATGGGCTAAACATACCATTTTTTAATCAAATATTTTATCTTTAAAAAATAAAAAAAGTCAAATAAATCTAATTTATAAATTCCGCTGGCCTCCGAACACACACTAAAATTAAAATTTCACTGTTTCAATAAAATTTACAGAAATCAATTTACGTCAATCAATGATGCCCTAACGAAATAAGTATCTACTATACAAAAGTCAAAATAAAATGTTTAATAAATGAGCACATACATCATAAGAAAGATGGTTGAATTTGGAGTTCAACGCAAAAAACGGAGTGCAATTCGGAGTTGTAGATCAAAAGTTATACACGTTTGAAGACAATTACCTTTAAATAAAATACAGAATGACTAAATTGAAAGAAAAGTAAAGTTTGGAGACTAATCAACAAGAAAATTTAAAGGTAGGGACGTTATTTGCCAAAAAAATAAAAGTATGGACGTTTTTCCACAATAAGTGTCAAACGTAGGGATTTTTTGTGCCAATTATCCAAATATGAATGGGCTGTTTTTGATTTTGACGAAAATGCCCTTGCATGTGTCAAATATTTACTGTTCAATTCTAAATTAACGGTGAAATGGGGTTAAATTTGACAGAAAGGATGTCTCCTACAAGATAATGTAAATGTTGGGACGTTTATCGTAAAAAATCAAAACGTTGGGACGTTTTACACAATACATGTCAAAGGTAGGGACGTTTTGTGCTATTAACCCCTATTTAATATTATTCTAGTGCTGACTTATACATGTTGATCAAAACTCCTTCAACTAAATTCATAAAATCAAGAATTTCAAACATAATTGTGGCATAATAAATCATAATGTTTTCAGGGATCACGTGTGCTGGTAGCTTGTGTATCTTTCTTACCCACTTTGAGTTTTGGAGCATCCTCAATCAAGAACATTGAGAGATTTAAGGTGGTGAGAAAAAATAACATTTTCAGTTATCACTATTTGAAATTCAACCTATTCAAGTTTTTCAGTCTTCCACTATGATTAATCAGAATCATTGCAACATGACAAGTTATTTGATCCACAATTTGGATTATAAAATGACTTGGTAATTTAGCCACGTTCTGATCACAAAATGACTCGAAAGTCAACCCTCCATCTGATTCGGTAGCCGCATCCATATAGATTGATCAAGTTGTCATTTCTACAAATTGAAGAAATGTTAGTTCCTGAACGAAAATTAAAAATTACAACCTGTTTGTTCTTCGATTGGTTAGTGTTTTTTCCCCAATTTCAAGCTTAACCAAGAGGGAGTGTTTGAAGATGAAGAAATTTTGCTAATATTTTGAACATAATTTTCGATTGAAGGTAGGACAGTTTTCTTGCCCTTATTTTTGTTTTTTGAGGAAGTAGTCATGGAGTAAGTCATGTCTTCAAGAACCTTGTTGTACAAATCTATGTTGGTACTCTTCTTTTGAACTCTCTTTGGGGTTGCCTTACTTTCACTTGAAATTTCTCTTTTTTTTTTTTGTAAGAAACTCTCTTGTGAGGAAGTCTGCCAAAATGTTATTCTTCCCTTATATATATAGAATTTTGAAATCAAAACATGACAAAATAGCTTGCCATCCTGCAAAAATATGTTTTGAAACAAGATTTTTGATGTCTTTTTGTAAAACGTCCTTGAATGCTTCACAATCAGTTTTTAAAATAAATGATTTATTTATTAAATCATCTTGAAATTTTGACACAAAAAGGACAATTGAAAATTTTTCATTTTTCACTGTTGAATAGTTAATTTGAGCACTAGTCCAAACACTGAAATAGTAACGAACTAGTTGTTCTTGATTTGACCATTTTGGAATCTGCTTTAGAACTCCACCAAACCCTATGTGTGATGCATCTGTCTCAACGATAAGATTGGCATCTAGATCAATAATGGAGAGGTAGGGGATACTTTTGACAGCACTTTTGACCTTTTGGATAGGCTACGTGCACTCAAGACCCCATGATTTTGGAATATTTTGAAGCTTTTTGAAAAGAGGGGCACATAGTATTCTGATATTTTATATTAGTCGGACACTTAATTAATGCACCAAACAAATCTTTGGAGACTTGTCTTGTCAATAATTTGATCTGAAAATTTTTCAGTAAAATCTAAACTTTTTTGAATTGGTGTAATAGTTCCTTGAAAATCGTATGTCCAAGAAAACGAATACTTATTTGACATAAAACGATTTTCTTTGCAGAAACTGCTAAACCATTAATTTTGACAATATTGAAAAATATATTTAAATGTTTATAATGTTGCTCCAAACTTTTAGAATAGAGAAGAACATCACCAATGTAAATAATGATAAAATTTTGATAAGGATTAAAGATATCATTCATGATTTTTTGAAATTCAAAAGGGGCATTTTTTAGACCAAAAGGCATAACATTCCATTCGTATTGACAAAATGGAACGTTAAAAGCAATTTTGTATCTATCTTCTTTTTTAATTTGAATATGCCAAAAGCCAGATTTCATATCAAATTTTGAAAATATAACTGCTTTGAGGAGTCGATGGAGGAGATCTTTCTTTTGAGAAAGTGTATATCTTATCCACTGAAGAGCAGAATTGAGAGGCTTATAATTGATAACAAGTCTTGGAGCACCACACTCAATTTCTGCGCGGAACAACTCCAAGAAGATTTACTATGACGAATGAGTCATTTTGAAAGTAAGTCATGAATTTCCTTGGTACAATAATCAAAGAGTTCCTTGTTCATTTGAATAGGTCTTGATTTAGTTGGAATTTTAGATTCATGAAAATATGAATTATATGGAAGAAAAAAAATATGCTTTTTTCTATTCCAAAATGCATTAGGAATTTGAGAACATACTTCCGTTTCAAATTTTTTAAGGAATTGAGAAATTTTTTCTTTATTTGAAGAATTTTGAAGTTGATTAGTTATTCGTTGAAATTTGATTTCTTCTTTGAGAAAAAGAACATGTTATTTTTTTAAATTAATATTGTTGACAATTTGAGAAATTGATGCTTGCTTAAGAGCATTAACATCTTTAAAAAAAGGACGATTGTAAATTTGAAAAACAAATCTTGTCCAAAACATTTGTTTTAAGACCTTTTTCGTTTGCCTGAAATGGATAAATTTGAACAATGAAAGGAGTGCCAAGAATAATTTCTTGATCTAAATCCTTAACCAAATAAAAAATATTTTTGAAAAAAATATTTGAATTGCAAACATGGACTTTTGAAAGTTTAAATTGAATATTTAATTTTTTACCACTAGCGCCATATAGACATTCAGTATTTTTTCAAAATATTTTGTAGGGATTAATCCCTCAAGGATATAATTTTGATCAGCTCCAGAATCAATTAAGACTCTAGTTGTAAGTTTGAAATTCTTATCAACTATTATTGTTATCTGACAATACCATTCTTGAAGTTGAACACGATTAATAACATTAATTTTCTCTTTATCAGTAAGAGGAAAATCTGAATCATTAAATCGTTCAGGATGATCATATTTTTCAATATACTTTTGCTCTTTGACAGAGCTAGAATCAGATTCATCTGAAGAGGAGGAAGAAGAAGGTGAAACATTTTGAAAATTTGAATAATTATTTTTGAAAAGAGTAAATTCAAGTTTGATAACTTTAACTTGACGTTCAAGACGAGAAATTTGGGATTTCATTTCTTTGACTTCTGATTTTAAATCAAAACTAGAAGATTTTGACGCCGCTTCTTGATTAAACCTTTTTAGTATTTCTTTCATACTAAATGGTTCAGGAAGGGTTTTTGAAGAAGAAGAAGGAAGAAGTGAAGAGAACTTTTTCTTTAATTGAGGGTTATCAATCTTCTCAATTATTTCTTGACTAAGTTCTTCTTCTTTAGTCAAGATATTTATGGTTTTGCAATCACAAACTTCTTTATCATGACTATTTTGAGAGGAGGTGGAAGAATTAGATTCGTTATCATAATTTTCTTCTGAAGAGGAATTGAGTAAATTGAGAAGTTCAAATTTAATATCTTCATCAATTTGAAGATTACTAATTTTTCCCTTAATAGGACATTTATTCGAATAATGTCCTGTTTGATAACATTTGTAACAAGTAACTTTGGAAGTATTCTGAAATTTCTTGGGTTTTGATTGAAATTTTCTTCGAAAAGTTTTTTGAGTAGATTTTTGAAATTGAGGAGGGGAATAAGAAGTAAATTTCTTTTTCTAAGAAAAGAAGGAAAATTTTTTCTTTTGATTTTTGAAGATGGATGAGAAAATTTTCAAAATCATATTGCTCACAGAATGATCCTAACTCATTTCTAGTCCCACATCTTTCAGATTTAAGTTTGGCATTGAGTTTGATATCATTACAAAGAGCAAGACCTTCCTTATTAATGAAATTAATAATTTCACCATAAGTTAGAGTAGAATAAGGAATTGAATCATAATTTTGAGATTTTATTGAATTGCGAAACCTTTTCAGCAAAGAGTTTTGGAAGTCCAGAAAGAAATCTTTCTTTCCAAAAATCTTGATTGCAATCTTCGCGAAGCATAACTCTCGAAAGGAAAATATCCTTGTACCATCTAAAGTCATGTAGTTTTGGACAAGTTAGATTCATCAAAATTTCTAATGACCTATCTTGGAGGAGAGTTGGAGTTCCAACAAAATGTTTGATAATGGCGAAGATGAGTGTTATGAAACAATATGCCGAAGATGAGTTTCATGAAACAATCATGAAAATTTTGTTCACCTTCCCTTTTGGTAGCATTAAGGACTTCATTTCTTTCGTCGTTTAAAAGATAATTAGACCACCAACCTTTGAGTTGACCAGTAAATCATATAATCAAATTATTACAGGCACTTACTTCGTCAACATTTTTGCATTTGTATGCATGAAAACAAACAGACATTTTTTCAATTGTTTGAATAATTTGAAATTTAGTCATCCCATCGAAATTCCATTCGACAATTTCTTCACAAGAATAAGTATCAAAAAAATTTCTTTTAAAAGAAGTTTCTTCTAAAAGTAAATCTGGTTGAGAAGGTTGAGGATAAAATGTGGGAAGTTTTGAAGAATTAAAACTTTTTAATTTATTGACTTGAAGAGGTTCTTCTTCAATAAATTGATTTTCGAGATAAAAAATATCAATATTGTTGATATTTTTCGATGCACTTAATTTTGAAAATTATTTTGTAAGTTCTTTAAGAACTTCTGATTCGGAGGTCCAAGAACTTCTTCCTAACTCAGGAGAAATATTTGACTCGATAGGTTGAAAAAGT
Source organism: Ligustrum vulgare (assembly GCA_963555705.1). NCBI lineage: Eukaryota > Viridiplantae > Streptophyta > Magnoliopsida > Lamiales > Oleaceae > Ligustrum > Ligustrum vulgare. Next base: position 33,528,822 of record OY743184.1, on the reverse strand, counting down.
AAAGGTTTTTTACCTTCAGATTTTGAAGAGGAGATAGATTGATCCCTAATATCCCTAAATGCTGAAAACACGTTAGGGGGTTTTAAGGTTTCAGTTCCAGAATTAACCTCATTTCTTGTTAACTGAGAACACGTAGAATGAAGAACAATATTTGTGAAATTGTTCTGAGATTAAATGTTTTTGATGTCAACTGTTTTTGCCGAAGCATTTTCAGTTCTATCATCTGAAATCTGTTTGAAAGGGGACGCAGTAACTTCTGCAGACCCATGTGGAAAGATAATTTCTTCAAGAGGAGGGTATTCAGATTTGAAAATTTGTTTTGAAGAATTTTCCAAGTTTTTTCATTTGAATTTGTAGGTTGAATTGATTTTGATTTTGAGCCTAATTTTGATTTCCTTATGCCAAAAACTTTGAAATTGACCCAATCAAAAAAACTTAAATCTTCAGGTTGAGCAAAGAATTCATCCCAATAAGATTCAATTTCTTCTTTTGAAAACATTTTCTTAAAATTTTTGACATCAGGAGTTTGATCATTTTTTAATTTTTTTCTTCTATCAATGCTAGAAGAAATAACATTGAGTTGAGAAGATAAAATTCTTTTACGAAGAGGTTTCTTTCTTTGAAGAGGAATATCTTCTGAAGGAGGCAGCATATCAAATGCTGTTAGAGAACCTTGTTCAGATTCTTCAGCATATTGAGGTTTTGAGATTATAGGTTTAAAGTTGACGTCTTTAAGCCTATCAAAATATGTAGAAAATCTTCTATATTGAAAAGGAAAATTTTGAAAAGATTTAATTGAAGAATATCTTGAGAAATTTGAAGAGGTTGATGATTCTCCAAAATTCATCTTAACAGTTCCATTAGGAAATGATAAAATTTGATTTGGAGTATCATGGATAGGAGCCGAGTCAGGTTTATTGGTCATAAGAATGTCCCATTCAAGACTTCTAGTTTGAAGACCCCATGTAATTCTTTTTGGAATTATGGTGTTTGAATGAAGATCATTCACTTTCATAAGAAGTGATACATTTCTTGGAGAGGAGCGAAGAGCCCGAATGTTGAGAGTAGTATTTAGGAGCTTGTAATATACTCTGTATATTACAGTAAAAGATTTTGATTCATCCAAACTAAGATTCTTAGTTTGAATATGGAGTTTAAGAGTTTTGAGAATATGTTGATCAAAAAGACTGACTCTTTTTAGATTTGACTCTAGAACGGTGAGTAGAGAATGCTCGAAGTTTGAATGCCTTTGATCACACAGAGTGAGCAAAATTGCAATATCTAAGCCAAGTCTGAACAATAACTTAAGTGCAATTTGAACAAGGCCAATACGTAAAAATTGAAATTTCTTACGATGTTCTTGTATAGAGTCTTTTGAGAATAGAGCAATTTCGGTATTAAGACCTTTAATGGAAAGAGTTTGCTCAAAGGTTTTAATAACATAATCTTGAGTAAAATCAAATCGTCCTATTTCATAGACAACAATCTTTTCTACCTTAGGAATAGTCGAGTTATTCAAAAGCTGTTCAATTTGAGAAATTTGAAGTTCGTTAGAATTGAAATTCTTTTGAAAAATTTCATTTTCATTATGAGAAATTTCTTCTTCATTTTGAAACATTTTTGACAAATTATTAGTTCTATTTCTAAAACTACCAGATCCTCTAAGCTAACTGGAAAAAGAAGACATGCTGAACAAAATAAACTTAGAAATAATACCGCCATGGACTGTATGAAGTTACAAGAAGGACTGAACTTTGAATACAAGCAACCCTACCAAACGCTCTCTCAACTTCACAGGTTTTACGGGAATAAGCTAACCAGAACTTAGTGCTGACGACCTGTAAACAAATAATCAACAATCTACGCTTGTGTGTGTTTTGCACGCCACACATATATAAATAATTATTATAATACTTTAATTATTATTATGTTTTAACAAAGAAGTTACAAAATAAATTTAGTCAATTATTTTTCAGCGTTAGGAATAATTCTTTGTTCTTTAAAGTACATTCCATCTACTTCAATCCATTTCTCGACTTCCAATTATGGAATTGATAGTCGATTTATTAAACCGATAAAATTACTTAATCTAATATTTATTATTCTTATTTCTTTTTCGTTGATATTACATCAACTAAATTAAAAATATTATTTAATGTAGAATAGGTTCCGTAAACATGTCAAATAGATAAAAATAAAAAATAAAAAAAAAAACTATTTGACTTTCAAGTGGGTCCCATTAAATGTGAGTAATTGAATTTAATAATATGACGAATTTTTTGGGGCATTACATTACTCATTTTCTATGGTTTAAAAAACAAATAAGTGTTTGTGTAAACTTTATATAATTTTATTGAATTTAAATTTTCAAACTATTGTTCTCTTGGAATTCATTTTTATCTATTACTATTAATATTTCTTGGAATAAAATAATGATTCGGTTTAAGCCTCATATGATTAAATTGTATAGTTAATTTGCATAAACTTAGTTCTTATTTTTTAGGTATTAACATTGCAGTAAATAATTAATATGATATTATTGTTATTTTAATATTTTGGTTATAATTACAATGATGATTTTTTTTTAACTATTATTATAATAGAAGAGCTGTCACAAAAATACACACATATAGATTCCCACCAAAATACATTTTCTATATACTAAATAATTTTTTGTAGAAAATTTAATATTTATTACATATTTAGTAATAATTGTAATAAATATATTCTATGTAAACGTGTTATATTGAAAATGAAAAAAAAATAGATAAGCACATTTGAATATGAATAAATGTTATATTCTATATGTGAACGTGTTACATTTTAAATGAAAAATAGATTAATAAATTTGTATATAAATAAATGTGTGCTATAATTTGTGCAAATAAATCATTTTTAAGAAAACTTATGTTGAAAGATACGTGGAGGATAACCCATTCTATATTTATCTTAATCTTAAAATCTATAAAAGTTGGATAGCCGTCAAGTTAATACGCACATATTTTCCCCAATAAATACACTTGCAATTTTCGAAAACAAGAAACTATAATAAAATAATTAAAAATTCATGTAAATTAATGTCGTATTTAAATTCATGTTTATTATTGCAATTTTCATTTGAATCCGTGTTTAAATCAATGTGGATTCATGTCTTATTTAAATCTTGTAGATAACATTGAGATTATAATTTTTTTTTTTTACAAATTTTCTATGCCTTGAAAAATGAAGAGTTGTTTGAGTAAACTTCATGTAATTTTATTGTTTTATATTTCCAAATTATTGTTTTATTAATTACTAATAATAATTTTTTGGGAAAAAGTAATGATTCGATTTAAGTATCATATGATTAAATTATATAGTTAATCCCACATCAATTTAGTTCTTACTTTTTTAGGTATTAGTATTGAAGAAAATAATTTATACAATTTTATTGTTATTTGAATATTGTTATTATTATTTTTATTATTAATGCTAATATTGAAATGAATTCAAGTAATACATATTGCTATCAGTATTAAAGTAGTTATTTAATTATTGATATTGTATTTATTAATTTTTGTTCTTAATATTATAAATCTTATGTGTAGCTATCAGTATTAAAATTATGTAATTATTAATAGTGAAATTATTTGTTATCTTTGAAAATGATCAAGTGACAACTGTTGGCACCATAACAAGTGCCAACAGTTGGTACTAGAAAATGACTTGTTATCTTTAGAATAAACTATATTTCCTGAAGTATATATTATTTATGTTATTATTAATTATTTTAATAAATTAAGATTCTGTTCAACAGTTATGTGCCTTTGTTTAGTAACACTGTTTGATTCATAAACTATTTTATTTATAATTTTGAGGTAAAAAGTAATGAGTAAAAATTAGAGAGAGAAAATTTGTGTGATTAAAAAGTAATTTGAGAATTTGTGTAGTTTATAAACTGATTTAAAAATCAGATTATTTTAGTTACCAGGCAAAGTTACCAAACGAAGGTAATATTGAAGGGCTAATGCTTTGGCTTTCTATTTCATTAATAATATTAATAGAATGGTTAAGATTTTTTTTAATCATTCTTAATTTTAATAACTGTGTAAATATTATAGCGTATAAGGTTTTCGGTACAATTTTGTTATTTTCAACTTTGCCCGTTTGTCGTATCATGATAATTGAGAGATTTCTTAAATTATTATTTCGACTAAATATTTTTTAAATAAAATTATAATTTTATTGATTAAATATAAATATTAATTGAGTTAAGATTAAGCCCACATTTATAATTAATGAGATTGATATTTTTTTAATGAAAATTGAAAAAAACTAGTTAAATATGAGAGACAAATGCAGAAATGATGAGAAATATATTGATGCCTTCCACACACATTAGTATTCGTACCCATAATGTTACATCTAACATGCTATATCATTAAAAAATCACTAAATTTGCATTTTCAATGAAGTTAATAATAATTCATAAAAATTATTAAAATCAATAGTCATTTATTATTTAAATATATAAATTGAAATTAACTATTCAAAAGAAGTTTTAATAATTTGAATTAGTTATTTAATTTTTTTTTAAATTTAAATAATTATTGTAATAGAATATTATTTTTAAGCTGAAAAGACTGGATTAATATATTTGAATATAAATAAATGTTATATTCTACATAAATGTGTTACATTGGAAATAAAAAAAAAATGAATAAATATATTTGAATATAAACAAATGTGCAAGAATTTGTACAAATAAATCATTTTAAGAAAATTTATGATAAAAATTATTTGGAGGATCACCAAATACAAGAATTTCTAACTTGACTATCTATTAAGAAGAAACAGTTGTAAATGAAAGTGGTTGATGTTAAAATATCTTTGAAGAATTTCTTACTGCTAAATCCAATTTTATTGTTTTCAGGTTGATTTTCATATTTAATATTCATATTCTAACTTCAATTCGAGATGAAGACACACCGTAATTAAGCCTGCAGATAATTAGTATCGAATACCATTTTAATTTAAAACTAGTGCTATTCTTGAAAGAAAGAAAAAAACTTCTATTGCGAAATTGAATGGTGCCTTAATCTATATCTTAGCCCTTGTTTAGTGGGATTAAAATCAGATTTCATTAGATTTTAGTAGAAGTTGATGAGATATGATTAAAAAGTCGTGGGTCCCATAAAATATATGGTTGATATTAATTGCTGACTTTGAATTAGATTAAAATTTAGACTATAATCCTTACCAAATGTAGGCTTAATTTTAGAACGATCATCTAGAAGCAAAGTTTGATTAGAGCTCTTTAGCTATGATTCAAGAAAATATCAAATATAATGCTATATTGTATAAACGATATATAGAGCGTGAAACTAATTTAATAGCAAATATCGATTCATCGACAAATTGCACGGTACTGTAATAAAACAATTGTTTATTATTGACAATTCCATTACTGCAATTAGTATACATACATACATACATACATACATAACAAATATTATTTCACTATTTAAGTATTTACTTTAGAAACGATCAAATCTATGCATCGCATGGGTGATGCACTACCAATTACACATTTATAAAGTGTGGTCAAGTGTGATCATATGTAGACTGTCTTATCAATTTACTTATATGGAACAAACTATGCCAGTTTTCCTTCCACGCTTAAAAATCACTTCCAATGGATATACTTTGGACACCAATTTTTTACACGAGCTCATTTTAAGTAAATAAATATAGGAGTTCCATGTTCTCACAAAGAAGAATACAGATCTAGTTTGAACTTATTAGAAGGGGGAAAAGGTTCCACTCCAATGTATCCAAAATAGCCCCTAGATTAGTCTATTTGTTAAAATCTTGGCGTTTAAAAACAATTTTTTTTTTATATTTTTGAGGTAAGATGTGTGGTCAAAAAGTAGAGAGAGAAAATATATGTGGTTAAAAAATAATTTGAGAAATTATGTTGTTTAAAAACATTTTTTTTTTTTTTTAAGTTTGCCAAATAGAGGCTAGAAGTTGAATTCGATAATTAACATTATATTTGGCAACTTGTATATAAAAAAGTTTATAAACATCACATTTTTCAAACTACTTTTTAATCACATGTTTTTTTTTTCAAAATCACTTTTTAACCACACATTTTATATAAAAAACACAACATTCTTTATTTATAAACAATATTGGCCGTCAAACACATGTTAAATTAGATAATTACTGCTCTATTCGTCAAAATTTTTTTATTTAAAAACATTTTTTTTATTATGTTTTCTAGGTAAAATGTGTAATTGAAAAGTAGAGAAAGAAAATATGTGTGTTTAAAAGTGATTTGAAAATTGTATTATAAAAACCATCTTTGCCAAACAGAGGCGAAAGCTACTTTGCAACAGTAGATTATGAGTTCTACGAAATGTATGTGTGGATGAAAGGTCATGTTTATCAACTTAGCCTTGGTAAACTTGTTTTCAACGTGTTTTTAAAAAAACATAATTTCTCAAATTACTTTTTAACTAAATATGTACATTCTTTCTATCCATTTTTCAATCACATATTTTACCTCAAAAATATAAAAAAACATATTTTTAAACACAAAACTTTTAACCATCATAACCTTAAATTATGATTTTAAGCTTTTCCAAACTTGTTCTAACTGTTTATTGAACTATAAATTATAATCCATGACGTGACATTCCACAACTAATATCACGTTACGAAAGAATAACTCAAACATACAATTATTATCAAAGCTGCAAAGTTTCAACTACCTTGTTCAACACGGTTTATACATTTTATAGTAAAGTATGTCCGGTTTGGGCCCTTATTTTAATACATTTTTCTTTCTTTTCTTTTCAATACACATTTATCAATAAAATAATATTACACATAAATCAAAAAAGATTCTCTACTTTTTATCTACACATTCTCATAAAAATTTGAAATAAACTCTTTCTTAAACAATATCAAACATGGGCTATATATATATTATGTACGTCCAAGAACACATTAAATATGGATTTCTAGTCCACCCCTAAAACATGTTGAAATATATGGAAGTGATGGAGAAAGAAGGATACAATAGAAAATAATGCAAGAGAATAAAAAAAGATTGATCCAAATGATCAAATGGCTTAACCACGTATTCATTGTCTTCAAACGATATTTGTCTCATTTCGATAATTTGATAGTACTTAAAGAATACTTGACAAATGGATTGTATATATGATTTAATTAAGCCAACAAGATAGAAGAAAACTTAAGCACCCAAGAATTTTTCTAAGAACACAAGAACGCAAAAGTCGGATTTGTATATATTTTGAGAAAGTATTGATATGGATTAATCTTGATTGATGTTGTGTATTTGCATTGAAATTTATCTCCAATTTATAGATTTTCAAACACCTTTACGAAGAGGTGCAAGCTACTCCATGAAAAAACATGATTTTACATGAAAAAGTTTGAGAAAAATCAAATTATCAACTTCCCAATGGTCAAAACGGACTCCTTTGCAATCTCAAGGTTATAACACTTGCGATTGCAAGGCTATACCTATTTGAACAATCCAAACACTTCAACACATCTTTAAACAAAACATGAATTTCCAATAATCTCCCACTGTTTAAAGAACGTGTATTGAAGTTAATCCACTCAACAATACTTATGTGTACGGCGTAGATATCTTTCGATTTGAATCTAGCCGTAGTGTAATTTTTACAAAGTATTATCGAAATTTTGGTAGCTAGGTGGCTTTGAACCAATTATTTCTTTTGGTAATACCGGTAAGAACACACACATCGGTATCATGTGTTCATAGTTCGTGAAACTGCTTAGCATTGTTATAGCCTTGCGCTCATCATACTTGTCAAACTTTTTAAGAGAGAAAACTCCAACTCTCTATTGAGACGGCACCATATCGAAGTTTAATTAGGAGGAATTCTTCCAGTATCTTTGTTACTATTATAGATACTTGTCTACAGAACTTCATTAAGATCTTTAAGATCATCCCTCATTTCTAGTAAAAACTAGCGCTTTTTATATCGAAGATAGGTTTATTTAATTTTCAATAATGCTTCAAGAATCCACTTATCAAATGACTTGTTTTTACCCTTTGAACTCGTAAATCATTGTTCGAATAATAACAGGTAGGGCTGTTGTTATTGGTGGAATTTTTATTTTAAGAGTTTTAATCTCATCCTTCTTGATGTTGAAACTACTACATCTCAATGTAGAGGTTTAGTTATATTATTAGCTAGATTCTCTATTGACCTAATGTAATTCAAGGAAATTATTCGGTCTTTAATTAATTTCCTTACATAGTCATGTCTTAGATTCATATGTCTAGACTTTCCATTATAAACTTCATTAAATACTCTTGATAGAGTTGCTTGACAATCACATAAAATGGATAGAGATGAAGAACTTTTCATCTCCAATGGAATCTCGTAAAAGAGATCCTTTAGTCATTCCGCTTCTTTCCAGATTTTAGCTAATGCCACAAATTCAAATTCATGGTTGAATGAGTGATACATGTTTGCTTTTTGACTTCCAAGTAACCGCACCACGCCCTAATGTAAACAACCACTATGAAGTAGATTTACTTTCTCCCGTGCTAGAGATCCAACTAGTATCAGTAAATCCTTCCAATATTGCTGGAAATTTGGAATATTGTAGACCTAAGTTTTTGGTTTTCTTTAAATAATCAAGAACTCTCCCAATAGCATTCCAATGATCCTTACTAGCTAAACCTACTTAGTTTACTAATAGCAAATGCTATGTCCGATTTTGTATGTTGAGTTGCATACATAAAACTTCCTATATCGCTTGTAATTGAGCAATTGCCCTTCCATCTTTCTTTATAAGTGTTATAGTAGGATGGGTATTGTACTCTTTTATATTCAAATGTTTGAATTTATTTATCACATTATCCACATAATGTGATCAGTGGCGGATCCAACCGAGAAATTTAGCTAGAGCGAGCGTTGACTTTTGACAGTGGACCGTTGACCGACATATATCCTTGGTTACAATAGCGAGATTGATTATGTTATTTAATTAAATAATATTACATAATTATGATTAGGCACATAAATTAGAATAAAAAGTTGTAATGAAATGTATGAATACATAATTCAATACAAACCAAAGCAGATGCAAAATACATGACATTGACATCATTTGGTATTCGTTTCTTAGCGTTATCAGAGTCTACTAACTCATGTGGTCTACTAGAAGTGGTTGCAGGACCACTAGAACCACTAGATTGAGACCTTCGTTTAGGTTGGAAAAAACGTTCCATAATATGTAAATCAATAATCACAAATTAAATCAAATATTCACCAAATCTCAATTCACAAATTACAAACAATAAATCAATAATCACAATTCACAAATCAAATCATATTTTCACCAACAATCACAATTCACAAATCAAACCACATTGCAGAAATTTAAATGTAACATTTATGCATAATTCCCAAATCAATTATAATGAATCAAGGTTTAGCCTCGTTACCTGATAATTCAAATGAGAAATCACAAATGGATCAAAAATTGGGCAGTGATTGACTAGTCTAGAAGCACAGTGGACTAATCTAACCAAAAAATTAAGAAATCAAAAATGAAGAATCAATATTATTTATTAAAACTTACAACATTACAAAATCTAAAAACATTACAAAACCAAAAAAAAAATAAAAAATTACAACACTCTTACCATCACCATGCCGAGCAGAGAGGCGAGAGCACCAGTGCAGACTGTGCAGTCCGGAGCTGGAGCCTAGAGAGGAGACCATCTGCGTCTTTGTCGATGCAGGCTGCTGAATCTATAGAGGCTCAGAGCGGCGCCATGGATTGAAGCAAGCAAGGGTAGTTGAACTTGAGTCAGAATCGAGAGAGGACTGAGGAGACGGGAATGGGATTTGGGTTGGGTAAATGCCATGGAATTGGTTTTGGTTTGGGGATTTTTTCACACTTCACAGTGAAGGAATGCAGAGGATTGGAGGAGGGTTTTGGGGAGGAAAAAAAAATTGAAACTTCACCTTCAGAATTCATATCGGCTCCCCGGCGATCCATCGGCGGCCAGCTTGTGCGGCCGCGCTAGCTCGCCATACGGTGGATCCACCACTGAATGTGATTTACTTAAATAATAACCCTCACTATTTTTGGTCACTTTTATTCTTAAAATAGTATCAAGCTCTCCAAGATCCTTCATCTTGAATGTGGAAGATAGAAATATCTTCGTTTCTTTAATTTCATCCATGCGATTACTTAGAAACAATATGTCATCAACGTATAGACATATAAAATACAATTATCACATACTTTGGCATATAAGCATTTATTTACACTTTGGCGCATAAAACCAAATAAATTTTTGGGTAAGTAAAAGCTTTTGTGCCATTTCTTAGGTGCTTGCTTTAGACTATATAATGACTTTACAAGTTTGCAAACTTTATGTTTATTTCTAGGTAGTGCTAAACCTTCTGGTTGTTCAATGTAGACTTCCTCTTCGAGGTCTCCATTTAAGAATGTTGTCTTGATATCCATTTGATGAACATATAAGTTATTTATAGAAGCCGATGCGAATAATATCCTAATTTGCAATAGGTACGTAAGTATCGGAATAATCGATTCCTTCTTTTTGTCGATATCCCTTTACCACAAGTCTAGCTTTGAAAATATTTAGAGTACCATCCGAATTGCACTTTCTTCTAAACACCCATTTGCATCCAAGAAGTTTAGAACCATTTGGTAAATTGACAAGTTCCCATGTATTGTTTGATAAAATTGAATCAATTTCATATCTTATGGCATATTTCAAAAAGAGACTATCTCGAGAAGCCATAAATTCATTATTATAAGTCTTAGGATTGATTTCCACTTGTAGAACAAAATGTATTGCTCTTACAACTTGATGAGAATCGAGAAAGTCAAACCCCGATGCACGTGCTCGTGGGACCCATGACGAGATTCGAAGTCGAAGATGTTCAAGATTCGAGGCTAAACAATGTGAATAAGTCAAGAAAAGCAAGCCGAGAATCAAGTTGGAGCCAAAAAGAAGAAGAAATCAGAATCAGCCAATTTCGGTCGACCGAAAATCATTCCGGTCGACCGAAAGTCTGCAGAGATTTTTGAAGCCGGCCTCAGTCGCGTTCGACTGAGGCTTGGTCGACCGAAAGTCCCATTTCGGTCGACCATGTGATCGACCGAAATAATTTCGGTCGACCAGTTCGGTCGACCGAAACACTCCGTTTTACAAAAACGGGGTTTTTCTTGTAAATACCAAAATTGCACAATTTACCCATTTTGTATCTTTTAAACACATTTTCTTGTCATTTGTAAGATAGCTTGGTGATGTTCAATGTGAAGCTCTTGAGAGAGTTCCTCTTGTGGGTGAGGTAAATCACATTTCTTGATCTTGTATCTCTTAGGAAATTAATCAACTTTATCTTGAGTATTATTATTCTTGTGTTGTTGTTTATTTCCGCCACCTTGGAATTTGTTTATTTCTTTCCATTGAGTTAGGGTTTGTTAATCCTTGAATTTTGAGTTAGATTTAAACTTGGGTTAAGGTGTTTATCCTTTATTTTACCACTTTAGCTTTCTTGGGTTTTGTATTAAATTGTTGTGGGAATTTTCGGTCAACACACCGAAGGGGTTCGCATCATTTGGTATCAGAGCTTGGCTCTAATTTGGTAAACCTATCTTTACATTATTGTTGTTGTTATTAAAAAAAAAAAAAATCCGAAAATTTGAAAAGAAAAATTGGAAAATTTCATATGCCCATGAGTAATTCTTGATTCCTACATATTGGGTATATTGATTGTTGCATTGTTGGGGGTTTCCATTAGCCAAACACTTACAAAACATATACTTTCCAAATTGTATATTCAAAGTGTTTGATAAATTGTCCCAATGAAAAATACTTCATTCATGCTTTGTTGTTCAATGCCCATATATTGCTAATTACTTGGGGCTATCCAATTCCATCATTGAGATTGTGTTATCAACATTGTATCCCATATATTACTTGCTTCATACATTGGGTAATTGTTGATCATTCATTTCTTGTCACATTTGGGTTGTTGAAGATTTATCATATATCCACATTTTATCCATTCAAGGTCATTCAAAGATTGAGTACAAGGTGTTTGATAAATTGCCTCATTCAAAATTTACACTCTTTGTGCTTATTGTTCTACATCTATGCCTTGTCTATTATTTGTGGTTTATCAATCCCATTGCTAAATTGTGTTCCTAGTATCTTATCCCATATACATGTTGTTCCTTTTGAGTATAGCAAGCACATAAATTCTACTTGCTATTGTGTCTATTTATTCTAAAATTCCTTATTCCTTTGTTTGTGATTTCATTGACTTCACAAGAATTATACTTTGTGGTTTAGTTGATTACCTTCCTTGGAGATCTTGAAAAATGAGATTTGAGTGGAAAAGGCAAGAGTGGTGAGCTCATTATAGGGTAAAAGCCTAAATTGAGTGAAACACGAGTGAAAAATATTCTTGTGAGAACACTTTCACACTTGCACACCATGTCAAAGTCCAATGCTCAAACTCAAGACTTGAAGTACTTGTTACAAAATCTTTCAACCACCATGGCTAGACAAATTAAGGAGATTGGGGGTGAGTTGGAAAATTTAGGAACAAGAGGGGAGAGTACATCAAATTGGGGAGGTGAAGAAATGATGTGTAGTAGAAGAAGGGTGAGGGATAAATTTGAGAACATTGTGTATATGGATGGAAGTAGAAAACAAAATGGGAGTTTGAATAGGAAAATTAGAATGGATATTTGGGAAGATGAAGGTGATGGTGAACAAAATGGGAGTATGAATAGGAAAAGAAGAGAGTGGTTAGATGATAGGAGAAATGGAGTTGATGAAAATATTGATAGTGCGAGAATGCAAAATTCATCACTCCATGGAATGGGTAGAAGTGGAGAAGTGGAAGAAGATTGGAGAATGTGTAGATAGAAGCGAAGATGGGATGGATGAGAAGGTTAATATTGAGCGAATGAAGGCATCATCATTCCATAGGAGGGACGGTAGTGGAGGTAGAGAAGTAGTGAAGGAGATGAATGATAGGCCACCACAATCTTTGGCCCATGCTAATGAGATGGAGGAACATGGGGAGGATAATTTCTACACTAGGTGCCTAGTGAGTGATAAACCATGTAGTCTCATGATAGATGGGGAGATTGGCACTAATTTGGTGAGTGCTAGTAGGGTGGATAAATTGGGGTTACCGGTTATGAAGCATCATAATCCCTATGTATTGCAAATGCTGAATGACTATGGGGAGGTGAGGGTAAGTGAACAAGTTCTTATTGCTTTTCACATTGGTACTTATAGTGATCAAATATTATGTGATGTGGTTCCCTTACACACTACTCACATAATCTTGGGGAGACCTTGACAATGTGAGCGAAATGTGAATCTTGATAGGAGAAGGAACCGGTGTAGCTTCAAAATGAATGAAAAAAAAGTTGTGATCCTATCTTTGAGCGCGGAAGAAGTATGCAAAGACCAAATGAAGCTCAAGAAGGAATTCGAGGAAGAAAAAGAGAAGGAGAAAGAAAAAGAAGAAGAAGAAAGGGGGAATAGAAAAATAAAAGAGAATTCAATTGAGCAAATTGAAGAAAGCAAAAATAAGAGCATGAGAGTTGGGGCCTTGACCCTAGAAAAAAGTGAGGAATTGAGAGTTGGAGCCACGACTCCAGAAAAAGGAGAGACGAGAGAAGAACTGAGAGTTGAGGTTCCTACCTCAGAAAAAGGTGAGGGAGTGATGAGTGCCACTAAGAAGATTGAGAGAAAAGATCACCCCAAAATGTTCTTCACTCTTGAATATTCTAACACTTCCCTCCCTAGTTTGGTTATTTCTTTGTTGTAGGAAATTGTGAGGTCAACTTATCAAGGCAACAAAGAACTCCAAAAGCATGTCTTATGGAAGAAATTCATGAAAACATTTTCCTACAACAACAAGTACAACCGAGGTAAAAAAAAATGACATAACCGATGCAACATCTAGGATGTATGCTCCTAACATTTCTTTGAATGCAAGGTTATTGTGTTTTGAATACATTAGAGGGTTGTATGATCTTGATGTAGATTTGACAAGTGTGTTGTTGACTTGTGAAAATGTAACATGTGGTAAGAATCATTGTCATGATGAGTGCGTGCTTAAATTGTAAATGTAACTTTTTGCATGTACCCAATTGCATAAGTACCAAATCTTTTTGTGAAAATGTTACATATAGTACATATCATTGGCATGATAAATTCTTATTTTGTGAAAAAATGCTTGTCATGCATATTGACTTTCTAAAGGAATTGCTAGTTAGGGGAGTCCATGAGAAAGATTTATTGAGATGTCTTGATGATAAAAGGACTTCGCTTCTAACATTTCTAGATGCTCCCTCATTCCGTGTTGAACATAGTAAGAGCATGCATGTTAAATATCCGAATTTGTTAAACATTTATGAATCATATTGTGAACAATATTTTGATGGATTCTATGGGCGTGATGATTATTTGTTTTGAAAAATTGGATTGTTTCCTTGTAAAAGTGACATGCGTAAATTGCTAGTGGGAGGAGCACATGATAGTTGGTTGATGGGGCGATTTAAAATTAACGGGGTCTTAGGGGTATTGTATGATCAATCTTATTGGCCTACTTTGAAGCTTGGTGTTGAACATGTTTGCACTTGTAGTAAATGCCGAACTTGCAAACTGGCTAAACTCAAGTTTTTGCCCCAAGAGTTCCATGCATATTTGCCCATCCTGAGTAAACCTTGGACTGCTATTTCTATGAATTTTATAGTGGGTTTACTTGGAATAAAGAAAGAAAATGATGCTATTTTTGTGATTGTTGGTAGGAGTATTAAAACGTCGCATTTGATTGCATATAACGAAACCAACAAGGTCATCAACATAGCTAATATTTTCTTTCAGGAAGTTGTGCAATTGCACGAAATTGGTGCTAATTTCGTGGTTGTTAAATTTGCTTGTAATTTAATTGTTCATCATATTAGCAAGTTTTCTCCACTTAAAGATGCTTGTGACTTTATCCTATTAACTATGTTGAACTTTATGCATATGTTTATCGAAGAAAGAGTTGGTTTAGGTGGGCACGAGAATGCACATTTGGTTAAGCCCCTTTGCAGGAGGCTCGAGCTTCCATTTAGGGGGATTTGGAATGCAATGTGCTTCCAATGCCAACCATGGTGGGAAACATATTCCGTTTGATCCAGGCAGCCGGATGTGTTCCCATTCGTGGAAGGAGCGACCCCCCCGATCAAATAAAATCCAAACTACTACTCTGTGGTGTTGGCGCATCTCAAACTCTTGGCAGCGCCAACAAATTGATTTTGCATGGTGAGTATGAAATTTCAGTTACATTTATTGTGTCTGAATTTTCTATTTTTTATTGTAGGTGCCGATTCGTGGTCGAATCTCTTTCGAGATGGAGGAGATGATGAGAATCGCGAAGGTCCAACTTCATTGCATGAACCTGTGGTACACAATGTTGCAAGATCAAAGTTCAAGGAGTTTCACGACAGTGCATTCAAGCAAGATTCGAGGTCGAATCCTTTTCAAGAAGGAGGGAATGATGAGAATCGAGAAAGTCAAACCCCGATGCACGTGCCCTGGGACCTATGACGAGATCTGAAGTCGAAGAGGTTCAAGATTCGAGGCTAAACAATGTGAATAAGTCAAGAAAAGCAAGCCGAGAATCAAGTTGGAGCCAAAAAGAAGAAGAAATTGGAATCAGCCAATTTCGGTCGATCGAAAATCATTCCGGTCGACCGAAAGTCTGCAGAGATTTTTGAAACCAGCCTGAGTCGTGTTCGGCTGAGGCTTGGTCGACCGAAAGTCCCATTTCGGTCGACCAGTTCGGTGGTGGACCGAAACACTCCGTTTTACAAAAACAGGGTTTTTCTTGTAAATACCGAAATTGCACAATTTACCCATTTTGTACCTTTTAAACACATTCTCTTGTCATTTGTAAGATAACTTGGTGATGATCAATGTGAAGCTCTTGAGAGAGTTCCTCTTGTGGGTGAGGTAAATCTCATTTCTTGATCTTGTATCTCTTAGGAAATTAATCAACTTTATCTTGAGTATTATTATTATTCTTGTGTTGTTATTTATTTCCGCCACCTTGGAATTTGTTTATTTCTTTCCATTGGGTTAGGGTTTGTTAATCCTTGAATTTTGGGTTAGATTTAAACTTGGGTTAAGGTGTTTATCCTTTATTTTACCACTTTAGCTTTCTTGGGTTTTGTATTAAATTGTTGTGGGAATTTTCGGTCAACACACCGAAGGGGTTCGCATCACAACTTTTTTCTCATTTCCTTCTTCTAAGTAAAAAAAAAATGAGTTGAGAGTCTATTTCATCCGAACCAAGTGACTTTCCAACTCGAACACTTTTGCATCTTCAAGGTTCATTAGGGTCCTCAACATCTTTGGTAAATATTTCACCTTGTGTTCCTCTAGAACTAGGTAACCTTTCTTGTGTTTCCCTTAAATCATCTCCCGAAGATAATGAATTCTCAAAGATGTCTACATCATTTGATTCAATTATCGCATTGATTTCCAAGTTTAGCAATCTATAGGATTTCTATTAGTAGCCTATTCTACAAATACACATTTGACCCTCTAGGATCTAATCTGATCCTTTTCGAAGTTCGTGCACTTGTTGGAGTAGGGAAATGTTATTAAGAAATTTCAAATCAAAATACTTAGAGATAAGAAATTTTTTAGTACCTTTCTCCTCGACTTTGTACTTGTTCTCTAGTGCATCCAAATCTCTTTTGCAGCTTTTGTATTCATATAAAGATCATAGAGACGATCTGAAAGTTCATTCAATATGTGGTCTCGACATATTAATTCATCTTCTTCTCGCTTCTTTCGTTCAACCCTTGTTTGTTCGATTTCTTCCTCGATTGGTTACGAAAGTGCATCCAATTCCTAATCAAGGATGTAGAAAATCTTCAATGCCTTTAGGAGGAACTTGATCTTGTCTTGTCTTGCCACATTGCAAAGTTAATTCCATCGAAACTGTCCAATCTTACCAAATCTTGATTCATGAGTTTGATTACTGCCATCGTAGTTTCATTCTCCATTTAGTCAAATATTGTTTGAAATTTTTGAAATATATGGAAGTGATGGAGAAACAAAGACACAATAGAAATAATGCAAGACAATAAAAAAATGATTGATCCAAATGATTAAAGGGCTTAACCAAGTATTTGCTGTCCTCAAAGGATATTTGCCTCATTTTGGTAATATTATAGTGCTTAATGAATACTTGGCCAATGGTTTGTATGATTTAATTAAGCCAAAAAGATAAAAGAAATTCAAGCACTCAAGAATTCTTCTAAGAACACAAGAACAAAAGAGTTGGATTTGTATATATTTGGACAAAGTATTGACATGGATTGATTTTGATGAATGTTGTGTATTTGCATTGAAATCTATCTCCAATTTATAGATTTCCAAATACCTTTACGAAGTGGTGTAAGCTACTCCATGAAAAGTATGATTTTTCATGAAAATGTTTGAGAAAAATCAAATTGTCAACTGCCCACCGGTCAAAATGGACCCCTTAGCGATCGCAAGGTTATAGCACTTTCAATCGCAAGGCTACAACTTTCTAATCTGCACCAAAATAATTGCCCTTTGTGATCGCAGCATTTTTTGCCCTTGCAATCGCAAGATAATAAAATAATATATATATTTTTTTATTTTTTAAGTCTTCTTTCATCAACTCTTCAACAATCCAAACACTTCAACACTTCTTTAAACAAAACATGAATTTCCAACAAAACATGTGAAGCAACAAATAATTTCCGCATTCTCACACAGTGAACCAAATTCTCTGGACCAAAAGGAAGAAATATAATTAACTATAAACAAAGGGGGAAAAAATATGAAGGGAAAAAAAAAAAAAAAAAAAAAAATATGAACTAAAACATCTTGATTCTTGAATCACCAGTTTTTTCTATTCCCATTTTGTCTAGGAGATTTATGATCTGTTGGTCCATTGATGACACTTCTTGGAGATGACAGTCGTTCATTATTCACAATCTTTTTTCCACTCAATTTTCTAACATATTCTTTCCTCTTCTTTGGCTTTCTTGAACTTGTACTCTCTCCTTTAGTTGTAGGCATCAAATACCACCCAATCGAGGTGCACAATATTGCAAAAGATCGTCCGTAAAAAAGAAGCAGAATTAGAATCAATATGATAATCATCGGAATATAGTAATAGGGTTGCCTTAATTTTTGCCAGTTGAAGTTTCTACACGCCAAGCACTTGTGTTTTCTACTAGGTTCCGAAACCTGATTGGTATCAGTAATCGCAGCATTTGGAGCCTTTAAGGTTTCGGCAGTTGGCTTGTCTGATTGAGCTTCTGAGAATTTCTGTTGGATTTTTACATCAGAAATGTTGTCTTTTTCTTCCTTTTTCTCCTTTACCTTAACCACAATAGGCTTGACATCATTCGAATTCAAATACACAAATCGAACAAAAGAAATGTCTTCTGAGCCATTTTGTGAGTAAATTTTCTGTCTCTTCTCATCAAGATCAGCTAAAAGTGCAAAAAATTTGTCCAAACCACGACCTGCATAAGGGTTTTTGCTTTTATTTCTGAAGAAACTTGTGCCCTTTTTAGATCTCTTTGGGGTAGAACAAGTGGTTTCAAGGTCATATTCTATTTTCTTGAAGCTTCCACAGCCACAAATGAACATCTGTAAAATTAAGGATTTTGAATGGTGTTTTTTGGATAACTTGGATTTATGAAAGAAGAAATAAAGTGAAGACGTATTTATTTAAGGTCATTGGAAGACTCGATCAATAGGGACTTGCTAGTCAAGCAAATACAAAAAAGAATAACATAATTACATGGAAGCTTCTGTTGTGTTGGTTGTAGATTTTGGATTTGGGTGTTTTGACTTCTTGCAGATGTATTCAAGGGCTTTTTATATACATGTATACTTGTATATATATGATTTGGGTGTTTTGGATTCTTGAAGATATATTCAAGGGATTATATACATATACATATATATACATATACGGGTGTTTTGACTTCTTGCAGATGTATTCTATATATATATATATATATATATATATATATATACACACACACACACCTTATGTTTTAGCTATCGGTTTAATGTGGTTTATATTCTGTTAGGTTTGAATTTTTTTTTTTTTTTTCCCAAGTCATCATGATGGAATTTAGAGTTTGATTCATATTGTTTAAAAAGAGTCTTTTTGAAACGAATAGTGATTTTTAAGAGAATTGATGACTAAAATTTGATTGAAATGTCAAATATTATGGGCTTGATTTGTAATGTATGATTGAGATTGAGTACTGTAGAAAAAAGAGAAATATTTAATGAAGATCAAACAAGGGCTTAGAGTGTATTTGGTATTGTTTAATTTTTTTTTTTAAATGAATAGTGATTTTTAGTAGAATGAATGATTGAAATTTAGTTGAAAAATCAAATATTGTTGGCTTGACTTTTAATGGATGGTTGAGATTGAGTATGGTAGAAAAATAAGAAAATTGTAATGAATACCAAAAGAAGTTAATTATTTTCGTGAAGATTAAATTCATGTTCTTTTTAAATAGAAATAAGAATTTTAACAAGTTTTGATAGAAGTTGATAAAATGTTTGGTTGAAAAGTTGTAGAATTCATTATATTTTTTATTACAATTAATTGTTAATTTTGACTAAAAATTTTAATTAACTTTTGTAGTTGAATAAAACTGGGGACTAAGAGCCTGTTTGGTAATGTGATTTTTTTTTTATTTTTGTAGTTTTTTTTATTTTTGGTTTTTGATGAATGTGTGGTTTAAAAATGTTTGAAAAGTAAAAAATAGTGGACTGACTAAAAATGAATGGTTGAGATTGAGTTTGAAAAATTGTAATAAAATTTTTACCTTTACCAAACAACCTCTAAATTCAAAATTTACTTAATTATTTCAATGCAGACCAACAAAGTAATTATTTATTTTAGAAAAATTGCACAATTGGTATCTAATCTGTTAAGTTGTAGCAAATTAGTCACTTGAAAATTAAAAAGTAATAAATTTAAAATTTAAATATTTCATTACAATTACAAAATTAGCAATAACTAATAAAGTATAAACTTCTCCAAATCTTCATTAAATTGTCAAGTAATACACATCCAACTTCGTGAATATATATTTCGTTTCCAAACTCATGTCCTGTAATTTAAATTTTAACAATCTTTTAATGCCGTGTGACAATTTAACACAAGTCTTTATTAGTTGAAAATGATTATATTTTGTTGACAAAATAGCTCAATTTAAAAGATTGGCGACAAGTTCGTTTCTTGAGCAATAAATAGAAGACACATCGTATAATTTTCTATTTATATAAAAAATTATTTTTAAGTAAGCTTAATTATTTGAAGTATATTCAAACATGGTCTAAGTACGTTTCACAAGAAAATTATTCTCACGCGTAGAACTCTCCTTACCAACTTTCCTGAAGTAGAGTTGGTATAACTTCCCTAAAGGGCATAGCGCCACCCTCTCAACTATCGTTCCAATAGGGTTCTATATTTCTCCTGACTAAAACCATGAAATAAATTTTGTGGCTTACATATTTATCTGTGTGTATATATATACTAAAAAATATAATATAGGTTAAAATTACTCATTATGATTATATGTTTACTATTTTCAAATCCATCTTGTATTTCTTGTTGGAAAAAAATGGAAAAATAAAAAGGCCGAGTGAGATATTTTAGACACAAAATTGGGTGGGATCCCTTTGATCTTTGTGAAAGATCAAAGTTGATTTATATTCTCCTCCGTGAGAACATCGAAATAATATATTCACTTGCCATGTTTCCAAGCCAAAGTTCTGCTTCTGCCAAATAGCCTTTAATAGAGAAATAACCTTTGGCGCCAACTAGCCATTGATAGCACATGTGTGGCCCTCACGGTTCTAGAACAACAGCGGCTTACCAACTGTTGAAAGCGGGATAATGCTTGGATGAATGAAAAATTGGAGTTCAAAGAGGACCATGTGAAATATAATTATGGAATTGGTGGGAAACGAGTTACCTTTGTCCCACATAGGAAATTGATCAACTTGGTATCACTCTATATATGGTTACACTTTGAGAAGTTGTAATAATGTGTAGCATGGAGGCTCTCTCCAAGTGCGCACAGGGAGGGTGCAAATTACGGTCTAGATTGGCCTTCGAGCCTTAAATTTATATACAGGCGCAACCCACATACACGAATGTTAGACCAAATGAACAAAAAATTGGCCCCTCGCACGGTCCACTTTTTTTCAATTTTCCTAATTTTTTTCCAACACACCTGAAATTCCTGTGCTTATGGCTTTTAATTGAGAATTAATTTTCGATCGATGTTAGTGTAGGTGTATTGTGTAATTCATGTAACTCTATTAGAGGCTATTAAACCTGAGCTCATCCACTGTTCGGAGCCATACAAAGATCACTTTTTGATTCCCGTCCACACATTTTTTTTTTTGTTCAGATTTTTTTTTGTCAAGTTTAGTGATAGGTCATACATATAATCAGTTCACCGTAGTAGTAATATTGTGCTACGTTCACTGCTTATTGTCTCGTTGTATCTTGGAAGACTGACGCTCAAATAAACCTCAAGCACAAATTAATGAGGGGGTGAATCTATTTTAAGGAAAATGTACTCGCAAAGGCCTTGATTCCATATTTTGCTCGAAATTGTCTTCACTATTTTGCTTGTTTATTACAATTTGCTCGTTTACTGCATTTTATAAATTCTTGTGTGTTCTTTACGTTAAGCAATACATTATTCTTTTATAATTTTGTAATTATTTCGCAACAAACTTAAAAAAGATTTTTTTTTTTTTTTTTTAAAAACAGAAATTTGGTTTTCTGAAAGAACAAACATGGGATAATCTTATTCATATAAATTTTCTAAAAATAGAATTTAGTTTTTAGAAATAACTTTTATCTCAAACAAGAACTTACACTTGCACCATTTTTTAGAAATGGCAAACATATCAACCAACATGGATGCGGCTACTACTGAAAACCAGAATGTGGCTATGCCAAGTTATGTTAGGCTAAAACTTTGGCAAGATTTTCAAGTCATGTTGTGACACAAACGGTGGCTTAGAATGCAGCCCCAACTGTGACTATTTTGGTTAACAAATGGGAAAAACTAGAGAAATTCAATGGACCGAATTTCAAGAGGTGGCAGGAGAAGATGCTCTTCTATTTGGCCCCCATGAATCTTGCAAGATTCTTGATTGAGAATGCTCATGTACTCCAAGAGGGTGAAGGAGACATTCAAGCAATCAGTGCAGTGAATGCTTGGAAACATTCTATTTTTTCCTGTGTTCGACTTATGTCATGAACAACTTGGAAAATTCATTGTACAACTTGTAAAACAGGATAAAAGTGGTTAAGGAATTGTAGGAGTCTTTGGAGTGAAAATATAAATCGAGAATACTGGAGCCAAGAAATTTCTTTTTGGCAGCTTCCTGAATTGTAAAATGGTGGACTCCAAACCTATAATCAGTTAAGTACAAGAACTCCAAGTGATCTTGTATGAGATTTATTCTGGGATAATGGTTGTGAGCGAATCCTTCCAAGTGGCAGCAATGATTGAAAAGCTACCTTCTGCATGGAAATATTTAATAAACTACCTAAAGCACAAGCAAAAGAAAATGGACATTGTAGAAATTATTGTTCTACTTCGCATCGAGTAAGACAACAAAGGTTCTGAAAAGAAAAGGTTCAACCCGACTGTGGCTTAGGTTAATGTTGTGGAGCATGGTGAAAGCTTCAGGACTTACAAGAATAAGTTTGGTTCATCAAGTAGCAAAGGGCCTAAGCTAGGACCAAAAGATGGAATTTCTAAGAAAAAACTTCAAGGAAAATGCTACAATTGTGACAAGATAGGTCACAAATGTTCTTAGTCCTGTTTACGTAAGAAGATCAACAAGAAAGAAGCAAATATGGTATACTACACGGCTCAAGATGTATCTGAAATGAACCTTGTACCCATCATTTTTAAAGTGAACATGGCGGGTTCAAACGCGAGAGAATGGTAGATAGACACAGGTACCACCTGACATGTTCGCTCTGACAAGGAGATGTTTAGTAGTTATGAAGCGGTAGATGGAGAAAAGTTGTATATGAAAAATTTAGTGACCTATGAAATCAAGAGCCATGGAAAGTTGGTTCTAAAGATGACTTCTAGGAAGGAACTAACTCTAAGTAATGTGCTCCATGTGCAGAAGATTCGCAAGAATTCGGTGTCCAGCTCGCTGCTAAACAAGCATGGGTTTCACGTACAAGGTGTTTGAGTCAGACTAAGTATTTTTTTTCTAAATTTGGAATGTTTGTAGGAAATAGTTTCAATTAGTCAGAAATGCATCACCTCTTAGCTTCTCTTAGATGAGTTGACCCTTCTCTTACGATCGTAGCGTTGAATTGGGTCAACTCTGACTCTACTCCATATGGAAGCATGCAAACACGCCTTCTTGGCTTAGAAAGAGGGTAATTAAAATTATCCCAGCTTGACTCAGATATTGAATGTAAGTGACGGATTTTTAAGCTCAATGTTATGGCTATTAAGCCAAAAATAATAAAATGAATAATTCTTCCATTACTTGCTTGAGTCTTCCAACTTCTGGCATGTTAGACTATGACATGTTAATTATGATACTTTGAGTAGGCTAATTAACTTGAATTATATACCAATAGTTCAAATTGATTTAAAACATAGATGCGAGACTTGTGTTGAGGCAAGATTGACAAGGTTATCTTTTCAATCAATTGAAAGAAATATCGAACTCATGGGTTTAGTTCACACTAAAATATGTGATTTAAAGTATGTGCAAACTCGGGGCGACAATATGTATTTCATCGCTTTTATTGATGTTAGCACCAAATATTGTTATGTCTATCTTCTTAAAAGCAAAGATGAAGCGATAGATAAATTTGTTCTCTATAAGAATGAAGTTGATAATCAACTCAACAAAAAAAAAATTAAAGTATTGAGAAGTGATCGAGTATTTATGTTGATGACATGGTTATTTTTGCAACAATTATAAAATGATTAAAACTAGCAAAAATGTAACACCCCGAGTTTCGTAAAAATCCGAGACATCACTTCGTCCTTTAAAACTAACTTTTGAATAAAATTTAATTGCGGAAATAACTAAAATTTAAAATCATATTCATTATTTGAATATTTATAATGGTAACTCAGATTTAAATAAATTTATTTGAAATAATTTATGAAAATCCACATCTCGACAAAATGAATTAACAAGGTTCAATAAACATGACTTTCAAAATATCTTAAATTAATGATTGCCATCACTGCCTTCATTCACCACCACCTTTGAGATTTGCAAATGTTGTTAAAATAATGGGATGAGTATTTCAAAGAAATATTTAATAGACTCATCGTCAATAATTAATTTACAAGATAATTGAATAAGTAATTATATAAATAATGCAGTGACATTATCTTCTTAAACATAAGCATCACATAGTAAGTGCAAATGAACATATTATTTTCTTGTCTCATACAATAAAGCATATAAGTAGGGATGGCAAAAAAATCCGATCCGGCCCTAACCTGATGGATACCTGACCCGAACAGAGCAAAAAAATGCTGACCCGTGAATCGACGGGTCGGATCCGATCGAAATAATCCGATC
This sequence comes from Ligustrum vulgare, assembly GCA_963555705.1. Taxonomy (NCBI): domain Eukaryota; kingdom Viridiplantae; phylum Streptophyta; class Magnoliopsida; order Lamiales; family Oleaceae; genus Ligustrum; species Ligustrum vulgare. The sequence goes on along the minus strand of OY743184.1, from coordinate 33,504,089 downwards.
TGCCACGGATCTCGGGGAAAATCGGATATCAGGTGACCCAATCAACCCCGCTTCATTACTGTACACAAAAACGGCAAAGGCGAAAGAAAAAACTGGACAAAGTCACACCACAGACTTACAATTACAAAAGCAGCTTCCAAAATCCCACCCACTTCCCAACCTTAATAATTCTAACATTTCAAAAATCAAAATCCTCATTTTTCGCCTCTCCAACTACGGTGCCGAGCACCGACCACGCCAACTAGCGAGCTTCACTGCTTCACCACCATTCCAAATCGAGCTCATTCGTCTCCTCTCCAACTGCGGCGCCGAGTAGCGACCAACGAGCTTCACTACTTCACCACCTAGGAAAAAAAATACGTAAATAACTTGGGTGGATCGGGATGTGATACGCCCTGAAAACGACGAATCGTGGGGTGGGATTAAATCGGCCCAAAATTTGCGCGAGGCGAATTTGGATTGGGGCGATTCGCCCCGAATTAGGTATGTCAATGAGCCGAGCCTCGAGCCGAACATCAAGGCTCGAGCTTTGCTCGAGCTTTTTAGGACCGAGCCGAGCCAAAGCTCGCCCAAAAAATTGAGGCTCGGCTCGAGCTTCATCGAGCTGAGCCGAGCCCGAGCCGGGCCGGCCCGTTTTTTTTTTTTTTTTTTAACGGCGAATGAATATGTATTGTATTTGTAATTACTTAAATGAATTATACACAATAAATGTAGTTAAAATATCAAACATAAGATAAGATTTAATAAAAATGTAAACGTAGATTTCGCAAAGTCTATCTATACTAAAATTAAATTACTAGTTGTTTTATATATATTCAATAAAGGTTACAAGTTACAACCCTCCTCCTTTTTCCGGGCTTGGGACCGGCTATGATCAACATAGGCGGAGTTAAAAATTGCACACGAATAAAAAATTTCGTGTACAACTTTTTTAAAAATATAATAATTTAAATTACACAAAATGATTTTTAAAAACTTACAATTTCTTCTATCTTAAATATTGCTCCAAGTCCTCGGCCATGATGCTATCAACTTTATCTTGAAGTCGTAAATCTGCGCATTCCCAATCCTTCAAGCATACAAGAGCTTCTAATATGTCTTCCTTCAGTCTTGATCGTTCGTCTGACAAAATCCTACCACTTAAACTAAATGCAGCCTCCGATGCCACGGTGGACACCGGAGGTGTTAGTAAATCACGTGCTATTTTTGCTACAACTGGATATTGCCTTTCATTACACCTCTACCAAGTTAAAACATCAAAATTCTCTAATTCTTGTGGTGTTAAAACACTGCGAACGTCCACACACATGTACCTAGCTAATTTAGATGGAATTTCAACGTTTGTACCACCTATCGATCTAGATGTGTTTCCACTGGAACTAATTGAGGGAACACTTGCATTTGTGTTAATAAAGTCCCATAAAGAATTAGAATGCATTGGAGTACTTTGGGAAACATTAGTTTGGGAACTAGAACTACATTGATCTTTTTTTGCAGTATAATAATTGTACATTTCACATAATAAAGATTCCACATTAACATGTGATAATTCTATATTTAAATTTTGTGAAATTCCCTTTATAATAGCCTTAGTGCCCATTAAATTTAATCGAGGATCCATCACCGATGCTAAAACAAATAAAGAAGGTAATTCTTCCCAATATTTTGAAAATTTTAACTCCATGGAACTGACTACAACATTAAAAATTGGCAAATTTCTATATTGATTGAATGTTTGTGCAATATGAAAAAAGTTTTGTAAAACAAGTGAAGATGTTGGGTAGTAAACACCACTGCATGCATTTGTGGCATCATAAAAGGCTTTTAAAAATCTTTTTACACAGAATGCAATTTCCCATTCCCACTCTTCTAAATTATTGTCAGATCCATACGTATGTCTACCATTATAATACATTGAAATAATTTTATCATAATTTTCACATGAGTGTAACATAAGGTATGTAGAGTTCCATCTATGTGATACATCCGTAGCAAATGAATGTTCTTCTAAACTATACTCTGCACACAAACTATTAAATGCTTGTTTTCTTGATGGTGATACATTTATGAAATTTATTGCTTGTCTAATTTTATCTAAGGATTTTTCAATATGTTTTAAACCACTTTTAACAATTAAGTTGATAATGTGACAAACACAACGTTGGTGAAAAAATAAACTATCAAATGCAGGGTTAAAATCAGAAATAAATTTATCAATAACAACCTTATTAACGCTAGCATTATCAAAAGTAAAACTACGAATCATATCTTGCATACTGAATTCTTGTATAATCCCTTTTAAAACTAAATGTATGTTAGCGGAATTATGAGGATATTCTACTAATCTAAATGCAATAATTTTTTTGTGTAAAATCCAAAGATTATCAATGTAATGAGCTGTGGCAGCAATATAACCTTTTTTATTACCACCAGTCCATAAATCAGATGTAAATGAAATAACAGTCTCATATGTTTTTAAGGCTTTAATGGTAATTTCTTTCCTTTTGTTATATAATTTTACGGTGTCTGCACGAAGTGTATTTCTACAGTAAGGAGTATACCTGGGTTGAAGATAATTCTGCACAAGTCGGGTGAAGTGAACAGAGTCAATTAAGGAAAGGGGCATTTCAGCGACCGCCACATATGCAGCCATACCTTCGCGAAATCTTTCTTGCGAATACACAAATGTTGAAAGAGTAGTAGTACCAGAAGGTCCAGAACCACCAAAAACAAGCTGGGACTGTGTTGGGTCACCAACCGGTTTCGCTTTGCACGCCCTTGCTATGTGCCGATTCAAATGTGACGTGCTTGATCCGGGCTTCCAGCTCATTTCCTTACCACAGTAATTGCAGCACGCTTTCCATATATCAACTCCATTTTCAACACCAACTTTTTTCCTTGTCATATGTTGTCAGCAATCCGATGACTCTTTTTTAGCTCGTTTGATTTCAACAATTTCCTCCTCTTGGATATCATCCAAGTCAATGGGAGCATTTTCGGAGACATCGATATGAGAGGGAGTACTAGAACTACCCCTGAATTGGTTAACTTCATCGCTGTTAAACTCCATACTTATCAGTATAACAGTATTATAGTGTAGAATGTAGTTAGTTACTTAGTTTCAAATTTGAAAGTTGAAACTTGAAATCGAGAGAAATATTATCACAATAATTGAAGAATATAGAGAAATAGAGAATTGAATAGAAATTATAGCAAACAAATGACTATTATGACGAAATGAAAAAACTTGTAAGTGAATTGTGAATTAACAAACAAAATGTGACCTATTTATAGAAAAAAAAAACGTGGGAAAACAAAAAAAAAAAAAATTCAAATTTCAAATTTCAAATTTTCAAAAAAAATCTGCATATTTCAAATCAGATAAAAAATCAGATAAAAATTCAGATAAAAAAATAAAAAATGTACCGTGTTGCAGGCAGCAAGCTGCCTGCTGCTGCCTGCAAATTTGCAGGCAGCAAAGACACGGGCCAATTTTGGCCCGTGTCTTCGGGCCAAATTGGCCCGCCACACGGGCCGGCCCCGGCTCGAGCCCAGTGAGTATTTTTGGGCTCGGCCCGAGCTTCGGCTCGATCCTACGAGCTTCGAGCCGAGTTTAGCTCGAGCTTTTAACGAGCCGAGCCCGGGCTACCCGAGCCGACGAGCCGTTTTGACACGCCTACCCCGAATCCTCCCCATTTCCAACGCTACATATAAGTTTTGACATGCATAACATAAATTTCTCATTTTATCTCATAAGAGATATTCTTGTTCTATCTTATGCAAGTAAGCATATAAATCACATAAATTCACATAATACATGCAATTATAATTTAAACTAATTAGTAGGGGCGAGTCTACCTCAAACTTTACGAGTTTCAAAAGGGTGGAGTGGGAATAGCACCTCAATCTCTTAGTTCACCAAATACTTCGTCTAGCCAAAAGAAAATTAAATTGTTTTAGTATTTCGAAAATTAAAGATTAAAGTGACAAAAAAAAGTTTGAGGACTAAATTGCAATTTTAAAGAAATTGAAAATTTAAAAGTATAGGGCTAAAAATATATTTTTAAAACTTAAGGGGTTGACAAGAAATATTTTAAAACTGTAGGGGTTGAATAAAACGTTTTTTTTTTCTTTTCAAAATCAGAGATGAAGTAATTTAATTTAAAAATAGAGGCTAAGATATGTGACTTTAAAATTGAAGAGGTTGAATTGAATGGTTTTAAATGACTTGAAGGTTGAAACGAAATTTCATTAAATCGCCCTCTTTGATTTCCTGACCGCCGGCATTTGGCCGGTGGTGACATCGCGGCGCGTGGCGTCGTGAGTGCGGTGTGGGTGGATTTTGGGCGATTTTGTGCATGTCTGATGGGAAGAACCGAGACTTGGAGGATTCGGGTTATTGGGTTTTTTCAACGACATACCAGTCGAGGCTTCAAGGTAAGTGGTGGGTTAGGTTATTTCTTTGGTTTTGAGGGGTTTTGGATTGATTTTGGAGCAGGTTTTGATGGAGAAAAATGAGGAGGGTAGTGGTGGTTTCTTGAAGGTGGCGGTTGGTGGTGGTTCGGGGTTGGTTGGTGGTCCGGTTGGGAGTTGCAGACGGTGGTTGTGGTATAACAGGTGTGCTTATTGATGGCGGAAGTAGCGGCTTTGGTAGTGGTAGTCAGACTTTGGTTTGACTCATGGTAGCTTGAGGTTGAGTTTTCTGAAATTTTGGTTTTGGAAGATTTACTGTTAGTAATGGAGATTCAAGATTGGTTCTAGTTTGGGCATGATTTTTGTGTGATGATGTTTTCTATCAAATTTTCTTTCGTCTCCTTCGATTCATTAATCGAATTGAGGTGACATTTCTCAACCTCTTCTAGTTCTATTGATCGAATTAGAGGCAGTAAGGTTGTGGAAATTCTGTTAGAATGTGTCCTTGGGTTTACAGAGGTTCTTGTGTCTGAAAAAAAATGTAGTGGAGGTTGGAAGAAAAACTCACCCAAAATGGTTGCTCGGATATGTGAGTTCATGAGGGAGTGGAAGGAGGATATCACCTATTGGTTGTGTATTAACTTTGGTAGCTTATGATTTGGGAAGGATTGAAGGGATTTGCAAGAAGAAAATGGCTGATTGAGGGAGTAATTATGGGGAAAAAATGATCCGTGATTGAGTTTCCAAAATGGCCAAGGAAAATGATTGATCGGTTTGATTTAGGTTGAGATCAAGAAGTTAGAGGAAATTGGATATAATCTTGCTGTAATGAAAACGTGTGGGAATGTATAGTTGTTTAGTGCATGGCTTGTAGGATATTGTAGTAATATTTGGGCTTATTTGAACTTAAGGAGTTCGGTTGGATTAAAAATAGTTTGGACTCAAAATAATTGAAACTTGGGGGCTTAATATATAAATGTTGATCTTGGAACACTTTTAATAAAATTGGAATTTTACTAAGATTTAAAAAAAAAAAAAAAAAATTCACTTAAAAATTGGTAGATGAACATATTTTTAAAATAAATGGGAGAAGTCGTAGCGACACGTTTTTAAAAATTTTATAATATTTTTATTTAACAAAATAACGAAGAATTTCGGGTCGATACAACCCTACCCCCTTAAAATAATTTTGTCCCCAAAATTTAAACTTGGTCTGAAATATCTGGATGCTTAGATAGAATTTCTTCTTCTTTTTCCCAGGTAGCCTCATCTCTATCATGTCTACCCCACTAGACTTTGACTAGTGAAATCTCTTAACTTCTTCAGACATGGATTTTCTTTTCTATAATGCACATAGGCGCCTCCTCATAATATAGATTCTTCTGAATCGTAATGGACTGAAATTTTACCACGTGACTGAGATCGTGAACATACTTTCTCAATAACGAAATATGAAGAACATTGTGTATAGTCGAGATCTCAGGTGGCAATGACAAACGATAAGCCACGTTACTTTCTCTAATATCTCAAATGATCCGATAAAATGAGGCCTTAATTTCCTCACTTACCAAAACAAAAAGTATCCTTCAGAGGAGTTACTTTCAAAATCACCTTCTCTTCAATACGAAATTTCAAGTCCTTCCTCCTTTGATCGGCATAGCTCTTCTATCTATCCTCAGTAGCCTAAATCCGCAGTCTAATTTTTCTCGATTGCCTCTATAGTCTTCTTGATTAGTTTGGGACCCAATAATTTCCTTTCACCAACCTCATCCCAATATATGGTGATAGACGTCTCCATCATAAAGTGCCTCGTATGGTGCCATACCAATGACAGCCTGAAAGCTGCTGTTGTAAGCAAACTCTAACAATGGCATGTACGCGAGTCTCCCAATTGCCACTCAGCCTAAAATACAAGCTCTAAGCATATCTTCTAATATCTAAAGTTTAACATCGTACCCATAGCAACATGTAAACTCTTCCAAAATATCGAGGTATACCTCGGGTCACTTATCTAAAACAATAGACACTAGAACTCCGTGAAGTCAAACGATCTCTCTGACATAAATCTATGGTAACTGATCTACACTGAGAGTTATTCGCACTGGAAGGAAATGAGCTGACTTCATAAGTCGGTCTACAATAACCCAGGATGGCGTCATGTCCCTTCACTGATCTTGGTAAGCTAGTTACGAAATCCATGGGGTTTTCTTTCAATTCCAATAAATCTTTAATAAAAAATTCTTTACTATTTCTTCAAGAAACACATTGCAACATAATAAGTAATCATTGTCTATATATCAGTCAGCTTGATCTTTAATTGATGGTAACCAGACCTTAAATCCATCTTTGAAGATTGATCGAACAAGTCTTTGATCCTAGGAAGGGGTACTTATTCTTTATCGTCAACTTGTTAAGCTCCCGATAGTCAATACACATCCTCATGCTATCATCCTTTTTCAATAATTTTATCCAAATCTCAATCATATGCTTAAGCAAGAAGGCAAAACTTAGTCTAACAATAAGTTTCACTTATAAAGTCTAAGCATCATTAAATATCAAAAACCCAAGTTCAATTCTTTCTTCTTGCTACTATGAACTTCAACTTTATATCTAATTCCAAAACTTTAAGATTTTAAATATGTATACCATAAACATGATTCAATCATGAAATAGAATATGATCTAGTATCTAAATTCCAACTAAATCAATATTTGCCCAAAGAAATCAGATCTATAATCGTGGTGAAAGTAACCATTTAAAGTTACATTGAAATCTCAATCGTCAACTTAAAACTTCCAACAATTTACCACATTTACATATTCATATTATTCAACCAAAACTTACATCTTATATGTAACATAGCTAAAATCATAATAAATCTCTCATAATCAACTCCAATGTAATCTCCTCAAAAGGTTTGCTTTGAAGGTTAACTAGATAACCTTGACAATTTACTTTGGCAAGTAGTTTTTTCTGCTTGCAAAGCCGAGATAAGGTGATGAAGCGCTAAATTTTCATCCCATAGAATCTGAATACTTTTCCTCCATCCATCCGAAACACGACTTCCTACAAGTGGCACATAATTGTAGCACAGTTGATACTCAACCAGTCTATTCCTAGAATAACGTCAAAGTCCCTCATCTGAATTACATTCCGGTCTGCCTCAAATACTTGTCCATCAAAATCTATTTTTACGGTCTTAACTATCTTATCAATGTCAATAGTTTCTCCTAAAGTATGCTACAAGTTTTCTCTCTTATCAAAATCAGTCTAGGTAGGCATACCTCAGATATAAAAGAATGTGTATAACCTCATTAATAACCCAAAAATCCTTTAAACGAGGATACCTCGAATAGAAAATGTCTTAAGTCAAAACGACATAACTGGAAAAAAATACTGGAAAAGAATGATACTAAAACTAACTGTTGCTAGTCCACTCTACTCATTAAGTCAACCATTTCCACCGTATGGTGGTATAGTCGGCAGTGGAATAAGGATAAATCTTGGAGAGTTTGGGTATTATCATGGATGCCCGAATCAGCATCAGACATAACAAATGGCTCATATTCGTCGTCAGACATTACTATTACTTTTGGCACTGATGCTGGAATAGGGGCTTAGTAGCGGTCCCATGCATTACAAACTCATCATAGATCGTCTGAAAGCTCATGTTCTCTCCCAGACGTCTCTTCACATCAGCTTAAAAATTTGATTACTAGGTTTCACTGGTCTTGTGGGAACGTTGATAAAATTTGGCCAATGGACAGAGCGTCGATCATCCTAAATCCTCTAGCCATGGCGGTGTGATGCATGGCTCAAAAGTTAAGAATATGATCTGATATTCCTTCAATTGGTGCCATGTCTAAAAATCTAATTATGCAAAGTCCAGTTAGGGTTCTATAATATAATTCATTTTAATTCAAGGACATAAATATTTTATGGAAACATCGTTTAAATGGTACTAATTCCCATAATGCTCCAAAATTCGTTTCTTTCTCATTATTTCGGATACAACTTCTCATTCTTTCTCGTCTTCTATTTCTTTCTTGTCTAAATCTCAAAACATTTTATTTCTCGAATATCCGAAATAAATAAAAAAAACATGATAAACTTCTTTACCTTCGGAGTCGGTAGACAGAATGATGGCACTGACAAAAGTCGTTAAAAGATTGTTTATTTTCATTTTAGACAAATCTCTTTAAAAAAAATCTTGCAAGTCAACAGAAACGTAGACCTACTCTGATACCACGTTGTAATGCCCCGAGTTTTGTAAAAATCAAGGACATCACTTCGTCCTTTAAAACAAACTTTTGAATAAAAATTTATTGTGGAAATAACTAAAATTTAAACATCACATTCATTATTTGAAAACTTATAACGGTAACTCATATTTAAATAAATTTATTTGAAACAGTTTATGAAACTCCACATCTCGACAAAATGAATTAACAAGGTTCAATAATCATTACTTTAAAAATATCTTAAATTAATGATTGTCATCACTGCCTTCATTCATCACCGCCTCCGAGATCTGTAAATGTTGTTAAAATAACGGGACGAGCATTTCAAAGAAATACTCAGTGGACTCATCGCCAATAATTAATTTACAAGATAATTGAACACGTAATTATGCAAATAATACAGTGACATTCTCTTCTTAATCATAAGCATCACATAGTGTGTGCAAATGAACATATTGTTGTCTTGTCTCTTGTAATAAATCAGATAAGTTATGACATGCATAACATAAATTTATAGTTTTATTTCATAAGAGATATTCTTGTCTTGTCTCATGCAATTAAGCATATAAATCACGTAAATTCACATAATACATGCACTTATAATTTAAACTGATTAGTGGGGGCAAGTCTACCTCAAGCTTTATAAGTTTCAAAAGAGTGGAGCTAGAATAACACGTCAATCTCTTAGTTCACGAAATGCTTTGTCTAACCAAAAGAAAATTCGATTGTTTTAGTATTTTGAAAATTAAAGGTTAAAGTGACAAAATAAAGTTTGAGGACTAAATTGTAATTTTTAAAAAAATTGGAAATTTAAAAGTCTATGGCTGAAAATGTATTTTCAAAAGTTAAGAGTTGACTAAAAATATTTTAAAACTGCATTCATTGAATAAAACTTTTGTTTCTTTTTTTCGAAATCAGAGACTGAGATATGTGACTTTAAAATTGAAGAGACTGAATTGAATGGTTTTAAAAGGCTTTAGTGCAAAAACGAAATTTCATTAAAATCAAAACTAAAATAAGACCCCTCTCTCTCTCTCTCTCTCTCTCTCTCTCTCTCTCTCTCTCTCTCTCTCTCTCTCTCTCTCTCTCGTTCGAAGACAGAGAGAGCAAGAGCGACGGAGAGGGATTCGCCCTATTCGATTTCTCAACTGCCGGCGTTTGGTCGGTGGTGACATCGCCGGCACGTGGTAACATTAGTACGGTGTGGGTGTGAGTGGATTTTGGGCGATTTTGTGCATGTTTGACGGGAAGAACTGAGGCTTGGAGAATTCGAGTTATTGGGTTTTTCCTACGACGTACGAGTCGAGGCTTCAAGGTAAGTGGTGGGTTAGGTTATTTCTTTGGTTTTGTGGGATTTTGGGTTGATTTTGGAGTGGGTTTGATGGAGAAAAATGAGGAGGGAAGTGGCGGTTGGTAGTGGTTCGGTGGTGGTGGTCCGGTTGGGAGTTACAGACGGTGGTTGTGGTATAACAGGTGTGCTTATTGAGGGAGGAAGTAGCGGCTCTAGTGGTGGTCAGACCTTGGTTCGACTCAGTGGCGGATCCAGGATTTTCAACTGGACCGAGCTGAATTCTAAAAAGTGTAATGTAACAAAAGTTAAATGTATTACAAAAATAGTGGTTACATCGAAATGATCAACGAAATTGAGAAAGACGAGGTTTCAAAGCATAAAATTCATCTATAATAGATTCTACATCTATTTTCTTAACTAAACATCGTTCGATGTGGATCGACAAACAATCTGCAAGAAAATCATCCTCCATTTTGTTACGAAGTGTCGTCTTCACATGTTTCATTGCTGAAAATGTTCGCTCAGCAGTGGCAGTAGAAACTGGTAATGTCAAAATAAGATGAATCAATCTAGTCAACATGACACAAATCTTTGACCTTCCACTCTTGGTCAACTTCTTGCTTAACTCAACTAGAGAGGATACATGAAATTGAGGATCGGATATCACATCGAGCTGAAAATCTCTCAACTCATATTCCAAAGCAATGATGTCTTGATCTATGAAATCTCCAGGATAGAAAGTCTTTGGAAGCTTGCATATATCATCACTGTTAAATGATTTAAAAGAATTTTTAGGATCTAGAGCCACCATCAGAGAAAGGAGTTCTAATGATGTGTCATTAAACCTCCTATTTAACTCTATCAAGATGTAATCAATTGATTCATTGAAAACATCAAAGCGGTAATGGTGCTCAACTGTAATTTGTTGACGAATGCGACCAATCTTATATAAACAATCCAGGTCTGGCACATCAATGTCATTTCTCGTGCAAAAAACATTCACTTCCGAAAGTAATTTTTCCCAACCACTTTCTCTCATTTGTTGAAGAACATCCTTTGTAGACTTGACAAATCTAATCGCACACAAAATGTCAAGAGATTTTGTTTGAAGGATTTGACAAAGAACATCAGCAATTCTAAAGATCGCATGCATCAAATGCAAGACGAACACAAATTCGAACTTTGCCATATTTTCGTAAGTTCCACTAACTTCGGACTTGGAGCTTGCATTTGTAGAATGTTCTATAAGGTATTCAAGCACTTTGCAAGTTGCACCATACATATCTATCAAGCTCTTTATAGATTCGTAATGAGAGCTCCAACGAGTAGCTCCCGATCGCTGCAAATTACGCATTTGATTTAACCCACGTCCAGATTCACGCTCTCCAGCATTTAACATATTTTGAATTTCAGTTCTATGAGCAGCTTTCAACTCAGCAATACGCTTAGGAGAGGAAGTGATAATATTAACAACATTATCCAAATGAGAGAAGAATTCCCAAATAATACTTACATCCTTAGCTGCTGCAACCAAAGTCAACTGTAATCGATGGGCAAAGCAATGAATATAGTATGCATATGGGCAATCTCTAAGAAATAACGCTTGAAGTCCATTCCATGCACCACGCATATTGTTAGCACCGTCGTACCCTTGACCTCTCAATTTTTGAACTTGGAGGTTATGAAGGACAAAAACATCATCTATCTCCTTTTTCAAAGTTAATGAAGTTGTGTCGCTGACATTTTTGATTGCCAAAAAGTGTTCTTTTAGATCCCCATCTTTATCCACAAACCTCAAAATAATAGTCATTTGCTCTCGATCAGATACATCCTTTGCTTCATCAACAAGAATACAAAAGTATCCATCCCCAACTTCTTCACGAATCATCTTTCGTATTCTTCTACCCATGATGTTCAAAATATCTTTTTGGATATCTGGAGCAATGTATTGGGCATTTTTAGGAGCATTCTCCAATACAACTTTATCAATTTCCATATTCATTTCTGCAAAAGCCTTCACCAATTCAATGAAATTCCCACGGTTTGATGAAGATGCAGATTCATCGTGACCTCTAAAAGAACAATTTTGAAGTGCTAGCCACATACAAGACTTTATGGAAGTCTTCAAGCGCAAACAAGCCTTGTCCTTTTCCTCTTGTGTTTGGGCAAATATGACGTGCTCAATATGTTGAGAGGGCTTCATCAAATCCTCGGCCTTTCTGACACATGTCATATGAGGTGATGACAATGTACAACCAATATGTTTAAGAAACGCACATTTTTCTCCTTGGTTCACCCTTTTCCAATTGTCAAACCCTTCATTCGCCAGCGATGAAATATTACTCATTGAAACATCATTCAGAAAAAGAAAGCAATAAAAACAATAAGCCTTATTTGATGTAGGCGAATACTCTAGCCAATTCCACTTTTGGAACCAATTTTTCTGAAACCGACGTTTTTGAATTCCGAAATTTGTACCCGAATACTCCAACAAGATTGGTTGATAAGGCCCAACAATTAAATATTTTCGTCTTATCTCATCCCGTAAATTAGAAGAATATTCACATATCTTCATTCGCTTCCCAGGGTCCCTTTCAATAGAAGCAGATGACTGTAAATTTGGATTTGGAGATGCTTGATTTTCATTATGCGGAGTGGATGTTGAAGGATTTAGGATAGAAGGAATCGAAGTTGCTTCACTCGGTTGATGATCCTTTTTTTTGAAAAATGAGGATATCAATAGTTTCGGTTTCTTGCCCAATTGGTGTCGTTCCATTTTGCAGCTAAGTTACAACAAAGTTAATCAATACTAAAACTAAAATCACATTCTATTATTCTAATATCACATTCTCAATTCAAAAATTAAAAATCAATTTCACATTCTCAAATTATCTAATAATTATATTCACATTCACATTCTCAAATTAAAAATCTGATTATCTGAAATTCTGAATATCACATTCTCAAAAATTCAAAATCACAAATAATCAATTATCAAGATCAAATTAAATTCCAATAACATTAGCCACTAACCTTCTAGAGTTCCAGTAAAATGTAAAATGTAAATCCAGTTCCTCTGTTTCCAGCTGCCTGCAGGCTGCAGCAATTTCAATTTGCAAATTGAATCAAATTAATCAATTGATATTAACATAAATAACATATTAAGTATTAAGTATTAACATTAAGCTAACAATTGCAAATAACAATAAACAAATTGAAGGCTGATTGCAGAACTGCAGAAGAAGAACTGAAGAATTGAAGAACTGAAGAAGTGAAGAAGAAGATTAGAAATTAGAATTTAGAAGAACCTCAGCCTCAGGTCAGGTCCGGGCCGTCCGGCGGTAGGCGAGCAGGGGAGCTGCGCGCGGCGGACCTGCGCTGCTAGCTGCTGGAGCCTGGTGCTGGCGAGCTGCGCTGGTGCTACTGCTTCTGCTTGCCTGCCTGCTTGAAGAACCGTGAAGGGCGAACTCGAAGGAAGGGTGAAAAACCGTGAGGGCGCAGCGCTTACTGAGTTAGGTTAGGTAGGGCGGAGGCGCGGAGCTGAGCGGACGAAGACGAAGTGAGAAATGAAATGAGAATTCAGTCTGAGACTCTGAAATGAAGAAATGGACGCTTGGGAGTTTGGGCTGGCACTTGGCAGGCTGCTGTTTGGGTGTATTTGAAATGGGCCGAGCTGAGTAATTATTTGGGCCGAACTATTAACTAATTTTTTTTTTTTTTACCAGATTCTGGTCCATTCAAGGACTGGGCTTCAGCCCAGTCTGGGCCAAAGCCAAATCCGCCCCTGGTTCGACTCATGGTGGCTTGAGGTTGAGTTTTCTAAAATTCTGGTTTTGGCAGATTTACAGTCGGCAATGGAGATTCGAGATTGGTTCTGGTTTGGGCATGATTTTTGTGTGATGATGTTTTCTATCGAATTCTCTTTCGTCTCCTTCGATTCATTAATCAAATCGTGGCGACATTTCTCAACCTCCTCTAGTTCTATTGATCGGATTAGAGGCAGTGAGGTTGTGGAAATTCTGTTAGAATGTGTCCCTGGGTTTATAGAGGTTCTCTTGTGTCTAGAAAAAAAATGCAGTGCAGGTGGGAAGAAAAATTTAACCACAATGGTTGCTCGGCTGTGTGAGTTCGTGAGGGAGGGGAAGGAAGGTATAACCTGTTGGTTTTGTATTAACTTTTGTAGCTTATGATTTGAGAAGGATTGAAGGGATTTGCAAGAAGAAAATGGCTGATTGAGGGAGTGATTATGTGGAAGAAATGATCTGTGATTGAGTTTCCAAAATAGCCAAGGAAATAATTGATTGGTTTGATTTAGGCTGCGATGAAGAAGTTAGAGGAAATTGGATATAATCTTGCTGTAATGAAAACGTGTGGGAATGTATAGTTGTTTAGTGCATGCCTTGTAGGATATTGTAGTAATATTTGGGCTTATTTGGACTTAAGGAGTTGGGTTGAATTAAAAGTAGTTTGGACTCAAAGTAATTAAAACTTGGGCTTAACATATAAATGGTGATCTTCGAACACTTTTAATAAAATTGGAATTTAACTAAGATTTAAAAAAAGGTAATTTAACTTAAAATGGATAGACGAACACATTTTTAAAATAAATGAGAGAAGTTGTAGCGACACATCTTTAAAAATTTTAAAATATTTTTATTTAAAAATATAACGAAGAATATCGTGTCCCTACAAACAATATGTTGAGTTCAACATTTGACATGAAGGATTTGAGTATAGCTGATGTAATTCTTGGAGCTAAAATTTCAAGAACATCAGATGAACTTGTTCTATGCCAGTCACATTATATGGACATAAGTTTGGAAAATTTCAACAATGATGTAGCGAACGGGAATTCTCCGTTACTTTTTAAATAAAATATTTTGAAATTTTTAAAGGCTTGTCGCTACGACTTCTTCCATTTATTTTAAAAAGTACTCGTCTAACCATTTTTAAGTGAAATTAAATTTATTTAAAATTTTAATCAAATTCCAATTTTAATAAAAGTGTTCCAAGATCACCATTTATATTTTAAGCCCAAGTTTTTAATTATTTTGAGTCCAAACTATTTTTTTATCCAACCCAACTCCTTAAGTCAAAATAAGCCCAAATATTATTACAATATCCTAAAAGCCATACACTAAACCACTATACATTCCCCACACGTTTTCATTACAACATGATTATATCCAATTTCCTCCAAATTCTTGATCTCAGCCTAAATCAAAACCAATCAATTATTTCCTTGGCCATTTTGGAAACTCAATCACGGAATATTTTCTTCCCCATAATTACTCCACCAATAAGCCATTATCTTCTTGCAAATCCCTTCAATCCTTCCCAAAACTTAAGCTGCCAAATTTAATACACAACCAATAGGATATACCCTCCTTCCCTCCCTCCCTCCCTCACGAACTCACACTGTCGAGCAACCATTCTAGGTAATTTTCATCCCACCTCCACTGCATTTTTTCAGACACAAGAACCTCTGTAAACCCAAGGAAACATTATAGCAGAATTTCCGCAACCTCACTACCTCTAATCCGATCAATGGAAGTGGATGTTGAGAAATGTCTCCTCGATTCGAGTAATGGATCAAATGAGACGGAAGAGAATTCGATAGAAAACATCATCACACAAAAATCACGCCAAACCAGAACAACTCTCGAACCTCCATTGTCGACTGTAAATCTGCCACAACCAAAAATTTCAGAAACTCATGTTGGATAAAATTCAATAATGTGGGGCCAAACATCTATAAAATAAAATGTGTGGTGCTATCTTAAGGATTTAGTCAATAAAGTGATCCACAAAAGATTATTCAGGACTAATGGGTATTAAGTGTCGTGAGATTAAAGTGTAGAGACAGATTCAATGTTTTAAATTGATGAGGGGCCAATTTAATAACATTGAAACACGATAGCTGCCCTACAGCTATTTATACAGGTCATGGTCCCAAATTGAGCGTGACTTTTCATAATTCTCTGCATCCCCATCAACAGAGGATAAAATAAGGAGAAAACCACGAATCAGTTGGAAGGCCATAACCCCGCTCGATCAAACACAATAATGAATTCAGGTACGCTTCCGCTTCAGTTTCGATCTTGATAATTACAGCATAATGTTTGTAGATTTTAGATGAACACTCATCTATATTTAAATTTAATTTTAACAAGTGGTATCAGAGCCAACATAGTGTTGAATTATAAGATCAATTTTGAACGCATATATGTAAAACCAAAATTCTGTGCGCATGTATATGTAAAAACCGGCTTCTGATTTTGAAATAATGGATTCAGCAAATTGAAAAAATTGGAAACATGAATGAAATTTGTATATATGTGAAAATCATCTTGGTTTAATAAAATTTGATTTTCATTTTTGGTTTTGGTATATTTCGAATTGTTGTGTATGGTTATGGATTTTTTTGTGTGGATTGTGGTATTTGTGGTTGAGATTGGTGCAAGGATCCGGTTGAGGATGAAGAGGAGAAGGTAGCCGCGCGCGGCGGGTTACAGCATCGCCGCGTGCGATGGGTTGTGGTGGTACACTGCGTCGCGCGCAGCGACGCAATTTTTGGCTACAGCGCCGGTGATGGCGTCGCGTTCTTGGATTGGTGCGCGGCAGCGCGGCGGCGACTAGGGTAGAAAACCCTAGCTACTGCGAAAATCGAATTTTGGGCAGGGGGTTTCACTTGTAAATTTGAAGTCTTGATGGACTTTTCTGCAATTACGAAATTGGCTATAGTTGACATTAGGTCCTCATGGTTTGTTTTAGATATTATTTAAAATCCTAAAGTTATAAAATTTTTAAGTTGGGCTTTTTTTTTTTTTTTTTTTTAAAGTTTGAGAATTTTCTAATTCAGTCCCTAATGTTTGAAAATTTTCAAAATTGGTCCTTAAGGTTTGAGAATTTTCTAAATTAATCCATAAAGCTTTAAAATTCTCTAATGCAGTCCCCTAATATTTGAAAATTTTCATATTCAGTCCCTAAAGTTTGAAAATTTTCATTTTCAGTCCCTAAAGTTTGAAAGTTTTCTAATAAAGCATCTAAAGTTTTGAAATTCTCTAATTTGGTACATAAAGTTTCAAAATTTTCATTTTCAGTCCCTTAAAGTTTGAATATTTTCAAATTCAGTCCTTCAAGTTTCCAAATTCACTGTTTTGGACCTCTAAAGTCTGATTTTCTTTCAAATTGAGACCTAAATTTTGGAATTTCTCTAAATTGGCCAGTAAGGTTTTGGAAAATTTTAATCTAAGTCCTTCAAGCATAAAAATATTTCATAATTGGCCACCTAAGGTTTAAGAATATTGCAATTGACTCTCTCGACTTAAGGATTGCTTTATTCTAAAGTTTTGAATTCTATAATTCAAATCCTAAAGTCAAATATAGATGCAAATCAATGGATTTCAATTTCAAATTTTGGTACTACGGACCCTTTTGAGAGATATAATATTCGAAAGTAAGTTAGTTGAAGCAACATATTGCCAACGCAACTCTCTTGTGGATATTAATTAACTTTGAATATTAGAAGGTATTTGTGTGTGTCATTCATTGCGGATATTGATCGGTCAAAAGGAAGGTCAATATTTGGCTCAAATTTCACATGCACCTGTGGTGATAAACACGTGGCAATTATTTGGTTTAACGTGTGACCAATAAATCGGTCCAAGGAAAGGTTTATTGGTTAACATGTCTTATTACCAGTGTTTGATCATTACACCAAAGGAAAATTAGGTGTTTGTGTGTTATTTCATGCGGATATTGATCGGCCCAAAGGAAGGTCAATATTTGGCCCGAATTTCACATGAACTTGTGGTGATAAATACGTGACGGTTATTTGGTTTAACGTGTGATCAATAAATCGGTTCAAAGAAAGGTTTATTGGTTGACATGTCTTATTGTCAGTGTTTGATCACTACACCAAGAGTACCACTTACAAGTCAATATTTCTGTCCAAAGACTAAAGATTGATGTTGTGCTAGGTATCTTGTGATTGGCCCTACCATTATTTGAAAGTATGATTTGCATAATAAGGTACTTATGTGAGCTATTTTGTTTAAGTGTTCTCTATTCGGTATCAAATTCTGCTAGTAGTATATCTACAAGCTCAAATTTAATCCCTGTATTTATGGAACAAACTTCAAGGATCAAAACAAGAACATTAACTTTTCGTTGGCTGCATGGATCTAGACCGTGTACTAAGGATTGAGCAACTTGCTCCTCTTACGGATGAAAGTTCATCTAATCAAATGAGGAATTTTGAGAAGTGGGATTTCTTAAATTACGTGAGTCTCATGATCATTAAGTGCGGAATTCCGGAAGCCTTTAGTGGCATAGTATCTGAGGAGGTAAATGATGCCAATGAATTCCTTGCCGAAATTAAGAAACGTTTTGCGAAAAACGATAAGGCTGAAACAAGCACGCTTATGCAAAGCTTGATTTCAATAAAGTATAAAGGCAATGGGAAAATAAGGGAGTATGTCATGTAGATGTCTTACGCTGCTTCAAAACTTAAGGAACTAAAACTCGACTTGTCTAATGACTTGCTCGTACATTTGGTATTGATATCGCTTCCTGCACAATATAATTAATTTAAGGTTAGTTATAACTGTTAAAGTAGAAATGGACTCTCAATGAGCTCATTTCATAGTGTGCAAGCTTCTTGCACAATTCAGTCAATTTAAGGTCAGTTGTAACTATCAAAGGGAGAAATGAACTCTAAATGAGCTCATTCTATTTTGTGTGCAAGAGGAAGAAAAGTTGAAGCAGGACAGAACTGAAAGTGTTCACTTGGAAAACACCTCTAAAGATAAGGGCAAGTAAACAAATAAAGAAAATAAAGTTGTTAAGGGTTCAGAACAAAAGAAACCACACAAAGACATTAAGGATTGTTTCTTTTGCCATAACTCTGGACGTTTGAATAAAGATCATACATAATACCAACTAAAGCAGCTACTAAAACACCTTATGAGCTTTTGACAGGCTTAAAGCTTAGTCTAAAGCATTTCTACATTTGGGGATGTCCAGCTAAGGCTAGGCTTTATAGGCCACATAAAGAAATTGGACTCCAAAACAGTCAGCAACTACTTTATTGGTTATTCTAAGAGTTTAAGGGGCTATTAATTTTATGATCCCACACATAAGTCAACTTTTGAAACGGGAAATGCAACATTTTTGAGGATGTTGAGTTTGGGGGAGAAATAAGGTTAGAGAGATTGTATTTAAGGAAGAAGTTGAGGAAGGATCGGTTTCGATTCCTACTATTGCTTTTGATAATGTGCAAGTTTCTATACATGTCATTGATCAAGAAGCATATTCGGAACCTCAACTAGACAATGTTGAAGAATTCCCATCCAAAATAAGGTAAATTTCAGAAATACAAACTCAGCACCCTCAACAACTAAAGCCATTAAGGAGATCCACGAGAGAAAGGGAAAAATGCTATTCCGGATAATTTAAATAGTATTTTTTCAAGAACATAAGGAAATAATGGAATGGTGGAAGATGGTCCAATCAATTTCCATCAGGCCATGCAGGGTTCTAACTCTCAAAAGTGGATTGATGTCATAAATAAGGAGTATAAGCATATGCAAGACAATAAATTTTGGGATCTTGTCCCATTACCAGAAGGTGCGAAGCCCATTGGTCTTAAATGAATTTTTAAACCAAGAGGGATTCGAAAGGTAATGTGGAAAGATATAAAGTTCGTCTTGTATCTAAATGCTTTACATAGAATGATGGAATTAATTATAAAGAGACTTTCTCTTCAGTTTCAATGAAAAACTCTTTCAGGAAAGTCAGTGATGTGATCCGGACCAGGCATCGAAGGGCGAAGTCGAGACATCGACAGTGTGACGGTGATCTACATGGAAAACGGAGCAAGTTCCATGTTGGAAGCGAACCGAGAAGACGAAAGAATCAAGCCGAGCCGAGTGCACGAAATTGTTTATGCAGAAAAGGCCTTACGGCCGTAAGGGAAATCATTCACGGCCGTAAATCATATAATCACGGCCGTAAAAGCTATTGTCACGGCCGTAATCAATTGTCGAAGAAAAAGGAAGAAATTCTGCAGAACGACGCTTACGGCCTTAAGCTTGGAAGTTACGGCCGTAACATTCAAACCGGAGGAATTTCACGGCCGTAAACTATCACAATTTTCTTGCTTATTTATATTTCTTTTCATCATTGTAAACATTAGACAAGTTTGAGTTGATTAATAAAATTTGTCAGAGGATTCTCCAAAATTGAGAGGTTGAGTTTATTCCCTTTTTCTTGAACTTATAAAAGATCCGATCTTTGTGACGTTCTTCCAGCAAACTTATCAAATATTCGCAAGAATATTTGTGGCGTTTCCAAATTCAATACTTATCAAGGAAATTGACAAGTCCTTGTGGCGTTCACCAATCTTGGTTCTTCAATCCGCATCGTCATAAATTGCGTCATGATTGTCGGGTCAAGGCTTTACCGTCATTCTATCCTTATTTTTCGTTGTTTGTCTTGTGTCGATCTGATTTAGATCTTTCCTAGGTTTTAATTGTCGTTATTCCGCGTGTTCGACAAGATTCCCCGACCGGGATCGCGTCATCTGGTATCAGACCTCGTGATCAATCTCATGATGGTTCTTGGGTTAGGAGAGGTAATAGGCGTGAGGTTGGTATGGGTGATGAGGATATGGGAAGTGAAAGTGGAAGTGGAAGTATATCTTTGGGTAGTATCCGAAGGAGGGATAGAGGAGATAGGAATGAAAGGAGGCATGATAGGGAGCGTCGTGGTGCTAGGAGGTATCGTAGGGGTAGAGATGATGTTGATGACGACCTTGGGAAAATTAAGGTGAAATTACCATCGTTCCAAGGTAGGAGTGATCCGGAGGCGTACCTGGATTGGGAGACAAAGGTCGAACGGCTTTTTGATTGTAATAATTATTCAGAAAAAAAGGTGAAATTAGCCGTGATTGAATTCACCGATTACGCAAATATTTGGTGGGATCAATTAGTGACGGGTAGGAGGAGGAACCTTGAGGAGCCGGTGGAGACTTGGGGTGAATTGAAAACTATAATGAGGAAGTGGTTTGTGCCAACTCATTATTATAGGGATATTTACTAGAGGCTGCAGGGTATGACTCAGGGGTCGAGGAGTGTAGAAGATTATCATAAGGATATGGAGGTAGCGATGATTCGGGCTAATGTGGTGGAGGATCGGGAAGCTATGATGGCTATGTTTCTGAGTGGGCTGAATAGAGACATTGCCAATGTCATTGAGCTGCAACACTATGTGGAGCTAGAAGATATGGTGCATATGGCAATGAATGTAGAAAGGCAATTAAGGCGAAAGGGAACATCTAAACAATCACCGGGAACTTATCCTACATCACAACCGAGGAAGGATCACAATGATGAGCACGTCCCGAAGGGAAAGGAGGAACTTATTACTAAAGGTAAAAATATTTCTGATTCTCAACCTACTAGGGATAGAAATATTAAGTGCTTTAAGTGTTTGGGGATGGGCCATATAGCATCACAGTGTCCAAATAAAAGGGTAATGCTCTTGCGTGATAATGGTGAAATTAGTTCTGAGGATGAATTTAAGGGAATGCCTAAGTTAGTGGATGTTGGAGCTAGTAGTAGTGATGAGGAAGGATTGACCTATCCTGAAAAAGAATCATTTGTTAATCGGAGTGTCCTTAGCGCTAGGGCAAGGGTGGATGAAATTGGTGAGCAAAGGGATAATCTTTTTCATACTAGGTGCTTGGTGGGCAAAAAGGTTTGTGGTATGGTGATTGACGGGGGAAGTTGTACTAATGTGGTTAGTACAATGTTGATTAATAAATTGGGGTTAAGCTTGATGAAACATCCAAACCCTTATAAATTGCAATGGCTGACCGAGTCGGGGGAAATTAAGGTAAATAAGCAGGCTAGGGTCAATTTTTCCATCGGAGGTTATAAGGATGAGGTGGTCTGTGACGTGGTACCTATGCATATTGGTCATATATTGTTGGGGAGACCCTGGCAGCATGACAGGAGGGTAGTGCATGATGGGTTTAAGAATCAATATTCATTTGTGAAGGGTGGGAAGAAATTTACACTTATTCCGTTATCTCCAAAAGAAGCTCAAAATGACCAATTGAAAATAAAGCGCGAGTTCGAGGGGAAAAATAAGAGCGTTGAGGCCATGACCTCAGAAAAAGGAGAGGGTGTGAAAATTGAAAACAAGAGAGTTGAGGCCACGACCTCAGAAAAAGGTGAGCTTGAGAGTGAAAAGAAAAAGAAAAGAGAGTCCACCACAAAAATGAGTTTATTTGCATTTTCTAACACATCCCTCCCCAGTTCTACTAAATCTGTTTTGCAGGGACATAAATCAAAACATGAACGTAAAGCGAGAAAGAAAGTTATTGGCCAAAATAAGCGGCCCAAGAGTCTAAAGGATTGCATGACGCTTAAAAATAATCATCGAGCCCAGGAAAGCAGGAGGAATTTGAAAAGCAGACCAAAAATGGATTCGAGGTCGAATCCTTTTCAAGAGAGGGAGTATGATGTGATCCGGACCAGGAATCGAAGGGCGAAGTCGAGACATCGGTAGTGTGACGATGATCTACATGGAAAACGGAGCAAGTTCCATGTTGGAAGCGAACCGAGAAGACGAAAGAATCAAGCCGAGCCGAGTGCACGAAATTGTTTATGCAGAAAAGGCCTTACGGCCATAAGGGAAATCATTCACGGCCGTAAATCATATAATCACGGCCGTAATCAATTGTCGAAGAAAAAGGAAGAAATTCTGCAGAACGACGCTTACGGCCGTAAGCTTGGAAGTTACGGCCGTAACATTCAAACCGGAGGAATTTCACGGCCGTAAACTATCACAATTTTGATCAGAAAGGCCTTTACGGCCGTAAGAAGGTTTGTCACGGCCGTAAACACGCAGCGCCAGATTTTCCGGGAAATTTTCAATTATTTTATTTCCTTTTATTATTTTTGGTTATTTTCCTATTTTAGAATTTTAGTATAATTAGGATTCTATTTTGAGTAATTAGATGCTAGGTTTTCTTGCTTATTTATATTTCTTTTCATCATTGTAAACATTAGACAAGTTTGAGTTGATTAATAAAATTTGTGAGAGGATTCTCCAAAATTGAGAGGTTGAGTTTATTCCCTTTTTCTTGAACTTATAAAAGATCCGATCTTTGTGACGTTCTTCCAGTAAACTTATCAAATATTCGCAAGAATATTTGTTGCGTTTCCAAATTCGATACTTATCAAGGAAATTGACAAGTCCTTGTGGCATTCACCAATCTTGGTTCTTCAATCCGCATCGTCATAAATTGCGTCGTGATTGTCGGGTCAAGGATTTACCGTCATTCTATCCTTATTTTTCGTTGTTTGTCTTGTGTCGATCTGATTTAGATCTTTCCTAGGTTTTAATTGTCGTTATTCCGCGTGTTCGACGAGATTCTCCGACCGGGATCGCGTCAGTCAGGTTGTTGCACATTTTGACCTCGAGTTATATCAAATGGATACTAAAGTGGCGTTTCTCAATGGTGACATTGATGGGACGATGTATATGGTGCAACCAGAAAGCTTTGTGTCAGTAGACCCAAAGAATATGGTTTGCAAATTAAAGAAATCCATTGTGTACTCAACCCAGCTTCCCGTTAAGGGTTTCATCAAGTAATTATCTCATTTAGTCTTGAGATTAATGTTGTTGATGGTTGTGTGTATTACAAGTTTAGTGGGAGTAAGTGTATTTTCCTGATTTTGTATGTTGATAACATATTGCTTGCCACTAATGATATAGGCATGTCACATAAAATTATGAGATTTTTTGTCAAGAAATTTTGAGATTAAAAATCTTTGTGACGTCTCTTTTGTATTAGGAATTCAGATACACCGGGATTGTTCTCAAGGTATTCTTGGATTGTCACAAAAGGACTATATCGATAAAGTACTTAAGAGGTTTGGCATGCAAGACAGTAAATCAGGGGACACCCCTATCGCTAAGGGAGACAGTTTAGTCTCAACTAATGCCCGAAAAGTTATCTTGAAGTTAAGGAAATGCGGAAGATCTCATATAGTTTAGCTATAGGGAATCTGATGTATACTCAAGTTTGTACGCGTCCGGATATTGCGTACATTATTGGGATACTGAGGAGATATTTAATTAACCCTGAGATTGATCATTTGGAAAGCAGCCAAAGATGGGTTATAATGTATTTAAAGAGAACAAAAGATTACATGCTCACATACAGAAAATCGGATCAGTTGGAGATCATATGGTATTATGATTCCAATTTTTGCTAGATGCCAAAACAGTAGAAGATCTATATCAGGCTACATCTATCTACAAGTTGGAGGAGCTATTTTCGGAAGGAGTGCTTAACAAACACTTTAGCTTCTTTCACTTGGCAGCACAGTTTGTAGCAATTTTGGAGGTATCTAATTATGGAATATAGCTGCGAAATTTTGTCACTGGGCTGCATATTCTGTACGGTATAGAAAGACCACTAAAGTTATATTGTGACAATAACTCAGCAGATTTCCATAGAGCATATTGAGACAAACTCCATGATTGCAGATGAGAGTTATGTTATTTTTATCTTTTTGAATTTTGTGAAATTAATCTTTAAGCCTCAAATTTTGAAAGTATATTCATTTCAGTCCTTACATCTTTAAAAATGTTTTAAATTCGGTTCGTAACTTCGGTGCTTAACAAATTAGTACCTAAAGTCCTTGTCTCCTACAGTCAGCCCCATTATTTTCGAAAAGTCTGTTTCAGCCCCTAAACTCTTAAATCCTAGTTTCTTTAAATTTCAATTGTATCCTCAAATTTTATTTTGTCACTTTAATCTTTAATCTTCAAAATACTAAAGCAATTTAATTTTATTTTGGCTAGACGAAGCATTTGGTGAACTAAGAGATTGACGTGTTGTTCTCGCTCCACTCTTTTGAAACTCGTAAAGTTTGAGGTAGACTCACCCCCAATAATTAGTTTAAATTATAATTGCATGTATTATGTGAATTTACGTGATTTATATGCTTAATTGCATGAGACAAGACAAGAATATCTCTGATGAGATAAAACGAGAAATTTATGTTATGCATGTCATAACTTATATGCTTTATTGCAAGACTATATAAAGTGAAAATAGAATATTTTAGAACAGTTAACCAAAAGGTTAAATAGAGAGTTAGTTTCACAGTCTTCGAGAGAATGAAACTTAAGCCCTTGGACAAATTAGTTAATACAATGGAAACCCAACCTAGTTGACTAGAGATCCCAAGATCTAGATTCAAATGGGCAACTAACCAGTAAAGATTTATTTGATTCACTGTGGGGGTGACATCTTTTGCCTACTCCTATGATATAATAGTGATGCTCGAAAGAATAACGGATAAATAATAGACTTTTAATTATTCTTATGCGTTGAGAATTTGAGTAAAGTAGAGCAAGTTACTCTTAATTAAGAGATAACCCATGTAAGGGAGAAGTGAGGTT
Organism: Ligustrum vulgare; assembly: GCA_963555705.1. NCBI lineage: Eukaryota > Viridiplantae > Streptophyta > Magnoliopsida > Lamiales > Oleaceae > Ligustrum > Ligustrum vulgare. The sequence goes on along the minus strand of OY743184.1, from coordinate 33,478,658 downwards.
GCCTCCAAGGGAACTTTTATCTTCTCCCGTGCGATTATGGGATTTCTATCTATGATAATAATTTTGATAAAAATTTATGAAAACATGTTAATTATACAATCATATCAATGGTCCGTTCGGCGACTTCTTTGAATTATAATTTTGATTAATTTGGGTTTTCTAAATAAGACGTGGTTAAAAATTGGAGAGAACAAATATGTATGGTTAAAAAGTGGTTTGAGAAATTGTGCCAATTATAAATTGAATTATAATGGACACTGGTGACATTACCGAATAAACCCCAAATAAGAAACATTGTACAAATAACATTAATTACAAAATGTTAACGAATTTGAAATTTTAAAAAAGACAAAATTAATTAAAATAACAAAAGAAACAACACTCTAGTGTATCATGCATCTTAAACACAATTAACAATAAAAAAACGTATTTCAGAAAAATATAATTTATAATATTAATGATATTAATTATTTTAATTGTTAATGATTAAAAAATAATTTTAATCTTTATTGTAGTTACATAGGATTTTTTGAATACAGTCCAACATGCGGGAGTGATTGCCTCTGACTCTTGTTAATTGTCATTGCATATGACGTAATCAATGAAATTTTTTAATTACAATGTAAAAAAATAAATTTTTATTTAATTTTATTTCAAACATAATATATTTTAAACTTTGATAAAGTTTAATTTTTATCATATTGCTTATATATAATTTTATATTTCTATAGAATTTTTAATATTTTTTTCTAAATTAGTTACATAATCATTAATGTACCAAAAAAAAAAAATTATAAAACAAACCAAATATAAGGAATGTTCTTATGTTCTTTGAACTAAAATATTTCCAGGTTATTTAAAGTTTTCAACACATTTTATAACATAATTTTTTATCTCTAGAAATAATTTAATATTACTTTTTCGAATTAGTTACACTATAATTAAGCAGATTTAACAAAATTTCTAAATTATAGATTTTGAATACTTTTTTTTTTTATAAAAATTGAAAATTGTCCTTTTTTTAAAAAAAAAATTAGACTTATGATACTTTTGATATAATTATTCCACATTTTTTCAAAAAAAAAAAAAAAAAAGAAGTTAGGATACATGATAAGATTAATAATTATATTAAAATCAATCATCCAATTAAGTAAGAACACATTTAAAAAATATATATATTCAAATTGTCCTTTTTTTGAAATTGGAACGAAACATCCATCTTCAATTTAGCCTCTATTTGACGAAATATTTTTAAACATGTTTTTAAACAACACATTTTTTCAAACTACTTTTTAATCACATACATTTTCTTTACCTAAAAAACAACACATTCTTTATTTTTAAACAAAATTTTTTAACTATCATTTTTTTTTTATATAAACTAATAGTGCTCACAACATTTTTTTTTTAGTTTGCAATTGGAATGAATGCAGTGCTCAAAATGTGTAATTCAAAATTTGCAATAATTACAATTTGGATTTTGGACTGTGCAACCATTACTGTTTGGAATGGTTCTAATTTTCATTGCACTTCAATGCCCATTTTTTTCCCTTCTTTTTGCAAAAAAAATTCCAGATTTAGGAAGTAATTTTTGGTAGGAAACTATGTGTGTATATTTTGGTGATGGTTAGGTTGTTTATATATATCTATATATATTACATGGGGCTTATTACTTAGAAACTCTCATTTATCCATGCGTATGTTCATGGCTAGAAATGAATATAACAATAAGAACTTAACCATGTCCGAAGAATTCTGTTTAATGTATATTATCGTTTACATAAAATTCAGAATAGTTCAAGGACCATCACGTCTACCGATCAAATAGTAAAGTAAATATACTTTCACTAGGGAAGGTTTAAAGGGTAATATCTACCTGTCCTATACAAGTTTCAACTATTGAACTATATTACCAAGTCTTTGAATCTCATATTGTCACGTCTCTCGCAATTTTTATTCACGTGAGGGATTGTTGAAGAAATAAAAAAATAAAATGGTCAAGTGAGAATTTTTAGGCACATTTTCTATTTGATCTTTGTGAAAGATTAAAGTTGATTTTGGTTCTCCTTCATAAGACCATCGAAATGATAATTCATGTGCCAAACTTGATGCTTGGATGAATGAGAAATTGGAGTTAAAAAAGGACCGTGTCGAAGATAATATGGAATTGATGGGAAAAGTATTATTTTTGTCCCATATAGGAAATTGATCGAATTTGAAACCACTTTATATATGGCTACACTTTGAAAAGTTGTAATCATGTGTAGCATAGAGGCTCTCTTCGCATGCATTCAGAGGGTGCAAATCTTGGTCTGAATTGGTCTTCGAGCCTTGAACTTGTGCGGGCGCGACCTTCATACACGATTGTTAGATCGAATGAACAAAAATCGGGCCTTCGTGCGGTCCACGTTTTGTCAATTTTCCTATTTTTTCCCCTTCCAACATATCTGAAACTCCTTTGTTTTTATACACATGAAGATCAATCCCTGAAATTGGCCCTTCGTGTGGTCCATTGGAGGCTATTTAACCTCAACCCCTCCATTGTTTTTATACACATGAAGATCACTCTCTAAAATTAGCCCTTCGTGTGGTCCATTAGAGGCTATTTAACCTCATTCCCTCCATTGTTTTAATACACATGAAGATCACTCTATGCTTCCTATCCACACATTGTTTTATTTTGTCGAGTTTGGTGATAGTTTATACATATAATTTGTTCGTCGAAGTAGTAACATTGTGCTACGTTCACTACTCATTTTTTCGTTGTATCATGGGAGATAGACTCCAAAACAAAACTCAAGCACAGACTGGTAAGGTGGCAAATATGAATTAAGAAAATTGTGTTAGCACAGGCCTCAGTTTCAGATTCTACTTTAATTTGTCTTCATTGTTTTGCTTCTGTTTATTACAGTTTACTCGTTCGCTGAATTTCTATTTGTCCTTTACTTAATCAATAAATTATTCTTTTATAAATCTGTAATTATTTGCAACATTTCTCGAGACATTTAAGTCATTTGAGTAGTTGAAACTAAACAAGTAATCTTATAGATGCCAATATTAGGAGAGAAATATGACAACATTTGAAAGGGTTAATCATTCCAATTTAGAGCTTGTTTCCTCCTATTCATTTTCAATTTTTCCACAAATTCAGTTTCAACTTAGAGCTTGTTTGCACCTATTCAATTTTTTTCCCTTAAAATTAAATAACAACGTACATTATGAGACCTACCACTTTTCACACTTTTAAATTATTTTCAATCATACATTTTCTCTGAAACCAAAAATTTCCCAATTTTTTTCACAAACTATCTATGTACCAAACAGTTTATCGTAGTTATCATTGTTTAAACATCAAAAGTTTGTTTTTCATGTAATTACACTCATAACTTATAACTAATTTAATTTTAACAATTAACAAAAACATCTTTATTTTGATTTATAAGCTACCGTTGACACCATTACGCGACCCGTAGCACTTGATTGTCTCCTAAGAGAGGGTTTTGTCCTAGACAATGTTGTATTTATTTTATACGCTTATTTATATGTCAAAATTAGAATAATATATTGTATTTTTAGAATAAAAAACCTACCTAATTGCTTGTTATTTGTTTATATTTCAGAAAATATACCAAAAGCACATGAATGAGGCAATTGATGGAAATAATGCACAATTAGATAACATTTGGAGATGAATTGGATAAATTGGAAATTGATGAAGTCAACAGGAAAATACAAGATGAGCTAAGTGCGAGAAATCCAAGTTCGGGGGCTTAATTGATGATGAATTGAAGTTGGAAGAGAAACATAGTGGATTTGAAAGTATGTGGACCTAATTGGAGCAATTGAAAGTTGAATGACTGAAATGCAATAAAAGAATGAGGACCTACTTAAAATAACCTGAAAGATGAAAATTTGCAAACTAGATATGAACTGCCCAGCTACGTCTCAAGAAACTGCGATGATGCATCAAATAAGATGATCTGATTTAAGTGAACTGTATGGCCACAACTAACTCTACTGTGCGACCGCGCAATTATCTAACTGGGCCGCGAATGGGCCCAAAACACGGAATTTTTGGGCTTTGTTTCCTTGTTTGCCTAGGTTATTTGCATGCAACTATTTAAGGGACATTTCATGCATGAAATTGAAACCTTTGCATAACCTCAAAACATCATAATTCACTGTTCGATCATCAAATTCTTGGAGGTGAAATTCAAGGCAAAGGGACGGGGATTGAAGATTATCAACCGGGATCGAACCTTGGTTCAAGAATTCCACTCTCTTGTTAATTTGATAAATTAGAAATGCTTATATTTCATAGTTTTTGCGCTTTTCATTAGTTTGTAATGAACAACTAATTTCTTAGTTTGGATATACGATGTAGCCTAGTTTTACGCTTTTAATTCTTTAATTCAAGTTTGCGCTTACGTTTCATGTGTTGATTTTATTTTGTATTTAATGCATTAATTAATTCGCAACTAATTCATTGATACTCCCTCCGTCCCAATTATATAGACTACCTTTCTTTTTTCGTTTGTCCCAATTATATAGACTTGTTTCTTTATTGAAAAGTATTTATTTTGTTTGTTTACTAATGTACCCCTATTTATTACTTTCAATATAATAGTTTTGATATTAAAAAAGGGTAAGTTGAAAATTTTCATTAAAAAAATTACTTTTTCAATGACATTATATATGTTTTCTTAATTTGTGTGAAAAGTCAAACCAGCATATATAATTGGGACAGAGGGAATATCATAGGTGTTTTCATAATCCGAGATATGAGTTAACAACATAGATCGTGGAATAAAATTATGTAATTGGATAAAAGATAGAAATATACTTTTATTATTACTGTAATCACTACATGAATTCTTGTATTTTGTGTACCTAATTATTATGACCCACTGTAGTGATACATGTTTGACCGAATTAGATAGAGCTGATTTAAACTCGAGGAAGAAATTTCATATGCATAAGTGAATTTTATCGAGCATATTGATAGAAATAAAACTTGACGAATGAAATTAATAGTATTGACTGGTGTGAAATCAAATATCCAAATAGTTTTAAACATCACTTAAGAAAATTCAAATTTTAATTCTTTTTCTTTTGATTTTATTTAGATTAAATTCATAGCTTAGTTTAGACAAATTATCATCTTGATATCAATAATTCCGGCCAAGGTTCGTAATCTAGAATACAATTTACATAGTCCTCGTGGGTACGTACGATAACTGATTCTAATAAAGTCCCATTTATTACTTGTGCTATCGGTACACTTGTGGTACATATGAAAAATATGCAACATTGTACGATTCCCTAAGATTTCGAACTCTCAAACTTGTAAAGTTTGTTGGGTAATTCCTTGAAGAAAAACTCCCTTTCAATGACAGTTCGTGTATTGCGGATCGCCCAAGTTTCCATCAACCGCTACTATTACAATAGTATTCATTAATTTCCTTTGTTAATTTTAACGACTTTGACTAGAAAAAATTAAAGAGTATGGCCTAGATGCACCAAGATATCGCTTGGCTTTAATATTTGATTAGAAAACGTCACATATACACAAATTATATATTAAATAAAAATAAAAATAAATGGCGGAAGCCGCCTGACGTTTGTTTGATGTATTGGCATTGTTTTGATTCGATTATCTAATGAAATAAGCAACTGATGTGAAAAACAAATTATATACAAAGAATAAACAATTATCTTGGAAGATTTTGAATCATCTTAGAGCATATGTTTAGAGATTCGTTTTATAATATTTTAAAATTTATTGATACATCAAATAATTAGCCCGCAAGTATATATAATTAAAGTAAATATATTATCTGCATAAATTTTAAAATTTTTTCATACAAAAGAATATTATTTATACTTTCTTAACCTAACATTCTTCGAATCCGATAACATATATAGTTAAGAGTGAGGAGCCAGGAGGTGAATTTTTAATGTTCATGATAAGAGATGAATGCTCAGAATCAACCACGAAGAAAAGAAGTACGATTTCACAAATAAAACTTCAACAAATTTTATTAAACACAAAATCGCAAAGTATCAAACAAAATATACAGATTCAAGTCTCTGATTTAAAGATAGCAACAAAACTCTATAAAACTCGCAAAATACACAAACAAAATTACACAGAATCACAATTTGTATAAGAACCACTAAGAGATATTGATTTTGCACAAAGAATCAGTATAAACCACTAAGAGATTTTGCGAGAGATCAGAGTATTTTCTGGAGAGAAAAGACGAAGAAGGAGAGAATCAGAGAGAGAGAAGTTTTTGGATAAATGACGATTGAAGCGTCTCCAGCAATGTTTATCCCCAGGTGGAAGGCTAGGATTAAGGCAATGTGATCCAACGGTGCAAATAAAGGCGGTGGTGATAACAGGCCTAAGTTCCGGGTTGTACAGTTTGGGCTCCAGCAGTCAGTATTTGGGCTTCCATAAATTTGGTCAAAAACAAAAAAATGCAGGCTTCAATTTTGGGCTTTAAAAAACGATCTAGCTGATTTAAATCCTGGGCTTCAGTATGGGCTGGTCCAAATGTATCAACATTCTCCACCTCAATTTGGATCAGCAGACCCGCAGACATAAGAAAACAAAGCAGTATCAAAATTCTAACAATTTAAGGGAAATCAAAGCATCTTTAAATTTGTTTATAGGGATTATTTTAGTTCCTGCATCTGCAGGATTCAGCTGAGTTGGAATTCTAACAAGTTTAATAACACCCTTTTTAGTTATATCCCTAATGAAATGGAATTTAGCATCAATGTGTTTTGACCTGTTATGAAAGACAGGATGTTTACACAAGTGTAAAGCACTTAAGCTATCAGTACAAAGCTCAATAGAAGAATTATCAATACAAGTAATTTCAGATAACAAACCTTTTAGCCAAATACATTCTTTTACAGCATCTGTGGCAGCAATATATTCTGCCTCAGTAGAAGATAGAGCCACAAGTTTCTGTAATTGTGATTTCCAACTAATGCATGAACTATTTAATGTAAAGAAATATGCAGAAGTAGACTTCCTATTATCTATGTTTCCTGCAAAGTCTGAGTCAACAAAGCCTTTTAATTTGAAATCATTTTTGGTTTTAGAAAATACCAAACTCAGATTTGAAGAACCTTTAAGGTACTTTAAAAGTGATTTCACAGCTTCTCAGTGTAATTCACCAGGATTACTCATAAACCTACTAAGGACACTGACAGCAAAAGTAATATCAGGTCTAGTGCACACCATAAGATACATAACAGATCCTATAGCATTGGAATATGGTGCATTTTTCATTCTAAGTTCTTCTTCTGCAGTTTTAGGACAATGATCAGATGACAATTTAAAGTGTGCAGGAAAATGCAGAGACACAGGTTTGGAATCAATCAAGTTAAATCTGGTTAAAACCTTTTAATATAATGCTTTTGGTTTAAAAATAGATTTCCAGATTGTCTATTCCTAAAAATGTCCATACCTAAAATCCTTTTAGCATGCCCTAAGTCTTTCATCTCAAATTCAGAATGCAATCTATTTTTCAGCAGGTTAATCTCATACATATTAGGGCCAGCAATCAACTTGTCATCAACATATAATAACAAAAACATAAAATCAGAATTATCAGACTTAAAATAAAAACAAGAATCATATTAGCTCTTTTGAAAATCTAGACTTTGAATATAAGAATCAAATCTCTTATACCATTGTCTAGGGGCTTGTTTTAAGCCATAAAGAGATTTTTTCAGCAAACATACCAAGTCAGTTTTACCAAGTTTTTCAAAACCTTTGGGCTGTTGCATGTAATTAGTTTCATCCAAATCAAATTGAGCAACTAGAGCAAATAATATTCTAATAGATGTATGTTTAAAAACTGGTGAAAATATTTCATTGTAGTCTATTCCCTCTTTTTGAGAAAAACACTTTTCTACAAGCCTAGCCTTATATCTAGGTTTTATAGCTTTCGAGTCACCTTCTTTTATTTTGAAAATCCATTTACAGTCAATTATTCTAGTATTAATAGGTTTGCTGACTAAAGTCCAGGTGCCATTTTTAATAAGAGAATACATCTCTTCTTGCATGACTGCAAGCCACAGTTTAGAATCAGGAGAAGACATAGTTTCTTCAAAAGATTCAGGTTCATATAGAAAAAGGTTTAGAATATGTAAAAGCAGATACAAAATCAGGATCATCATATCTAGTAGGAGGTCTAATCTCCCTTCTAGTTCTATCCCTAGGTAACAAGTAATTATCAAGATTTAAATCTGTTTTTGTACCAGAAATATTTTCAGGAATATAATCAGTATTAGGTGAAACATGACCAGGAGTAAAATTTGGTGAATGTGGGGGTTTCTCCACCTGAAACTGAGTATTGGACAGTCCATTTTCATCACTCAAATGGTCTGCACTTAGTTCAGAGGTAAGAAAATCTTGTTCACTAATAGGATCAGTTAAAATTTCATTTTTACAAGGAAATAAATTTTCATTAAAAACAACTGATCTACTTAAAATGAACTTATAACTTCCCTGTTCTTTCACCCACTGCCTATAAGCTTTGACTCCTTCACCATATCCTAGAAAGACACATTTTAAGGACCTGGAATCAAGTTTAGTCACAGTTTGGTGTGAGTAAGCAGCACAGCAAAAAATTTTCAGTTTAGAAAAATCTGGAAAAGAATTGTTCCAAATTTAATCAGGAATTTTAAAAGCAATAGCACTGCAGGGAGAAAGATTAATCAAATATGAAGCTGTTTTGACTGCTTCACCCCAAAATTTTTTAGACATATTAGAATCAAGTAAAAGACACCTAGTTCTTTCTAAGAGTGTCATATTCATTCTTTCAGCAACCCCATTTTGCTATGAACTGTATGCAACAGTCATGTGCCTAAGAATTCCTAGACTGCTACAAAAAGAATCAAATTCCTGATTATAAAACTTAAGGCAATTATCTGTCCTAATAATTACCCTTTTATCTTTCAAATTTTGAACTAAAGTGATCTAATTTTTAAATGTCCACACAGTAGCATCTTTAGTCTTTAACAAATGAACCCAAGTTTTTCTAGAGAAATCATCAAAAATTAACAAGAAATATCTAAAACCTGAAACAGAATTAACTAGAGCAGGGCCCCATAAATCAGCATGTAAATAGTCAAGGATGTCACTTGATTTATGAATCCCCTTTCCAAAAGAGTTTCTTTTCTGCTTTCCCGTTATACATTTTGATAAGAGTTTTTATACACTTATCTATATGTCTAAATTAGAATAAATTATTGTCGTTTTTGAATATATGCTCTTTAATTTGTGTTTATTTGATACTTTGTAGAAAATATCTCAAAAAGACGAAGAATGAAGCAATTGATGAGAAAAATGCATAATTGGATACTAATTGTAGCAAAATTGGACAATCGAGAGGCTAATGACGTCAACAGGGAAATATGCAATGTGCCAAAGTAAAGGAATAAGAAGTTGGAGGATCCAATTGAAGGAATTGAGAGTTGAAACGAGCAAATTGAGAAGATTTCAAAGTATGGGGACTATATTGTTGTAATTGGAAGTTGAAGGACTGAAGAGCAAATTAAACATGAGGGAACAACTTGTAAATATCCAATGATTGACTTGGATCACAAGAAGACACTTTGAGGACTTTTAGGAGTCAATTGGATGCAAGTAGAAGTCCAAAAAGGAATGAAATATGATAAGAATTTTATCATAAATTAATTCCAATCGCACAAGATTCTGGACAGATTTCTAGTCGGACTTTGGGACCTAATTTTTGGGCAGTAAACGTTCGAATTGGGAAAAATCCTATTTCAGGAATAATTATAGTCCTTTACGTTATCTTTCTAAATAACTTTTAATCACCTCAATCGGATAAGGAAATAGAAAGATATGGTCGAAATACTGAACGTTGTGCAGAAATAAGAAAAGACTCGCGCGCGGATTTGATGAATTTATTTCCTTCTTCAACTTGGTCTCTTCACCAACTATAAATACAACCCCTTTGCACGAAAATCAGACCTTTGCCTCTCCATAGAACGAGCCACAATAGAGAATTCAATATCAAATTCTTGGAGAATCAAGCATCGCAAAGGAGCGTGAATTGAAGATAATTGAAGAATCAAAACTTGGTGCAAGATTTTCATTCTTTACATTACTTTCAATGAATGCTTATATTTACTGTTTTTGTTATTTATCAATGATGTGTAACTAAATTCTATATTGGGATGAACGTTGTAGCCTAGTCAGATTATTTTAATTCCAAATTCCGTTGTTTTAACGATTTTGTTGCATGTATTGATTTATTATTGTTCTTAATGCTTGAATTGCTTGATCACCAATTCATGATATATTGAGTTATTTTTATAATCCGAGAGGTGAGTTAATATCTTAGAACGTGGTAATAAATCCAGTAATTGAACAAGAGATAGAGATATACTTTTGTTATTATTGCGGTAGTGTGTGAATTCTTATGTTTATTGCATCTAGATAAGGAATATTTAGACCCGCTGTAGAGATACATGGTTGACTTATTTAGGTAGAATTGATTTAAACTCGAGAGAGGAATTTCAATTTAAATTAGTGAATTCGACCGAATGCATATTTAGAAAATAAAACTGCAATTGGAATTGATTTAATTGGTTAGGTGAAATCGTGAATCCCAACTACTTTACAATCGTTTTTAAAAACAAAATAAATTTCACAATTTTAATTCTTTAAGTATTGTCTTAGTTTTAGTTTAAAATCTCAAATTATTCTGTCCCTTCAAATAAGGTATATAACTAACATATTTCGATAATTAATAGCAGTCTCCGTGGGACAATAATCCGGACTCTTAGATCCACTTTATTACTTCTCACGACCCGTACACTTGCGGGGATATCTTGCATCGCGAGATATCGGTGAACAAGTTTTTGTATAACATCTTTACCAAAAACACCTTTCTTTTCAAGTAACTTTAAACCTTTTTCTCCTAAGTGACCAAGCCTTTTTATGCCATAAAGTAGTTTTATCAAAATCAGAAATAACATTAAGAGATTAGTGATGGCAATGGTATGGGTATGGGTCGGAGACCTCATCCCCATCCCGGTTACATGCGGGGCGGGGATTAAAAATTCCCCGTTTAAATTCTCGTTATTATTATTATTTTTTTTGGATCAACCTTTTTTTTTTAAAACAAAAACAAAAAATTATTATCTCATGCATTTAATTTAGTAATATAGGTTGGAATCATCCAATTTGGTTTAAAAGAATATATAATTTTTCAAAATATATTGAATTTTTAAGTTTTTACTAGTTTTTAATTTTTTAAATTATAAACGGGGCGGGGATGGGTCGGGAACCTCAATCCCATCCCCGTCCCCATCCCCGTAACGGGGATAAAATCACTACCATCTCCGCCCCATTCGGGGCGGGTCCCCGAGGGGATCGGTTCTCGCGGGAAAAATTGCCATCACTATAAAAGATTTAGCACATAGAGGAAAAGAATTTAAGACATAAATTCCATTGATTTTGGGAGTGTAGGAAAGTAACAAATTACCTTTAAAAATAGACAGGTAACCTTGATGCAATCTAATCTCATAGGATTCAGAATTAAGCACACGAAGTGTGAAATCAAATTCCTTTTTAAGTCAGGCACATATCTTGTTTGGTTCAAGACTAATGTCTTGTTATTTTCAAGTTTCAAATGTATGTTACCTGTACCTTTAACATCACAAATCACATTGTTTCCAAGTTTCACAGAACCATTATAGTCACTACTGAAGTCGGAAAACAAATTTCTTTCAAGACACATATAAAAAGTGCAACCAAAATCAAGTATCCATTCATGTTTATTATCAGATTTAGTAGTAACATACACCACACCATTATTATCTTAGACTGCAGCCTCTGTTTGGTTACTGGTTCCAATTTCATTCTTTCTTTTGAAACAAATTTTAATGTGATGTCCAGGTTGGCCACAATAGAAACAAAGTCTGGGTCTATTTATGTTATCTAATCCCCCAGTATTGTCTTGCCCCCTGACATTATTCTGATTTCTAAGGTTGTCTTGATTTCTAGAGTTATCATAACCTCTAAAATTGGTCTGATTCCTAGAATTATTCAGTCCTCTATAGGTGTTGTTATTAGACCTATTGAAATTGACTTTATTTTGAAAATTTTCCCTTGCAGGCTTACTGTTCACATTATTCCAGGTTCTATTAATGTTAGAAGCATTCCAATTTTTATTGAAATTACTCACGGGCTTATTGTTCCTAAAGGTATTCCTCTTCTTAGAAGATCCTATGACACTATAGTCCTCTTTAGGATTATTTTTAAATTCAAGTTCCTTGTTTTTAAGAGAAGTGTGAACAATTTCTGTATTCAATTTCTATCTACCATATTCAAGAGCATTCCTAAGGTCTTTGAACTTATCACCCATAGCATTCAGCAAATACACAACCTTTTGTTCATCAGTAAGCTTTTCATCACAAAGTTAAAAGACTCTGTGTGATCTTAGTAAACCTATTTGAAAATTTAAGGGGCCGTTCTCTTTGTGTTTCGATTTTGGATTTTGGATTTTGAGTTTTGAATTTTGGATTTTGGTTGTTTGTTTTGGGATTGCTGAAAACATGTTCTCTTTGTGATTTTGGAAAACTGTTTTCAAAAATAGAAAACTGAAAAATGCGTTTACTTTGTAATTTTTTGATATATTTATTTTGTAATATTTTATATGTAAAAAATGATTGATTTGTTGAATATCATTAATTTTAATGTTAATAAATCAGTTAGTTCCCTATGTCAATAAATTCAACATTAATATTGTTTCAGTTAAACAAAAATTTAACCACATACCAACAAAATCTTAATATGAATCTATATATAATGACAAAATAATATAAGAACTTCAAGTGAAGGAAGTGTCTCACGTTTACAAAAAATAATAATAATAATAATAATAATAATAATAATAATAATAATAATAAATAAAAAATTACAAAAAAAAAAAAAAAAAAAATTTTTTTTTTAACATGGATCTATATAATGACAAAATAACATAAGAACTTCAGGTGAAGAAAGTGTCTCACTTTTACAAAAAAAAATAAAATAATAAATAAATAAAATAAAATAAAAATCTTAAAATGGATCTATATATAATGAAAAAATAATATAAGAACTTCAAGTGAATGAAGTGTCTCACTTTTACAAAAAAAAAAAAAAAAAAAAAAAAAAAAAAAAATCTTAACATGATCTATATATAATGACAAAATAACATAAGAATTTCAAGTGAAGGAAGTATCTCTCACTTTTACAAAATAATAATAATAATAATAATAATAATAATAATAATAATAATAATAATAATAATAATTTACAAAAAAAAAAAAAAATCTTAACATGGATCTATATATAATGACAAAATAACATAAGAATTTCAAGCGAAAGAAGTGTCTCACATTTAAAAAAAAAAAAAAAATAATAATAATAATAATAATAATAAATAAAAAATTACAAAAAAAATATATATTAACATGGATCTATATATAATGGCAAAATAATATAAGAACTTCAAGTGAAAGAAGTGTCTCACATTTACACAAAAAAAAAAAAAAAATTCAAAACGTTCGTTTTGGTCGTTTTGAACTTTTTAACACAAAATATCCAAAACGTAATAAACTCGTTTTTAGTTTTCTTTGTAATTTTTTTGGTGTTTTGGAAAACTCGTTTCTGAAAATGGGCAAAGTGAACGCGTTTTCGATATTTCCAAAAATCGAAAACTCTAAACGGACTCAAAACAGCAAAGAGAACGGGGCCTAAAGTTCTCTAAATTTTATAAACAGGCTGTCATAGATAAGTCTGGATAGTAACCTGCTAACAGTAAAATGTTAAGATATGTTTTAGCTCAATACCAGATGAATCTTGCTAATGCAGATTCGTCTGGATAATAAAACGTAAATGGACATAATCAATTGTGCAAAATTGTAAATAAACAAGAACACAATAATTTGAGCTTAACGTGGGAAAAATCCTAACATGTAAAACCCAAGGACCGCATCCTGGGGACAAAAATCAATCACTATATAAAGAATGAGTTTATACAGATCAATCTAAACTACAGGATAAATATACGGATAGACTTTATCAAACATCCAAGAAATAGATCACTCTATGATCCTTCTATGGCATGTAATGTGTGTTGGCGTCCCACTACTCTTCAGTAGTTTTCTTTGAATCTGCAACACTTTTTCAACAACCTCGAACTCCTGTTCGAACACGATCCAAACCTCCCGTTTGATCTTCACGCTGAGATTCCTTCCTTATCTAAGTGATTGAATCCTCCTCTCGGAGTACCGAAGTCACAACACAATTGAAGCCTTAATTATTTATGTACCACGCGAAAATAAGCTTCTTGACTCCTTTAACAAAGTGGACGTGAATGTCTCTAGCACCTCACGATTTTTTGTATTTTCACGTCTTAAGAAAAACATCCCATTTTTCTCTTATTTAAAGTGCAATGAGGTTACTTGAATTCCAAGTTTCCTTATTACACAAGATCTCTAATACGTGCAAAATAAAGTAGAGATAATTAGAAAAAGGTAAGATAATTATTCTTAAATAAGTCTTGCCATAAAATAAGATAGTGATAAATCTTGAAAGATCTTACCATTTATCAATCAAGTGATAAACTTTGATACCAATCAACTATATTTTCGACTTTGTCAAGATTCTTCATAATCAAGGTTTTCGACCAAATAATCTTATCATATGCAAAGATAAGATTGAAGTATTCTCAACCATATCAAGAAGAAACATACCATATCAAGGATAAGCTTGAGTGTCAAGAATAATTACAAAATATGTCATCAAGAAATATACCAAAATCACAAGATATCAAGATCAAGATTTCGAGATTATGATCCTAATCAAATCAATATTTCTTCATCATTATCTTTCCAACAATAACATGATTTTCGAAAATAAGAGATACATTTTTCTCCAGAAATATTTGCATAATTTAATTCAATTTAATAAATTACTAAATATACGTATTTAGTAATTAATTGAAGTTTTCTTAAATTACACAATTGTGGAAAAATAGGAAATGCCAATAATATAAAATTAACACTATTCATATTATCATCCACAACCTTAGATGAATCAAACTTGAAAGAAAAGTATTGTTTCCACAAGAAGCACTTATCAGGCAAATAAACAGTATCATAAACCTCTTCTAGTTTTTCCCAAAGTGTCGTAGCAGTTATTGTTTTCCCTATTTGTCTAATCACATTATCAGACAGATGAAGAAAAATTGTACTCCATGCAGTTTCATCCATTTCAATTTGTCTATCTTGAGATAAATTCACGGGCCAAGATTGATCAATGACTTTGGCACATTTCATTTGCAGTAATAAAGCCTTCATTTTCTGGCTTCAGAGATTAAAATCTCCTTTACCATTCTATAATTCAACATCTAATTTTATAGTAGCCATTGAAGTAATGACTAAAACGTTTTGAAAGAATTTATGAAGGGTTGAGACTTTATTGCTTCAAATCAAGAATAGACAGACAGATTGAAATGTGGGGTATAATCACAGAAGTCAAGAATTATCAGAAATATTCCACAAAGATCAGGATATAAGACACAGTCTCAAACAATTATCAAACAGTAAGGAAGTCAAGGTGACCACAAATCAATCACATAATTCAGACTAATCAAGAAAACTACTAAATACTAATATACTGAAAACAGTTCTTCCACTATATCCCTTAACCTATTATGGGTCAGCCCAAGCTCCCTCAGATTCCCGGATTCTCAAAGAAATTCTGGACAAAGGTGAGGATTGGGGGTCCAAAAATATGCTTCAACGGAGAGATTTTGGAAAGAACCAAGAATTGAAAAACAAATAACAGTATATTGTGCAGTAATTAAAAGATATCACCTGATGCAAATTTTTATATGACTGCAGCTCCACAAAGATATTAATCCACAAAGATTCAGAACCTACAAGTTCAGTACCACCAAGCCTTTCAGAAATGCCACGAAGACAAAAAATGTAGGATCTAATAAGTATTTCAGTATATTTATAAAGAAATATATTGAGACAAAATCAAAAGATCCCAAAAAAAAAATTTATAAGACCTAGAATTAAAATATCCAGAAAATTAAAAATCTGAGAATACCTAATTTTGAAGATAGGTTTTAAACAATATTTCCACTAAACAATATATATTCCACGAAGAGTGTTTTTCCAAGAAATCTGAAAAAAAAAAAAGGAAATTTCTAGAAACATAAAAACGTTTTAAAGAAAGTTTTCATAAAACTTTAAGAAAATAAATTTTCTCAAAGATTACCACTAAGATCTGAAAACCCTAA
The DNA here is from genome assembly GCA_963555705.1 of Ligustrum vulgare. Lineage (NCBI taxonomy): Eukaryota > Viridiplantae > Streptophyta > Magnoliopsida > Lamiales > Oleaceae > Ligustrum > Ligustrum vulgare. The sequence continues at coordinate 33,462,303 of OY743184.1, read as the reverse complement.
AACGTAAATTTCAGAAACCACAAAGAAAATCCAAAAAATTACAGATCCACAAAGAAGACGTCTGGATCTAACAAAATCTGAGTCAAAACAATGTTTATTATGCGAACCCTAAGGCTTTGATACCATTGATAAGAGATCAAGGCTCAGAATCAACCACGAAGAAATACAAGTACGATTTCACAAATAAAACTTCAACATATTTTATTAAACACAAAATCACAAATTATCAAACAAAATATATAGATTCAAGTCTCTGATTCAAAGATAGCAACAAAACTCTATAAAACTCTCAAAATACATAAACAAAATTACACAGAATCACAATCAGTATAAGAACCACTAAGAGATACTGATTTTGCACAAAGAATCAGTATAAACCACTAAGAGATTTTGCGAGAGATCAGAGTATTTTCTGGAGAGAAAAGACGAAGAAGGGGAGAATCAGAGAGAGGGAGAGAGAGAAGTTTTTGGATGAATGACGATTGAAGCGTCTCCAGCAATGTTTATTCCCAGGTGGAAGGCTAGGATGAAGGCAATGTGATCCAACGGTGCAAATAAAGGTGGTGGTGATAACAGGCCTAAGTTCTAGGTTGTACATTTGGGCTTCCATAAATTTGGTCCAAAATAGAAAAATGCAGGCTTCAATTTTGGACTTTAATATACGATCCAGCTGATTTAAATCCTGGGCTTCAGTTTGTACTGGTCCAAATGTATCAACAATTCTTGTCAACAAATTATTTCAGTGGCAGCTATTTTCCATGAAACTTATACACGTTGACGGATAAAATAAGGGTTGATTTAGTATATTACAAAAACAGTAATTCACGTGACATTGAATTTTCTAAAGACAAGTGCACCATATTTTTTACCCCAATCACATGGATTAATTTGTATTTTTTTAAAGATAATTCAAACTAGGATCTATCGATCAACGTTTATAAGAGAGACATTGTTTGAACAAATCTAAGATAATTTTTTCCTTCATCAGCAGTACTTTTATTATAATATGAAAAATGAAAAAAAGAAAAGACTAAATATTGTTGAAATTAATTGATTTCAATTGTGTTAAGTTATTAAATAGGGTATATTCACTAGTACAAATAGATTCATTTGCATCGGTTATAAAACAAAATACGTGTCGATTGTAGAGGAAATGTATATGGCTCAGACGCGTAAATTCTTGACTTTACCTGTCGGTTTTTAGTCGACTCTCGGTTGTAAATTTACAACCGACACCTAAATTTTTTTTTTTGGCTCTTTTATCCAGGCCGTTGCGGGTCACCTGGACGTGGCCTGCAATGGCCCAGGCCATTGCAGTTCATGACCCGCAGATACCTGGACACGGCCTGCAATGACCAGGTGTCAAGGACCGCAGCTATCACTTAGTTCCTTAACCCACTCACGGCCTGCAGTTTGCCCAACTTCGGCTGCACTCTGTAAATATTATGTAAATTATTGTAATTCCATTTTAATTGTAAAAGTTTATTATGATTCTTCAGCTTTTTAACGTCTACTAATGTAACTTAGGTTTTTTCTCCGAGATCTATTATAGGGGGTATAAGATTTTAAAACTTTCGAGTTTTCTGGTGTTTCCCCCTGCACCAACATTTGTAATTTACTGCTTTTAGCAATTGATGTAATTTACTGCCTTCAACAATCAATGAACAATCATGTTTCAATGCATTTAAGTCTTCTCTTGTAAAGTTTTCTTTCATTTGTAATCAAATTCAACTTTCGTCCCGAAGCAAGTGAGAAAAGGCGGAAGGTAGTCTAGCGGAGCAGACTACTGCCGCACGGTGCCCCTTTTTGTGCTAAGAGGAAAGGCGTCCCGTGAAAGTTGGTATCAGAGCCTTGGCTCTCGTCCCTCGATAAGAAAGCAATGGATCCGAAGGCTTTGGATCCAAGTGCATCACAGATCACCAATATGACTGATGTTAAGAAGAGTACTAAACAGCGCGTGGATGCGCTTGATGGGCAAACCACAAGGTTATGCTATGCTGTGGAAAACCTGGAGGAAAAGGTTGAAATGGCGGAATCGTATATTCGAGATATACACATCCAACTGGATGAAAGCCAAGCGGCTTGCACAACAATGACTAAAGCTGTTGTGATCATTTCTGGTCAGCAGGAACAGATGGAAACAATGAGAGTTCAGCTACAAATTCTCCAATGTGCGGTGGGCAATGGGCAAGCTCCCGCACAAGAAGAGTATGCACCTAGGGTCAGAATCCCCGAACCGTGCACCTTTGGTGGGGCACGCGATGCAAAGGAAGTTGACAACTTCCTGTTTGACATGGAACAATACTTTCTTCCTGCTGGTATCAGAGATGAAGCAAGAAAGGTACTACAGCTACTATGTATCTGGGTGGAGATGCAAAGTTGTGGTGGCGGTCAAAATATGTTGATATTCAGGCCAACAGGGTCACGATAGACTCTTGGGAGCTTCTGAAGGAAGCAATTTGAAACCATTTCTTCCCAGAGAACGTGGAATATGAAGCCCGTCGGGCATTGCGGGAATTGAAACATACGGGCTCCATCAGAGAATACGTGAAAGCCTTTTCTAGACAAATACTGAATATTCGAGATATGTCGGAAAAGGAAAAGATATTCACCTTCATGGAAGGCTTAAAAACATTGGACCTGCAATGAACTCCAGAGGCAGAAGGTTACGGATTTGAGCACGGCAATGGGAGCTGTCGAATGCTTGATGGACTATCAAACTGAGTCTAAGAAGGATCGACCACACACTGGTGGTCAATCGAATGCTGGAGGAAATAAAAAGTCCAGAATTGGCTCGAGTTCTAATGGGGGAGAACGGAATTCCACCCAGAGAGGAGGTGGCTATCAAGGTTCTCGTCAGAACAACTTCCAGGGTTATCATCAAGGTAGTCGTCAAGGAAATTATCAGGGTAGTAACCAAGACAATTGGAGTAAAGGAAAGGTTGTGGAGGGTAGATCTGATACCGCTCCTAAGATTTCATGCTTCTTGTGCGAAGGACCTCATAGAGTGTCGGAATGTCCACAGAAGCGAATGGTGAATGCCTATTGCCAACTAGCCAGTGGGGTACCAACGTCTAAGCAAGATGCTCCTCCTGCTAGTAATAATGGCGAGGCTGATTCCGAAGAGGACGAGAAGGTGGTTGGTGCATTTTCCCATCGATGCAATGAAATATCAAGTCGGACCACTGGAAAGGAGAAAGTGCCTGTGAAAGAGGCAAGAATGGATGAGCCCAAACCTCTCATTTGTCGAGCAAAAGGGTTAATGTACATTGATGTGAAGATCAATGGGAAGCCCATGCGGGCTATGGTAGATACTGGAGCCACCCATAACTACCTTGCAAGTACTGAAGTAGGGAGACTTGGGTTGGTTCTAGAGAAAGGAAATGGAAAAGTGAAAGCCATCAATTCGGTTGCTCAACCAATTGCAGGAGTAGCCAAATCTGTGCTAACCAGGGCTAGCCCCTTTGATGGAAGGACTAATCTGTCAGTTGTTCAGATGGATGATTTTAAACTCATTTTGGGATTGGAATTTATTCAGGATACGAATACAGCAGTGTTCCCACACTCTGATTCCCTAAATGATGATGGGCACTCAGTCGTGTGTCATACCCACTTCGGCAGGAAAGGTTGGCGAGAAGAGTATCTCGGCCATGCAATTCAGTAAGGGCTTCAAGAGAAACGAACCCTCATTTTTGTGCACTCTTCATCTAGAAGAGATTGAAGAGGCTTCTGGTCCTATTCCTAAACCAGTTCGAAAGCTTAAACAAGAGTTTGAGGATATTACGCCTGAGGATTTGCCAAAATGATTGCCACCGAGGAGAACCATTGATCATGAAATTGAGCTTATTTCGGGTGCCAAGCCGCCTGCCAGGGTACCCTATCGAATGTCTCAACCTGAGCTTGAAGAGCTTAGGAAATAGTTGGGAGAAATGCTGGAAAGTGGGATTATCGTGCCTGCGAAATCACCATACGGGAGCGCCCGTGTTGTTTCAGAAGAAGGTGGATGGGTCTCTCAGAATGTGTTGTGATTATCACGCCCTGAACAAGATCACTGTGAAAAATAGTTATCCTATCCCATTGGTGGCCGATTGCTTTGACCGATTAAGCAAGGAAAAATATTATACGAAGATTGATCTTCGATCGGGATATTGGAAAGTTCGGATTAAGGAGGGAGATGAAGCAAAAACTACCGTGGTGACCAGATATGGAGCTTTTGAAAGTAAAGTCATGCCTTTTGGCTTGACAAATGCTCCGGCTACTTTCTAGACGATTTTGTAGTCGTATATCTGGACGACATCGTCATTTACAGTGAGACATTAGAGGAACATGTGCTCCATGTCAGAAGAGTCCTCAGTCGACTCAGAGAGAATGAATTATATGCGAAGCCATCCAAATGCTCATTCGCCCAAACCTCTATCAGCTTCTTGGGTCACATTATTGAGCAAGGAAAGGTTCGCATGGATTTGAAGAAGGTTCAGGACATCAGGGATTGGAAGCCACCAAAGAACGTACATGATATATGCTCCTTTCTTGGGATATGTAATTATTATCGAAGGTCCGTGAAGGGATACTCAAAAATTTCATTGCCCCTGACAAAGTTAACGAAGAAGGAAAAGGTTTGGGATTGGTCTGCACAATGCCAAGTAGCCTTTGAGAAGTTGAAGAAGGCTATGTCGACAAACCCATTGTTAGCCTTACCGGATGTGACGAAACCGTTCGAAGTTCAGACAGATGCTTCTGACTTTACTCTTGGTGGAGTTCTTATACAGGAAGGACATCCTGTCGTTTTTGAAAGTCGAAAGCTCAATAATGCAGAACGTCGTTATTCAGCACACGAAAAAGAGTTGTTGGTGGTTGTTCATTGCCTCAGGGTTTGGCGTCACTATCTATTGGGGTCTCCATTTATTGTGAAAACCAATAATACTGCGGTTAGTCACTTCATGTCCCAGCCGAAACTTTCAAATAAACAAGCTCGCTAGCAGGAGCTTCTTTCGGAGTTTAACTTCGTGTTGGAGTATCGTCCAGGATCCAACAACCATGTCGCAGATGCTCTCAGCCGTCGAGCTGACTTAGCTCCAATATGTACAATCGTGGCTCTTTCAGGGAGCGAAGTTACTATGGATATAAATGACCGAATACGGGCACTTCTGGAGAAGGACCCGGCTACAATATATTTGGTCGACCTCATCAAACAGGGCAGAACTCGTTAGTTCTGGTTGGACAAGGGTCTGGTGAAGACAAAGGGGGACCGTATGTATGTCCCGAAGGGTGGGGATTTGAGAAAGTCCCTGATAACGGAATGCCACGATACGCTCTGGACTGGACATCCGGGAGAAGAACGCACTTGTGCACTTTTACAACGTGCCTTCTATTGGTCGCAGATGCGGGACGACATCACCACTTATGTGAAAAACTTGTCTTGTTTTTTAGCAGGATAAGACAGGTCATCAGAAGAAAGCGGGCTTGCTGGAACCCCTTTCCATCCCATCTAGGACATTCAAAAGTGTATCAATGGATTACATAATTGGATTGCCAAAAGTTGCAGATTTTGGCACCATTATCGTGGTTGTTGACCGGTTATCGAAGTATGCAACTTTCATCGCAGCGCCTAAGTATGTTTCCGCCAAAGAGACAGCTCACCTCTTCTTCAAGCATATGCTCAAATACTGGGGGCTGCCTAAGGACATCGTCAACAATCGAGATACTCGATTTACTGGCATATTTTGGAACGATTTGTTCAAACTTTTTGGTTCAACTCTAAGCATGAGTTCTAGTTTTCACCCACAATCTGATGGACAGACGGAGCGATTCAATTCTATGCTGGAGGAATATCTTCGACACTTCATATCTACGTCGCAGAAAAACTGGGTGAAACTCTTGGATGCTGCCCAGATATGCTTCAATGCCCAAAAGAGTTCTTCCACCAACAAGAGTCCTTTTGAGATTGTCACGGGCCAGCAACAGTTACTCCCCCACACAGTTGATTTGAACTTAAGTACCAAGTCCCCTCAGGCAAGGAACTTCTCTTAGGAATGGAAGCGAATGTTGAAATTGCTCGAAGCTATCTTGAGAAAGCTCAGAAACGATATAAGAAGTCTGCTAATCTAAAGCGCTGTTTTGTTGAGTTCAATGTGGGAGATCTGGTTATGGTTAAACTTCCCGATAGAAATTGCTACAAGCTCACCAGAGGGAAAGACTCTAGATTGGTTCCAAAGTACATTGGGCCAGTGCCTATTGTGAAGAGAATTGGGAAGGTGGTTTACAGAGTAGATCTCCCGTCATGGTGCAAAATTCACAAGGTCCTCCATGTCGGTGTTCTTAAGCCATATTTTACAGACAAGGATGATACATCCAGAAATAAGCCGAAACGACCAGTGTTCGAATTGAAGAAAATGGGAAAGAAGGTTGTTGAAGCTATTCTTGATCACCGAGTCACTTGAGCTTCCAAGTAGAATCATCAAGAGTACTTGGTAAACTGGAGCGGATGCAGCAGTGAGGAGAATGCCTGGGAAACAGAAAAAGACCTTAGTGCCTTCAAGCATCTCATTGAAGAATATCATAAAGGGATGGCACCGAGGACATTGCCAAAATAGATGGGGGAGAATGTCAAGGACCGAAGCTATCACTTAGCCCCTTGACCCACTCGCGGCCTGCAGTTTGCCCAACTTCGGCCGCACTCTGTAAATATTATGAAAATATTATGTGACTATTTCATACATGTTTCTCATTACGTAGTAGCCACATTGAAAACTAACATTAGTAATCAGACTAAATAAACTACAGAAATAATTCAAACATTTGTAATAAATTTTAAAGTTGTATTTTTCATACCTTTACATTTTGCCATGTTGTATTGTCTTTCGTCCTAAAACCTCCACATGTCCAATACGTTTTGAAAACCCTAAAGTTTCAATAAATTAAATGAACAAGTTACAAAATAACAATAAAATTCAAATTTCCTACAAAAATTTTGGCTGAGTTTCTTCTATAAATTGAATTTATCTAACTTGTAGAGAGACCCTGTTATTGAAAACTATCACAACTTCTCAACAATCGCAACATAAATGCATCAATTTCACCACAACTCCACATACAATCAATTTCACCACAGCTCCACAATTATTTCATGTAAATTATCCCAACTTATCCACTTATAAAAAAAAGCACAACCAAGGAAATAATAACTTGCGCGTTCAATATGGTTTTGATATTTATGTTACGCTTAAATATAGCAGCTGAATCCAAGAAGTACATTGTATTCTTCTGAGGAGATATCACTAGCAACATCCAGTGATTCCTACGTATTATGAATTTTTAAATACCACTTTAATCATCACATGATTTAAATGAGAGAGAGAGAGAGAGAGAGAGAGAGAGAGAGAATATCAGTTGTCTTACTCTTAAAAATACGGTGCTATAATGAATTTCTTAGTTTGCATTACTTTCATGGTTTTAGCTAAATAAGTTATAACACCATATGTATTTGTTCTTACAGAAATCGAACCGACATAATGTGTGTTGGAGACATGAATCCAATCGATTCAATACCGTATTGCTCACATAAACCATGAAGATACCTAAAAATAAATAAATCAATAAACAGAAACAAAATAATAATTTAAATTGAAGTTATAATTTGTGGTCAGAAGTCTTACATTGAAAATACTTATAGGATAGATGTATCCGACCATTGTATCGTAAGAGAATTGGTGATGTCTCTGACCGTAACAAAAATACCATTGTCGAATGTACAATTGAACACCGAGGTATCTACGATCACTTGATAGAAGTCACTACCAACAGGAAATCGAAGGACCAGAGTGTGTAACATTTTGCATATCACTCAGACGTTATAACGTGTCATCTCAACAATTGCAGGTCACTGGGTAGATGATAATTAAAAATTCTGAGGCCTTTTCCCTTCGTTAGATTTTTTTACCTGTTTTGGTGCCTCTACCTGCAAAAGACAATTTTTACCATAATAACACGTATAATACAAATTTAAAATAAATTAATATTGAAAGAAACTTCTATATAACTAAACGTTATTACCTCTCCAAGAATCACTAAGTCCTTAGGCCACTGAAAGAAGCTTCCAACAGCTTCCCCCCACCGTGGTGTAGTGTTGAGATGGCACTAGAAGAAAGAACCATTCTGTACCATCTATAACATGGTCAATGAATACCTTAACATGATCGGCCCAGAGTGGTTGATGATGCACCACAGTATCGAATCCGGATGGATAAACTATCCCACTATCAACTATTTGTTTCTCACCATCAATACTTATGGCGAGACGACAAGGAATTGACTTCTATTTTTCAGCATGTATGATTGAACATTTATGTCAGCCCTTTGTAGTTGAAATAAAAATAAGTAATATTAAAACATTAAATAATTTAACCTTAAATTCCTGAAGTCCATTAAATGGATTTGGATTCAAGGAGTGGCAACTGCTTCGAGTTGGTGGTCAGGGCTGTGGAGTTACGTCCACGTCGGCATCAACATTTACTCCCAAGCGCTAGAGGATAGCATCGTATTTATTCTGCATACTACGGTACGCACTCTGCATACTATCAAATTTACTCTGCATGTCCGACATGGTCTGAGGTCTGGCCCGCTCGGCAGTACTATCCTCCATCTCCGTCCTGATCATTTTTCAACCAAAGATCAATCGTGTCTTCTTCACAAATGGAACATGCTTTAAGTCATTTGTTAGTATAACCCGAAAAGTTACCATAACCTGGAAAATTCTCTACGGTACAAAATATCATAGCACGTAAGGTGAAATTCATCTGGCTATATGCGTCAAACACCGACACACCTTCATCCCACAACAGTATTAAATCTTCAATTAGAGAGGTTACGTAAATATCTATGTTAATCCCCGATTGTTTAGAACCTGATATTAGCAAAGACAACATGATATTCTTGCACTTCATACATAACCATGGAGGAAGATTGTAAATCGTCAAAAGAACCGATCAAGTGCTATGTCGACTACTCATGTTGCCGTTCGGATTCATCCCATATGTACATAGTCTAAGCCTAAGATTCCTATCTTCACCCCCAAATTCAGGAAATAGCCTATTAATATTCCTCCATTGAGGGAATCAGTTACGTGTCTTAATTTTCCATCTTCTTTTGTCCCATCAGCATGCCACCGCATGTTCTTTGCATCCTTTGCATTGGCAAACAAATGTTTGAATCTTGGTATTACGGGTAGGTACTATAACACCTTTGTCGAAGGAATTTTCTTATCCTCACAATTATCGTTCACGTTCTTTCGCTTATACCTTGATGCCCCACACTTTGGACATAAACGCAAGTCCTTATACTCATTTCGATATAGTATATAATCATTTGGACATGCATGTACCCTCTCGATCTCCATGCTCATTGGGCATAACAATTTCTTTGCCTCATAGATTGATCTGAGAAGCTCGTTATCCTCAGGAAGCATCTCTCCTAAAAGTTCCAGTAATTCCTTGAAACTCTTATCACTCCACCTATTGTTTGCTTTCAAGTTATACAATTTCAACACAGTAGACAATTTTGTGAATTTATTACCACTAGAAAATAAAGGCTTCTTAGAATCATTGAACAAGCTATCAATTTATGAGGTTTTTCAATGAATTCCCCTTGTATATCATGCATCATTTCGTCTATCATATAATTCTCGTCATTTTCCATATCATTCTCACCAATATTGCTCAAATTATTCTCTTGTTGATCACCATCATCGTCACTAGTGCTCGTCCTAAGAAGTATACTCTCACCATATCATATTCATCGTGTATAACCTTCCTTAAATCCACGACGAATCAAATGGCTCTACACTTGCACAGAATTACGAAACTGTCTTAGATTCTTGCAGTCACAACAAGGACATAAAATCATTGTTTCACCTACATGCAACACCGATCCATATCTAATGACCTATACGTGAAGATAATATTAAAATAAATTATTAGTTTTGAGTACATATTTTTCATGATAGAACCTTAAACCATCTATATATTAATAATTGAAATCAAATACAATAATTTATTATGTTGAAAACTTCATAAATTTACCAAGAAGATTGTATTATGTCTAATTATTTATTTAGTATAGTCAATTCTATACTAGTGAAAATCATCTTAAATAATAATTTTAATTTTTTTTATAAAATCCTACAGAAATTTCAGTAGAATTTTTCCTATAAATTGGACGTAGGCAAGATGTAAAAGAAATCAAAATGCCACAGTAAAACTCAAATGTTCAACCTCGACATATTCAAAACTCAAACACAACTCTAGTCAAACTTCAACATCATCAAGTACTCCAAAACTCAAACACAACTCTAGTCAAACTTCAACAACTATATATTAACATTTATATACATATATACAAACAAATTTATGCACAAACAAATATATATTAACATATATACATATATATTAAGAGAGGGAGGTGGGTTCTTACGGGGTGCGAGGGGGTGGGTCTCTCAAGGGGGAGGAGCGGCGAGCACGGTGGAAGCGCGGTTTTAGAGACGGTGGTAGCGGGTTAATAAAGGGATCGGAGTTAAGATTTTTGTGTTTTTGTGAGAGGAAGAGATAAAGAGAGAGGGAAAGAATGTGGTGGTGGTGGTAAAGGTGGGTGTTTCCAGCGGATGGTGGTGGTGGCGGTGGCGGTGGCGGTGGCGGTGGCGGCTGGGTGCGGTATGAGTTGAGAGAGATAGAGGCGAGAAGAGGATGAAGAGAGCTAGAGCGCGGGTAAACTGAAATTTAAAAAAAAAAGGAGGGTTTTATGTACCGGTTCAACTATAACTGATTCATATTCTTTAACTTCGAGTTTTTTGCTTCGGTTTCATCAATACAATCGATGCGTATTTTTTGAATATATTTACAAAAATACCACCGTCCTTTTATACGCCGATTTTACTAAAAATCGACTTGTATTCTCCCTTTTTTTGAGCAATTTTGTACTAGCGATTTAATAACATGTGCTACGTAATAATTAACAGGGTAAATTGGAAAAGACTTCAATAAAAAAACCCATTATATTAAAAAAAAAAACTCACATGTATTTTAAGTTGTAATTGTCACTTGTGCCTTACATGACTAGTTTTAGCTAACCACCATAAGAGTAGTGCAACTAGTCCTGCGGTTTGTACTAGGAGTGGAGCAGTCTCTGAAATTATAGGTTCGATGAAGAACTAAACCGAATTATTGAAAGACAATAACATAAGGACACCTCTATAGCAAAAACTGAGTTACAGACCACTATGGTTCGATGAAGTACTAAATCGAATTATTGAAAGACAATAACATAAGGACACCTCTATAAATGTAAAAACTAAGATATAGATCACTATGGACGCTTGATGAATGTGAGAAGCATCTGCTCTGATAAGCCTATATGTTGATGGTTAGTCACCGCAAGGGTAGTGCATAGCACCATCGGTGCCAGTACTCACGACCTCAGTCCAGGCACCGGCCCACGTACGTCGCAAAGTTCGCATTGGGTATGTTAGAGAGGCACGTAAGCATCGTCGTTAGGAGTGATGAGAAGCCTTAATGTTTTCAGAAATTGAATCATGACTAAGTGAATTGGTATACGCATGGATGGTTAAAAGGCAACGATTGCACATGGGGTCTAGCTCAATGACTATTCAAAATTGGTAAATGTGTATGATGAATGTACACATTCATTCCAACACTTAATCATGTCCATCAGATCTTGATCCAACGTCTTCCAATGGTACGGACAAATTGGTGCATCCATTCAAAATAGGCACACACCGATTCCAAATGACACTTCTGATTTATCTTCTCTCTCTCGAAATTTCGTTTAATAAATTTTGGAAAAAATAATTTCCTGAGTTTTCTAAAAGCTCGTTTACATTCCATCGTAGAAGAATACAAGTCATACTTAGGTTCGACAACAAGGTGGGTATAGTGCAATACCAAGAAAAGAAGCGTTGTATTTGAGCAATAGACATCTCTTAACCCTGTTAGAACCTTTGCAGGTGACAAAATAAGTCTTAATGATTTTCCTCGGCATACCTCGTTTTACTACTCTTTTACATTTGTGTATTATTTTATTCAACCGTTCCCTTCAGTTTTTGACAAAAAATATTGGACCAAGAACAAAAATCCTTGGCATGTTTGTTTATGTATAAAATTTATATATAAGTAACTTATTCATTTTGTTAGTTCGAGTTTTTTAGAAGATGCTTGCATTTTTAGTCTATATCTGAGCCCCATTTTTGTTCAAAAATGAGTTTTTTAATATTGAAATTTTTGAGAATGTGTTGTTAAAATATTTTATTGTGAGAATGTGTAGTTGAAAATGAGTTTGAGAAGAAAATTTAACATGGGTTTATTTACTTTCTTTTTTTCAAAAATAATCGATAACATGATCGTCACTGCCAAGTGTCAAGATGAACTTTAACGCATGAGTTTTGAGAACTTAGGTTGTTCTACTTACAAAAATTGATTTCTCGTGACTAGATAATCCAATTATAGGAATTCATCCGTTCTATGTGTTTAACTTGAAGAAAGTAATTTTGCACAAACAATAATTTTGGAAGGATTACACTTGTAGCGGGATTTACAATAACCTATCTCAGTTGCAATCTTGATTCCGCAAAATTTTCAAACTCTCAAACTTTCCTCGGTGTTCTCCAATTACAGCTATACATGTGTGTGATCACCTTTCTCTAGATTTATGTTGTACTATGAATATGATTTTCTTTGTAACAAGAAAATATGCACTACACACTTTAGTGTGTGTTCTGCCACTATACATACTAGGGTTAGAAAAATAGTCTTATGAGACTCTTTATAACCTAGTTACACTGTAAAACCCTACCAACCCTAGTATAATAACTCAGGCTCATATATGCACAGCCCAATATAGGTAATAAGCTTGTTTAAGTTGTAGCGCCCCGAGTTCCGTATACCCGATTCACTACGTCATTTTCTGTCTAAATTTTTCGAATAATATTTTTGCGGAAGAAATAATTGAAATTCATTTTTGGCAACATTAAATATACTGTAATGGCCGATAAAATTGAAACATTTATGAAACCATTTGAAATAGTAAATCGAACCATTAATTTTGTAAAGAAATTGACAATGTCATAATTTCTCAAATAAATGAACTTCTCTAAATTATTCGATTGTTTGGAAAAATACGGAAATCATTAACGTCAAACTTTCAACCGTTTAACGATTATTGCCACCATCATTCATCGCTCGCCACCGTCTCCGAAATCTGCAAAACTGTTAAAAAGTAGGGTGAGTATTTCATGGGGGAAATACTCAGTAGACTCATCGCAAATTAATTTAATTTATAAGATGATTAAACACATAAATCCCGGCTCTTTATAAAACGGGCATTGATAGAGCTTCTTTATAAAACGACTCTTGATAAAACTCATATTGTGCATTACAGCACGGGACATATTTTGCAAATCATAGGCTCTTTGAAAATAGCTCTTTGAAAACAGCTCTTTGAAAACCATATACTTATAAAAACATTTTAATTATGCCAAGCATAATTTCTTTTGAAAGCATAACATAAGATAGGATTGAAATCCTCATAAACATAAAGAGACACAAGAACTTTACCGAACTTAGGTGGCAAGAATTCTTATGCAGTAAAATCATAATAACAGTAAGTATACCAAAACATAATTCTTGAAATTCATAGGGATCATTTCCATCATAACATAAGATAGGATCGAAATCCTCATAAACATATGAGACAGGAATTTTACCGAACTTAGGTGGTAAATCCTCATAAACATATGGAAATATAGGAATTTTACCGAACTTCGTGGCAAATCCTCATAAACTTATGGAGACACAAGAATGTTACCGAACTTCGTGGCAAGAATTCTTATGTGTAGCGCTACTAAAACTCCGGTCCCCTTAACATATCATAACTTATCATATGGGACCCATAACAATCTTGGTAGAATGATTTCATAGCAATGATCCAAAAAAAACATTTTCGTGAAGCATAGGGTATACTTACTTTTCGTAAAAACATAAAGTATATTTTCTTTTCATAAAAACATACTTACTTTTCATAACAGCATAAGGTATATTTACCTTTCATAAAAACATACTTGCTTTTCTTAAAAATTGACTTTCACAAGTCACATGACATTCATATGAAATCATAATTTAAATCAATTAATAAGTGCGAGTCTACCTCAAATCCGACGAGTGCAAAGTTGAGCGGGAATGACTTCAATTTCTTTAAATTCTCCGTACGCTTCATCTTAGCCAATAAGTCACTTTAGTATATCGAATATATAGTTCAAAATGATAAATTATAATTTTGAGGACTAAAATTGATGTTTTGAAAGTTGAGGGACCAAATTGGATATTTTGAAAGTTGAGGGTTTAAATGAATACTTTTGATAGTTGAGGGACTAAAATAGATACTTTCAAAATTTGGGATTTAAAATGAATATTTTGAAAGTTGAGTCGGAAACTCAAAACAATAGGGTTGAAATAATATATTTTAAAACAATAGGGGCTGATTAAAACTCATTTAAAACTTAAGGGCTGAAATTGATAAGTTTAAAAGCTGAAAGGACTGATTTGAAAACCTTTGAAACTAAAAGGGACTGAATTGGATTGTTTTAAAATCATAGGGGTTGATTTGAAACATTTCAAAACTTGGGGGCTTTAAGTGCAAATTCTGAAAATTAATATTAATATCCTCAGATTTAATCTCTCTCTCTCTCATTCGCTCGACTGCAGCAGAGAAGAAAAGGGGCGGAGGAGGCGAAACCAATTCAAAATCCGACCTTCAGCCGGTGACTCGCCGGCGCAACACCGGCGGGATTAGTAGCAAGTGACGGTGTACAAAAGGCTGGGTTTTTGGGGGGGCTGATTTGTGCGAGACTGTCGCAGAATCAAAGTGAAATCGAAACTCAAATTTCGAACTTAGGGCTGCGTTCTTACGGCGGTGATTGAGGTAAGTCTTGGGCTTGACTTAATCTGAGTTTTGGGTTTGTTTTATGGTTGTATGATGGTGATGGTGTTTTGGGTTCTCGACTGAGGTTGGGTGCGGGGAAAGTGATGATGGAGATGATGATGATGTTGGGTGTTTGAAGATGACGGTGTTGCAGGTAGTTGGGCGGTTGATATTGATGATGAACGGTGGTGGCTGCATAGGTGGTTTGGACTGATTGGTTTTCTTGGGTAGGCAGTGAACTTGGTTTGATTGTTGGTTTGGTTGAGTGGCTGCTTTGGTGATGATAACAGTGGTTCTGGCAGTGGTGGTATTGTGGCTGACCGGTGGTGACTGATTGAGGATTGGTTTGTTTGATTGAGCACTGGTGACTGGGGTGGTGGAGACTGTTGCTGGAAATGGGGTTGGTGATGATGGACGGTGTTGGTTTGATTTGCAGATTGGAAATTGAGTTTGTTTTCTTGAAATTGTGTGGATTGATGATAATGGGAATGGCTGCGTGAGATGGTAGTGAAAGGTGGGAATGGAGACTGAATTATTACTTGAATGTGATTTGTGACGAAAGGGATGTTATAATGATGAATTGGAATGGTGGTAGGTGTAGTTGGTGAGATGATGCTGGGTATTTGCTCTTGGCCGAGTGATGATTATGATGATAATGATGGTGTCTTGTGTGTCCATGTTGAAGATACTTTGGTGATGGTGTAGTGAAGTGGAAAGAGTGAAAAATAATAGAACATGTATATATCATCATTATGATCTTGAACCATAATGATGGTTGTTTTTGGTGGACAAAGAAAAGGAAGGAGGAGAAAACGTGGGGGCTAAAAATGGAGTGTAAAGATGGAGTTTGCACATGGAAGGATGATGACATTGTGTAGAGATTAGTTGGAAATGCTTTGGTGTTTGTATAATGATATGGAATATGAAAATAGAAAATAGATATAAAATTTTATATATATAATGATGATGTTTTTATGTAAAGAATTGTACTAAAATTGATATATTTTGGACTGGAAATAAATTTGAGAATAAATAAATTTTGAGATAAAATCGAATTACGTATTTGGACTTGAAATAATTTGAATAAGGAAAATTGAGATATTTTAATAAATTTGGAATTCAAAATGATTTTGAAAATAATACTTTGAATAAATAATTAAAATAACATAATTTTAGAAATTCGGATTTTAATTTAAAATCAAACAAATTCGATATTTCTTGACTTGGCTAGACGAATCCGTCGCGGCGTTAACTTCAAAATAATGGGTGAAATAGTAGCGACACAATTTTCTAAATATTAAAATAATTATAAAATTGCGTAAAAATTTTGGGTCGCTATATAAGTCTATTATAGTAAAGCCACCAAGGGAATCTGATTGAAGCCAACTAAATTAATCTCCAATAAATTAATTATGATCAAGTCAAGTCTTGATCAGTCAAAATAATTTATTAGTTACATTCTATTCCACGAAAAGAACGAGACTGTACTCTTAGTAAAATTGGAATACTGAAACAATAACCAATACCTATATCATCTGACCTACTGCTCTTACATGTTACCCTCATCGATTAACTTGAATATTCGGAGCAAGTTAAAATGATAAAAATGCTCATATCTGAATATTCATAAATTCTCAACTCTCATTTTCTATCTGATAGTTCGATGTGATCAAATCATATCATAGAATTCAAATTTCACTGTCGTACTGTTGAGCTTAGATTCAACTGTCCATTAGAAGAATCAGTGAAATTATGATCATACCTAAAAAGTAACGGATTTCATAATACAAATGAACTTCAAACTAGTAATCGAAATCCATTATCTGACCAGAATTGAGGTCCCACATATGATAGTCAAATGAAATGAAATTTTTATGGTCGATGCCACAAATTAATTTCACATGGTCTCATTTAATACGTTCCAAATGCACTATCAATTTTATATAATAAAATCGGGACGATCTTATCAAAATAAATTATCTATGTTTATTTATTGATTGTGAACACTGATTTTAGATCGAATTAAAAATTGAATCTTTTCGTGTTTAATAATGTAAACACTCAATCCATAATTTGAAATCGACCCATGAACAAAAGCAACTTCATATTAATACAATCAATTAATATTAAATTTCAAATGTAGTGAATTATACTATACGGGCATACATAATTCCAACAATGAGATCGTATTATTATTATTATTATTATTATTATTATTATTATTATTATTATTATTATTATTATTATTATTATTATTATTATTATTATTATTGTTATTGTTAGTCAGTCGTTTATAAGACGAGTTTACTTTATATATATTGATTCTAACTAGAATTAATTTCTAACAAACTAATAAATTAATTTGACTAATAGTTTATTCATTAATGTCTTTCTTTCAAATTGTCAATAGTTAAAGTATGTCGTAGTTTGGATCGTGGAACAGATACCACAGTTGACAACTGATGAGAAGAATACCAACAAAGAGTGATTTTAAATAACTTGTACGTTTTACTTTGAATCTATTATTATATTAAAAAATGAATTAGGTAACTCAGTTACATAATTTGAAAACAACTAATTAAAATGTTAACAAATTAGCTTTTGTTTGGCAATAATTTGTTTATAAATTTTGTTCATAAACGGATACATGGTAACATTTTATTAAGTCATTTTTTTTTTGAAAAGTCAACAATCTTGATTGGTCAAATATTCCTGCCCACAAATTTGGACTATTCAATAAAATCAACCAATTAAATGTTGACACATCAATGTTTATAAACAAAATTTATATATAAAAAAAAATTCCATCTCAAGTCATTTAAATCACATTTTGCTAAGAATAGTTAATAATAAGAAAAACCTTTCATGTAAGAATAAAATATGGGGCCAGCCGCTTATTGGTTCAGCTCACCCTCCCGCGCAAAATAGCCACTCAACGACTTGCAAGCGAGCAACTTGAAAGCTGGCATCATAGGCAAGCATATTAGATAAAAATCTTCATGCATGGCTTTCATACATGTATGCAGAAAATTAATTAATAGTGTTTTGCGCTAGCGTTGTTTCACTTGTACTAACCATTAAAACAGATCAGAAAAAAGTGTAAGGGACAAACATTTTGAAACAAAATCTCAAAAATGGGTGTTTGCTAAAAAAGCTTAATTACAAGATGTCTCCAAGGGGCACAAGTATACAATTTAAAATAAGATACTTCTAAATCTAAGATAAAGAAATTACCTTTTGGAGTTTTGATTTGTTGATATTCTAAGCATCATACTTTCTACTATTTATACAGGTTATTTCTAATTGCCTACTACTTCAAACTTCCACTTTGCCGCCTTCATTTGATAACTGTTTTGTAGTAACTGTTATCCACCATCTTGCGTAACCATCATCCACTTCCTTGCCTAATTGTCATCCACTTCTCTGCATCAAATTAACTTTCTGTGATCTTCACTAACTGTCTAAGTCATAGTAACTGCTCATGTATAGCTAAACGGATTCCCTTGGTTCATGTAATGAACTGTGGAAACTGCTACTCGCACAATCACCTAATTACTTCTGCAATCGTCCAAACTCCTCCACATCATGTGATTGGTAATGAGCTCTAATGTTACGGACTTCCATGTTGGGCCTCTAGGTTAGGTATTTTTTGTGTTAAGAATTACCTTCCAATATGGCTGGATTAATGTGCAATCATTAATTTTTTCATATTCACAGTATTTATGCATTTTTGCCTTTGCAAAATCTTGAATGATATAAAAATTATGACATTTCGGCCATCTTTCTTCTCAAAATCTGGCCCTTTGATTTTTGTTGCTTCATACATGGCTATTTGTATTCCATATCTTCATCTTCTGATCTTCTACAAATAAGGTTAAGCCCTTCTGTGACGAATAATAGCTAACTTTCCATACATTTTAAGAGAATCCTTTGTTGGATGAAATATAAATTTAAAATTGCCCTTAAAATTCCTTGATGTAAAATAGGACAAGAGAAAATATAATTAAATTATAAACAAATCGTCTATAAAAAGTAATTAGACCATGGAAACTGCGTACATCAAAAACTGATTTTGGAGTTTGCCACTTCTTGATTTCCCGAGTCTTTTCCTCGTCTACTTGTATTCCGTTCTCCCTAACCACAAAACCCAAGAACAGCAGCTGGCCGGAACAAAAAGTACACTTCTTCGGGTTTATATACAACTTATTTTCGTTTAGGACCTCCAAAACATGTCTCAATTGGGCTAAGTGATCTTCTTTGGATTTGTTGTAGATCTTTGGATTTGCTGTAGATAAGGATGTTGTTCGCTAAAATCGTATACTGAAAGTACACAATTCCCATTCAAGTAGTAAATTGAACTAGAAAATTCCGGGTTATCGTACCCACGAGGATTGATTGATTTGTAACTAAAATGATTGATTTCATTTTAAAAGAAAAGTCAAGTAGCATAAAAGTTTGGTTTGATGGTTAATACTAAATAACATAAATTAAAACATGGTACTATGAAAATTAGTTAACTACGGCAATTAGGTAACAAAATATAAAAACTAGAATTAAAACTAATTATCCAAAGTAAACTAATGACAACAAGAACTTGATGATTAAAATAAGTTAGAAAACATAAGACAAAGTAAATTAAGTTTTTATAACTACGCTAATTTCTTCTTTCAAAAATCAACAAGTGGTAGTTAATCATTTAACCAAATTACATGAAAAATTCTAAATTAAACCTAACATGTATGATGACTTGCAAATACAATACAAAATAATGATAACATTTTAAAATTACATGAACATAAAACAACACTCTTAATCATAAAAACATAAACATAAATTCCCAATATCCATAAACAACCTAAAATACTTAATTAAAAACAAACTAGTCAAAAATTCCAATACAATAACATTAACCTATAATAAACTAACAATAACATTTAACAAATAATATAAACATATGAATAATACTCAAAATAAAGATTAAAAACAAGAGAATAAAGAAAACTCCCCATTTTGTAAAGTTCTTAAAGTGAAAATTCAAGAATTCTTCACTTTGAACCAAGTTTCTCCATCAACCATAAATATCTTCAACAACCCAATCATAAAACATTAAATGCACTCAAAATATATGAAATTTATGATAGAAATTTGAGAAAATACCAAAACTCAAAAGCATAAACTACAACAAGAAGATGAAAAGTAGAAGAAGAACATAAAAACATTAATTAAACATTGCATTAAAGAGGTAAATGTTAGGAGAAAATACAAGAAAAATGAAAAAAGAGGCAAAACTTACATGATATCCTAGCAAAATCAGATTTTTGGTATTTATAATACCCTAAAAATCATCCAAAAACCTAAAAAAAAAATGCTAAAATTCGCGTAACACAGCCATATGGGTCGAATCGGGTTGGCCGGGTTAACTCGGTCCGGCCCGGACAGTTTTTTCTTTTTTCCTTTTATTTTTTTAAAACTGCACGACCGGAAGCGGTAAACCATGAGCGATAGTGCGGTGCAAATCCACGGACAACCTTGGCCTCGGGTCCGTTTTGAGCCGTGGTTCGTGCGCGCAGCTTGGTTCGAGTCACGCGTTCGCGTGGCTAAGCTGGAGGGTGATTTTGCAGCTTAGTCCCTTCCGTAATTTCCATCAAGTCCTCCATCTTTTAATCTCGAGCAATTTAGTCCCCAAATTTTCATATTCCTTTCAAGTAGGTCCTTCTAAAATTGCACTTTTGGTCCTTTAACTTTTGAAATCTTGCAATTTGGTCCCTTGTTTATTTGCGCAGCTCGTCCAAAACTTTCCGGAAGTGACAAAATGGTTCCTAAACTTGGAATTTCAGCATAATATACACTCCTTTTGTGATTTTTGGCCTCAAACTTGAATATTAACTTATTTAAACACAAAATGCATGAATTAGTAGATATTTACTCAATATATTCTAAAATATGCTAATTTAAAGGTATAAAAAGTGTATAAAAATGCATTTAACAAATACCCCCAAACTTAAACTCTTGCTCGTCCCAAGCAAGAATATCTACTAACACAACAAGCAAGTAAATGAAGGATCAACAATGCTAGATAACTTGTCAATTCTTTCTTGAGTGTAAAATTGCATGATTAATTCACAATTATGTTTTCAAAATAATACTGCAAAAGAAGTTGAGCTTATCTCATGTTTGATCGGTGTGTGTGTGCATAGTCACTTCCAATTATTACTAAGGTTCAAAGAAACATTGTAGGAAGGATAAATTTCAAAACAATACTATCCACCCTTAGTGGACAATTTCATTCCTTACCCTCTCGTGACATTCATCCCCCCCTATATTATTTATTCTCTCTCCCGAGATACAATCCTAGAGGTAACTCTCAATTCACACATTTCTTTTTCCACTAAAGCTTGGTTATGACTTACCGGTAATCTCAACAATCTAGATATACACTAACTCTTCACTAGATGAGTGCTTCAACATTAAAGTTTATATCGAGCAATTCAAACCCACCATTAATCTAAGCCCTTATGCAAATACAAATGCATGATTTCTACAAACTAATGTGATGATTACTTGTGACTTCCCCACTCCCTTAAGCTTTCTAATTGATCAATGTAGCGAGTTTTAGGTCGAAAACCCCCCGATTGTTTTAAGATCAAAGGTACCAGGTTTCAAAATACCCTTACAAACTTACTAACTCGAGTAAAAAATGCTACAAAGTGAGGTAGACTTATTAAACAAATGCAATGATGATGATGTGCTTTTTTTTTTTTTACAAAGTGTGTGTGTGTGTACCCTACTCATTAAGCTTTCTAATTGATCCATGTAGCGAGATTTAGGTCGGTGACTCTCAAGTTTCAAACTTAAGGTACCAAGTTTCAAGATACTCCTACAGGCTTAATTACTCGAGTAAAAAAGGCTACTAGATAAGGCAATGCAATAATTAAAATGGGCTTAGATCTCTAGCATTTGGTCATCACTTAGCTTATACTAACGTCAACAACACTCCACACAAATTTACATCAAGCATGCATGGAGTCACTACACATCTAGACCGTCTCCTTTACCGGCTCAACCACCCCCAAACTTGTCTCACAAAGGATCAAGAGATTAAGAGCATTGAAAAGAAATTGGATAGGTTGATAAAAATTGAAAATACAAGCTTACAACCTAATTTCCCTACTTCACAAATTTCTCCAACCTTCAATAGATTCCAAATCTCAACAACAATTAGTTATAACTATTGAACTCAAGAGAACTAGGATCACTCATAGATAAGGAATTTATAAAAATAGGCACAAGTACCATATTCGATCATAATTCGTGAATTAATCAGCAATTTCAAACATCAAATCATTTTGAGCCCACAAGGCTATCTAGCATGTCAATATCCAAAACAAAATGAACAAAATAAAATATCACAACATCTTAAGCCGGCAAGCTATCTAACATGATAAAGTGCAAAATGAAGTCAACGCCCCCAAACTTGAATTACACATTGTCCTCAATGTGAAAGTAGAAAGAACGTGTAAAGAAGAAATGAGTTAGTAAAACTTTCCTGATTTGATGCTTGTTTGTGATGTTTGAAATTGACCTAAGCTTTCTCCGAATGTAGTTCACCCCCAAACTTGTTGAGGACAATGTCACTTGAAATATCCACTTGGACACTTGTTTGGGGATGGTAAGGTGTGGCTACTCGGTACTTCACTCCATACTTTGATAAAAGTCAATCAAGGAGGCGATTGCAAAAGTGTTTGCCCCCATCACTAATGATGAGTCGAGGGGTTCCAAAGCATGTAAAAATGTACTTTTTGAGAAAATTGACAACCACCTGAGCATCATTAGTAGGCAATGCCACCGCCTCCACCCATTTAGAAACATAGTCCACCACCACCAAAATGTATTGATTTGAGAACGAGGATGGAAATGACCCCATGAAATCAATTCCCCATACATCAAAAATCTCCACTTCCAAGATTGAAGTCAATGGCATTTCATTACGCCGAGAGATGTTCCCACTCCTTTGGAATCTTTCACATTTGGATACTAAAGTATAAGCATCCTTGAACAAGGTTGGCCAATGGAATCCCGATTGAAGAACTTTTGAGGCGGTTTTAGAGCTCCAAAATGACCCCCATAAGGTGATGAATGACACCTATCAAGAATTGCTTCCATTTCTTACTCGGGAACACATCTTCTAATGATTTGTTCCGACGCCTTCTTGAATAAATATGGCTCATCCCAAAAATAATGTTTCACATCGGCAAAGAATTTCTTCTTTTGTTGATAAGAGAAATCCGAGGGAAGAATACCACTTACAAGAAAATTCATGAAGTCCGCGTACCATGGTGCTTAGAAGACTTGGAGAAGATGTTTGGCATGCAATAGTTGTTCATCCGAAAAAGCTTCATTGATTTCCTCTACTCCCACTTCTTTAGGTTGATCAAGCCTAGATAGATGATCGGCTACAAGATTATCCGCTCCCTTTTTATCAAGGATCTCCAAATCAAATTCTTGCAAGAGAAGGACCCATCTAATCAATATTGGCTTCACATCCTTCTTAGCAAGCAATTATTTTAGAGCGGAGTGATCGGTATAGAAAATTACCTTTGAGCCGATGAGATAAGATCGAAATTTGTCAAAGGCAAAGACCACGACAAGCATCTCTTTTTCGGTTGTGGCATAGTTCAATTGAGCATCACTCAATGTTGTCTTGCATAATAGATCACATGCAACACTTTACCTCTCCTTTTCCCCAAAACCGCCCTCAAGGCATAATCACTAACATCGCACATGAGCTCAAATGGTAAGCTCCAATCCGGGGCCACAATAATAGGAGCCATAATAAGCCTCTCCTTAAGAGTGTTGAAAGCCAAGAGACACTCTTGAGAGAAATGGAAGGTGTTGTTCTTCTCAAGTAGAGAACAAAGAGGCTTGGTGATTTTGGAGAAATCTTTGATGAATCTTCTATAGAAACCCGCATGTCCCAAGAAGATCCTTATGCCTTTCACCGAAGTAGGAGGAGGGAATTTCTCAATAACTTGGATTTTGGCTTTATCAACCTCAATCCCCCCTTGTGAAATTCGGTGGCCAAGTATTATGCCCTCTCTCACCATAAAATGGCATTTCTCCCAATTAAGTACTAGATTGGTTTCTTCACATATTTTTAACACTAAATCAAGATTATCCAAGCATTCATTAAAAGAAGAACCAAAATCAAAAAATCATCCATGAATACCTCGATAAATTTTTCCACCATGTCGGAGAATATGGCCATCATACAATGTTGAAAAGTGGTCGGTGCATTGCAAAGACCAAACGACATCCTCCTATAAGCAAAAGTCCCATATGGACATGTGAAAGTGATCTTATCTTGATCTTCGGGGGCTATCAAGATTTGATTGTAGCCCAAGTATCCATCCAAGAAACAATAGTGGGAATGCCCCGCCAACCTCTCAAGCATTTGGTCAATAAAGGGGAGGGGGAAGTGATCTTTTCTAGTGACATTGTTCAACTTTCGGTAGTCAATGCGCACTCTCCATCCGATCACGGGTCTTGTAGGAATAAGATCATTGTTCTCATTTTCTACCACCGTGACACCGCCTTTCTTTGGAACACATTGGACAGGACTCACCCATGCACTATCCGAGATTGGATAGATAATTCCCACATCCAACCACTTCAATACCTCGACTTTTGCCACTTCTTTCATGTTTAGATTTATACGGCGTTGGTGTTCCACCGTTGGTTTGAAGTCATCTTCCATGAGGATTTTATGCATGCATAGTGTAGGGCCAATACCCTTGATATCCGCCATAGTCCACCCAATAGCCATTCTATACATTTTCAACACCTCAAGTAGCTTTTCTTCCTCCACTTCATTCAACAAATTAGAGATAATAACCGGGAGGGTAGAAGAATCGCCCAAGTATGCATACCTCAAATGTGATGGAAGAGGTTTGAGTTCAAGAGTTGGGGCTTGTTGAATAGAGGGTAGTGAGGGAGAAGAGCTCTCTCCCAATTCTTCAAAATATGGTCTCTATTTGAAGGGATAAAATTTGGTAGCCTCCAAGTGCTGTGACATTTGTCCAATGTCTAAATCATCCTTTCCCTTAGTGGTTATAGAGTGAGCAATGCATGTCTCAAGGGGATCCTTAGATGATCCATGGATGAATGATGTAGCCACTTCTTGATCAATGATGTCTACTCGGGAACATGAATTGGCCACGACGGGATACTTAATGGATTTCATGATGTCGAATGTGATTTCTCATCTTGAACCCTTAATATCAATTTTCCTCCTTGCACATCTATTAGAGCCCGACCGGTTGCTAGGAAAGGTCTTCCCAAGATGATAGGGATATCGAGGTCTTCCTCCATATCGAGAATGATAAAATTGGTGGGGAAGATGAATTTGTCCACCTTGATTAGAACATCCTCAATTATACCACGATGGTGCTTAATAGAGCGATCAACCAATTGCAATGAAACTGTGGTTGGCTTCACTTCTCCCATGCCCAATCTCCTGAAAATAAACAAAGGCATCAAATTAATACTAACACCAAGATCACATAATGCTTTTCCAAAAGTTAAATCACCAATAGTACAAGGAATAGTAAAACTCCCTGGATTTTTGATTTTTGGAGGCAATTTGTTTTGTAGTATTGCAATACATCCTTCCGTGAGCATCACAGTTTCATGATCTTCTAGCCTCCTCTTGTTTGAAAGGATGTCTTTCATAAACTTTGCATAACTAGGCATTTGTGCTAATGCATCGGCGAAGGATATGTTGATGTGAAGTTTCTTGAAGACTTCAAGAAATTTACCAAATTGTGCATTCACCTTGTACTTTTGGAGTCTTTGAGGAAAAGGAATGGGGGGCACATAAGCTTTTACCGGAGTAGGCACCCTTGTTGAAGTTTTCCCACTTTCCTTAGATGTTGCATCATTTGCATTCACCTCCTCAACATGTTCATTACATTTTTCCTCAACCTCGGGTTGTGCCAAATGTTGCTTTACCGTGATTTCCGATAATTGAATTCCACTTCTTGTAGAGATGGCTTGCACATTTTCCCTTGGATTAATCTCGATATTGCTTGGCAAGGGTCCTTATTGTCTCTCTGTCATCATTTTTCCTAATTGCCCAACTTTAGTCTCAAGGTTTTTGATAGAAGCAGCTTGATTTTGGAGAATAGTATTGGTCTTGTTCATATATTGCATGAGTATCTCTTCAATAGAAGGCTTCTTCTCTTGGGGTGGTGGAGGTTGAACAAAATCAGGAAGTTGAACAAAATCAGGAGGCTTTACTTAATTTTGATTGTTGGACCAAGAAAAGTTCGGATGATTCCTCCAACCCGGATTGTATGTGTTGGAGTAAGGATTGCCTTGTAGTCGGTTGAAATTTTGAGCATAATTCACTTGCTCATTTGAGGTAGAAGCCATTTTGAGCATGGGACATTCCTCAACCTTGTGTGTTGCTTCACACACATCACAAATAGACATAGGAGGGTAGATTGCTTTTACCGTATGTTGAGAAGACAAATCATCATACTTCTTAAATAAAAGGTCCATCTTTGCTGACAAAGCCGCATATGCATCAACTTCATGAATTCCCGCGACTTTCTTTGGTATCATGCGGTTGGTTAGCCAAGAAGAATTGTGACTAGCCATCCTCTCGAAGAGCTTAATTGCTTCATTAGGTGATATTGTAGTGATAGCTCCATTGGAGGTCGAATCAACCGTCACTCGACTAGATGGATTCATCCCAAGATAGAAATATTGAACTTGCATTTGCTTGGTGAACCAATGTTTGGTCATTTTCTCAACATCTCCTTGAATCTTTCCCATGCCTCATAGAAATATTCGGTGTCAAGTTGTCGAAATGTGGAGATATCATTCTTCAATTTAGCCACTTTTGACGGAGGAAAATATTTTGTGGTGAACTTTTGAGCAAGATCATTCCATGTTGTAATACTTCCAACCGGGTTGGTATCTAACCATTCACGAGCTCCATCTCTAAGGGTATGTGGAAATAACCGCAATTTGATAACTTCCTTGCTAATTTCCGGATAATCAAAGTTACTACACATCTCCAAAAACCGCGAGATGTGAGTAAATGGATTCTCCTCGATCATTCCATAGAATTTTAGATGCCCCTTAAAAATATTTATCACATCCAGCTTTAGATGAAAGTCCAGACGTCCAAATGGGGGATATGTGATGCTTCCTCGATTTTGAGTGATGAAAGGAACAATGAATTGCCCCATTGGTCTATCATCTTCATCAATAGCGGGATTTGCACCATCTTGATTGTTGTCCCCTATATTTCCTTGTATTCTTTGTTGTTCAACTTGTTCTCTTCTTTCCTTAATCGTCCTCCTAAAAGTTCATTCGGGTTCGGGATTAAATGGAATAATGTCCCAAGTCGGACGTTGTTGCATAAACAAGGCAAGAGTACCTAGAAAATAAAAATAAAAATAAAAAAGAGATGAGAATGAGAGGACAATTCAATTAACAAAAATCAATGCATTTAGTACAAATAAAATCAATCCCCGACAACAGCGCAAATTTTTTTTTCCCCCTTAAATCGTATACCGCAAGTGCACGGTTCGCGTTCAAGTAGTAAAGTGGACTAGAAAAGTCCGGATTATTGTACCCACGAGGATTGATTGATTTATAACTAAAATTATTGATTTCATCTTACAAGAAAAGTCAAGTAGCATAAAAGTCTGATTTGATGGTTAATACTAAATAACATAAATTAAAATATGGCACTATGAAAATTAGCTAACTACAACAATTAGGTAACAAAATATAAAAACTAGAATTAAAACTAATTATCCAAAGTAAACTAATGACAACAAGAACTTAATAATTAAAATAAGCTAGAAAACATAAGACAAAGTAAATTAAGTTTTTATAACTACGCTAATTTCTTCTTTCAAAAATCAACTAGTGGTAGTTAATCATTTGACCAAATTACATGGAAATCTCTAAATTAAACCTAACATGTATAATGACTTGCAAATACAATACAAAATATTGACAACATTTTAAAATTATATAAACATAAAACAACATTCCTAATCATAAAAACATAAACATAAATACCCCATATCCATAAACAACCTAAAATATTTAATTAAAAATAAACTAGTCAAAAATTCCAACACAATAACATTTACCCATAATAAACTAACAATAACATTTAACAAATAACATAAATATATGAATAAAACTAAAAATAAAGATTAAAAATAAGAGAATAAAGAAAATTCCCCCTTTTGTAAAGTTCTTGAAGTGAAAATCCAAGAATTCTTCACTTTGAACCAAGTTTCTCCATCAACCATAAATATCTTCAACAACCCAATCATAAAACATTAAATGCACTCAAAATATATGAAATTTATGGTAGAAATTTGAGAAAATACCAAAGCTCAAAAGCATAAACTACAACAAGAAGATGAAAAGTAAAATAAGAACATAAAAATATTAAAACATTAATTAAACATTGCATTAAAGAGGTAAATGCTAGGAGAAAATGCAATAAAAATGAAAAAGAGACAACACTTACATGATATCCTAGCAAAATCAGATTTTTGGTATTTATAATACCCAAAAAATCATCCAAAAACCCTAAAAATTGCTAAAATTCGCGTAACACAGCCATATGGGCCGAACCGGGCTGGTCGGGTTGACTCGGTCAGGCCTGGATAGTTTTTTTTTTTTTTAATTTTAAAACTGCGCGACCGGGCGCGGTAAACCGCGCGCGATCGCGGGGTGCAAATCCGAGGCCAACCTTGGCCTCGGGTTTTGAGCCGTTGTTCGCTCGCGTAGCTTAGTTCGAGCCACGAGTTCGGGTGGCTCAGCTGGAGGGTGATTTTGCAGCTTAGTCCCTTCCGTAATTGCCATCAAGTCCTCCATATTTTAATCTCGAGCAATTTAGTCCTCAAATTTTCATATTCCTTTCAAGTAGGTCCTTCTAAAATTGCACTTTTGGTCCTTCAACTTTTGAAATCTTGCAATTTGGTCCCTTGTTTATTTGCGCATCTCGTCCAAAACTTTCCAAAAGTGACAAAATGGTCCCTGAACTTGGAATTTCAGCATAATATGCACTCCTTTTGTGATTTTTGACCTCAAACTTGGATATTAACCTATTTAAACACAAAATATGTGTAAATTAGTAGATATTTACTCAATATATTCTAAAATATGCTAATTTAAAGGTATAAGAAGTGTATAAAAATGCACTTAACAGATGTCATCAAAATATACCACAGTAAAGGATCCAATGAAAGGGCAAAGAACCTGGTTCATTAGCCTCATGAAAGTATTGGGGGTGTTCGAGAGTCCAAACGGCATGACTAACCATTCATATAATCCATCCCTGCCCTTGAAAGCAGTCTTCCACTCATCTCCTGGCTTGATTCAAACTTGATGATAACCACTTCCAAGATCGATTTTTGAAAAGACCTTAGAACCATTGAGAACATCCAACATATCATCTAACCTTGGAGTGAGAAATCTGTATTTTATTGTGATTTTATTGATGGCACTGCTATCCACACACATACGCCATTTTCCTCCTTTCTTCGGCCCGAAGAACACAGGTACTGCACACGGGCTAATACTTTCTCGTATGAACCTCTTTACAGCAATTCCTCAATCTGCTCCCTAAGAATTTCATTCTCCTTTGGATTCATACAATGATGAGGTAAATTCGACAAACTTTCCCCAGGCATGAGGTCAATTTGATGTTGAATGTCTCTCATAGGAAGCAGTTCGTTAGTAACTCATCAGAAATCAAAACGCTGAAATTACTTAAAATACTTTGTACCTCAACTGGAATTTATTTCTCTTCAACCACTACAGTCCACAGACCTTTGAAAACTATAGGATATTTACATCCAGATTCTTTCACTATCTGTTTAGCCTCCCCTTCGCTACCTATGAGTGTTAGAAAACTTTCGGGTCGTGATTTTTCAGTTCTCTGACTTTGCTTCAGCGGTGCCATGGCGATCTTATGCTTATTCCACGTGAACAATACCACATTATCATGCACCTTGAAAGTCGAATCCACATCATACTTCCAAGGATGCTCCAAAAGTATATGACAGGCATCCATGTTATTACATCATGATACAATCCGGACCAGGCATCGAAGGGCGAAGTCGAGACATAGGAAGTATGACGGTGATCTACGTGGAAAACGGAGCAAGTTCCGTGTTTTGGTCGAGCCGGGAGGAAGAAAGGATCAAACCGAGTCGAGTGGTCGAGGTTCTTTGTGCAGAAAAATCATTACGGCGGTAATGAAGGTCCTTCACGGCCATAACCCATATCATCACGGCCTTAAAATCTATTATCACGGCCGTGACCAATTCTTGGGGGAAAATGAAGAATTTCAGCAGAACAAGACTTACGGCCGTAAGTATGGAAGTTATGGTCGTAACATCTAAACAGAGGGCATTTCACGACCGTAATCAGTTTCTTCACGGACGTAACTATTGAAGCAGTTATGGACCCGAGAGGCATTTACGGCCGTAACTGGATTCTTCACGGCCGTAACTGAGGAGCGGGGTCAGATTTTGCGAGATTTGAAATTATTTTGTTTCCTTTTTGGGTTTTAATTTATTTTCCTATTTTAGTATTTTAGTCTAATTAGGATTCTGTTTTGAGCCCAATTAGCAACTAGGTTATTATTCTTATTTATATTCCTTTCCATGATTGTAAAAGACAGTTTTTGAGATTAATATTATTTGAATGAATATTACCATTATTCCCCTGTAAAATTTACATATTACAATTGTACCATTATTCGCTCCTATATATAGGAGCCATTTTCATAAGAAATTTACACCTCTTGAAGAGAATTTCTCTCTACTCTCTCATTCTCTCCATCTAAGTTCTCTCTATCTATTTCTTGTGTTTAGATTTTAGATAGTTTTACAACAGAAAGTAGAGGTAGTAGTACCGGGTAGAGAAGTGGATTTAAACTTACTTCGTCGAATAAGCTTCGAATTTATATTTTATTATGATGTTTTTAGTTAAATGGATTTGGTATGTAATAAGTTTAGTAAAATAGATTCCTCTGTTGAAATGTCAAAATTACCCTTAATGAAAAGGACTGTTTAATTTGTAAGATATATCCCCGAACTTAGTCAGGTTGATTTGATTCAGTACTTCTGGTTATATTTATATTTTTTAATCTTTTAAGTTCTTCTAAAAATGATCTATATTGTAGTAATTTTACAAAAGTTTTAGGATGATCTTTTTTAGTTCTATATCCTAACGTTATTCCTTCTGATACTTCATCTTCTATATCTTCGTATTCTTCTATAATTTTATGAACTGTATTTATGTTTTTTGCCGTTTCAACAGAATTAAATTATATTCTATTTAGGATAGCATAGTCAATAGCTTCGTATATCTCTTTTACTTTAGATTGTCCAACATAATGAATATTTTTAGATTTTTCAGTGATAGTTGATAAAAATAAAATTTCTTTATTTTCTAAATATAGTTTATGATCACAATTATTAGATGTTGATATTTGTGAAGTATTCATAGATTATTGGGTTGGTAAATTATTATACAAAATTTTCTGATATAAGTCCATTCTTTGATCTAGTAAAATACAATAATCTGCAATATATTGTTCGTATTTTTCTAAAAGTTTATTATATTCTTCAGAAGATATATTTTCATTTTCCATTTGATGTTTAATATCTTCCATTTTATTTTTCAATTTTTCTAAAATATTATCTAGTCCTTTTATTGTATATCCCGGTATTTAGGTTTGGATTGTGTTTGTTACTATTTTATTTTCTAAATCTATTTTAAGTTGTAATATATCAGAATAATCTATAATGTATTGATCATGATTTTCTAAAAGTATATAATATTGTTCAGATGATTCATCCATATCTATTAATTGAGATATAATGTTATCTATTTTTTCCATTATCCTATCTAAAAAATTGTCTAATCCTTCAATAGTATATCCAGACGTTATAAACATAAACATAAATAATTTATAAAATTTCAAGTAATTTTTCAAACTCTATCAGTGTTTGGAAATTGATAATATCTATATCAGCCATAATATCTATGTTTGGTTCAAATTGTATATTATATTTTGAAATACTTTTCTTTCTCTTTTCTAATTTATCAATTATATCTTGAATATCTTGTATCATTATAGATCTTACAATACCTCTAGCAAAATTTTCTATCAAAGTTTCTTTAAAACTTTTTAAAATCTCTTGTGATGCGTAGAGTTGCTCTTGGTATCCTATTTTATCAATTTCATTTTCATATTCAATACTTTTTTTACTTTTGATATGCGTTTGAACTTTATATGGACCTCTTTTAGTTCTAGGTTTTTTCATGATATAATTACTATTATTATTCATGATATTAAGATTTTCAAAAACTGGTAAAGAAAGATTCATCTCTTCCATCACTGTCATAATTTATTACAGGATCATAATCATTATCACTACTAAACACATATCATAAATATAATTCATTATTTATTTCAGTATTATCACTATCAAGCCAAAAAAAAAATAATTGATTTTGTAATTTCTAATCCTAATATTCTTTTTAATGTCGGAAAGATAACTAACAAACATGTCATATACACATGATATAACTTTTTTATTTCATTATTAGGTATAGTAAATTGTTTATGCATGAATAAATGTTCAATTATGTTGTGGTATTCATCATTATAAGGACTTTTTGATAATTAAACTTAATAATCCTGAATTCTGTCATGTTAAAAACTCTTCTTCCTCCTAATTCCGTAAAGATAGATATATTAAGAATACTAACCTATTTTCCTGTTCTCAGTACCTTTGTATTTTCCTTCTATTGTTAGTGACCTTCAGGCTTATAGGTTTCTGCTCCACGCCCTTCAATGACTTCCTGTCTTCACGGGTTATTAGCTAAACCTGGATGCCTTCACTGTATAACTTTTTAGATGGAAAATGTTTTAGAACAGAGTGTAGGGAGTTTTCTTAATAATATATCTTCTTTTTGGAAATAGGATTTAGAAGACAAGAATTTAGAAACTCATCATAATTTGATAAGTAGATTGGGATTTTATTGATAATATGAAGATTGAAACAGGATTGGTATGAGAATTTTTTCAAGACAGAAGATTTCTTGGCTTTCTCACAAACTGAGTGTCAAGTTAGTTCTGCCTTTTCCTATCCAGAAGGCCTCCATTTATAGAACTTCACGAGGTATTACTATGCAACCTCTTACATCATTGCTTAGGTAATAGGCACAATAATTTGAATAATGTTACAAGGATATACAAGGTCACACCTGTCCATCTATCATTTACTACAAGGACACATATGTCCCTTCATTTCCTCACATGGCTATATTATAGGGACATCTATCCCTCTATTTTCAGTCTTCACAAGGCCTCTACATTGTGCTGTCTTGTTCCATCAAATCAGATTTATCAACCGTCTTCCATCTGTCCATCAATTATGCTGGCATGTGGGGCAGTTTCTGGTTATGCATGCTTCTTGCAAAGTGGCAAAAGTTCCATGGATTTGATGAGTGTCAAATTTGTTGATGTATTCTTGCAGGATTGTTGACTTTTCTTTTCCTCCATTAGTGAGTAGGGTCCCTCCATTATACTTGCATATGCATTTAAATTTTCTCTCATATAGGTTTTTGGCAATGTTGTAGAGAACTTTAATTCCCAACACCCTTCGGGATCTGAACCATGATCTTGTAATGTTTGGTACTGACCTGGTATTTCTTCTAACTTCAATTTGAAAATTGCGAGAAACATATCCAATTGTGATAATATGCTCAGTAGGATAATATATCCTTCCATCAATTTTAGGACTGATCGAATAAAATTTTAAATATATGGGTCTTCCCTGTTCAAATTTTGAAATTTCTCCTTTTAGTAAATCATCAAAATTTTCAATTTCATTCAAGTCTTTTCCTGGATAGATAAGATCCAGAAATCCATAATCTGCTGCCATTTTTGTCATAACGGGATCTCCTCCCTGAGTAACAATCAACTGTGGGTAAACATGATCTCCAGACGAAATGTAATAACAATCACATTCTTGGAGCTCATATATAACTTCAACAGTAGTTTTATATTCGTTTTCTTTTGGTAAAAAGGGGAATCATCTTCCTCCTCAGCACGAATTCTGACTACCTTTATATGTTCATCTTTGGCATTGATTGTTATTTTTCGAGGACTGGCTTCATTTATGACAACTTTTTTGGGAATGGGTTCATCTCTTTTAATCGTTGGTCCACCACTGCTTCCAGAAGATGTACCTATTTGTATTTTTGACATAACATGTTTGGTATCAGCCTGTTGGTAATTAACGATTCAAACTGAGATTCAATCTCAATTATGTTATCGCTCAATTCTTTGGTATAATTGTGATGAAATGTTGAGATTTCCATCAATTGCTTGAAACTTCCTTCGAGAGTTTCTGCAAGTTGTTCAATCCCAAGCTTTATATCTTCAGCTTCCTCTGTGAGGAAGTCCATTCGCTTTTTGGCGTCTATCAAGGATTTTTTGATATTATCCATCTGCAAATTCAATATTCCTGCTTAAAAAGTCCGTAAAATAATTATTGACACCTTTAATATGAACTATATCAAAATTATAAAACGCCAAATAGGCTTGCCATCTATGGAGCCTTCTATATTGAGGTTCTGGTGGTAGCTTATTTTTTATTAAACCTGCAACTTGAGAATTATCAGTTTCAATAATGAATTTCTTAGATAATAAAAACAATGAAAACTTCTTTATTCCTCTGATGATTGCTAATAATTCTTTCTCATGAGTAATATAATTTATTTCTGTCTGGTTAAACATTCCACTTGAGTATCTACAAATTTCATTAAGATCTGTTTTTAATATTGCTGCCCAATACTTATTCGACGCATCAATATTAACTATCAGATTATCTTTTTCATCTGGTAATCTTAATTTTGACAAATTTTTACATTCTTCTTTTAGTGATTTGACAATTTCTGTGTGTTCATCACTCCATCCTTTGGTATTTGTCTTTCTGAATAAAATTTGAATTTTATATCTCTTTTTTGATAGATTTTCAATAAATCCTTCTGCAATTTAAACATCCTAAAAATTTTTGTATTTATTCTTTTGATTCTAATTTTTCTGAAAAACTTTCTATCTTCTTAGACATATGTGTTTGTAATTTTATTCATCTTTTATCTATTGATAATCCAAGAAAATCAATTTCTTGTTTTTCTATTATAACTTTATTTTTTGAAAGAACAATTCCTTCTTTTTTGCATTCATTTATAAATTTCATTAAATGGTTTCTATGTTCTTCTCTATTATTAGAACATATTAATATATCATCAACATAGACAATTAAAAAATCATTAAATTTTCTAAATATGTTATCCATTCTTCTTTGATATATTTGTGGTGCATTTTTTAAACCAAATGGCATAATCATCCATTCATACTTAACTTGGGGTGTACTAAATGTTGTATATTGAATATTATCTTCTTCCATTTTTACTTGCCAAAATCCTGACTTGCAATCAAATTTAGAATAATATTGTTTTCCTTTTGCAAGATTTATTAGTACCTCTTTATTTGGTAAAAAGTATCCATCAAATTTAGTATATTTGTTTAATTCTTTATAATTTATTACCATTCTAGTTTTTCCTCTTTTTTGTTTAGAATGTTTCATGACCATGAAAGTTGGACTACTATGGGGTCCAATACTAGGCCTGATTAATTTTTGGTTGAGTAATTCTTTTATTTGAGTTTTAAATTCTTGTGTATCTTGTATGGTATACATCATTGGTCTAACTCCTATAATAACATTTTCTGTTAATTCTATTTTAGCTTTTGGATGATGTGGTTTCCAAAATAATAATGGATTCTCTCCATAAATTTTTTCTAGTTGATCAATGATTTTTTCCATGTTTGTTTGTATGTTTGTTTTTAAGACTTTTTTATACATTATTCTTTTATTTTTTATTTCATTTTGTGTAATTGATTTTTTCTCTCATTTATCACCACACTGTGTTGGCTGAACTGTGTAAGGTCTAAATTCTCTTGGTAATTTTAGTAAATGTCCGCAAGGTGTTTGTAACATTATCATATAATTATTTTGTTTATAATATTAAAATTGTTGTATGAAGTCATTTCCTAATAATATATCACATTCTAATTTGTTATAACTATATATCTTGTTTACAACTATTTGTTTACTTCCTAGTATTATTTCGATTTTATCAGCACTATTAATTATTTGGGTACTTTGTCCTGTAACTCTTGTTATTTTTATTCTTTCATCAGTATTCCATGATTTTGTTAAAAAATTCTTAAATATTGTTATATCACTTCCTATGTCTATTAATACACATGTTGTTATATTTTTTTCAACAATAGTAACTTTAATATAAACAGTTAATGGAAAACTTATTTGGTTATTCATTAATTCATTTATTCAGCTTTTTTGGGATGTCTTGTTGGTAAAAGGACTTCGCTTCTAACATTTCTAGATGCTCCCTCATTCCGTGTTGAACATAGTAAGAGCATGCATGTTAACTATCCGAATTTGTTAAACATTCATGAATCATGTTGTGAGCAATATTTTTATGGATTCTATGAGCATGATGATTATTTGTTTTGGAAAGTTGGATTGTTTCCTTGTAAATGTGTCATGCATGAATTGCTAGTGGGAGGAGCACATGATGATTGTTTGATGGGGCGATTTAAAACCAATGGGGTTTTAGGGGTATTATGTGATCAATTTTATTGGCCTAATTTGAAGATTGGTAATGAACATGTTTGCACTTGTAGTAAATGCCAAACTTGTAAAATGGTTAAACTCAAGTTTGTCCCCCAAAAATTCCATACATATTTGCCCATCATGAGTAGACCTTGGATTATTCATCTTATAAATTTTATAACAGGTTTACTTCGAACAAATAAAGAAAATGATGCTATTTTTGCGTTTGTTGGTGGGAGTGTTAAAATGTTACATTTGATTGCATACCATGAAACCAACAAGGTCATCAACATAGCTAATATTTTCTTTCAGGAAATTGTGCAATTGCACGAAATTGGTGCTAATTTTGTGGTTGTTAAATTTGCTTGTAATCTAATTGTTCATTATATTAACAAGTTTTCTCCACTTAAAGATGCTTGTGACTTTATCCTATTAACTCTGTTGAACTTTAAGCACATGTTTATCGAAGAAAGAGTTGGTTTAGGTGGGCACGAGAATGCACCTTTGGATAAGCCCCTTTGCAGGAGGTTCGAGCTTCCATTTAGGGGAATTGGAATACAATGTATTTCCAATGCCAACCATGGTAGGAAGCATATTCCATTTGACCCGGGCGGCCGGATGTATTCCCATTCGTGGAAGGAGCAACCCCCCGATCAAATAAAATCCAAATTGCTACTTTGCAGTGTTGGCACATCTCAAGCTTTTGGCAACGCCTACAAGTTGATTTTGCACGGTGAGTATGAAATTTCAGTTACATTTATTGTGTCTGAATTTTCTATTTTTATTGTAGGTGTCG
Source organism: Ligustrum vulgare (assembly GCA_963555705.1). Classification (NCBI taxonomy): domain Eukaryota; kingdom Viridiplantae; phylum Streptophyta; class Magnoliopsida; order Lamiales; family Oleaceae; genus Ligustrum; species Ligustrum vulgare. The sequence continues at coordinate 33,424,764 of OY743184.1, read as the reverse complement.
ATTCGAGGTCGAATCTCTTTCGAGATGGAGGAGATGATGAGAATCGCGAAGGTCCAACTTCAACGCATGAACCTGTGATCCACAATGTTGCAAGATCAAAGCTCAAGGAGTTTCACGATAGTGCAATCAAGCAAGATTCGAGGTCGAATCCTTTTCAAGAGGGAGGGGATGATGAGAATCGGGAAAGTCAAACCTCGATGCACGTGCCCGTGGGACCCATGACGAGATCCGAAGTTGAAGAGGTTTAAGATTCGAGGCTAAACAATGTGAATAAATCAAGAAAAGCAAGTCGAGAATCAAGTTGGAGCCAAAAAGAAGACAAAATTGGAAACAGCCAAGTTCGGTCGACCGAAACTAATTCCGATCGACCGAAACTCTGCAAGGATTTTAGACCCAGCTTCAGTCACTTTCGGACGAGGAGCGGTCGACCGAAAGTCCAGTTTCGGTCGACCCAGAGATCGACCGAAATATTTTTCGGTCGACCAATTCGGTCGACCGAAACACCTCAGTTTTCAAAAAACGGGGTTTTCTTGCAATTTCCACAAAAACGGGGTTTTTCTTGTAAATACCGAAATTGCACATTTTTCCCATTTTGTACATTATATTCACATTTCTTGTTCATTTGTAAGATAACTTGGTTTGTTCATTAGAGAGCTCTTGAGAGCTAGGTCTTGAAGACCCCCTTTGAGGTAAGGTTAAAACCTCCTTTGTTCTTGTTACCTTCTTGGAATTTAATCAACTTTGCTTGAGTATTGTTATTCTTGTGTTGTTGTTTATTTTCCGCCACCTTGGAATTTGTTTAAGTGACCCCCATTGGGCTAGGGTTTGTTAATCCTTGAATTTTGGGTTAGAATTAAACTTGGGTTAAGGTGTTTATCCATTTATTTACCACTTTAGCTTTTTTGGGTTGGTATTAAAATTGTTGTGGGAATTTTCGGTCAACGCACCGAAGGGGTTCGCATCAATTTATATATCTATATGAATCAGTTCTATGAGATATTAGTCCTTTATTTCTGTTTGAAGCTATATGACATTCACTAGCTCCCGTGTCAATTAATATATCGGATCCTTTTATATGTTCTATTCCATTGAAATATTCACCTTCGATTTTCATATTTCCAGCATTTCTATTAAGTTTTATTTCCCTTATATTACTAGTTTCTCCTAATTGTTTTCTATTGGGTAAAGTTGTTGATCTTCTAATTGACCTGCCATCTTCAAATGTTATATTGTTATTAGGGTATTCTTCTGCTCTTAACTCTATAATTTCTGGTTTATTTTTTTGTTATAGTAAGTTCATAATTTCTTGGAACTAAACTTATTGTTTTATCTAGTTCCATAACTTTACCAAAATCTTTGCATTCTTTATGAATTTCAATATATGGTTTTTTAGAATAAATATTTCCATAATTAGAATTAGTAAATGTGTATAATGCTTTGTATTCTATAGTCATAATTTTATCTCCTGGTTTCATTATGTCATCCTTATGTAATTTGAAATGTAGTCCTAAAACTTCATTAAAGTTTTTATCTTTTAACGATATACAATATTTTGGATAACATGTAAATATTAGTTTCTTATATGCTAGATTTCCTTCCACTTTTCCTAAATAACTATCTTTTAAATTTATTATTCTTCCATCATGTAAACTTACAGTTAAAGGTGAATATAATCCTTCTCTAAACAAGGATTTAAACATTATTTGGATACCTGCTAAATAAATATATTGGATCTTTTCACTTTGTTTTCTATTGATCTTTGTTAATAATTCTGTAACTGTATTTTTTGTTAAAAGGTTTAATTTGTGTGTTCCTTGGGTAGTTCTAACATCACTTGCCCTTTCAATTTTATGGTATTCATTTATTGCTACTTTTTCTCTTTTCCATATTCTATTTAATATTTTCCATTTTCCTATTTTCAAATCTAAAGATAATTTTTGTATTTTCCTGAACTTATTATTATCAAAAGTTACATTTAATCTATAACCTTCTATTCCTTCATATTCTTGTTTATCTATATTCTTATTTGTTTCTATTTCTTTATTCTGATTCTGATTCATTACTTTCTAAATCTGTTTCACTTATATAGACTTCTTGATCATAGTATTCTTCAATATCTGATATTTCACTTAGTTCACTTTCTATTTCTAGATATTCTTTTTGTAATATTTTAACTTTCTTTTTGTTACAGTCAAGGCTTATATGTCTCATTTCTCCACAATTCCAACATTTGCATTGGCTTTTATCTTTCTTATAAGTTTTATTTTTCTATTTTTTATTTGGATTATATATTTTTTTGTAATATCTTCTCTTAGGTTTTATATATCTTTTCCTGAAGTTCTTAAATTTTTAAACTTTCTATTTTTATATTTTCTTTTATTATTTTTTCTTCTTTCAGGGTTACATCCCCATTGGGTAGGTTTTTCAATATCTTCACAACATATTCTAGTTAATTTTCTTGATTTCTTTAATAATTATCTTTGTTGACATATACATGTTAATCTTTCAAATATGAATTTTATCCTTGATCCTAATGTTCTAGGTGTTACAAGGTTATCTCTAATAAATTTTTCAAATTCTATTTTAAAGTATATTCCCCATGAACCTGGTAATTTAATGTAATACATATCTCTATATACTTCTTGGTTTTCATTACTATAGAATTGGACATAATAGTATTCTTTAAATTCACAAGTATATTCTTTAATTTTACACATATCACATATTGTTAAATTTATTAATCTTACTCTTGCATTATCTTTTTCTCTTATTGATTCTGCTTCAGAATTACTTATCAAATTTTCTCCTAAAAATTCATCCGCAATATAATCTACTAGTTTTTCTATTCCCTTTCTATCTGATTTTATTAGTTCTGTCTGTACATTTCTTCTTATTAATGCTTTTGTATCACTACTTATTCCTTCCCACCAATTTCAAACATATCCTTCAAAAGATGCTACTAAAAAATTTATCATTCTAGCAGTATTTTCCCATGTATCATCTTTATTGTATAAAAAGAATAGTATCATTGAATCTGCCCAAATTAATAAGGTTTTTTTAGTATCTATTTTACAATCCAGATCTAATTTTGTTCCTCCATGATTAATATGTTTATCATAATTATTATTTGGTTCAAATCTATCTTTATATTTATTTCCTCTAGGTGGTTATCTATCTCTAATTTTATCATAATATTGTTGGTGTGGTTTACTATATAAGGGTGCGTAACTTTCATCTGGATCTGGTAATTCTTGTTTGGAAGTTCCTATTGGAGCTGGGTTAGGTGTTCATACAGTATTCATTAAAACTTGGTATTCATTAAAATTTTCTATGCTTAACTGGTCAAAATTTTCTATAAGCAAATCTAATTCTTCATTCATTTTTGTCATGTTCTTCTTCAATTTTTTCTTCAGCTTTTAATTTTCCTCAAGTTTTTTCTATAGATTTTTGAAATTCTAATTCTTCTTCTAATATTTTTGGTAATATGTTTCTCCTAAATTCATCATCCATGCTTCCTGCTTCTATTATAATTTTTTCTTGTTCAAAATACTTCTTTCTTATTCTAAGTATTTCTTTTTCTATTTTCTTATCTTTGCTTTTATTATTTTCTTTGAATTCTCTAATATCTAGTTTTAGTATATTTATATCATTTCTTACTTCTTTTAATTCATTTTTTACTTCTTAAGCATCACTTATTAATGATTTTATTAATATTTTTAGATCCTCAATACATTAGCTTATTGACATTTTATACTTTTGGTTTTTGAGTTTTTTGTACATTAAATAGTCTATCATACATATCACCTATTTTTATTTCTATCTTTTTGATTCTTTCTTCTATTGATATGATTTTTCCATTTTCATTTTTTCTTATTTTCTCATTTAATTTATCTATTTTTTCTATAATCATCTCAATATTATCTTGATTAATTAATTCTTCTGATTTTCTTTGAAATTCTTTTAAGATTTCTTCATCTATATTTTTAACATCTCCTATCATTTCTTTTAATTCTTTAAAATGTATTGTTAGTTTATTTTGAATATTTTGTAATTTCTCTTTGACATTCATGTCATGTATATTTAATTGTTGTAATTCTTCAATAGCTAATTTATCTTGTAAATTTATGTTTTTATATATTTTCCATAAAAAGGCACTTATCCAATTTAATTGCATATTAAGAAATTCATCAGATTCTCTCCATGGGCTTAATGGTTGAAACATAGTTGTATTAGCTCCTTTTATTTGGTAAGATCCTACTGATAGATTAATATTTTCTATTATTTGTTTTTCAAATTTTATTTCTGAAAATTCCGTCATTAAATCCTTCCCCTAATATGATCAACTTCTAATCTTAGTTCTGTATCATATTTTACTTCTTTACATATCATTATATTATATTCACAAAATTCTTCAATCGATCTTAACATTGATTTTCTCTGTTGTACTCTATAATATTTTATGTAATATTTTATTTATCCAGTTATCTCATATTTTTCCATATTGATTTTTTCTTTGTTATCTATGATCATAAGTATATTAGGTAATTGTTTTAGAATTGTATTAAAATATTTTCTTTTACTTTCTAATGTTTTTAATCTTAAAAATCCTTTTCTTTTTATATTTCTTTCTTCTATCATTTGATCTAATAGATTTCCTCTTTATTCTATTATTGAATCTAATTTTTCATTTGTTTTCATATCTAGGTATTTGATTAATAAATGTTCTCCACTATGATAATCCATTTCTATAATCTTTATATAATTCTTCTAGTATATCTTTGTGGATTAAATCTAATATTTCGTTTATGATAAAATCTTCTTTTATTATATCGAAATTTATTAGATCATATATTTCTCTTCTTATATCTTTATCCAAATATTTTAAGTGTTCAAGATTTCTATTTTATAATTATCGGGTAGTATTAATGTATGCATAATTATAAATCTTGATGTATATATTATATTTTTATTTTTATTTTTTTGTCATATAATATTTATCTTTTCGATCTGTCATATGGCTTTGATACCAATTGATGGGATGCTACTATGAGCGAACAAAAATCGTATAAACAAAAATCAACTAAAATTGTATAAACAAAATTATCTAAGGACTTAAATGGATTTTTTCTATACTTGAATGGCTTATATTGAAAATCCATATATGAGGGTATTTATGATGGTTTGAATGGTCAAATGTCATTTTCCAAATATTATGATTTCAAAGTCTATTTTGCAAACTATTATGGTTGTTGGATTCATTTATGGTTATTTCCCTTTTATTATTGCTTTGGTTGGTTTTCCTTGGTTCAAATTCAGGGGTCAGCAAGAGGTTAGTGCATTTATTTTACGCAAAAGTTTTTTCTAGTGGAGATTTACTCAATTTACCCGATGAGATTCTAGACTCTTTTCATAATCTATATCCATATATTATTATTAACTTTATCTTTATCTTTATTATATATATAAAAGAAAAGAAGTAGTTTGGTATGAACGCATGTTGTGAGTAAGTGATTTAGTATGAACACATGTTGTAAATTAATGATATTTATTATTTTTATGATAATCAATGGTAGTTTTGAAAAACTATGCATTAATTTATTATTGTTTAAAATATGAAACTAGTTTTATCACCCGTGCGATGCACGGTATCAAATATAAAAAATAATATTACATTACAATAACTATTAGAATTTTAGAAATAATATATATAACTAATTGAAAATTATAATAACTTCTTTGAATAGTAAAATTCAATTTACATATTTCAATAATAAATGACTATTATTTGCATCCCGTAATCATAATCAAAATATAAAAATAACAATAACAATAATGTTTAATGGTACTCATTATTTAAAATATCATTTTTTAAAAACTTTTTTTCAACCACATACTCTATAAATAAAATAATGTACGCATAAAGTTAAAAATAATACAAAATATAGAACAAAAATCTTAATATTTTCATATTAAATTAGAATCATTTTTATTTTATAAAATAACATAAAATTGAATTATTTATTTAAATTAAATTCTTCTGTTATGCAATTTTAATTTTCTGTTTACTGTTGAATTTTATTCTTTTGTTAAATATAATTTTATTAATTTTATTCACGCTTATTTTGAAAGCAGTATTTAAAAATTACATTCGAAGTAAATTACACAAAAGTAAATATTATAATATTAATTAATTATTTATTAATCAATAATTATATCATTTTTGCTGTAATATTATATAGACTAAAATTTTTATATTCTTGTAATTACTTTAACTAAATATCTATTCTTAACGCAATCATTACAATTTATAAATAACAAAAAACTTTAAATCATTTTTTAAGAAGAAAAACATCTTCTCTTTTCATTTTTCAATTTTAGTTCAATAAAACCAATCACATAATATATATATATATATATATATATATATATATATATATATATATATATATATATATGACATATATTTCAGAAAATATGATTTGTAATATTAAAGTTAACATATGATAATAATCAACATAATTTTGTTCTATGCAAAATTTAAAAAATTTCCCCACATTCATTTTCAATCACATATTTTTGTGAGACCCACCATCTTTCACACTTTTCAACCACGTTATCCCATAACTCCAAAATTTCTCAAAATTTTGAAAAAAAGCTTATGGGATGAAATAGGCTATTTAAATAATAAATGATTTTTTTGCCTCTCGTATTTAACAATTTTTTTTTTTCAATTTTCATTCAAAAAATTAATCACAATAAAAATATATGATAGATAATTTAGAAAATATGATTTGTAATATTAAAGATAACAAATAATAATAATAATAAAAATAAAAATATACAGATAACAATAATAACATTTTACATACTACCGTGATATTTTGCGTATATTTGATATCCTTTAAACCCGTGTTTGGTAGTCATTATTCAAAATCTCACTTTAAATGCAAAAAAAATTCATTGCTATTCAACTACATATCTCCAAAAATTTACTATTACAAACCACACTATTTGAAATAATGAGTCTCGTTATTTCAAATTATAATAGCTCCTTTCAATAGTAAAAGGCAATTTATATATTTAAATAATAAATGATTGTATTTTGCATCTCGTATTTAACTTTTTTTTTTTTAATCTTCATTAAAAAACACCAATCACAATAATAATATATAAGATATATAACTCATAAAATATGATTTGTAATAACAAATGTTAACAATCAAAACATAATTTTAATACTGATAGTTACACATATGATCTATGATATTAAGAATAACAAATAAAAATTGTATTTTAACTGTATATTTTAGAGATATGACACTCAATTGAAATATTATCTTTATTCCAGAAAAATATTAATAATATAATAGATATATAATATATTGATAGATAGACGTTTCTGTTATTGTCCCTGTTTGGAGAGACTTTTTCCATCAATTCTATTTACTATTACCAACTACAATATATTTGAAATAGTGAGTCTCATTATAGTATATCATGTTTGATATAATTCTATATGCAAAGAATACTCAAATATTTATATTCGCATAATTACTTTAACTAAGTCTATGTTATTTAATGCAATTATTACAATTTATAAATATTATACAAATACATATGATTTATAATATTAAGAACAACAAATAAATATAAAACATAATTAAATTATAATTTTAACATTGAAAGTTATTAATATTGACTAAAAAATAACAACATATTATTACTGATTTGTTTCCTTTGTGTTTGATATCCATTATTCAAAACCTCTTTTTTTAAACTCATTTTCAATCACAAATTTCATCAATAAAATAATTTATATATAAACTAAAAAAATATTCTCTACTGAATAACCACATACTCTCCAAAAATTTACTATTACCAACTATATTATATTTGAAATAATGGGTCTCATTACAGTATATCATGTTTGATATAATACTATATGCAAAGTTTACTCAAATATTTATATTCGTGTAATTACTTTAACTAAGTCTATGTTCTTTAATGCAGCTATTACAATTTATATATATTAAGCAATTGCATATGATTTATAATATTAAAAACAACATATAAATAAAATATATAATTAAATTATTATAATTTTAATATTGATAGTTGTAAATATTGATTGAACATGCAAAAACAACATATTATTATTGATTTGTTTCTCGTGTGTTTGATACCCTTTAAAATCTATGCTTGTTACTCATTTTTAACCACACACTCTATCAATAAAATAATCAATACATAAATTCAAAATGATTTTTTACTATTCAACCACACAGTCCAAATATTTACTATTACAAACCATATTACATTTGAATTAACGGGTCTCATTATGGTATATTATGTTTGATGTAATATATTATATAAAGAATTACTCAAATATTTATATTCTAGTTTAAAAATCGTGTGTATAATTATGTTTCTCAAGAAATTCTAAATCTAAAAAATATTTTCTATTTTTTAACCACGCATTATTTATAAAAATCACTATTCATTTCAAATAAACTATTTATAAACAACATTTGTAAAATTTTAATGTTTATACATAATCAACACAAATACAAACGAATGAGAAATATTATATATTACAATAAATATTAAAATTTTAAAAATAATATAACGAATTCATTTAATATTACTGCTAATAATAAAAAATTGATGTTAACTATAATAAAAAATATACAAATAACAATAACAACATATTATTACTGTTTTGTTTCGTTTGTACTTGATATTCTTTAAAGCCCTTGTTTGGTATCAATTATTCAAAACCTCATTTTTTATATTTGCGTAAATAGTAATCACTTTAACTAAGCCTAATAGCCTATATTATCTAACGCAATTATTATAATTTGTAAATCAATTTATAAATTTTTCTACTTTTCTAGACCTGTTTGGTCCTTTTAAAAATATATTAATTTTTCTTTCTTATTTTTAACCATACATTTATTAATAAAATAATATTATATATAAATTCATAAAATATTTCATACTTTTTAACTACACATTATCCTGAAAAAAATCACAATTGAAAAATTTATTGCTTTATACAAACTCTTTAAAATCAACTTTTTAGTTACACATTACTCAAAATTTACTATTAGAAATCATATTATTTTGAAATAATTGATCTCTAACAGGGGCTATGAATAGATCATTCTTATTTTTGGAGGCTATAAAAAATGTAAGCATTTGTTTGACAAATCACAAAAAAAACACGTTTTTAAATATCATAATTTCTCGATTCATTTTTTAACCAAATATTTTTTATCTCCATTTTTTAATCATACATAACATAAAAAACATATTTTTGAACACAAAAATTTAAACAAACGTAGCTTAAATATTTTCAAAAATATAACAAACGTGGGACCCATGTAATTCAAAAAATGCGTGTTGGCGGCTCTACATTTTACTGATGGTGACTTGATTGATTGGGAAGGACTTTTTTTGTCTTTTTCCAGGAAAAATGGTTGGCTTCTTCCACTTTATTTATTTATTTATTTATTTTTTCCTTTGAGCGGAAATTTTAAGAGGTGATTTTTTGACAACTATCCTTGTTTATTATAGTAAATATAGTATATAAGATAAGATAAAATAAAATAAATTAAGATAAGATTGTTAAAATTAATTTTTTATTATCTTCTTCTTTATTTTTCTCATGCGAATATGTTTTTTATCCATTCACAGTTTTATTTTTTTATTTATTTTTAATGATTCATGCTTGACGCAACAATATTATTTAATCAACTGCATAAGGTATAATCCCAGAATAAGTTTTTTTGGAGTAATTGAGTTGTAATTGTTATAGACTATTATTCATTTGATATTTTATTTGTCATTTTTTTTATTACTATTCAAATATTATAATACAATAATTTTAAATTTTTATAATTTACAAATTTTTTAAATCATATGGATTAAATTTCATATATAAATGATTTTCCTATATATGACTTATTATTTTCCATCTAAAAACTATGCATTGGTTTATCATTGTTTAAACTATGAACTTCTTCAAATTATTTTTTTATTTATTTTTCTATTTATTTCTCTCATGCGATAGTATCTTTTATCCATTTACAATATAATAATGATATACTTTTCTTATCTAATACTTATACGAATGTCGTAGAGTAATTAAATTTTGGTGATCCTACATTTAATTGTGAAAATTGCGGGACCTTTTTTTGGTATGCGGAGTGTATGGACAAATAATATAATACAAATCAATAGAAATATTCACTATATTATATTCACTCTATTTATATCATTAAACATATGTTTGTTCTATAAAAAAAAAAGAAAAATATTGTAGTCGTAATTTATTATTATTATGGTAATCAATGGTGATTTTGAAGACTGCATCATTTTTTATAATGTTTCCGTCTACTTGATTATATATGTATAAAAAAGATTATTGAATTATTGAACTTTCTTACCATTCAACATGGATTTTGGTAGAAAAAATTATGGGATATTGTATACCGTCGCATTAAGCATCCGCTTGGTAAATAAAATAAATTAGTTTATAAACCAGTTTATAAATTAAATAATTTTCCAAACTACTTTTTAATAAAGCACATTTTCTCTCTCTAATTTTTCAACATTGGGGTACAAAAGATTATGAAAATTGTATTACCTCCGCATTTCGTTTAGCATCCACTTGGTAAATAAAATAAATTGATTTATAAACCAATTTATAAATTACACAATTTTTCAAATTACTTTTTAACCACATACATTTTCTCTTTAATTTTCAACCACTATTTTTTACTCAAAATTATAAATAAATCAGTTTATAAACTAAATTACTCTTTTTTTATTATTTTCTCTATTTTTATTGCCTTTTTCTCTTCAACTTTTTATTAATTATTACATAAATATTTTTTCTTCAAAAATAGAAAATGAAAGAGAATAAAATAAGAGCGTTAATCGATCTATTTTTTCTTTCTTTTTTTATTTTAATAAAATTTTGAGCGTATATAATAGACATATCTATTTTTTTACTTATTACAAATTCTATTTAAATGTAATTTTGTTTTCTCACTTTAAGTTTTAAGTCAATCTAAATTACAATGTTTAAAAAAAATTCCTAGAAATAAACATACAAACCGTTAAAAAAATTTAAGGTATGTGTAAATGTACATTTTTTGTAATTAATTGTCTTCCTTCGTTTCTCATTCTTAATTAAATATTCATTTCATATGTTAACATATGAAAATCAATTATAATTTTTTAAAATTCGTAAAAAAAAAAAACGTTGTTAGTATCACATAAATATTTTTTCTTTAAAAATATAAACTGAAAGAGAAAAAAGAGAGCATTAATTGATCTATTTTTCTTTTCCTTTTCATTTTAAAAAAAGTCTAAACGTAAATTTCCTAGAACGGTAAACATACGACCTGTAAAAATTAAGGTATGTGTAATTGTACTTTTTTTAATTAATTATCTTTTTTCGTTTCTTATTTTTAATTAAATATTCATTTCATATGTTAACATATCAATTAGATATATGTGAGTAACAAATGATCGTGTATGACACAGGTGTAACACTAATTATATGTGAAAAAGAGGGCATTTTGGGTGAGAGCTAAGGATCCACTTCTATATAGGGTATATGTTGAATGAAGGGTTCGTTTATAGCAGGCTTGAGGCATCTAGAGTAGTTTATAAGAATCCTGATAAACCAACTTTCTCATAAAAAAAATATGACCTTTTTCTACATTAATTAATCTCAATTATTTAAAAAAGTTAAGTTCACAATTTTTTTACTTTTCAAACAACTTTTTAACCACACGATTTTTCAATTTTTTTTTTTTTTTTGCCAAAATGTATGTTTATCACACACACTAATTTAGAATGTCCTTGTTTTGATGCTCCTGCTTTACCTTGGGATGAAAGACCGTTGCACGTGATTCAGTAGAGTTCCACCGTCTCCTCTGGAGCCTCCTACAGCTGTTGAGGCATTTGTGACGGCAGAGCATATTTGTTATTTTCCTCTACAAAGTTTGAAATCTTTATGAATGAATTCAGAAACTTTCAAGTTGAGACCCGCAGAAATTTTCAAAATTTATCACAAGTTCAGTTCAGGCTACTTTATTTGATGAGACGCGAGCTATAACAATGAGATGTTATATATCTAGGATGCATAATATTGAAAATCGTTTGGATGACCTGGATGATCATGGTGAAAGAGATGAAGATGAAGATTAATATACATGTTGCTTAATTTATTCTAATTAGTAATTACCAATGCATTTCCACTTTTTTTTTTTTTTGGTACTGAATATTAAAAACTTATGAAGTGTTCCATTTTCCAACATGTACTTATTTACAAAAAACTTTAAATAACTTGTACAGAATTTAAAAACCTCGTGGAGGGTAACTACGAATGAGGGAGTATCGCTTTTATGTCAAGTCACGTGATTAATTTTAAAATCCTGAGCTCTGATATCACTCTTGTTACAACTCATTTAGTTTTCTGTATTTTATATTATTATAATTATAATAAAATTAACAAATACTATGGCAAGATAATAAAATATTGCTTAAATATTATTATTATTATTATTATTATTATTATTATTATTATTATTATTATTATTATTATGTTTTTAACATACAATCCTACATAGGTTTCTACCGAGAGCCCACCCCTAGGTGTATTTGTTAATCAGGCCAAGAGGTGCCCATTCTGCAAGGGCCGACCCTACAAGCTGCAATTTTTTATTTTTTTACACGTGAAACAAATATTAAATAAACAATAATCATAATAGAAGTCGTCAATGAGTTATTTATTCTTAAACTTATATTATTATAACAAAAGTACAAATACATTTCTTTTTCCCTTTCTTTATAAGATTTACAATAAAAAGGAAGACATCATAACAAAAGTATTTTACTACAATATTTCAAACTAGTATATAAGGGCATCTCCAATCATACTCTATAACTGCAAAAAAATAGCATTTACAGTTGAAATGGTCTCCAACCGAGCGGCATCCACAACTGGAAAATGAAGTTCTGCTACAGGCAGACGGTATAAAGTTGGGGGCAACTATTAGGTTGCCCCAATTTTTTCCAAAACTTTAATTTTGTTCAATTTCATCCCAAATATTGATTTTAATTCCTGTTTTGTCCCCTTTTTCCCCCTATTTTGAACACATAGTTATTTGATGAATATAATTCTTTGATGGATATAATTAAATTTTGGTCTCGAGAAAATTATTTAGAAAGCTGTAGAAAAGACGTTGAACGAGCATTTGGGGTTTTACAATCTAGGTTCAAAATTATTGCAGGACCGTCACGATTTTGGAAGAAAAGCATCTTACACGATATCTTGACTGCATTCATCATTATGCACAACATGATCATAGAAGATGAACGTGATGTTGAAGCACCTATTCGAGATTGAGTAGAAGCGCCGAGCCCACGAGTTGAGATGGTTGTAGATGAAAATGTTCATTTTCAGGAGTTTCTCGCTCGTCATCTTCAAATTGAGGATAAGGAGGCTCACATTGAACTCCAAAATGCTTTAATTGAACATTTGTGGGAACAACATTTAAATTCCGAGAATTAAATTATTGAAATAAATATATTTGGTGTATTTCTCGTTTTATTTTAATGATCAAATAAATATTTCAAATAAAATAATAATAAAAAGTATGTTAAAAAAGAAAAATAAAAATATTATTCTTATTTGGTGTGAAATTAGAAGTTTTGGGTTGGATGTGAGTTATATTATGTTTATTTGATGTGAAATTTGAAGTTCTGGGTTGGAGATGAGTTATGAAGATAGAGTGAAAGAAATTGTATTTTAGTGTAAAACTGACAGCATTTTAGAGTTCCTGATTAGAGATGGCCTAAGGAAGTTTTTAGAGTATGAGTACACCAGTGATACTGCATCATAAACATCCACAAAATAATGCGTACACATATATATGAGATCTAGAGAGTTCTTTACAAACCATTCATGTCACCACTCCTTGACATAAAATCAATGAAGTTCACTTTTAAGATTGACCCACTCCGTCAAAGTAATATCGAAGTATTCTTTCGTTAATATCCAAAAACGGAAAGACATAATAAACAATGTGAACCAAAATAACTTTAAAATACCAAAGAATCATATGGGCCCATTATAAACGTTGGATCCTATCAATGCACGCAATATTGACCAATGAGCACATTACAGAATTACATCAGTCTTCAAATAGAGATTACGCTATTACAATGTACAAAACAAAATGGATGGTCAATATCCAAAACAGAACAAAATAGAGGAAAGAATCTTGATCTATGACGATTTTAAGAAACAAATAACAAATTAGAAGATTTCTTGATCAAAATGCATAAATAAAAAAATTCTTTCTTTCAAAACATAAATTTCTTGAATAAAAAGTGGCATAGATTACTCACCTTTAGCATTATATCGAAGTTAAAAGCCTGAAAAATATGAAAATCTAGATTAGAAACTGAAATTATTTCGGAGTGAGCAACTAGAGATTGACAAGGGGGTTGGCCCCTAACTCAATTTATTCACTGGGGCCAAACGACCACCCTGAAAAAGTTAATTTTCCTCATCTTACGCCTGGTTTCATGCCTTATTCCTTATTTCACGCAAAAAATGAACTATCGCTAACAATTAAAAGGATTTAAACGATATGTAAGGAAAAACACCATTTTGAAACAAAGTCCCAACAAAGGGTGTTTCATTTATGAAGATTACAACTCTAAAAACGAAATGCCTCCAAAGGACACAACACACTGAATTGCAAAGTAAACTAAACTTACAAGAAATTTTAAAAGAAATGGAATTACATAGTTCTCTATTTTGAAAGTGATTGATCGGATCCCTGGCTTCACATTCTCTTTTCCTTTTTATACTCCATTGACGGTTTCCTTCAATTTTATTCAAAAATCGCTCGTCGCCCAGTAACAACTCGCTTTCTCCATGATGGATGACTTGTCAAAAAACTGCCGAATTAACTACTGACATTACTTCCATTACTCAACTGTTTGCAACTGAGATTCTTGGATTGTGGGATGTGATAAGATTGCTTATTAATTATTTAATAACTGCTACTTTTAATGAGGATGGGTTGCTTCATTCACTCAGACCTTGAACGTCTTCCAGGCTTGAGCGATGTTGGACCTTCGTTCAATAAATCTGTTTTGGGCCTATACATTGGCTCATTTGGACTTATTCTCTGGAGTGGAAATTACACTCACCCCTGCTTTTAAAAATTCAAATTCATAAATAAGGTAAAATCTGTATAATTTCAATTCTCCGATTATAGTTAAAATAATAATATTCGAAATTAATTCATTACTCAAATCATATCACGATCTCACACCATACCACATCAAACCAAGCCAAACCCTAATGCCTTTTTTTTATTCCAGTCTTCCACACCTTCTTCTCTACCTAAAAATCCAGCCAACCACACCTCTCTCTCTCTCAAACCACAAGATGGAAAACCACGGACGATTGTACATACAATTTTCAATTTCACCCTCTGTTTTGCCCATCTTCGACGCGATGAATGTCTGCTTCTATTTGCCAATAGGCTCTGCTACACGTGATTATAAACACCGCTGCATTCAATTCTTGTTGTTGCGAACGGTTTTGATTTTAACTTCACAAGGAATCGCGGTTGCTGCTATACACGATTTTGACTTCACTAAGGAGACTGGTTGACATTCTTAGATCTAGAGACAGCCTTAAGTTCAAACTTAATATTTCGGGTTATAGAGGTGGTGATGGTGATGATGGTGGGTTGTGGTAGGGTGGGGCTGTGGTGTAATGGATGCAGTGGTGGTGGTGTGGCGGTTTGGTGGATGTGGTGGTGTACGATAATGATGATGATGGTGTTTGTTGGTGGTTATGTTTGTGTAGCGATGGATGCTGATTGCATTTTTTTTTTTTTTTTGTTGGTTAATATTGAGGTTGAAGTTATGGTACGTTGGCAGCGGGGATGACGATACTAAGGTGGTACAGTGGTGGTGAGACAGACCTAAAAAGTGCTAAATTGTGGCTTAGAAATAAAATAATTGTGACTTAATAATTAGATAATTGTGTTTTGAAAGATTCGTGACCTAACAATTTGAAAGTTGTGATCTAGAAATAAATCTGGATTGAGTAATTTGACATTCATAACCTACTAATTTGATAACTTGTGAACTCGAAATTAATTGTGAATTAAAAATTATTTGATTGTAACCAAAAAATAAGTCTGTGATCTTAAAAATTTGACTTGTGACCTGAAATAAATTTATGACTTAAACGATTTGTCTTTTTATTTCTTTTATTCAATTAATTAATCCTAATTACAACCTAATTTTTTAAATTATACAAGTTTAACCTCACTTTTAAAATTTGTATTTTAAAATACCTTATTTATGTATTTTTCCCCTTCTCTGGACTCTCATATGGAGCCTTACTTTTGTACGTCAACACTCCTACTATGAACGAGCCTCACACTCTGCATCCCTATGTATCAGCCAAAATTTGGAGGTTTTTTAATTATTTTTAATCACAAATCCATCATGAAATGCGTTTTGTTGTGCCAAATATAATTGGGGTTTAAAGATTACGAAAATTAAAGCTTAAGACAAAGCCATCGTGAAAATAAATTTGAGGTTTCACAATTTTGGTATGTCAACTAGAGTTCCATAGGGAAATGAATTGGGAGGTTTTTATGGGTGACGTGTGTTGAAGAAGTTTAATTACATTATTATTAGCCTCGGATTGGTAAGTTATTTATTTACAACGTGCTTTTTCAAACCACACACTTTACTTCGAAAACACAAAAACTTATTTATAAACAGAATGTACATCCACCATAATTAGAGAGTTGTAGTTAAAAGGTGAAATTGGAAATAAAAATTATTAGGAGGGACATTATTGTCTAAACATGCTTTTTTTTCCCTACTTTCTACTACTCTTTTAGTCTTTTAGGCTCTATTTAGTAACACTGTAACAATTATAAATTGATTTATTTATATATTGATTAAAAAGTGGTAATGAAAATGTATCGAATTAAAAACAGACTTAGATATGTTATAGATAATCCAAACTTTTCAAAGAGGTTCGAGCTATAGACGTTACACCACCAAATGCATACTAGCCAACCAAAAAAGAAATAAAAATAAAAATTATACATGTAAAAACCAAATCCTTTAGAAAATATTCACTCATTTTGATATTGCTACATGTAGTGATAAAAATACAGGGAACTGTTATAACCAAAATTTTTGTTTCAACATTACTGCATGTACAATGAAGTTGACAATCTCATTAACCACCCCTCACATGGGGTGGGATAGCTCATCATTAAGAGTAGCCCCACACGCGACTTGTCAATGGGGTTGTAATCCCATTGTACAAGTAGATTAATTCTTTTTGTTTACACCATCCTAAGCTCGTCAATCAACACACATTTGAAGGGAGTGGACTCAAGCAAATATAATCTTGTGGCCTCCATAAATAATAGACCATATCAAATAGCATCAATTCCAACCCAAAAAACCCGGCAGCATAAAATAATTCAGCCATTCAGATAGATACATATTAATCATGAGCTGTTTGAATATCGTAATTCTTCTAAATGTCCATTTCTGGATTCGAATGATGCATAGACTCAAATATAATTTGGTTTATCGTACGCGCATTTTATTATCAATAACACGCAGGCCTTCAAGAATAGCATGCTTCCTAGGGTACACTGACTTTTATCTAAGGAATCTCTCCCATGTTCACCAAGAAATTGAAACAGCGAATACTAGCCTAGCCGTTACTTGAATCATGGTTGGAAAATCCTAAATAAAAGTGAGAAGAAATAGTAAATTTACACCTCGAAAAGATACGTCACTGTTAAAAAGGAACAAAAACAAAACATGCAATTAGACTTCTATATAAGATGCCTACCTTGTCTTTTCAAACTTGTTTTACTTGTTATCTGACTTGTCCTCATCAAAATCCTCGTCATCCTTCATGTACTTCTCCTGCACTGCTGCAACTGTGAATTGCTATGTCAAGGAAAACCAACCATCAACTGGAGAAAGTATTCTGAAATATATCAATTACTAGCTTAATCCAAGTGTCCAGATTGGACAAGAATCAATTCTAGAGAAAAAGAAATCTGAAATATATAAATACTAGTTTCTTCCAAGTGGCAGATCTGGAAAAAAAAATAAAAAAATCAAGTAGATATATCAATTGGTACCCAAAACACAGATCCACAGATCATGTAGAAACATTTTTCTGAAATGTAACACAGAAGAAGCTTAACATATTTGTCATTGAAGAATCAGAAATCAATTCCTTGTCAGGCTCCCGCACATATTCCATCAACTAAAACCACTTCATTGCCAGAAACTTGTTAATGTTAGGCCAGCTGTCATTGTTCCAACAATTGCTTTAAGCTTGAAGAGTGAAGCAGAAATGTCAATAAAGTACTAGGGTCAAGCATTTTATAAACTACATCTATATCATGAATTGGGAATTACTAAATGCAGCTACATTAATTTTAAAAGGTTTGAGAGAATGAAAGTGAAATCAAATGTGCTGATCAACAAAAAGAATTTGTACACAATCAAATAAACGAGTAAATAGTTGCAGAATAGGACATCCAAGCAAAAGGATATCTGTAGTAATCCCAATCCACTGGACCAACTGCAATTTTGCTGAACTCAATTGCACTTGCATCCATACCAGCAAATATATAACCATTGCTCTTGTCAATTAGTTTAACTAGATTGCCAACACTTTCTTTATCCTGAAAAACAAAGTACGACTGAGAACCATAGGATAGATAGTTAGCATAGACTTGTTAACACCACGAATAGATGTGAAGATGCCTGAATATCTAATGTTGTGAAATTGACGAGACCATAATCTTCTATCACCTCGCACAGCTCCTTTGTAAGCTTTCTGCACCAAGAAAAGGGTAAATGTCACCTAAAAAGTAGCAAATTCAAGGACGATGAGAATATCAAAGACCTAAACATGGGAAAACAGAGAAGAAAAGGAACCTGCTACTGGTGGACTATGAACGGACACGGACACGAGTGTCCGACGCGACACGTGTCGGACACGCCAACACGTGATTTTCGAAAAAAGTTAGGACACGACATGTTAATTTTTTAATTTTTTTTTTTTAAAGAAAAAAATTTTGTACACTCGTTGTATAGAAAATCAATAGGCATATATATCAAACTTAACATTTCATACATATTTTTTCATAATTTGAGTTCAACAAAAAACAAAATTCAAATATTTTTTCATACCTCTAGTGTTGGAGTTTTTTTTGCACCGACAGTGAGTGAGGAAAGAAACCAGCAGGGAACACAAGTGAGTTTTACTTTGTTTTTTGCCTTTTTTTGCTTTGTCACATCAAAATCAAAATTCAAATTAAGGGCATACTGGTAAAAATGTTGTTACTTGGCTTGTTGGAGAATTCTTTGCAGTTTAATTATTATTTTATTGTATTAAAAAAGGAACCGACATTTTCACGACAAATCAAAATCAAAAAGAGAAAACGGAATTGTTTGGCCTTCTCTTCCCTACGCAAGTCTGCAACTCGGTGTGGTTCATTCTCGTTTCTTCAACAGACAGTAGAGGTTCAATACTCTCACGTTCCAGCTTCGATTCTACCTTCAAACACAAGATTAGGGCTTTTCAAAATTAGGGCAAAATCCTCTCAATACATAGTAACACAGGTATGCAGCGTCTTCTTCCTCAATTTTTTTCTTCTTTTCTGGTTGCTGGCCTAGACGTGTCCGACACGAGGAATAAGTGCTCCATTTTCCGACACGAAAAAAGGAGTGTCGGACTCGTGTCGCCGGCGTGTCGGCTCGTGTCCGTGTCCAATACGTGTCGGACACGGACTCGCGGCCTTCCTGAACGTGTCCGTGCTTCCCAGCTGGTGGAGAGGGGGTGGGGGTTGGAAGATTGTGAAACTCACTTGTAATATATCCTTGCCCCTTTAGGCTCTAATCTCATTAATTAAGTAGAAGATACAAGATGAACTAGTGGCCTAATTTGGTCCAACAAATTCATGTCAAATTCACTCCAAAAAGTACACAAAGTGAAAACCAAGATATCTGTAATGGTCCTGCATGTGCTAGATTATACGAAGAACTTTAGCTTCAAATTCCATGTCTTATTTGTTGTGGTAGAACAAATTGAATATAAGCCACAGGAAAAGGTAAATATCACTTAAATGTGTCATCAAGAAGATTTGTAGTCTGTATACATTGTGGGCTACAAACTTTAAATAGATTTGCTGAATCTCTAATAGCTTAAACTTTTTGATGAGGTAGTTTAACAAGATATCAGGTCATGTAAAGGCCCAAAATTGCATGCATTTTTGTGAAGGCCTTAAAACCTACAGAGTGGGGTTTCTGCAACAGATGGGCTGCCCACTTTTTCTTTTCTTTCTGATTTAATAAATCGCCATCTTGTTCATGGCTTGAAAAATAGTTTTTATGAAAACTACGTGTCAATTTTTTATGAGAAATCAATCAAACATGTGAATGGCATGTTAAAATCAAATTTAAAAGCTTTTGGAAGAGATTTTCCCCAAGTGAGAAAAATGATTTATTTGGAGCCCTTGTGGTTAAAAAGTAGTGAAAAGTTACGGGTCCGTCCCATAGAATACGTAGTTGAAAATGATTTTCCAAAACATCTATCCCAAACAATCTCTTAATTCCCTTAACATTTTAAAATTGTGTAGAGATGACTCAACAAAATGAAATATTTAAGGATTTAAAAAATTCAAAGCCCAAGACAAATGGTTGTCAGAGTAGTTAATACAATTTCCACCTCCTCTAGACCCTGGATATGTAGCCATCCCTAGAGTTATATTAAAAGAAAAGAAAATTGTTTTTAGGGCCTTCAGGAAGTGTTAGACATGTTAGGAGAGTATTTCCGAGTGAAGCATGCGAATTGGTATAAGTATAACCTTTTGCCACGTCTGCTATAACTTCTCAAGACATTTCCTTGGAGTTTCTCCTAATAATAAGAAGCATGCGTAGAGAACAGTGTATTAGGTCAACTAGGGTATACAACATGAGAAATGAATTGCAATATTGGTCGAGTATATCAAGAAGGGATCCAAACTCTAATTAGACATTTCGGGTGTTGAACTTTTGGACCTCTTTCGGTTCTTACTTAGGCTTAAGATCATTAATTAGCACATAATTTATAAGTGGTATTGGTTTGGGTTTTGCTTATTTAATTATTCTAATTGTATTTTTTTGTGGAAAATGCATATTTACTATTTTACACTTTTAAAAATTGGTCAAAATATATAAAAGTCCATTATTCTAATTAATTAACAGTCAAAATAGCTGATATCCATTTATTTGTGCTTCAGCCTCACTCATTTAAAAGGCTTGGGGCTACAGCTGAAAACAATAAAAGGTTAGTGTAAAACATGCAAAGTTTTAAAAGGTTTGGAGATGTGGCCGCGATTATCCCTAAAAAAATATTGAGTTTTAAAAGAGTTTAAAATCAATAAAGTTTTTCTTCTATCGTAAGGTGTTGATAGGTATCGAAAATTTAAAAAATATAAAATAATTAAAATACAAGTATCAAGTACGTATCAGACGTGGTTTAAAGAAAGTATCTGAGGCCCACCTCAAGCTTGAACGCTGAAAAACACCTCAATACTCGTATTTTTTAAGGGTACATTGAGGCTTACACATCAAGGCACACACCTCATTAATTAAGAGGCATGCGCCTCATAAATGTCTAGGGCCCCACTTTTTCTTTTTAGTTGTTGACTTGCTTCTTCTTGCAGTCTTGCTTCATGATTTTTTGCCTTTTGGATAAGATTTTACTCTAAAAACAGTAGCTTATTGTCAGAGAAGAGAGAGGAGACTTTTGCATTTTGTTTATGTTATTGCATTTTTATTTTTATCTGTCTTTTATAGTTTTGCTAAATTTTTAGTTCACGGTAAGGCTTATGCCTCACCTCATGAAGGAAAGACACTAGCACCCGTTTCCACATCTAAGCATATTCGAGCTTGGATACGTATCAAATACGAGTACCAAGTTTACAAGTATATGCGCTTCTTAGGCTTTGAGGCACGTGACTCAAAAAAAATCAGGTGTACACTTCCAAAAACTACTTCAAAATAAGTAATTTGAGGTTTTTGTCCTCGTCTCATTCTTAGGACGGCCTTAAGGCTAGTCTATATAGGGATATTAAAACCATGAGTCCTTGATAAGTACGTTTTTTATACTTATCTTGACTTTAAATTTAGACAATTATAAGTGTTTTAGGATATTATATTGCTAATAATTATATATTTGTTCTATTTGTTTTAGGAAAAAATCTATTTTGGATGCGTTTGGATGCAAAACGAAGAAAATGGGCTAAAAAAATGGCAAAGTGGGACTCATGTGCAGCTTCCAAAAATTGAAGATCTCGAATTGGTATAAATAGGGACATGGGCTGAAAAATTAAATACTTAAGGATCAACTTGAATTATTTGAGAAAATTGAGGGTTGAAATTAAACCTATTTACACTTGTGATTGGGCCTTGAAACCCAATTGAATGGAAAACCCCCTTATATATACACAACCGAGTGTGATATTACATTGGAGCCGACTTCGGGGGACAGAGATAGAGACGGCAGAGGAATCACTTCTTGGGGAATAAATTCTTTGATAATATATATACATACACATTAACGAGAGAGGAGGCAGGGGGGCTAATTGGAGAAAATTCTTGGGAAAACATTAGTTGGCTGGGATTTCTTTTGGTAGTGGAAGGTAGGTGATTGAATTGGAGGAAGTGCTCGGCTGGTTTAGAGAATAAAATAAGTTTGCTGGTGGGATAAAGAAAGAGTTCTTGTAGGATTAAAAGAGGCGCCAGCCGACCGGGGAGTAAAAAAAGAGCCGCAGGTCAACCGAGGAGAATTCATAGGGGGGAGCCGACTTCTGGAGATACATATATATACACATGGAATTGAAGAAAAGAGGGGAGAGCCACAGGTGGAATTAAAAAGGGGAGAATTCTTGGTGGATTAGGTCTCGGCTTGGAGAAAAGGGAGATATACACACGGCATTAGAGCAGCTAGTGTATTAAAAAGGGGAGGAATTAATTGGGAGAAGGAAGTGGAAGCAGCTTTGGGGATGAATTAAGGGACCCATATTGGAGAGCATTATCAATCATTATTATGGTAGAAGTCGGCGGCCAGCATCTTGGGGAATAAAGACACAATTGGCTGATTGCAATAAAAGAGGAGGCTGCTGGTGGTGGAGTAAAACAAGAAGAAAGACTGTAGGGTGGTGAATTTGGCAGCAGACGTGAATTCCAGTTTATTTCCCGATGCCAATCGGGTGATGATTTTCCAATTCTTTGTGTTTGATGTACATATTAAGATGCTAGGCTAATCTATTCTATGTATTGGATGAAGATGAAACTTGTTATATATTTATTTCAATTCGATAACTAGTAGTTTAATAATTTAGTGTTGTCTTGATTGATCTTGCAAGCTTTATTTCTATTATTTGATTGATTGACCACCAATTAAATATATCGTTACTTATTGTAGTCTTGGAAAAGTCACAATAAGTTGAAACATTGCATGATCAACACATGAACGCTAGATGTTAGGAATAACACTATGACATGTGCAATCTAATTGATAATTATGTGATTTAATGCGTTCTAAACATTCGTATTCGGACTAGGAATATATTCGTTTCATGTTTAGGATATGTTTAATTTGTCTTTGAAAAGAAAATTAATTGCATGAGAATTATTGATTGTCAAATAACGCATAAATGATTTAAACTACAAATTGTTGAATTGAGATAGGTGATAACCAGTGGATTCAGATTCCAATACATGCCCCCATTCATATTTTAACTCCCCAACATTTTTATTTTCTTTATTATTTATTCATCGCAATTTTTAGTTAGAATAGTCAAACAAAATCATCTTTTTATTTTAATTGTTCCATTAATTGAATCGACGATAAACTGATAATTAGGACTAGACATTATTCCTCGTGGGAACGATACTCTCAACTCATCACAATTATTACTTGTCAACGATCCCGTGCGCTTGCGGGATTTGCACGAACTGTCCTCTTTGAGTCTAAAAACACCTTAGATCTAGACTATTACTTTATTCCAAGCTACAAGAAATTAAAGAGAGATCTCGCCATGATTCCTTTCCCTTGTCACGTACTAGATTGGATTATAGTACAGTGAGTTGATTTGCTTGGTTATGAATAAAAGCATTTCTTAAAGCAGAACTTCATTGGTTGTTTCTATGCTTTCGGGTACCAAAACCTGCAGTAGTAACATAAAAGTATGGCATCACCAGCACAACTCCTATACATTCATATTCTTCCTAAATCTAGTAAAAACTTCCCTTCATTATGCAGCAATCTCTTGGCAAATCAATATACTCACTTTATGAAATGGGCAAATATAACATGATACCATGCACATATCAGGAGAGCATTTTCATTCCTATCTATCCCTTGCTAGAACTATATGACCCACAAGATTTACCACGACAAAGACTGCCCAATGTAGCAATGTGTAAAATACTAACATCTAAGTAACAAATATTTCCATCTAAACAATAATTCAAGGAGATGAAAATAGTGTTCTCCATCACAACCATAATTCTTTGATAATTTTTTTGACTTTGTAAAAGAATCAGATTGAAGTCACACCTATACTTAGCAGAACGAGGATCCTGATCGAGATGTTGCTGTAAATAAGCTAAATCTTGTACATCTGTATAAAAGTCTAGGTTGAAAGCTGCAAAACAGGCAATGAATGAAATCAAAGAGTACCAAATTTTTCAACATTGAAATATAAGCATTTTCAGAAAAATATGAGCTAACCAAGCTTCCCATAGTTTTCGATAAGATCAATCTTAGACAAAACATTGACATGAGGAAGTTCCAAGTGTAGCATGGTTGATAAAGAAAGAAGCAATGCGCTAATATACTTCCCAGGATCACTGCAAAGGTGGGCGTCAACTAAGTGCACTGCAGTCAACTGCAAAAAGCAGAAAAATCCATTAAGAGACTGATAATAATAGCATCAGTATGATCAGAAGCAGTTAGTCAGAGTATAATTTTTGATAGCCAGTTCAGTATTAAAACAAATGACGTGTCGCTTCTGAGAAATAAATTTTACATTCTCAACTTTCAACTTCCTGGTTGAGTTTCATGGTGACAAACTAATTGATCATTTCAAAGAAAAACTCATACCCTGAGATTTAACTTCTTTATGAGTTTCATAATTACTCTTTTTGCACTTTCATGAAGGAAAAAAAGTTCGACTTGGCCAGGGAAATCAAATAGTAGATAGTTATCTGCAAAATAACATCAATTTTGAGCTGCTATGATCACAAAAATGTTACATAAGCTGATAACTAAAACTAAATTACTGAGAATATAGATAGCTCATTCAGCCATAACATCTAACAGAAAATGGAGAGTTCATGGAGAGCAAAACAAGCAAAGAAATACTATTGTTTTCAGATGGACATGTATACTATAACAAAAAATTCTGTATTTTCTGCACTCTTTATCATTAAATGCAGTGGTATACTAAAAACAGCTGTCTACCTTTGGCATCGTATATGCAGATTGCGTAAGCTAATGCTTCATGTATACGTTTTGATAGACATGTTCAGAGTCCAGACAGGTCAACTGTAATAGCATGATATAGATCATTCAAGGAAACATATTTTGTCAATTCTAGCAATTTTTTCAGTTTTATTTTGGTAAACACTATATCAGGTAATTATCAGTAGCATGTTAAATCTTTCCTGCTCTTGAATGAATAGTCTATTTGCAAACTCTATTTTGTTCAGTCCATGTATGAACTTGATATTGGATTGTTATAGAATATACTGGTCTAATGTCAAAATGGTATCTAACTCAGCAAATTTTAGCCAAAACCTGAACTTATCTAATAGCCATAGTCTATCCTTGGAAGACATGAGGAACATACAGTGTTCCTCAGGAACTCTTTTTAAGTTCACCTAGCTTGTATCTTGTAGATGACACCATCCTTGTATTACCCCCAATACACTAAGACTGAATCTATTGAAATGACGAAGCACAGAGTTTTGAAAACATCAGTTTTCTACTTTTTCAGACTAATAATTTAAGAAGAGACAATGTAACAGTTCAAGAATTAAAAAAAAACATTGGATCTTCTTGGATAAAAAAGTAGTCCTAGTATATCCTTCTTTCTTTTTCTATGAAAAAGAATGTTACCAAGAAGCAAACAATACAACCTTAAATGCACAAAGAGAACTGGTGTGAATTCCCAAATGCTTCTTTGTGTTTGGGGATATTCTCAACTTCTGCCTTTAGATGAGTGAGTGTGCTACTGCTGTATAACAAGATATTGGTTTTTATGTGCATTGATTTCCTCCTTTCCTTCGTAACTAATTATTGGTTGAAAAGTACACAAAGCATGTACTAAAAGATAACCGAGCAAAACGACCAAAAGTTAGATGCCGTAACAACCTTTGAGCAGGGGTTTCAATTTGGATTCTAACCAGTCAATATTACTCTCCAGATAATCCATGCAATACACGAGACCTGTAAGAAATTATAAAACATCCTTCAGAACAAGGAATTAACCAACTTCGCACAACCGCATAAATTATCAAAATTGTAGTAAGAGATATTGATTATGCATAAATCCTGAAAACGTATAGTATTTGAAAATGTATAATATAATACGATAAAAAAAAACCAAAAAGATACAATCAACAGTCTTTACCTCCATTGGGACCAAGGGAATGCTCAGCCATTACATCGCTGAGTTTAATGAGATCCTCAATATTTATAGCACATTCATATCTTTATAACATAAGGAAAAAACTCAAACACAACACAAACAATTTAATTAAGTTGAAAAAAAAAATAACAAAATGGATACGGCAAAGCATCATTGGCAGGGTCCATATTAATAACTGCAACTTTCCTGCACTCAATTAAATTATCAAAAATTACAATAGGATTATTGAGGAACACACAGATAATTGTGAGAGGGAAAGTCTTACCGTCCGATGAGCTGGAGGAACTGGGACATGCCATTGCAGTAAGTGGTCTTGCCGGAGCCTGGCGGCCCTATCACAACCTGACCGAAAACCATAATTTCTTCTGCTTTTTGGGGACTTCCGAGAGTTCTAATGATTTCAGCTAATTTTATATATGGATTGCAAGAAAAATTTTACGGAGTAGGATACAAGCAAAACTCGAAAACCCCTTTGATTCAAGGAAACAAAAGGTTTTGCATTTCAGATAATAATATAATAATAATACTAGTAAACCGCTTTCCCGCGGTGGAATCGGACCGAAGGTTCCAGCTTCAAATTCAATGGCAAATAAATATGAAATGGTAGTGTTGGACTGCAAAAAAATGATTGTGAAGATGAGAACAATCTGAGGAATCCAGCTATCAAACTCCATTATGACTACATAAGTAAAGTAACAACAATTAGAATTGAATTAAAACTACACCATGATTGACAAAAAAATTATAGAGTAAATAAATAATGAACAAAACTATTAAAAATATTGATTATATATTATTAAAGTTCAAATTTTGAGAAGTACGTACGAACAAAAGCTAAATATAGCCCCTTCAACTAAAAGTTGAGAGAAAGTTGTTTATAATTTCCTCTACTCAGCCTCTTTCCACGATTCATTACAATGTACATATCATGATTGACCTTAGTCTATAATAACAACAATTTTCTTACTTACATATTTGATGCGGAAAATAAAACTAGCATTGCGTGGTAAATAAAAATGAGCGATTACTTTCATCATTTTGCCCAACCATGATATAACAGCATCACATTCCCACAGAGAACGTAAAGAATGAAAGAAGCAAATCACCTGTCTCCAAACTTCTTCTTTGGGGACTTGCTTGTTTGCAAGCAGAATAGAAAAAGGTTTTGTAATTCGTTCTTCAGCAACTTTCGCCCAATATGTTCCTGTCATTTGAAATATGACAAATGGAATTTAATGGACAACAATGTAAATGAAATTACTGGAAAGATGATGTTCTTCGTTGGTGAAACATGAAAATGAAACAACATTAAGACTTACTCTTGGAGAAGAACCTTAAATTAATATATCTAATTATCAATAAAAAGACTGGAGCTACAAAAAGGATGTAAGTGGTTGATTGTGACTTCACACAAAAAATTCCCATGGAATAACTAATGCCATTCAGAAAGAAGATTTAAACTAAACCATGGACCAATAGTTTAAAGCTACAAATCTCCATAAGTCAATCAGTGTACAGGTAGTACCAAAAAAATAAAATAAAAAATCCTTGAAAACATGAGCAAGGTTGAAATGCAATAAATTTGGCATGGCTGAGCTAATATTTCATAATCTAAATGTCAGCAGAAAATTAAGGGAACTAGATTCTGTAAGGTCAGAACACAAGCAGTGCTCCAATTTGACAAAAAAATTAATCAATTCATTAGCATAATGATGTCATATTAGTTGACTACTAAAAGTCTTCAATCTAGCCCACTATTAGAAAGCTAAGCTAGACAAGAAATAAGGAAAGGGGGGAAATGTTATTTTGACATTTCATATTTTGAATTATAAACACAAATATATAAGGCCGTGTCCTTGATTTCAACAAATCAAAATACTAATGGGCTAAGGCTACTAAGGAGATTGTGAATGCATCAACTTATAGTAGGCACTAAACCTTAAGAAGAGACAAACAGGGTCAAGAATAATCATTAAGCCTTCATCCAAAAGCACAGACCAGCGAAGTCCTATTTTTTTTCTTAAAAAAAAAATCAATATTAAAAGAAATATTCAGTAACACAAATACATTGATGAAACTGCACGAATAATTTACTATTATTTTGTTTCTCACATAAAGGTTGTAGAGATAGGCTATTCCAGCAATACATACAATGCTGCAAGAAGCCTACTTAAATAATACAAGTAATGGTTTTCTTAATGTACCATAAATGAAAAAATGTTGTAATGGCTTGAATTAAAATTCATAGCAGATGACCAAGTTAGAGTTCCAAATGTGCGATGGAAGATAAAGGCATAATTAGACAAAGTATGCATGGAAAACTTTATAAGGTGCAAGTGTGAAGTTTTCAAGAAGTTTCACAGGAAAAATGCTCCATAAGATAACAAGCACTTGCTTATGCATGATTAAACGCAAGTGTGCTGTGAAAACTTATGAAAATGCAAGTTTTCTCAAAATCTACGAGAATATTCCAGAAATTTCTCATATAGAACTCTTCCATGAGATAAAATCAATAAATCATGCATTCTAAATTCGGAAAATGCTTAATTTAAATGAACGACCTTGTAATGACTTGAGTTAAAAATTCAAAACTTATCACCAAAGAAATCATGTGTATAAGACTATAAGTTTATGCCAGGATGGAAAAATGGCTTCAAAATAAGGACGCGGAAGTAGGTCAGTTAAAATCACAACCACAACCATTTGTGCTAAAGGAAACTGACCTTCAATTCAATGCCGCAAAAGTTTAGAAAAAAAAATGATCATGGCAGAGATGCATCAACTTGGGTATGGTTAGGCTAATATATATATATATATATATATATATATATATATATATATATATATATATATAATAAATAATCAACATAGATAAGAATCATGTTCCCAAGGATTCTTATAATCTATTTTAAATTAGAATAGTATCTCTCTCGTTTTACCGCAAAACTTGATAGAAGATTATAAGTCTACGCATCCTAACAATGTAACTTTTAAAATAACAGCTTGTGTAAACAAATAAAAGAGCATAGAACTCAATAATTAAAATCACAATTTAATCTATGTATGAAAAACACATAACCAGAGAGGACCAAATAGCAAAAAACAATAAGTGAGCAGAAATTTGTTTGTTAATACTTGTCTCTTAGGCTGTGTTCAAATCCATATGCAAGATATTGGTTTGAGTGGATTGTATCAACGTGCAATGGCTATCAACACTTAAATTAAATGCGACAGTGGAAAATTGCAATAATAAAATAAAGGAAATTGCAATACACTATCACGATATGCAAGTCCCGAACTCAAAAAATTTGAAGCAGAAAGATTATAAATCAGTCTGAATGGAACAACATACCTGGGAACCAGAATAATTTTGGGAAAAGGTCAAGGGATTGCACGGGCAGTCGTGGGTCGCGGGTATTTCTTGACTGCTTAATACACCGAATCTTCTCGTAGGTATTTCTCGATTGCTGAATCCACCGTATCCACCGAACGAACAGTTTTTGTGTGGGGAAGTTTTGAACAGTGCTAAATTAGAGGAATATAGCAGCGGCAAAATTAGGAAATGGAATTAGGAGCAGAGGTAGAAATATTTGGATTGAAAGTATTGTTTGAAGACTGACCTTTTTGCCTCGTGGCAAACAGGCCGAGCGGCTCGCCGGCTCGGCTCGCGAAAACACGAGCCGAGGGCGGCTCGGCTCGTCAAAAAATCGGGCTCGTGCACGAGCCAATCAGTTCCGTTTTGGCTCGGCTCGTGGTTCAACGAGTAGCTCGTCAGCACGAGCCACGAGCTCGTGCCGACGAGCTCAATATTAATATATAATTTATTTAATACATAACTTATTACTTATTAGTTATTAATATTATACTTATATTTATAACTTATAAGTTATAACTAATTAAGAATTTTTATCAATAATATTAAATATATTAATATTCAAGATTTCAAATATTTTAGATATCGATTAGATTGTCGACTAAGTAAGTCTAAATCTAAATCAATGTAAGATCATAAGACGATAAGTCGGTAAGACAAGACTCACAAGAGTGGTTTTTTTTTTTTTAAAAAAAAATAAATGGTAAGACTTTTATTTATATATATATAAACTAACTAGCTTAACGAGCCGAGCTCGCTGCCTCTACTTCCGTATAGTGGAAGGAAAAGGAAAAATAAAAAATAAAAAAATGTTCTCGGGGCCTTTTAAGAAATACATTTTCCTAGGTCGCAATTTTTTAAGTCATAAATTTAGATCACAATCACAATTTTTTAGATCACAATTTATTTTTCGGTCACAAATTTCGAATTTCGTAGGTCACGATTTTTTTCGATCGCAAATCTCGAGTCAATTGGCCACAACTTAACAAATTATGAGTCACAATTTCTTTATTGGTCACAAATCACAAATTTCATTGGTCACAATTTATAAACTTTTTAGGTCACAACTTGTTTCTCGATCACAAATTACAATATTATAGGTCACAACTTTTTTCGATCACAAATTTCAAAATAATCAGTCACAACTTAAACATTTGTGAGTCACAATTATAAATTTAATCACAATCACATATTATTTATTGGTCACAATTACTCAAATATTTGGTCACAAATACTTAAAAAATTGGTCATGGTCACAGTCACAATTTATTTTTCGATCACAAATTTCGAATTTCGTAAATCACGAATTTTTTTTATCACAGATCTTGAATCAATTGGTCACAATCACTTAAATATTTGGTCACAAACACTCAAATAATTAGTCACAAACGTCAAATAGTCTTATTCAAATCAAACCCCACCCCAACCCACCCACCCCCCCCCCCCACACCATCTCCACTCAACCACCGCCGCCACCAGAGACGGAGCCAGGATTTTATTTGAGTGGGGGCCAAAAATTTTGAAAACTGAGATTGTAAAAAAGTTCAATAATAAACACAAATTCGAATAAAGTTGCTTACAATTATTCTTTACGCATTTTCATACTATGAAAACGCTTTACAATAGCTCCATTATCAATTTTGAATAGATAACAGTAGAGACAAAAGCGGCATCTTTAGATATCCTATACTCCAACCAATCGTCAAAGTCACTAAACCAAGAAGGGTTAAATCTTCTAAATGTTTTTTCTCCAAACTTTCATTTTGAAAATGAATGATTCAATGGTTGACAAGGACCTTTCAATAAATATGCTCTTCGAACTTGATCTCTAATTTTAGGAGCATAATCCGAAATTGGAATTCTTAATATAAGGTGAGAGGGAAGTTGTGCAACATCAAATTCCTCAATCAAACTTGAGCTCCTATCAACCGTTTTTTAACTTCCTACTCCTACAAATGTATTTGAATCCTTTCCAACACTATTTGAACTCTCCTCAACAACATTTTCTTGACGAGGTCTTTTTAATAAATATCTCTCCATAATCTATAAATCTGGAATATGACAAATTGACAATACATCCATCAATAGACAATAATGAATAATCAATTCAAACTTCCAAAACAATAAACCAAAAATTTAACCCCAAGACATAAGTTAAAGTCATAATCAATTCATTAAAAGTTAAAATTAACAAGAAAAACATGATAATTGATACATGAAAACAATTGAACAAGCATACTGAATACAACTCTATAAAATACGTAATTGATGTCAAGAAAAAGAAATAATCAACATCTCATAATCAATTCATTAAAATTTAAAACTTACCTGGTAATTTGATATTTTGATTTGAAATTGGAAAATTTCACCCAATTGCAATTTGCAAGTCCAACCAGCCAAGCTAGCAAAATCCAATAGCAATTGCTCCTCCTCCTTTGCTTCTCAAGTCTCAGATTGGCGATGGTAGCTGGGGTGGGGACAGGACAGACGGCGAGTAGGCGACGGTGGTGGACTGAGGTAGCGGAGCAGCAGCCGCGCAGGGAAGGATGACGCACAGGCACAGCGTGCGTGCGGTGCAGCAGCGCAGGGAGCTAGGCGTCGAGCTGTCGGCGGAGGGAGTTTGGCTGTTGCAGGCGCAGAGCAGGAGCAACGGAGCGCTGGGCTTGGGCTGCGTCACTGCGTGGTTGTGGAGTCGTGGAGAGGAGACCTCAAGCTGGAGAAAATTCTCGGTTTGAACTTTGAAGGAATGAAGGCAGACTGGAGTCCTGGGGTGCTGGGCTTGGGAACAAACTTTTCAAGGGGAAAATACAGTGTTTAGAATATACAATTTCAATTTTAACATATAATTTCAAGAATTTCAAAAATCAGGTATCTATTTAACTAAATTAAATAATTAGATTTTTTATTAATTATATAAATTCAGGTCACAATACAAGATAAATTCAGGTTACAAAATGTAAATTGCTTAAGTCACAAATAATTTTAGGGTCACAATTTATCAAAATAGTAGGTCACAATAACAGTTTTATCAAGTCACAAATAATTGCAAGGTCACAAGTTTTAAATTAATCAATCCCGATTTATTTCTAGGTCACAACTTATCAAATTATGAGGTCACTAATCTTTTAAGTTACAATTATCATATTATTAAGTCACAATTCACTGATTAATTATTAGGTCACAATATATCCGAAAACTTGTCCACGTAAATTCAGGTCACAATACAAGATAAATTCAGGTTACAAAATGTAAATTGCTTAAGTCACAAATAATTTTAGGGTCACAAATTATCAAAATAGTAGGTCACAATAACAGTTTTATCAAGTCACAAATAATTGCAAGGTCACAAGTTTTAAATTAATCAATCCCGAGTTATTTCTAGGTCACAACTTATCAAATCATGAGGTCACCAATCTTTTAAGTCACAATTATCATATTATTAAGTCACAATTCACTGATTAATTATTAGGTCACAGTATATCCGAAAACTTGCCCACGTCACATTCTCACCACCATCAGCTCACAACCACCACCATCTCAACCACCGCTACCTCGCCGGAAACTACCGCCGCCGCCGGAAACCACCATTGCCTCCGCCACCGGAAATTTTTCCCGACACACTACAAGATTCTCCTCTCCGTCACGAGTCCAATGGCGCAAACCGTTCGTTGATTGGAGCTCCCTACCGGCGGGAATTTCAGTTTAAAGATCCGGTTTCCCTTTCTTATTTCCGTCGATTTCGCCGCCTCCGACCACCATTTTCTGCCCACACTTCAGGCGAACGTCCTCCTCCACACCGATGCAACCTGTGACGACCACCACCGCAATCTCAGACCACCACCACCACCAAAACACCATATTCACCCACAGTCACCACCAATATGAAAAAAATACTCCAAAATCTGGTTAAAAATATAGGAGCCGTGAAGACCGATGTGCGGAAGTGGTGGTGGTGGATCAAACAGATCGAACACTCTTGTTTGAAGATGATAACAACCATCACTAACCACCACTAACAGGAGCGCCACTGATAAGCAAATCTACTGGTTTGAAGCGCATCCTTGCGATGGTGAGCGCCACTGACGAGCGGCACCGCCGTCGATAATGCTGCAGTGACATCTAAGGGCCGCTGCGAGGAAGATGATGAATATCATCGCCGCAGCGGCGCATCTCATCGTCGCTACTGCAACCATGGAGTCGTTGCTTGCATTGACCGTGTGCGAAAGTATTGCTGTCTCCTGTGTGTGTTTCCTTCGTTGAAAAGAGGTGCTTGGCGGGATGGTGACTATGGCGAGGTTGAAGGGAGGGAGAGAAGATGGGGCGGACGAGTTAGGGTCTGAGATTGCGGTGGTGGTGTGCTTGTGGTTTGAGAGAGAAGAAGATGTAGAAGACAGAAAGAGGGGGCGGAAGTTTAGGGTTTGGACTTGTTGTTTGAGTGATTAGTTTAAATAAAAAATTATGTTATTATTATTATTATTAAAATTTTAATTACCACCTGAGAATTGAAATTATACAAGTTTGGCCACATTTTTGAATTTGGTTTTTAAAATACATGTGTAGGTGTAATTTCCACACTTTTCAATTTTTTTTGGGCCAAAATTAATTCATATAGACGGCCCATTTTCAACCCAAAATTCTTCAAAGGTCAGTGTGGGCCAAGGACCCTCCTGGGCCTGAATGAAATCCGTCCCTGGCCGCCACCGCTAGCCAACACCTGCACGACTACACCACCATCACAAAAATCACCTAACCACCACGCCACTTCCAACCACCAGCCAACACTACCACCACTGACGAAAGCCAGACAACACCTGCACCACCACCTTACCCCCATCGCACCGCCACTCAAACAGTACCGCAACAAACATGAAAATCACCACAAACATGAAAATCACCACTGAAACCACCATAAACTCACTACAACCACCAAAAATCACCTTTACCACAACTGTCATAAAGTCACCACAACACAAGCGCCCAGATAAAAAAAAAAAAACACATCCACCACAACCACCCAGATCTGAGCGCGCACACACCACAAATCACCGCTCCACCACCTCTGTACACTGATTTTTTACAGGAAGCCCCGTGAAGACTTCGACAATGCCGCTGTCGTGCGATCGTGTGTGTACAGGCACCACTCAATCACGACCTTGTATGTACAGTGCAGGCACCGCCGTGATTGGGTGGAAAATAGAGAGAAGAGAGAGGTGGTGGTCTCTTGCGGCGGTAGCACCCAGCAGCGTCGTGCAGCAAGAAGAATGCTACTCGTCGGAAGGATTCTGTCGCTGGCCGGATTATTTGGGTTGATGGGTTGGGGAGAGAGAGGGAGTGATAAACTGTAAACGATGGGTTCGGTCAGGGGGTTTTAAAATAAGAAATAACCTGATTTTTGAACAGATATTTTGAGATTTTGGTTTTTGAAATTAATAGTTCAAAAATAGGGTAGGGTGTAATTTCCTCGCGTGAAAAATGCTTGCCCGTTATGGGTTTACAGGCCGGTCCGAGTTGGCCCATATTTTTTTAACTACAACTCAGGCCCGTTTGTTGACTCATACGGGTCAAGTACATGTGAGTCTTGATGCATTCTAGTTTGGTTCGTATGAATAAAAATATAGAATTTTTCATATTTTTAGCAAAAATAATTTTTTGTTAAATTGTTAAATACAAAATGAATGAAATATAAATTAATATTTATACAAAGAAATGTTTAAACAGAATCCAAATTTATATCTTATGTTACATGATTTACTTCTAACTTTGTAAAGTAAAATACAATCTAAATAAATAACAATTAAATACATTTCTAATTACTACTATCAAAGAACATTCCATTTTTTAGCCATTAGGGAGAAAAAAGAAGATTTAGAGCAACTCCAATCATGGTGTAATTTACACCCCCAAAAATCACTTTTACATCTCAGTATACATTCCGGTGAATTTATATCAAATTTTTGCTCCAATTATTAGATGCAAATTATAGAATTTAAATTTAGTTTTTGCATGATTTTTTTAGTTAGTAAATTTTATGTTGATTTATTTTTTTTATTTGTGGATATCTATAAATATTACGAATAAATTGACCTAAAAAATCGAGATTTGGTGAAGAAAATAAAAATATTAAAAAATAAAAAATGTGTAAATTAATATAAAAATTCAAATTGTAAAGTAAATTAATATAATAGATTTAAATTATATATCTCACATCAAAATTTTATGGACTGATAGCTAAATTTAGGTGAAATTTGTTCATTGTGGAGGTGTAAAACAAGATGCAAATGTTGATCATTTTTTAGATCTTTGGCCGAAATTCTATTTTACATCCGTTTTACACCCTCATCATTGGAGATCAATTGGAGATCAATTCAGTGACTTTAGGAATGTAAATCACTAATTGGGTGTAATTTATATCTAGAAGTTGTACAAGAATTTGTAGAAGAAGGGAGATTTTCATTGTTACCATATTTAATAAAAATAATTTTTATATTTTTTAATTATTTCACGTGTTGGCGGTTAATTGCGGCCCGTGAAGGTGTGATCCACGAAACTCTCGATTCACATTTTCTTAACCCATGAATGGCCCGCTCGGGTCACGGGTAGGGCCGTCAATGGATCGAATTTTCATCCGAACCTGATCCGAAATTCGATGAAATTAACAGGAGATGGATTTAAGGTTTCAATCCGACAACCCGATAAGGATTCGAATCCAATAATTCGTTAATTAAATAGAACAAATATGGAAATAAGTCAATCCGATTAGATAACAATTCAATCCGAATTTTTTATAATAATATTATATATTTTATAAATTATTATATAATTTTATTCCATATAATTTTATTTTTTTAATTTTAAATCATGTAATGTATTTTATAAAGTATAATTTTAATATAATATCATTATATATTTTATAATATTCATTTTAAAACTTGTAATATATAAATATTGTTATAATTTTTTGAGATTTTATGATTTTATTTTTTATGAATAATATGAAATTTTAATTAATTATATGAGTAAATGTTTACTCATTAATATGTAAACATTTAAAAAAAATTTGCTAAAAATAATTTCGGATCGAATCGGATATCTAATAAGGTAGCAAATCGGATATGGATTTAACTATCAAATATTCATCGAATTATCGAATTGGATTGGATCTACAAATTATTCTTATCGGATCAGATCAGATCAGATAAAGACAGATCCTATCCTTTTATACCCCTAGTCACAGGTTGACCCGCGATCCCAGATTGATTCGGGCTGATTTTCATGGGTCTGATCAACCAGCCCGTCTTGACACCTCTACGAAAAAAGAACTCTGGACCTCTCACACCCAAAGCGAGAATCATACAACTAGACCAAATGCCCAAGGGTGATTAAATTGTTAATTTGATTATATTTCTTGATAAAATGAATTGTCTATGGAGTACCATCTAAGGCTAGACAAAAAAAATTGGAACCTAGAGAATCGAACAAAAAAAAATCGAAATCGGTCAGTTCTTTAGAAAAAAATGAGAACCGAAATCGAAAAATGGAGAACCGAAAATCGATCAGTTCCTATTTGAAAATCGAAAATCGAACCATGAACCGAACATTTTTAATTTAAATTAAGCCGACATAACACTTTTGACACTTTCTGTATTACTTTACATGATAATTGTTGAATTGTTCATATCATATTGCATTTTACATGAAGTTTTGTGCACCAATTTTAGAAAATTGGATGTATGGACTCTCACTCGCACTGGTTTGTATACCTTTTTGATGCAATATTTACAAATCTTCTATATACATATATAAAAGTAGAAGTGGAGAGAGAAACATTAAATGCAATTTTTCCTCCAAAATGCACATATATTTTTTGGAAAAAATTAAAATAAAAATAGAATAAAATAAAAATTTGTGTAGATTAATGTTGTATTTAAATTCGTGTAAATAAACATGGATGAAAAAATCTGTTGTTTATAAATAAATTTATAGAAAATACTTAAACCTTTGTTCAAAATCTATGTTTTTTGTTTATAAACAAAAATATTGTTGTTTCGTTTTCAAGTTGCATGATTAAAAAGCGGTTTCGAAAAATGTGTATAGTTAAAAAGTGGTTTCGAAAAATATGTATAGTTAAAAAGTGGTTTCTAAAAATATGTATAGTTAAAAATAAATTTACAAACAAAATTACCTAATGGATGCTAATATTTTTAATCATTCATAATTTTAATAATTGTGTAAAGATTATATGGTATAAGATTTTCGATATAATTTTTTAATCTATCAGGTCGCCCGATTGGTTCCCCCCCCCCCCCCCCCACCCACACACACACACACACACACACACACACACACACACACACACATATATATATATATATATATATATATATATATATATATATATATATATATATATGTTCGTCGATATTAAACACACATTACGTAAATTTGAATTTTCAATGAACTTAACAATAGCATATAAAAATTATTGAAAGCCACGATCATTTATTATCCAAATAAGTTTTTAATAATTTGAATTAATTATTGTAATAGAATATTATTATTTTTTATGCATTTTACATTTGTGCTGATTAAAAGCTTTAAAATTTTACGAATGCTTATAGAAATAGAATTTACAATAAGTAACTTTCGTGCATCGCACGTGATAAATACTAGTTAATGCAATAGCTATTGTGTTGACATATACTGAACTAATTTCAGGAATGATGTGTGGTTTGACATGTACCTGACTTTTGTGAAGGTGCATTAGTGAATTGTGGTTTGACATTGAAGTCTAATATAAGAGTTCATTGAAAAATCATTTTTATCTTCGAAGTGTATCTAGGTTCAAATGAGTTAAATTGTTTTATGTTATGATAAATGTGTTTATATATCATCATTATCATTTAATATTTTAGTTCGGGAGATCCGGACATTCCAGCATAAGTAGCACATAGAACAATAGAAAATGAAGATCCTACTTTTCTGGTTGCTTATGGAGATATGTAGAACATTATAACTGTCCTTAGTGTCTTTAGAACCCTAATATATTCAATTTGAATATTTTACTGCATAGATGGTTTTGTTTGGGAAATTTTGACTCAACACTTATTTTTTCCACATATTTTCACATTTGCTCAATGTTGAACTTTTTAACAAAAAATTGAACAAAGAACCGTAAAATAACCTAAATCATTCGATTCTTGAGTTTTGAGAATCGAAATCGGAACCAAACCCAGATTTTCGGTTCGGTTCCGATTCCTTCAATAATCGAACCAGAAATCGAAACACCCAACCCTAGTTCCATCTCTTAATTTCCATTTTCAAAATTACTTACCAAAAAATCTAGATTACTTATTTAAGCTATTGGTAAATAAAATAACTTACAATTTATCTCCGTAATATATGAATCATATTTTCTATTCTCATTATTAGTTATATAACTCTATTAAAAAAATTAAAATACAGTAAAAGTACAAATTGATCCGAAAATTAAAGCAAGCCTACTCTTTAGAAAGCCTATTTTTGGCTTACACATTTTATCCAGGGACTCTGATGGACACCATAGCGATGCCCATCACGGGCATTGGAACAAAATTCGTTTGGCTTAAGTTTATAAATTGTTTATATAAACAGTTCCCTTTTTACTCATTCATTTTGAAGAAGGGTAAATATATTGACGCCACACTTTTTGTTATTCACATAACATTTTAATTGAAATGAAGATCCCTAATTTTTCCTTATTTTTACATTTATCCCACCAAGTTTTTTTTTTTATAATTTTTTTATCATCAAATTTTTATTAATTTCCACGTCTTGTCTTTAGAGACAATTTTCGTTCAAAATATTTGTTATGAGTGTAAAAGATACTTATTTATCTCTCATAATTTTAAATAATCAACATAAATAACTAATACAAAAATAAAAAAAATAAAAAAAATATTTGCACATCTTTTTCAATGCAAATTAGCAGAATATTTGAAAAGAAATCGTGATTAGAAACAAAATATGTTAATTAATTGAATATTATGAATAATAATACAATTAAAAAAAAGTTGAGGACACAAAAGCAAAAGTAAACAAATACTGAAGATCTTTCTTGCAATTAAAATGTGGTGTAAATATAAGAAAGTGTAGTGTGAATATAATTACCCTTTGAAGAATTCACAAGTCACATTTATCTATTTATTATAATTTCAATCGTTTATAACTGTTAGTCAAAAAGATTTATAAATTGCTATTATTGCAATATTTTTTATAACTACTGAATATAAACATTCAAGTATTCTTGGCAACTCAACATATTATTGTAATATCTACGTAAGTATACATTCTTTGACATATTTGGTATGTTAACAAACACACAACATGATTTACCATGATTCTAGATATGATGTACACATAAAATGACCTAATAAAATTTAAATTTTTTTTTTTTTTTATGTCTCCAACATTTTTCATTGCAATTTTGTCCTCAACTTTCCATTAATTATTAGAATTCTTTCTTTTCACCCACTCCGATAATATTATAGAAATGACAAATTTATCCATTCTCTAAATAAACAACAATATAAGAAAGTAAATCAAAAGGAAGCCGCTATATTCACATGCACAATTTTTATAGAGGAAATTATACTATGATCAACATAATTTCCAACCTGTTCAAAAGGAAGTTTTGATAAATATTTGGGGCTCAAGTCGTGTCATGGGCAAACCTCGTGATGGGTTGACCTTCCCTCTAGGTCAATTCTACCCTTCTTGCTCGACCTATTTCAAAAATCCGATGAATAATATACGTTAAAATCGTGCTTTAGGCCGCCTACTCATAAACATGGTATCACTTTGTCATGGGCCTACTTTTCTTAAATATGCTAATGGGCCTTATTCTGGCCCTGTATCCTAACAAGTCAAGGTAATTTTCCATTAAAACTCTCATTACCCAAGGAGAGCCCAAGTCACATAGGGAATGTTCCCCCCATAAGATAACTTCTTCCAACATCATATGAAATTAAACCTGACAAAATGTGCATTCGGAGTTGGATCGGGCAAATTCTTGAGGTACATGGTCACTTAGAGATGTATTGAGGTCTACCCTGATAAGTTCATTTTATGTACTTATTTTAGCTCTCTTTGTTCCAATTTTGGACAAGTTTAGAATTAATTTGAGAAGAAAGGATTGAAAGAAAACGAAATTAATAGGAAATCGAAAGTATGAAGACTAGTTCGCAAACATAAAAAGCTAGAATATCTGAATACCGGGACTTGGATATTAAAAAGTTATTAAAGGAATTGAATGGAGGTTATTTGAAGTGCCAAGAAAGATGTGAAGTGATGGACTAAGCATTGAAAACCTAAAGAAGTAAAATGAGAAACCTATGTGCAAAGTAGGTGAAGAAATTAGTACACAACTTTTAGTACAAATATCTTTATGGGGAAATAATATATCATTAGAAAGATAATTAAGTTTTTAGAGCCCAACACAAAAAGGAGCTCAATTCGGAGTTACAGATCAAAAGTTATGTAAGTGATGTAGTGCAACGGAGTAAAGTTCAGTGACTATTGGGAAGCAATTTGAAG
The DNA here is from genome assembly GCA_963555705.1 of Ligustrum vulgare. Taxonomy (NCBI): domain Eukaryota; kingdom Viridiplantae; phylum Streptophyta; class Magnoliopsida; order Lamiales; family Oleaceae; genus Ligustrum; species Ligustrum vulgare. Next base: position 33,383,010 of record OY743184.1, on the reverse strand, counting down.
TTCGATGAGTAACCCGTGACACTACACAAAGTTCGATGGTTTATAAATCTTTTAACACATAATTATTAGCCATCAAATCACACTTTTTCCTTAGTTCCAAGATCAAGGGAATGTTTAGCCCTCTTTGCTTATTTTGGTGAGACTCTGTCCATTAGATTTGATCCAATGGTTAAGGGTTGTGACTGTAAATGGTTAAAAAGCCACAGACCTTCCCCTTTTCTCTTTTACCTTCTGGTGATTTGTGCAACTTTCCTTCAGCAAAACTCCATTTTTACTAGCGATCATCACCTTTGAAGTTTTTTTCTTTTCTTGAGGTACTAAAAACACGAGCTCCTCTTCTCGACTCTCTATTTTTCCAAGTTCTTTTTGCTTAACATTTTTCTAAAATTTCTTGTTGTTCCCTTTGCGATTTCTTCTACTCTTTTTCTACTGGTAAAAATTCTTATACTACATGATAGAAATATATTACTATGCTTTATGTGATATCTAGGAAAGTCACATATATGAATAGATTATAATTCCACTAGAAATATGATCTTCAAGAATTTAGGAACATTGATCTTCTTATTCATGAAATCATCGTCAATTTAATAACCTGAAATTAACAAGAGATAATAAAAGTGGATTCTATGCTTTAGCACTACATTCACGAATATCAACCAAAACTCTTCATGAATTCATAGGTAGCTTAGTTTAATTTGATTTCACAAACTCTCAATATTGATACTATTTGTTTCGGTTAAGGCTAGAAATTTAGAAAATAATTTATCTAAATCTTTGTGGGTACGATACTTGGAAGCGACATCCATTTTATGACTTGTTTGATCCATCCACTTGTAGTAGGAAATCACACAATAGGTTTTTGACACCATCGTTGGATATTGTGGTTTATTTATTTATTTATTTTGTAATCTAGAGCTAATTTAAACTTTATTTTTTTATTTTAATTTCCTTCACTACTTCTATTATTTCTTTATAGGTCTTTGTATGCAAAGCTCGAGATAGCTATGATTGATTTCAACAAAATACTTGTATGTGATTTCATAATAAGGCAACAACAATTAATAGCTCGAGAAATTGAAGAGAAAGAAATGATTGTGGGAGCTTTCATTATATGACATGAATACGAGATATAAAACCAGAATGTGAAATTGAAAAACTGCCCTAGATGACTTACCTGATATATTATTTTTGTAACTGAAATTTGATGTAGGTGATTTACTTGTGGAATTATTTCTTTCACGAAGTGTAAATGGACATTAATTAAGGGAGTCAATGTTGACATATGATTAACTTTAACCTTAATGTTTTGATCATATAACAAACACGATTATCTTGTGTTGTTAACACATATGCTTCAAGTATTTCATGTAACGATATTCTTCATAGCATTCAATATTCAAATCGTATCTCAAAAATATAAATCGAAACTATATGATTAAGCACACATCAAAGCCATTCAAGATTAAGAAAGAATTGAAGATATTCAAGATCAAGATTTAAGTTAGAAAGCATGACGTGAAGATCAATAATTCAAGTATAAAAGATCAGAGTTCAAGTTTAAGTTGATTTGACTTATGTATAGGTAACACTCTCATTCTTTAGAGATTAATTCCAAACGAGCTCAAAAATTGTTTTTATGCATAAAAAACATTTCCTCACTTGCATAAAATATTTTTAACAAAGTCAATATTGCTTTTAAATGTCTTACATCAATCATTACTTGCATAAGAATATTTCTTTTCAAAATATGAAATGGATTTTAGCAAAAGACACGTTTTGACATAAATAAAATTTTCCAAATTTTTCACACTTCAGTCAACCGAAAGTCCATTTTTCTTCAACCGAAAATCCAAAGTCTAGTTTCGGTAGGAATGTTTCGGTCGACCAAAAGTGGAAGAGAGCTTGTCGTTTCTTCTATAAATTAGCTTTATTTCCACATTCAATTCCAACACTTACATGATATTTTAAGAAAACTTTTTATTGAGAAATTTATCAATCTTACTTAGTGTATAGTCATCTATCTTGATTAGAAAAAAATTGATTGATACAAATTTATCTTTATCAAACTTATCAAAGTTTTGAAAGAAGATTTTTGTGAAGATCATTGATTTTACTTTTGTCATTAACTTGATTCTATCATTTAACAAGAGATTATACTCTTTGAAAAAATTTGTTTGATTGCATTAGATCTTTCATTATCATTTGTATCAAAGTTTTTCTCTAACACTCAAGCTTAATTCATTTCCACTTAAGGATTGGTACTTCTTATTGTAATTTACCATTATAGTGAATTCGGCCTTGTTCGTGACCGTGAGCTTGATAATAGAGGACGTAGATCAAGTTGCTTGATTGAACCTCCTTAAAATATAGTTTGCATCCTCTATTCCCTTTTACTTACTTACAATGCACTTATTCTTTTCTATCAATTTATATTTTGCAATACTATCTCTAAGTGTTAAGCTTATTTTATTAATTAAGTTTACATTTTTATAAAACTTTACATTGATAGATGAGTTACTTTACATCTCTTATAACACAAGTATTTATATCGTATTTATTGGTTTGAAGTTTAAGATTATTTATTGAAAAAGTTTTATAAATCAATTCACTCCCTCTTGGTTAGTTATTCTTAGGCTAACAACTGGTATCAGAACTTAGGTGCGCATTTTTAAAAGATTCTACAATCTTGAGTAATGGCTAATCATAATATTGAGCGACATTCTACAAATAGTACACCTTACTTTGATGTAAACATTATAATTATTGAAAGACTAGAATGATGATTTACCACTGTTCGGTGGCTAATTAAATAGGTGAGAGAAGATTTTTTGTTATTTTCGAAGTAAAATATGTGGTTAAAAATTGGAGAGAGAAAATGTGTGTGGTTAAAAAGTATTTGGGAACTTGTGTAATTTAAATTGTAGTTTAAACTATGGTTTAATGAGGTAGCCGAACGCTTATATTCAATCAATCGATTATAATGTTTGGGAGGTCGTTGAATTGGGTAAATATGTGCTTGCCAAACTCATTAAAGTTAATGAAAAATTGGACCAAATGATTTCAAAACATAGAGAAGAATGTGATGAGGAAGATAGAAGAAAATTGTCTTCAAATACTAGAGCCAAAAATATACTTTATTGTGCTTTAAATATAAATGAGTTTAATCGTATTAGCACGTGTGATTCCGCATATGAGATTTGACATGCAGTAGAATTCACACATACGGGTACAAGCAAAGTGAAAGAAACAAAGATAAATCTTTTATTTAAAGATTTTGAAATTTTTTCTGAAGCAAGATGAACTCATTATTAGCATGATTACTCGGTTTGCCAATATTGTGCCTTAAAGGTTTCGATCATAAATTTACTAACGGTGAACTTGTGAGTAAAATACTTAGGTCTATCTCCAAAGATTGGAACTCAATGAGGATGTTGATTGAAAACAAAAAATACATCAACACATACCCGTTGAAGGAGCTCTATGGAACATTGATGACTTATGAGCTCAACAATGTCGAAACAAAGGAGAATATAAGAAAAGGAAAAAAAGAGTCTAAGTGAGAAATTGCTTTAATATCATCTCATGGTCACAAAAGTACCGAGTGCCAAAACAAGAAGAGGTTCATAAAAAAGAAAGCACTATAAGTCAATTGGGATGAAAGTGATGAAAGTCAAATTAAGTGGCCAACATGTTCTTAATGGCAATTGTCTATGAGGTAGACTCTATTGATAAACGTTCATACGATGAATTGTCTACTTCTTATGATGAAATAATTGATGAATTTGAAAAATTTGTTTTCAAACACTCACTCTCTTTGAAATTCATAAATTATTGAAAAATGAAGTAGAAAGACTTTCAATATATCAAAAAGATTTTGAGAAAGAAAAGATTAATCATAATTCCTTGATTGATAAAAAATTTTCTTTAAAAGAAAGATTTTGGACTTAACAAATATTGCTTACATTTTTACTCAAGGAAAGAAGAAATTTAAATTAATGTTTGATGAACAAAAATGTGTGTCGACAAGGAATGAATTAGATATATAAACCCCATTTAAAGCAAAAGTTTTTCAAATGCTTCTTTGTTAAAGCATTAGATGCTCACCCTCCCATTATATGTGGTTTTTATAACAAAGATAAACATATAGTTTCAAATTGCTTAGTTAAAAAGAGGATGCATTATACTAGCATTGATAATAGTTGGTTTTAAAACTCTCATATCAATAACCATCAAGGACCCAAATTCATGTGGGTACCAAAGAACAAAATTTAGAATATATTTTGTAGGTACCAAAGAAGATAAAGTGATAGTTCTTGGGTTTTTGATGATAAATGATCAGAGATCAAATACATTTTTTTTTTATCAAAACCTGTAGCATTTCATAAAAATTTCTCATATTGAAAAGAGGTATGGGTATGAAATTGAAATATGTGGCTAAATGTGATGTGTATATGTGTGTGTGACTATATATATATATATAGAAAAATAGAAGAAAAATCACTCTAGCGAAATTAACTATAGATGTGAAATTGCAAATTTTTGGTTGACTGAATGATCAATCAAAATATATTTGATCGACCGTGTGGTCAACTGAGAGTTCAATTTGGTGGACCAAATGATCAACTGAAAGTTGAATTTCGATCATACAATGGTCAACCGAAAAGAACTGCAATTGGGCTAAGTTTTTTCCTACATAATTTCGGTCGACCAACTTAATTTCAGTCAACTGAAAGTCGCTAATCTAGGTTTTGAAAGCTCAATTCATCCCCCATTCTTTCATATTCAATACCTAAAATCTTGAGAACTCTCCATTCAATCTCTTGAACAATCACATTGTTATTCTTACATATGGGCTGATTAAAAAGAGATAGTAGTGTGATTGTTGACTAAAATTTGTTTTTATGCTCTCATATATAGACTACCTCTTTTCTTATGACATAAGAAGAATATAAATGAGATTGATTCATACATGTATTTGTATGCAATATATGGGAAAATGGATTGTTGATTTAAGTTGAAATATATGAATCTAATTTTCTATGGAAATTTGTGATATTTGAACTCATCCACACCATACATGATCTACATATTTAATGAGTTGAACAAGCTATGAATGCTTCATTGAGGAAATATGTAATTTTGAGATCCAATAATTGCATTAATATTTTGATCTATTGTTAAAATATGAAATGTGTCTATATTTGATCATATGCAACATAATACCTTGGCACCATCTTTGTCTTATATGCTCATACTTTTGATAAACATGCTTATACTATATATAGAAACGCTTTTAATGTCTATATTATGAGATAAATGATGCTATTCTAATCCAACATAGTTGAAGATATAGCTTTACACCCGTATGCTTTGAAATGATCTATGAATTATATGCTTTGAGATATGCTTTGAACTCATTTCTTGCTATAAATGTTCCACTAAGGGGGAATATGATTGCAATCATGATATTCAATTTGTGCTTCATTATTCTATCTTATGCTTCTCACACCTATGCTCGTGATTAATGGATAACACTATCTATTTGAGATCATCTTGAGGACATATGCCTTAAGTCCCTATTTTGAAACTATTTTCCTCTCATATGTGCTATTTCAACAAGGGAACTAGTATGATAAATGCCACATTTTGCTTATGCCAAAAGGGGGAAAAGATGTGATAATTTATTGGCTTGACAATGGATAATCTATAATTCATAAAATGAATTATATTATATGCCAGATTGTGCCACTATTTTGATTTGAAAGAATAATCATTGACTTGTAAAAGAAAGGGGGAATATATGATCAAATTGAACTTATCAATTATTCTCATTTTCCTATACTTTATGTTGTAAAACTATCTAAAACTAAAGAGAGAATATAGAGAGAGATAGGAGAGAAATTTTCTCATTAGATGTGTGTATTAATGAATGAAATTAAGTCCCCTATTTATAGGGGTGATTAATGGCACAATCGTAATATGTAAAGTTTATAGGGATATAATGGTTATTCACATTATATATAAAATATATATTTTATAACACTCCCCTTGAATGACCCATTACACAATTGTCTGCCTCGTTAAAATCTTGCTAAGAAAATCCAGTGGAATAAAACTTGTGTTATGTATGTAGTCGACTTATTTCTTGATTCCTTTTCATCTCAATATAGATATAATATATACCCATCATGAGTATTTAGTCTCAAAGGACCATCTCAATTATTCAAGAGATACCTGTTTTTGGAATCAATTGCATTACACTTGAGGCGTGGTCATGCTTCATGCTTGTCATACATTATCAATCATTTAATCCCCCTAATGCTAAGAGATCTTGTATTACATTGGCTAAAAAATGTTGCAACACATGTTATTCATAATTAGGGACATAATCTCAATCATATATCTAAGTGCGTTTTGGTGGAGTGTATACATATCACACTTCTTATAAATCATAAAGCTTCTTAAGCTAATCCCTATTTCATCATATTGATATATATAGAATATTATTGTATGATAAACAATTTCTAAACAAGTTATTCTCATAGCAAATAATTTGAAACTTTTAATCGGGATTATCTAACCGTTCATTATAGAATTTCTGGTTCAATATGGTTTTATTCCACTTCTATGTATGAATATTTAGTTCAATACAATATAGTCGAACTTCTTGTTCAATATAATATATATATCACTTATGAACTTCTGGTTCGATACTATATATATATATATATATATTTCACTTGTGCGTATGAACTTCTGATTCAATATAATATTTACTTGTTCGAATTTATAAATCAATATACCTTTATTTATTATATATGAGACTCGGAGCCACCGCTCTTTTACGCATTAAATAATGTATTTAAATAGATCATTTGGGAAGAAGATTAGATCCATCAAAATGGATGTTATATCATCAAATATTCGTAAATACTACTCGAATCTTCCGATAAATATTTTGAAAAATATTTATCGAGTCCGACTGGAAAGATTGAGGCCGCTGATGGATCAAGGTATCCCAGAAAATATTCGTTGGTTGATTGAAGCAAAAGTTCAATTATCTCGTGAATTACCAGATTCATTTTCTAAGAACATGTCTGGCTTAGGTAATAGTATTTTTACAAAGAAGCGGAGAGCAAAATGACTGAAATGTTGTTACAAATGTGCTCAATGGACAACATGTGATACTCGTTGTAAATCAATAGGATATTCATTCATAAATCGAGATGATAAAATAGATTTCATTAAGGGTGGACTGAGTAAGGAGTCATTTGATGATATTCGACTGACTCTTGAGACACACCCTTGTGGGTATTTGCAGCATGAGCTACTATCTTTAGGGCTCAATTCAATGATGAGAAAGATCGTTATAGTCTCAACAATATAATATCAAAAGATCATGTTTACCAATCTGTTATAAACAATGATATTTTTTCTATTCAACATATATATACACACATATATTTTAACAAAGTATTTTATATTTTCATTATTCGAGAACAGATTGTCACTGAGAGACCACCAAATGAGTGTCCATTATGGAGCATTAAATATGCTGTTAGAGATATGTTCAAAAGTGATGTTATTTAGTCAAAAGTAAATAGCAATTTTTTCAAAAGACGAGGAGTAAATAGTGAATATTTTTTAGTTTAAAAATCCAAATAATTTCGTAGTTTAATGCATCCAAAAATAACAATTTCTTGTAAGTTTTTCTTCCTTATACTCTTAAAAAAAATGAAGGATCAAAACTTCGACAGATCAAAACTATCTGTGTATTTTTTGGATCAAAAATCGGGAAAGACTTTGAGTATCTAGAAGCATCAATGCTTCTAGGGAAGAAGTTGGGAGAGAGAGGTATCAATCTAGTGTATGGAGGGGGTAGCAGTGAATTGATGTGTTATGTTACTCAATCTGCTCAAACAGAGAAAGCTAGAGTGATAGGTGTTATACTTATTCCTTTAGCTGATATCACAGGCAAAACACGAGGACATGAAGTACAGATGTTATCTATCCATGAACGCATAACTTGCATATTATATGGTCCTGATGTCTTCATTGACATGCCTGGAGGTTTTGGCACTTTAGAGGAAATTTTTAATCTTACCTCATGGGCTCAGCTGGGTCTCCATAATAAGCCTATTGGAATTTTAAATGTTAACAATTTCTTTGATGGTTTACTAATATTTCTTGACTATATTGTAGAACAGGGATTCATCTCATCATTTTCTAGGAGGATCCTTATTTCTGCTCCCACTATCGATGAACTGCTGGAAAAGTTACAATCATATATTTCAATACAAGATCCAGCAGGAGTTAAGATAGATTGGTTGTAAGGAAGGGGTATCAAACGAAAATGGAGTTCGGTTAATGTAAATTTAACCTTGTAAATCTCTAAAATATTGGGGGTGGTAGAGTACGGAGTATTCTTACTTTTGAGACACATTTCTAATAATGAGGATTTTATGAATATTTAAACTTAATCTTGTGAACCTTAAAAAGATTAGAGGTTGTAGAGTACAGAGTATTCTTACTCTCGAGACACACAAAAAGATTAGGGGTGGTAGAGTACAGAGTATTCTTACTCTTGAGACACAACTCTACTTTTGAGGATTATAAATGTTTCCCCCTTTTGTGTTTTGCATGTATCTCTTTTCTTGATATATTTCAGTATGACTCCTTTATACTTCTTCAGGAGCAATAATAATATCATTTCAGTATGTTTAGATGACGATCTTTACTTCTTTTGGATTAAATATGTACTTCTCCTGGAGTACATAAGTGCTTGTGCAAGAACTTTTATCAAATCTGTTTATCTCAATCATATAATATTTATCTCATAATACTGATGAGATTATTTTCACATTAGCCATTTTTCGTGCTATCATATGATAATATCTTATCATACATCAACATTTCTCTTGTTGAATAATTCATTTTATTTGTTCTTTCAATACAAATATTGGTAACTTCTGGTATTGTTTGATAAAATATTTTTATTAAAATTCAACAACTTTTTGATAATGGTAATCTCCTGTACCATTTGTTGAAATATCAAATAACAATAATATATTAAATTTATATGAGCAAAGATATTTAAAACCAGTAGAACCATCCAGGTGGTAACGTAATATTTATATTTAAAGCTGATAAAACCAACCATATAGGTGGTAACGTAATATAATTTAAAACTAGTAGAACCAACCTTATAGGTGGTGTCAACATAATGAAATAATTATCTTTCATAAATGAGCAAGTCATACCTCTAAATCCAGTCAAGGTATTCATAATAGTCTAGTCCATTACGATAATGAGTTATATTTAGTCAATAATTCAATATATCACGACATGGTAACAATTATATTACTTGTACCTTTTTTAAATTCTTTAATTTATCTTATTGATCACATATTAATTGTTAATTTACGATTAATATACTTTTACGTATTATTAAGGGAAAAATTGTCCATATCTTAATATATTGCTCATATGAATAAATTGAAACCGTCAATGTGTTTGAAATTTAATTTAGAAAAAACTTACTTTTGGTTCGAAGTTCAAAATCTCACCGGAATTGCTCCAAAAATAGTTTTTAAGAAGCTACCACGTTTGATCAACGAAAAATGTTCAAAACTGCACCAAACATAAATGTAAGGCCACAGAAAAATCTGGAATGTCGAGATGAACAAACTGTCTGTTGCGACCATAGCCGGATTCTAAATTCTTTAATTTATCTTATTGATCACATATTAATTGTTAATTTACGATTAATATACTTTTACGTATTATTAAGGGCAAAATTGTCCATATCTTAATATATTGCTCATATGAATAAATTGAAACCGTCAATGTGTTTGAAATTTAATTTAGAAAAAACTTACTTTTGGTTCGAAGTTCAAAATCTCACCGGAATTGCTCCAAAAATAGTTTTTAAGAAGCTACCACGTTTGATCAACGAAAAATGTTCAAAACTGCACCAAACATAAATGTAAGGCCACAGAAAAATCTGGAATGTCGAGATGAACAAACTGTCTGTTGCGACCATAGCCGGATTCTGCTCCACGTGTCGCCTATATGTCTGCGTGTGGTCCTCATGTGCCGTCGCACTGGTACGTCGTCGTCGACACATGTCGGTGCCGGAGATTCGTCTCGTTGTCGTGATTCTAGATCTAACCTCCAATTGTTGATTGGATGTATGGTTTGGCATAAATCTACGTTAAAAGTTTCGGATTGTACAATTTCTCCAATTTTTCTTATTGCACAATATCGAGACCATGTTTCTTTCCTCTTATGGAACTTTTTTGATCATACAGTGGTGTAAAGTTTCCATATTTCTTGAAGTTTTCAGATCTACAATATATGAGTTATTTTCTAAAGCCAAAAGTGTTTGATTTAGGAGAGGAAAACGTTGATTAGTAATAATCAGGTTTCTGATATAGATCTTCATTCATTTAGATGCAACTGTAGAGCATATTCTCGTTATATTACTCAATTGGCTAAAGACTCGTCCTAATAACGTGTTGTAAAACTATCTAAAACTAGAGAGAGATAGGAGAGAAATTCTTCTCATTAGATGTGTGTTTTAATGAATGAAAATAACAGTCCCCCATTTATAGGAGTGATCAATGACACAATCGTAATATGCAAAGTTTATAGGGATATAATGGTCATTTATATTATATATAAAATATATATTTTATAACACTTTAATTGCTTATATTATCATTACAAATCATCTTGAAAAATTTATTATGTTGTTTGGAGTTTTCTAAAGTGTAATTTTGAAGGAAATTGTGAAAGCCATCAAGGAGCAAGGATACGCCTTACTAATTAATAAAGTATGGATATTCCTGGTCAAGCATGAGGGAGGTCACAACAAATTACGTAAAATCCTATGATAAGTAGAGATGACAAAAAAATCCGACCCGACCCGAACCCGACGTGTACCCGCCCCACGGGTTGGCGGGGCGGGTTCGGATCAAGTTTTAGCGACCCAAGCGGGTCCCGGGGCTTGTACGGGTTTTGGCCGCTCCGACCCGAACCCGCCCCGATTATATTATATAAAATAATATATTAAAAAAAATAAAAAATGCCGAAAAAATAAAAAAAATAATAAAAAAATCGAAAAAAATTAAACGGGTCGGTAAACGAACTCGCGGGTCGGGGACGGGTTTGGGTTTAATAAAATTTCGCGGGGCGGGGCGGGGCGTGGGTCAGGGAGACCCGATCCGTTGCCATCACTATTGATAAGTGCCAGAGATTTGAAGCTAGACTACAAAAGCTAGTCAAAGGTGGCGAAGGAGTGACAGAGGCAGTGGCGATGTTGTCGTCATTTTATTTTATTTTATTTTTTTTCAGTTTTTGCTACTTCTTTCTAAATATTTGTCATTTTTTTTTTACAACAATTGACAATTTATTTTATTATTTGTCACTTTAAAATAGTTTTCAAATCCAAGTTTACATATTAGTTAATAGAATGAAAACACAATCACAAAATGTAGAAGAAAATTAACAATCGCTTAAATCTGTTCTAAAGTTTTAATTTATGTTAAATATTATGTGTCACTTTTTTTAATGGGTAAAACAGTGACATTTGCAACTTTTTTAGTGACATTGCCCCACTTTTTTATGTTTTATTTTTTTATAAGAAGTGACATTCTATACACTATTTTTTTACTTGCCAAATACTATTCATATGATTTTTCAAAATGATCATAATTTTAAGAATATATTTTTAAGTTGTTTAATCCCAAATACTCCCTTAAGATTGGGGAATTGATCAATCAACTATTAGGGAAAGTGGACGAGTATGGGAAGTTGTGCTCTAACTGTCTAGTGAGTATGAAGAAAGTAAAGTCGAACTTTTAGGAACTTGAAATTTGTAAAAGACATCCTACGAGATTAATCACTTTTATATACTTCCTGTCTTCAAATCAGGTAAATAGATTACTCAAGTTCAATATTGGGAATTTGAATAATGCTATACATCTAAAGGTTGAGATAAATCTCAACACAGTTGGCAATCGTTCATCGAAAATTGAAGAGGTGATTTGTGCATGGGTACATGTGCATCTCCCCATTCTCCAATGAATGTGTGCTAATTTAGTTGAGATTGATCTCAACCTTGAGATAAATAGCATTACTCCGTGAATTTTATTCAACCACAGAAATGTGAGTGAAATTATGATTTCAAATTTAAGACAACTTTGTCCAATGATTCGCCAATGATAATCAACGAAGTAACAATTAATATAAAATGATTATCAATAGTAATTACTAGTTGTTGACATAAAATAAGTACAACTTACATTGAATTAAGGCATTTGAGCCTCATGCTTTAAAAAAAAAAAATCATTTTTCTTAACATCGTTTAAGTCACATTCTTTGTATAAAATAATTTTGCGGTAAAAATAACTACCCACCACTTACTTTTTCACCGCCCAATGAATGTGTGACATGTCATAATGTTACTTTAAAATGTTCCCAAAAATGTATCCCTAGAATTATTGATTCTAAATGAGTCTCAAATAAGGTCTAAATGACCATTATCATTTATTAACCATTAATGTCAAGTTCAAGTGATGGAATTAGACGGTTCTACCCAAAATTAAATTAGAAGTGTAGTTGAAAACCATGGTAAAAGTAAAATTACATTGAATAAAATTCACTCCTAAATTATCTTATATTTTCTTTTAATGATTAAACACTAAGCATTCGGGGGAGATTGGATACTACCACATATTCTCTGTCCATATGGTCAATTTTAATCATCGACCCTTGTAACAAAGTATCCAAACTTACTTTTGGACTCGATCAATATAACCAGCCGTCACATTAGGACTCTCCGAAATCATTTTTGTCTTGTTCGAATCCTAAATGCCATATGTTCTTAGTATACATCGAAATCTAGTTATTGGATATGTCCTTTTGTCCTTTTCGATTCTGCCTCAAAATCCTTTTTCCTCCTAAACAAACATCTGATCAATAACTTGTGAACCAAATTACACCTCCATACACACTATTCTTGTTGGAATTGCTTGCATGAATATAAAACAATTTCACGATCTTAAATTATATAAATCGAGGTTGGATTACTTATCTCTTGATGTTTGTTCTTACTGCAGAAATGTATGCTCTTTGATCACGAAATTCAGTCACAGATGGATAGAACTTCTTGTCCAAAATCCAAGTGCCAATTTTTGAGTTAAATCTTCATAGATTCAAGCCACTACACTTATTTCTTTTCAACAATATGCTCACATGCGAAAAACTCACTTATTTTCTTGTATATATTCATGATAATAGATGGATTGAGTTATATGGAGGTTGATGGAAGTTATTCATGCCTTAGATAACTTCCCATATTAAATTCAAATGGTTCCCTCCAAAAACAACATTAATGGATCGGGTCGGTTCGGGTCATCCCACATGGGCGACCCGGTTTTAATCTAATATCTCCCACTCGAACATGATGGGCTTGACCCGGACTCCATTCGCATATGTTGTGCTTGATCAAAATTAAAACCCAACTGGTTTATTCTGGAAATATCAAAAATTCATACTGACAAATGGATCGTGCGACCAGCGAGCAACGGAGCAAGCATTACTATACACCTGTTAGAGATATATAGAAGCTCCTTATGAGGAATATAAGTCTCGCTATACCCCATACATATTTACTAACACAACTCAAGTATTTCAGATCTCTCAAATAATGAATGGACATACTTGAATCTTGCGCAACATACGTTATATTTACAATTGTGATATCAAACCTAAATGGTTGATACAATTGACCGGCCTGTAAATACAAATCTTAGTGTTAGATAAATAAGCCTTCATTTTCTACTAGAATCCCTTAATCTTAAGTCAACCACTTTCTTAGACATGTTCCATCAAACCGAATCAATCATGGTCATTGGTAACAAGCTAAAGTAGCTGCACTGGCTTAAAATCTCGAGAGACGGTCAAAAAGTCATAAGGGTACTATATGAGGTCATATATATACCTCAGGGACTCACACAATGAAAAAGCAGGGATCTATTCTTACATTTCCCATAAGTCGCCAAAGCACATGCGGTATGAAACAAGTGTTACGGTGTTCTTCATTTCTCTTAGGGCGTATGTCTTATCAAGTTAATAACAATGTACAGATCATAATTCAAATATTCCTTGATATCTAATTTGAGTTCTCCTCCTTTTTTAAATTCCTCTCATTAACACCATTCGAGAACTCGATCTGGCCATAAAAAAATAGATTTAATAGATAGTGGAATCCATTTCGATTGCTTGTATCAATCTTATCTTGATACTATTATCAAGACGACGGGATCATTTACAAAATGATAGCTATGTCTCATCTTAGCACAAAAATAACTTGTCTGAGGCGATTTCCCGTGTGAGTGAGCCAATCTCAACCTATTCGACATACTTTATGTGTGCATATAAATCAATTATATAGTAATCATTTAACTAGGTTACACAAATCAACTGAATTCAAAAGTATATTATTAATGGACACGTGAATTTACAAGTATGAGAAACTCAAATTCTACGCAATCCTAGAGATTTAGAATGAGTTACAAAGACATCTCTAGGTATAGGTTTTTTAAGAGGATCAGAAACCATATGGTGCGTAGATATATATTGTAAATTCACTTCTTTCTTCCCTATAATGTCCCTTATAAAGTTGTATTTTGTATCAATGTGTTTAGTTCTGCTATGATACTTGGGATCCTTTGTAAAAGCAATAGCTGCCTGGCTATCACAATAGATCAATGTAGGTTTCACATCATTAGCAGATACTCTCAGATGCTGGAAGAATCTTCTTAACCAAACAACTTCTTGTACTGTAGCAGCACATGCAACGAATTTCGCTTCCATTGTCGACAAGGAAATGCATGTCTATTCCTTGCTACTCCATGAGATGGCACCATTGTTAAACAAGAATACATATCCTGAAGTTGATTTGCGCTCATCCAGATCTCCACCCCAGTCGGCATCTGTATAACCCTTTAAGCACAATTCATTCCCTTGATAGCATATGGAATAATTAGCAGTACCTTTCAGGTATCTCATTATCCTTTTGACGGCTTTCCAATGTCCTCTTCCAGGATTAGATTGATACCTGCTGACTAAACCTACGACATAACAAATGTCAAGGCGTGTACACATCATAGCATACATCAAGCTCCCGACTGCACTGGAGTATGGTACTTTGGACATTTCTTCCTATTCTTCAAGAGTCTTAGGACACATGCGAAAACTTAGGGGTTTGCCCTTAGATATAGGAGTATCAATTGGGTTACAGTTCCCCATTTTGAAACGATCAAGAATCTTCTTTATATATGACTCTTGTGACAGAGAAAGAAGTTTTCTTGAACGATCCATATGGATTTTAACACCAAGTATATAATCTGCTTCACCCATGTCTTTCATTTCAAAATTAGAAAATAACCATCTCTTAATGGTTTCAACAAACTCCTTATCATCCACATAAAGTGACAGAATTACAAATTTCTCATTGGACCTTTTCACATATATACAATGATCTTCGTCCAGCATAACGAAGTTGTATGAGATTACATCTCTGTCAAATCTCAAATACCACTGTCTGGAAGACTGTTTTAGGCCATAGATAGATCTTTGCAATTTGCAAACCTTGTCCTCTTGACCTTTCACGATGAAACCTACAGGTTGTTCCATGTAGATTTCTTCATCCAATTCTCCATTAAGAAAAGCAGTCTTTACGTCCATATGATGTAATTCTAAATCTAAATGTGCCACTATAGCTAGGAGTAGGCGAATAGAAGTAAATCTCACAACTGGTGAAAAAGTTTCTTTGTAATCTATACCCTCTTGTTGGGTATATCCTTTTGCCACCAAGCGACTCTTATACCTCTCAATAGATCCATCAGCATTTCGCTTAATCTTGAGAACCCATTTGTTCCCAATAGCTTTTCGATCAGATGAAAGATCAACTAAGTCCCAGACTTGATTGGATTCCATTGACTCCATTTCCTCTTCCATTGCTATTTTCCATTTTTCCTTTGCAGGGCATGATAGAGCTTCGTGTACGGACTTAGGTTCCTCCTCGTCTTGCAAAGATGCTAGAAAAGTTTTCCCTTCAATCTCAAAATGACGTTTAGGTATAACTTTTCTAGTACTTTTACGAGGTGTGAGCTCCATTGTGACCCAGTCACTTGGGGTTAGATTGCTCCCACTTGGATCAGAAGCTCGAATAGCTTCTTCTTGAACCTTCACTGATTCAGCTCTATCATCTAATTCAAATAGAGGTTCTCCCTTTTTTATTTCTCCCCTATTAGGAAAATCCATCTCGAGAAATGTTACATCTCGTGACTCTATTTCAGTGGTGTTCCCATCTTGATTTTCACCTATAAACACATATCCCTTAGACTAGTCCAAATATCTTATAAAGATACACTTTTTTGCCTCGTGAACCTAATTTTCCAAATTTACTTGAGGAATCGTGTATGAAAGCAGCTGATCCCCAAGGTCTAAGGTAACTTAAATCAGGTGTTCTACTTGTCCAAAGCTGATATGGTGTATTAGTTATCGATTTAGAGGGAACCCTATTCAGAATATATGTCGCAGTTAACAAAGAATCTCCCCAATAGGAAATAGGTAAGTTACCCTGTGCCATCATAGACCTTACCATTTGTAACAATGTTCTATTCCTCCTTTCAGCAACACCATTTTGTTGAGGAGTATGAGGAATAGTTAATTGTCTAATTATACCTTTATTATTACAAAGTTCCTTGAACTCTTCAGATAGATATTCACGTCCTCGGTCAGTTCTTAAAGTTTTCACTTTTCTATCAGTTTGATTCTCTACCATGTTTAAATATAGTCTAAAGCATTCCAATGCTTCTGGCTTATGAGAAATCAAATAAACATAACTGTACCGTGTGAAATCATCAATAAAGGTAATAAAATAGGAGGCTCCACGTCTAGCCCTAACATTCATAGGACCACATATATCTGAATGTACTAATTGCAATGGAAATTCGGCTCTCAAGGCCTTACCAAATGGTTTTCGAGTTGTTTTTCCCATCAGACAATGCTCACATGTAGGCAAGGTAACTTTAGAGATTGAACCTAGTGAGCCTTTTTTAGCTAACCTATTCATTCTCTCTTGCCCAATATGTCCTAATCTAGCATGCCAAATATTTGTATCAACATTCACATTTCTAGAAGAAGAAGTGGATACATCCAAAGAAAAACAACGATCTATATAATAAGCATAAGTGTTTGGATTACAATCCAACACCATAAAACCATTACATAAATATCCAGATGCATAATGTGCATCATCATAATAAACATCAACAGAAGTTGATGAGATTCGAAGCGCGGAAGAAACGCCGGAAAGTTTCGAACTCAGGTTGTGGTTGGACGGATGAATCATGACCCGATATTCACGACGCGATGGCTCTACGATACGGAATAAAGAACCACGACTTTCGAAACGCCACAAGGATTTGTCCAATCTCCTTGATAAGTCTCTGATTTGAACGCCACAAATATTCTAGCAAATATTTGATACGTTCGATATTTGAACGCCACAAGAAATATTCTTGATAAGTTCGAAAAAACATAGGAATCCACCTATAACTTTTATTGAATCCTCAATAAAAACTGTTTATATCAAAATCAAAGTCTCAAGTCTCAATTACAATGAATGGAAAGGAATATAAATAAGTAAAATAACCTAACCGCTAATTGACTCAAAATAGAATTCTAATTAGACTAAAATTCTAAAATAGGCAAACAAATAATTAAAAACAAAATTTAACCTAAAAATACGCAAAAACCCTAATTTCCGTCTGCATAATTGACTTGCTGTTTTGAAGCCCCAAATGATGAAATTTGACCATAAAATCAGTCGGCTCAAGGGCTTTAGCCCATGAGTTTTGCTTAGTGGCTCATTTCTACTCGAAAAACACATATTATGCATCTAATTCTGACATGGTTGACTGGACTGCACTTTTATTTGGCTTGAATATTTAACTTTCTGTCAAGCCTGCTATGACTCCGATTGTCGAGGGTTCGGAACACATCATACCCTCCTTCTTTAGGATGATTTGTCCCGAATCATAGCTTTGTTCCTGTTGTTTCACTTCACCTCCTGGATCAAACGGAAAATTATTGCTTCCATGCCATGAGTTCGATAAATTAAGCTCCTTTGATTGGAAAACATGGAAGAGATGGAGCTTGAACTCCTTTTTCCATACGTAGTGTGGCTGAAGCTTCCAAACATAATTAACCTGCAAAAAAGATTTAAACAAAATGGGGAGGGACATGTTAGCTTCATGAGGTACAAGGTATGAATCCTTGTATTCATGATAAACCACCACCAACTCCACTTCTTGAACCACGATGCTCTTTTCTTCGTCTCTTTCCTCCTTTGCACTTTCTTGTTCAATTTTTTTATCTTCAAACTCAACCACATCTTCGACCTCCACATTTGTATCACCCTGTTCATGTACTACCTCATCACTAACAAAATGTGGATCTTCCAATTCAAAGCTCAAAATTTGAACTTCTACCCCAACTTCCAATTTTTCTTCATCAAATTTTGGAGTTTGATCACCTAACTCCACCTTTTCATCTCCTACCACAAAATTCGGGGTCTCTTTAACTATTTCTAATTCATGTTTAAAGCCTCCCTCCTTCTTATCAATATCCTTATCCCCACGATGCCTCCTATTACACCACTTTTCACTCTCATTCCTTACCCTCCGTGAATCTTCTAGTGCTTCCTCTAATGTCAACCCATATAGTACGCATGTTTTTCCTTTCTTAAGGAATTGGTATATGTGCATACTCTTATCATAAATAGCCTCCCTCCTACGCTTCCAAGGTTTTTCCAATAAAATATGATAAGATTTCAATGGCACTACATCACACCATACATCTTCACTATACATTCCCTGGGTGATAGGCACTAGAACTTGTTTGGTTACTTTGAAATTCTCAAACTCCCTCATCCACGTCATCCTATAAGGTTTATAGTGTGGTTCTAGGGGCAATCCTAATTTTTCAACCACGGTGCAACTAACGAAATTAGTAAAGCACTTTTCATCAATCGCCAAACTGCACCCCTTATGATTTACATAACATCTAGTTTGGAATAAAGAACCCGGATCATAATCCATTCCTTATGTGACGTTAAAAAAAATTCAAGAATGAAGAGGATTTAGACATCAAATAGCAAGAACGACTTTTATTGACTTGGAATGAAACGAATATCAAGAATTTAAGGAAATTCAAGAAAGTGGTTCTTGAATCTTGGAATAACTTTTTTTTTTTTTTTTTGAATTATGGATGAATTTCGGAATAAAAAATAAAATAAAATAAAATCTTTTTTTTTTATAAATCCGAAAATTTGACAACGAACACGACAAAACAAACGGAACTTAATTCGGATAAGAATTAAGCAAAACAAACACTTTTGAATTTTTTTTTTTTTGGAACGATTTTCTGAATTAAAGACTCAACAAGATATGGATGATTTTTATGAGACTCGATGATAAACATAAAAATCAAACTGGATAGAAAAACCTGAATTCAGAGTCAAGCTCTGATACCAGATGATGAGGTTCGAAGCGCGGAAGAAACGCCGGAAAGTTCCGAACTCATGTTGTAGTTGGACGGATGAATCATGACCCGATATTCACGACGCGATGGCTCGACGATGCGGAATAAAGAACCACGACTTTCGAAACGCCACAAGGATTTGTCCAATCTCCTTGATAAGTCTCTGATTTGAACGCCACAAATATTCTAGCAAATATTTGATAAGTTCGATATTTGAACGCCACAAGAAATATTCTTGATAAGTTCGAAAAAACATAGGAATCCACCTATAACTTTTATTGAATCCTCAATAAAAACTGTTTATATCAAAATCAAAGTCTCAAGTCTCAATTACAATGAATGGAAAGGAATATAAATAAGTAAAATAACCTAACCGCTAATTGACTCAAAATAGAATTATAATTAGACTAAAATTCTAAAATAGACAAACAAATAATTAAAAACAAAATTTAACCTAAAAATACGCAAAAACCCTAATTTCCGTCTGCATAATTGACTTGCTGTTTTGAAGCCCCAAATGATGAAATTTGGCCATAAAATCAGTCGGCTCAAGGGCTTTAGCCCATGAGTTTTGCTTAGTGGCTCATTTCTACTCGAAAAACACATATTATGCATCTAATTCTGACATGGTTGACTAGACTGCACTTTTATTTGGCTTGAATATTTAACTTTCTGTCAAGCCTGCTATGACTCCGATTGTCGAGGGTTCGGAACACATCAGAAGTACCATGAAAGTTCAAACTAAGACCTAATTTTAAAAGAACAATAACTGATATTAAATTTCGTCGTATCCCAGATACAAATAAGACATCATGAAGGAGAACAGCACAACCACTACACAAGTGTAACTTGCAAGTACCTATTCCCTTCACCTCCACTCTTTCGTCGTTGCCAACGTATATCCATTTTGCACTAGATGGAATCCGACGAAAATCCACAAATGCTTCTCGATCTTTTGCTATATGGTCTGTTGCTCCGGAGTCTATAATCCACAAAGGATAAGAATCAACAACTAATACTGTGCTAGAAACATAAATAGAACTAAAAGAAGAACACATAAGAGCTACCTGTTTAGGCTTAGGGGATTCACGAGCAAAGTGACCCAGCACTTTACAATTATAGCATTTAACCTTGATCTTGTCCTTCTTCTTTCCAAACCACTTCCCTTTCTTATAGCGTTTGTTCTTGTTCTTCTTAGGTCCCTGTCCAGTCTCTTTCCATTTTCCTCTCCCGCCTTTGTCTCAGTTCCTTTTATTTTTAAAGCCTGAAGCCTTACAAGAACTAGACTCAGCTACATAAGCCTGACCTAGAGATTTGGCAGCTCCAAGCCGTTCATCCTCTAGCTCCACATGGCGGACAACATCAGCAAAAGTTTTTATGCTGTCATTGTAGGTCAAATTCACTTTCAAGTGTTCCCAACTGTCAGGAAGAGAGCATATCAAAGCTTGAACTTGCTGGTCATTAGAGAGTATGTGACCAGCTAACTTTAGCTCCCTGATCATGTTAGACATAACCCTAACATGTTGTTTAATGTTATGATCAGGTGCCTTCTCGTAAGTATCAAACTTAATTATCAGTAGCCTGAGCATAGTCACACTTGTACCACCATATTTCTCTCAGGTACACCCAGATGTCATGAGCATTAGGGTATTGTTCACACTCATGTATGAGATCATCAATCACAGAGCTCACCAAGATTGCACGTGCAGTGGAATCTTTCTTTTTCCAAGTTTGGTAAGTCTCTTGATCTCGTCTTTGTTGAGCAGTGTTTCCAGTACTAGGGTCTTCCATAACCTGGTTGATGCCTTCTAAGGTATCCTGTTCCTCCAGTACATACCAAATCTTATGGCGCCAAGTGTTATAGTTATCGCCATTTAACTTATCACCCTTGTTAAGATCAGCAATTATGTTCTTAGATGCCATGGTCTGTTACAATTTTAGAGACAATCATATAACGGTCCATTTATGCACACAAGGTATTTTTATTTATTTATTTGCACTCATGCAAATTAAATTTCATGACAATTTAACACTAGGTATGAAGTCGAAAGTTCACTAAGTTCCCAATCATCGTCCATTATCCTAATGTTTCATTATCACAAAAATTAATTTCATAGTGCAAAATTTTAAGTTCTAGGTGAGAGCTACATTAACTCTCCCAACCTTGGAACTCCCACTTAACAAGTTCATTAGGTATGTACAATTTAAGCAAGATATTTTAATTACACAAACATGTCACAAAATGTCATAAGTACATGTCATTAAAATAAAGAAACTATTATTTTCGAGTAATCATGATATATAGGAGTATATTCAAAAAACTCCCACTAGGTCCAATAAGCAATTAAAAAAAATTGTGGTCCAATAGGCAATTTTAAAAAAATTTCCCACAATTAAACATGTAATAAAATAATAGAGGGACCAATCTAAATTTTTTTTCAGAATTTTAAAGATGAAAATTGAAATTTCAGAATTTTTAGGGTCCAACTTGAAACTTTCGAAAATCACAGGGACCAATCTGGAAATTTCAGAATTTGCAACCAAGCCCCCATCTTCATCAATGCTGAGAGACCCAGTTGCATTTTCAGATTTCTGCCAAACTTCAGGAAGCCATAACTTCTTCATCTCATGTCTGAATTTTATGATCTTTATATCGTTGGAAATAATTTTGTAGGATCTTTCCAATCATACCAAGTTTGCACCGTGAAGTGGAGATTATAGAAAGTTACAGGCCTTCAAAATTTCGAGTTTCCAAACCAGGGTTGCATTTTACTTTCAATATACATATCCAAATCTCATGAAATTTTGTAGATATGTTCTACATACTATGAAAAATGTACAGTACGAATTTCACTAATTAATGTGAAGTATTTCTTGATGTGCCATTAAAGCATATTCAAGCTTTTCTTCAAAAACCTGTTTTAGTGGCATTGATCAACATGCAATAGAAACACATCATTATAAACACATTTATAGGCAAGAAAACAACCTGCTATGGCTCTGATACCAATGTTGGAATTGCTTGCATGCATATAAAACAATTTCACGATCTTAAATTATATAAACCGAGGTTGGATTACTTACCTCTTGATATTTGTTCTTACTGCAGAAATTTATGCTATTTGATCACGAAATCTAGTCACAGATGGATAGAACTTCTTGTCCACAATCCAAGTGCCAATTTTTGTGTTAAATCTTCATAGATTCAAGCCACTACACTTATTTCTTTTCAACTATATGCTCACATACGAAAAACTCACTTATTTTCTTGTATATATTCACGATAATAGATGGATTGAGTTATATGGAGGTTGATGGAAGTTATTCATGCCTTGAATAACTTCCCATAACTTCCCATATTAAATTCAAATGGTTCCCTCCAAAAACAACATTAATGGATCGGGTCGGGTCATCCCACATGGACGACCCATTTTTAATCTAATAATTCTCAATGGAGTTGATCGCAAATGCAGATGATTCAGTTCTTGCTAAGCTACAACGAGCATGCTCTGATATCAAAACCCTTCTCCAGAATTCGACCGGCCTCGAGAAAAGCTTAAAGAAAACCGATGAAAATTTAGATGCCATTCAAGAAAACTTAACATTGGCATCAAGAAGAGTTGTAGCTTTACAATCACAGTCCATTCTCGAAACTAGAATAAACCGAGCCATTTCTCCGGCTCTTACCCTTCTCGACAGCTTCAAACTCTACGAGTCCCTCCAGCGTAAGCTTCTTGACATAGCCTCGAAATTAATGAAAGAGAAATGAATGACTGATTATTTACTCAAATAAAGATATTATGAGCAAAGTGATAAATGCTAGCATGAATATATCTCAAAGTCATTAATGATTTTACGAATTAGTTGAGATTATAGAACATTATATTGCTAATGGATTAGTAGATTAAAAGCCTCCAATTATTTGTTATGAGAACAATTTGAATATAAATATTTCTCATGCAGCAATATTCTACATACAAACATGTTAATAAGAAGAAATAAAGATTAACTTGTGAAGTTTTATGATTTCTTAGAAGTGCGATATGTATATACACTCCAACAATGCATACTTAGATATATGATTGTGATTATATCCATAATTATGAATGAAATTGTAACGACCCAAGTTCTAAATACCTGGAATGTCACTTCGTCGTCTCAACTAACTTTCAAAATGATAATTAAGCGAAAAATAACTGAAATATCAATTGCGTAATTTTATAAAATTTGACTCAAATGGTCAACAATTTGAATATTGAAATAAGTTGACAAAATAAGCTTTGAATAAACATGAATTAAATAAGTTTCAATTTCAAATAAAACTGTTCAAAAATCTCAATAATAGCCACCATCGTACGTCTCGTCGCCAACTCCATCATCTGCAAAATTGATTTTTGAAAAATGTGAGTATTTCAAATAAATAATCAGTAGACTCGCGCATAATAATCATTTGACATTATAAATTAAAACACATAATCATGATATTTAAGTCTCAGGTGTCTAATAATCACCAGTAATCTCATGAACAAGTAAATAAATACAAGTTCAAGTCTCATGCATTTAAGCAAGTAAATTCTCGTAACACAGTCTCATGCTTGAAAAGCAAGTAATTCTTATGAACACATTCTATCATGCTAAATTATAATCCAAATAATCATTGGTGCGCACTTTTAAAAATGTAAAGTTGTAAATAAGAGTCTACCTTATTTCTCAAGTATTGAGCAAACAGGAAAAATACTTCTAATTCTCTTGCACCTCGTCTAGTCCTATAAAATAAATAAATATATAATTAAATTTATATTTTAGATTAATCAAGTTTAGAAAGATGAATTTGTGTAAAATAAGATTTTGAAAAGGTTTTAGGGGCTAATTAATGTAATTGTAAGAAATCAGGGGCTGGTTCACGTAAATAATAAATCTTTGTATTGATTTTCGTGATTAAATAAATTTGGGGACTGACTTTACAAAATTAGATAGCTTCTGGCCAAATTAGAATTTTAGCAGAAGCTTGGGTCAAAATATAGTGTTTTGAAACATTGGGCTGAAAATGAAGAACATTTAAATATTGTAAGGACTGAAATAAGTTATTCACAAAGTTTGAGACTTAAATGGCAATTTATAAAAATCAGTCTTTAATAAAATACACAAAAAATCATTTCTCCCCTCATTTTCGTAAGGGAGACGGGCAGAGATAGAGAGGGGGGGCGCGACCGGCCCATCTTTGGATCGAGGTCGACTGGGCCAAACACCGGCGTTCGATCGGCGGTGGTGCCGCCGTCATGTGGCGGCGACTGGGTCCGTGAAGAGGTGGCGATTTGGGGTGGGTTTGAACTGATTTTGGCGAGAAAACCGAGATAAACCCAGGATCGATTTTGGGTGATTTCCGGCGAAAGTGAGGTCGAAGGTGCCGGTGGTTGAGGTAAGACAATGGAATTACTTCTTCTTTGATTTTTGGTTTATTTTTTTAGGTGTCAATTTTGGGGAATTGGAATTGAGGCAGTGGTGGTTGGCTTCTGATAAGTGTGTTTTACACACTTATTTTGCTTTTAAATCGATAATTTAATTGAAAAATTGAGCGAATTTCTACTTATAAATTGGGTTTATCTTGTACAATTAGGTACAACCTCAATTGGAAAGAAAATTGACAAGATTGGAGAGC
The DNA here is from genome assembly GCA_963555705.1 of Ligustrum vulgare. Classification (NCBI taxonomy): domain Eukaryota; kingdom Viridiplantae; phylum Streptophyta; class Magnoliopsida; order Lamiales; family Oleaceae; genus Ligustrum; species Ligustrum vulgare. The sequence continues at coordinate 33,357,731 of OY743184.1, read as the reverse complement.
AATTGAGCGAAAAAAGGAGCAATTTCGATGTCCAATGACCTAATTAAAAGAAATCAAAAGTTTGGGGACTCAATTGCAACATCTCAAAAAGTTAGATGACTAGAGATGCAAATATTTCAGGGGCATATTTGCAATAAAAATCAAAACTCGAGGACTAAATTGAAGAAGACAAGAAGACCAGGGATTTGACGTGCAATTTATTCAAAAGGAAAAGGAAAATAAAAAGAAAAGATAAAATAGTATTATATATATATATAGGCATGGGCTTAGCCCATGCCTTTTTGAAGGCATTGCTAGGCGTACGCTGAAAGCGCCCAGCAATGTGAAAGATTGTTTTATCTGTCTTCACGTGATCGCGTGAGCAATTTTCGACCCAGTTTCGATTTTAACTTTCTGTTTTTATTATTTTAAATTAAGGCCACGTTTGGCTCGAATTGGACGCTTTTTTTGGACCATTTTAGGTCTAATTTTTGGGAGTATAAATACTCTCATTTCTTAACATCAAAAAGAACAATTTTCTTTATTATTTTCTTTGTTTTTGTTTTGTTTGTAATTTAGTTTGTAGTTTATTTTTGATTTCAAGTTGCTAGCACCCATTGGATCAAAGAAGCAAGAAGTCAAATGAAAATACAAATCAAAGTTCAAGGAATTTTGGGACAAAAAAAATCAATGGAAGTGATTTATTTCATTATCTTGTATTTTCAATCTTTGATTTCTATATTTTGCGATGTATTTTTGTAAACCTCAACTTTTGTGCAATATTTATACAATGGGTTAGTTGTTTTATGTTGGGATGATTGATGTAGCTTAACTTAGTTTAAGTAATTTTAATGTTTGTTTATTAATGTTGAGCTTATTTCATGTGTGTTTGTTATTGAAATTATTCCATGTGTTTGATTGATCACCAAATATATGTTTTGTGAAGTGTATGATAATCGAGAGATATTATGCATTTTAGACCAAATAACAAATGCTCTAGGTTCTTGTTCAGGATAGAGATATACCTTAAACTCTAGATGATCCATTGAGCTATTTTCACAAAGAGTTAATGTAATTGATTGTGCCTTAATCGACATAGAGATATAGTATGTTAAATCAATTTATTAGGGTTAATTTCACTCGAGAGAGGTAATTAGCTAAACTTGGAAATCGGGCCTAACATTGTAAATGAGTAATTTATTAATTTGCATATGTTGAGAAATTACTTAAGCAAGAGTTAAGTGAAATCATGAATCACAACTATTTTATCTTTCATTTTCCTTATTTTAATTTGGTTTAAAATTAGTTTCGTTAATTTAGAATTGTCAAAAATCCATCTTTTAATTGTGTGTTTCATTTGTTAAGATTAAATTAACTAGAGTATAATAGAGTATACATTCCTCCTGTGATCTCAAAATAACTAATAAGGCTAGACGAGAGCGCTAAATTTGACTGTTAAGATTTGGAGAGTCGTAGCGACAAGTTGGGCAAAACTAACTTTTAAATTTGAAAATTTCTCGATTGCTACAGACATGTGTTGCGGCATTTTTAGCCGAATGATAGAATACAAGATTCTTGAATAATATGGGGGAAATTAAATAATATCACGCATGAAGCACGATCAAATCTGAAGTATAATGACAATCGATTCCAAAAATAAATATCTCTTGAATAATTGAGATGATCCATTTGAGGCTAAATACTCATTGTGAGTAAAATAGATATAGTTATTTGATAAGAAATTCAGCTACCTGATGATAGAATATACAAAGATATCTCTCCATGTTATGTTCATATTGAGATGAAATGGAATCGATAAATAAGTCGGCTACATACGTAAACAATCCTCTTATGAAAATGAGGTTGATGAAATTATAATACTTTTGCCAAATATAAAAATCCCAATGTAGGGATTATTTGTTATATGATTTGAAGTCCAAACACTTAAATGTGTAAAAGCCAGTAGTTATTTGTACAAATGAAAAATATTACACAGCCGTAAAAGACGACTAGTTGCGCGTGAAATTTTTCAAAGAATTAGCATGAAATATGGTAGATAGGACTATAATCTAGATCACTAGTTTGAGCTCTTTGATATACCAATGAGTGAGATCAAAATGTATGATTCTCATCTCGGTACTTTGAGAGTATTTTTTAATGTACCAGTTGATCACGGTACATTGAGATTTCAAGCGAAATTATTATAGATTATATGTCGAAATTGATATCTATATCAATGATTGATATACTCCTGAAAATTAGAAATTGCAATTTATAAAGTGCAAGAACATACATGTATAAATTATTGAAAAATTCAATTTGCCCAGAATAATATCATTATAGAATGAAATATGATTCTGATATATATAAAATAAAATCACACGAAGAATGATACAAATGACCACATAATATAATATGTTGAAAATGAAATTGGAGTGTACTATTATTATATTTGAATATTTGGGCATGCAATTGATTTTCAGCATGCAAATTTATATTATCCACCGAAAACGAATATTTAATTATTCACCAGAAGTGAATTGAAGATGAATATTTAATTATTCACCAGAAATGAATTCAAGATTTTGATAGTTTCACCAGAAGTGAATCAATTCTAGATTTGAGTAATGCAATCGCTCAACTAGCGAAACATTACTTGGTATAGCATGTTCAGTACATCATAAATGAGCTATAACATCATAAATGAGTTATAAACTATTTATATAAAGCTCATCATAAATTATATGTTTGATGAGATGATTTGAGATTGCATTAATATACTTGTGATATTCCTATGAAGGGAACAAATACACACTGCGCTCTTTTTCCCTTAGCTGATGTTTTGTCCCACAGGGTTTTCCTAACAAGGTTTTTAATGAGGCAACAATTATGACGTATCAATGAAAATAATGTACTCTTTTTCCCTTAACTAAGGTTTTGTCCCACTGAATTTTCTTGGTAAGATTTTTGAGACATTATCACAGCTATCTGCAAGTAATAATAATTCAACAACAAACTCTCTCTTTAAATTGTATTGGAATGATATCAACAAATAAAGAAAATCATAGACATCTTATGAAGAATGTTATGATATCAACAAATGAAAAAAATTATAGACATCTTATGAAGAATGTTATGATATCGGCTACACACAAAGAGATCTTCATATATACATATTCCAGACGAAAGATGATATCATTATTCAAGAAAAGTTCATGAATACTTGATTGCACACTTCAGGGGGAGAATCATGTTCTACTCTTTTTCCTTAGTCAAGGTTTTGTCCTATTAGGTTTTCCTGACAAGGTTTTAACGAGGCAGCAGCTGTACTATTTTTCCTTCATTCATATTTTATCCCATTGAGTTTTACTGACAAGATTTTAACGAGGCAGCACTTCAACATTACAAAATTCGGAGTTTCAACACTTTAGCACTTCATAATTCGAAGTTTTAGCACATGATTTGTTCTATTTATCATTAATGTCATTTCGAACATTGGACTCAATGATTCACGATGGCCAACATCAGGGAGAGTAGCTGTACTCTTTTTCCTTCGTTCAAATTTTATTACACTGGGTTTTCTTAGAAATGTTTTAACGAGACAGCAATTGAGCAATAAGTCATTTAAGGGGGAGTGTTGTGAATTATTAATATTATTACCTAATACCTAATTAACTTTATCTAATTATACCTAATTTATATTGTAAAGAATTGTGTGAATAACTTATTCTTGCCCATATCAATTCCTATAAATAGGGCCTTGATTTATAACATTTCCTAAACTCTTGAAGAAGAATTCTCTCCTCTCCTCTTTTCATCTCTCTCTCTATCTATCTCTAGTATTGTTATTATGGTAGTTTTACAACATTAGTGAACATAATCAAAACACAATCACAAAATGTAGAAAAAAATTAACAATCACTTGAATCTATTCTAAAATTTTAATTCATGTTAAATATTATTTATCACTTTTTTTAATGTGTAAAAAAGTGACATTTACCACTTTTTAGTGACATTGTGCCACGTTTTTTATTTTTATTATAACTGACATTCTATACACTATTTTTTTACTTTCAAAATACTTTTCATATAATTTTTCAATATAATCATAATTTTAAGGATATACTTGTAAGTTATCCACTCCCAAATACTCCCTTAAGATTGGGTAGAAAAAAGATGGGGAATTGATCGATCAACTAGGAAAGTGGACGACTATAGTGAAGAAGTACTCTAATCTCAAACTTTTAGGAACTTGAAATTTATAAAAGACATCCCGGTATGGTCGGGATCAATCACTTTAATTATATATACTTCCTGTCATCAAATTATCAGGTAAATAGATTACTCAAATTCAATATGGTGAATTTTATTCAACCACGAAAATGCGAGCGAAATTATATTTTAATTTGATTTCAGTTTAAGACAACTTTGTCCAATGTTTCATAAATGATAATCGACGAAGTGACAATTAATATATAATGACTATCACTCGTAATTGCTAGTTGTTGTTGACATAAAATAAGTGCACCTTCATTGAAGTAAGTCACTTAAGCCTCGTACGCCTCGTACGTAAAAATCATTTTTCTTAACCCAGTTGATTCTTTCTATATAATAATTATGTACATAGTCAAAAAATTTCTTACTTTTTAATCCTACATTCTTAAAAAAATTAAAAAAAAAAAAAAAATCATTTTTTTCAAAAATATATTCTAAAAATATGGGTCTCAAACCGGGTCTAAATGACCATTATTATTTTGATTTTTGATTAATCACTAAGCATCTGGGGGAGATTAGATACTACCCCATATTCTCTGTCCAAATGGTCATTTTTTTTTTTGAAAGTTCCATATGGTCAATTTTAATCATCGACCCTTGTAACTAAGTATCCAAACTTACTTTTGGACTCGCTCAATATAACCAGCCGTCACATTAGGACTCTCCGAAATCATTTTTGTCTTGTTCGAATCCTAAATGCCATATGTTCTTAGTATACATCGAAATCTAGTTATTGGACATGTCCTTCTGTCCTTTTGTACTCTGCCTCAAAACCCTTTTTCCTCCTAAACAAACATCTGATCAATAAATTGTGAACCAAATTACACCTCCATACACACTAGTCTCAATGGAGTTGATCGCAAATGCAGATGATCCAGTTCTTGCAAAGCTACAACGAGCGTGCTCTGATATCAAAACCCTTCTCCAGAATTCAAGCGGCATCGAGAAAAGCTTAGAGAACACCGATGAAAATTTCGACGCCATACAAGAAAACTTAACAATGGCATCAAGAAGAGTTGCACCTTTACAATCACTGTCCATTGGGGCTAAAGCTCTCGAAACTAGAATAAACCGAGCCATTTCTCCGGCTCTTGCCGTTCTCGACAGCTTCAAACTCTACGAGTCCCTCCAGCGTAAGCTTCTTGACATAGCCTCGAAATTACTGAAAGAGAAAACTTCAAGAAACAGGCTCAAAACGTTGATCCAGTACGTGGATTGCGTGGACGGATTGAACATGGCCTTGACTTCCATAAGCCAAGAGAGTGAGCCAGCAATTCAAAAGCTGCAAGAAGTGGTTGAGTTTTTGAGCAGGACTAAAGCCAGTACTACTGATCAGGACCGAACACATCGTTTGAGGGAGACTGTGATTACTCTGAAAGTGCTATACGAGAGAGAGGTCGATTCAATGAGATTTGATGGGCTTCTTGATGAGGCTTTGTTGAATTTGCAAGATGAGTATCAGAGTTTGTTACAGCAGTTAAGGCATCAGAATATGGGGAATGATATGAATGAAATGGTGCCAGAGAAGTTGGGTACTGAATTAGAGCTCCAAGTTCTTGGAAGAATTTCAGAGACATTGGCTACCAATGATTGTCTTGACATATGCATTGGCATCTTTGTGAAGGTAAGAACAATACTAAGCCCCATTTCATAGAGATTAAAATCAGATTTTCATTAGATTTTGATCAAAGTTGATGAGCTCATGTTTGAGCCCCATTATTTGAAAACTAAGTTTTTTTAAACACTCAATTTCAACCATTTATTTTAGTAAAGTCTATGATATTTGACTTTTCAAACAAGTTTTAAACACGCACTCTCCCTAAAGTACTATTCAAAATCGCATTATTTCCCAAATAATGAGGCTCAAAAGAGATGTGTGGTTAATATGAGACCCGTAAAATATGTGGTTATGATTAATTGTTAACTGTTGACTTTTACTTTGATAAAAATCTAGTTTGTAATCAGCATCAAACGGACCCTAAGTCGTATGAAAAATATTTTGTCTAAAGTTTTGTCTATTTGATTTATATGAATTCAAGTCCTTGTATGTATCTACTTATATTTTTTTCACAATCACTCACATCTTGTCTGATTATTTATTGTGTTTTTTCTTTTTCCCAAAGGCTCTAATGGTAAACTTTTCGGTCAATATTCAACAGGTGAGATATAGAAGGGCAGCCAAAGCATTGATGAGATTAAGTCCGGATTACCTGAAAACTTACACTCCTGAAGAAATAGATGAAATGGAATGGGCAAGTTTAGAGACTGCAATAGGCCTTTGGATCCAACACTTTGAACTTGCTGTAAAAGTAGTTTTTGTATCAGAGAAGGACTTGTGCAACCAAGTACTAGGAAACATAATGGAAGGAATGGTATGGCCAGAATGTTTCTTTAAGGTTGCTGATAAAATCATGGCTGTCTTCTTTCGATTCGGAGAAGGCGTTGCAAGAAGTAACAAAGAACCCCAAAAATTGTTTAAGCTTTTAGACATGTTCGATTCATTAGAAATGCTTAAACCTGAATTTTCGGCGGTTTTCGAAGGTGAAGCAGGAGCTGATATTTGTTCTCGATTCAGAGAACTTGAGAAACTCCTAGTCCATTCATCGACTAAGATCTTTTGGGAGTTGGGGCTTCAAATCGAAAGCAATCAAGATGGTTTGCCTCCACCTCATGACGGTTCCGTTCCTAAACTTGTTCGATATGCCATCAACTACCTCAAAAACCTAGCAGTGGATAGTTACAGTGCACCAATGGCACAAGTACTCAGGACTGATCAATTATGGAAAGCTGGCATACTTTCGAGTCCTGAAACTGATGAAATTTTACTCAAGGATGCCATTTCCAATGTCATGGAAGCGATCCAAAGGAACATCGAAACCAAGAAATCGCTTTACAAGGACAAAGTGCTCCCTCACGTCTTTGCAATGAACACGTATTGGTACATTTACATAAGAACACGAAACACAGAACTCGGCAAGCTATTGGGAGAGCAATACATTAAAAAAAGGTATAGACAAGTTGCTGAAGAATCCGCTTACTTGTACCAGAAGCAAGCTTGGGGGGCTCTTGTGAGATTGCTTGACACAGAAGAAATTAAGAGAAGCAATAAAGATGGCATTGGAGCTCTAATAAGAGGGAAAATGGATGGTTTCATGGCCGGATTTGATGAGATGTGCCGAAGGCATAGAAGCACTTACAGCATTATCTCTGATGCAGATTTGAGAGAACAAATGAAAGAAGCCACTGTTAGGCTTGTGCTGCCTGCATATACTGAGTTTCTCGATAACTATTCAACATTTTTGGAGATTAAATCTAATATATCACCTGAATTACTCGATGGCTTATTGAGCCAGATTTTTGAGGGCGTTGATCAGGTAGCTGATGGCAAGTTGAATTTTCGTCGATGGAACTCGAGTGATCGTAAAGATAGGTGGAGACCATCGATTGATCAAACTAATGAGAGCAAAGATTTTCCATAATCCCAATTGGATTTGCATCTATGGATTGTACTAGTAAATACTCAATGCTGAAGTTGTCTTTAAATCAGAACAATTCGTAAAATGGTAAGGCACTTATCCTGTAGTAGGAATTTCACCATACATTTCTTGTACAAGTTTACTACCAAATGGATATTGCAGTTAGAACATTACAAGTATATAAATATAAATTGGAACAACTGAAATATACATCGAATGTTTGCTATGTTGGACTAGACAAGATCAGAGAGCATGAAAGGAAAATTTGTTCCTTCTCTCCAGACTAAACTGGATTTATTTGTTTGAGACATACTCTTTACATGCATGTGGAATTCATTTTTTCGTGCGTAATTTCTGAATATGGTAGCGAGGTTTGAATTCAAGATCTTTACATCGTCCGAAAAGCTTAAGATGTTAAATAAAAACCAAGACACAGAAAACTAAAGATCCAAATTCGGATTAACACAAAATCAGCCCCGAGAAGAAACCAGCATGCCGTTCTTCATTCCAGGCTCCGGTGAAGCCCCCAATCTAGCAAACTAGTAACAATCCAAAACCTCGTAGCCAAAGCGAACCACCATTTGTAACAAATAAAGGGTAAATAGCACAAAATTTTCCTCGTTTGCACTCCTTGTGCAAATTATCCCTATCGTTTCAAATTTGACATTTATGCCCTCATTTCAACCTTTTCTTGCGGAGTTCGTCCTTGCTATCTTATTCCGTCAAGTTTTTCCGTCAAATATGTATAATTTGTGCAAAAATTCCTATAGTTTGTCATCATTGCACAAATAGTCCCTATCTTTTAAATATTAGCATTTGAACTCTCAATGACCTTTCTTTGCGTTCAAATTCCTTGCATTTTATTTTTTTTCATTAAAACATTTTAAAATAAATAATTTATCATTCTAATCAAATAAAATAAGTATAGAAAGGAGGAGGAGGAATAATAATAATAATTATAGTCAAAATCCTAATTTTTTTAAATAGTACAAACGAGTTCCATTTAACATAATTTAAAAAGTCATTACCACAAAAAATATTTCATCTTTCCCCCAACACACACACACACACACACAGGGATATAATCAAGTTTTGTATTATAATATATTTTAGTTTTAAGTGAAATTACAAGAATATTTAGGGATTCATTATTTTCATTGTTTTTATCAACTTTTTGCTGATTTCATACACATATATGTACATATATATCAGTTACATCAACTTTTGAATTTTGTTTTTATTTTGTTCAAAGTTCTTTTGCCTCATAAAATAATGTCCGATGATGAGATTTCTTCTTCCATTGCAGAGTTCATTCAAGATCATAATCCAAACACATCATACTATTCTAATTCAAATCTAGTTAAAAGTAATATATATATATATATATATATATATATTTTGGGGGAAGGTTAATTTTTTTTTGCTAAATACCATTTTAATTAATTTAAGTGTGATTATTTTGCACTATTTAAAAAATTAAAACTTTGACTATTATTATTATTATTATTATTATTATTATTATTATTATTATTATTATTATACTACTACAGTTCCTCCTCATTTCTGTTCTATTTATTTTATTAGAGTGATAAATTATCTATTTAATAATGTTTTAATAAAAAAATAAAATGTAAGGGCCTTTAGCGTAAAGAAAGGTCATTAAAGGTCAAAATGCTAATATTGAAATGATAGGGATTATTTGTGTAATGAAGGCAAACGGTAAGAACGTTTTATACAAATTATAATATTTGACGAAATAAGACGGCAAGGACGAACTCCGCAAGAAAATGTTGAAATGAGGGCGTAAATGCCAAATTTGAAACGATATGGATGATTTGCACAATGAGTGCAAACTATAGGGACGTTTCGCGCTATTTATCCACAAATAAAAAAAGAGTCCTCGAACAAGGATTTTACCTTAATGGACATATTCCCATATTGAGAATATGTGATAAATGATGAACTCATAAGAGATTGAACTACTATATTTAATAGATTATCCTTTTGGTTCCTTACAAGTGATATCAATCCTAAGTCCCAAACTTAACCATGTGGATGCACAATATGGATCCAAGTTACAGTGGACGAACATGATGGGCCCTAATTTAGATCGTATAAAAATATTAGCCATCAATGAATATTTACTTTGAGATAACATCAATTTCGTAAATCAATCCAAACCATTGAGCAAATTATATTCATTTTCAACCATTAGATGAGATTTCCTTATGTGAACCTATCCTACTATCAATATCAGTGTAAATACTATACATCAATTAACATTTTCATAATATCATCGTTCTCGCCAAGACTAAAAGAATGAGTTTCAGGCTTTTAACAAGCGGAGTACCTTATACAATAATTAAGAAGACGTATACACCAGTGAAGTGTATATTTAGATATTTCTCAAAACCCGATTATTGGCATCAATCAATTGAAAGATCGATTTTGGAGCCATGATTACAACACAATTTTGTTTCATATGTTATAATTCACGAAGGGTAACAAATTTATTTATCCAAAACCCGATTATTGTTAGAATCAACTTTTGGGGCAAAATCAGCAAAATCAATCTTTTCCCCCTAAAAATGCAATCTCTACAATGGAACACCATATAGAACACTGCATTATGCAGGGTACTTTGGCATCCCGATAGGAGGCAACATCCGGTTGGAGATGCCTTAACAAATGAAATTGACAGTTCCAAACTCAAAGACGACGATAAAAAAAAATTAGCAAAACGAAATAGCAACATCAGTTGTAATATCAACACAGGTAAATTGAAATGTAATCAACATTTATATCTCAGCAATTTATGACATGAACCAAGAATATCAACAAAAGCCATCCAGCGCACACAGCAATTCGGAAAACAGAATCCAACTATTTTTTAAGCATAAACACATTCTTGACTCCAAGAAAATCAGTTTAACTCCAGAAATATTACACCAATACAGAGGTGAAGAAAAACAAGACAGCAAAGCAAAACCTTTTGATGTGATATCCTCATCGGTTTATGTTTCTGCAGCCACAACACCAGCAGAATTCTTCTCATGATCTCCCTCTAGCTGGCTTAAGTTGCCTTTCTCCTTGATGAGTTGAATATGATGGTGTTTGCAGTAAAGGCGACCCTCATGCGCAATGTAGTTTGATGGACTGATGACGCATCCTCCATGGGTGCATTTGAAGCAGCTCTTGTGGTATGCACTTCCATTCACCGAGACCTGCGTGTACACATTTCTTATGCCTTATCTAGATTTGAACCACAGCACAGATTCAAATGATCCAAAAAATTATTACCTTTTCAGTTGGATAGACAGTATTCTTGCAACCCACACACTTTTCTCTCGTTCCACCAAACATACTTGAAACTTTATTTGCCAGAGGTTTCTGTTTCAAACATCATGATTTGAAAATTGATCATGGATCCATGTACCAAATATTGGCAAGCCTTTGAGAACGAAAATACACAATACTGGAACTTAGGGTCTGTTTGACTGCAAATTATTTTACATGGGAAACATGAATTCCACCTTATTTTCCTACTTTTTGCCTATTTAATTGCCTTAATTTTCCATGGAATTCATTTTATAGCTTTCCTTGTTTTTAAAATTTTCCGTATTTTTTTGAAATTCATTTTCCCACCACTTTGGTGGGAATTGGTTTTCCACCTTAGGTTGGAAACCCATTTTCCCCTCGTTTGTTCCTTTTTTTTTTATTATTATTGTTAATTATCTTATTTTTTTCTTCTTAAAATTAACATTATTATCATTAAATACAAATGTTTGGAAAATTAAACAAATAATGATTTTGATTAAAATAACAACCTTATGCTTTATTTTTCACTAAAAATAATGTCAATCAAATAACAAAACTTGAAAAATTCTCTACTTTTTCCCCCTAGTAAATTAAATTAACCAAACACGTTAAACCTCCGATTCCCATGAAATTTTCAAGAATTCAATTCCATGAAATTCATTTTCATTCCACCCAAATTCTACCATCGCAATCAAACGAACCTTAGAACATTTTAGTTTTAAGATTGGTATATAAATTTAGTGCGTCAATGAGGATTCGTACCTCGGTATCAACTGGTTTCTCTGGTTTTGCAATCTTAGGTGTTCCTGCAAACGTTTAGGAGAATGACACTATAATGAACAAGATTTTAACTTATTATTTCTTCTTTACAATAAATGTTTGGAGCAAAACTTCATCGAAATGACGAAATCTATCTTTATTATTTACCTTCAAAGCTTTTGTCAAGGCTGCCAGTTCTTTTGAAGAGTTGATCAAAGTGTGGCCTGCAATATAGAACTCCCTCAAAGGAATTGTAGTTCCCAAGCTGCAATTAAACCACAGAAGATTACAGATCCGTACACTAGATTTTTATTTTTAATTTTCATCAATGAGATGATGACAAGACTTGAATTCTGAGAATTTTTCGAATTTCATTTAAAAGATTAAGTTATTTAATACCCAGAATCTAAAATCAAAATACATTCAATCAAGAATCTGTAGTTAAAGGCCAAACCCAGAATCAAAGATCCAATCTAAAAAGAGTAAGATTATGATAAAATCTCATGAATTCTTGTTAAGAATTTGAGTTCAAACTTACCTTGAGGGTACCCTTGCAGTGATGGCATCTGAAACAAGCTTTATGGTAGATTCTATTATCTGCAGTTAACTTGTCAACCAAATACACAGTCTTCTCACATGCCATGCATTTCTGGGTTGTTCCTGCAAATGCCATGGCAACAAAAAAAAACTCTTTCTTGATCTTCTCTACCCTTCTTTCTCTCTCTTGTTTTGTGAACAAATGGGATTTTGGGGGTAGAGATGAGAGAGAGAGAGATGGGCGAGATAAGGGACTTTTGAGAGACAAATTTGTGGGTTGTAAATAGATATTTGGCAATCATTTTTCCCTTGTATCAAGCATCTTCCTTTTCCAGAATTTTCCCCCTTTGTTATTCTTTTTCATTATTTTTTTCCCCTAATAGTTTTTCGATAAATCAGTTCTCCCTAAATCATCTAATAGTTTAAACTACCTACTTTATATATTTATTATTATGGTATCTACATCAAGTTTGTTAATGAAAGATTTAATAATATATAGTTAAGATAAAATAAAATAAAGAAATTTATATCGTATGTGTTAATTAAGAATTGAAATGACTTTGAACATACTTATATAATTTTTTTTTACTAACCTCCATTTGGTAAAATTGTAGTGATTTATAAACTGATTTATTTATAATTTTTAAATAAATATATAATTAAAAGTGAAAAAAAAAATTGTATGATTAAATAGTAATTTAAAAAATTGTGTTGTTTATAAAGTAAATCATTTACCAAGCGACGGCTAAATTGTGTGTTTCTTTTTTGCAAAAAAAAAGTAGTTGCATATGGAGTCATAATTGTTACTTCCAAACTCATTGAAGTCTGATGCTTGATTGGAGCCCACTTTTGGTTGGGTAGTGACTCTCATTTGAAATGGTCACAAACATTATGGACCACCATAATGGGAGTATCTTGTCACAAATTTGTTGTTTCCTTAATTATTTTCATATTATCTCAAGACAATAATTTCTTCATAACCTCGACATATTACAAACATTTCAACTAGTTAAGAAGATGTGATATGTCAAATTTTTGAAAGTATATTGAGAGAGCAAAATAATAAAAAGAAAGAAAACCGAGTTTGAGACGTGAGTTCTTAATTGTAGATTGGAACTTAGGCCACTCTAATTGAATGGAAAAATGGTGCAACGTCCGGCCTTGGCTCCAACATAGACGGCATAGCCATATGCAAAATGGAGTTTCCACAGTAGGACAACATGTATGGTGTCCTACTATAGCAGACAATATTTTGTTTAGGGCAACTATTTGGTTGTCCCAGTTTTGCCCCAAGTTTTGTTTTAATTCAATTTTGACTCCAAATATTGATTTTAATTCCAGTTTTGTCCTCGTTCTCAGGTGCCTTTTTTTTTTTTTTGAAATCGTAGTTATTTGATGAATATAACTAAATTTTGCTCCCAAAAAAATTATTTAGAAACCGCATTTTAATTTTTTTTTCAATAGAAACCATAATTATTTCATTTGATATTAAAGTTGATTAAATTTGTATTTCTAATTTGACCATTATTTTTACCACATAATTAAATTATTATAAATCGAAACATTAAAATGAAATGATAATAAAATAGATTACTCAACAATATTAGAAAATTTGGAAATATGTTTGGTACAGTGACATCGACGCTGAAAATTAAAATATGATGGGAGATAACTAAAAGATAACGATCTAATAATCAGGTAGATTACATTCAGATTCTCCAAGATCTTCAAAAAAAGACCATATGGAGCTGATGAACTTTGATGATCCTTGTTCGCATCTTCACTTCTTTTCACCATAACTCTTTTTTGTTCATTTTGAAAAAAAATAAAAAATAAAATCATAGCTCTGAATTTGAAATGGAGTTCAAATCCTTGGCTAGAATGGTATTATTAGAACAATATTCAGCCGACTGCATTCAAGCCTTTTGAATTTTGTAGTTTTTCATCTTATCCTCATTCCCCTTGTAGATGACTTGCGAGAGTTTCCGTTGCTCTTCATGATACTTGCAATGATTCTTGAGGCATCTTCTTCATTTTTCCTTTTTTCCTTTTCTCCTTAGTTTTTTTTTTTTTTTTTAATCCTAATGGGTCATTAGGTTGGACTGTCACTGACATTGTCTTCATTAATATCTAGAGAAAATGAAGACAATGCATGATATGCTGATGTTGGAGAATCAAAAATTGGTGTTTTCTGGCTATGAAAGTTCGGTAACTCCACTTCAACATCTTTTTTAAGCTTTTCACTATCATTAAGTATATACCACACATGATCAAATTAAAACCTGATCAAATTAAAACCTTTCTTGAATTTCTCTTCTTGGCATAACAATATTTTGACTCGATCTATCTGCAAATTGATATGAATAAACTTATTACATTAAGTGAATTATAAATATCAAACAACATTGTACAATAAATGTATTTACAATGCCTTATTTGGATGCTCCAGTTGAATTTAAATTTTCCACTTGGGGTATGTGTCCCCGTAGTTTGCTAATAGCTGGATTGATCAATGTGTAACGAGATTACAAAGATCTCAAAGGTCAAGTCTGAGTAATAAGGGGTGGTAGTGAATTATTATAGTCTAACTCGACTCGACTCCAAAATCGATCTTTCGACCGATTAATAATGATAAACGGGTTTTGAGAAATATCTAAATATACACGAAAAAAATGTATTTCTTATTCAATATTGTATGAGGCACTCCGTTTGCTGATACTCATTACTTTGTAATTAGTAAGAACGATAAAGATATGAAAAGATGAATTGGAGACTCGTGAATTTATAATGTCACTAATAGTAGGAAATGATACAATATGTTATCCCATCTAAAGGTTCAGATCTCGTGCAATTAGATCGATGGATAGGATTGAATTACAAAAATCAATGTTATCCTGACATGATAAGATATGAAATTTAATCGAACGGCTTATATCTCAGATAATTTGATCAATAGCTGGGATTGAATTACGATAACCGATGTTATCCTGACATGATAAGATATGGAATCTAATATAACATCTCATATCTCATGCAATCAGATCAATGGATGGATTGAATTACGATAATCGATGTTATCAGGACATGATAAGATATGGAATCTAATCTAACGGGTCAGATCTCATACAATCAGATCGATAGCTGGGATTAAATTACGCAAATCGAAGTTATCTTGAATTGATAAGATGAATGTCTGCTAATCTAATGGCTTATATCTCGCGTAATCTGATCAATGATTGAGATTGGTTAACGCAAATTAACCATATCTACGAAAATGCAATGATAAAAGGCGAGTACCTAGTATACAATTCATCATTCATATCTATCACTTCAAAATTCAGATATCAGTTTTAAGTCTCACATAAATGAATTTTAGTGTTGGCGGATCTTCCAATTTAAACGAAAGTGTTCCTGACGAAGACAAACAGATCATGAATGACCTTGAGGCACTTGAAACCCTTCATGACACTCTAGTTCGCATGTATTTAAATAACAACATCATTCTAACTCAAATAATCGAACAACAACAAAACCCACCAACACATGGGCGGGTCGGTCCCTGTGCACATTGTCATTCATCGCGATAGAGAGTCTGCTCATGAACGATTTTTCAACGACTACTTTGTAGAGAACCCCCATTACAACAAAAAGTTGTTTCTACGACGTTTTCATATATCAAGAAATCTCTTTTTACACATAGTGCAGGCTGTGGAGTTTAATGATAGGTACTTTCTACACAAAAAAAAAAAAAAAAAAAAAAAAGATGGATTGGGAAGGCTAAGGTTGTCCTCTCTTCAAAAGATAACTGCCATATTTCGGATGCTGGCATATGGCGTTTTAGCGGATGCAACTGATGAATACATTAAGATTGGTGAGTCAACAACAATTGAAAGTTTGAAAAAGTTTTTGTTGTGTAGTCGTTGATGTATTTGGAAGCCATTATTTGCGATCACCCAACGCTAGTGACATTGTATGGCTTCTTCACGTGGTCAACAACGTGGTTTTCCCCGAATGCTGGGTAGTATTGATTGTATGCAGTGGAGGTGAAAAATTGTCCAACCGCATGAGCAGGCCAATACACAGGTAGGAGTGGATCTGTAGCGACCAAGAATTTTTACGCGATTAATAATTATTTTAATAGAAAATCGTGTCGCTACTATTTCACCCATTTTTATTAAGTTAACGCCACGACGTATTCGTATAGCCAAGTCAAGAAATAATCGAGATCGTTCGATTTTAAATTAAATTCCGAATTTCTAAAAATATCTCCATTCTCTTGATTTAAAGTATATTAAGTCCAAGTACTTAATTCAATGTTATCCCAATATTTATTTATATAAAAATTATTTTTATTATTGAAATTAAGAAAATATATGCAAGCATGAGAGGTTCCATTATATATAATAATTATGAGAATCTTAATTTAATAAATATGGAAAAGTATATGAATGAATTATATACTCCATTATATGTAATCATGAAGAGCATAATATTTGTATAAATATGGAAAAGTATATGAATGAATTATATACTCCATTATATGTAATCATGAAGAGCATAATATTTGTATAAATATGGAAAAGTATATGAATGAATTATATACTCCATTATATGTAATCATGAAGAGCATAATATTTGTATAAATATGGAAAAGTATATGAATGAATTATAGACTCCATTATATGTAATCATGAAGAGCATAATATTTGTATAAATATGGAAAAGTATATGAATGGTTGATAAGACTCCATTATATGTAATCATGAAGAGCATAATATTTGTATAAATATGGAAAAGTATATGAATAGTTGATAAGACTCCATTATATGTAATCATGAAGAGCATAATATTTGTATAAATATGGAAAAGTATATGAATGGTGCTTTACTTTAAGAAAATGATGTGTTAAAATTAATAGAATTGAATGATTATGTTTACAATATGCCAACTTTATACATCTATTTAAACCCATCTCTTTTACACACAACTCTACACATATACACTTATTTCCAATCTCTTGACAAAATCCACAAGTAAGAGAAATTCAAGGTGGTCAAGAAAGTTTTGGTCCATTTACTACTACACTTCATTTTAATCTTTTAAAAGGTAAGTATATCTTATGTTTTTATGAAAAGTAAGTATGTTTTTATGACAAGTAAGTATATCTTATGTTTTTATGAAAAGTAAGTATGTTTTTATGAAAGGTAAATACACCTTATGTTTTTATGAAAAGTAAGTATGTTTTTATGACAAGTATATCTTATGTTTTTATGAAAAGTAAGTATGTTTTTATGACAAGTAAGTATATCTTATGTTTTTATGAAAAGTAAGTATGTTTTTATGACAAGTAAGTATATCTTATGTTTTTATGAAAAGTAAGTATGTTTTTATGAAAGGTAAATACACCTTATGTTTTTATGAAAAGTAAGTATGTTTTTATGACAAGTAAGTATATCTTATGTTTTTATGAAAAGTAAGTATGTTTTTATGAAAAGAAAATATATTTTATGTTTTTACGAAAAGTAAGTATACCCTATGCTTCACGAAAATGTTTTTTTGGATCATTACTATGAAATCAATCTACCAAGATTGGTATGGGTCCCATATGATAAGTTTATGATTATGTTAAGGGGACCGGAGTTTTAGTAGCGCTACACATAAGAATTCTTGCCACCTAAGTTCGGTAAAATTCTT
Source organism: Ligustrum vulgare (assembly GCA_963555705.1). Lineage (NCBI taxonomy): Eukaryota > Viridiplantae > Streptophyta > Magnoliopsida > Lamiales > Oleaceae > Ligustrum > Ligustrum vulgare. Next base: position 33,339,693 of record OY743184.1, on the reverse strand, counting down.
GTGTCTCCCTATGTTTATGAGTATTTCGATCCTATCCTATTTATGATGAAAATGATCCATATGCTTTCAAAAGAAAATTTATGCTTGGTATACTTACTGGGATTTTATAAATCTCACTCCACGATATTTACCATTTTCAGATAATTGAAGGTTCGAGGCGGTCAACATGGAAGTGGCAAAAGTGGTTAAGATTGATGAGATAATTATGTTGAACTTTATGTAAGAAAATTATGTTCTATTTTTATTCACAAATAAAATTATGGGATTCTAATTATTCTTTTGAATAATTTTACATTACTATTTAAGTCTCGATAATATGATATGAGTCACTTTTAGTGGCACTCGAATGGTCGAGAATTTCGGGTCGTCACAGTTGGTATCAGAGAAAAGAGTTTTAAAAACGATTCTGTAGATTTTTGAAATTTTATTTCTTTAAAAAAAAAAAATCACTATTCACGTGAACAGTAAAATGACGTGCTATTCATGATGAACAGTGAACGAAATCACTATTCATTATAAAAAAAAAAAAAGTTGAATTTTCACATGTCAAGTATGGTTATGATTTTGAAAAGCATGATGAAATTTGATGTGCGAATTTCAAGGACAAAATTCATTTTAAGCAAGGGAGTTTGTAATGTCCTGAAAATTTTATGGAATATAATTAGTTAGTGATATGATGTTTATATTGATGTCTTTGATAAATTTCTAGAAGTTCGGGGACTAAAGGAAAAATAAGATTTGACGATAAATTTTATTTGGGTTAAGTTATTAATTATTGATGGGGAGATAATTACTATATCGATATTGGATTTGTTTTGAAGACTGTGATTAATTAGGAATTATGATTCAAGAAAATGTTGATTTGGATACAACCACATTAAATTATTGTTGATTAAAGGAAAATAAGATTATATGAAATATTTTAACTCATCACTCTACTATGTCACTCTCCACGTATTGACTCCTCGAACCAGGTATGTTATATGCTTTGCAAGTCATTTACGATTTTATTAAGACATGTTAAGTATGAAATCTTCATATGTTATGAATCTTTAAGTGAAATATACATGTTGAGTATGATATGAATTGATAGAAGCCTGAATTTTAATTTATTCCTTTTTATGTAGAATCATGAGACATAGAGGATATTGATATGAATTTTGGTTCATATTAAGCTTAGTAAGACTGACTAAATTAGAAAAATAAGTTGGTTCGTAACTTTTGCCAAAAAATATATGGAATAATATATTAAACAAACAAAATTAATAATGAATTTGTACAATAATTTATCCCTTTATCACTACCTTTGTGTAAAAACAAGGGAAAAACTGTGGATGGTTATTAGTACTTCCTCTTCAAGTTTCAATTTTCGGTTCAATAATTTATCCCTTTATCACTACCTTTGCTTAAAAGCAAGGAAAAACTGTGGATGATTATTGGTACCACTCTTCAAGTTTCAATTCTGAAAAAAATTCGGAAAGAAAGAAAGAGAACGGGTGTTGAGCATAATGGGAATAATATGACTTAAGAATGATTTTCAAAATAATTGTTGTCCTCGAGTTTAGAAATGATGAACCTTAAATGGACTTTGCATAATTGATTTTAGACATGGCACTAAGTATAAGAAGTCAACAGAAATGATTAGAAATATGTTCAGATTATCTATCATTTAGATTTAATGAGAAATAGCGAGCCAATTTTATGAAGTTTTATGAGATGTTAAGATTATAAGTGATATGATTTTAATGAGACTTTTATGAGAAGCATTATGAAGTTAGAGATTTAAAGATTTGGTTATTGGGAATTAAGTAATGGCTATTATGTTGAGTAAGTGAATTATGCCTCTATATTGAAGAGAAATTTATTATGAACTTTGGCCTTGTGATTAAATTTTGGGAATATGATTTATGACTTATAAATATAAGTATGAGTAATCTTTTGAGCCAATTAAGGTATTGAAGGAAGTGATATTGTGATATTGACGACTATGATTTGAAATTTCTATGTTGAGGAATTATGAATTGATTTTCTGGAATATTTTTTTATGATATTGAAGTTTGATGAAATTGTGGTCAATTTTTAGATCGTTGTGATCAAATGTGGAATTATTTATTATTGTGAGTTATGAAGTATGCTTACGGTTTGAATAAGTCCAAATTTCAAAGGAAACTCTGCCTAGAATTTTATCGTTTGGAATTAAGAGCATAGTATGGTATGCAATCACTAAGAGAATTGAGGTTAGACATGCAAATTCATTTACATCACAAACGAGATTTAGTAGATGATAACAGAGATATTATTATTTTCTCGTAAGGAGAACACACAAGAGTCACACTGGAAAGAAATACATGAAACACGCAAAAGCAAAAGAAAGCAACATGGGAAATTCCTCAAATTGAGAGATGTGTTTCCGGAGTAGCCGTATCCTACCACCTCTGACCTTTTGAGGAAATAAAGAAACCTTCAAAGAGGTGTGTTTCGAGAGTAAGAATACTCCGTAATCTACCACCTGGAACCTTTGAGGTACACACAAGATTTAAACATTAAGGAAATCCTAGGAAATTAGAGGGGTGTCTCGAGAGTAAGAATACTCCGTACTCTACCCCCACCTATTCTAAGATTCATAAAGTTAAGTTTACATTAACCGGACTCCATTTTCGCTTGATTCCCCTTCCTTGCGACCAATCTATCTTAACCCCTGCTGGATCTTGTATTGAGATATATGACTGCAGCTTATCCAGTAGTTCATCAATAGTAGGAGCAGAAATAAGGAGCCTTCTGGAAAATGGAGAGATGAATCCCTGTTCCACAGCATAATCAAGAAAGGTTAACAAGCCATCAAAGAAATTGTTAACATTCAGAAGCCCAATAGGCTTAGTATGGAGATCTAGTTGAGCCCACGAGGTAATGTTAAAGATTTCTTCTAAGGTACCAAAACCTCCGGGCAGGGCTATAAAGGCATCAGAACCATATAGCATACAAGTTATGCGTTCATGGATGGATAAGGTTTGAACTTCATGCCCTCGTGTTTTTCCTGCAACATCTACCAAAGGGACAGGTATGACACCGATTACTTTTGATTTCTCTGCAAGAGCAGATTGGGAAACACAACCCATTAGACCACTGCTACCACCCCCATACACAAGAGTGATACCTTTTCCCCCAGTTTCTTTCCAAGATCTACGGCCGCTTCTAGATAACTGAAGTCTTTCCCCACTTTTGATCCACAAAATACACAAATAGTTTTGATCTGTCGAAGTTTTGGTGCTTCCATCTTTGATAGTATAGAAGAGAAAACTTACGAAGAAGATGTGATTTTGGGATGCCTGAACTATGAAATATGTTTGGCTATTTAAAGCCGGAAAAACTTACTGTTTTTTATTGATTCTGAAAAAGTAAAGATTTACTTTTGACAAAATCGGCCAACTTTTGACTGTTTTACCAAAGATATCACCTTTCGGTGATTTATTTCCAGCTTTATCAAACCTCGAGAAAGGAAAATATATTTATTTCCAACTTTATCAAAACTCGAGAAAGGAAAATATATTTTATTTCCAAAACGCGTGGAAGAAAACAGCAAAATATTTTAAATGTGTATCAAGAGATTTACCTTATATCATTGATGAACTGCCAGAAGCCTCATTTTGTAAAACAGACTGGCAAACAGGATCTTTTGCTATTATATTTTGGAGACTATAACGATTTTTGTCCTCGTTAAACTGAGCGTATAAGGAGAGAAGTTCACGTTGCACATAACCACTTGGGTGCGTCTCAAGAGTCAGTCGAATATCATCCAAAGACTCCTTACTCAGTCCACCCTTTATGAATTTGATTTTATCATCCCGATTAGTAGAAGAATATCCTACTGTTTTGCAACGAGTATCACAGTTCCAACGAGCACATTTGTAGCAACCATTCAGCCTTTTTGCTCTTCGTTTCTTTGCGAAGGTGCTTTTGCCTAAACCAGGCATGTGCTTTGGAAATGTCATAGGTAATTCACCAGATAGTCGAACCTTTGCTTCGATCAACCAGCGAACATCTTCTGAAACACCATGAGCCATCAGCAACCTCAATCTTTCGAGTCTTATTCGATAAATTTTCCTCAGATCATTCATTGGAAGACTGGAATAATACTTGCGAATGTTTGTAAGAATGATATCCATGTTTTGATGGATCTAACCTCTTCCCAGCATGAACTATTTAAAAGCATTAAGGATCGGAGGAAATCCGCGTGATATTGATTCCAGCAAGAAAGCGCGGAATAGAATAATGGAAAAGAGGGAACAAGAGTTATGCGCCGTTTACTTTCTTGATAAAAGGAAGATTTGATGATGACGGGATTTGAGATATGGAATATTTTCTTGGATTTTGGGTACTGATATTTTGATATAATAATCAAGGTATAGAAATAATACGGGGATACGTGAAAGTGAAATAAGGACTGTATTGAATCAGGATTAATAAGTTTGTGCAAGTGAAAGGAATACCTTACGGGAAATGTTATGATATTTGAGTTAAGAATTTTAATTATTTGGGAGATATTTGTTTATTGAATTTTGCAGAAATTTTGGGTTACAAATATTGGAAAGATAAACTGATGATTATGTTGATATGTGAATAACATGTTTGGGTATATTACATAGAAAATATTCAGGTAATCGTTTTAATTATTTTGGGATATTTGGTGATAAGAAGAAATGACAAATTATTATGGTATGATATGTTAGTAAAGATTTATTGAAATTTTAGAGATATTAATACGAATATTTGAGGTTACATGATACGATGATAAGTGACAGGTTACATGAGTACTACAAGATATGATGAAATATCACATACGATTGGGAATTTTCATTTTGAGTCAGAAGAATTTATGAGTAGACATATGTCTATTATTGATAGAAAAGTTCATGTCTTAAGAAAACAAATTGATGCATTTAGTCAAAATCCAGTGGGTTAAATATGGTTGGGTTAAATATGGTAGCGATGATGCTACATAAGAAGAAGAAGAAGAGATTCTGATTAAGTGTTCAGAAATCATAAGATCAAGTAAGTTTAATTTCGAGGACGAAATTATTTTAAGGGGGTAAGTTTGTAGCGACCAAGAATTTTTACGCGATTAATAATTATTTTAATAGAAAATCGTGTCGCTACTATTTCACCCATTTTTATTAAGTTAACGCCACGACGTATTCGTATAGCCAAGTCAAGAAATAATCGAGATCGTTCGATTTTAAATTAAATTCCGAATTTCTAAAAATATCTCCATTCTCTTGATTTAAAGTATATTAAGTCCAAGTACTTAATTCAATGTTATCCCAATATTTATTTATATAAAAATTATTTTTATTATTGAAATTAAGAAAATATATGCAAGCATGAGAGGTTCCATTATATATAATAATTATGAGAATCTTAATTTAATAAATATGGAAAAGTATATGAATGAATTATATACTCCATTATATGTAATCATGAAGAGCATAATATTTGTATAAATATGGAAAAGTATATGAATGAATTATATACTCCATTATATGTAATCATGAAGAGCATAATATTTGTATAAATATGGAAAAGTATATGAATGAATTATATACTCCATTATATGTAATCATGAAGAGCATAATATTTGTATAAATATGGAAAAGTATATGAATGAATTATAGACTCCATTATATGTAATCATGAAGAGCATAATATTTGTATAAATATGGAAAAGTATATGAATGGTTGATAAGACTCCATTATATGTAATCATGAAGAGCATAATATTTGTATAAATATGGAAAAGTATATGAATGGTTGATAAGACTCCATTATATGTAATCATGAAGAGCATAATATTTGTATAAATATGGAAAAGTATATGAATGGTGCTTTACTTTAAGAAAATGATGTGTTAAAATTAATAGAATTGAATGATTATGTTTACAATATGCCAACTTTATACATCTATTTAAACCCATCTCTTTTACACACAACTCTACACATATACACTTATTTCCAATCTCTTGACAAAATCCACAAGTAAGAGAAATTCAAGGTGGTCAAGAAAGTTTTGGTCCATTTACTACTACACTTCATTTTAATCTTTTAAAAGGTAAGTATATCTTATGTTTTTATGAAAAGTAAGTATGTTTTTATGACAAGTAAGTATATCTTATGTTTTTATGAAAAGTAAGTATGTTTTTATGAAAGGTAAATACACCTTATGTTTTTATGAAAAGTAAGTATGTTTTTATGACAAGTATATCTTATGTTTTTATGAAAAGTAAGTATGTTTTTATGACAAGTAAGTATATCTTATGTTTTTATGAAAAGTAAGTATGTTTTTATGACAAGTAAGTATATCTTATGTTTTTATGAAAAGTAAGTATGTTTTTATGAAAGGTAAATACACCTTATGTTTTTATGAAAAGTAAGTATGTTTTTATGACAAGTAAGTATATCTTATGTTTTTATGAAAAGTAAGTATGTTTTTATGAAAAGAAAATATATTTTATGTTTTTACGAAAAGTAAGTATACCCTATGCTTCACGAAAATGTTTTTTTGGATCATTACTATGAAATCAATCTACCAAGATTGGTATGGGTCCCATATGATAAGTTTATGATTATGTTAAGGGGACCGGAGTTTTAGTAGCGCTACACATAAGAATTCTTGCCACCTAAGTTCGGTAAAATTCTTGTGTCTCCCTATGTTTATGAGTATTTCGATCCTATCCTATTTATGATGAAAATGATCCATATGCTTTCAAAAGAAAATTTATGCTTGGTATACTTACTGGGATTTTATAAATCTCACTCCACGATATTTACCATTTTCAGATAATTGAAGGTTCGAGGCGGTCAACATGGAAGTGGCAAAAGTGGTTAAGATTGATGAGATAATTATGTTGAACTTTATGTAAGAAAATTATGTTCTATTTTTATTCACAAATAAAATTATGGGATTCTAATTATTCTTTTGAATAATTTTACATTACTATTTAAGTCTCGATAATATGATATGAGTCACTTTTAGTGGCACTCGAATGGTCGAGAATTTCGGGTCGTCACAGGATCACCAAACACTGTCTTAGAGGCTGTAGCGGATTACGATTTTTGGATATGGCACGCATACTTTGGTATGCCAGTTCAAACAACGACATCAATATTTTAAAGGCCTCCCATCTATTTTCCAACCTCGCTAAATGTATTACATCCCCTGCTAATTACGTCATACAGGGACGTGAATATAATATATGTTACTATTTAGCAGATGGTATATATTCGAAGTGAGCCACTCTTGTACAAATAATTCATGAGTCACGTGGGTCGAAGAAAAAATATATCACAATAAAACAAGAAGGTTGTAGATAAGACGTTGAATGAGCAATTGATGTTCTAAAATCTAGGTTCACAATTGTTGAGGGGCCATCAAGATTTTGGAGAAATGCATCTTACACGGTATCTTGACTGCATGCATCATTATGCATAACATGATCATAGAGGATGAACGTGATGTTGAAGCGCCTATTCGAAAGTAGGTAGAAGCGTCGAGCCCAAAGTTGAAATGATTGCAGAAGAAAATACTCGTTTTCAGGAGTTACTCGCTCGTCACTGTGAGATTAAGGATAAGGAGGCTCACATTGCACTCCGAAATGCTTTAATTCAAATTTTGTGGGAAGAATATACAAATTTCGAGAATTAAATTACTGAACTAAATAAATTTGGTGTATTTCTCATTTTATATTAATGATAAAATAAATATTTCAAATAAATAATAATCAAAAGTATGTTAGAAGTAAAAGAAAAAAATAATGTTTATTTGTGCGAAATTTGAAGTTTTGGGTTCAAGATGAGTTATAAAGATAGAGTAAGAGAAACTGTATTTTAGTGTAAAACTGATTACATTTTAGAGTTTTGAGTTGGTTAGGGATCATGATAATAATTGAGTCGGTAGATAAGTTCGATTCAAAATTCGATATAAAAAATCTCGTGTGTGAAATAAATTATCGAAATTAGTGTACAAATGATATTAAAGATGATAGATATTTGATCCAAAAAATTAAAAAATTAAAAAAATAAATAAATAACAGATGATAGATAATTTAGTGGACCATCTCCTTTATCTTTCCTAGACAAATCCTTTTGGGCACTGGACGATATTGGTTAGGAAAAGAAATAGATGGTGGACCCCCATAGTGGAGTATGATTTTTGAAATTGAAGCAAATGATGCCAATGAGCAAAGATATTATGCTGCCACATAGAGATATGCCTTGCACAACCCCAAGTGCCGTTCTACTCATACTCTATCTGTCACACACACATGCATTGTTCAAGTAAATCTCGCAAGCGCACGTAATCGTTAACAAGTAATAATTGTGATGAGTTGAGAGTATCGTTCTCACGAGGAATAATTTTAGTCTTAATTATTAGTCTACTTTCGATTCAATTAATGGAAACAATTAAAAAAGTTATTTTGTTTGATCTTTTCTAAAAATTGCAATAAATAATAAATAAAGTAAAAATATTGAGGAATAAATATGAATGAATGAGGAGCATGTATTGGAATTCGAATCCACTTGTTACCATCTATCTCAATTCCAAATTTTGTAGTTTAAATCATTTATGAGTTGCTTGACAATCGATAATTCACATGCAATTAATTTTCTTTTCCAAGACAGATTAAATATATCCTAAACATGAAACGAATCTAATCTAGTCCGAATATGAATGTTTAGAACGCATTGAATCGCACAATTATCCATTAGATTGCACACGTTATAGTGTTATTCCTAACATCTAGTGTTCATGTGTTGATCATGTAATGTTCCAACTTATTGTGACTTTTCCAAGACTACAACAAGCAACGATATATTTAATTTGTGGCCAATCAGTCAAATAATAAAATTAAGCATGGAAGATCAATCAAGAAAATACAAGAAATTATTAAACTACTAGTTATCGAATTGAAATAAATTAATAACAAGTTTCATCTTCATTCAATACATAATACTAATGAATCAAAATAGCAAAGTATAAATATTTTTGTCATGTTAACATGTTTACCTTATGCCTCAATAATCCAGATCAATTTGTACTTCAGCAAGAGTTATGAATAATAAAGTGAAATAATTCTTGTTATCTCATGTCAGATTTTCAAATGTGTGTATGAATAGCCAATGTAAAACTCCTACTCATGCAAAGATATACTTAAAACTATGTAGCTCATTATGCAATATTAAGCTCGAATCCCATGTGGTCAACCCTATTTATCTAATGATTTTCCTTTCATCGCTCATGGATGATCACAACTTACTGTTTTTCTCTCACATCCCCTAGTTTTTATCTATGGTGGTTTCTCAATATTTTCTTTGCTCTTTCCACACAAGATAGTCAAAATTAGAAATATGCATGTACAACAAGTCAAAGGTAAGCAATCCCCTATTTTACATCTTTTATCTCCACAGTTTCAGTCAACAAAGCTTATACCAAGCAAATTTTCCTTTTATGGACAACTTTTTCTTTTCTTTTTCTTTCATGTCCTTGACTCTTACCATTTTTGTATAATACTTTTCTCATTTACCTTTTATGTGACCCCTGTAGCAAATTTTCTTTTTATGGACGACATTTTTCTTTCATTTCCTTGTCTCTTACCATCTTTGTGCGATACTTTTCTCATTTGTTTTTTATGTGATCCTTGTAGCGACTTTAGGGCATCAGGTTCAGAGAACTCCTCAAGTTTAATTACTCGAGTCACAAAGGCGACAAAGAAATGTTAAAGATGTTTGATTATCTTATGTGCAAGTCCACTCTCTTTACTTGCTTTCTAATTGACCCCTATAACGAGCTTTGGGCTGATAGTTCTCAACTCAGTTGAGTTTAGGGTATCAGTTTTAACACTCTTACAAGCTTACTTGTTCGAGTCAAAAAGACTTTTAAAGAGTAATAAGACCTTCAGCATTTTTCTGTTTTTATGTTGGTTATGGTTTATACTTGTTGAACAAACTGTCTTAACTAAAGTGCAAAATTAAGAACCACAGACCTCCTACCCATCAACAAATGTACATTCCAACCATTCTACCCCAAACTTGCCTTTTGAGCATGTTTTGTTCTATTTTATGGACGGGATGTCTAATGATCTAAGTTAAGGGATTTACAAGTCATTTCTAAGTTTAGGAATGGTAACGGGGCGGGTTCGGGGCAAGAATGCAAATCCCTACTCCGCCTCGTCGAAAATTTACCATCCCCATCCCGCCCCATCCCCGTCTAAACGGGGATAGGACGTGGACGGGACGGGCACGGGGTGGGGCGGGATTGACTATAATCCTTGTTTACATCCCCATTTATATTTTTTTTGTCCATTAATGTTTTTTTATAATGGTTATCAAATGTCTTAGTTCTACAAATTCTTTGCTCAAAGTATAATTATTTTACAAAATTCTCATTTAATAGCTCTAAAGAATGATTAACATTAATAAAAGAAAAAAAATCATTATAGTTTTTATAGAATAATACAAGTTTAATTATGTTAAGAAGTATGTTTAGAGAGAATGAGATGAGACTTGTGAGTGAGAGATAAAGAGTAGTATAGAGTTAAAATGTAGAGCTTGATTTTAAAATTATATATTTGAGCTCGGGTGGTTTATGATACTTTTAATTTGTTTGGATTTTTTTCAATTGAACTTATTAATTGGGGATTGTTTCGGGTCGGGGATGGAGATTTGATAGCAATCCTTTCCCCGCCCCATCTCCGATCGGGGATACCTTTTCATCCCCGCCCCATCTCCGTCATTGTCTGGGATTCCCCGCTCAATTCGGGGTGGGTCCCAGTCGGTTTCAAGGATTCCCCCCCCTCCCCCCATTGCCATCCCCACCTAAGTTCAATTTGCGTAAATTTTCCCAACACGTGTTAAACAAATCCCTACACAAGTAATAATCCAACAATGACTATGTGCACATGAAGATGAAATCTAGCAAGTAATAACTAGTTCATAAAACTCATGTTTTCATGTTGTCCAAAATTCAAGCAAAAACAAAATTTGATCCATACTATATACTGCCAATACACATGTAAACAAAAATTTCAAAATTTTCAATTTCTCTTTTATTTTTCCTAGCATATATATATATATATATATATTATGGATGCTGAATAAAAAAGAAAATTTTGGTAGAAAAATGGACTATGCACCCCCAAACTTAAAATATAAATTGTCCTCAATGTATCCGAACAAGCATATAAAAAGTATAACGTTGGAAAATGGAACAATTTAAGGACTTTCCTGATCAATCTGAATGTAGAGGTGGAGATATGCATTCCCAACGTTCATTGAGGATCTTCCTATTGCAGAATCAATCCTATCAAAGCAGAAATGAGATTCAGGCATTAGACATGTTATTGGATGAAGATACAAAAAAAAAATTAAAAAAAAAAAATTAATGCATATAAAGCTGAATAAATAAAAGGAAAAAAAATTGGGTTGCCTTCCAACAATTATTTATAGTCATTAGCTTGACTATGATGTTTTGGCTACTCATGGTGGCTTGAAAAGAAAGTTTTTTAGTCCTGCACTTTTTGCATGTGTAGACATTCTCTTGTTCATCCTTTAGCCTCCAGATTATCAAATTTCCATTTTTATCCCTTCCAACCAGTCCACCATATCCATTATCTCTTTTCTTCGTCTCATAACATTTCCGATCTTCCTCTTCTTTGAGGTCAATCCTTTTGCATTCCTTGAGATATGAAGGTTGTTTGAGTGCAGTAATCATGCTGAAAAATTGTTGCTTTTCCTCCACTCTTAGGATTATCTCACTCTTTTCAAAATCCATTAAAGCTTGTCCAGTTTCTAGGAATGGTCTTCCTAAGATCACCGGGATGTTCCGATCTTCCTCTATAACCGGAATGATGAAATCAGCTAGAAATATGAGATCTCCAACTTTGATGAGCAAATTTTCAACCACTCCATAAGGATGCTTGAGTGTTCTATCATCCAACTGCAAGATTATTGAAGTTGCTTTAGGATCCTCCAATCCTAATTTCCTATAAATAGACAGTTGCATTAAATTAATACTTGCTCCATAATCAATTAAAGCATTTAAATTGTGTGAGTTTCCTATAGATCAAGGTAGAGCGAAACTCCCTGAATCTTTTAGTTTAGGGGGGATCTTAGGCTGTAGGATTGCACTACATTCTTCTGTCAATGCCGCCACTTCATCTTGTGGAAGCTTCCTCTTTTTTGTTAACATCTTTTTCAAAAACTTAGCATAATTTTGCATTTCTATTATGGCATCAATGAATGGGATGTTAATATGCAGTTGTCTGAGGGCATCCAAAAAATTCTTGAATTGTTTTTCCAACTTAGTATTTTGCAACCTTTAAGGAAATGGGACATGAGGTGTGTGTTGATTAACTGGAATGAGTGCCTTACCTCGTGGAATGTTTGATTTCTCTTCTTGGTTTGCATTTGTTGATTCCTCAGACTGAATCACTTGTTCCTTGTCCATTTGAGTTACTTGATCCCTGTCAGTTCCTTTCTTCTTCAAAATGATCTCTGGCAACTGAACTTCACTCCTTATAGTAATGACATTAAGTTGTTCATCCCTTTGCTGCTTTCAAAGCCTTTGATGGAATGGAATAGGAGGCACATATGCTTTAACAGGTGGTGCAGCTATAATTGATGGTCTCTCAACAACTGCATGATTCAGTGTTTTAACTGCAAATACCTGTTCCTTAAGATCTTTCTCTGTGTTGCTTGGTAAGGTTCCTTGAGTTCTGCTTGTTAATGCCACAGCCATTTTTCCCATCTGAACTTCCAAGTTTTTTTATGGCTGCCTATTGATTTTGAAAGTTAGCTTTTGTTCTTGGGAGAACTTGTTTAGTCTTTACCATGTATTGTGCAAACATGTCTTCCAACGATAGCTTCCTTGGTTGTTATTGTTGTTGTTGTTGTTGATGTTGAAAACCTGGTGGTTTTGTTTGAAAATTTCCTTCATAGCCTTCACTTTGATTGTTAGACCAAGAGAAATTTGGATGATTCCTCCACCCTGGATAATATATATTGGAATAGGGGTCATTTTGATACTTTTGAAAATTCTGGGCGTAGCTGACCTCCTCATATTGCATTCCATGTGTTGAGACTAAAGGACAGCTAGCTGTAACATGATTTGCCTCGCATTCTTTGCAAACTGGTGTTGGTTGTTGCACTGTGTGCACATGTCAAGTTAAATTGTCCAGCTTTTTTTATAGAACTTCCATTTTGAGCTGCCAATTGTGTAACTGCATCGACATTGTGGACATCAGATACCTTTCTACGAATTTCCCTTTCAGTAGGCCACATCATCTGGTTCTCCTCAATTCTCTCATATAGTTCATGTGCTCAGTCAATATTTAATCTCATTACTGATCCCCCTGCTGAAGCATCAATCACATTGCGGTATTCAGGATGCAATCCTAAATAAAAAATGTAGACTTGACCATTTTCAGGAATGTCCAAATTTAGACACTTTCGAAAATAGTCCTTAAATCTCGTCCATGCTTTAGGGTAACTCTCAAGGTCTCCTTGTTTGAAAGTGTGAACTTCATTTCTGATTTGGAGAACTCGAGATAGAGGGAAAATTTTCATAGTGAATTTTTGCACCATGTCATTCCAAGGTACAATGCTTCCGGGAGCTAATGAACGTAGCCATACCCTTGCATTATCTTTTTTAAAGTGTGGGAAAACAAACGCATTCGAAAAGCGTCTGCTGACATTCCTTCGTGACTGATTACATCACATAGCATTAAAAAAGGCTTGAATGTGTTCATGCAGATTTTCAGTCTCCTTTCCAAAGAACTCAATGTCTTGACGATTTTGAAATAAGTTTATAACATCAGGTCTAAGGTGGTAATTTACCTGTCCGAATGGTGGATAAACAATTGTTTGTTGTATAGGGGCGGGCGCGAGTTTCACATAATCCCCAACCAGAGCTTGAGCATCATTGACGACTACTTCTGGTTGATTTTGCATTTCTTGCTCATGAGGAGCAAGTGACAATTGGTTTTTATTTTGATTGTTACCCATATTCCTATTTTCTCTTTGTTTTCTTCTATATTATTTAAATGTTCTTTCTATTTCAGGATCTATTGGTAATAGTTCAGACTCGTTAAAACCTAGCATATACTACTACTCAATGATCAATACGAACAGAAAACAAGGGATACGAATAATCAAAAGGAAATAAATAATAAAAAAATCAAACAAAAAATTGATTGAATTAAGGGTAAACTAATAATTATTCTAAATACGTTTCCCAAGCAACGACGCCAAAAAATTGTTCAAATAAATCCCGCAAACGCGCGAGATCAATAATTGTGATGAATTGAGAGTATTGTTCCCACGATGAATAAGTTTTAAACGATGAATAAGTTTTAATCTTAATTATCAGTCTACTTTCGATTCAATTAATGGAAACAATTAAAAAAGTTATTTTGTTTGATCTATTCTAAAAATTAAAATAAATAATAAATAAATAAAATAAAATAAAAATGGCGGTGAATAAATATGAACGGGGAGCATGTATTGGAATCCGAACTCACTTGTTACCATTTATCTCAATTCCAAATTTTGTAGTGTAAATCATTCATGCGTTTCTTGACAATCGATAATTCACATGCAATTAATTTTCTTTTCCAAGACAAATTAAATATATCCTAAACATGAAACGAATCTAATCTAGTCCCAATACAAATTTTTAGAACGCATTGAATCACACAATTATCCATTAGATTGCACATGTCATAGTCTTATTCCTAATATCTAATGTTCATGTGTTAATCATGCAATGTTCTAACTTATTGTAACTTTTTCAATACTATAACAAGCAACGATATCTTTAATTTGTGGTCAGTCAATCAAATAATAAAATTAAGCATGCAAGATCAATCAAGAAAACACAAGAAATTATTAAACTACTAGTTATCGAATTGAAATAAATTAATAACAAGTTTCATCTTTATCCAATACATAAAAGAGATTAGCCTAACATATTAATTGATGAATAATCAATGAAAGAATCGAGAAACATCACTAGGTTGAATCACTAAATCTGCCAGCCGTGTACTATTTTCAATGGGTAGGGGAATTACCCAAGCTGTAGGGGGTGGGTGGGTGGGTAAGTAACCTACCCACCCATCTACTGTGAGGGGGCATGTAAGGCCCCTGTCATGCTCCCCCATGACTCATTTTCAATTGAAGATGCAGCACTTCCTTTTCTTTTTTCTTCAGCCGTGACTTTCTTCCACAATTCCTATCCGTGCAGCCTTTTATTCTTCTTTTTCTCCACAAGCCCAACCTTTTTGTATATATGTATATCTCTCTTCCCCTAATTCAGCCCCCAGCCGAGTCTCCCAATTAATTCCCACTACAAAAACAAAGTCTCCCTCTTTGTTTATAGTATATGCATGATAAAAATCACCACCCCCTCCCATGTAATCTGCTGACACTTCTTGTAGCCTTGGAGTCCTTTTTCCAATCTTATTTCAATTGGGTTTAAAGGCCCAATTACAAGTAGTGTAGGTCCTCATTTAAATTCACCATTCTTCCAAATATGATAATTTGATCATTGTGCAATTAAATCCTTTAATTTTTAGATTTATGCACTTGAGCCCTTGAATTTAAGAATTTCTCTCATTAAGCTGCAAATTGATTCTCCAACCTCATCATCTCCGTCCATCTATGAATTGTTTGCAATGTAGTCCTTTTTGTACTGTTTCAGTCCATTTTCTCCGTTTAGCCTCTAAACGCATCCAAAATTGAATTTTTCCTAAAACAAATAAAATCAACACATAATTAGTAATATATATATATATATATATATATATATATATATATATATATATATATATATATAAAAGGAAAGGAGAAGGGTAAATACTAAATAGCACAAAATGTCTTTATCGTTTTAAATTTAGCGTTGAACCCTCATTTCAAGATTTTCTTGCAGAATTGGTTCTTTCCGTCTAAGTCCATCATTTCTTCCGTTAAATATGGGTAATTGGTGAAAAATGTCTATATCGTTTTGGTGCAAAATGTCTCTTCCATTATATATATGAGATAATTGTGGCGTCCA
The DNA here is from genome assembly GCA_963555705.1 of Ligustrum vulgare. NCBI lineage: Eukaryota > Viridiplantae > Streptophyta > Magnoliopsida > Lamiales > Oleaceae > Ligustrum > Ligustrum vulgare. The sequence continues at coordinate 33,323,594 of OY743184.1, read as the reverse complement.
GCTTTCAATCTAATTAGACGCACTCAGAGTTAATGATGGCAATCGCGATGGTCTTGAGGTTCCTGCTCCTCAATAGGTGTGTGCCACATATCACGCTGGAGTTAAATATCTAGCCCCATACTCTCTCTGCTATAATTGAAGAAGGGTTCAATTCAGAGGCTGTAGCAACCGAGAATTTTTAGTTAATTATTAAGTAAGTAATAAATTTCTTAAAAAGTTATCGTTATAATTTCACCTATTTTTAAATTAAAGCGTATTCGTCTAACCATGTTGATTATTTCGAGTCAATAAAATATAATTTGATTCCAAATTGATTTAATTCCAAAATTCTATTTATTTTAAACTCAAATTACTTTAAATCCCAATTTAAAATTTATGCTTATCCAAATTTAATTTTAATTCAAGTTTTATCTTTTAAACAATTATTTTTGTTAAGGTATTTCATTCGCGTTGATATTCTTGTATCCCAAGTCTTTACAATCCTATTCTAAATCAAAAATTTTCATATCCAACATTCCACAATTCTATTCCAACTACGACACTTTCTATACCAAATTTATGTATACCCATATATTCCCCTCCTCCAATCCAATTCACGATACACATAATCACACAGCAAATTCAGCTTCTTAGTAAGATTACAGTCATTCTACACACATGGTCGAACCCCCAATATGCACAAAATTGAATTACCACCGTGACAATCACCTTCCAAAATAGCAACTGCCAATACCATCTCAGACCATGAACAAACCCATCATCCATACTCAATAATGATCAATCGAACCTCCATAGTCGACTTCAACATTACACACTTCACTCCCACAACCTACAAAATCCAACTCCAATGATTCGCCGCCTTCGTTCACACAAAAATCGAGCAACACCAACACCAACACCAACACCAACACCACCACCTAGAACCACACTACACAACTCCATGTTGAGAAAATTCCTTTCTCAAAATGAAATATCCGCTTTGTAGAAGTTGACACAAACTCGAAATCAAAGAACAAGAATATAAAAAGAAAAATAATGAAGAAGAATAAGAAGACTTGAATCGCAAGGAATGCTATCTTAAAAGCTAAATTTGCGTCCTCTCGTAAAGAAAATGCTAAAGGGCATCTAAGTAAATTGCTTTAGCGGATTTCAAGTCTCAAACCAAGTATCAAATAATACAATTGAAAACTCGGAGAATAAGAACAAGAAGAAAAAATTTAAAAGATTCTAAGTAGAAAGATCAAGAATTTGAGGGTGATAATCTCAATGTAAGAATGTTTTTCTTGTTGTTTAAAATCATGAATTCTATGCCTATTTATAGAATTCCATCACCCCAATTCTTGATCCACACAACTCTTCGTGAAAGAGTGCAAAAAAGTTGATGAAAATGTGTATGCAAAAAACTGTTGTAATCCGTCCAACAGTTAGATTTTTTAATCGTGCAACCGCACGCTTCTAAAAGTCGTGCGGCCTGCATGGTTTTATTTTCGGCCTGACTGTTAGTCCGGTCCGGACCACCTGGTCTGTCCGGTTCAGTTCAATCGATCTGTTTAGTCCGATTCTTGATCCATCAACCCCAATTCTTGATCCACACAATTCTTCGTGAAAGAGTGCAAAAAAGTTGATGAAAATGTGTATGCAAAAAACTGTTGTAATCTATCCAACAGTTAGATTTTTTAACTGCATGGTTTTATTTTCGGCTTGACTGTTAGTCCGGTCCGGACCACCTGGTTTGTCCGGTTCAGTTCAATTGGTCTGTTTAGTCCGGTTCTTGCACTTTTTGGACTGGTTCTCATTTTTCAATCCGGTTCTTGCATTTTTTTCATCTTATGCTTTTATATTATATTTGAACAACAGTTTTAATAGAAATCCCCCACTTGTTCAAATATAAAAAAACTCAACTTAGAATCATAAACGATGTTACGCATAAGATAAGGTATCTTTCGATTTGAACCTTATATTTGTGCTAACACTGCAAAGTAATATCAAGATCTCAGGTAGCCTTAGCTTTGAACCAGTTATCCCTTGTGACATTACCAATGTTATTGCACACGTGAACAATCTTGCTCAATATGTTCCACACTGTTTTACTTTGGCGCGTTAATGGCCTCGCCCTCATCCGATTTCATGAACTTTTCAGAAAGCAACTCCAACTTTCCTCGAAGTGTCGTCACTTCTAAGTTCATATAGGAGAAATTCTTACAGTGTCTTGGTAACTTTTTAAAGACACTCGTACTAAGTACTGAATTTCTTTAAGATTTATTCAACCCTCCAAAATACCCCAGCACTTACATCCTTAGGATAGAGCTTTTAAATTATTTTTAAAAGTGTTGCAACAATAAAATTATCGAATGACTTGTTGTTACCCTTTGAACCCGTGAATTACTCATTTCGTAATGACAGGTAGGGTTGCCATCATTTGTGAATTTTAAAATAGGAGTTTTAGCTCCATCCTACTCGATGTTTGTCTTACTAACTCTTTGTTAAGTGGTTTTGTGAACGGATCGGCCAAATTTTCACTTGATCTTACATAAGTAAGTGAAATTATTCCATTCGTTATTAATTTTCTTATGCAATCATGTCTAAGACTCATATGTCTAGACTTCCCATTGTAGACTTCGTTATAAGCCCTTGCAAGAGTAGCTTGACTATCGTATAATATAGATATCGAAGACTCATTCTTCGTATTTAATAGTACTTCATAAAGAAGATCTTTAAGCCACTCTGCTTCTTTTCTAGTTTCAGCTAATGCCACAAACTCGGATTCCATTGTGGAATGCGTAATCATTTGATATCCAACTCACGTCGGTATATCCTTAAAGTATTGCTGGGAATTTGAAATATTGGAGTCCAAGGTTTTTAGTTCTATTTAAATAACCAAGAACTCTCACAGTTGCTCTCCAATGCTCAACACTTGGATTTCTAGTAAACCTACTAAGTTTACTTACGGAAAATGCAATGTCCGGTATTGTGCATTGAACAACATACAGTAGACTCCCAATTGCACTTGCATATTTCAGTTGTCCAATTGCTCTTTCAACATTCTTTACAAATTTAATACTTGAATCAAATGGGGTATTTGCCTCTTTAATGTTCAAATGTTTGAACTTTTCAATTACATTCTCAATTTAATGTGATTGAGTTAATGCATATCCCCATCCCAACTCATTCTTGATCACTTTTATACCCAATATGGTATCTACTTGAACAAGATCTTTCATTTCGAATGTTGACAATAGAAACCTCTTCGTTTCTTTTATGCCATCCATATGATTACTTATAATCAACATGTCGTCCACATATAAACACACAAATATAACAAGTTTATCACAATTTTTGATATATAAACATTTATCTACCATATTGTGTGAAAAAACAAAAGACATAATTGCATTATCAAATTTCTCATACATCTTTTAGGAGCTTGTTTTAAACCATTTAATGATTTAACAAGTTTGCAAACTTTAATTTCGTTACCCGGAAGAATAAAGCCTTCAAGTCGTTCTATGTAAACTTCTTCATCTAATTCTCCATTTAAAAACGCAGTCTTAACATCCATTTGGTACACGAATAAATCATATATGGAAGATAATGCAAATAAAATTCTAATAGTAGTAATCCTAGTCATGGGTGCATAAGTGTCAAGATAATCTATTCCTTTCTTTTGTTGAAAACCTTTAGCAACTAATCTTCCAATTATTGTTGGACATTATAGAATTCATTTCATCATATATAGCATCTTTCCAAAATGTGCTATCTCTAGAAGTCATTACTTCTTTATAGGTTTTAGGATCACTGTCAATTTGGAGAACATATGGAATTTTTCTTACTACATCTTCCTTATATGTTTCAACCAAGTATAAGGAAATCCTTTGAGAATCAATCTCATTGTGTCCTAATATCCTTTCTTTACGAGATCTCTTACTTCTTTGAGGTTCACTAGTCACATTTACATCTTGAGAAGATGTTTCTAGTGATTTATTAGAAGCTAGAAATTCATTTTTAATTTCCATTGAATTTTGAGGAATATCATCAACGCTTAATGAATTATCAAAAAATTTAACATCTCGTGATTCTATAGTCACATTGGATATTAGATCAAGTAGCCTGTAACACCCCAAGTTCAAAATCTTAAACATAGGCGTGTTAACTTTTCTTTACTTAAATGCGGAAAAGAAATCATTTAAAACCTCAACATTTTCATTTTTCTATTATGAAATTTTACAAAAATTTCAATAGAGTCTCCTCTATAAATTGGACATAGCCAACCTGTAGAGGGACATCAAAACCATTTTAAAGTACACATCTCAACTCATTCAATCCCAAACATCATCCACACCATTACAATAAGTCCCAAACTCCTCAACAATATAATTCCAAGTAAATAAACTTTAGCAAATGAAATAAGAGGTAATTTAACCTCTAATACTACCCATACTTATTCAAAGCAAATTTCAACCAAACAATTAACAATAATAAATGAATTAAGGAATAATTAATGAGAAACTTAAACAAATTCTAATTTAAATTTATTTTTCAAAGATTGAAGGTAGGTATAGCTTGAGTCTGTCACCAAAGTACTCTCCTCGTCTCATCTAGCATTCATCACCTGAAATATTGGGGAGGGATTGGGGTGAGCTAAAGCTCAGTAAGTAAACTTTATGCATGAAATGCATGCTTATGACATGAATGCTTTAAAAATTCCATGTATGTATCCCCATTTACTTTACTTTCCAGAACTTTCAAACTTTTCAAACTTTCACTTCATTTCAAAACTTTCACTTCATTTCCATCGTGAGCTCACTTGGTGTATCTTCTAGTCAATCAGATAATAGTGGGCAATTCTTATTTGGAACCAGATTAACATTCACATTTCCACCGCAAATCGGTTTAACATTCACTTTCCCACCGCAAAGCGGTTTAACAGTCCACCGTAAAACGGTTGGACATTCCGTCGCAAAGCGACTTAATTCGGGTACGCCGGTCCCCCGCGCCCCATTTCCCACTCGCATCTTTCATGAACTAGAAGTATACCCATTCTTTCTTAAAAACCTGTGATACATAACTTTTGAACAAACTTGCACCTTGACACATTTCTTTCATTTAAAAATATTTGACTTCCCAATTTCGATGCCAATGCATGCTTGATGATACAATGACATGATAATGTGCATGCTTGAACATTCTTCTTAATAACATATACTTTCATAGAATAAACGGAATTCATCAAAGCAATTAAGTTGCAAGACAGTTGTTTACACATTAATTTCACATTTACATTCAACTTTGATAAAAATAGGGGGAAGTTTACTTACGCACATTAATTTCACATTAACTTTCTACTTTCATGAAAATAGGGAAAGTTTACTTACGCACATTAATTTCACATTAACTTTCTACTTTCATGAAAATAGGGGAAGTTTACTTACGCACATTAATTTCACATTAATTTTTTACTTTCATGAAAATAGGGGAAGTTTACTTACGCATATTAATTTTACATTAACTTTCTACTTTCATGAAAATAGGGGAAGTTTACTTACCTGCAGTCCTTAGTATTTATCGTTTCTGAATTTGCAAATGAAAAAGTCTCGGATGTTCGTGACATCAATGTACCAAAAGTCCTAATTATTCACATTCATCAATAAATATGACTCTCAGTTCACAAACACATTCATTATTCATTTTAATACTAATCAAACGTTGACCGAGATTAAGACTTCAATTTAACCCAAACGTGACTTTACATAATAACCGAAACACTTTAAACCATAATCGAAATTAAGAGATAAGTTTCAATCCACGTTAGAAAGTTTCTCATCTTTTAAATACAAACTCAAATTAAAATATTTAACTTAACTCAAACTTTACAAAATATCAATTTACCATTTTAATCGTTATAAAATCTAAATTTCTCAAAAAAATATTTCAATTAAATTTTAAAGTTAACCAAAAATATGGTACCAAATTCTTAAATCTGAAATTAACAAATTTTGAATTCGAACTCTACATTAAAAATTCAATCAAAGTAACTTAAACTCTTAAAAATCCCACTTATGAAAATTGACCATTATAATCCAAATTAAATCTTAAATATTAATTAATCAAACTAGTACCCAATTTCTGGGACTTTGAAAATTACTTGTATACACACATATAAAATCAATTCATTTACCCATTTTTGTCAATTATTCACGTCATTTATCAATCTTATCCAAACTGAAAGTAAAAACTCGTTTATATTACTTTCCCCAAAATTTGATATTTGCAGAATTACTCGAAGATTAACCAAAATTTCAATTAGCCTAATTATGAATTTCATGATTCTTTACACACACAAAAGTCAATATATACATACATATATACACATTACCCATTGAAATTAGCATAAGAAAATCTGAGAAATAACTCCCAAAAATCTGAATTTATACATATGTCCACATAAAATTCGAAATTTACATATTTACATATACCTATACATACATAATAATATATATATCTATACCTAAGCATCTTACCCATCAATTTTAACAACACATAAAATATGAAATTAACCTTTAAAATCTGAATTTTATATAGGAGGTACATACATAAACGTTATTTACATAAAAATCTATATATATACATGTGTATATCGAAATGTGTGTGTGTGTGCGCGCGTGAAAGTGGGTGAACTCGTGTGGGTGCAGTTTCGTGTGTGTGCGTGAGAGGGGAAGGGGAAGGGAGGGACGGCCTTACCGTGATGGGGGTGCGCGGTGGTGGTGGTGGTGTCGACCGAGGGAGAAGGAGCCGTGAGAGAGACGGAGGCGAGAGGGAGACTGAGACAACGAGAGAGTGAGAGGGGGCGTGAGATAGAGAGAGATGAGAGTGAGAATTTAGGTTAGGTTTAAATGTTTAAGATTTGGAAATTTGAAATTTAGTCCCTCAACTCTCATAAATTGGTAATTTAAATCCACGACCCTCAAATAAAATTTCGAAAGTGTCACCAACTTTTTCCACCTTCAATTTATGAAATCTAAGTTGCTCACCACCTAATACCAGTAGAAATCGACAAGTTTAACAAATAAAACAAACAATTAGACATAGAATTGTACATAAACAATTTATCAACATTTTAATAGGCACATTGACCGTGACGGCGTCCAAGTCCTTCCACTGTAAATTAAGTCAAATATGAAAAATAATAATAATCAGTCACATAATTTATAATAGTACCAATATAAAATTACGTGAAATTCAAGAATGCGCGTAAAACGAAAAAGTGGTATTACATAGCCTATATGCTTTTCTATTTGTAGCATATCCAACAAAGGAACATTTGATCCCTCTTGGTCCTAGTTTTGTCCTACTAAGATTGGTGTTTTTATAATCAGCCAAACACTCCCACACTTTAAAATTTCCAATGTTATCTCTCTATAGTTCATAAGGTGAAACTTTAATTTTCTTAAAAGGAATTCTATTATTAATATGACATGCGGTAAGTAAGGCATCTCTCCATAAATTATTAGGCAATTTGGACCTTGTTAACATAGCATTCACCATATCAACTAAAGTCCTATTTTTTTCTTTTTGCTAGGCCATTTTGTTCATGTGTTCTAGGTGCACTACATTGATGAATGATACCATGCTCTTCATAAAAAAATATCAAATTCTTTAGAAAAGTATTCTCCACTTCTATCACTTCGAAGAACTTTAATCCTTTTATCCTTTTGATTTTCTACTTCACTTTTATATGCTTTAAACATATGAAAAGCCTAATTTTTATGTTTCATTAAATAAACATAACAAAATCTAAAGAAATCATCAATGAAAGTAATAAAATATTTATTTCCTCCTCTAGTAATCATTCCATTAAGTTCACAAATATTAGTATGTACTAAGTCAAGAATGTTAGAGGATCTTTCTACAATTCGAAAAGGTTTTTTAATCTTTTTTGACTTAGTACAAATTTCACATTTTTCATTCTTAGTAAATTCACAAGAAAGCATGCAATTTTTAATCATTTCTATGCAAAGTAGAATATCCAATGTGCCCAGTCTATCATGCCATAAATTTAAAGAACACACAAAGTAAGAAGAATTTATTTTATTGATTGCATTGTCAATAGTACACAATTTGACCATTCCATTAGTAAAATAGTCTTTTCCAACAAAGAAACCATTGCGGGACAATACAAGTTTTCCCTACCCAAAAATACATTTTATGTAGGGTTTTCCCAATAAATCGCCACTAACAAGGTTCCTATTCATATCCGGCATGTGTAAGATATTTGTAAGTGTTACAACTTTTCCAGATGTAAATTGAAGATCAATATTCCGTTTGCCTATGACTTTCGAACAATGTTCATTCCACATTTGAATTTGTTGACCATCATCAATTTCTTAATAGGTCTTGTAGAGGGATTTGTCATAGCAAATATGAACGGTGGCGCATGTTTCTTACCACCATCCCGGGATTTTTCCTTTGACAGAATTTACCTTGCTTATAGTTGCAAGGATTTCATCCTTGTCAATGGAATTCACCTTGCCACCAATTTTGCTTTGTTTTCTATGTCAGCAATCTTTCACAAAGTGGTCAAATTTTCCACACACAAAGCATTCTCCCTTGTGCTTCTTTTTGAACTTGTTGTTATTGTCCTTAGTAAACCTTCTCTTGTTTACTTTGGTCACTTTGTTGTTCTCCAAGGCATTGGCTTTACAAGTGCCAACATGGGAATTTTCAATCCCATCTCTTGCCCTCGACTCTTCCTCAATTTGGAGATGTTTTTGAATTTGCTCCATTGAAAAGTCTTCCGAGTTGTGAAGAATTTTCTTCTTATATCCTCTCCAAGTAGAAGGCAATTTTAGCAAATTTGCTCCTACATGAAATGATTCCAGAAGTTATATCTTCACCCTTTAAGTTTATTGACAATCACTTGCAATTCATGTACTTGGGGGTAATAGGGGAACATTTTCCAAAAACTTAAAATCAAAATATCTTGTAGTTAGGAATTTCGTAGTGCCTTCCTCTTTGGTCTTGTATTTGTTTTCAAGTGCATTCCATATCTCCTTTGCAGATTTTGTGCTGGTGTATAAGTCATAAAGATGATCCGATAGCACATTCAATATGTGACCACAGCATATTAGTTCATTTTCTTCTCGCTTCTTTCAATCAATCAGTGCTTGTTCCGTGTCTTTGTCAGAAGGTTTAAGTAGATCTCCCAAATTTGGATCAAGTATGTAGAAGATTTTTAGCACCGTTATTAGGAACTTGATTTTTTCTTGCCACCTTATGAAATTTGTACCATCAAAACTATCCAAGTGTACCAAGTCTTGACTCATCAACTTTATTGTAGTCATAGTTGTGTCTCCTTCGGTTGCCATATCAAAATTTGGCTTTCAGATTTTTGAGAAAACTCCTTTCTCAAAATGAAATATCCGCTTTATAGAAGTTGAAACAAACTTGAAATCAAAGAACTAAGAATATAAAAAGAAAAATAATGAAGAAGAATAAGAAAACTTGAATCACAAGTAATGCTATTTTAAAAGCTAAATTTGCACCCTCTCGTAAAGAGAATGCTAAAGGGCCTCCAAGCAAATTGTTTTAGCAGATTTCAAGTCTTAAACCAAGTATCAAATATCACAATTGAAAACTTGGAGTATACGAACAAGAAGAACAAACTTAAAAGATTCTAAATAGAAAGATCAAGAATTTGAGGGTGAAAATCTCAATGTAAGAATGCTTTTCGTATTGTTTAAAACCATGAATTCTATGCCTATTTATAGAATTCTATCACCCCAATTCGTGATCCACACAATTCTTCATGAAAGAGTGCAAAAAAGTTGATGAAAAGGTGTATGCAAAAAACTGTTGCAATCTGTCCAATGGTCAGATTTTTTAACCATGAGACCGGACGCTTCAAAGGGTCGTGCAGCCACATGGTTTTATTTACTACCGGACTATTAGTCCGGTCCGGACCACCTGGTCCGTTTGGTTCGGTCCAATTGGTCTGTTTAGTCCTGTTTTGCACTTTTTGGACCGGTTCTTGCACTTTTTGGACCGGTTCTCATTATTTCAATCCGATTTTTGCATTTTTTCATCTTTATACTTTGATATTATATTTTAACAACACTTTTTATAGAACTCCAATCAAACCCAAGATGACCAAGAGACCAAATATTAAACTAACCCATAAACTCACCTTGACCGTCGTCCGCTTCGTTGTCAGATTCGTCGCCGAAAAAACCCCAAAATTCAAAGTTCAAAACCTCGGTTTCGCACCACGCACCACCCAAAACTTCACCTACCATCATCCCTCCACTGATCCCATTTTCGCCACATGAAAGCAGTGATACCACCGGTGTAACGCTGGCGAAAGTTGCGGTAGCCTTGAACCCAAAAGAGGCCGAAGCGTCTTCGCTGATCGCAACCTCACTCATCTTCTCTATTTGTGTTTTTTGAAAATAGAGAGAGAAAGGAATTTTGTTTGGTTATAATTTAGTTTTAAAATTTTCCCTTTAGCCCCATCTTTTAAAGTCTTATAAATTGGTCCCAAGTTTTAAAAATCACTTATTTAGGCCCCTGCAAGGCTAATATGCCTTACTTTTCAATCCCTACACTTTTGAAAATAAATTAGTTAGTTCCCAAGATTTTTAAAACATATGAGTTAGCCTAATAGCTTTCAAAGTCATTTGTTTCGTTCCCAATTCTTTTCAAATCCCAATTATATTTGATTTCAATTTAAACCCTAAGCTTTTTAAAAACTCTTTCGTTTTAAAACCTTTGAATTCCAAAATACTAGTTTAAGATTTATTTCATATATTGGCTAGACGAGGCGTTTGGACGTTTAGAAGATTGACGTTTTCCCGCTCAACAAACTCGAGAATACTTTCAAGGTAGGTTCATATTTCAAAAACTTTTTCTTTTAAATTGCACAATATTAAGTAAATTACTATTGTAAATTCCTACATTTTATTATGTGATTTATGAGAATTACTTATCTTCGAACATGAACTACTTGCCTCCAGGTATGATGTTACTTGCTTTTGAGCATGAGATTACTTGTCTTCGAACATGATGTTTACTTATCTCCGAGCATTAGAATTACTTGTCTTCAGAGATGAGACTACTTGTCTCAGGGCGTGAAAATTACTTGCTTGTTTAAGTATGATGTTATGAGAATTTAGAACTTAAACCGCATGGTTATATGTGTTACTTATGATATAGTTTATTTAATCTTGCGCTGAACCTACTGAGTATTTCTAAGAAATGCTCACCCTATCTTTAAACTTACAAATTTTCAGATTACGGAATTGACGACGGAGACCGCGATGGTTACTATTGAAGAATTTTTAAAAATATTTTGAGATAATTGATTAAACACATTTCATTTTGAGATTTCAAATTTCTTATTATTGTCTAAGTTACTTTTGAACGTTTGAAATATTTACCATTGAGTTTTTAAATGAAATTGAATTTTTAGTTGCTTATTCTCAATTTTTATTTCAAATTTGAAGTGTTGACTGTTGGAGTTAGTTTTTATAAAATAACGCGATTGAATTTCAATTATTTTCCGCTCAATCATTATTTTTGAAAGTTAGTTTTAAAGGATAACGTGACGTTCTGGGTGTTTAGAACTAGAGGAGTTACATAGATTTTTAGCATTCAGATTGAAGAAAGGTTCAACTGAGATCTATAAAGCTTTTAGAGAAAAGAGGGGCTCAATTCGAAAACATACAGATATCAAATTGAAGAAGGGCTCAGTTCGGAAAATATTCAACTTACAAATTGAAGAAGGGTTCAATTTGGAGATTTTCAGATTTCAGATTGAAGAGGGGCTAAGTTTGGAAATATTCAGCTTTCAAATTGAAGAAGGCCTCAATTTAGAAATATTCAACTTTCAAATTGACGAAGGGTTCAATTCAGAAATTTTTAGCTTTCAGATTAAAGAGGTGCTCAATCCGAAAATATTCAGCTTTCGGATTGAAGAGGGGCTCAGTTAGGAAATATTTAGCTTTCATAATGAGGAAGGGTTCAGTTTCGAGACTTTCAATTTTTAGATTAGTGATTGATTCAATTCGAGATCAATTCTTGAATCCTCAGAGTATTGATCTCAGGAGGCATTTGTTGTCATGTAGTTGATTTGGAGAGCAGTTCTCTATCTTTGGTGACACGCGTGGAAAATTCTAGTAACGAATTGGAGGGGATTATTTAGGTCTTTACGTCCCGAACTGAAATCCAACGTAAGGAGACTTGAAGGTTTGGTCTACATGTTATCCTATAGGTGGATTGAAAGCTAGCCGTTATGTGTAGAACTAGGAGGCGAACTGAAGATGAACAAATTCTACAAATATGTCTTGTCAATATTGTTAATGTATGTAATATTCCTCAATAAATGACAAGTGTATGCTTTAGGTAACTACAAGTGTCACCATCACTTTTGATCAGAATGTCAAGTTAATTTTAATGATTATGTCTCTACCCTTTTTACAATAAATAGGAGACTTAGGGTCCGTTTGATAGCGATGGTGGAATTTGGGTGGAAAGAAAATGAATCCAGGGAATTGAATTCTAGATAATTGAATTATTGGGAATTAGAAGTTTAATGTGTTTGATTGGTTTAATTTTCTAGGTGGAAAAAGTAGGGAATTTTCCAACTTTGTTTTTTGATTGACATTATTTTCCATGGAAAATAAAGTAATTTTTTGCTATTTTAATCAATTTTTTTAATTTTTTTTTTACTTTTTAAATATATTTGTACTTGATGATGATAATGTTATTTTTTGGAAAGAAAATAAGTCAATTAACAACAACAAAATTGATTAAACGTGTCCAAAATCATTTTCCATCTATCATGAAAAATATTTTTCCACCAAAACCCAAAGAAAATCTTTTCCCCAAATCAAGGAAAATAGAAGAAAAAGTGGGGTCCGCGGAAAAAGTTTTACATGAAAAATTTTGTCAAACAAACAAACCAAAAGTGGGAATTGGAAAACATATTCCATTTTCCATGGAAAATTTTGTGTAATCAAACAGGGCCTTAATTGTTCATTTAGAGGATGAAAAATTGGAGATAATATTACCCATTTGATTCACTAATATATTATGAATCGACGACCAGGTTTTGAATCCTAGTCTAGATCAGTTACGATCTGTTTGTATGTCCGTTTGTAAACTATCACCACCAACGTAAGGAGACTTGAAGGTTTGTCTACATGTTATCCTATAGGTGGATTGAAAGCTAGCCGTTATGTGTAGAACTAGGAGGCGAACTGAAGATGAACAAATTCTACAACTATGTCTTGTCAATATTGTTAATGTATGTAATATTCCTCAATAAATGACAAGTGTATGCTTTAGGTAACTACAAGTGTCACCTATCACTTTTGATCAGAATGTCAAGTTAATTTTAATGATTATGTCTCTACCCCTTTTTACAATAAATAGGAGACTTAATTGTTCATTTAGAGGATGAAAAATTGGAGATAATAATACCCGTTTGATTCACTAATATATTATGAATCGACGACCAGGTTTTGAATTCTAGTCTAGATCAGTTACGATCTGTTTGTATGTCCGTTTGTAAACTATCACCACCGAATTGTATTCTTATTTTTATCTTGAACCAACATCTGATAGTCGTTTTTTATTCCACGTCAATCGCCACGTTGTTTACTTTATTGACTTTGACTTTTGAAAATATAAGACATCAAAAGTTTCAATTTTAACATTTGGACCCTCAACAACATTTCTTTACGCAAGTGGTACTCACCATCTATTTTTTCTTTACGCAAGTGGTACTCACCATCTATTTTTTCATTAAAGTGTTGCAAAATGGCTAATTCATCATCCTATCCTATTTAAATAAAAGAATAGGAAAAAAAATAAAAGAAATAATTATAGTCAAAGTCCTAATTTTTAAATAGGGCAAACCAGGCCCACTTAAAATCATTCAAAATATATTCGCAAACAAATACATCTTCCAAAAAATATATTTTTTCTTCTTAATTATATTTGAATTAAAATAGAGTGACCGATATTTGAATTAATATCTTTAATGAACCCTCTAATGGAAGAAGTAATTCTATCTTCAAGCCTCATTTTGTGAGGCAAAAGAAAGTTGAACAAAATCATATGCAAAATCCAAAAGTTGATCAGTGTGTATATGTCTGTGTGTGTAATAAACAACAAGAAAATAAAAAAAAAAAGAATTTGCTAAAATGCTAAATTCCTAAAACTCATGTAAATTCACCAAAACCAAAAGATATTGCAACATAAAACTTGATTACAAAATAAATCTTTTTTGGGAAGATTTTTTTAATATATATTTTAAATTATTTTAAGTTGGACCAATTTGGCCTATTTAAAAATTTAGGACTTCGACTATAATTACTTCTTTTACTATTGTTTCTTTCTTTTCTATTTGTTAATTTAAAGGGGATGGTAAATTAACCATTTTGGAATATTTTAATGAAAAAAAAATGATAATAAGGACATTTGTGAAAAAAGAAAGATTGTTGAGGGTCCAAATGTTAAAATTGAAGCGACGATAAGAAATTGTTGAACTGAGGGTGTAAATTTTAAATTTGAAACGATAAGAACGATTTGTACAATGATTGTAAATGATAGCTGGCAGGGGACGTCTTGTTCTATTTACCTAAGTGAAAAATGTAGATTATAAATAATAAAATATGATTGTTAATTGATGTCAAGGGCCAGTCCATGATGTCACTAATATATGTGTTTAGAAGAGGTCTTGTGCAGTTGTCATTGATTAATGAATAATTTTTAATTTCATTTTTGGTTTGACTGGTTCATTTAGTTTAAGATACACAACTTTTTCTTTGAGACGTTTAGAAGCACAAAATAAGGCATAATTGTAAGTTTTCCGAATTAAATCTAACAAATTCTTGTTAAAATCCAAGTCAAAATCGCAAGCAAATAGTGTTAGAGAAAAATTAGTTTCAGATACTATTGATACCATTGCTTAAAAATTAAATGCAGAAAATAAAATTTTATCAATCAGACTCATAATAACACGATATCCTAAAGTGAAGGTGCATTCTAGAGATGGCAAAAAAAACTCGACTCAACCCGAACCCGAACCCGAACCCGAACCCCACCCAAATGGAATGAAAAAACCCGTCTCGCGAACCCGCGGGACTGGTATAGGACAGGTTTTCTCGACCTGACCGGATCGCGAGGCGGGGGTGGATTTGGACGCCACGACCCGAATCCACCCCGATTAAATCAAATAATAAAAAAAAATAAGGAAAAATAAAAAAAAATACTGAAAAAAATAGTAATTAAATGGGGAGGCGGGGGTTACCCGCCCCGATATTTGAGGGGCGGGTTTGGGTTTAAAACAAATTTGTGGGGCGGGTCACGGGTCGAGGAAACCCGACACGAACTCGTCCCATTGCCATTACTAGAGCATGCTCTAATATGATGCGACCTCTTTGGACGATCATTTTCAGGTAGAAACGACAAAATCATTTGTGCAGCACTCGCAAACAATTTTTAAAACTCAGTATTATTCTAGAATAATATCAAAATAACGTAATAATATTAAAAAAATTAAAAATGACCCTTTTTAAAAAAAGAAATAACATATCTTGAAAGATGATTTCAGTTTCTCTTTTCTTTCAAGGAGAGCGGTATTTATTAGTCCAAGAATCATAACTTCAATTCATAATTCAAGAACATTAAAAGTTTAAAACCGTAAATTTTATGAGGTTTTATGATTTACAATAAATAATTCAATATCTACAACAACTGCCATTTTTTTGCTGGCTATTTTTTTTTTTCTTTTTGATTAAAGAAGCTCAATGCCCCAACCTCAATCATTTATTTTAATATTTGCTTTGGATGTGATTTGAACCGTCAACTTCCAACATAAATTACACACTTTTAATCAGTCGACCATTTTTCCTAATTTACTCTGTTCTTTAGATCGTTTGTTTGTAAATAATTTTATAAAATACACAAATTTTCAAATAACTTTTTAACCAAACATATTTTCCCAAATCAATTTTCAATCACATATTTTACCTCTCAAATAATAAGATTCTATTAAAAAAAATACTATTCCAGCCGCCGAACAGGCCGTAATTAGCTCATTCAAGCAATATATGTGTGATATATATCTGGCAATGAGTGCGAATGAATTAAGTACTTCAACGGTATAGATTCACTCTCTTAGGAGGTGTTAGAATTATATATGCTCATAGAGTATAATTTACGATATTTGAAATAAAATATTAATTGATTGTATTAATATGAAGTTGCATTTGTTCACGGGTCGATTTGATAGTACAAATTGAGTATTTAAGTTGTTAAATACAGAAAGATTCAATTTTAATTCGATCTAAAATTAACGTTCACGATCAATAAATAAATATGGACAATTTATTGTAATAAGATCTTCTCGATTTTATTAAAGTATACTTTTTACTTTGGTAATAAAACTGAGAGTACGTTTGGAACGTATTGAACGAGACCACGTGAAATTAATTTGTGACATTGACCATACAAATTTAATTTCACTTGACTATCGTACATGAGACCATAATCCTAATCGGATAATGGACTTTAATTACTAACTTGAAGTTCTTTCAGGTATCAATAAGTGAGATCAAATTACTGATTAATATCTCGGTACTTTGGGAATTAAAGTGAACTAACGAGGAATATATATTCGTATTATGGAATCCATCACCTTTATGTATGATCATAATCTCACTGGTTCTTTTAGTGGACAGTTGAATATGAGCTCAGTAATTCGACAGTGAATGTTGAATTCCATGATGTGGTGTGATTACATCGAACTGTCGTAGAGAAGATGATAGTTGAGATTTTATGAATATTCAGAGAAAACATTTTGGTCATTTTAACTTGCTCCAAATATTCGAGTTGATCGACGGGGGTGACATGTCAGAATGATAAGTCAGAGGATATAATTATTGAGTATTGTTTCAATAATTTTAATTTTACTAAGAGTGCAATCTCGTTCTTTTAGTAGAATAGTTTGTGATTAATAAATTAATTTTGGTTGATCAAGTGTTGACCAAGTCATAATTAATTTATTGGAGCTTGTTTAATTGGGTCCGATCAGGTTCCCTCTGTGGTTGATAAGTGTATTTTATACACTTATTTATCTGTCAAAATTAGGATATTATATTTTTTTCGTGAATAAACTCTACTTAATTTGTGTTTATTTTCATTATTTCACGTTTTATCCCAAAAATCGAGAATATGGAAGAATTGAAGCAAATTCATACAATTGAGAATCAAAGTGGAGCAAAGTGGAGAAAGTCAAGAATTCAAAAGTTTAATTGCACAATTGAAGAGACTCAAGGACCTACTTGAATTGTTTGACATAATTAAGATTCAAGAATAAAACCTATTCAAGTTTAATTGGGCTTTGAAAACTAATTCAATGAGGACTCTTTGGCAACTAAAAGAGGGACTTGCCTGATAGAAATTAAAAGGGAGAACACTTCTAATGAAAAAAAGGAGAAGTTACTACGCTACTTGGAAATTCTTGAGGAATATATATATATATATATGCACAGTAGCCGAGAGGAATTAAGTGTGGTGGTCTTGGGAGAATAAGCACTCGGCTGGGGGCAGCACTTCGGAGGAAAAAAGGCAGATTTTGAGACATTGGTGGAATTAATTGAGGGGGGGGGGGGGGGGGGCCGAACGAGGCGTCTTTAGTTGCGCCCGGAAGCGGGTAAGGTCAAGTTGTACCCGATCTACTGATCGTAGACCAGTCTCGTAGTTGATTCTTCGGTGTGCTTGGTGGAAAAAAAAGAGAAATTGGTGGTCGGCTGCTCAACAAGAAAAGTGTGGGCTGCTGGAATTAAAACTTGAGTGTGGCTGGTACAATTGAAAAAGGGAGAGGCGGCTGGGGTGACTTTGGTGCAAACCGATGCTAATTATTCAACTAATCAAACTCCGATTTTTATTTACATTATTTATTGTTTTTTCTTTCAAGAACACGAGGAGCTAAATTATTAATTGGGATTAATGATGTAAATTTAATATTTTTAGTTTAATTTTGATTCTCAAGTTGGTGTTTTGATCTTCATGTATTGATTTTATTATTACTCTTAATGCTTGAATTGCTTGATCACCAATTCATGATTTAATGATTGTTTTTATAATTCGAGATGTGAATTAACAATTAGATAACGTAATAAAATTTGGTAATTTCAATAAAAAGATAGAGATATGAATTTGTGGATGCTTTTGGTCACTTATGAATTCCAAGAAAATTTAATACTTTTAGTTAATGAGAACTCTGACCCGCTGTAGAGATACATGATTGACTTAGTTAAATATGTCTAATTTGAACTAAATTAGATACATGCGTGAATGCGACCAAATACAATTTTAGTAAACTTGAGATGAGAAATTAAGCTAAAATATTATTTTGAAGTCGTTAGTCTCGATATTTATTTAATTGTTAGAAAACCCATCACTTTATTTCTTGTTTTGTTAGTTGCTTTTAGTTTTAAATATTTATTTTTATTTAATTGAATTCTTTATTTCATTGATTTTTAATTCTTTGTTGTTTTTGGATTATTTGAAAATTTATTTTCTTAGTTAGTTTTTGCTTTAGTTTAGGAATTATTTTGAATCAAAGTAAATTGATAACAAATAAATAGTTTTCGTGGGATCAACAATCCGGACTCAAAAGTCCACTTTTACTATTTGGTAACGATATCGTGCAGTGACTTCACTATAATGGGCTTATACAGGCTTATTACTTGTATTGGGCTATGCAGAAATGAGACTGAGTTATGGTACTAGGCTTGATAGGGTTTTGGAGTGTAAAGAAGTTATAAATAGTCTCCTAAAACTATTTTTATTGACCTAGTTTGCAAAGTGGCGAGACAAACACTAAAGTGTATAGTGTGTGTTCCTTCTTTATAAAGAAAACTCTAATCCTAGTTTAACCAATGCCTAGAGAAAGGTGACCGCGCACCTGCACAGTTGCCATTGGAGAACATCGAGGAAAGCTTGAGAGTTTGAAGCTTTGGTGGAATCAAGAAGCAGTTGAAAAAGATATTATTATAAAGCACGCTACAAGGGTAATATCTCTTTTTCTTTCTTGTGTGAACAAAATTATTTATTCCAAATTAAATACATGGAACAGAAAATCCTGTAATATGATGATCTAGTTACATCAAATCAATTTTGTGAGTAGAACAATCCGGGTTCCCAACAATTGGTAGCAGAGCGTCAAGTTTTTTATACTGTTTTATGTATTTAGGATTAAATAATTTTTGGTTATGCATGTATTAGTGAAGGACGGTGTTAGAATTATGTGATTTATTTGTTATTGGACGAGTGAAATTCTTGTTTGAACAAATTTATGGCCTTAGAGTTTTTGTGGTAAATTCTTGTATTGTTTTATTGAGCTTGTAACAAAGGGGGTGGATTAAGACTCCATCTTTTCCTATTTGATTTTGAATTTTGCAAAGAACTAGGGTTGGTATCATTTCTATTGTAATTGTCAATTTCAAGGACCAGATTTGCAGTTTCAAATTGAGGAACCAATTCTGCAGTTTCTGATTCAGGGACTGCTATTGAAAAATTTAAAGGACTTCAGAAGCAATTTTCACTTACTGCACCAAAATTCACCATCTCCTTAGTGCGAGGACCTGCTTTGTAAATTCAAGAAAATTATTGAAGGAGATTTGCAGTAGCCAGCAAAACCTGTAAGTGATGTTGTCACGGTTGGCGATCGATGGCTGCGCCTTAGGGTTCTTTTGTCTGGCCTTGAAAGTGGCGATAGTGGTACCATAGGCTCAGTGACGGATCTAGGAATCGAAATCAGTTAGGGCGGTCTTCGACTCGTCAACAGTCAAATATTGATCGTTAACCAGTCAACAGCCTCTGCTTGTGAATAAAATTTGTTAAAATATTTTTTATAAGTACGCAACTTATCAGACAATACGAAAATCACATAATAGTAAAATTATAGTCTAATACAAGCCGTAATAATGCTGAAAAGTGTTTAGTACAAATCCAATTTCAATTCATGTCTGTAATTTAGTCACAACATATTAACGATTTAATCATTTAACAATTAACAAAATCCCAATTCAAATTACTCAATCCCAAAATCCCAACTCCAAACTCCCAACTAAATCATTTAACAATTAACACAACATCTATCAAATCTCAACAAGTCAACATTGCTAAATGCTAAATAATAAATTAATTGTTCGGATAAAAAAAAACTAATAAATTAATTGTTCAAGTTCAAAATGCCCAATCAATTCATCATCACAGCCTCACCTCAGGCGCTCTCAACATTCTAAATCACCCAAATCCAAATGCCCAATCAATTCATCAACAAAAAAATCACTCATAATTTTCGCATATATGGCAGAATCACAGTCACAACAGAACTCACAATTCCGTGTTTTGCAGCAAACTAACCTTCGGTGACTCGGTCCTTCAAGCTTGGCTGGGCGGCAGGCGCGGTCTGGGGACTGGGCGTGCGTGCATTCAAGACCTTCAGGCGTGTGTACATTCAAGACCTTCAGGCGTGCAACCGCACAGCGCAGCAACAGCAACCAGTCCAGCAGCCAGCAAGCTGTGCACGCGGTGCAGTGGACTGTGGACGCTGGTGCGCAGAGACGGAGGTGCAGTGTGCAATAGGAAGTTTGGGCAGTGGTCCAGTGGACGGCATCTGGCGCAGCACTGCAGCAGCAAGCAAGCTTCAATTGATTAGGATTTAAGGCCAGACACTAACTCAGAACGCGAGAAGAGAATGGGTATCAGGTATGAGCGATTTCGTTGGGCTTTATTTGGGTTGGAAGGGGATGAAAATTGATCTGAAATCTATACAGAACTTGGGCTTCTTGGGCCGGGTTACGGCCCAATTAAATTGATCCATAATTTTTCCTCTCGAATCCAACACGGGCGCCCGCGTGAGCTCTCCATGCTCTCCCTCCATCTCTGCATAGGCTGCGCGATAAGGCTTGACACCAGGTGGTGTCACTGCAGCCATGTCCGCGCGTGCGACAATGCTTTGAGTACTGTCATTATGGATTTGTTGCAGTAGCGACGGTACCACTGGGTGATTTTTCCTATGAATCTTCTTTCGGTGACTGAGGTTTGTGCGGTTGCGGGCGATGAGCAGCAAAACCGTGGTGCTGACGGACCCAGGATTTCGAGTGAGTGGGGGCCAAAATTTTCAAATGGTGGGAGGGGGTAGGCGGAGGCCCCCTCCCGGGGGTCCGCCCCCGAAATTTTTTTGAACCAAAATGATTGAAACTATGAAGCAATAAACCAAAAACTAAACGAAGTTAACTAACAAGTTATAACTAATCAGTGTAAGGTAGTAATTCACAAAAGAAAATATCTATAACTGAAAAGTAAATGTAAACTTTCGAGATGAGAGATACTAGTAATGAACATTGTATCCATTTCTTGCATAAACATAATGATTGTAGAGAGAGAATTAAGATCAAAGGGAATAAATTCAAGATGTCATTTTTTTTGGGACAATTTTTTTTTTCTTTTTACCAGTGGGGGCGTTTTTTTTTTCCCCCCAGTGGGGGCCAACACCCCCACTGGGCCTTCAATGGATCCTTCACTGGTGCTGCTGCTCCTTCCGTGGCTCACGCCACCTTGAACGCGGTGGTGGTGGCGACGACGGCGGTACATGTTGGCTGTCGTAGTGGAGGTTTCCTCCTTGACAGTTCCCGAGGACGGGGAGTGAGAGAGCGGAGGCTGCATTGTTTCTGTAATTCCAGGTTACTGTCTAACCATGCAGGGAAGAAGATGGGTCTAATGGATTGGGCCGATTTTTGTGTTATCTCCAAGTTGGGCTAGATTTGGGTGAAATTAAATATGCCCCAGAAATTGTAAAATTGGTTCATTTTGATTAATTTCAACGTGGGCTAAAATTTTTAGCTAGACCAGTGCAATGTGGACTGAGTTTTACAATGGGCTGGAATATTTAATTGGATATTTATATTTTGGCATTTGGGTTGAAGGCTGAAGCTTTGCAAATTTGGATTGAACACTTATAAATGAGAATTGAAGAATTGGTTGGCTTGTAACTCAATAGATTCTTTAATTAATTTGTAACTTTTGTGTCTAGGTTTGGTCAGAAATTATGTTCTTGTTTATTTTATTATCACATTTATTTATTACTTTAATTAAACGGTGAATGAATGTCATTAAATAACACTAGTGTAACACCCGTGTGATGCACGGTCATTTGTTACTCACATATATCGATTTTATAAATTAATATGTGAAATAAATATTTAATTAAAAATGAGAAAAGAAGGAAGGCAATTAATTACAAAAAAATGTACAATTACACATTTATTAACTTTTTTTACGGTTGGTATGTTTACCTTTCCAGGAAATTTACGTTCAGAATTTTATTAAATGAAAAGGAAAGCAAAAAAATAAATCGATGAACGCTCCAATTTTATTCTCTTTCATTTTTAATTTTTAAAGAAAAATATTTATGTGATACTGATAACTTTTTTTTATTTATTTTTTACAAATTTAAAAAAATTATAATTGATTTTCATATGTTAACATATGAAATGAATATTTAATTAAGAATGAGAAACGAACGGAGACAATTAATTACAAAAATGTACAATAACACATACCTTTATTTATTTATTTATTACGTATATTTACCGTTCCAAAAAATTTTCTTTAAATATTGTAATTTAAACTGACTTAAAGCTGAAAGTGAGAAAATAAAATAACATTTGATTGGAATTTGTAATAAGTGAAAAAATAGATATATCTGTGATATGCGCTCAGAATTTTATTAAAATGAAAACGAAAGAAAAATAGATCGATGAACGTTCCTATTTTATTCTCTTTCATTTTCTATTTTTGAAAAAAAAATATTTATGTGATACTGACAATGTTTGTTTGTTTTTTTTTTTTTTTTTTTTTTTTTTTTTTTTTTTTTTTTTTTTACGAATTAATAAAAATTATAATTGATTTTAGAGAGGGAAGCCAGACCAAAAAATTTCGGGACAATTTGATATTTGAAATGATTTTATGGATAATATATTTTCAGTTTAATCTCACTGTTATCTTATATTAAACTTCTAGTAGAGATTTTTGATTTGACACCATATTACATATTTTTTCTATTTCAAAATAATACAATAATTATTAAAAAAGAATAATGATTAATACAAAAAAGAGTTTATAGATAGTATTAAAGAACATAAATGATATAATTTAAAATGAATGAAATATTGAGTAAAATTAAAATATATAAAAAACTTTATATTTGATCTTTGAAAGAATTTTATGGACAATATGTAATTTGGTTTAACGTCCATATTACATAGTTTTCGACTTAAAAGTAATAAAGTAATTATTAAGTGAATAATAACTATTACAAAAAAAAAGAATAGTTTATACATTAAAATAAATTAAAATCTTGTCATTAATAAATCGCACGAATTCTAATGCTATGTGTACCATAATAATTGCTAAAATATTTATTATATATATATTTTTTTGCATTAATTAAGCTTGTCTTGAAAGATTCTTTAAAGTTTCTAAATTTAGAAAGAAGTTTAGACGGGAAATTGCATTTTTTTCTTTTTTGGCATGTATTATATTATATTATTATTATTTATAAATAGATGTCATGTAGATCGCATAAACACCGCTCTATACTGTCGTGCATTGTTTTATATTTTATTTTCTTTTCTACATGTTAGATTAGAAAATAAATATATTTATTAATAATTAAATCGATTTTAAAGGTTAAAATTGATTGGGTAATTATTAAATTGAAAACCCAAGAGTTCAAAAATATTAAGTGAGTGAGGGTATAATTTCTGAACCCTCGATCTCCCCTATTAGCCCATTAGTAAAAATTTGTGTATGTCTCGTACTAATCTAATTAGTCTTCCTATAGGAAGGCTACACTGTTTTGGTTACTAGATTAGGCCCATTAGGTGGTGATGTTTTAAGTGTGAATTAATTATGATTACTCTATATGTAACGTAATTAATTTGATACTTGAATTATTATCAATTTAGGGGTTAGGTACTTAAATAAAGGACATCGTGAGGACTTCCTATAGAATATCTAAACGATGTCAGTGATGGCCAAATTTTAACGACAGTGAAATTAATATTGCATGAGATGTTAGAGATATTAATTTAGTGGGAGGGTCCCAGCCTATCCATAAATCACATTTATTTCTCCTATAGAGAAATATGTTTGATTTTGGAGTTTTAGGTTGTCGTCATATTATAGTAATTTTGAGTCTACTTATGTATAATTTTTCTTCATGCATCATATATGAAAGTATTCATCACATGTGTAACTCGTGTTTAATACATTTATTTTATTTGAATGCCATATTTTTCACAACTAGTTATATGTTTAGACATCATCAACTAATTGGCAAAAACTGCCAGATGTCTCATTATAATTCTTTTCACTTATAACATTTGTTAGTGTTAAGAGATCCTTATTCAATAATAATCATAAATCTTCCAATGAAAACTGTTTTATTTTGATGAGATCGTTTATGGCATAGGTTTGATTCTCATATCAAGTACTTTGCAATAAAAATATCAAAATAGGATAACCATATTTATTTTTTCAATGGAAGGGTATTTATGATAATTTGAACATCTTAATTATGGAGTTATACAAAATATGCTATCAAACTATAATATCTCTACTTATGAACCGATCGCTTTTTTTTTTTTTTTTTATTACGAGAGATCATGTGGTAAAACGTGATTGGTCACTCTAACGCGGTGGAGGTTCTACTTGCAAACATTGATTCAGGTGACATAAAGCTTGAGAAATCTTTTAAGATAATCTCTTGCGGTTCAGTGTGGACTAAATTCACCAGGATGAACGTGTCTCTGAAAGGTAAGCTATTCCTAGAGTGAAGATTATTTTAAAGTAACGGATGGTATGATGGGCCCTCTAACCTTTTTTCTTTTAAGAAAAGATAGGATTAATGAGGAGGTAGCCTTCCTAGAAACTCTATAATGAAGTAAGACTCTATTCATCGTGTTATGGTTAGTAATTGAGTCTATCTTGATTATAGATTCTAGAGTAACTAATCACTGTTGCAAGTTGTTGCAATATGGTCCTAGGTGACCAAATGGCTCAATGAGATAGAGTATACTATAAGGATAAGCATGGGTACGGTAATATGGAAAGATCCGTTGGACTTTTGTATCTGCGAAACAATTTTGATTGCTATTTTGTCTCTTTATTATTTGAGCGAAATTATTTGGCACTTAATCTCCAGTTATCAGTTGGAATTGCGTTAAATAATGCTCTTATTATTGAGAGACAAATGGTTAACAATCTTAAAGTCTTATAAATGGTTTCTTTGTATAATATTATCACAAATGACAAGGGATATGTGATTCATTGTATTAATGAACTCTTTGATAAGTTCTTAAGAGAATCATATTTATCTAAATAAGATTCAAAGACTGATAAAGATAGATCTCTAATTATTTTGGAGGTGGAATCTATGTGGGCTATGAATCTCATTTAGAAGGTAGAATGATTAGATCTTAGGCTTGGTCGCACTTATCCAAAACTCGATTCTAATACTAGTAAGGGATGGACCTCAAAAGGATCAGAGGTGAAATCTATACTGTTTTCTGAATCTTGTTTATATGATTAGTTCACCAAGAGTCCTCATACATTAAATGGACTTAAGAGTTTGGGGATTAATACACTTCAATATGTGTGGATCCTTTTTTGCTCAAGTTACGAGAGAGTATGAGTAATTCATCAATTTTTCTAATGATCACTCCAGATCTTGATTCCATCCTTAATATGTTATTGATTTGAATGTTGAAGAAATTTTAGAGTTTTGGATAGAAGTTGAAAAGTAATTAAGAGAATTGAGATACTTCGATTTGATCGAGGTTTGTGTATCTCTCATATGACTTTATGAACCATTTATCGAAAAAGGAGAACAAGGTAATACCAAGTCAATGATGAGTTATCCTCATTACTAGTTTCATTTGAGAATGTACATCGGAGATAGTCATGTTCCTTCATAATCTAGTACCAAATTGATTCGTGTCCTAAAATACCCCTAGAGTCGTGGCACAGGTGCAAGCCCAGTCTATAACACATTTAGATTTTGGGACTTTTGGCACACAATCTAAAAGGAAGGATTGACGAAATGGAGGCAACCATGAAAGTTTGATTATTTATAAGGTATATAACGAAACTAGAAATTATTTCTTCTATAGTCCTCTGGTCAAGAAAGTATTTGTTGAGTACAAATGTAACTTTCTTATAGGATAAGACATATAGAAGAATACAAATGCACAAGTAAAATTCTATTAGATAAGATGTTAGAACGTGATTCAAACAACTTGATTCTAGGTTTCTGCATATAATTAAACTTGATGATTTGGAACTTCTTACGAAACCGATGGTTGCCGATCATAGTGGAAGAAATGGGTAAGTGGTTCAACCACTATTCTTGCCTGGTGATCCCAATGGACAGGGGAAAACCAAAGGTTATAGTAGAAGAAATTCTCAATGTTCCATCTCCTCTTTATGTTCTTAGGGAGTTAGTGGAGAGGTTGATCCCAGTAAGGGATATAACTAAGTAGTGGGAGGAGAGGAAGTAACTCTGTTTGGACATAATGCAAATGCACTTCCAGCTATTAATTGGAGTGGGAGAGTCATAAGACCACCTTCTAGACACTTATTCTGTGGAGAGTCTTTTTAGATTGTCTCTACTGGAATAAGAGAAGGGCGCCTCCTCATTTAGGGAAGTGATAGAGGTTATGGACTTGAAATCATGGAAGGTGAATGTGAACTCGGAAATGAATTCCTAGTATTCCAACAAGGTTGGATGTTTGTAGATGCACCTAATGGGGTCAAACCTATAGGGTGCGATGAATCTTTAAGATGAAAGAAAGGGGTAGATGGGAAGGTTGATGCCTTTAGCACAAGGCTTATGGCTATGGGTTTGTGAAACCCTTCTCACCAATCGCCATGCAAAAGTTTACCTGAATCTTTTACCCATTGTCATTCATTGTGAAAATGAGGTACGACAGATGGATGTCAAGACGTTGTTTCTTGAATGCATCTTGAGGAAATCATTTACAAAGTGTAACGCGATGGGTTCACACTAAAGACCATGAAAGTAAAGTTCATGACTTACAAGTTTCCAACTTTGGATTTGGGTAATTGTTCATGATATGGAATACAAAATTTGATCGAACC
Source organism: Ligustrum vulgare (assembly GCA_963555705.1). Lineage (NCBI taxonomy): Eukaryota > Viridiplantae > Streptophyta > Magnoliopsida > Lamiales > Oleaceae > Ligustrum > Ligustrum vulgare. The sequence goes on along the minus strand of OY743184.1, from coordinate 33,296,360 downwards.
ATTGTGATACATGTTCTTGATCAAAATCTTGATATAACTTAAGTATACTCGTGTATGCAGAAAGATGAGAAAGTTTTCGTGACTATTTATTTGAATGAATCTCTACTTATGTGTGAGAGTATTTTCATTAAATGGCAGTTGGTACCAGCAATTAGACTTGAAGGACTTGTAGATGACTGTCTATTTTTTCTAGACATCCATATTTTTCGGAGTGGGAGAAAAATGGAACAGAATAGTCTCAAGTTTCATGTAATAATAATGTAATATCTAAATTTGCAATATTAAAGTCTTGAAAGGAGTTAGTTTCTTTCTAGACATTATCTATCTTATGAGTTTTCTCCCAAAACTCATGGTAAGATAGGGAATGTTCTTTATGCTTCGACTATGGAAGTCTTACTTTGCACTAGATAGGTCATATCTTATGTTGGGGATATTGTTGGTGATTTTTAGTTTGATCCAGGATCAGATTATTGAATAGAGGTAAAGCATATAATCAAGCGTTTTTGGAAAACAAGTAAATATTTGCTTATCTATTTAGGTTGTGATCTGATGGATTAAAACTAATTAAAATTTGATTTGACCTGGACTCTAGAGAGTTGTCAAAATTGGAATCTAATTGGGAGATAAGGTGGTTAATTGGTTGAGTATAATACAATCTTGGATTGTTTGTTATACAACCGTGACTTACATCGAAAGGAGTTACTATTTTGATTGGGAACATGATCATTAACGTAATGATGATGTTGACAAGATGGATGATTTACTGTTTCATGTATACTCTAAGGGCAAGTGAGAGATTGTTGGAATTATATATGCCCATAGAGTATAATTCACGACATTTGGAATAAAATATTAATTGATTGTATTAATATGAAGTTGTGTTTGTCCACAAGTCGATTTGATATTACAAATTGAGTGTTTAAGTTGTTAAACACAGAAAGATTCAATTTGTAATTCGATCTAAAATTAACGTTCATGATCAGTAAATAAATATGGACAATTTATTTTGATAAGATCTTATCGGTTTTATTAAAGTCTATCTTTGACTTTGGTAATAAAATTAAGAGTACATTTGGAACGTATTGGACGGGACCACGTGAAATTAATTTGTGACATTGACCATACAAATTTAATTTCACTTGCCTATCGTATGTGGGACCTTAATCCTAATCGGATAATGGATTTCGATTACTAACTTGAAGTTCTTTGAGGTATCAATGGGTGAAATCAAATTGCTAATCAATATCTCGGTACTCTGGGAATTAAAGTGAACTATATATTCGTATTATGGAATCCTTCACCTTTTAGGTATAATCATAATCTCACTAGTTCTTCTAGTGGACAATTGAATCTGAGCTCAGTAATTCAACAGTGAATGTTGAATTCTATGATGTGATATAATCACATCGAACTGTCATATAGAATATGAGAGTTGAGATTTTATGAATATTTAGATAAGAATATTTTGGTCATTTTAACTTGCTTCGAATATTCTAGTTGATCGACAGGGGTGACATATAAGAACGATAAGTCAGAGGATATAATTATTGATTATTGTTTCATTAATTTTAATTTTATTAAGAGTGCAATCTTGTTCTTTTAGTGGAATAGAATGTGATTGATAAATTAATTTTGAATGATCAAGAGTTGACCAGGTCATAATTAATTTATTGAAACTTAATTTAATTGGGTACGATCAGATTTCCTCGCTGGCTTCACTATAATGGGCTTATACATGCTTATTACTTGTATTGTGCTGTGCAGAAATGTGTCTGGGTCATGGTACTAGGCTTGGTAGGGTTTTGAGTGTAAAAAAGTTATAAATAGTCTCATAAAACTATTTCTCTTGACCTAGTTTCAAAGTGGCGAGACATACACTAAAGTTTGTAATGTGTGTTTCCTCTTTATAAAGAAAACCCTAATCCTAGTTTAACATACGCCTAGAGAAAGGTGACCACACACCTGCACGAACACCGAGAAAAGTTTGAGGGTCTGAAACTTTGGTAGAATTAAGAAGTAGTTGGAAAAATGATTATGTTAAAGCACGCTACAAGGGTGATATCTCTTTCTTTCTTGTGTGCACAAAATTATTTATTCTAAATTAAATATATAGAACAAAAGATCTTGTAACAGGATGATCTAGTCACACGAAATCAATTTTGAAGGTTCACTCTCCAAAAACATGTAGCTCAAGTATTGCATATTACGTAATGCTTCCATATGTAATACTTTCAAATAATCAGTCTAATAAACTTTATTTATACTTATTTGTAGTAAATAAACCCAAAAGAATGAATAACATAACTAAGCAAATCCAATGAAAATGGTTTTTATATTTAAGAATACTGATATAGATTTCATGCAGTCAAAACACAGATATGATAAAGTAAGCATATTAATAGATGTGAGGTTTGAGTTCTCAATTAAAATCAATAAGAAGCCCACATACGTACAATTTCTTATTTTCTTGTTATCAACCGTGCCTTGTGAATTGTCATCGGAGTCATCAATAACAGGCAGATCGAACTCGTAATCACTGTAAAAGCAATGCTTATTGTATGGAAGAGTTCTCCTTCCACGTTGCATGGTGCTGCGATGCACAGTTGTCATCGGAGTCATCAATAACAGGCAGATCGAACTCGTAATCACTGTAAAAGCAATGCTTATTGTATGGAAGAGTTCTCCTTCCACGTTGCATGGTGCTGCGATGCACAGTTGATTTAGTGATAACCAGAACTTACGATGAAAATCCAACAATTAATAATATTGGAAAAATGAGGGGCCAATGAACTTAGGAATTACATTATAAGACTGTACAAAGTCAACTATGTTAGCCCAAGAATAACTGATCAAAAGAGGAGGTGAATTGGTTTTTAAAACTTTTTTGATAAATAATCTCAATCTTAAAACCAATGAATACCTGTATAAACACTTAATGTCATAAAAAATGTAAAGTAACTTAACTATCAATATAGAATACTATAAAGATGTAAACTTAATTAATAAAGTATAATACTTAGAGATAGTATTGCACAATATAAATTTATAAAAAAGTGTAAGTGCAATGTAAGTAAGTAAGTAAAAGGTAGATGATGCAAACGATATTTTAAGAGGTTCAATTAAACAACTTGATCTACGTCTTCCGTAAGCAAGCTCTTAGTCAAGAGCAAGGCTGAATTCACTTTAATGGTAACTTACAATAAGAAGTACCAATCTTTAAGTGACTAATAATCAGAAACATTTATCCTTAGGTGACTTACAATAAGGAACACTTATCATTAACAACAATCAAGTTTCCACAAGGCTTTAGAAACCACAAAAATATAGCCCTCTGTTTGGCAAAGATGTTTTTAAACGTTTTTTTGTCACACAATTCTCCAAATCACTTTTTAACCACATACATTTTCTCTCTCCATTTTTTAACCACACATTTTACCTAGAAAACATAAAAAAACATGTTTTTAAAAAAAAAAAAAAAACTTTTAACAAACATAGCTTTAAATGATAACTTTTACAAGTAAAAGAACTCTCTTCAACAAATGACATTCAAGTCAATGAGCACACGTCCTTAACAACAATCGAGTTTTCATGAGGCTCTCGAAACCACCTATCCATAATGCATGAATTAAACTTTCAATAGTATGATTTTTATTTTTATTTTTATAATTTGAATAACACTAGGAAATGTATGAAATAATAAGCTCAAGATCAAATGGACAAATTTAATCTGACCGGCAATTAATGTATGCAAAAATCACGTTGTGGTTTTTTTTTAATCCTTTACAAAAAATAAATATTAATAAGTCAAAATAGAAAATGGAACATATAAAATCATAAAATAAATTGATTACTCCTCTAAATATCTACCATGTTTAGCAAACAAGAGAGTATAAACTTTAGAATACAAGATTTCATAAGGAAGAAACATATATCCCCAGATACTTGAGCATAAAACCTCAAACTTTCAACCAAATACTTGAGCATAAAACCTCAAACTTCCAAAAACTTGTAACACTCACTACACAGTATTCCAAAAATAATGTGGTTGATCAACTACATAAACGAGCATTTAAAAATGATTATAGAAAATTCGACAAAATATGATCAAGAACATATGCAAATAAACATTGAATATGAAACAAAAAGAATCTATAGTTACAAAACAATATATGCATATGTTTACAAACCGAGCAAGCCACAAGCACAGCAAAGGATGAGATAATCATAGAAGATCATGCAAGAAAATTATTGCAAAAATCTTGGAAGTCTATGTGAAAACTTCAATTGCTAGTTTTTAAACGTCAAACCTGCTGACACACACACACACAGACACACACACACACACACAGAGAGAAAACAGAACACAACAAAAATGAAAAAAAAGTAAAACAAAAGGGAGGGGGGAGGACAACTTGTACACAGTTTCACATCGAGGTTCTCCTTCATTAGCTGTAGCTATCACCAAATATTGTACAAAAACACAATCCTTCACTACAAGAAAATTTTGCTTTTCCTACAAATAATACGCATACAAAATAAGATTTGTATGTAAATATTTTTTTTCCCCACAAAATAAGATTTTGTATGTGTAAAAAATTGGCTCCAAAAAATGTATACTTAATTTACAAAATTCCACCTATAAAATGAGATTTGTAGGTAAAGATTATTTTTCCTACAAAATATGATTTTGTATGTGTAAGAAATTGGCTCCAAAATATTTATACTTTAGCTTACAAAATTCCTCCTATAAAATGAGATTTGCAAGCGGAATTATATTTTTTTCACAAAAATAATTTTCGTTGAGATATAATTCGCTTACAAAACTTTAGAAGGCAAATTTTAATTTGTAACGTGAGTTTATTTTACCCTAGAAATTTGATAATTGTTTTTAGAATTTTGTTTGTTAGATATTTTAAAAATTTATTCACTGATAAGTTTTCCGCTTCCCGATCAGGTCGTAGATGTTCTCGTGTGGGAATTCACTTTTCCCTGCAAAACGAGGATTCATAGCTAACATTTAGCTCTAAAATTTTCAAAATTAGAGGACTTTATGCCTACAAACTTGTATATTTTCTCAGATAAAAAATTTGTTGGCGTAAGATATATTTTTTATCGACAAAAAATGAGTTATTTGTAGGCTAATAATTAGAGAGAAATTTGCAAATTTTTTAATTTGGCTACAAAATTTATTGTGATAGAAAAAATAATTTTAAAAAAAAATCAAAATTTAATCTATCTTTTTACACAAAATAGAAAAAAAAAATTTCCCTCCCTCCAATCAAATTTGCCCTAGAATATGAAGCTGCCCACCCAAGATTTTACTATCACGTTTCCCTCCTTCCCTCCACTCGAATTATCACGTCTCAGTATTTCTCACTATTGAAGAGGAAGTCTCCCACCCGAGATCTTACCTCTACCAATACCGAAAATCTGTCAAGGATCAACAGTCGTCCAAAATTATTGTGTTGCAATCGGACATAAAAGAGGATTTGGGCTTCAATCAGGTTCGAATCTGCCTTATCTTTCGTGTTCAAAGCATGATAATATTTGTGTTTTTCATTTCAAAAAGTTATGATTTCTTGGCCAAAATTGTTGAGATTCTTGAGATTAAAACTGGGTAAGAGATAATAAACGTGATGGGTTATAATTTTTTGACCAAATTTGTTGAATTTTTTTTTAGATGGGTTTTATAAATCTTGGCTGCAGATTAATGAAATCAATAATTTTGAAATACACCTGAATTTCAAGAGTGATTTTATGAGGGACTAAACAATTTTAATTTCAATTAAAGTTTTAACTATGGCCATCAAATTTGTTGGATGTCATTACAAATGGTTATAGAGTTTTGTGCTTTGCTTTCACCGTAATTGCTAAAGTACAAATTGAGGTGATGCAGCTTTGAAGTTGTGAGAGGTAGGGATGACAATTATTTAAATATAAACATCTACTTCTTGCCTGAGGTGTATGTTCAAACTCAAGTATCAAGCATTAAACTAAGCAAGAATGAAGGGATAATGTTGAAAGGTAACGCAACAAGAAGTATAAAAAAAAATTGACAACAAACATTAATCAATTCAAGAAAAATCGGGAACTTGAAACTTGGAGAATCTTGAATACAAGAAATTGTATTTTATAATCAAATTGTGAGTAAAAAAAAAATGAATTACTAAGGCTCCTTTTGTAGGAGGATAACTCAAGACTCCTAATAAGTGTCAAAGTAGAAAACGAAATATGAAAAGAAAGCAAATAAAACTAGGAAATCTATTAAATTTATCCAACACGGGCGACTAGCAGATCAAAAGACTGAGACTTTCTTATCCTCAGCCCTTGCTAATAGACTAGTTTCAGAAGTACGCATTATTGTTTTAATTTCTTTATGGTGTGTTTTGTAGCCGTTAATAAGGATGAGTTGCTACAAATGGTAGCACTATCATAGATGAAGATATAGATATGATTATTGCAAAAGGAGAAGAGGCAACAGCTGAACTTGATGCCAAGATGAAAAAATTTACGGAAAATGCTATTAAATTTAAAATGGACGATAGTATGCTTCTTTTATTGACTACTGTAATTAATTTGTTTTATTTTTGTTAGAGTCATTTGCTGTTGTTAGCTTGTGCAACTAATAATATGTATTGGATTTCTGTAGCAGCTAATTTGTATGTTTTGATGATGAGAAGGTAGATTAATTAATTTTGCTTACAGTTGTCTAAAACAGCTTCCTTTTCTATTTCTTTTCTCTAGTTCCTTAATTTCTGTTTTGTTATTTTTCATTTTCTTGGTTGATGAAGGATGATTGATGAAGGATGAAAACAAAATCAACTTCAAGAAAATTGCCAATGATAATTGGATTGAACCACCAAAACCAGAACGGAAGCGCAAGTAGTCTCTTCCATTGCTGACGTTTAGTGTGTATATATATCAAGGAGATCTATTTTTTTTTATTTTATTTTTTTTGCTGGACTATAGCATGTTTTATTATGTTGGTAATTACTCAGAATCCAAATACTTCAAGCAAACAATGCGTCAAAGTGGCCTTGCAAGGACAAAAAAGCCAAGAATTCCCCGCATGCCTCAGTTGTAAGCATCTTTTGATCTCTTACGTACTTAAAATACTTATTAATTTACTGTTTCTGTGTCTTAAAATGTGTTGTCTTTGTCAGGCATGACTTTCATTTTTTTAATAATCAGCATCTTAGTGAGTTGTATGAGAAAGAAGTGCGCTACCTCATGGTGGGTAATATCTTGGGCTTCTTTACGATTCTTTTTGTGTTTACTTCTATTGTAAGGTTCTATTGTTACATTGTTCATCATTTCAGCAAGCAAATCAAAGGAATCAAATTAAAGATACAATAGAGGTGGAGGAATCTGAAGGTTTGTTTGCTTCTTTCGTCAAGGATTCATTTTATTGGTTGTGGTTTCCTATTGGGCATAGTCTTGAATTGATTTGCTATATATTTTCTTTAGATTTGGGAGAGTGACCGTAGAGGAGCAACTGCAGGAAGAACTGAGTAGTTTTTCCTAATATGTATTGTGGGAGTTTGAAGTTTCCATCTTTGATTTACCTGGTGAATTTTGGTGCATGCAGTTTTGACATGGAGCAAAGGTGATTTCAATACTTTCATTAGGTCCCGTGAGAAGTATGGTCGAAGTTATATTAAGAGTATTGCATCAGAGATGGAAGGAAAAACAGAGGATGAAGTTGAAAGATATGCACATGTTTTCATTCAAAGATACAAAGAATTGAATAGTAAGTTGTAATTCTCTTTGTGGGGTTTTTTTTTTTTTTTTTTAATAAGAACCTAGATCCAACTGGATACATGTTTAGGCTCTCCCAGTGATTGAAAATAATTATACTATTTTTGGACTAAACTGCCCCACTAATTTTTCATCTAAATACTTAGTCTCTGACACTTAAAAATTAATTATGGAATATTGGGGTCGTACAATCCACAAGTTTCTCATGCATTATTGTTCTTTCATTTCTCCATCCTTGAAAATGGTCATGATAACTCCAGCTTTTTGGTATTCTTGATTAGTAATTCCACTTGCCACTTTTATCCATTTTCTTTTAGTCAGAATACATTGATTGCTTTTTTCATGTGCTTGTATGAATGAATAGCCGAGGAAAACTAATTAATCAATTTAAATCAAAAGTCATTTCATTTATCATTTTTTTTCTTTTATTATGTGATTTTTTTTTTAGCTCCTGTTTGGTTTTCATTAAATTTTTCTCATTTTTCTACAGTATTCAATCTCAACCATCCATTAAAAGTCAAGCCCACAATTTTTTTACTTTTCAACCAAATCTCAACTATCATTTCTCCTAAAAATCACTATTCATTTAAAAAAAAAAAAAAAACTCATTTTAATCAATACCAACCACACTCTTAATGCTTAGGTAAAATTTTTTAATTAAAATTTGTTTATTTTTATGATTTCTCTTCTATTAATTATGTCAATTCTGGACAAATTTCGAAATAGTTATGAAGGATTTGAGATTGACAAATTATGATGAAAAGTTCGAAGAAGATGTACAATCATCGTACTGGTTCATATCCTTTCTCATACATAGTAGAGGACATGACACAGATAGTAAATTTCATTATTATCATGTCTTGAATTAATTAATTTTATTGAGAATTGAAATACATTGTTTGTCACATTCTTACATACTATTAGGATGGTTCGAAGTTTCCTGAGGTCCATGCATTTGAGTTCGCTTATGCAGGGAAGAATAAGTGTTGGACTAATAATATTGCTAAGACTCAATATGTAAAAAATATTGAACTCTTCTGCTTTGATTTTTTCTCTTGATTCGTGTAAAATATCTTTTGAGTATCTATTTATATATATATCTCTTCTTTTTTTGTCAGATCTTGAAGGATGAGATGCTTGTCAAAGTTGATGAATATCTATTGCAAAATGCCGAAGAACAGTAGCTTTCGAAAGACACCCATTTGGAGGAGATAGCCGTTAACGATCTCGAGGCTGGACTTAATATCGTGATATCTGTTCTAGGTGAGAAACATGTGCGTCAAATTCGTGTTTAAGAAATGGTCGCCTTCAAAACATTAGGAGTACTTCACATGTGTGCAATTTGGAGCAAAAGTTGGAAGTATAACATACTGCTCGAAAGGTAGCCGATGCATCTCGAGTGAAGATGGAGGAAAGGAGCAAAACTTTGATGAGGATGAGTAGCATATTTAATTAATTTATAAAGATAGATATTTATGTTATTATTATTATATAGATGCATTAACAGATAGCTAAAGAGGTTTGCTAAACTGTTTCTAAGTTTATAATCACATTTAGCGACAATAAATTTTTAGTTGGAGTTCGATACAATATTTGAAGTTAGTAATTTATTGGTTTATATTAGAAATTTTAATTTAATTTATTTTTTGCATATTGTAGTAATTTTGTATAAACAAACAATAATTAATACTAAATATAAATAAAAGAAATGATTTAAGTTTTCCCTACAAATACAATAATTATTGGAAAAAATAAAAATTTTATCCTACAAATAATTATTTGTCAGGAAAACTACGATTTTGCCTACAATATCATTTTATTGTATACCTACAAACATATTTCGTAGGCCAATCTAACATTAGAATACAAAAATTTGTGTAGGGATAGAAATTAGACGACAAATAATATTTGTCTCTAAAAGATTTGTAGGTTTGGACTTCAGCCAACGAAACATATTTCGTAGATAAAATAAACATTAGCATACAAATAATTTCGTTGGGAAAGATCTTAGACGATAAATGATTTTTGTAGCGAAAGGATTCGTAGGCGCATACCTCCGCAGACAAATATACCAATTTTGTCGGGTTATGTCTATCCCCTCGGTGTTTGCCACACAAACCTCCTTACAAATTATCTTCGTCTGGGAAGGCTTTTACCCACAAATAGGAAGCTTTCCCTACAAATTTATTTTGTATGCGGAATATAAAATTCTAGTAGTGCTTACAAAAAGGAATTAATTAGCGAGCTCTCCATTGGAAACCTTCGGATGTTGAAAACATTCCCTAGAAAGGAACTCGTTGATGAGAAATTATTTTAACACATCGAGATTTTCTAACATAGAGACGATAACACTTGTTGAAGAGAAAGCTAGCAAAGAATATACAAATAGCAAAATTAAAACTCCACTGCCAAACTTGACAGCAAAACAAAAAGCGAAAAAGAAAGGTGAGAACTATTGAAATGTAAACTTGATTATGGGTCATATGTTGTTGTATTGTGTCCAAGTCCAAATAAGTCCGTACAAGAAGCCCACAAAGTAGTAAATCCTATTAAGTGGTCCATATTCTAGAATCCTTCACAGCTAGATCTCTTTATTATGAATTATAGAGGATTCATGGTCTAGAATTCTCCATCGTTGAGTCAGTGTTAGAAGTGTTGATGAGTTCCGGAGTGGCTCAACGAGCGTTGACCCGTTGCACGTGCCCGTAGGACCAATAACGAGACAAAGAGCCAAAAGAATCAAGCAGGCAATGCAAGGATTCATGCAAGCGTGGATGGACGAGTGCTCTAGTGCAAAGACTTCATTTACATTGCATAACAATGTGGAAGAGGAGCCAAAGTTATTGCAATACATTGGGATCAGGGAAGAACAAGAAATTGGGCAGCAATGGAATCACGACCGTAAAGCCTGATATTACGGCCGTAACGGATTCACGGCCGTAAAGCCAAAATTACGGCCGTAACACTACAATGGCGAAATTATGCAGAAGAGGACTTACGGCCGTAACCCACATCTTCACGGCCGTAAAGAGTTTGGTAGTTTTAAATTCAGAATATTGATTACGGCCGTAAAGGTCATTTTCACGGCCGTAACATATGTTGTCAATTTTTAATCCGTAGCGTGATTACGGCCGTAAAGGTCGTTTTCACGGCCGTAAGCTAGGTTCCGAATTTTAAGTAATATTAGGCGTTTTTAGCTTTTTAGTTTAGGTTGAATTCTAGTTTATTTTTAGTTGCTTTATTTTCTTTGCCTATATATATGGCTTTATTCAGCATTGTAACGCACAACTTTATTATTGAGATTAATGATATTGAAGGTGAGATATTCCCTTATATTTTCTTCGTGTTCTCGTCGAACAAATTAAACTTACCAAAGGATTTGACAACCTTTGTGGCGTTCCCCCTTTGTGGTTCTTATCTCCGCATCGTAACGGGTTTAGGGTTTAATATACCCATAGTTCTTGCGTCGTGAGGTCGGGGTTGCATTGTTACCGTCTACTATCTTGGATTTTAGAGCTTTCCGGCGTTTAATTCCGCGTGTTCTTGGTGATCCCATAACGGATCACATCATCTGGTATCAGAGCCTGTCTCTAAATCCAATTATTTAGTATTCCAGTTCTTTTTCTTTTATTTCCAGTTATTAATCATTCAAAAAAAAAAAAAAATCCGAAAATTACAAAAAAAAAAAAAAAAAAAAAAAAAAGAAGAAAAAAAGATAGTTGTTGATTTGGACAAGAAATCAAGAAAATAATCTTGGGCAAATCTTTCCAACAAATCCTTGTTTCCATAAAATTCTTTATTCTTGTTTTCATAAAACTTCTTCTTGCAATAGAATTCTTGTTTCCATAATTTCTTTCTTAAATTTCCTAATTCCAATATTTTCCATCAACTTTCCTTATTTACACTTTGGGGTTTATTCCACAAGGACCAAACCCGTGACTAGTTTGGTGGGTTCTTTGAGAACGTTGGAAAAAAAGGGAATAGAGAGGAAAAAGGCAGAGTGGTGAGAATAATAGAGGGAAAAAGCCAAATTGAGTGATACACGAGCGATAAAACACGTGAGGATCTTTATTTAATATTTTTTTCTCTTTTCTTTATTACTACTAACCATGTCACAGAAGGAAGTTTCGTCAACGGAAAAGGATCTTCAAGATTTCAAAATGCTTGCAATGGTGGAGGAACGTTTTGCAAAATTTGAGGCTAGGTTGGATGCCAAGTTGGAAGCAAAATTTGGTCAACAATCCAGCGTGAATGTGGAAAGGGATAATAATCCGGGGGAGACACGAGGTGCGGGAAATGTTCAACCACGTCAGGAACAACCGCGCAATTTTCCTAATTTACGGAGACCACTAAGGTATGACTTCAACCCAAAATTTAGAGCTAGGAATGAACATGTTGAGGTTGTTAATAGTGATGAGGATAGTGGTGAATTGTCTATTACTAGTGTTGGTAGGAGACGAGATCGGAGAGAAAGACGTGATAGGGGATATAGGCGTGATCGTAGGGATGATGTCGATGGACATGTTGGAAACATTAAAATGTCCATTCCCTCGTTTCAAGGTAAAAGTAATCCGGACGTTTATTTTGAATGGGAAAAGAGGGTAGAATTAATTTTTGATTGTCATAATTATTCTGAAGCTAAAAAGGTTAAATTGGCAGTCGTAGGATTTACTGATTATGCTATAGTATGGTGGGATCAATTGGTAACTAGTAAAAGGAGAAATGGGGAGAGGCCAATTGAAACTTGGGATGAGTTGAAGGCCCTTATGAGAAAACGATTTGTGCCTGGACATTACTATAGGGATCTTTACCAAAAATTACAAACCCTTTCCCAAGGTAGTAAGAGTGTGGAGGATTACCATAGGGAGATGGAGGTTGCCATGATTCGGGCTAATATAGAGGAAGACCCGGAGGCAACCATGGCTAGGTTTTTAAATGGTTTAAATTGAGATATTGCTAATGTTATTGAATTGCAGCATTATATCGATTTGGAGGAAATGCTTCACATGTCAATGAAAGTGGAGCGACAGTTAAAAAGGAAGGGAACTTCCAAATTCTCTACAAGTTCCAATTCTTTTGGTAAGTCTACGTGGAGTGGGATTTCCAAAAATGAAGGGGTTGTGCAGAAAAATAAATTTGAGGCACCGAAGGGAAAAGTAGAGCCACCCAACAAAGGTAAAATTACTTCTGACTCTCAAACTTCTAGGACTAGAGATATCCGTTGCTTTAAATGTTCCGGTTTAGGACATATTTCTTCACAATGTCCAAATAAACGAATATTGGTTATGCATGATGGGGTATTAAGTTCGGAGGATGAGAAAGGGGGAGAAGTGGAGGATGAGTATAAGGATATGCCAGCTCTAGAGGATGTTAGTGAAAATGATGATGCGGACTATGCAGTAGCTAAATCACTTGTCACTAGGAGAGCCCTTAGTACTCAAGTTAAGGTGGAAGAGTCGGGTGAGCAGCGAGAAAATATATTTCATACTAGGTGTTTTTTGAATAACAAAGTGTGTAGTTTGATAATAGATGGGGGTAGTTGTGCGAACGTTGCTAGCACTACTTTAGTAGAGAAATTGTGCCTACCTATGCTAAAACACCCTAGGCCATATAAGCTACAGTGGTTAAATGAATCGGGTGAGATTAAGGTAAATAAACAAGTGGTAGTTGATTTGGCGATTGGGAAGTATGAAGATAGCGTGGTTTGTGATGTGGTACCCATGCATGCGGGGCACATCTTATTGGGCAGGCCATGGCAATTCGATAGGAAGGTTATTCATGATGACTTCAAAAATAGGTATACCTTCACTAAGGATGGGAAAAATGTCAAACTAATGCCATTGTCACCTCGAGAGGTCTATGAAGACCAATTGAAATTAAAAAGTGAGGAAGAAAGAAAGAGGGTCGGGACCACGATCCCGGAAAAAGGAGAGTTAAGTGAACAGAAGAGGGTCGGGACCACGATCCCGAAAAAATGAGAGTTGTGTGAAAAATCGAGAGTTGGGACCACGGTCCCAGAAAAAGGAGAGGGTGTGAAGAGTGCCAGTAAAAGAGAGAAAACAAAGGTAAGCTTCTACACAAAACAGAGTGACATCACCAAAGCTATTTCTACAAATAAACCTGTGATTTTACTAATGTACAAAGAATCTCTCCTTGTGCTCGATGAAGCTAACCACTCCCTCCCCAGTTTAGCTATGTCTCTTTTGCAGGAATTTGCAGATTTATTTCCCGAGGATATTCCTAGTGGGCTGCCGCCAATTCGAGGGATTGAACACCAGATTGACTTCGTGCCAGGAGCGGTCATTCCAAACAGGCCAGCTTATAGGAGCAATCCAGAAGAGACCAAGGAGCTACAAAAGCAGGTTGAAGAGCTGCTGAAAAAGGGCTATGTTCGGGAAAGCATGAGCCCATGTGCAGTACCAGTTCTGTTGGTACCCAAGAAGGATGGGACTTGGAGGATGTGCGTGGACTGTAGGGCAGTCAACAATATTACGGTAAAGTATCGCCATCCCATACCTAGACTTGATGACATGCTTGATGAACTTTATGGTGCTAGTATTTTTAGTAAAATAGACCTTAAGAGTGGTTATTACCAAATTCGTATGAAAGAAGGTGATGAATGGAAAACAGCCTTCAAGACCAAATATGGATTATATGAATGGATGGTTATGCCGTTCGGCCTCTCAAATGCACCTAGCACTTTTATGAGATTAATGAATCATGTCTTGCGTGCTTACATTGGTAAATTTGTCGTGGTATACTTTGATGACATTTTGGTATATAGTAAGAACTTAGGTGATCACATTGAACATTTAAGATCTGTTTTGGAAGTTTTAAAAACTGAAAAACTATATGCTAATTTTAAAAAGTGTACTTTTTGCATGGAAAAGGTAATTTTTCTTGGCTTTGTCGTTAGTTCTAATGGTGTTGAGGTAGATGAGGAGAAAATTCGTGCTATTAAAGAATGGCCAACTCCCAAAAGTATTACGGAGGTTAGGAGCTTCCACGGGTTGGCTGGGTTTTATAGGAGGTTTGTTAAAGATTTTAGCACACTTGCAGCGCCACTAACAGAAATAGTCAAGAAAAGTGTAGGATTCCATTGGGGGGAAGCACAAGAAAATGCTTTTAAAATGCTTAAGGATAGGTTATGTTCTGCACCGGTTTTAGCTTTACCTAACTTTAACCAAACCTTTGAGATTGAATGTGATGCATCAGGAATAGGTATTGGAGCTGTTCTTATGCAGGAAAAAAGACCGATTGCATTTTTCAGTGAAAAGCTGAGTGGGGCAGTCTTGAATTATCCTACCTACGACAAGGAGCTTTATGCTCTTGTTCGTGCCTTGGAAACATGGCAGCACTATCTGTGGCCAAAGGAATTCGTTATACACACTGACCACGAGTCACTGAAACACCTCAAGGGACAAGGTAAACTAAACAAACGACACGCCCGTTGGATTGAATTCATTGAGACCTTTCCATATGTCATTCGCTATAAGCAAGGTAAAGAGAATGTGGTAGCAGATGCCCTTTCTCGCAGGTATGTTCTCTTAACTTCTTTAAATGCGAAGTTGCTTGGGTTCGAGTATATAAAAGGTATGTATGTTAATGACCCTGATTTTTCTACCATTTATGCTTCATGTGAAAAGGGTGCAATTGATAAATTTTATAGGCATGAAGGCTATTTGTTTAGGGAAAGTAAACTTTGTGTGCCTAATTGTTCTATGCGTGAATTGTTAGTGCGTGAGGTTCATGGTGGGGGGTTAATGGCGCACTTTGGTGTTTTTAAGACATTAGAAACTTTACAAGAACATTTTTATTGGCCTAAAATGAAAAGGGATGTTCACCATATTTGTGAAAGATGCATAACTTGTAAACAATCTAAGTCTAGAGTCTTACCACAAGGTTTGTATACACCTTTGCCCGTACCTAATGAACCTTGGGTAGATATATCTATGGATTTTGTGTTAGGTCTGCCTAGGACAAAAAAAGGTAAAGACTCAATATTTGTGGTGGTAGACAGGTTTAGCAAAATGGCGCATTTTATTCCTTGTAATAAAACTGATGACGCAACTAACATAGCGGACCTATTCTTTAGGGAAGTTGTAAGACTTCATGGGATACCTAGGAGTGTTGTGTCTGATAGGGATGTTAAGTTCCTAAGCTACTTTTGGAAAGTCTTGTGGGGGAAAATGGGTACTAAATTGTTATTTTCAACTACATGTCACCCACAAACTGATGGTCAAACCGAGGTAGTTAATAGGACATTAATCCAACTTTTGCGCACTATAATAAATAAGAATCTAAAAAGTTGGGAGGAATGTTTGCCATTTGTGGAATTTGCTTATAATCGATCTGTGCATTCTACTACTTCATGTTCACCTTTTGAAGTTGTTTATGGTTTCAACCCGCTAACTCCTCTTGATTTAATTCCTTTACCTGCAGATGAACGGAGCAGTTTGGACGGGGCGAAAAAGGCTAAGTTTGTGAAAGAACTTCATGAGAAGGTGAAAGGACAAATTGAAAAGAAAAATGAGCGTTATGTGACTCATGCCAACAAAGGTAGGAGGCAAGTGACGTTCGAGCCGGGTGATTGGGTGTGGGTGCACTTGCGAAAAGAGCGATTTCCAACCCAAAGAAAGTCTAAGTTGCAGCCAAGAGGAGATGGACCTTTTCAAGTCATTGAAAAGATAAATGATAATGCATATAAGCTCAATCTTCCAGGTGAGTATAATGTGTCTGCTTCTTTTAATGTTTCTGATCTTTCTCTGTTTGATGCAGGTGATGATTCGAGGACGAATCCTTTTCAACAGGGAGGGGATGATGAGTTCCGGAGTGGCTCAACGAGCGTTGACCCGTTGCACGTGCCCGTAGGACCAATAACGAGACAAAGAGCCAAAAGAATCAAGCAGGCAATGCAAGGATTCATGCAAGCGTGGATGGACGAGTGCTCTAGTGCAAAGACTTCATTTACATTGCATAACAATGTGGAAGAGGAGCCAAAGTTATTGCAATACATTGGGATCAGGGAAGAACAAGAAATTGGGCAGCAATGGAATCACGGCCGTAAAGCCTGATATTACGGCCGTAACGGATTCACGGCCGTAAAGCCAAAATTACGGCCGTAACACTACAATGGCGAAATTATGCAGAAGAGGACTTAATTGTGCCTCCAGATCGCCTTCGAAAGTTGTTGTCCCGCAATCATGTCATCTCACCCAATCCACTATATCACACTAAGTCTGATCGAGTACTATTGAGTTCAATTGAGTTAGAGGCTTTTCCAAGGTTTTTTGACGTTTTGAATCCATCTACAGAGTCATATTTTTGAAATTCCAATGCTACAAAAAGATCTGGCAAGCAATGACATTGTTCATCTTCAAGTTCTAAAACTTGACAAAGGCAACTATTACAAATGGATCATTAAGATTAAAGCTTTGCTCAGGTCACAAGATTCATGGGAGGTCGTAGAGAAAGGGTAAAATGAGCCAAATCAAGATGTTAGTCTCACTCAAGCACAAAAGGATGTGTTGGAGGACACACAAAAGAGAGACAAGAAAGCTCTCTACATTATCTATCTATCACTTAGTGATTTAAATGCAAGCACTTTCAAAGAAGTTTGGGATAAGCTTCAAATTGCATACAAAGGGATGGAGAAGGTGAAGAAGATTCACTTACAAACTCTAATAGGTGAGTTCGAATCTCTACAAATGAAAGAATCCGAAACCATTTACGAATATTTTTCTAGAGTGTTGGTGGTAGCTAACTAATTGGAGGCAAATGGAGAAAATTTGGATGATGTTAGAATTATGGAGAAAATTCTACGATCTCTAGACTTAAAATTCGAGCATATTGTAGTCAAAATTGAAAAAACAAAGGATTTAGAAAGCATGACCATTGAGAAGCTCATGGGGTTTTTCCAAGAATATGAAGAATGTCAAAAGAAGAAACAAAGTACATAAGAGCAAGTACTACAAACAAAACTCACATTGAAGGAAAGAGATGGATGCAAAAATGGAAGAAGAAGAGGACGTGGTCATGGTCATGGTCGTGGATGTACACGTGGCCAAGGAAGAGGAGATTACAAGATGACCAACAATGAAGAAAGTAGACAAAACACATCTCAAGGAGAGGTCGTGGAAGAGGTAACAATTTAAGGCAAATGTATGACTAAAATCTCAAGTCTAATGTTATAATTGCAAAAAAGTTTGGACATTTGCTTTGAAATTTAGAGCTAATAATCAAGTTGAGGAAGAAGCAAATATTGATGTGGTTATGTATAACTTAAATACTTAAATATTAGTAATGAGTCTACTGAGTATTTCTTCGAAATGCTCATTCCGTTTTAACACCTTTTGCAGATTTTGGAGATGGTGGCGAACGAATGGCAGCGATTGCAAATTAATAATGATGCTATTTTTAAAGTTAAGTTTTATGAATATTGCCAATTAAATTATTTATCGTTACTTTCATTTGAAAAAAATGAGATTTAAAGTTTTATGAATGTTTTAGAATTCATATGATTTAGTTTTCGCTATAGTTTTCATATAATAAAGGTGATGTTTACAAATTTAGTTATTTTCCGAAATAAAGTTAGCTTTAAAGGATAAAGTGGCACCTGGGTTTCACGGAATTCGGGGCATTACATAGGTTACAGTTGGATCGGAAGGAGACAACTAGTATAATATACAGGTTGTTGCAGAAGGTGGAGATTATTGCATTTAGCATTCAATGATCGAATGTAACGTCCCCTAGAAATTGACAACCTAATTTTCTTCATGAAGACTAGATAGATACCGTCCATAACCATCCATAGTACTATTATATGTATTATTAATTGCATGGATGACATTAGTTAATATACATAGGATTGATGAGACAAACACCTCAATTTAAAATATTAAATTTATATTAATTGGTTGATACAATGTGTCTTCCATTTTTATAGTGAAAAACTAGAATCAACCCTCGATGTCGATTTGTTGAGTCACTCAAGGCTGCTAAACATAAGATGTTTCTCAAAAATTGGTGGAATTTAATCGAAATCTCTCTTTCTTTGAGTCACTCAAGGAAATGAGATTTTGGAGGCATAGTCGAGTAAATACATAAAATGTGTATAACAAAGATTTGTATACTTGATGATCTAGGAGTTGCAAGGAGATGTGATTGATAGTAGTATCTACCATGATGTTTGTTCGCTAAAATCGTATACCGCAAGTGCACGGTTCGCGTTCAAGTAGTAAAGTGGACTAGAGAAGTCCGGGTTATCGTACCCACGAGGAATGATTGATTTGTAACTAAAGTTATTGATTTCATTATAAAAGAAAAGTCAAGTAACTTAAAAATATGGTTTTGTGGTGAATTACTAACTAAGTGACACTAAAAAGAAACATGGCAATATGTAAACTAGTTAACTAAAGCAAATAGATAACAACATAAAACTTAGAATAAAACTAATTAATCTAAATACTTTGATGACAATAAAAACTTAATAATTAAAATAAGTTACATAACATAAAACAAAGTGAATGTAGTTTTCATAACTATACTAATTTCTTCTTTTCAAAAATCAATTAGTGGTAGTTAATTAATCAACCAAATCACATGAAAATTTTATAATCACCTAACTTGTGTAGTAAATTCCAATGACAACTTAAAATAGTAACAAACATTTAAAAGTTACAAAAACCTAAAACAACATTCATAATCATAAACATGTAAACATAAATACCCAAAATCTAGAAATTACTTAAAATGCTTAATTAAAATTAAACTGGTCAACAATTCCAACACAATAACATTAACCTATAATAAACTAACAACATCATTTAACCAACAACATAAAAATATGAATAATACTAAAAATAAAGATGAAAAACAAGAGAATAAAGGAAACTTCCCCTTTTTGTAAAGTTCTTGAAGTGAAAATCCAAGATTTCTTCACTTCAACACAATTTCTTCCATCAACTATTAATGTTTTCAACAACCAAAACACAAAACATTAAATGCACAAGAAATAAATGACATTCTTGATGAAAATGTGAGAAAATAACAATACCCAAAAGTTTAAACAACAACAAAATACTTAAACATAAGAAAACATTACTAAATCATAAAAACATTACTTGAAAAATTACATTAAAGATATAAATGTTATGAAAAATACAAGAGAAAATGAAAGAAAAGAGGCAAGACTTACATGAGGCCTCCAAAAATCTGATTTTTATCTATTTATACAACCCTAAAATCATCCAAAAAACCCTAAAAAGTGCCAAGATCCGCAAAATTCAGCTTCTGGGCCGAACCGGGTCGGCCGGGTTAACCCGGTCCGGCCCGGAATTTTTTTTTTTTTTTTTCATAACCGCGCGATCGCGCTGTTAAAATCCAAGGCAAAGTTTGGCCTCGGATCTGATTCGAGTCGTGGTTCGTGCGCGCGGCTCGGTTCAAGCCACGCGATCGCGTGGCTCAGCTGAAGGATGGTTTTGCAGCCTAGTCCCTTCCGTAATTGCCATCAAGTCCTCCATCTTTTAATCTCTAGCAATTTAGTCCCCAAATTTTCAGATTTCTTTCAAATATGTCCTTCTAAAATTGCACTTTTGGCCCTTCAACTTTTGAAATCTTCTAATCGGTCCCTTGGTTAATTGCGTGGCTTGTTCAAAACTTCCCGGAAGTGACAAAATGGTCCCTAGACTTCCAATTTCAGCGTAATTTGCACTTCTTTTGTGGTTTTTGGCCTCAAACTTGGATATTAACCTATTTTAATACAAAATATGCATAAATTAGTAAATATTTGCTCAAGATGTTCCAAAATATGCTAATTTAAAGGTATAAAAAGTGTATAAAAATGCACTTAACAATGTTTTATTAGGGTTTGTTGAGTCACTCAATGTTCTAATAAAATAAAAGGGGTCCTAGCCTACTATGAATCTAACATGATTCCATACTAAGAATCTAACATGATTCCATTAGATTAATGTAGAGGGTCATTAATTCTAGCAAAACACTGCAGCGATCGATTTAATAAAAGACCATATTAAATCGATTAATGCATTATACTATATGATTCTAATTTTTATCTTTATTGTATGAGCTTTAAGTTTGAGTTATCATTATAATTTGTAGTGTCATTGATGCTAAAAAAATTCAATTGGACTGAAATCCTTAGGTTGGCATCGTCATTTGAGAAATGACCTCAAACACAATATGAGTGGGAATGCTCTTCTCAAACATGCCAATAATAGGACACCTAGTAATAACTACAAGGCTTCCTTAACTGAATTAGCGAGTAAGAATCTTGGCGAGTCTTCTACTTCAGTTTTCTATTCGATAGAGCTTAAATGATCTACTTATTCAGTCAATCCAGTATTAGATATCAATAATATACAATGGATAAAAGTTGAAAAATGTGAAAAGAGGTGATATACCTATATGTAGATAATAATGCAAATGCTGCTTGAAAAGCTTAAGAAACTGTCACCTATCTTTGCCTTGTTATTCAATTTTGAATTAAGCGAGTTGTTATTTTCAGTCCTTATGAAGAACGATATTTCCATTTCATATTTGGACATGAAGTAATTATCCTCCTTAATTAAGAATAATAATTATTCATTAATTCCGATTGGATATTATGAAAATATAGTCAACAACAAATAGTCAACAGCCTGAATCTTGATAAGTCATGGAAGAAGTCACACTTAAATCTTACATTTGTCTAATTCAATTGATAGAGATATTTATATTTAAGTATCGCATTATTGGATATTTAAGCTCATTTGATTGTGGATCATATGAGAGATATATATATCTCACCTTTGAGGTCAATTGATAAGTCATCTTTTTTTGGAAAAAAGAAAAAAGAGGAATGGTTGATCCACTATATTACATTAGGATGCAAGTGCGTATATGACAAAATGATCTTTAATCATGAGATTACTGTGATATTCATATTGATTTATAATATGAGAATTTGGAAATTTCAAATAATGCAGACATAAATTAGAAGGCCAAAATAGAAAATATTCTAAACACTTAGATTTGATCAAAGTGAAGAAGACTTTAAGTGTTAACTTCAAGATCATGTTAATTGAACATAATTTCACACAAGTAACTCTATCAAATATGTCTCGACACAATGGTGTGTTTGAAAGAGAGATTGCAATTGATAAAATCATTGATGTAGCCAATTAAAATCTCCAAAATCGTTTTGGAGTATTGCACTAGACAATTTGTATTACACACATAGTTGTGTTTCATAATAATCAATTGATCAAGGTCCATATAAGATATAGATTTAAGAGTTCTGATTTACCCTGCGTTAGGATTTAAGACCTTAACACTTATCAGAAGTATATACTAATATGGATAAGCTAGAGCCTTAGTCCAATAGATGTGTTTGTGAGATATTCAAAAGATGGTTGGAAAAATTTTAGACATTCCTATTAAGAAAGAAATTATGTCTTGAACTTTTTCAATATCTTGGAGAACAGTTCATCTAAGAGAAGATAGTGCGAGAAAAAGGAAAAACATGAAAGACTTTATGATTTCACATATAATTAATCGATTGAATAAGCTAAAATTGCATCAGCATTAGATAAGGTATGGATCAACACATGGGATGTGCTCGCTACTCAAGACAATATGGCAACTGAGAAAGTACCAACCCCATGTAAAGATATTAGGATAATTTGCACCCCATTGAGTTACAGACCCTTGATTGATATTGTATTAGTTATTGTAACACCCCAAGTTTAACACCTTAAACATAGATGTGTTAAGTTCCTTACATTTATATGCGGAAATAAATCATTTTAAATACTAGATTTTTATTTATTTTTCATTACAAGATCCTACGGAAATTTCAACAGAGTTCTCCTCTATAAATTGGACTTAACCAACCTATAGAGGGACATCATAACTATTTAAAAACATAATTCTCAATTCATTCAATATCCAACATTACCAAAAACCACTTCAATCAATCCCGAACTCCTCAAAATAATAATTCCAAATAAATAAACTTTAATAAATGAAGTAAGAGGTAATTTTAATAGCTAATACGATACCATTACTTATTCAAAGCTACTCCAACCAAACAATTATCAATAAAGAATGAATAAGAAATGATTAATGAAAAACTTAAGTAAATTCTAGTTTAACTTTATTAAGGAATAAAAGCGGGTACTGTCTGAGTCTTCCACCAAATGCTCTCCTCATATCATCTAGCTTTCATCACCTGAAATATTGGGGAGGGATTGGGGTGAGCTAAAGCTTAGTAAGTAAACTTTTATACACGTAATCTATGCTCATGACATGAAATGTTTTAAACAATTCGAAATATGTATCCCCATTTTCTTTACTTCCCAGAACTTTCAAACTTTTCAAACTTTCACTTAAACATTTCAACCTTTACTTCATTTCCATCGTGATCTCACTTGATGTATCTTCTAGTCAATCAGATAACAGTGGGCAATTCTTATTTGGAACCAGATCACATTTACAAGTAAAACCGCAAAGCGATTAACATTTATTCCACTGCAACGCGCCTCATTCACTTTATTTCACCGCAAAGCGGCTCATTACATTCGGGTACGCCAGTCCCCCGTGCCCCATTTCCCACTTGCTTTCATGGCATAGAAGTACACCCATTCTTTCAAAAAAAAAAAAAAACTTGGGATACATAATTTTTAAACAAATTTGCACCTTGACACATTCTTTTATTAAAAACATTTGACTTCCCAAATTTTGATGTCAATGCATGCTTGATGATGCAATGACATGATAACGTGCATGCTTGAACATTTTCTTAAATACACATACTTGCGTAAAATTAGATAATTAACACGAATGTCAATCAAACACCTTAATTCCACATTAAACATTCAACTTTGATAAAAGTAGGGGAAGTTTACTTATCTGCAGTCCTTAGTATTCACTTCACTTTAATACAGATGGAAGTCTTGGTTGCCCGTGACGTCTATGTACCAAATGTCCTAATTATTTCCATTAATTAACAAAATATAACTTTAAATTCAAAAACACATTTATCATCCTCTCCAATACTAAGCAAAACTTCTAACCGAGGTTGAATCTTCAATTTAACCCAATTGTAACCTTATGTTATGTACAACACACAAGAAACTCATATTTGAAATAAAGGATTTAAATTCATGCAACTTACGATTTTTTTTTTTTTTTTTTTGACTAATCCATCTACTCAAATCGCCTACTAAATTATAACTTAGCCGAACTTTACAAAAATATTCCATAAAAATTCCAACCATTTAAAATCTATAATTATTCAAAATAAGGTTTCAATTAAACTTAAAACCAATCAAACAAAATCTTAAATCTTAAATTTCAAGATCTAGGATTACACATATATAACATACACATTCGATTTCCAATTAAGAAGTTCGAAACCTTACTATAGTCCAAATTTGAAGTTTTGATTAAACTAATTCAAAATTTTCGAAATTAGAAATTTCTAATATATATATATATATATATATACTCATATTTCATGTACGACTCGAAATACTCATTTGTACCAAAACCTAATTACACATATAAATTCATATCTATACAAAATACACAAGTATGTATGTATATACACAAATTCGTAAATTCTCAAGGATTAAAATCCGAAAATACTTAAAATATATGAAATATGTGTGTATAATACCGTGTATGTGCGTGCAGAATAGTGAGCGGGGAGTACCCTACCGGTGGGGTTGGCGGTGGTGGCTGGTGGTCACCCGTGACAAGTTCCAAGAGGTGAGGCTGGCCGAGTAAGAGACGAGAGGCAGAGAGTGAGAGGTCGCAAGTGAGAGAAAAGTGAGGGTTTGGGATTAGGTCTAAATTTTTTGAAATTTGCAAATTAGTCCCTCATTTCTCTCCATGTGCATAGTTAAGTCCATAAGTTCTAATTTATTCTCCAATTGCCACTAAACTTTCCCCCAACTTTCAATTTAACACAATAAAATAGAAAATAGTATGCTTAGGCAATAAAACAAATAATCACATAAATTACACTTAAACTATTAAAATAAACAATTTATAAACTTTTTAATTGGTACATTGATCGAGATGGCGTTCAAGTTCTTCCACTGCAAAATAATTCCAATTATAGATAATAATTATCAAATATTTACAATTTATAATAACATTATCACAAATATTATGTGTAGTTTAAAGATGCACGTAAAAATAAAAAGTGGTATTACAGTTATCAAGGATGATGAGCCCATATATACATAGTGCATGGAACCATAGAATTCGAAATGAACTCCATGTATGAAAATGAGTTTTAGAATTTATTTGGTCCAAATGAAAGGGATAAGACCCATAGGCAGTAAATAAGTTTACAAGATGAAGATCGACATGGATGGTAATCCTCATAATCACAAGACAAGACAAGATAAGACTAGTGCAATGAGTTACAAGCAAAGCCAAGGAGTTGACTTTAATGAAACTTTCACACTAGTTGTGATGTGTGAATAAATTCAAATTCTTGTTGCGGTAACAACATACTATGATTATTATATTTGAAAAATGGATGTGAGAATTGCATTACTTGACAAGAGTCTTAATGAGGATGTGTGAATGATACAATCTGAAAGTTTTGAATATAAAAGATCCAAACATAGTGTGCAAGCTTAAAATATCTAATTATGAATTAAAGAAAGACTTACGGAGCTAGAATTTTGAATTTGATGAGGTAATCAAAAGGCTTGATTTTATCAAAAATTGAAGACGAGCCATGTGTTTATATAAAAGGTTAGTGGGAGTGTTCAATATTTTTGGTACTATATGTAGATGACATATCACTGATCAGAAATTAATTATCTAACCTTGGGAAGTGAAAATGCAATTAATTAAAACTTTTCCCATGATAGATTTGAGAAATAAGACCTTCATTTGAAACCAGAATCTATAGAGATAGATCTGAAAGTTTGTTTTGATTTCTCAATCTACGTACATAGATATAATACTAATATGGTTAGTATAAAAGAGTCCAATATATGATTCAATCCCAAGAGTCATGTGATTAATCTCTCCAAATGAGTGTTTAGAACATAGGTTGAGAAAGGATGGTGTAGAGAAGATATTTAATTGTTTGACAAAAAGATCTTTTAGAACGCGATACTATGTATGACACGTTCTGTATTCTTGGGTACTTGAGAAGCACCAAGAATACAACAGACATGATGAGAAATTTAAACTTCAGTATTTTGTATAGAGATACCACCCCTTAGTCCGAGAAATGATGATGAGAATTTTCAGTCTCATTGAGATATACTCATAATAGTGGTATGGTCAGTTGGAAATATTTCAAACAAGGAAGAATGTTATACTCCACAATCGAGACCAAATACATAGATGCTTGGAAAGCAATCTTGATCGTTGAGTTCATTAGTGAACTATAAGTATTCGTAGCATTGTAGATCCAGTAATAAGTACTGCAACGACAATAGAACTATCACATAGGAGAGGGAACCTGAGTCTCATCAATGATATGAGTATGTATTTAAGGAGCTACTATCTCATTCGAAGATTGTATAAAAATGGAATTCATGTTCACTAACCTTGAGAAGGTTGGATATGTGAAGTTTTACATATCAAAGATCCACCTATAAAACAAATACCCCAACAAGAATATAATTTTTGTATAAACTCATCATGTATAGGATATATGAGTTATTAGATCTAATGAAAGAAAGTAAATGTTATGCTCTAAATCCAATCGTTGAGATAGCATAACACATAATTATCATTGTCTTAATAACGGTAGATCTATTATTACATTGATTTTAATTTACCATTTAAATAGTAGAGACTGTAGAGTAATTTTATTCTAATACTGTCCCTAGTCAAAGTAACAACAACATACAAATATTGTTGTTGTAGTTAAACTAGCACATGTTGCATTTATTTCTTATGAAGAAAGTAGCTTATCTTACAAGTTAGAATGTAGAGGGACAATCAACTGAACATATGGATGAATTGTTAGATGAACAAAGCATTGGATGACCCACATAGATAACTATCCAAGCATCATTGGTGAATTTCGAATGCCAGTTGTCACTTTGGTTCTTTGACTTGGTGATGTCATAGAACTTATATAAGAATTGTTATGCTATGGCAAACATTGATTTTGACTCTTGAGAAGGAGTCATCAAGATGACATCGAACGAGTATAGTGAGAATCAAATGAAGGTCGTGTATGTCCAAATTAAGGATTTGTCACTCCTAGGTAGTAGAAGATTGTAACCTAAATTTCTCCCATTTAAGTTGATGTAAAGTCCTTGGTCGGGTGGCATTTTAAGTTGAAAATTGATTTTCGTCATAATCAACTAAAAAGACAAATTGAATAACTTTATTGATCGATACGAGATTAACATTGTTCTATATTTTTTAACCAATTTGGTTATATTGATGAACAAATTATATTTTCATGGTAACCGCACATACATTGGTCCTTTCATACCACATGACATATTGACATTTTCCTTCACATAGATTGTCTTGACACATTGCTAAATGTCAATCTTGGATGACGATGTGAATTAGTAAATCTTAGTGAGCCAATGATAAATTAAAATGAAGATTCTAGTTTATATTATTCTAATAATAATAATAATAATAATAATAATAATAATAATAATAATAATAATAATAATAATAATATCACGACGTTAGCCATCGTGAATAGAACCTAATGGGTCACATACAAAAGGCGAGAATTGAGTATCTGGAATTGGATATTGTCTAAGTGAGAGATTGTTAGAATTTATGCTCAATTAGTTGTGTCTAACTTTATGATTGAATTAATTAATATGATTATTATGAATAGGGTTAGGGTTATTAGTGCACATATAAATAAATTCCTAATTGTAGAGAATAAATGTGAAAGAGACGCATTCTAGTAAGTAGAGTTCTAGCTTTGAATTATTCTATTGCTAGCACAAAGAGAAAAATCGACTTTCTCTCAAAATTCATTCCAACTGTTGAAGATTAATAATATTCCAGATTCAAGCTCGTTGTGCGGGTTTCTGTTAGAGGCTTGTTCGCTCAAAATAGTGTGTACCGCAAGCGCACGAGTTGCGTACAAGTAATAAAGTGGACTTTTTGAGTCCGGATTATCGATCCCACGAGGAATGTTTACTTTAGATTATATAACTTTAATTAATTTAATTCTAACAGCAAAGAGTAACACAAAATTAAAAGTTGGTTTTGGAAAATTCTAAATTAAAGAAACTAATTTGAAACCAAATTAAAACAAGGAAAATGAAAGATAAAATAGTTGGGATTCATGATTTCACTTAACTCTTGCTTATGTAATTTCTCAACACATGTAAATTAATAAATTACTCATTTACAATGTTAGACCTAATTTTTCAAGTTTAGCTAATTACCTCTCTCTAGTAAAATTAACCATAATCAATTGGTTTAACCTACTATATCTCTATGTCGATTAAAGCCTAATCAATTGCATTAACTCTTTGTGAAAATAGCTCAATGAATCATCTAGGATTTAAGGTATATATCTATCCTTAACAAGAACCTAGAGCATTTGTTATTTGGTCTAAAATGCACAATATCTCTCGATTACCATACACTTCACAAAACATATATTTGGTGATCAATCAAACACATGGAATAATCTCAATAACAAAAACATA
Organism: Ligustrum vulgare; assembly: GCA_963555705.1. Taxonomy (NCBI): domain Eukaryota; kingdom Viridiplantae; phylum Streptophyta; class Magnoliopsida; order Lamiales; family Oleaceae; genus Ligustrum; species Ligustrum vulgare. The sequence continues at coordinate 33,267,924 of OY743184.1, read as the reverse complement.
TGAAATAAGCTCAAAATTAATAAATAAACATTAAAATTACTTAAACTAAGTTAAGCTACATCAATCATCCCAACATAAAACAACTAGCGCATTATATAAATATTGTACAAAAGTTGAGGTTTACAAAAATACATCACAAAATATAGAAATCAAAGATTAAAAATACAAGATAATGAAATAAATCACTTCCATTGATTTTTGCCCCAAAATTCCTTCACCATTGCTTTGAATCTTCACCTCATTTTTTGCTTCATAACTTCAATGGGGACTAGCAACATGTAAACAAAACTAAACTACAAACTAAAATTACAAACTAAAGCAAAAAATAAAGAAAATAAAAGAAAAGAAAAGAAGAAGAAAAAGAGGGAAATGGGCTAGGGTTTGAGAGTGAAAATTAGGATCCAAAGTTAAGAGAGAAGTGGGGGTATAAATACCCCCAAAAATCTGACCTAAAAAGGTCCAAAAACGCGTCCACAATTGAGCCAAACACGCCCTTAGACAAAAATAATAAAATCAGAAATTAAAATCCGGTTGGTCAAAATTATGACCACGCGATCGCGTGGCTGAATGCCTCGCGATCGCGTGGTTAGGCTGAAAACTCTCGGATTGATTTTTGGCCTGATTTCACGAAAGCGACCTGGTCGAGACACGCGATCGCGTGGTTCACCTGGCAGCTCCGTCCTTCCATGATTTGCAATTGGGTCCTCCAACTTCTGGTCTTCTTCAATTTAGTCCTCGAACTTTGAATTTTATTACAACTATGCCCCTGAAATATTTGCATCTTTAGTACTCCAACTTTCTGAGATGTTGCAATTGAGTCCCCGAACTTTTGATTTCTTTCAATTAGGTCATTGAACATCAAATTTGCTCCTCTTTTAGCTCAATTACACTCCAATCTTGTCCATTTTTAACCAATTGATGTTATACCTAATTGTATAAGATAAACACAATTTATAAGTAGAAATTCGCTCAGTTTGTCAATTAAATTCTCTATTTAAAAGCAAAATAAGTGTGTTTTACACACTTATCAAAGCTGAACAATCGAATATCTTTGGTGACAAAAATTATATCTTGTTTTAGATTTCATATTCACGAAGTTCATCAATAGTATAATTTCTATCACGGATTCTGTCTAATTACAAGGTTGATAAGAACTATGGTTTCAAATAGTTTAATTTCCGTTGCACATGACTGATTCAAAACTTTATATTTTTGTAGTGCTTGTTTTTTCAATGAATAATTAGGCTCTGCACTATTTTTGCCTACTCTCATTAGATAATTACCAATTTTTAATAGTATTTAGAAACTTACGTGATTGATCGTTTCTCTCTCTTCTCACTGAAGATCCGTATATGACTCTCTCCTATGTATCTAATTGAAACAGATCCTTATTTCCATATACGACTCCTAAAATCTCCTAAAAAATTCCTTAAATCGCACCCAAAACCAATAATAGGTTTTAACATAGATTTCAGTTTTTGAAACCACCATTTTGAGGCTTCCATTTTGCAGTAAAAAATCGAAGAAATCGGTGCTGAAATCCCTCCCTGGTGGGAATGCTCTGGTTGAACCACCACCGAAGAAATCACAACCATAGGAGGCATCGTCCTAATCTCAACCACCATAAGTGCCGACTGCCATGATTACCTTCCAAAATCCCAATGCCCTCTACATCGGCGGTGGTAAAAGGTATCGTTGTTCCTTTTCTTGCTCTTAATTTTTTAAAATTTCTATTAATTTGGGGGCACTCTGATTTTAATGTATTGGAAATTTTTGTAAGAATCTTAATATCTTGACATGTAAGAAAATACACATATTCAGGGCAAAATTATTTTCTTGGGAGGGAGAAGTTGTAAATGTTCGAATCCAGTACTTTTAATTGGTGGAATTCTAATGGAAAACTAACCTTATTTTTTATTTTTATTTTTTTTAATGAATTTATCAATTGCAGCTTCTTCACTAGAAATAGCAAAGTAAGATTTACTTATGGATGTTGCAGTTTCAAGGGAAAACGTGCCCCCATGGAGGATTTCTATGAGACGAGGATATCGAAAGTTCAAGGAGGTAATTTTTATTTATTTCGTTAGTCCTGCGAAATAATTATGGGGATTATAATATTATGATGAGAATCATGGAAAGCATGACATAATGATCAATAATTCAAGCCAAACAAAACTTTAAGAGCATGTTCGAAGGGCTCAAAATCAGGAATGACATGTGGGAAGAAGATTGGAGACAGAAATTATGGTCAAAGAAGACTTGGGATGCAATTGGAAATCAAAAACCAACAAGGATGGTGATTCATTTATTCAGTTTGAGATCGAGACTCAGTTTTCACACAGAACATGTTCGAATTCGGAAATCTCTATTTAAGGAAGAAATGTAGACATTTGATCCTTCTTTCCAATGCACTTTGAATGATCACAATCGGATATTGATAGAAAAAGTTATGAACAAAATACCAAGAGAATGCATGGTTAAGAAAAGTAAAACCACGGGAGCGCACAAGGGAATTTGGGCGCTATAGCTTGACGTTAAAATAATGAGAAGATTTTCTTGAAGTATACCATGCGACCTCTACCTTTACTACCATGCGATCGCTTGGTTCAACTGGATTAGGGTTATCCAAAATTTTATTATTTTTCCATTTTTTTTTATTATGTTAGGGTTTGTGCCTCTATAGTGGCTTGACCTATGTTATTTCTTCTTTGTAATAGTTAGTATCAAAGGATCGGACAACCTTTGTGGAGTTCACTCATGACGGTTCTTGTTTCCGCATCTCAACGGGTTTAAGGTTTGATGTACCTTAGGTTCTTGAGTCGTGAGGCTTGGGTCTTCATGTCAACATCCACCTTTGACCCGAATTTGCAAATTTCTGGTGTTTCCTCCACGAGCATCCCGAACAAGATCACATCATCTGGTATTAGAGCTAGACATTGAATTCAATTTATTATTTGATCCTAGTTTGATTCCGTGTTTTTATCATAGAGTTTGCACAAAATCGTCCATATCATATTTTTATTTTTTGAGTCTTTATTTCATGTTCTTGTGTTTCTTGAATATTTTATCCATCAAAAAATTCAACAAAAATTCAAAATTGTTGATTTTGTTCAACTCTCATCCAAATTTAGTTCTATTTTTTTTACTGTTCTCGTAATTGGATTTTCAAATAAAAAATAAATACAAATTCTAAAAATTCAAGAACTACTTTCTTAAATTTCTTTAATACTTTCCTTCTTAAATTTCATTGTCCTTTGTTATCGAATCTTTCCATTCCATTCAACATTCAATCTCACAATGTCTAAATTCAAGGAAAATCTTCATATGGAGGGGGGGTAACGATATAGACCACATTTGGAGGAATATGCAAAGGAGGGATGAGGTTATGATTAGGAAGGATAGAAAAGAAGCGAATATTGCTCACTTGTGCAGGGAGAAATCTCAAACAGTCCCTAGAGTTAGGAGGGAGAATAGGCATGATTCTAATCCTAGGGTTGGAATTGGGGATGAACTGAAGAGTGATGGTGTCTCGAAAATAAGAGATGGTATCTTGGAAGTGAGGGATGAGTTCAATGAGGAGGGAAAGATATTAAAGCAGTTAAAGGAGGAGATGATTGCACAAAGAGCAAGAAAAGAATTAGCTAAGTTGCAAAAGAGAGAGAGAGAGAGAGAGAGAGAGAGAGAGAGAGAGAGAGAGAGAGAGAGAGAGAGAGAGAGAGAGAGAGAGAGAGAGAGAGAGAGGCTGAGGTTAAATAGCAAAAGAAGAGTGAATGTGAGATAATAATAGAGCCTCAAGTTAAGAATGCTGAGAAGGAGGAGGGAGGCTTGAGAAATGAGTTAGAAGATAAAAAATTGACTCATGGAGAGGATGTGCATGAATTGAAAGTTGAAGTGGTTGAGAATGAAAATATGAAAGAGTTGGTTGAGGCCATAAATTTAGAAGGATGGTTGGACATGAAATGTGGAGTTTCTAGAAGTGGTTGAGCTTGAGAGAAAAGAAATAGATGGGATTGAGAAAGAAGTTGAAAAGATTGAGGGAGGTGAAGAGAAGAACCTTGTTGTTAAGGAAATGGAATTGAAGATTGCACCATGAGTACATGATCCCTACCTTGTACATGAAGAAACTAATATTCCCTACCCTATTTTGCTTAATTCTTTCTTACAGGTTGGTAATTATACTTGGGAGCTTAAGTCGCACCAAACATGGCAATTCAAGTGTCTACCAATTGAAGGAGTACTATTGGTTGATCATATTTCATGGAGGCAATATATTTCCATTTGATCTGGGGGCATCTGAATACCATGAACCAAGCTATGATACGGGACAAATCATTCTGAAGAAGGAGGGAATGATGAGAATCATGGAAGAATTAACAGAAAGATCAAACATGGCAATTCAAGTGTCTACCAATTGAAGGAGTACTATTGGTTGATCATATTTCATGGAGGCAATATATTTCCATTTGATCTGGGGGCATCTGAATACCATGAACCAAGCTATGATACGGGACAAATCATTCTGAAGAAGGAGGGAATGATGAGAATCATGGAAGAATTAACAGAAAGATCAATAATTCAACCCAAACAAAACTTCAAGGGCATGTTCGAAGGGCTCAAAATCAGGAATGACAAGAAGAGGATTGGAGACAAAAATTATGGTCAAAGAAGACTTTGGATGCAATTGGAAATAAAAAACCAGTTAGGATTGTGATTCATATATTTATTTTGAGATTGAGACTCAGTTTTCTCATAGAAAACATTCAAATTTGAAAACCTTTATTTCAAGAAGAAATGTAGGTCTTTGAGTATTCTTTTCAACCCAATTTGAATTATTACAATCTGACATTGGTAAAGAAATTTATGACCAAAATACCAAGATAGATGTGATTGAGAAAAGTAAAACCAAGCGAGCGGGCAAGGGAATTTGGGCGTGAACGCACGACATTGAAAATGATGAGCAGATTGCTTTGAAGTCTACATGTGACCTCTAGCTTTACTACCACGCGATCATGCGGTTCAACTGGGTTAGGGGTTTCCAAGATTTTACTATTTTTTTATTATTATGTTAAGGTTTGTGTCTCTATAGCGGCTAGACCTAGTCTTAGGCCATTTTTACTTATTTATATATTATTTCTTCACTGTAATAGTTAGACTAGATTTGAATAAAACCATTGAATGATTTTCAATAGTAAAGGTGAGGATTCACTTTGCTAATCGAACTTATCAAGTTTGATCGTCTTGTGGCGTTGAACCCGAACTTATAAAAAATTAACAATCTTTGTGAGGTTCAACAAACAAACTTATCAAAAGATCTGGACAACCCTTATGGCATTCACCCCATGAGGGTTCTTGTTTTTGCATCTCAATGGGTCTAATGTTTGATATACCTTAGGTTCTTGAGTTGTGAGGCTCGGGTCTTCGTGTCACTGTCCATCTCCAACCAGAATTTGAAACTTTCCGGCTTTTCTTCCGTGAGCATCTTGAATGGGATCACATCAGTTACAATAACTGCAATTACACAAGTTACACATCATTACAACAAAAATTATATTGCTTATAATTCTGGTGAGGAAGTTGAGGTTGATGTGAGTGATGATGATGTTGATGTCGAGTCTACGATGGAGAGGCCAAGGGAAGAGAAGAAGAAGCACTGGGAGGCGAGGGAGGTGGAGTAAATATGTTGTTTTAATGGTTTCAATTTTCGAATTCTGAGTCAGATAAAGAATGGTGGTTCGACTTGGTGGGAGATGCGACTGAGGTGTTAACTGCGATGAAGCAGTTGATTATGAAATCATAGAGCGAGTTAATTATGGCCAAAAATTACAAAACGTTACATAAAATTACAGGGAGTTTAATAAGTCACTTTCATGTTGTTTATGTCTTTTTTTGTGATTCTAATCATAGACGTATCTTTCTTGAAAAACACATCATTTATTTGTTTTTGTTAGCCTTACAAAACACTAACAATGATTGTAATGTTATAGTAAATACAATCATAGTAAATACAATCACACAATATTACAAGGATTGTACAATTACGTAACATTACATAACATTACAATAATTGTAATACTGCTTCAGATTTCAATCGAAAGGTTGTCATAATACCGACATGAAGAAAAATAACATTAATGAGTGTTACACAATTGTGGTCGTAAATTATAACACGTTATATAACATTACAGAATGCAACCATTGAAAAATCTGATGATCACTACAACAAAAATAGCCTACGGTAATGCGCAAAAAATGTTGCAAAAGACATTTTGCAACGTTCATCTGCATGTTGCAAATCGCAGTATTTCCATAGAGGGAAATGATACGGCAACGTTCATTACGTGTTACAAAAGGATGAATTGCGCGTTGCGGTAGACCTTTGACAACGTTCACTGCGTATTGCGATAGACCTTTGGCAACATTCATTGCGCGTTGCCGTTGATACTTTTGGCAACGTTCATTTCGTGTTGAGGTAGACCTTTAGCAACATTATTTGCATGTTGTGCTAGATACTTTTGGCAATACTCATTGCGCGTTGCCGTTGATACTTTTAGCAACACTCATTGTGCGTTGCCGTTGATACTTTTGGCAACATTATTTGCTCGTTGCCATTGATACTTTTGACAACACTTTTTGTGCGTTGCCTTTGATACTTTTAGCAACACTTATTGCGCGTTGCCGTTGATCTTTAACATTTTTTTTAAATTTTTTTGTAAATCAATATAGATAATTCTACTAATATCCAACAAATTTATCAAAACATATATGTAATATGTAAATTATGAAATATGTGTGCTATAAAAATAAATCAAGTATTCAAAATAAAATGCAATAACATTTTAAAGAAAATTATACCACATATATTTTAATACTAAACAAAAATTACGGTACTTTGTTCTCCTACATTAAAACAAAATCTACAATATTAAGTTTTTCACCTATTTGATTGCACATCTAAAGTTTGACATTTACTATCCCTCTAAATTGCAACAGTATCTCTAGCAGACCAGCAGTCATACAAAAAGGAGCTACTATCACCATTTTCAACACGAATCATCATTAAAGATGAGTACTACCCTGGCTTCTAAAGTCTAGCTTGAACTGTGCACATGACAAACCATCGCAAAAATTATAAAATTGACTTTTACCTGCAAAGACATTATAAAAGTTTAATCATCAAGACTATAACTGCACTGAATTCAAAAATGTAGAAATAAATTATACTAAATATTAAAATTATCATTTTCTATTGTAAAACATTACAGAAATTTGGACAAAGTATCCCTATAAATTGGACTTAACCAATCTGTAGAGGGATATCACAACCACCATAATACTTTAAAACATCAAAATAAAAACTCATTCATCATTAAACTACAATCAAATCAATCCAAAATCCATCCCCAACTACACACCAACAATAATCTAGAATCAATACTCATCACAACCAAAATCAACTCACACAATCTCACCTCCTTATTTTTGGTCATCCTCTTTGTCTATCTACAAGAATCTTTTCAAAATTGACAGATAGATAAAGCCACACTATCCTTTAAATCTTGAAAGCTCATAATAATGAGAGATCTACAAAGCATATGGGCTTTACGAAATACATGAAGAAAACTTTCGTTTAATATTTATGGAAAGACCATCAATATGTTCATTTACTTATGCTGGCCACTAGCCAAAATACATTGCAATAGTCATCATTCCCAAATTGACATTGCCCATCAATCTCAAATAAACAAATAAACTAAACATCAGCATATAACCCCAAAAAGTTAGGGACTCAGATTTCCTGTCTAAAATAGAGATAAGTGAATAATTTGATGCAAGTAAAAATGCACACAATAATAGATAGCTAATCTCCACAACCTCTTTATTAGTACCCTGACTGCATATCCAACTTCAAGAAGAGTCTCATGCTTAGTGGAAAGAGATTATCAGATAGGGCCAATTTGGTACAAGTTAAGTATCTCGTTGAATGTCCTAAGAAAAATTAGAAACAAGTGGCTTACAGCACCTAAACTTCTGGTCAAGTATGTTTGGATGTGCTTCCCATAAACTCTTTTCAATTATATTACAATGTTCAACTACTATTTTGTGGTATTTTCCAATTTTATCGTCATCCTGCTGCATACATATGATATAACTACCAACATTTCAGCCAGAAAAGAGAAAGAATGCAAAATTCTGGGAAAGTAAAATAAAAATTGAGAAGTTCGATTTCTTAGCATTATTTGTTTTTCAAAATATCTATCTATAATGCCAGAGAGAGGTTAACCTTTTCCCAATATAAAGTTTTATTTTTCTCTGAGATTTCTTTGTGGTGGCATATATAGGAACATTGAATCTTAGTTTTGGTATTTTAATAAATAAATTCCAGGTAACACACAGTTATCCTATATTCAAAGCAAAATTTGTTGAAATAAAACAATTTTAAAAGTTTCCCCATAATAAAAATTGTTCCTTGCAACAGGAAACTTCACCTGTTATGGAACAGAAATATTACGTACATAGGAACCAATGAAGATTTAAGAACCAGATCCAGCGAGTGTTTGAATGATTGTTTTATGCCATGGATTGGAGAGATGCTCTATGAGATTTTCAATAGGGCCAACATGTGTAATATTAGCTTGAACAAAAATTCCGAGCATGGCCACCATCGCTAACCATCCTACAAAAATAGAAAAGGAAAAATTGAAACAAGTAGGAAAGTGTTAAAATATAGAATAGAAAAGAGAGGCAAAGAATGAAAGTCATTAAGCAGCCAAATAGACCATTTTTAATCTCTTTCACCTTCCATTCTTGAGCTTCCTTTATATATTTAGCAAGCCCAAGACGATTTAGCAAAGTACCACCAGGGTACCTGTTGAAAACATAACAAGATTTAATTTTAAACCATTTTAAGTAAAAGTATTCTTTTATTTACAGCAATGTAATCAACAACACACCCTTCAAATTCTTAACAAAAAACACTATTTACTAATGCAGATGAAGATTACCCAGGTTCGAGCCCTTCTAGTGCTGCTTCTAACCCGAAGAAAGACCCCTCTTTAGCTTGATATCCAGGATTTCTGAAATCCATGTATCTTTTGGTTTCTACAAATCTGCAAAAGATATATAAGAACTTTTATCTCTGGACTAGGTTTTTAAAATTCCATCAAACCATATAGTAAGAGAATTAGGATTTTACCCCATTAATAGAAGCTGAATAATAACTAAAGTTCTGGTGCTAGCAAAATCAAACTTGGTTGCACCGGCTTCACACCTGATAGACCATTATATATATATATATATATATATATATATATATATATATATATATATATATATATATATATATATATATATATATATATATATATATATATATATTCATATTTTGTTATAGTTTTATTCACAATCCTTCTGCCTCTAAACATAATCTACGAGAACCAGTTAAACTCAGATGGTAAAACATTAAAAAAACCCAGCCCCCTAAAAGTTGATTTACAAACTACACTATCAAAGCCCATATATAGCAAAATAACAAACAAAATCAAACTCCCTTATTTCTCAAGATTTCAATCAACTATAGATGCCTTTGTAAATTAAACTACTAATTAAGGAATTTCGGAAACAGAAAATTACTATAAATTTCGAAATTACATAAATCGATACATGTATTCCATATATATACAAAATCACAATACTAAATCTCCAATTCTAACAGAAAATTCGAAATTTAACAAAAATTGAAATCTGAAATTTCACATTATACCTCAAACTTTGCCCAAACATTTAACTAAGCCACTAGTAAATCAAAATCTCAAAATCTGAAATTAATTTTCATAATTTAAAAATCTGAAATATCACGCATACATAAATATATTGTATCACTAAATCGAAAAATCACATATATGTATAAAATATAGATACACACATATCAATATATACATATTTGTGTGCTAGTGAGTGTAAGACTGCATATGTGTATGCGTGCGTGTTCGAGTGCATGCGTGCGCAGGGTGGGGGAGAAGAGGGGCTTTATCGTAGCGAGGGATTAGTCGTGGTGGTGTGAGGTTGCTGGCGTCGTTGTGGTGGTGGTAGCGGAGTTGGTTCCGGTCGAGAGTTATGGAGGCGAGAGCAGAGGGGAGACTGAGCGGCGAGAGGGACAGGGACCGAGAGTGAGAAAGGACCAAGTGATCAAAGTCATGTATGAGGGATTTAGGTTTAGGATTAAGATTTAGGTTTTGTCATTCAAAATTTGCAATGTAGCCCCAACTCCCGTCATTTGTTAAAAAAGTCCCATAACTTTAGATAATGTGAAGTTTTGCCTTAATTAAACCATTTGGCAATGATAGGTGTATTTTATACACTTGGGAATATGCCAAAATGAGAATTTATCATGTTGATTTATGAATTTATTCTACCTAAATTGCATTTAATTGTTGTTATTTCAGATTATAGTCAAAAAGAGGAACAAGGAAGCAATTACGAGAAATAAAGGTCAAAAGAAGGAGAATTGAAGAGAAACAGAAATTCTAGGGTCAAATTGATCAAATCAATAGTGAGGGATACATTTCACAAATAAAATCGGAGGACTGAATTGAAAGCCGAGGGAAAGATGGAGAATCGCGAGGAAAAACGTTGAGTCGCGATCGCGACATTCCCATGATAGCGATCGCGACATGGCGATAAAATTCATGCAGAGCGTAAAATGGCTCGCCCACGCGATCGCTGACGTTCCAACCACGCGATCGCGTGGGTGTCCGACTGGGCCTGTACTGGGCTTTTGTGCGCGATTTTAAGAGGCAAAAGCACGGGAAATTAACCTAAGTTTGAACATAGGCGTGAGCAACAAAAGAGCAGTTTTGTGCAGAGCTAAATATTGGAGGATTCTTGGCTATTCAACATCGAATTGACGAGGAGACTCAAGTACAGAAAAAGGCACAGGAGATTAGGAGCTAAACACGGGAAAGCAAATCTTGGTGCAAGACTTCTTTTCTCATCATTGAACTCATAAATTCCAGCATGTTTAATTTTATTTCAGATTGTTTTTGTTATTCAGTTATTATGTGTAACTAATCCTAACGTTGGGAATCATGACGTAGCCTAGTCATATTACTTTAATTCCATGTTTCTTGTTTTAACGCCGTAATGCATGTGTTGGTTTATTATTGAGTTTAATGCTTGAGTGAATTGGCCACTTATTCATGACTTTATGTGTTATTTTCATAATCCGAGAGGGTGAGTTAATAACATAGATCTAGGTAATAAATCCATTAATTGAACGAGAGATAGAGATATACTTTCGTGATTAGTGCGATCATGTTTAAGTTCTTGCATGTAATGCACTTAGATAAGGAATATTCGGACCCGCTGTAGAGATACAAGGTTGACTTATCTAGGTAGAGTTGATTTAAACTCGAGAGAGGAATCTCAACTTAATTTTGTGAACTTGATCGATCACATATTTAGAAAATAAAATCTGGAACAGGAATTGATTTAATTGACTAGGTGAACTCGTGAATCCCAACCACTTTCAATCATACTTAAAAACAATCAGCAATTGCGAAACCTCAATTTTGTGCAAAGTTTTAATTTGTTAGTCATAGTTATAAACATTAGTTTCCAAACAATCAAAAATTCATTTCTTTGTTCAAATAGGGATAAGAATTTACACATTTCGGTACTTAGTAAACGGTCCTTGTGGGAACGATAATCCGGACTCTTAGGTCCATTTTAACTACTCTTCACGACCCGTTCACTTGCGGGGATATTTCGTATTGCTAGATATCGGTGAACAAATTTTTGGCGCCGTTGCCGGGGACTGTTTTTACTAATATCGATACCAATAAATTCTTACTTTAATTTGAATTTTGTTTTGCTTTATTGTTATTTAGTTTAGTCTTAACTTTTTCGATTTATCTTTATAAATTCATGTTAAGAAGGACTAAATCTTTTGAATTGCTTCCTCTTGATACCGAAATTGAACGCACTTTTCGACAAAGGCGCAAACAACAGTTGGAAGCAGCTCAACACACAGATTTAGCAATGGCAGACAATCCAATTCAGCCAAACCAAAATAATCTGCCAGCAGAAATTGTAGTTCAACAACAAAATCAACCGAACAATGGGAGGCGAGCATTAAGGGATTACATGATTCCCCCAGTGGGAAATATTGGAACTTGTATAGTGCCGCCTGCTATACCTGCCAACAACTTTGAGATCAAGACTTCTTTGATTTCTCTGATCCAAAACTCTGCCGTCTTTCATGGGCTGCCGTCTGAGGATCCACATGCACACTTGCGAACCTTTCAAGAGTTATGTGACATGCAGCGAATGAATGGGGTTCCGGGTGACGCTGTGAAGCTGAAATTATTTTCTTTCTCATTGGCAGACAAGGCAAAGGCATGGTTTTACACGCTGCCCCTCCACACAATCACTACATGGGAAGTAATGAGTCAGAAGTTTGTTGACAAATTCTTTCCACCTGGCCGGATGTCAAAGTTAAGGCGCGAAATCCTTTCGTTCAATCAACAGCCAGGAGAGTCCATTTTTGAGGCTTGGGAGAGGTTCAATGAGCTAGTTCGTCAATGTCCTACTCATGGAATAGCTGATTGGATCCTCATACAAACTTTCTACAACGGGTTGACCAATGATAACAAGAAGCATGCAGATTCAGCTGCGGGTGGATCAGTGATGGATTTGACTTATGAAGAAGCCTCCGAAATATTCGAGAAAATGGCAGCAAATAGTTATCAGTGGTACTCCGATCGCACCGCACAGAAATCTGGTGGAATAGCTGCGGTAAATGAAATTACAGCTATTAATGCTAAACTGGACGCATTGACAAAAAAATTTGACAGCATGAATCAGCAGCCAGTGCTTGCAGCTCAAGCAACCATAGTTTGTGATTACTGTTTTGAGAATCATGCACTATCAGAGTGTCCAATGGCATATCAAGGTCAACCAGATAATGAGCATGCAAATTTTGTTGGGAACAATCAGAGGCAGCAAGGAGGTATGTACTCGCAAACGTACAACCCTGAATGGAGAAAGCATCCCAACTTTTCATGGGCTAATAATCAAAACACCCAACGACCACCAGGGTTTCAGCAACAACAACAACCACAGCAGCAACAAGTGAAAAAGACTTCCAGTGAAGAATTGATACTTCAGCTGCTGCAAAGTCATCAAGCTGATATTAAAGAAATAAAAATTCAGTTGGGACAGTTGGCAAACGCAAGTTCAGAAAGACAACAAGGTAAATTGCCAAGTAATACAGAAATAAATCCACGAGAACAGGTACAAGCCATTACAACCAGAAGTGGAGTTCAATTACCAAAAATAGGCGTGAGAGGAACAGATAACTCAGAAATAGTGAGAGAAGCAGTGGAAGAGAAAGAGGCTGATCACACGGAGAGTGAAAAGTCAACGGAAAAATCTGACAGGGCAGAAGAAATGGAGGTGAGGAAGGCCCCGACCCCAGTTAAAGCCTACGTACCTCCCATACCATATCCACAGAGGCTGAGGAAGCATAAAATAGACCAGCAGTTTGCAAAATTTATTGAGAAAATCAAGCAGCTGCACATCAACATTCCCTTCGCAGAGGCTTTAACCCAGATGCCGAGCTATGCGAAATTCATGAAAGAAATCCTGACAAATAAACGAAAGCTGGACGAGCATGAGACAGTGATGCTCACCGAAGAATGTAGTGCAATAATCCAGAAGAAATTGCCTCCCAAACTAAAGGATTCAGGGAGTTTCACAATCCCTTGCACTATTGGTTCTATTGAATTTGAATCTGCTTTATGTGATTTAGGAGCCAGCATTAATCTAATGCCTTTATCTATTTTCAGGAAGCTCGGGATTGGAGAAGCAAAACCAACCACTATCTCCTTGCAATTAGCAGATCGTTCGATAAAATACCCGTGGGGGTTGCTTGAAGACGTACTGATAAGAGTTGGGAAGTTTATTTACCCTGCGGACTTCGTTATACTGGATATGGAAGAAGATAAGACAATTCCTCTCATCTTGGGACGACCGTTTTTGAGAACGGGAAAGGCTTTAATAGATGTTCACGAAGGAACACTAGTGCTTCGTGTGGATGAGGAGAAGATCACCTTCAACATCTTTAAGTCTATGAAATATCCCTCGTCATTGGATACGTGTTTCACGGTGGACACTGTGCAAGAAGCAGTTCGTAGTGTATATGATGAGGAGCATCCTGAAGATCCCTTGGAGGCATGCATCGTTCAGTCGGAATCTGTAAACTCGGAAAATGAGGAAGTGGCAAGGATGGCTAATGAATTGGAGGCATCACCGAGGTTCACGTTGAGGGCAGGTCATTATTTTGAACCATTAGGTGAAAATTTGCAGAAGTCCCGACCATCATGTGAAATTCCTCCCACTTTGGAGTTGAAACCTTTACCAGCTCACCTGCGATATGCATTTTTGGGGGAGTCATCAACACTGCCTATTATTATTTCAAGCCACTTGACAGCTTTGGAAGAAGAACGGCTGCTTCGGGTGGTGAAGGAACACAAAACGGCAATAGGATGGACTATTGCCGATATCAAAGGTATTAGTCCGACTATCTGCATGCATAAAATTTTGATGGAAGATGATTCCAAGCCATCAGTAGAAGGACAGCGTAGACTGAATCCTACTTTGAAGGAAGTGGTGCGAAAAGAAATTTTAAAGCTACTTGATGCAGGTATTATATATCCGATATCAGACAATGCTTGGGTCAGTCCAGTTCATGTAGTGCCAAAGAAGGGGGGCATGACAGTAATTGCGAATGAGAACAACGAGTTGATCCCTACAAGGACAGTGACCGGTTGGAGAGTATGTATTGATTACAGGAAACTGAATGCTGCAACCAGAAAAGACCATTTTCCATTACCGTTCATCGATCAGATGTTGGAAAAGCTAGCGGGTCACTCACACTATTGTTTTCTTGATGGATATTCGGGGTACAATCAGATTGCCATTGCCTTGGCCGATCAAGAGAAAACTACTTTTACCTGTCCCTATGGTACATTTGCCTTCAGGAGAATGCCGTTTGGACTGTGTAACGCTCCAGCAACGTTCCAGAGGTGCATGATGGCAATATTTTCCGATATGGTGGAGCGATTTATTGAAGTTTTCATGGATGATTTTTCAGTATTTGGGTCCTCGTTTGATGAGTGCCTACACCACCTATCCCTAGTGCTTAAGAGATGCACGGAAACAAATCTGGTGTTAAATTGGGAAAAGTGTCACTTTATGGTGCATGAGGGAATTGTGCTAGGGCATCGGATTTCTGAAAAGGGAATTGAAGTGGACAGGGCAAAAATTCAGGTAATTGAAAAGTTACCACCACCTAGCTCAGTCAAAGGAGTCAGAAGTTTTTTAGGTCATGCTGGATTTTACAGGAGATTTATAAAAGATTTTTCCAAAATCACGAAGCCCTTGTGTAGTTTATTGGAGAAGGACGTAGTCTTTGATTTTTCTGAAGAGTGTTTGTCATCCTTTACTACACTCAAAGAAAAATTAACTACCGCACCAATTATCGTGGCACCGGACTGGAGTTTGCCTTTTGAACTCATGTGTGACGCGAGTGACTACGCTGTGGGGGCAGCATTGGGGCAACGAAAGGACAAAATTTTCCACGTAATTTATTATGCCAGCAGGACTTTAACAGATGCCCAGATAAATTATGCCACAACTGAGAAAGAGCTATTAGCAGTGGTGTTCGCCTTTGACAAATTCAGGTCTTATCTTATAGGATCAAAAGTAGTGGTGTACACAGATCATTCGGCGTTGAAGTACTTATTTGGAAAAAAAAATGCCAAGCCTAGACTGATCAGATGGGTTTTACTGCTTCAAGAATTCGATATTGAAATCCGGGATAAAAAAGGTACAGAAAATCAGATTGCGGATCATTTATCCAGATTGGAGCAGGTAAATGAGGAAAATCTTGAAGACATAAACGAAGTATTTCCAGATGAACAGTTAATGCTGCTAGCCCATATGTTGCAGGTAGAGAATAATAAGGGGCCCTGGTTTGCAGATTATGTAAATTACTTGGCCAGCAACGTTTTGCCTCCTGATTTTACTTACCAGCAGAAGAAGAAGTTCTTTCATGATCTGAAGTTCTTTTATTGGGAAGATCCATTTCTGTACAGAAGGGGACCTGACCAAATAATTCGGCGGTGCATTCCAGATGAAGAGATTTTATCGGTTCTAGAGAGGTGCCACTCAGCCCCATATGGGGGACACCTGGGAGCCACTAAAACGGCAGCTAAAGTCTTGCAATGTGGGTTTTATTGGCCAACAGTGTTTAAGGACGCCTTCTCGGTTGTCAAGGCGTGTGACCGGTGTCAACGAACAGGTAATATATCATCCAAGCATGAAATGCCGCTTAACAGTGTTTTGGAAGTGGAAGTGTTTGATGTGTGGGGAATAGACTTCATGGGTCCTTTCCCACCTTCATACAACAACAAATACATACTGGTGGCGGTTGACTATGTATCAAAGTGGGTCGAAGCAAAGGCATGCCCAACCAATGACGCCAGAATTGTGGTTGAATTTATCCGGAAAAACATTTTTACTCGTTTTGGAGCACCAAGAGCGATCATAAGTGATGGGGGAACTCATTTCAACAACAGGTTGTTCAAGGCAGTATTGGCCAAATATGGAACTCGTCATCGCATGGGAACAGCTTATCACCCACAGACTAGTGGGCAAGTGGAAACTTCAAACAGGCAGTTGAAACGGATTTTGGAAACAACGGTGAGGTCATCCCGTCAGGACTGGGCCAACAAATTGGATGATGCTCTGTGGGCATATAGGACAGCTTTCAAGACTCCCATCGGGATATCACCATTTCAGTTAGTATATGGAAAAGCATGTCATCTGCCTGTAGAATTTGAACACAAGGCATACTGGGCTTTAAAGCAGTTGAACCTGGATATAGACTTGGCCAAAGATCAGAGATTCTTGCAGCTAAATGCATTGGATGAATTTCGCTTGGGAGCCTATGAGAATGCTTCCATCTATAAAGACCGGACTAAGAAGTGGCATGATCGCCACATTCACAAGAGAGAATTTCAAGTTGGGGACCAGGTGCTCCTGTACAATTCGCGCTTAAAGCTTTTTCCTGGAAAATTGAGGTCGAGATGGTCTGGTCCTTTCACAATTGCTCAAATATTTCCATATGGCACTTTCGAGCTTCATCATCCGACTAAAGGACATTTTAAAGTTAATGGGCAAAGAATCAAGCATTACTATGAGGTGGAGTTTGATAAGGCGAAGTCACACATTGACATCACCGTTCCAGAGTAAACAACGCAGAAAGTCGGGCTTGAGACTATAAACGGAGCGCCTGTTGGGAGGCAACCCAATTTTTCTTCTCTTGCATTTTTATGTTTTATGTTTCCCTTAGTTTCGGATTACTTTTATCAATTCTTTATCATTGTTGCATTCATGACATTTGCATTAGTTAGCCTTTGATTGTTTTCATTTTTGTTCAAGCATTTTTGTGCACGTTTCCCTCATGTCAATTCCTCTTTGCATGCTTTGGCATTTTAGGCATGTTTTCAGATTTCTAGTTATTTTGAGCATTTTAGATTTTAGTTGTCACTCCCGACCTCCTAACGAGATTGAACTATGTTTAATGTCGATATTCATGAGCATCCACGCTTTTCTAGCATTTTGTGGCATTTGGTTCAAATTATTTTAGTTAAAAAAAAAAAAAAAAATATTTAGGCTTAGTCGCGATCGCTGATTTACCAAGTCAGTGATCGCGACATGCCGTCTTTTTTTCAACAGATTGATTTTAACCAACACCACGCGATCGCTAACGGTCATACTAAGCGATCGCGTGGGTGACCTGGGCGCGAAAACCACACTTTAAACCCGGCAGCCTTAAGTTGATTCTTAGTCTCGCTGCCGGGTGCAACCTATTCTCTCTCGCCACCGGTTCGTCGACCCTAGTATCTTGAAGTCACCACCACCATTCTAGTGCATCATCACGATTTTAAACATTCCCTACTTACGAAATCAAGGTATGGATTCATAAGATTTTGTCTTTTTTCCTTGTTTTTGACCGAATTGTTTATCCTTTGTGCACTTTTCGAATTTTGATCGATTGGAGTTTGGGCTTAGGGTAGAATTTGGATTGGATATGTGTGAAAATGATGGGTAATATTTTTGGGTAACTTCATTTGCCCAAAGTTGTGATTTATGCATATATTGAGTAATGCCTTCAAAGTGTTCGATGAAATGTTCCAACGACAGTTTTGATGCAATTTGGAAAATCCCCTCGAGCACTTATCTTTGTTACGTGTTTTTCACAGTATTTGTGCTATAATCTCGCTGTTTAACTCGTTGCATTGCATCAATTTGCATATTTCAATATCTAGCACCATTGCAGTCACTGCAGGGTCACTGCAAGGCCACTGCAGGGCCACTGCAAGGCCACTGCAGGGCCACTGCAAGGCCATTGCACGCTCGCGTCACCACTTCATCGCGATTTTTCTATATGAATCTGATTTCTGTCTGCTCTTAACTTTTCATATGCTACTCTTGAATTGTAATACTCTATTGTGCTCGGGACACGTTTCAAGAATTTTACCTTTTTAGGCACGACAACCGAGGTTGAAAAGCACCAGTCGGGCTGTTTGTCTTTCATTTATTTTTCTCACTAGTTTGGGGGTTTGTGCTACTTTTCTTATACTTTTTCCACTCTCACATTGGTTCTAATGATGCGTTTGCTCTGTGTAGGTACAATAATGCCTCCGAAAGCCACGGCTGCTCAGAAAGGGAAGGGACAGGCTGGGCCTTCTAAGCGCAAACGAGGATCCTCCTCTGCGGATCCTGAGATTGATCAAGGGAACATAGGAGATATACAGAGGTTTGTGGGGAGCGAAGAATTGCGCAGATATGATGTACTGCTTAAGGGGAAGAAAATGTGGAACGAACGTGAGGTCATTGTAGCCGATTTCCCGGATACTGAGCTCGCCCACCTTATAGAGAGAGCTGGTTGGCACAAATTGGCAGGCACACCGCACAAGCCATATCCACTCTTGGTCAAGGAGTTCCTAGCCAACTTCAACCATGCCATTGAGACAGAAGGTGCCCCTCACAGGTATAAGACCTGGGTGCGTGGTAAATGGATCCGATTTTCTCCGGCTGTAATTGAGCGGGTTTTGGAGCTTACACGAGAGGGGATTGAGCCGGTCCCTAGTGATTTGGACATTGATTTGATTACTGACTTCCTGTATGGCCGGCAGCATGTGGAGTTGGAGAAGCCAGGGCGCTTTGAACATGGGGAGCTCACGGAGAGTATTAGGGTCCTGCACATCTTCATGTGCCATAACATCGATCCCACTTCCCACAGGACAGAGTTTAATGAAGACCGGGCCCGCTTAATTCATCATCTAGCCAGGGGGCGCAAGTTGGATTTAGGGAGGCACATTTTTGATTTTATTATCACACTTGCCTCCCAGCTGGACTCCAGCCGCCAGATCATGTTTCCTTGTTTGATCAGTGCGATCTGTGTGGCCGGAGGAGTGGATATTTTACCTTTTGAAGAACCTGCACCTCTCGGGGCCATTATCAGCAGACGCACCCGAGAGAGCACGAGGCCTAGGGTACAGCGAGGTCCACCTGCTCCTCCACCAGCCCCAGTGGATCCTGTTGCCCCTGTTGACCCAGATGTCCGAGCAGAACCATCCGCTCCAGCTGCACCAGCGCATGTACCAGCTCCTCTTGGAGATGAGAGGCTCCTACGGCAGATACTTTTGGAGTTGACTGACCTTACTCGCGCCGTTAACTTGAGGAGGGAGGCTGAAGTTGCACAGCACAGGCAGTTAGAAATCTTGGAACAACGCCTTGACCATCTAGTTCAGGGTAATATCGCGGGGGAGCAGCGCATCATGCGCCATACGATGACAGAATTCAGCGGTCAGTTGTCACGGATACAGGCCAGGCTTTTCTCTATGGAGAGCCGACTGGAAGGAATTGAGCGGAGAGCTGAGGGGATTGAGGCGAGATTGGAAGGAATAGAAGGTAGATTGGGTGCGGACGCCGCAGGACCATCTCAGCCACAGCCGCAGGACCTACCCCCAGGAAGTTCTTGATCTTTTTCTTTTTACCTTGCCTTCCATTTTTGATCTTTTTCTTGCTTTATTGTTCATTGAGGGCAATGTAATTTTTAAGTTTGGGGGTGGTTGTTAAATTTTAGGCTGTATTTATTTTCGATCATATGGGCCTGTATTAATTTTGATAGTCTGTAACTCTTCAAACCTCTATTAATCAATGCAACTACTTGGTCCTTTTATTTGATGTTTTAAAAAAAAAAAAAAAATCTTTTAGTTAAAAATTGTGTTGACACACTTATTGCCTAGGAAATAGTATGAATCCATTTATGTTTAGGCTTGAAAATTGAACAACATGGAAGCATGAACTAATTTCTTAACTAGTTATGTTTTGCTAGAGTCATATTTATTTGCGCACATAGCCAATGTTGGGTAATTGCTTGTGTGTGGGATTGTGTTTAATACATGTGGGGTAGAGTTTGTGCAATTGGAACTTAAGAATGACTCAAAAATCCCTGAACTTAGATCATTAGACATCCCATCCCTAAATTAGAATCAATCATGCTAAAATGCAAGTTTGGGGGTAAAAAGGATGGAATTTGTGTGTGTTGACGGGTTGGAGGTCTGTGGTTCTTGGTTTTGCACTTTAGTCATTACAGTTTGGTCAATAGGTATAAACCATTTCCAGCATAAAAACAGAAAAATGCTGAAGGTCTTATTCTGCTCTTCAAATGCCTTTTTGACTCGAGTAAGTAAGTCCGAGGGGTCTTTCAAACCTGGTGCCCTAAAGCCAACTGGCTTGGGAGTCATCGACCTAAAGCTCGTTACAGGGGTCAATTAGAAAGCAAGTACGGAGAGTGGACTTACACATAAGACATTATAACATCTTTAACTTTTCTGTTTAAGCCTTTATGACTCGGGCAAGTACGTCTGAGGGGTTCTTTGAACCTGGTACCCTAAAACCGTCTGGTTTGGGAGTTACCGATCTGAAAGCCCGCTACAGGGGTCATATAGAAAGCCAGTATGAAAAGTTCTGCACAAAGATGGTAAAAGACAGGGACAATTAAAAGAAAAAGTCATCCATCATAAAAAATATATATATATCTATTATTGCATGGTATAAGCTTAGTTGACTGAGCTGTGATGGTTGATGTTGTAGAATTGGGCCCCACTTGCGTTTGATTTGTTATACACGCACATTTCTGATTCTGATTACCTTGTGTGGAAAAAGCTAAGAATATTTTTAGAACCCACATAGATAAAAACCTGGGATGCGAGAGAAAAAGCAGAAAGTGGTGATCATCCATGAGCGTTGAAAGGAATTTTATTAGAAATCATAGATTGACCACATGGGATTCGGGCTGGATTATGCATAATAAGCCACACAGTGTTGAGCACATCTTTTGCATAAGTATGCGTTTGACATTGGCTTTTCACACACACACTTGAAACTCTGGCATGATATAACTAGAAATTATTTTACATTGTTGTTCATAACTCGTGCTTAGAGCGTAAATTGATTTGGACTTATGGAGGCATATGGTAAGCATGTTGGCACAACAAAAATATCTTATATCTTGTCTATTTGATTTTGTAAGTCAGTATCCGTTGTTCGAGGACGAACAATAATTCAAGTTTGGGGGTATTTGATAGGTGTATTTTATACACTTGGGAATATGCCAAAATGAGAATTTATCATGTTGATTTATGAATTTATTCTACCTAAATTGCATTTAATTGTTGTTATTTCAGATTATAGTCAAAAAGAGGAACAAGGAAGCAATTACGAGAAATAAAGGTCAAAAGAAGGAGAATTGAAGAGAAACAGAAATTCTAGGGTCAAATTGATCAAATCAATAGTGAGGGATACATTTCACAAATAAAATCGGAGGACTGAATTGAAAGCCGAGGGAAAGATGGAGAATCGCGAGGAAAAACGTTGAGTCACGATCGTGACATTCCCATGATAGCGATCGCGACATGGCGATAAAATTCATGCAGAGCGTAAAATGGCTCGCCCACGCGATCGCTGACGTTCCAACCACGCGATCGCGTGGGTGTCCGACTGGGCCTGTACTGGGCTTTTGTGCGCGATTTTAAGAGGCAAAAGCACGGGAAATTAACCTAAGTTTGAACATAGGCGTGAGCAACAAAAGAGCAGTTTTGTGCAGAGCTAAATATTGGAGGATTCTTGGCTATTCAACATCGAATTGACGAGGAGACTCAAGTACAGAAAAAGGCACAGGAGATTAGGAGCTAAACACGGGAAAGCAAATCTTGGTGCAAGACTTCTTTTCTCATCATTGAACTCATAAATTCCAGCATGTTTAATTTTATTTCAGATTGTTTTTGTTATTCAGTTATTATGTGTAACTAATCCTAACGTTGGGAATCACGACGTAGCCTAGTCATATTACTTTAATTCCATGTTTCTTGTTTTAACGCCGTAATGCATGTGTTGGTTTATTATTGAGTTTAATGCTTGAGTGAATTGGCCACTTATTCATGACTTTATGTGTTATTTTCATAATCCGAGAGGTGAGTTAATAACATAGATCTAGGTAATAAATCCATTAATTGAACGAGAGATAGAGATATACTTTCGTGATTAGTGCGATCATGTTTAAGTTCTTGCATGTAATGCACTTAGATAAGGAATATTCGGACCCGCTGTAGAGATACAAGGTTGACTTATCTAGGTAGAGTTGATTTAAACTCGAGAGAGGAATCTCAACTTAATTTTGTGAACTTGATCGATCACATATTTAGAAAATAAAATCTGGAACAGGAATTGATTTAATTGACTAGGTGAACTCGTGAATCCCAACCACTTTCAATCATACTTAAAAACAATCAGCAATTGCGAAACCTCAATTTTGTGCAAAGTTTTAATTTGTTAGTCATAGTTATAAACATTAGTTTCCAAACAATCAAAAATTCATTTCTTTGTTCAAATAGGGATAAGAATTTACACATTTCGGTACTTAGTAAACGGTCCTTGTGGGAACGATAATCCGGACTCTTAGGTCCATTTTAACTACTCTTCACGACCCGTTCACTTGCGGGGATATTTCGTATTGCTAGATATCGGTGAACAGGCAACATCCACTGCACGTTACGAAAGGGCGCGCAGTGAATGTTTCCAAAGGGTACCCTTTGGCAACATTCATCTGCGTGTTGCGAAAGGGGTACCCTTTTGCAACATTCCCTGCGCATTGCAAAAGGGTACCCATTTCGCAACGCGCACTGAACGTTGTGAAAGGGTACCCTTTGGAAACATTTTTCTGGGCGTTGCAAAAGGGTACCCTTTGGCAACATTCATTGTGCGTTGCGAAAGACAAATCTTTTGGCAACGTGCAATGAACGTTACAAAAGCTAATCTTTTTACAATACGCAATGAACGTTGCAAAAAGCTATAATTAGCAATATTCACTCGCTGAATGTTGCTAAATGTTAAATAAATCAACCAATGGCAACATGCAACCACTGAATGTTGCGATAGACCCCTTTTAACAATATGCAATTAACGAATGTTGCCATTTGCATGTTGCAAAAGGCCCTTTTTCTTGTAGTGGATATTCGCAAGAAAATGGTAGAAGTCGTGAACAGTCAGAAGGAATGACCGTTTATTTTAGAGTAATTAATGAAGATTATAAATTGCCTAATTTAAATTCCTAAATAAAAGGATATCCTAAATAAAATATTACAATATTTAATGACATTTATATATTAAAACTGCATAATTTAACCTCCTAAATAAATGGTAACTACATCTCTAATTAATGGGTGTCATATTTAATTACGTAATCAAATATTACATTATCTTTCATAGAGTCCGATATTTATCTAAAATTGTGCATGAAAATTATGTAATATTACGAATAGTTTCAAAAATACGTATTTTTCAATTACAGGATATTACGTTTAGGTACTTACATAATTTTCCCTTTTTACAATTATGAAGCATGGCTAAGAGATCAAATTCAGATTGGGTCTAGTGCCCATGCAAAAAGGTGTAACCCACACCTTGAGGGTCCCAACCGATCCTGCCCTGAGCCATTGGTTGAGGAGGTTAATCGCAGGTTATACCTCTCAGAGTCAGGGTGAAGAACTTGATAGTAAGCAAAAAGTTTGGGTCTACTGCCCATGCTGTTTGGCTAATAGTGGGTCAAGAATGATTGTATAGTAATGTGGTCAAACGTTTGTGGGATAATTGTATAGATTACTTACTTTATATGGCAAAACTAATTTTTATTTATCTTTCTTTGAAAAATAATTCATTGTTACTAAAAAAAAACTGAAAAGAATCATACTGTGATACTAAAATATTTGAGAAGTATCATAAGTACCAGATTGTGATACTTCACGTGATTATGAAGTATTTTTCAGTTTTTACAATTTTATTATAAGTAAATTTTCAAATTTTATAAAATTCAAGTAAATTTCAATTTGATCCCTAAAAGTTAGGTATTTATTTGAACAACTCACATTTGTGAGGAATACAAGTGACTTCCTTTTTTCCCCCTAGTTACTAGTTAACTACAATTTTACTGTACTGAAATAGATAAATTTGTCTTTTGTCGACTGATTTATTATCGAAAAATTACTTATCTTCAAAATATAATACTTATGTTCACCTTGAGTTGGTTGACATATGTGGAATTCTGGCTTTTCGTGGAGGATTTGATCAAGTAACCCAAGGTATTTGAATGATCGATAATGCGTGCCGTTCTTTCATGATAGCGGTAAGTAATTAATACTGACCTAAAATATATTTTAGAAGCTTATAAAAATGTCAAGTTTTAGTTCACGACATATTTTAGAAGCTAATAAATGTCGATTTTCAGTTCACGGCCAAAGAGGCCTATATGAAATCTTAGTCTATATATGTTTGATTCTCATTATTTGAGAAAAAGGTTTTGAATAGTAATTGATGTGATATTGTGTGGTTGAAATGAGAGAAAAACTTGGATTAAATATTTTATTGTTAAATGTGATTATAATTAATTACTGAAAAAAAAAATTAAAAATGAGAATCAAATGGAGGGTTTAATAACATCATGGTAGGTAAATAAACGTACTCTATCCTAGGTAGGCTCTTTAAGTATGGTTGTAGGCCATTGTATGTACATTCAATGCCTCTATCCATGTGTGGCTGCTTGCTTTGCTACCCCAGTGTCGTTTACACAACATGTAGATTCATGAGTTCATCATAATTAATGGTTTTGCGCCTAAAATCAATTTTAATTTTTAATTATATCACATATTAGTTGGATGTGTATCTCTTCCTGTCATTGACAACTGATTGGTACATTTTTTTTTTTTTTTTGTTTATATGATGTATTTGATGTAAAATATGTAAATGAAAAGTTATTTGAGAAAAAATATTATTCATAAACTTATTTATAAAAAACTTATCAAACTGCGGCTTAGCTCCTGCTTGGTTTAGGAGTTTTTACACAACTTTCCTTTAAAACTCATTTTTAACCACATATTTTTGTAAGACCCACCATTCTTACACTTTTAACCTCTTTTCAACTAAATATTCTTCCACAAATCCAATTTCTCCACCAAAAGAGCCCTTATATTATATACACCTACTAACACCTTGAGTGTTTTAAGGGTGTTGTGAAGATTATTTTTCAGATACGTTATACAATTATAATCCATATTTTTGCTCGAAGGATCCGACTTACCGTTACATTTGTCAATAGCAGCTATGGAAAGAAGACTCCTATAGGTTTTGTTTTTATTACATATTATGCTGAGATTTTTGGCTTAAAACTAAACAAGCCCTTAAAAAATACTATCTTATTTTATATAAACTTGTGTGACCACTACAAGAAAAATGAGCAAAGAAGGCGAAAAATTAGAGACGACACGAAAAGTCATCTCTATTGGTCGACCAATAGAGTCGTCTCTATTGGTCGACCAATAGAGACTACTTTTTAAGTTGTCTCTATTAGTTGTCAACCAATAGAGACGACATTGTAATGTCGTCTCTATTGACGAACCAATAGAGATGACTTTTTTGTCGTCTCTATTGATTAACCAATGTCGTCTCTATTTTGTTTTTAAAAAAAAAAAATTATTCTTATTTTTAAAAATTTTGCTATTTTTTTGTTGAGCTTTTTAATTATTTACATTTATATAATTAATATTAAAGTTAATTTGTTAAGAAAATATTATTAAGTTAACTAATATATATTATTTAAAACAAAATTTAACACAAGAATTCAATTGCCTTATTGGTTGGGACATCACCACCCAACTCTTAGGTCCCAAGTTCGAATCCTTGTCATGCACAATTATCATATGAATTAAAGAAAATTCGTGGGTCGACGGTTCGGATCGAGATTTGGGTCGGGTTAAAAAGGGATTGAATCGGATCAAAATAAATAAATAGAAAATTAATTAAATATTTTCACAAATAGAGACGACAATGTCGTCTCTAAAGGTCGTCTCAATTGCTCCGATGGAAACAGAGACGACAGAGTCGTCTCTAATTATCTTCAGTCACAGACCTATAGAGACGACAAAGTCGTCTCTAATAACCAATAGAGACGACTTTAGGTCCTTTAGAGACAACTTTTATCGTCTCTGTTGGGCTGAATTCTTGTAGTGGACATTTCGAAAATTACTTAAAGTAATCGAGGCAAAAATAAATATAGGGCTTACAACCATAAAATCGATTGTGAACCACTTTTTGTTAGTTGTTGCGTTAATTTTGAAAAACCGTTTTTTGACGAGTGTTTGAGCCTTGCATTTTTAAATGTCAGATGTTAAATTGACAACACATTTTTTGAAAAGGAAAATACGTCTCGGCTGAAAAAGAAAAACATTCTCTCTTCCTTCTTACTTTGATTTGCTTGATTGTTTAATTACTTTTTGTTTCCCACTCGAAGGTTGTAAGGCTACATTCATCTAGTCGAAGTCTTGGTCGAAATTCCATTTGTGATGCTCTTGGTGTTCTGATGATTTGAATCAAATGTTATTTGAGGTATACAGATAGGCTCTTCACAAAAATACCCTACTTTTAGGGATCAAACTGAAATTTACTTACATTTTATAAATCTTGAAAATTACTTATAATAAAATTTTAGAAACTTAAAAATACTTATGATATTTTTTTAAAATGTTAATATCACAGTATGATACTTATGATTATATTGGTATCATATTATGATACTTTTCAATTTTTTTAGTATCACAATATGATATTTATGATACTTGTTCAATTTTTTTAGTATCACAATGTGATACTTATGATACTTTTCAATTTTTTCTAGTATTACGGCTTGATACTTTACAAATTTTTATGATACATTGTTTCCAACATAAAATCAAACACTTTTCATATACTTTTTTTTTTTTAGTATCATAACTTGATACTTCATAAATTTTTATGACTAATTTGTCTCAGGTATAAAATAAAACACTTTTCATGCACTTTTCTAACTCAATAGACAACTTTCACCCAAATCGATGAAGCATCTTCCATGCTTTTCCACCCACCAAGCAATTTATTCTCCACATTTGCGCACAACACTGAAATCCATAAACGTTTTGATTTCAACCGAACCATTGGCCACACTCCCCAAACTAGATATGGAAGTGTCCATCAATCCTTCTTTCTTGCTGTCAGCCTGTCCATTCCTTCAAGGCAAGCACACTACCCAAACTTTTGTAAGTGCCCACTGCACACACTCCCCAAGCTCGATATGGACCAACTCAGTTGAGGTGCAGGTGGTTCAACCACCGTGGTTGATGGTGGTGGTGGATTGATGCATCAGTGGCAGGGATGACAATGCTGGATTTTATTTTGATCGGAGATTCTAGAATTAACATTATTAGGAGGCTGACTGTACGAAAGAGGTAGATTATTAAATTGAACAGTCAATTGATTCTCTTGTCTTGTCGTGTGTGGGTTTTTGGGGAATTGGACGGTGGTTGTTCGGTGGTGCTGTGGTGGTGGTTTGGTGACGATTGATGCAAGGGTGGTGTTGGTTTGGAGGGGGTAGTCAATAACCTAAGTTTTTTAATGAAAATGCGCAATTAATATAATTGTTAGTTTGTTCATCGAAAAATACTAAAAAAGTAAATTTAATTTTAACTTTGACAGTTTACATTACTATTATTGTAACTTTGAAATGATTTTATTTAATAAATTTTTTATCAGTACCCCATTTAAATTTTCATATAAAGGCCTCCAATTCCAGGAACGTCCAAGGGCTTGCCTCTGGCATAAATGAATTTCTTAGTCGAACCAGATGAATAATTACTGATCTGGACCTGGAGCATGAATTTAGTTTGCATTTGTAGTCTGTATAATATAATAAAACAGAAATCATACTTGCTAATAAAGCTATATAATTCCATTCCTTATATAGGGAAAACAGGCAGATCATACATATTTTTTTTTTTTTAATACCTCCACAAGTTTATTTACGTATGTGTGTATATTTTATATTTAGAGAACTTCGATAATATTCTTCTATAGTCTATTCTGACTTTTTCTACATTTATAGGTATCAAATATTGGAACCAGATTTTGAAGCTTCACTCTTATGGAACCTCCATAAGAACTGATAGTCCTTTGCCTCACAATCCAGTTTCGTAGCTTCACAAAAGGCATTCACACAACTTCTTTTTCCATTGGTTGCCCACTCAATTTTCACCCAGCAATTAAAATCATTCAATGCCGGAGAAAAACATGAATCCTCCAGTCGTAGCACAACCTCTCCACCGATTCTCTTGCATGCACCACTACCGTCGTAGGACGGCATGAAATCGAGCCAGCAGCATTCGGGCTGACCCACCATTTCCTTGTAAGCAGAATTTGTCAGTCTAATCTTGTTCTTTGAATCAGATACAACGGCTGGCATTGCCTCGGCTTCAACCTCCTCCTCCACTTCGGCCGGATTCTTCAACACTTGCTTTCCTGTAGCGGTGGCTCGATGCCCTGAAATCTCGCTGATGCTTTTGACATTTATGGTGGAGACGATGGGGCGAACAGCTCGTGGTGTTATGACGACCGGATGGAACTGTTCTTTTGATTGTAGCATGAAATAGGGTTCCTCAGATTCTTCCACTGCCATGTTCAAATCGATTTCAGGTTTCTTCCCTTCAGAATTTTGGGCGGTGGTGCACCGAATGACAGGAAGAGCGACAGAGTCAGCCGGTGTGGTGCTGGTTACAATTGAATCTAGCCCACATTTAAGCGGAACGAGATTTTGTACAAGAGGAATTTGAGCAGTACAATTTGGGTTATGGGAAAATCCAGGAATGGCTAAATTCTTGGCCGGCGAATCGGTTACCTGATACGGCGGCGACAGCCCCTGAAGACAAATTCTGGCCCTTTTTATCGCCGGTGCCGGTAGTGCAAAAGAACCCCTCCCTCTCTTCCTAGTCCTCGTAGGCCTCGCTTGCAAGTTTTTCCAAACATTCCTTAAATAAGGAGACCTCCTCATACTCTGAGGCACACCGGAATTTTCACTCAAGCCGAAACTCGCTTGTCCAGCCTCCGGTTTTGGCGCTATTGGCCTATATCTAGACATGATTTCAGCAGTTCTTGCTGTGTTATAAGGATTCACCGTTCGAATCATTCCCCCTTTTAAAAAAAAAATAAGAAAAAAGAAAAGAATTGCAGGTAAAAGGTGGAGGATGAAGAAGGAGCTGTGATTTGGTGTGAAGGGGTGGGAGGAACCGGTTTTAAGAAAATGTTGAACCAATGAGAAAGAGGCAACATAAAACAGAACGAGAAGATGAATTGACACTTGGAAGAGTTGGGTGGGTACGTGTTTAAGAAAATTACAGATGGGGACATGTGGGATTTCAACGATGTACAGACCTACATGCATGCTTACACTTAAGCCCTTGTTTGAGCTCCATTAATTTAATTTAAAATTTGGATTTTAAAAATTTAATGGTTAAAAAATGATTTGAAAAGTAAAAAATTGTGGGCTTGACTTTTTTGGATGATTGAGATTGATTATTATAGAAAAAATTTGTAAAAAGAAGGAGAAATAATGGGGCTCAAACAAGGGCTAACACTGTCAAAATAATACGTGAGAGAAAGAGAGAACTATTAGAGCATTTTTAATTTTTAATTGTGACAGTCAATTAAGAGAGAGAGAGAAAGATACAAAAAAAATTCGTGAGTTCTATTTTAATATCTCATTTTTTTTCTGTCGTTCTTTTTTTTTTCCTCATTTTTCTTACTTTTAACATTCACCTCCTCTACATAATTTAATTTTAAAATAATATATTTGTCTCTTTCTCTCTCATTCAATAAACCTTAACATTACACACATTCATTAAAGATATTCTTACGATTTTGTTTTGTTTTGATGACAGAGAAGCATAACTGATGTAAAGAGGTGCAAAAAGAGCCTAAAAAATAGCTACTTTTCTATGGAACCGTGTTACATCCATTATTTTAAAAAAAAAAAAAATATTAAATATTAAAAAATATTAAAAAAATTTGTAATTAAAAAAAGGAAAAATATTTTCGTGTAAATAATTAATGAAATATTTTACGAATAAAAATAAATTTTGAAATTAATAAATCTCAAACAAGGGCTCAATTCGACAATAAAATTATATAATTATTTTTAAATAACGAGTCTGTACTGATCAAAAGAAAGAGATATATCACTCGGAATTGCTAGGATGAACAAAGTGAAATATTTTTTTCATTATACTCCTTGCTTGATTTAGATTATAATTATATTAAAATCTCAAGTTAGTAAAGAGTAATTAATTTTAATTAAACATTTCATAGGATTACAAAATTTTAAATCACAAGTTTTATTTATTTTATCAAAATTCAAATTAAAAGTCTCTTTTTATCTAAGCTTAAAAGACAGAGTAAATTTGATTTTATTATTTTTGACGTATCTTGATAGAGACAGTATTCAAAAAAGCCCGTCTAGAAGATGCTTAGAGCATCTCCAATGACACATTGTCCAAGTTAAAAAAGTGTGACAAATCATCAAATTGGACAATGTCTAGTTATATTATTCTCCAATGTATCCCATATTGTGCTGAGTTGGCAAAAAAATATTAGACATTGTCCAAGGTTATGTCCAATTTTAGAAGGCATGTCTAACATGCTGACTAGGTAATAGTAGTGAGAAAATTGTTTTTTTTTTTTTTTAAATATAAAACTAAAAATTAATTACGGCCGTTACCATTTACAGTTAACACCTCATATTTATCCCCCACTACCTGTGAACCTAAGCAATTTAATATATTACTTTCAAAAAAAAAAAAAAGCAATTTATATTAATAAAAAAATCAACACGTTTTGTTTCATAGAGTATTTATTTAAGTATTAAATAGTTTTATTTTAACTAGTTTAAAAAAAAGTTTTATTTTAAATAAATTAATGCCACAGGCATTATTATTGGATTGTAGACATAATGCATTGGAGATCATTTTTTTGCTACAATATTTGTTTATTAGACATTCATTAGAAGTTCAATTAATTATTGTCAAATAGCACATATTTTTGAGCTTAGACAATGTTTTATTGGAGTTGCTCTTAGACTTTTGCCTAAGCTTGAAGTTCACGTGAAATGCATTGCCTTGGTTAATACATGCTTAGGTAAATTTTAATAATTTTTTGAAATCATTTTCTCTTAAACATTTTATTTTATTTTCAAAAGTATTTTCCCCTAAATTAAAACTATTGTTCGTCCTCGAACAGAATAAAACTAAACTATAAAATAAAAAATGCAAACAATAAATATTTATGTTTTTTTCGACTTATAGTGCGTTCGGCGGTAGGTGGCACGATTTTTATGATATTTTTAATGTTTTCTAGGTAAAATGTGGTTAAAAATTGAATAGAGAATGTATTGTTAAAAAATAGTTTGAGAAATTGTGTAAAAAAATGATTTATAAAATGATTTAAAAACCATTGCTGAACAGACTGTTATTTATCACGTACTTCAATAATTCAAATTGACAATTCACTTTAGAAAAGAAATATGAACAACTTAAAATATTTTCATTCATTTGATGCTCGACTTCATTGTTTTGATGTGAATAACCAAAAATTAAATGCAAACACTTGTAAAAATACACTTAACACTATGTGATTAATTATGTACAAATAAGCTCGAATCTCATGCAGTCAAATAATGATTTTCTTTTAATTTTTCTTATAACTCTCATGGATGATGTAGTGCCCCGAGTTCTGTAAAATCCAGGTCGCTACGTCGTCCTTCATAACTAACTATTTAACAAAATATTGCGGAAATAAATTAAATTTTAAACATCACATTCATTTGGAAAATTAGTAACGGTAACTCAAATATAAATAAATTTACTTGAAAACATTTCAAAAAATTCCAAATTTCGATACTTTAAATTTAACAAGGTTTAATAAATTAGATTTTCAAAAATAACTTAAAATTAATGCTTGACGTCACTGCCCATCATTGGTCGTCGTCTCCGAAATCTGCAAATGTTGTTAAAATAATGGAATGAGTATTTCAAAAGAAATACTCAGTATATTCATCATTAATAATTAATTTACAAGATAATTGAACACATAATTATGCAAATAATACAATGACATTCTCTTTTTAATCATAGGCATCACTTAGTGAATGCAAATGAACATATTTTTATCTTATGCAACTAAAGTATATAAGTTATGACATGCCTAACATAATTTCTCTTCTTGTCTTGTAAAAGATATTCTTGTCTCGTCTCATACAATTAAGCATATAAATCACGTAAATCCACATAAAACATGCAATTATAATATAAACTAATTAGTGGGGGAAAGTCTACCTCAATTTATCTCAAGTAACGTAAAAAGTGGAGAGGGAAGTAACCTCAATTTTTTAATCGTCCGTACGTTTCGTCTAGTCAAAATAGTAAATAAGTCTTGAATTAGTAATTCGAAATTTTAAAGTTTAAAGTGACAAAATAAGATTTGAGGACCAAACTGTAATTTTGAAGAAACTGAAATTTGAGAATTTAGAGGCTGAAATCACAAGTTTAAAATAAAGGGGCTGAATTTTAAAACATTTTAAAATATAATAGGGACTGAAATAGCTGATTTCTGAAAACTGAGGTTGAGCTAAACGGTTTCTAAAACTTGGAGACCAAATTTAAAAAAATTAAAAGATGGGGCTTAAGGGTCAATTTTACAAAAAAAAAAAAAAAAAAAAAAAAAAAAAAAAAAAAAAAAAATTCAAACCTATACATACTCTATCTCTCACTAGGGATGTCAACGAGCCGAGCCGGCTCGCGAGCCGAAGATCAAGGCTCGAGCTTGGCTCGAACTTTTTGGGGTCGAGCTTTTTTTGGCCCGAGCCGAGCCGAGCTAAAGCTCGTCCCCAAAAATAAGGCTCGACTCGAGCTTTAGCCCGAGCTTTTTCCGAGCCGAGCCAGTCCCGAGCTTTTACTTTTTTTTTAATTTTTATAGCAAAAATTCATAAAATTTGTATTGAAAATGTGTATATATAGCAAGTTGAGCCGAACTCGTGGTCGAAATTCATTGCTCAAGCTCCTATCGAGTTTTTTAGCGGGCTTTTTTTGGCTCGAGCCGAGCCGAGCCAAAGCCTGTTTCTCAAAAAAAAGCTCGGTTCGAGCTTTGGCTCGAAATCTCGAGCCGCGAGCCGAGCTTAGCCCGAGCTTTTTTCGAGCCGAGCCCGAGCGGCCCGAGCCGACGAGCCGTTTTGCCATCCCTATCTCTCACTCTCGTTAGAGAGAGATATAGAGGCGACCGAGAGCGGGGAGGGCGGAGCCCCTCCCTCTCCGATCCAAACTGGCATTGGCATCGTTGTCGAGCGGCGGTGGTGAAAAGGTAAGTGTGGGTGTGTGAAGAAAATGATGTTTAAGGTCAAATTTTGGGCTGCGAGGTCGTAATTTTTGGATTTTTTCGGTGTGTACTCCGGTCAAAACAGTCGGCGGTCGAGGTATGTGAATGGATATGGGTTTTTCTTTGTTATTCTTGGATTTGGGTTTGGGTTTGGGTTTGATCTTGGAGTGGATTGATTGAGGAAATGAGGGTAGTGGCGGTTCTTAGAGGTGGTGGTTGGTGGTCGAGCGGTGGTTGACTAGTGGTGGTTGGCACGGTGGTGCAGGTTGTAGTGAAAGGAAGTGGAGTTGGTCAGCTATGGCAGTAGTGGTTTCGAAATGGAGGTATGAAGTTCAGTTCTTGAAATGGGAAGGTGTGGTTGGGCGATGCTTGTGGTGGTTTGGATGAGGCTCGCTGGTTGTTCATGGTTCGAATGGGCTGTGATTTTGGGCAGCTATTGGTGGCTAGAAATCAGAGTTCTAGCATCAAAACGAAATTCCAATGCAGATTTTGGTTTGAAATGTGTGTAACTGTGTGTGTTGAGAAAATGGAGTGTGGAAGAAAGAGTGTTACCAGAATATTGCTTGGCTGCGTGCGTGAGTTGTGAGATGAGATGATTAAGGGTATATGAACAGTAATATTTTTAGGGTACAGATTTCTAGGTTATTAAATAGGCCAAGAATTTGGGCTAGCAGAATTTTCCTAATTGGACTGAAATGAATTGGGCTAAAAATAATCAAGATTTAGACCAACATAATTTTTGGACCTAGAATAATAAAATTTGGACATAAATAATTTGGACTCAAAATTATTACAATTTGGATTTAAAAATAATAATGAATTTGATACTTTAAAATATTTGAGATTAAACTTGATTTGAATAGATTTAAATTTGTTTTACAATGGCTAGATGAACACGCTTTCATTTTTAAAAATAAAATTGAGGTTAAAATTTGTGACACATTTTTCAAGAAAAATGATTTTATATTATTTAAAAAAATTTGGTCGCTACAGATGATCAAAACCTTACTTTTTTCTCTTATATCCCGAAGCTTTGCTATTTATGTGGTTTCTAAAAATGTATATATTACATTTTTCCACACAAGGTAGTTAAGATTAGATAAGCATGTATAACAGATCAAAGGTAGTCAAGTCCCAATCTCACACTCCCTCAATCAACTAGGCTTATACAAAAGCACTTTTTTTTTTTCTTTTTCATTTTTTTCTTTTATTTGGACGACTTTTTCTTTTTATGTCCTTATCTTTTACAATTTTGTGCAATACCCTTCTTATTTGCTTTCTATATGACTCATGTAGCGAGTTTTAGGTCCGTGACTCTCAAGTCAGATGACTTTAGGGTATCAGGTTCAGAGAACTCTTCAGACTTAATTATCCAAGTCATAAAGGCGACAAAGAAAAGTTAAAGATATTTTAGTGTCTTATGTGTAAGTCCTATCTCCCTTATACTTTCTAATTGACTCTTGTAACAAGCTTTTGCTTGATAACTCTTAATTTAGTTGAATTTATGGTACCAGGTTGAAAGACCCTTAAAACTTACTTGCTCGAGCCAAAAAAGCTATGAAGAGAGGAATAAGACTATTAGCATTTTTCCGTTTTTATGCTATCTAGTGTTAGTTTATACCTATTGACTAAAAACCCCTTTCAACCAAAAGTACAAAACCAAGAACTTCATACCCTCAACCCATCAATGCCTACAAATACTAACCTCTCCACCCCCAAACTGCTCTATTTCTAAATTTCAGGTCGGGATCTAAATTCTTAAGTTTCAGAATTTTTCAGTCAATTCTATGTTTAAATTGCATCAGTTTACCCCGAATGTATCAAGCATAGAAGTTATTATTCGACAATGACTATGTACTTGACTTTAAATAAAGTCTTACATGGATGAATGTTCAGAAAAATTCAAGTTCACCTATTATCTAATATTCTTACTAAATTTTTTATGAATTTTCTACCCTAAAATATAATGAATATGTAAATAAAAGCACATGAATGAGATTCTCACCCCAAACTAGAAATGTGCATTGTCCTCAATATTTTTCAAAAGCATAAATCAAATAAACTCAAAATGACAAAGGGAGGTGAGGTACTTCCTGTGTTTGGAGGGGGTGGTTTTTCCATTTTGAAACTTTGAATTGAATGTGTGTTGGATGAAATGACCCTTTTTTTATTCATTTTCCATGTTTGGCTCCAAGTGTCCTACGAGGATATGTCTCTTATCATTAGAAGCATAATTATCATGTAGGAATTAAAACAAATCAACACAACACTCCCAAACTAGAATATAACAAAATTTTGAATTTTAAAACATGGTTGCCCACCTATATTTATCCCTTGACATCGTCTCAAGAAAGTGATAATTTATCGAGACATGTCCCTGGCATATGAAAGTACATAACTTAATATATAACATGTTAAAAATTCAAAGCAATCAGAATTCATTTAGGTCATGAAAAGTTTTGGTAAAGTAGTTGACATGAAGCTGAAATTTGGTGCATTGGTGCTGTGAGGCTTGCAGTGAGGTGCAATGATGTTCATGTTAAGTTCTATGCCTTAAATCATTGTAAACTATGAATGAATGATACACAAATGATATATAACACGTGTTAAAGATGATCATCCAAAAAGAATTGCAAAAACTCAATAAAATACTCACTATGACATTTCATCAAACACTTAGCATGCATATGAAGAAATCAAAACAAATCATAGAGTTGGAGCTTTGAATTAAGCAAAAAAATCTCACCTATAAGCTCACAATTCAATACTCCAATTCTAGTCTAAACCACATCACCAATTATCCACAATTTCAAATTCTACAAAAAGATATGAACAACATAAATCATGCATAACTTCATAAGAGACTGAAAAATTGCATACCTTTGGAATTTCATAAGAGTGCGATCGCATGGTATTACCTGGCAGTGAGTTGATTTTTTTCATTTTTTTGATTTTTGGATACTGTCTTCGATCCCTAAATACCTTCTAATGCATGCAACCAACTTCCAGACCATGTCTACATGTTCTAAGCTAGCTAGGTTCTCATGTTGAAGATTGTGATGATAAAAAACAAAACAAATAAAAATGCAATGAAAGCTAAAAGTGCTAAAAAAAATGCAAAATAGAATATTAGAATTACTTAAAGCATATAACAACTCAATGGATGCATTTTAAACATATGAGTGCTCCTAAAATGCAATATCAAGCAACTAAACAACTATAAAGCAATAAAATAACTCAAAAGCAATAAATAACTAAAGAAAAAGGGTTTGAGAATTTGGGTTGCCTCCCAACAAGGGATTCATTTAAAGTTTAAAGTTAGACATTTTGGCAAACTTCCTCAAGGTGGCATGAAACATGATGTTGAGGTCCTATCATTTGCTTTGACCTATACTCAAATGGTTCTCAAAAATGAAGATGCTGTGCCACTTCAATTTTTGTGCAGTTCTCAAGCAGTGGATTTTGATTATCTAGTCGAACTGTTGTGTAAAAATTTGATATGTTATATTTTACTTGCAAGCGAACGAATCTGTGTAATATAGATTAATGAATACGAAGTCGAACCTATAGAAATTGCAAATTTTATGAAAGTGTAGTTCAATTTTAATTAAATATAGTTCCAGCTAGTTGAGAAAAATCAAGTTTGTTTGAATTAATTAAAACTATTTAAAATCTAAATAATACAAAATAACAAATTCTAGAGAAATTTAATAAATCATAACATAATATTAGTTCTACTACCACATTAATAACACAATTATGATTTATATCTCTACCATCTTTTTTTTTTTTGAAATATATCTCATTATAAAAAATAAAAAAATAAAAATTTATAAAATCAGTTTGTAAATTAATAACAGAAAATATAAATCATCATTAACCACATACCCAAATCCCGCCTTCAAAAAAAGCATAACGGTCCCTGAAGATCAGCCCCGCCTCTGTAAATATTCAAATAAAAATTCAAAAAACATTATCCAGTATTACATTCAGTAGATTAATCCCCAGCTATCAATTAATCGATCAGTGCGTGTATCAACAAGTCGAGTCTTCAGAAGTTTATACGTGGTTGAAGGTTTCAGAGAAATCGATGTGTTCCAATTTATCCAATTGAGAAAAGGATTTGCAGAATCAGATTCTAAGATCGATGAAGCAACTATATAATAACATGTAAGTGTAATCGAATTCTCTTAAGATATCCAAATATCACCAACAGACCCATGTTAAGATTTAAAATTCTAATATTTTCCTTTTGTGTGAAGACGACAATAATTTTGAAGTGGAGCTTCCAATGTATCTGATAGTAGTAACACAGAGAACAGTTGACTGTCGTATTTCAATTTCGAAGCTCGAATTAGATGCTCAGTGAATTTACTGTAAGTGTCACTCAGATACTTAATGTTTTCAATTATAATATTTCAAATTCCAGCAAGAGCCCTTGATTTCATGTTCATGGGACTGTAAGGTACAATTTTATGAACTGCCTTCTTTTATTATCTGAGTTTCATCATACATCTCGTTTGGGTATATCAGCAAAATTAAAGAGTTTTTTTTTATCATTTTTTTTGTCGGAAAAAATCACAATAGACATGGCAGTATGTTTATAGATTTTTCTGAAATGATTACTTAAAATTGTGGATTTTAATTAACCATTTACACAAGCTAACGTGACGATGGTGTCATTACATTTTGTGATTTCCCCAAGGGATTTTCAAGCAATATTAGAAAACTACTATAATAATTTAGTATCTGATAGATCATTTTGATCTTCGTGGACCTAGTTCAGAATTTAATCTAATCTACTTCATCAGATGATGTCCATGCTAGACATTCGATACTCTTTACATGATTTGAATGCAGAATGAGATTAAGGTATCATAACCATTTTGTGTTCTTATTCCTTTCTGGAAGCCTAAGGTGATGTATAACAGTTAGTAGCTTGTAAAGAATCTAGCTTGAAAGTGTATGTGCCTCACGAATTGAATGATTCCCTTTACCAGTGTGATGAGAATGGTGTCTTTACATCCATTAATCTGATATTTTTTCTATGAATACTTGGTACATAAAATGTATTTTACTTCTGAAATAAGCCTCCAAGTTCTGAATTTCATTATTTGCAAATTCCATTCAAATGTCAATGTAGGTATATCAATAATGGGAAAGTACCGATCTGGGAAGAAAACAAATTCTGGAGTGA
The DNA here is from genome assembly GCA_963555705.1 of Ligustrum vulgare. Taxonomy (NCBI): domain Eukaryota; kingdom Viridiplantae; phylum Streptophyta; class Magnoliopsida; order Lamiales; family Oleaceae; genus Ligustrum; species Ligustrum vulgare. The sequence goes on along the minus strand of OY743184.1, from coordinate 33,228,818 downwards.
AATGCACTTTGAAACCACCAAGTTTTAACCTGTTCAGGAACAATCGTAAAGGACCACGCACTCCACGTAGACAGAGGATATTAAAAGAAGTTCCATTACAAACAAAGGTAAGGCTATCTAATTGTTTGGTGATGTCCAATGTGAATCTATACTTATGTCCAAAATCATTACCTTTTGTTTATAGAAATATAATAGGATACACATATGCAGGAATGGGAGATGGAGATTTTGCCCAACGATTGGTTTCTTGGAAAGGTGAATGTGAAGTCATCGGATCTTGTCATCGACACTATTAAGGGAAGACTCAATGACCAATAGAAAATGATATTTAGAAGCACGTGTTTCGGACACTTCCTTGACATGAATGAGATTGTTGTTAACCCTCAACTAATTCACCAAGTTTTACTAAGGGAAGTAAATCAGTCAAATGAGAATGAGATGTGGTTTCTTATTGGCAACGACAATGTAAAGTTTGGATTGGATAGTTTTATTTGATGACTAGTCTTCGTTGCAGCGGTGAAGTGAATCATGGCAAGTATGACTCGAAATACTGTAGACTGAAAAACCAATATTTCAATCACATACCTCGAATAACAAATGATGATATATTCAATGTGTTCATCTCAATGTCCGATCCCAACCACCGCGATGTTGTTATCATGGGGATTCTTTTTCTAATAACTCAATTGATGTATAACACAGCATATGACAGGTTTGTAGATGAAACATTGCTGGTACTCGTCGACTCAATGGACATGAAATTATATCCATGGGCAAAAGATATTTTCAATCTAACCCTTTCATCATTGAAGCTGGCGTTGAGGAACAAACGCATCACTATTGAGGGTGAGGGAAAACCCACTATGAATTACAGACTCAATGGATTCGTTCTAGGCTTTCAAATTTGGATTTTTGAGATTTTTCCTGTTCTCAATAAAAAATTATGCACCAAAGTTGAATCAAAACGTCCAAGGATTCTCAATTGGACTTCTGAGGTTGACGAGGACGTCCCAACGCTGAATTTGTTCACTAATATTTTCGGACGCCATGATGTGAGTTAATATCTTTCCCTTCATTTATTAAATATTTTCCATCCATCCAATAATCATAATTGTGTCCATTTATACAGTCTTTATTATATTACCCTTTTCTCTCATATTCAAGCTGTGAAAATTATCCCACAAGTTGCAGAAGCTCTAGACCCAATGTATCAATCAATAAAGCGAAAAGTCACGATCCCCAATGTCATCAGATCCATGCAACAAAGGAATATCACAATGGATGATGACGATGACTTTGTACTACCTTCAACGGCACAGTTCAGACAACCACAGTCGATATCCCACGCACATAGTGTAGCTGATTGTGATATCAATGTACAAACCATATTTCCACAAGTCCGTCACAATGGTAATTTAGACCCCCCCCCCAACAACGGACCGGGCAAAGCGAAAGATCCTACACTGGGAACACATGATGATGGATTCATTGTTGGAGACACTCGGCACGTGCAAGATATTAAGGGGAAACATGTTGTGTATGATGTTGATGATAGTGACGATGACTGTTGTTTTGTACATGAAGTTGAACCAGTTTTATACCCCCACCAGTTTCCCGGAGAAACATCCAATGGTCCTTGCACAGACACGGGATCAAGTATGCAAACAGAGTACCCAAGTCCACAAACTGGGGTCATCGTGTCAACACAACATGCACCTAGATCTCCTCATATTCTACCCGTGTCAACATCGTCTACATGCTCATCTGGTGGAATATTACTGTATGACATTTCAAGAAACAGTGATTGCAATCAAAAAAGTAAAGAAACATTTCACTCCAATCCTGATGCTAAGAAAACTGCCACAAATCATGAAACCCACAAATCTGTGCATCTGGTAAGTTACCTTCCAGAAACAATATCTAATTTTTGTATATTGATAAATATTTAATTTTGAAATCCATTAGGCTGTCACATAATATAGTTTTATTGTTGAGAGATTATAGTCACACGAGTTATTCACATGGTTCAAAATCCTACATTGATATTTAAACTTATACTGACTTTTAAGATGATGGAAGAATTTGTTGGATTAATTGTTAGAATTAATTGAAATTGTAAAATCTTGAACTAAATTACCTTTCATGCTATAAATAAGTGTGCTATATGGGTCATGAAAATAATACCAGTAGCTTTGGTGAGCTGATACCGTGTCTTCTTACGGTTGCATTTACACATTTCGAAGTAATTGGCACTTGCATCATTACATTAGATGCACACATTACCCTTTCAATAGTGAATAAACAGTCTAACAAATATACCTATGACATATTCCATACACTGTAAGATATTTGAAATTTAAGGGGGCTGCTCACAATTCATACCTGATAGCCTGTCCTAGCTTGAAATTTGTATAACCTGTATAGACAAATTTCCATTTCTCAGTAATAGAGTGCAATGAAAAACAAGTTGCATTTTCTCAGCTTTATTTAGATAGCAAATTATTAACCATATTCTTCGTTAGGACTTTGAGCTTAAATATTATTTTGAAAACCAGATTCATTATGCTAATATTTCATGTGCCCTGTTTCCATTCATTTCATACTCCAATTGCATGTCAATCAAGTTAAACTACATGGTTTTTATAAATTACCATCTATTATTTACATAACGAATTTAGAATATGGAATGACTGCTAGTTGCACACCACAACTGCTATAAATTAGGTCACTGATAATGTGATATCACCTGAAGGACTGATTTTAATATAACCTACAAGATTCTGACCTCTGCAACACTGATCAGTTATTTAACCTTTTTCCTAAATAAATACATAGTTCTGATTCTAAGCTAATGTGATTTTGAAGCTGCTGTGAAATACAATTTGGAATTAGATCTACTCGGAAAATGATTCACACTTCTTTTAACGTATTAGTGAGATATTATTGTCCTCTATAGATGACTTTTTAAATTTTCCTTTTGGACCCTCTTGTACAATTTCCACATTGTATTTCATTCATATAATATATTGTCACAGGGACACCGAAGGTGGATTGGTAAATTCACAAAACGTTTTGATGCTATTGTTCGTGAACACGGGAACATGGCTGTAGAACTCTACATATTGAGGAGGAAGCTTGAAGAATTAATGGATTTTGTTAATAGCCAAATTCGTGAATGCCTTGAAGGGGTTCGTGCCAGGTCTATTATTGAAGCTTCGAAGGTGCCCCCCCCCCAAAATCATGCAGTATATTCAGTGGAAGGAACCAATCAGAAACAGGTATAATGCAAGTCACACCTCATCTTCTATATTGAACCACCATCCTTCCTCACTGCACATGTATTTATTTCTATCCTCAATTTCTTCAGAAACCAACAAAGTCCGATGATCAACGTGAAGCCATCACACGAAATCAGTCGGCAGATTCAGTCACAGTAGCCAACAAGTCTCGGGTTTGATATATTTATAATTTTCCTTTTCAATACCTATAACGAGATAATCCTCATGACTAATATTGATATAATTTTCAACATACAGGGTGTGCAATTTATCTTATAAAATTAATTTTTAATGGATCATATAATCATATCAGCTGACTTTTTCCTTAAATTATTAGGTGTCAAATCAGCATGCTGTGGGGTCGGGACAAATTTCTTTGAATCAATACCAAAAAAAAAAAAAATTCCAGCAGTGTACATGCGAGAAGTGCTACCCAAGACCAAGTCCATTCACCATTTGCACTTTCCAGTAAAGTAAACCACGTACAGGTTTCTAGTGAACATGGCAGCAACTCTATTCACATCAAAACTCCCACAATGATAGCAGTAATTATCATATGCAGACACCTTCATAAAAGTTACACAGTTATATAGTTAATAACATTATTTATTCTCACAGACTCAGTCGCATTACACGTCGAATTACAACTTCTCTGTCAATGCATCATCAGTACACGGTGTTATCTTAAAAGGCAGTCCACATGCCACTCCTTCTCGGGTAACTAAGAATTGTGGTCATTAATTATTAGAGTGTAGTCACATATGTATTGATCTTTATGACACTAATACCTCTCTATCACAGGTAAAAGATGTCAGAGGTTCACAAAATTGCCCCCTCGATAAACATTATGGTGCAAAAGATGAACTTGATCCTACTGATTTCGAAGCACCTAGCTTTGACTTAGGAATAGATCGGGATATTAACGATGGTTGCATTGTTCTTGATGATGGTTTGGTGCTCACTAAAGAGTATATAGCGCAGATGGATGGACTAGCAGAGAAAATGGTACACGTACAACCAATCATCACTGATTTCAAATGTTATCCACGGGTTTTATTTTCTCCATTATAAACATTTATTTACATGTATGTCTGTTTCACGTCATCGGGTATAATTCCTTCATTTTTTTTTTCTTTTTACAGTATTCGAATAGTGGTAAATTGATAAACCAAAATGAAATTCAACCATGCACATCCAAACGAAAAGGTTCATCTACTGTGTGCACAGAACAACCTTTGAATACTGTGGTCCCATTGTCTTCTCAAAGCACACCTGCCAAAAATTTCGCCCAAAGGATTCGAATCCCCAACAGGTTATTTATTTTAAATTAAATATAACATTTCAATATTCGATAATCGTCTTTAGTACTCTTATCTGACGCATGATAAATTAATTGTGACATGTATCACCAATCCCAATCGATTTCAACGATGAAATCAGCCCCACCACTGATAAATATGACCAACTGTCAAAGCTTCCACAATCCTTCAATGAGGAGAAGATCCCCTCACCATGCAATGTCTTTGTGTACAAAACATGCATGAATCATCCATTAACAATTGATATAGATAATTTCAGGAATTTCTACAACGACAACCCTAATAATCATAACAGGTAAGTTAAAATATTATCTGATATATACATCCAAATAAGAATTTAACACAGTAATCGACCGTGTATGTGATTATCTCCAACAGGTGGAAATATAACGACAATGTTTCTGAAATTCTGCCAGCCACTACACTAGGTCCAGTAACAATCGACTCAAAGTTATGGTGGCATGATCTATATGAGGTTGCACGCCCCCTACATGATATGGTACGCTCCTTATAGACTGACAGTTTACAAACATATAAATACTTAGATGATCATTAATTTTTCTACCAAATCGAGATTGATAACCACCGAGTTTTTTCCGTGTACATTGCAGCATATTGATGCTACGTTCTATTTCATGAGAATGTTATTAAAGTTAAAGAATGGGGAGAAAATACGTGCAACAACAACCGACTGCAACTTTGATGTCAAAATTCGTGGCATATCAAAGGCGATTGCGTCGGACACAAGGGCTATACACAAACATGAAGCACTTTTCTACTACGCTAAGGGACGTAAAATCAAATTCAATGTGTCGTGGAATGATGTCGATCCTGTCTTTATCCCAATGTGGATTGCTAACCCAAACCACTGGATACTTGGCCACTTTGACATGATTAATTGGAGATTTGATGTATATAACTCATGCACAAATGTCATTAAAAATATAACTATTTACGTAGCAATCCGACCCATGGTGCTTGCTTTGCCCATTCTAGCTAGGTCTGTAAAATCTGATACTCGCACATTGGCTGAAGCTCCTCTTGAATGCCGACTTATTGACCATTGTCTACAACAGAGGAACGGGTTAGTTACTCATCTTCATATCTAATTATTTGTCACTTCAATCATCAAATTGGTTGATCATTTCTTTTTAATTCTATTTGCAGAGGAGATTGTGGGATATTTGTTATTAAATATGCTGAGTACTTAATCGAAGGCAGGATTGAAGAAATGCCAGTTCCCTTCGACACTGCAACTGCCCGGTCAAATATTGCTACACAACTATACAAATATATGCACAAGGAGCCAGACATAACTTAGTGCAATAACCCCGGATCATTACATCTTGATGTATAACGATCACATTAAATTTGTAGTAGTGACAACAAGTTATTGAATAATTTTATTTTTTTTTTAACAATAATTTCCGACTTTATTCATCAATGTATTTTATTGCGGATTATCCAACGAATTTTCATTCTTTCCAACGAACTATATCAAGATATTTCACATCTGTCATTCTTCTTTATCATTTTGAATTATATATCTTTGCTATATTTTTTAATTCACTAATCTTCAATTTTTAAGTATGTGTGTCCAGACTTTTAGCATTAATTTTGCAAACCATTGATCAATGCAATCAATACACATGCATCAATATTAAATCTTATTCAGATTTGATGAAATTTGAAATTGTCAGCAAAATAGTTACATAATAGCTGTTCATATTGGAGCTTATTCATACAAATATCTTTTTGTCGCATTATTTTTCATTTCCACCAGACGAAATAATGTTTTTATTTTTCAACCTATGTATCAGGGGATACCATTGAGTTTGTAAACTTAGAACTTTGAACTCGATTTCGATCAACCGTCATGTAGTTTTATATTGTTGGGAGATGATAATCACACAGTTTTTAGAAAATGAATTGATCACTTAAAATAGGATTTGTTGATTTGATGACTTGAAGAATGATAAACTAATAATTAAATTAGATTACAACATTAATCACATTTGTAACTTTTTTCACGCAATGATTTTTCCTTTAGTGTATTAGTGTTCTTTATGGCCTCATTAAACCTAAAACCAGTATCTTTGTGATGTTTATACCATGTCTTCATTCAGTTGGATCAAATCATAAAATCATATCCGGTTGAACCGTTAAATAACTTGTTTAGATCATTCCTTCAATAACCCTACTTCTTTTCCATCACTGATACATTTGACATATTCCACAAGTTGAGAAGTTTTGGAAAACAGGCTTCAAATAATAATTATCACGTATGCTGTCGATGATACAGGACCAATGCAAGTGAAAACCAATAATCTAAAGGTAGCAGCTACTTCAGATTTAAAAAACTAGCATCCAATTATGACAGCAAAATGGTCTATTATATCGTACACTCTAGTGCAACAATATTTGCTTTAAATATTGCAAAGAAATGCAATCTCCCCCACATGAAGCTCTTAGCAGACTTGATGAACAAGCAGGCAACCACACTATCCATCTCCAACTTTCAATTTTACAGTGATTTCGCCTCATCAGTTGATGCTATCTCTAAGTGATACAGATGCCTATTTTTCTGCTGTTGCTAGATCCAATATTTGTCCAACAAGTTAATCAATTTGCTGGTATTTTCTATAGATAAGAGTCCTCATGTTGCAATAAGAATTGATATATGATAGAAACCATTTTCTAGAAATCTAAATACCAGGATGATCATAATATTTTTTCCATTCTCATAGACTGGAAAATATTTCATATACCTAGTACATAGATATTTCAAAACGTAGTACCAATTCATGATCCGAATTTTAACTAGTAGGATATTTCATGCAATATCAAATAATTATTATTCATCATAATTGTACTTACGAATATGAACAAGCACATGATACTCATGTGGTACTGTGGGAATTCATCAATGTTACCTTATTCTCCATAGTAAATTCAAAAATAAAATCAAAAAATAAAATTAAAATTTGTTACATAAATTTTCTCGTGCTCCCCATCCGTAGCCAAATCCGCTTAGATCTTCGATGTCTACAAAACATCATCATCATGATTATCCATCTACCCACTGACTGGATAGAATTTTAGGAAATGAAAATAAATTTTAGTTATGAAGAAAAAATTAGAAATATTAATACATTACCTCATTCTCAATTAATTTACACCCTTTTCTTTTCCTACTGGCTGTACGTGGTACTGAATTGCGGCAAGTCCTACTCTTATGCCCATAATTATCACACTTTCTACAGCGTGATGTCTTCTTATACTCAGTAGATGACTTGAATCTGTTCTCTTTTGGTCGACCCGGTCCCCTCTTTATTTTCGGTGGTAGAACTATCATATTCCTAACGTCATCTAGTACGTACCAATCTTCTTTATTACCCAATGGAAATATATTTCCCTGATATGCAGCAATGTAGTTTTCTTTTCTGAAGTAAGTTGAACAGTAATCATGCAATGAGTAGTTTCGTTTCGATATCACAGCAATTGCATGTGGGCATGGTAAGTGATCAAGCTGAAACCTCCTACAACTACACGTCTTTTCTTCCATGTTCACAACATATGGGGTTGTTTCATCATTTACTTGATAAACTACGTCAGTTGAGGGGAATACCTGTACGACTTCAAAACTAGATAACAATATGGATTGTATCATTTTCAAATTTATTCTGATAATCAATGATATGATGGCTAACCCGCATGGTCATAGACAATTTCACCCTCTCGTTTAACATACTATTATGCTGACTTGAGAGATGTGTGAACGTTGATTTTGCATCACTAAGGTTTTTGAGAAACCATTTCTGAATTGTAGATCTCAAGCACTCAAACATAGCTTCAATAGGGTACTTCTTAGCGTGTTTAATTGATGAGTTCACAGACTCCACAATGTTAGACGTCATGGTTGAGTACCTGTTGATTGTCATGTGAGCTCGAGACCACCTTTCATAACTAGCCTTTTCCTGACATCATATTGTACAAATTATAGAAACACATCTAATCATTAAATCCCATAACTAAACAAATCACATTCGAATAAAAATAATAGAATTTTCACACTTACCAAGTATCCCCTAATCCCTTCATCAATTTCATCCAATCTTTTCATGTATTTCTCAAAATCTGCTTCTGTGTAAGCCCTTGCTGGTGCATTAAACGGTATTCTCACCCCTTTCCCCTTTTTTCCAAGTGTTGACCTTAAGTTTTTGAGCAAATGGTAAGTACAAGCTCCATGCAATGCATTAGGGAAAACTTTCTCCACTGCATGCTGTATGCTTCCATGGCGGTCAGATACTATACACAATCCCTCTCGGTCACCAAACGCTTCTCGAAGTCTCAACATGAACCATTCCCATGCATTATTGTTTTCTGTGTCCCCAACCCCAAACGCAAGAATAAAAATGTTGTTATTCTCATCCTGCGTGCAAGCCGTGAACAAGGTACCACGATACCTACTAGTCATGAATGTCCCATCCACCACAATTACTGGTTTACAATGTGTCCATCCTGCAATCGATGCTCCCAACGCAACAAAGCTGAACATAAATCTGTTTTTATCATCCACTTCCAGCCTAGTATAAGATCCTGGGTTAGCTATTTTGGTCATATGTAAGTAAGATGGTAGATTCCCATACGATTCTGTTGGATCACCCCTAATCATCTGGATTGCAAGTTCACGCGATCTCCACGCTTTATCATAGCTAACTTTCACCCCATAAGACTCTTGCATATCCTCAATGACATCCGCAGGTGTGTAGATTCTTCTTGCAGATACGAACTTGTTCTTTATGCACTTAGCAATAAGTAAACTAGTCGCTTGACGGTGTTCACCTAGCACCATCCCAACTGAACATTTATGGATACCATGCATCCTCCTTATTTTGAAGTTTCCTACCGAGCCAGTGCTTGACCCTCGAAAAGTCCAGTCACAATTTTTATCCACACATTTCAGTGCATATGACCTGTAATCGGACTTTACTACCCTGAATTCGAAACGATTTTTATTGCAAACAAACTTACCATTGTGATAAGGATTTCCTTGTTTTTGAAAACACTACCCACTACAACATCATTGATACTTGGACGAGTTAATACCATGGATGATGATTCAGCATTCTCAACATTTTTAGGTACAACGTACTCCGCAAGTTCATTACCCATCTCCTCAATTGTTGGCATAGCAGGTTCATTTTCAATTGTGAAGGGAGCACTTACATTGGTAGACAACAAGTCCAACGAACCTGATTGTGTAACTTCGGTGTTCATGTCGGGGTTTAAATTGATCAGTTGATCTACTGGTTTCGATGCCATTTCACAAATTTTAACATACAATGGGTAGCTCCATCTATCAACCTCCCCCTTTTTTATCTCCAGGTAAAAAAACACGGAATAATCATTTGATAATCGCACTCGTAGACCTTCATCAATCTCCTAATAACACAACGTGTATTGGTGGGTTTCTGGCGGTTTTTCAAGTTGAATAGCTATCAACCTGATCAATTCATTGTATGTACAGTCATCCGGAACAATAACACCGCACACGGAATAGCCGGAATATATGTTACAATCATTCCAATGACCACCAAAGTGAACAAATAGAGTTACTGAAACCATTTTATGATCCTGCATACAATGATCATTGGCATATTCCAGTTAACAGCGGGTAAACATAATTGAAATTTTTTTCCGCTATATGAATATAAGATTTTATATTATTCATACACCCTTCCATTATTTCACAAAACAGCATATGTAATTTAATAAGACATTTCACTATAGAACTCTAACTGGGACTGATTAATAATGTAACCAAGCAGTTCACATACTCAGTAAACTGTAAATTTCAAACTACATCAGTACTATTTGAAAGTAAAATATTCATTCAGATTCTGATAAAGCATTCATACTAAAATGGAGGTTGTGAATTTTTAGAGCAACGACTTCTCGAGTTTAAATCGGTTATCAAACGAAATCCAAATTTGTGAACATTATGAGTTCACATAATTTGGATACATTAGTTAGGTTCTCCGGTTTACATTACACAGGACCAGCATGTTCAAATTGAAACTAACGGTCGTAGAATCTAAAATAACTAATCATTGAATCTATTCAGCATTCATACAAGTTTCAGCATTGTAACTCGAAAATATATATACAGAAAAATTTCGTCCAGTTCATTATTTCAATCCATCAGTGCATCTCCAAAATTTCTCAAAAATCCATATTTAGCTTATGTGATTTTGCTAGGACATCATTTTCTCATATTTTCATGTAAATTATAATCACCTCTTCAGTGAATCAGATTAAAAAAACTAATAATACCTGACCTGTTGTATGAGTATGGAGCAGACGAGACACACCTGTGAGAACACTACAATGGGTTGATGAGTTTGATACGAGATAAAAAGCTTCAGCACATTAATGACGTGCTATACATATATGAATCATATTTTGATCATTAGAAATTTCTCCCAAATCTAAGATTACAGGGGTATTAGCGTTGAGGAAATCACGGTTCAGTTACAAATTACATTTTTTATAACCGTCACATTAATGTGCGTCTCTGCTTTCCTTAATTTTCGGTTTTGAGAGATTATTCCAAAATCTCTGTATTAATGGTACATTTTTCAGTATATTCATTTCGTGGGTTGCATATATGTAAACCGAGTTTCAAATGAGAGTTGCAGTGCAAATTCCCCAAATGACAAAGTACTAAGGTTTTAGAATCCACTACAATTTAACAACATAATTATTTGGTTATTGATTAATTCCCAATTTTGAGCAACAAATAAAAATCAATTTATTGTTGCCTTTAGATTTAACAATAAGGCCCAAATTAAATAAATCTCAAGTATGTTCTTCTTTACTTCTTAAATAAATTGTCCAAGCATTTTTCGTATCAATTTGAAAGAAAACGAGAAATCAAAGATAATAAATTAATATTTGAAAACCAAGCATGGATTATTTAATTAAATCTCTAACTATAAAAAATACTTGATATTAAAGATGAAAAAATATTTAAATTAATTATCCAAATAAGCAAGAACCATAAACGTTTCAAACCAACGGAATTAATTCGACAGCCAAATAATTACGAAATTAAACGAATTTCATCGTCAACCTTAGTATAAAATACTTAGAACATAATCAAATTATAACAAGGAAAATAGATAAAAACCCGTCTGGAAGATGTATGTAGAAAGTCTTTCAACTTCTCCTCTTTTTTTGCTCTTATTTTTTTTCCTCCCAACTCTTCTCAACCCCCTTCTACTTATAGCCAATAGGGATGACAAAAAAATCCGAAGGACCCAAAACCCGAAGTCCCAGAAAATTACCCGCCCGCGACGGGTTTCGGGGTGGACCCGCCCTGCCCCGTCTCATGACCAGAATTTATTTTTTTTGGAATAAGAAACTAAAAATAAATTTAATGAGGTCCAGAAGAATTGAACCTTGATGAGATTTAGGGGTATGAGAATACACAACCACTATATCATTATGTTGTTTATTGAATTTTTTTCCTTCAAATATATAAATATTATCTTTAAAGTTCAAACTTAAAAACTCTAACTAGTTCGACGCCTAAGTTTTTCGCTTAAAATTTCATTACCAATTTTGAGAAGTATGAAAAAAAAATTAAAAAAATTCAGGTCGTTGGTGGGGCGGGTAGGTCACCCCGCCTCGACCCGGACCCGACCCGACCCGTGAACAGTCGCACGGCAGGGTAATGGAATTTCGGGTTCGAGGTAGGGCGACCCCGACCCGCCCCGAACCCAACCCATTACCATCCCTAAGCCAAGACTTCATCTATTATTATTATTATTATTATTATTATTATTATTATTATTATTATTATTATTATTATTATTATTATTATTATTATTTATTTATTTATTTATTATCATTAATCCATCCCTCCACATCTCCACTCATCCAACAATATTTTTTTTTTTCATCCACTATCACTCTTTACCATCCACTATCATTCTTTATTCATCCACTATTATTTCCATCATCTCCAACATTATTTTAAATTTTCAACCCATCATCTTCTTTTGCAATTTGGTACTCCAAATTCAATTTCTTCAATTGTTGGTCCTCCAAGATCAATTTCTTCAATTGTTGGTATTCCAAGATCAATTTTTGTTTGATTCATCTCCAAATTGGGATTTTACCTAAAGAACACAAAACACACAATATGACTACTAAATTTTGCTTTGCTTCTTAATAATTATTAAATTTAGGAAATAAAATAAGTAGATAAAATATACTTATCTAATATCCCCAAACTTAAAATTTTGCTAGTCCTCGAGCAAAATATATAACACAATTTTAGTTAAATAACCTACCGTTAATCTCATGATTGGAATTATTGTGTCAAAATTATAAATAGCTTCAAAATTACATTGTTAGAATCAATTTATACTTATTCAATTCAATGTAAAAATCGATGTGTGTGTGTGTGTGTGCGCACGCGCGAGCAAAACACCATAAAGCCGTAAATTGATTCAATTCCCAACCCTTTGTGGTCAAAATGTCTCCTTTCTTCACTCGTAAGATACACACCCCCAAACTTATTTTTTTCACTCTCTCCCAATGTGTAATCCTAAACTTGAAATATATAATCCTTACCCTCTCTAGTTTGGATGGACCTCACAAACTGTAGCTTAACACGTTAATAAATAAGGATTCTCCAAAAGTTTGATTACTTCAACCTCAAAGAATCAATTGGAGTACTGGACATCAAAGGTCTAATTCTTTCCAATTGGACTTAATCAAGGCATTAGTGTGTCTTCTATTTCATGCACCTGCTTTTTCTTTTCTTTTTCTTCTTTTTTTTTAAGGGACATTAGTGTGTTTCCTGTTTCACGCACCTGCCTTTTTAATACAATGAAATGATAAAAATGATAATACAATGAAAGGAGAACGATGATGCCTCCTATAATTTTCGGACTATCATAATTTTTTTTAATAGACATGATTAGTGCAATGTCCCTTATTTGTTCTCAAAAATCAACCTTCAAAAGAATTTACCCAACTTTCATCCCATTAGCCTTAAAAATCCACACAAAAATTCACACACTGAATCCTCATCTATCTCAATGTCTCCTTACAACTGTGCAATCACACCCAAACCATCTTAACATTAGTTCAAGGATATATATTTTTATGGAACACTTAGGTTTAGAATCTAAGTTCCACCGTATTCACAATATTCAGCAATTTGAATCAAATTATTACTTCATCATGCAATACATAAATCTCGTGCTCAAATGATATCAAGTTCCACATGAATAAGTATAAATTAACCTAGCATGTAAATTCTTACACAATTTATAGCTTAACACATGGTTCCAATATATTCATCATAGTTGGCAAGGTCAATTAACAGACAAAAAAAATTAATTATATTTTTTAAGTAGAGTGCATCTCAAGAGTTAGAACTACTCCATACTCAGCCATCTCTAATATCATTATCTTATCTAATGATTTGACAAATAGTATTTTTTGAAAAAGAAAAAAAATAATAATTACATTTTTTAAAATTTAATTAAAGGATGCGTCTCGAGAGTAAATAGCCCGTACTCAGTTATCTTTAACTAAATTCTTTTTTTTTAACATAACAAAACTGCACTCAAACAATTATAATTAAAAAAATAATTTAATTAAAGGAAGAGTCTCGAGATTAAATAACTCCGTACTCTGCCATATTTAACTTTTTTTTTTTATGACAATAACCTCCTCCCAAACAAAACTAGACATAGTCCTCGATGTCACCAAAGAAGAAGTAAGGGGGATATTACCTGATTTTGCAGTAATTCTAAACAAAATATGCCTCGAAAATAGAAAACATCAACAAGAAAAATGTTGTGAATAAAATCAGAAGATATGAATTCCACATTTTATAACTTTAACTCTAAATTTAAATCATCTGGTTCCCTCTTTCGCTTGTTGCTGCTTCCTATGGACCAGTCAATTTGAGCAATCTCTGGATCTCGTTCTGGACATAAGTTTGTCATTTCTCCAATAACTCTTCAATAGATCGGTGATGTAGAAATGAGAATTCTTCGTGCTAAAGGAGAAATAAAGTTCTAATCCATGACATAATCAAGAAATGCTAACAACCCATAAAAGAAATGATTAACATTTGAAAGTCCAATGGGTTTGGTGTGCATGTTCATTTGAGCCTAGGAAATTATATTAAAAATTCCTTCTAATGTACCAAAATCTCCTGGTAAAGCAATGAAAGTATCAGAATGAATAACCATGAGTCCTATGTGTTCATATAAAGACTTAGCTCTTATCTCAAATCCAATTGTTTTCCTCGAGACTTTTTTAATGGAATTAGTAGATACCAACTGTTGTCATCTTTCCATATGTCTGTGCTGCTTGTGCAACACACCCCAACAACCTACAACTACCTCCTCCATAAATCATATTTATCTTTCTCTCGTAGAGTGTCATTCTTAGGTTGATGGCTGCAGCAACGTATTCGTTTTGCTTTCCAACTGTGAATCCACCAAATACACATATAGTGTTGAGCTGACGAAGTAAAGGTTTTTCCATGTGTGCATCAAGAATAAGAAGAGTGACCCGTCTGTATCTAACAACTGAAACAAAACAAAACAAAAATCAAAGAGATAATATGAACATTTAGTTGTGATTGTGATCTTCCTTTGGTTTTACGTCCAGAAATAGCTTAAATACCTTATATGAGTTGGGGATATGCTTTCCATCCAATTTACTTATAAGTTGGCAAATATGAACTTTTTCAGTCAAACTCCCAAGACTATAACATTGTTGTTTAGTTTTAAATTGATTCCATAAATCAAGAAGTGCTATTTGTACATACCCACTAGGATGCATCTCAATTGTCAGTCGAATGTCATCTAAAGACTCCTTGCTCAATCCATCCTTAATGAATGCTATTTTATCTTCTCGATTTATAGACACGTACCCCACTGAATGACATCGTGTGTTATAGGTCCATCGAGCACATTTATAACACGCATGTAAATGTTTCCCTCTTCTTTTCTTTGCAAAACTACTTTTACCTAGACCCGGCGTGTGTTTAGTATAAAGGTCTGAAGTTTCGCCACCCAATCGGACTTTTACTTTGATCAACCAACTAATATCTTTTGGAATGCCTTTGTGCATTAACATCCTCAATCACTCGCATCTAGCTAGATAAATCTTTTTTTAAATCATTCAAAGGAAAAGATGAGTAGTATTTGCGAAGATTTAAAAGCATTTGATTCTTTTTTTTATAACTAAAAGAAAAAAAAAACAAATCAAATAAACTATACTTTAAAGAAAACACACAAGATTGTTCAATGAAATCACTAAAAACACAATTACCCAATCTCTGGTTTAAGGAGAAGATAATAGTATATTTCAATGTGAAGCGATATCTATGTTACAGAAGCATGAGAATGGTGGCTTATATAGGGCAAGGTGTACTACTATTACATCTACATAACAGTAAAAGAATAGTGTTTTTGACCACTTTCTCACTCAACCGACAAACATAGCCCTTGAGATTTTAAAATTTTGACAGACCACTTTTCAACTCAACCAGAGAATCCAATGCTAAAAAATAATCTGTAGTTTTAAAAAAAAAAATGAAATGACTAATAACTAATCGACAAAAAAAAAACACTTGAAATTGGTTTTCAAATTCAACAAATTAATCTTGAATAATAGGATCATCCAAATGTTGGTCATCAACCTCAAAAGTTTTTAACTCCAAAAATGGTTTTAATCTTTGCCCACTAACCTTGAACACATCACCTGTTTTTGGATTTTTAATTTCAACAGCACCATGAGGATATATAGTATGAACAACGAAAGGACCAGACCATCGAGAGCTAATTTACTTGGAAAGAGATTTGCAAACGAGAATTGTACAAAAATACTTTGACCTGGAATAAAAGATTTTCTTACGATATGTTTATCATGAAAAACTTTCATTCGACTCTTGTATAATTTTGCATTTTCATAGGCATCATTCCTTATCTCTTCAAGTTTAGCCAACTACAATTTTCTTCGTAATCCAGCTTTCTGCATATCAAAATTAAATTTCTTTATAACCCAATTTGCTCTATGTTCTAACTTAACAGGTAAATGACATGCTTTTCCATAAACAAGTCTGTAAGGAGACATTCCAATAGGGGTTTTAAAAGTGGTACGATAAGCCCACAATGCATCAACAAGTTTTAAAGACCAATCTTTCCTTACAGGGTTAACCATTTTTTCAAGACTATGCTTAATTTCCCTATTTGAAATTTATACTTGATGACTTGTTTACGGGTGAAAGGGAGTAGAAACTTTATGAGTGATATCATATTTCTTCATCAAATGTTCAAAACGTTTGTTACAAAAATGTTTTCCCCCATCAATAATGATAGCACGTGGTGTACCAAATTTAGAAAAAATGTTTTTTTTTTTCCAAAAATTTGACTACAACCTTATGGTCATTTAATTTACATGCAGTTGCTTTTACCCACTTAGACACATAATCAATAGTAACAAGAATGTACAAATTACCAAAAGAATTAGGAAATGGTCTCATAAAATCAATCTCCCAAACATCAAATAGTTCAACAATAAGAACTGTGTTTAAAGGCATCATATTTCTACGAGAATTTTTTCCTAATCTTTTCCATCGATCACAAGAGCTATAGTAAATGTGAGTGTCTTTAAAAAGAGTAGCCCAATAAAATCCACATGTAAAACTTTTGCAGCAATTTTCTTTGAAGAAAAATGATCCCCACATGCATGGTCATGACAAAATGGAACCACACTTTGTTTTTCATTTTCAGGTACACATGTCCTAATAATTTGATCAGGACAATATTTGAATAGATATGGATCATCCCAAAAAAAATTCTTTAACTCAGTCAAAAATGTTGTTTTATCATGTTGACTCCAATGACTAGGTACAAGACTAGTGACAAGATAATTTACAATATCGGCAAACCAAGGTGTTTGAGATATAAAAATGATTTGTTCATCTGGAAATGTTTCCTTTATAGGTAAATCCTCATCAATATATTCCATTATTAGTCTAGACATGTGATCAGCAACATTTTCAGATCCTTTCTTATCATGAATTTCCAGGTCAAATTCTTGTAATAGCAAAATCCAACCAATTAAGTGAGGTTTAGCATCTTTCTTTGAAAGAAGATACTTTAATGCAGCATGATCAGAATAAATGATGACTCTGGAACCAATCAAATAGGAACAAAATTTATCTAGAGAAAACATAACTGCAAGTAATTCTTTTTCGGTGGTGGAGTATTTCAATTGTGCATAAGTGGGAGTTTTAATTGCATAATAGATCACATATGGTAATCTATTCACACGTTGACCCAAAATAGCTCCAATGGCATAGTCAGATGCATCATACATGATTTCAAAAGGGATGTTCCAATTAGGCGGTTTGATGATAGGAGAAGATGTTCACAAGTGTTTAAGCTTCCCAAATTCTTGAAGACATGGATCATCAAAGACATATGGTGAATCTTTTGATAGCAAATTACATAAAGGCCTAGAGATTTTACTAAAATCCTTGATGAACCTTCGATAAAATCCAGCATGACGTAAAAATGACTATTCGTGGAGGTGGAAGACTAGAAATCAAATCAATCTTAGACTTATCAACCTCAATTCCTTTTTTTGAAATTATATGGCCCAAAACAATCCCTTTCTTTACCATGAAATGACATTTTTTCCCAATTCAGTACAAGATTTTTCTCTTTACACCTAATCAAGACTAAAGTCAAATGGTGTAAACATTCATCAAAACTTGATCCAAACACAGAAAAATCATCCATAAATATTTCAAGAAAACGTTCTGCCATATTCGAAAAAATACTCATCATCCATCGTAGAAATGTAGCGTGGGCATTACATAAGCCAAAGGGCATGCGTCGATGACGCAAAACGGAAGTTCTAAGGATTACCAACGTAAGCCCCAAGCAAAGAGAATTACAAAAATCTCACAAAATTATACTCAAAACGGAATTGTCTTATTCATGAAAACAAGGAGCTCTTATAGATGGTTTTAGCTCGACATGTGTTACAGTAGTTTGTAGTAAAACAATACAAGATGGAGAATCATTTGATATTGGAGAAAAGTACTCAAGAATGGTTTTCTCTTGTAGTTGAAGATTTTCTAAATTTTCTGGATTTTCAACACGATTGTCCATTTTGATTTGAATTAACTTTCAAATGCAATTTTCCGGCAACGACGCCAAAAACTTGTTGTGTGAAAATTTGATATGTTATATTTTACTCGTAAGCGCACAAATCTATGTAATATAAATTAATGAATACGAGGTTGAACCCATAGAAATTGCAAATTTTATGAAAGTGTAGTTCAATCTTAATTAATTATAGTTCTAGCTAGTTGAAAAAATCATGTTTGTTTGAATTAATTAAAACTATTTAAAATGTAAATAATATACAAAATAACAAATTCTAGAGAAATTTAATAAATGACAAAGTACTAAGGTTTTAGAATCCGCTACAATTTACCAACATAATTATTTGGCTATCGATTAATTCCCAATTTTGAGCAACAAATAAAAATCAATTTATTGTTGCCTCTAGATTTATCAATAAGGCCCAAATTAAATAAATCTCAAGTAGGTTCTTCTTTACTTCTTAAAAAAATTATCCAAGCATTTCTCGTATCAATATGAAAGAAAACAAGAAATCAAAGATAATAAATTAACATTTGAAAACCAAGCATGGATTAATCAATTAAATCTCTAACTATAAAAAATACTTGATATTAAAGATGAAAGAACATTTAAATTAATTGTCCGAATAAGCAAGAATCATAAACGTTTCAAAACAACGAAATTAATACGATAACCAAATAATTACGAAATTAAACGAGTTTCATCATCGACCTTAGTATAAAATACTTAGAAAATAATCAAATTATAACAAGAAAAATAGATAAAACCCGTCATGGAAGATGTATGTAGGAAGCCTTTCAACTTCTCTTCTCTTCTCTTCTTTCTATCTTCTCTTCTTTCTCTCTTATTTTTTTTTCCTCCCAACTCTTCTCAACTCCCTTCTATTTATAGCCAAGAATTCATCTTTTTTTATTATTATTATTAATCCATCCCTCCACGATCTCCACTCATCCAACGTTATCTCCACTATTCCATTATCTCCACTCATCCAACATTATCTTTATTTTTCATCCACTATCATTCTTTATTCATCCACTATTATTTCCATTATCTCCAACATTATTTTAAATTTTCAACCCATCATCTTCTTTTACAATTTGGTTCAATTTCTTTAATTGTTTGTCCTCCAAGATCAATTTCTTCAATTCTTGGTATTCCAAGATCAATTTTTGTTTGATTCATCATCACATTGGGATTTTACCTAAAGAACACAAAACACACAATATTACTAATAAATTTTGCTATGCTTCTTAATAATTTGTAAATTTAGGAAATAAAATAAGTATATAAAATATACTTATCATGAACCATGTCAAATGCTACTAGTTCATTCTCCACTCAAAACATGACTTCCCCCTTTTCTACATCAACCAAAGCTCTAGCAGTAGCCATAAAGGGTCAGCCTAAAATCAGTAGCACTTTACTGTCTTCCTCAGTGTCTAGAATCACGAAGTCAGTAGGGAATATGAATTTGTTTACTTTAACCAGCACATCCTAATGACTCCATATGGATATCGAATGGATTGATCAGCTAACTGCAATATGATTGAGCTTGGTTTTGGATCTTCTAATCCTAGCTTCCTATAGACTGCAAGAGGCATTAAATTGATGCTTGCACCAATGTCACATAAAATTTTACTAAATTTTAAATCACCAATAAGGCAAGGAATTGAAAAACTCATAGGATCCTTTAGCTTGGGTGGCAGCTTCGGTTGCAAGATTGCACTGTATTCTTCATTCAGGAATGCCTCTTCAAGTTCCTCAAGTTTTCTCTTACTTGACATCATCTTTTTCAAAACTTAGTATAGCTAGGAATTTGGGTGATTGCCTCTAAGAAAGGAATGTTTATGTGCAACTTTTTGAGCTTGTTGAGAAATTTATTGAATTGCTGATCCTCCTTAATCTTTTTTAATCTCTGCGAGAATGAGATGGGGGACTCATGAGGTTTAATAGTCAATTTCACCTCATGCCACTCTTTCCTTTCATCAGGTGACTTCTTAGGTGCCTCAATTTGTTTTTCCTTCTTTTCAACTTGCTTTTGAACATGAATCTCAGAAAATTGAACTTGATTATGTGTAGTAATTGCATTTACTCCTTGTTTCCCTTTCTAAACCTTCAATCTTTGGGGAAAAGGAGTAGGAGGTTCATAAACTCGGTCACATGGAGCAAAATTGATCCTCCTTGACACAAAATTTACCTCTTTTTCAAAAGTTTTATGGCCATCACATGCTCCTTAGGGTTAACCTTAGTGTTACAAGGAAGTGTGCCTAGAGCTCTGCTTGTCAGGACCTGAGCTATCTGTCCAACTTGGGTCTCCAAGTTTTTGATTGATGCCTGATGATTTTGCAATGTAGTTTCAATCATTCTCATGAATTGGTCATTTTTTCCATGAACTGGTCTTTTTTTGTACTGCTTTGTCCTTTCCACCATTTTTATGAGCATCTCTTCAAGTTGAGGTTTCTTCTCCACTACTTTCTGTAGAGGTACATATTGGCGTGTTCCATTTTGATTATTCCTCAATGAAAAGATTGGTTGATTTCGCCAACCCGGATTGTAAGTGTTGGAATATGGGTTATTTTGGCAGTGTCCCCCTTGTACAAAGCTTACCTGCTTAGCTTGAGCTGCCAGAATTAGACAATCTGATGTACTGTAATTAGCCCCACATTCCTCACATCCAGTTACTACATTTTTCACTGAATGGTTGGTTTGTATGAAATTCACCAACGAGTTTATTTTGGAAAATAGTGCTGAAACACTATCCACTTCATAAATCCCCGCTGGTTTCTTTTGAATTGTTCACTCAGATGTCCACATTAGATTGGTGTTGGCCAATCTCTCAAATAGTTCAAGTGCTCCATCAAGAGTTAGGGTAAGTATGGATCCATTGGATGTAAAGATACCTCGCCTACTCATTTTTAAGGAGTTCATGTTGAGGGCATTTTGTAAGCATGTTTTTAAACTTGTTCCATGCTTCATCAAATGATTCGGACTCCTGTTGTCGAAAAATTGTTATATCATGTATGAGTTTAGCATGGTGGCATGAGTTTTGTGCAAAATTTTTGGGTCAAGTCATTCCAAGTTGTGATACTTGCAGGAGGACGATAATCTAACCAATCTATTGCCCTATCCTTAGAGCGTATGGAAACAACCTAAGCATGATGGCATTGTCTGACACACCTTGAAATTTAAAGTGTTCACACATGTCCAAAAAACTTAGACACGTGCATGTGGATTTTCATTGGGTTTGCCATAGAATTGTTGTACATTTTGAAACATGTTTATCACATGGTCTTTAACTGAAAGTTTGTGAGACCAAATGATAGATAAACAATGCTTGATTGGTTTTGGACAATTTGTGGGACCATAAAGTCTCCTACAAGTCTATTTTGCCTCATCAACTGGCTTAGCACCAGGTCAAGCCAGATTATTGTTTGCCATTTGTTCCTCTTTTTGGTTTTTAAATTATCTAGTTCCCTAGCTTCTCTTAACCTACGGTGTAAAGTACGTTCTATTTCTGCTTTGAAAAGATTCATATTTTTCAAATGTAACATACACAACTAAAATAAAAACAAAAAAACTTGTGATTAAACTAAAACTAAAAACAAAATCGTAATAAAATAAAGAAAAATAAATAAAATAAAAATAAAGTGGTAAAAAGTCCGAATTAGTTGCAAGTCTATAGATCGCACAAGTAATAAAGTGAATGTGAGTCCAAATATCAGTCTCACGAGGATTGCGTAAATTTTATTTTAGATTATATTCCTTAATCGGAACTAGAAAAAGCTTTGGTTTTGTTCGAAGTAAAACTAAATTAATAATTAAACTAGAAATAACAAAAATTTGTTTTATTAAAACTATGAATTAAACATGTTAGAATTATGAATTCATTTTAATCCTGTCATCCACATTTTGACTTAAATAATTAACAACAATTTATGGAATATTGAAAATCCGTGTTCCTAAAGTTATTTATGTCCCCTTTCGAGTGATGCATAAAAACATTTTTCCTAAATGGAAACTGGCTATATTTATATGAAAATTCCAAACATATAGAAAAGCATTTGGTTTAATGAACACATTTTAGGATTACACAAAGTATAGGGGTATATTTCTATCCTCTATCGGACTTTGTGACAATTAATTCAAGTATAATATATTCCTCCTCTTTCAAACATAGAAAAAAAATCACAAACATCAACAATCATGCATCCACAATTATAGATGAAGAGTAATTCACAATTAATTGCATCAAGCCCATAAATTGCACAATGTAAATATCAAGTCAAAACATAGAATCAAAAGATTAAAACTTCATCACAATTATAATAATTAAAACCTAGACTAGATACATGATTGAATATAAATCACAAGAAAAATGAAAAGAAGTCACCCATTCATGATCTTCTTGATCCTTTGATCTTCAATCTTGTTCTTGGCGTTGCATGGATTCCTAAACAATTGGACAGCGTTTTGGCATGAAATCAACAAGTTGAGAACTCGTAATGTGTTTTTGCTGTTCATTATTTGTAGAAATTGAAAAGTGACTGAAAATCACGCCCAACTTGGCTTCCAAAAGAGTTCCAACCGAACAAGGAAAGTTACCTTCGCAGGAGATCTTTTTGTCACTACAATACATTCAGTATGTTGATTATATCTTTCTATTTCCTTATCCAATTCAGGTGATTCAAATTTCATTAGAAATATAACTTAAAGGGATATAATTCTTCATGAAATAGGATTCTCCCAATTCGAACGTTTACTACCCTGAAATTAGGTCTCAAAGTCAGACTAAAAATCTGCTTGAAAATCTTGTGTGATTGAAATCAATTTATGTTAATATTCTTGTCACATTTGATTCCCTGTTTGACTTCTAATTGCATCCAATTGACTCCTAGCAATCTTCAAGTGTCGTATCATGGTCCGAATCAATCATTGGGTATTGCCATTTGGTCATTCTTCATTTGATTTGTATACTTTAGTCCTTGAACTTCTATTTTTTTTCAATTTGATTCTTTCTTTGACTTTTCTTTCAATTTACACCATGACTGACTTCATCAACTCTTCCTTTGCACAATTTAGTACTTTTATCATCCAATTGATTTGATTTTGCTCCAATTCCTTTGTTTTCTCGACTTTGGGACTATTTCTGAAATATAAACAAATAATAGCAAAAATGAATATCAAATATCTTCAAACAAATAAATAAAATCCTACTTTTAGGATAGAAATAAGTGTATAAAATACACTTATCAATTTTTACCCATGCAATGCAAGGGAATATGTTTGTGATAGTGATTTCGATAAAATTTTTGAAAATATGTTAATTATACAATCAAATCAATTGATAATATAATACAATAAAATTTTAATATAAAATATTATCGAATTCAAAACTTTTAAAAAGACAAAATTAATCAAAATAGGAAATGCAATATGTACAAACTAATCAAAATTAGGAAATCATAATCTTTATAGGATTTTTCTTTTTTTTTTAAAAATATTTTATTTATTATTTATTTGTTTATTGAACTTTCTTTCTTCTAATATATATATTTGATATGTTAATATATTTTGAAATAAAACATAATATAATAAATAAAATTAACAATCGATATTTGTTTTCGATTGATAATTTTGAAATTAAAGAATATTGCTATAATAATTGTTGTGTATTTAATTTTATCTCTAAATAAGTAAATGTTGCTTTATTTGTAAAATAATTTTTTTTTTTAGAAAATCTTTGTGATCTTCGAAATAATTTTTAATTTTTTAATTAAAATTGGTTCGACCCGGTCCGACCTTCTAACCCCTTGACTTGTTGCCTTTTTCAGGTCGAACCAATTTTAGGTTTTCTAAAACTTCTAGTAGTTAATGCACACTATCCTCACAGTCACCGTCCTCGTAGGGATGAGTTCATTGTTTTCATTTTCAACCACCGTGACTCCTCCCTTCTTTGGAACCACTTGAATGGGATTTACTCATGCACTATCCGAGATTGGATAGATAATTCCTGCATCCAACCACTTCAAACCTCGACTTTTACCACTTCTTTCATATTTGGATTTAGACAGCGTTGATGCTCCACCGTTGGTTTGAAGTCATCCTCCATGAGGGTTTTATGTTTGTATAGAGTAGGGCTAATGCCATTGATGTCCACCATAGTCCACCCAATGGCCATTTTATGCATTTTCAACACCTTAAGTAGCTTTTCTTCCTCCACTTCATTCAAAAATTTTGAAATAATAACCGGAAAAGTAGAAGAATCGCCAAAGTATGCATACCTCAAATGTGGTGGAAGAGGCTTGAGTTCAAGAGTTGGGGCGTGACGAATGGAAGGTAGTGAGGAAGAAGAGCTTGCTCCCAATTCTTCAAAATATGGCCTCTTCTTGTATGTATAAGATATAGTAGCCTCCAAATTTTGTGACATCCTTTCAATGTCTAGATCATCCTCTCCCTTAGTGGTTAAAGAGTGAGCAATGCAAGTCTCAAGGGGATCCTTAGATTATCCATGTATGAATGATGTAGCCACTTCTTGATCAATGATGTCTACTCGGGAGCATGAATTGGCCTCAACAGAGTACATAATGGATTTCATGATATCAAATGTAATTTGTTCATCTTGAACCCTCAATATCAATTTCCCTCCTTGCACATCTATTAAGGCCCGACCGGTTGCTAAGAAAGGTCTTCTTAAAATGATAGGAATATCTAGGTTTTCCTCCATGTCAAGAATGACAAAGTCAACCGGGAAGATGAACTTGTCCACCTTGATTAGCACATCCTCAATGATACCCCATGGATGCTTTATAAAGTGATTGGCTAATTGTAATGAAACCGTGGTTGGTTTCATTTCTCCCGTAGCCAATCTCCTAAAAATAGACAAGGGCATCAAATTAGTACTAGCACCAAGATCACACTGTGCTTTTCCAAGATTTAAATCACCAATAGAACAAGGAATAGTAAAACTCCCTGGATCTTTGATTTTTGGAGGCAATTTGTTTTGTAGGATGGCTCTACATCCTTCAGTTAGCATCATAGTTTCATGATCTTCTAGCCTCATTTTGTTTGAAAGAATATCTTTCATGAATTTTCCATAGCTAGGCATTTGAGCTAATGTATCGACAAAGAGAATGTTGATGTGAAGCTTCTTGAAAACTTCCAAGAATTTGACAAATCGAGCATCCACCTTGTGCTTTGGAAGCCTTTGAGGGAAAAGAATATGAGGTACACAAGCTTTGACCGGGATAGGAATTCTTGTTGAAGTTTCCCCCTTTTCACTTTCTCTAGGCACTTCATCATCTTCCTTTGATTTCTCAATGGGCTATTTACCTTTTGCACATACATTGTCGGGTTGAGCCATGGGGTGCTTTACCGTGATTTTAGGTAGTTGAACTCCATTCCTTGTGGTGATAGTTTGCACATTTTCCCTTGGGTTTGTCTCGGTGTTGCTTGGTAATGCTCCTTGTTGTCTCGCTGTCATCATCTTTGCCAATTGACCTATTTGAGTCTCAAGATTTTTTATGGAGATCGCTTGATTTTGGAGGATAATATTGGTTTTGTTCATGAATTACATGATTATCTCCTCTGTGGAAGGCTTATTATCTTGAGGTGGTGGAGATTAAATAAAATCGGGAGGTTGAATAAAACTCGGAGGTTTTAATTGATATTGATTGTTGGACCACGAAAATTTTGGATAATTCCTCCAACCCGGATTGTATGTGCTACGACCATGCCTAAAATAAGCTTGACACGTCACCTACAAGAGCCCACATGGGACTCACTAGTGACCTGCTATGCTCAGAACTTTGCAAGTTTCTGTGTTGCAGAGGTGAAATATTGTCCGAACCCCATAGAGTCAAACTGCTTATTCTGAACTGGCGTTATCTGAAGTACATGTCCCGAACCAGTGACAAGACTGGTCAGTGTGTCAGAGAGACCTGACCTTCCTGCAAGTTGGGGCTTGATGGGATAACTCCTTTACAAAGGATGTGATGGTAGTCGTAACCCTATAGTAGGGAGAAATGATTATATCCAAAGAAACGGTTTACCTAGCGAAGGGTCAGGGTGAAGCCACATGTAAAGTATGACACGTGTCAAGATTTGGGAATATAACTTCAACTATAAATAGAACACACTTGCTTCCAAGAAAAATGTCAGAAACTCAATACTTAAACTTCATACTAAAATCTCACTCAATTTTCTCTCTTTTACACACTTATATTTCCCGCACACAATCTATATTTGCTTATAATGAGTCCTAACTTGAGCATCGGAGTGCTAACGGGAGCCACATCAGCTCCTGTTGCATACTGACTGTTTATCTTAGATCGCAGAAAGTCCACGTGTTCAAGAGGGAGGAGTTGAGATGTGTTGATCCAAGATCCCACCAGATTTTTTGGTTAACATTTTGGTGCCGTCTGTAGGAAACCACACATTTAACCACGAAATCACGTGGTAAAAAGCTACAAAAGGCCTTGAAAAATGTGAGAAACCTCTTGAAAAAGAGGGGTAACACTTGTAAACTTCCTTTTGAAAAAGAGGTGGTGGAGACACGCTTAGAAAAACCTTAAAAAGGCTTAAACTTTGAAATATAAGTTTATTAACCTTGAAAAAGGCTTATGACTTTGAAACACAAGTTATGTTACCTTGAAGAAAGGACAACTCATAAATCACTACAGTAATGAGTGAGAGTGATAATAATGTTAACCCTTGAAGAAGCAGGGAAGAACAATATAGCATTAATGAAGAAATGCCCCCAAATGACCAACATCAAAATGCCTACGAAGAGGTTCCTCAACCAAACCCTCCTCGTCGGCGCAGGTACCGGAATAGGCGCATGATACGGGATATGACGTGCATGGCAGCTCAAATGTTGGAGATGCAAAAACAACAGCTTGAACAAACTGGTATCATGAATGCCTACATGGGGAGGGGATACAAAATGAATGAACCAGTAGCACCAGTGCATTACCCTCAAACTCAAACATATTATTCCCCCTCAACGCAAGCACCTCGCATTACATTAATATACCCCAGGGTATGATGGTGGAGAATATGTGTGCCACCACGAGAAAAAGACTTTATATACGAAATACCAAAGGAGCATGATTCCCCCCTTGAACAGCAGAGGGAAGCTGCCCCATCAAGGTTCGACAATGTTTTTAACCAGATTGGTGGATTGTGGTCTAGAAATAGACGTGGGAGAAGAGCCGAAGAAGCTCGCCCACAAACACATGTACCTAGAAATAGGCGACAGCAAAGGGATGAAGAAGTCCATTCGTGGGATTACATACCTAGGAATAGGTATGAAAGGGGAGTTGAAGAAGCTTTTCTACCAACCCAGGAGCCTAGAAATAGGCGAGGGAGAAGAGCGGCAGAAGCTCACTCCCAAACGTAGGGAGATCTGCTGAACAACCTTAGACCACACTATGGTCAAGACCTACTGCCTCGGCAAAGGGATCAGCTACCTCGACATTATGATCACTATCGATATGAGGTAAAATCAGATTATGATGAAAACCCCATTGAACTTCCTTCGTATGAAATGGATGATGATGAGGACACAAGCCCCTTCTCTAAGGGCATTCGGAGGTACCTAGTACCATCTGACTTTGAAATGCCAGAGATTACAAAGTACTTTGGAAGAGGTAACCTTGATGATCACCTCATAAACTATTGCGCCAGCATGGAGATAGCTGGAGCCACTCCGACGCTCAGGTGTAAAGCATTTGCTTTAACGCTTGAAGGGAGTGACATACGATGGTACAAAAAGCTCCCCCCTGGCAGCATCCATAACTGGAGAGGCTTGAAAAAAGCCTTTAAAAATGGTTTCGTATCCTCCAAGCCAGGGTAACTTCCCCTCCAACGCGTGCAAGATCTGAGGCAAGGGAGAAGTGAATCTCTTAAGGGCTACTTAACACGATTTACGGAAGAAATGCACAACTATGAAAACATCACAGAAGTGGAAATTTTCTCAATCCTAAAAGGGGGGTTTGGACATGACGAGCATGTTCTAGAGAAACGTGAGGAGTTATAAACCCACAGACTAAAATGCCCTTGTTGACCTGATAAAGGAGGAGATTATCTCGAAATAGATGGCAAGGGCTAGAGATAACCATTCCCAAGAAAGGTACAATACCGGATATCAATCCGGAGTGAATCCAGTGACTGGAGGTAATAATATCCAATCCGAAAACCATCTCGGAGGTGGTTTACGCTCGTTCCCTAGGTCCAAATCCAATTATGCAGCTAAGATTATGGAGGCTATTACCAACTTACACTCTGGACTACCTGCAATGGCGCCCTCCACCACTCCTAAAGGAACAAGTGGAAGCCGAGGTGGTTGCAACCCATGACTGGGGCATATTGCGCGTACCATTGATTCTATAGACACGCTACGAAGGATTGTAGAGATGTGCAAATCTTGGCAGAATAAAAGGCCAATGAGAGAAGGGAAGGAAGTAGTACCCTGAATAGGGGAAGGCCAAACAGGCTGAATGATCAAAGGCTCAACCGGGTTGAACGAAGAGACAACAAGTGATACCCTCTTAGGGGAGAAAACAATAATCACCATATGGAGCAGAGCAATGATAGAAACAATCCGGTACCTGATAGAAATATCAGGGACTTGATGTAGCGACCGAGAATTTTCCGCGACTTATTTAAATATTATTTAAAATGTATCGCTACGACTTTGCCCATTTTCGTCTAGCTATTTTAAGTGAAATTAAATTTATTTTGAATTAAATATTAGTCAAATTCCAAATTTTATTAAATGATGTCCGAAGTCCATTATTTTATTTTGAAAGTCCAATTTTCAATAAATTGAATTCAAATTATTTCAAGTCCAAAATTTTAAATTTATTTTAAATCCAAACTATTTTACCCAAACTTTATTGTCAATCATTCAAGCACAATTTCTATTTATTTTGGATCTAATTTATCATTTTCTAGTTCAAAATTTCCAACTTTATTATATTGCCCCATTTTAATTCCAATTCATAAATCCTCCCTTATTCCATTTTAAATAACCAATCACAGTTATCTTGACTCAATTTTGAAACCCATTAACTAGCAATTCCCCATTCTCCTCAATCTTTTCCCTCAACCCAGCCATTAATCCATGAACCCAAATTACCATAATATGCCATACATTAATCAAAATAACTCCCCTCCAATTTCCACACATTTTCCCCAATTTTCTCCTCCCAAATCCTCACTCACTCAATCACCAATCAAGCTTTTGCCAAAATTTTGAATTCAACTCAATGTGTATCTTCCATTTTCAATCCTAAAATCATTCCCCTACTTGCCAAATCCGATCACTCTTCAATCCCTTTCTTCTTCCCACAATCCCATAATTATAGTCACCAATCAACCTCAATCTCATTGCAATATGCCACAATTTACCAAGAATTGATACACAACCAAAATTATATAATTTCTCCATCACCTCACTTTCACGACACAGACATTTTCGGCAACCCAGAACCAGTTCACAATCTGCAATGTATAATTTCCAGCACCACGAGCCAAACACAAAATAACCACCACCGGCAGCCAACCTGCCAACCTCGAACCATCACCACAGTCCCCTCTATACACCAAGTATATCATCATCACCACCACCGGACTCCATCACTGCCCAATCCGGTTGCACCACAATTCCACCACAACACCACCGCACCAACTCCAAACTGCCACTATGCCACAGTCCAACCACCGTTTGCACCCACACCAAACTCGCACACCACAGCCCCTTCACCGAACCAAGGCTGAACCCAAAGCACCACCATAGCAGCCTCAGAATCAACCCTCAAATCATAACCCAAATTACAACCCAAACCAAGAACAAAACAAGAGAACTCATTTCTTACCTCAACCTTCGACAGGATTTTTGCCGGAGAAAAACCCGCAACCCCAGCCCCCGTTCATCTTCCTTTTTTCGCACCAAAATCTTCCCCTTTTCTCATACTCCGTGCCACCCTCACCGCCACCCCTTGTCGGCAGCGCATCGCCGGCCGAAGCGCCGGCAGTGGCTGAAACCGGACGAGCCCTCCGGTCTCGTCTCTCCCTCATGCCTCTCTTCTCTGTCACGCTAATGAAGAGAGAGAGAGAGTGAAATTTGTTATATTTATTTTGTTTTGTGGAAATTGCTTTTAAGCCCCAAACTTTGAAATGTGTCTATTTCAGTTCCTTTTTTTTAGAAGTCCTTTAATTTAATGCCTACACTTTTGAAATGAGTTAATCGAACCCTAGCATTTTAAAATCCTATGAGTCAGCCCACTAATTTCATTTCAGTCCATTTCAGTCCCTTAGTTTCAAAGTATTTGTTTCAGTCCTTATTTTAAAAGTGTTTTTATTAATTAACCCTCATGTTTTCAAAGCCTTTTAATTTAGTCTTAAGTTTTAAAATATTTTAATTCAGCCCCTTTAGTTTTTAAAAGTATTATTTCGTTCCTTTAATATTTGTAATATTTTATTCAGCTCTTAAGCTTTGCAAATAATTTATCTTAGCCCCAACTATTTCGAAAATAAAAATAATTAATCCCCAATATATTTAAAATATACGAGTTAGCCCAATAGTTTTCAAAATCTTTTATTTTAGTATCAACTCATTTCCAATCCCAACTATGTTTGATTTTAATTTTAATTCCTAAACTTTTATTTCTTCTTTTAAAACTCTTTCATTTTAAAACATTTGAATTTCAAAATACTAGTTTAAGATTTATTTTATATATTGGCGAGACGAGGCGCTTGGACATTTAGAAGAACAACGTGATTTTCTCGCTCAACTTTCAAACACCTGATTTAAGGTAGACTCACATCCACTAATTAGTTTAAATTATAATTTACATGCCTTATGTGAAATTACGTGATTTATATACTTGATGCATGAGATGAGACGAGAATATCTCTTATGAGATAAGAATGAGAAATGATGTTATGCATACTTACATGCTTTAAATGCATGAGACGAGACTACCCACACCCTATGATTTTAAAGAGCCTTTGATTTTATGAAAATAGCCTATGATGATGATGATGATGATGATGTCACTGTATGATTTCATAAGTATGTGTTAAATTATTCTGTAAATTAATTATTGACGATGAGTCTACTGAGTATTTTTCGAAATACTCATTCCATTTTTAACAGTTTTTGCAGATCTCGGAGATGGCGGCGAATGAAAGGGGCAGCGTTGGCAATTTAAATAAATGATGATATTATTAGACAATTTTATGAATGTTACTCGTTAAATTATTTATCGTTAATTTCTTTTAAATAATTGAAACACAAGTTTTATGAATTGTTCTATATTTAAATTAATTAAGTTTCCGCTGAAGGTTTCAAATAATGAATATGACGTTTTGAATTAAATTTATTTTCCGCAATAAAGTCAGATTTAAAGGACAAAGTGGCGTCCCGGGCTCCACGGAATTCGGGGCGTTACACTTGACCCCCGCCTCCTAATGACCCATCAATATGTGATATCAACACCATTTTTCAGGGACCACACCTAGTAGGAAATACCAACAACTCCCAAAAGAGGTACATTAGAGGGGCTAAAGAGCCCACCAACGTAAATTATCACATAAATTCATACCCCGCTAGGGCTTCAAGAATAAAGCCCATCACATTCATGTTGGATGATGTAGTCGGGGTACATTTTCCGTACAATGATGCATTGGTTTGCTACGAATGGCCTATCCCGGATGTTGGTAGATGATGGGGCCTTGGTAAATGTGATTTACAGGGTCACCTATGACAAGATGAGAGTTGAAACGCCGCTCAACCCAGCTCCAAACTCCATATACACTTTTACTGGGGACTACATTGTTCCAAGGGGATCAATAATTCTCATGACAGAAGTGGGGCAATAACCCACCGTTTCCAGGATTCCGACGGAATTCTCAATAGTAGATAAAAGTTTGTTGTATCATGGCTCCATTAGGAGATCAGGTCTCATCGACCTTGGGGCCATTACCCACACGAAGTACATATGCATGAAAATTCCCAACAGAGAACGGGGTGGCAACCATCAGAGGTAGCCAGACTAAATCCAGATCATGTTACACCAATGCAATCAGGAAGTTCCAAGATCGAACTGTCAATATGATTAGCGATGTAACTATGACTGATGTGGCTCCAGACCCTGAAGAACTAGGTGTTGAACCTATCATAGACATCGATGTTGGGATATAAGAGAAGAGGATTTAGTGGATTTGGATCCTAGGATGATGGGAGTAGATTGTCGCACCGCCCCTGCTGAAAAGTTGGATTGCATCTATGTTGATGCATTTGACCCCGTGAAGGAATTACGAGTTGGTCAAGATTCCACTCGTGAGTTTAAGAAGCAATTGAAAAGTTTCCCCCTACAAAATCTAGACATGTTTCCATGGAAGCACGGTGGCCATAGACCCAAGAGTGGCTTGTCATAAGCTTCAGATTTATCTGAGCAACCCCGAACATAGGCATAAAAGAACAGCCTATGAGTCCGGAGAAGTACGAAGCCTTGAAGAAGAGATATTGAAACTGTTGAAAAATGGCTTTATTAGGGAATCCCAATATCCGAGGTGGGTCTCTAACCCAGTATTGGTCCCCAAACAAAGCGGGAAGCTAAGTGTGTATTGATTTTTTAAATTTGAATCAAGCATGCGCAAAAGACAGTTTTCCCTTACCTCAGATCGATCAGTTGACTCCACTGCAGGGTATGAGATTTTGAGCTTCATGGACACATATTCAGGGAACAACCAAATTCCTATGTACAAATTCAATGATGAACACACTTCCTTTATCATAAATAGGGGGCTCTACTGCTACCGAGCCATGCCCTTCGGACTAAAAAACGTCGGAGCAACTTATCAAAGGTTGGTGAATTGGATGTTCCGAAAGCAGCTGGGAAATACCATGGATATGTGGACGACATGCTAATGAAAAACAGTATCACGTCCAAACATGTTGGACACTTAACTGAGACCTTCAGCATACTGAGAAAGTATAGGATGAAGCTCAACCCCCTCATATGTGCATTAGGAGTAGGATCCGAAAAATTCTTGGGATTCATGGTGAATGGCAGGGGTATTGAAGCAAACCCAGATAAAATCAAGGCATTATTTGATATGCAATCTCCCCGGAATCCCAAAGATGGCATTGAGCATGTTCATCTCCAAATCTACGAATAAGTGCTTACCCTTCTTTAAAATTCTCAAATGAGGAAAGAAGTTCTACTGGACGCCGGAGTACGAAGAGGCCTTTGTAAAATTGAAAGATTTCTTAGGGAGGGCCTCGTTATTATCAAAATCGAAGGCTAGGGAGCCATTGCTCCTTAACTTTGCAGTCACTAAAGAAACAGTGGGATCCATTTTGATCAGAGAGAAGAATAGGAATCAGGTACTCGTGTACTACGTTAGCAAAGCCCTGATGGATGCTGAAACACGCTATCCAAATATGGAGAAACTCGCTTTGGCATTAGTCGACGACTCGTAAGCTCCGTCCCTATTTTCAGTTGCATTCAATCCAAGTAATCACCCAATGAGACAAGTTCTATAGAAACCAAACGCATCGAGAAGCATGATGAAATGGGTCGTCGAAATTAGCCAGTTCAACCTACATTATATACCTCGAACTGCTATTAAAGGTAAAGCATTGGATGGTTTTATAACTGAGTTTACACATCCACCCGAGGTAGATATGATTGAGAACATTGGGGGATCCCAAGAATGGGGAGTATTATTAGATGGATCTTCCACTGATGGGAGATCCAGGGCAGGCGTAATACCTGTAAAACCGAAAGGGCAGAAGTTGCATAGCGCATTACTCTTCGATTTCTCGGCCTCAAATAATGTAGCAGAGTATGAAGCACTCCTAGTAGGGCTAAAGCTAGCAATAGCTTTAAAAGTAAAGGCCTTAATGGCCAACAGCGATTTCCAACTCGTGGTAAGCCTAGTCAATGGAAAGTTCGTGGCTAAGGAGCCCAGCATGGTAGCATACTTGAAAAGGGTAAGAGATCTCGTGATCTTCTTTGAAAATTTTGAATCAGTCCGCATAACAAGATTAGAAAATACAAATGCAGATGCCTTGTCAAAATTGGTAAACAGCAAACACATCGAGCTCCTTAATATAGTGCATATCAAACACCTATCGATCCCTTCGATCGTTACAGGGGCAGAAGTTTTCTCCATAAAGGATAAAATTTCATTGATGACTCTGATCATATCCTCTTTGAAGAACCAAACGTTGCCAGATGTTACTGAATCAGCTCGAAAATTACAAATTTATGCAGCGTATTTTGTCCTAAAGGACGGAGTGCTATACAAATGAAGCTACACATCACATTTACTACGTTAGTGGGTCTAGTAGATGGTAAGTATGTAATGATGGAAATTCATGAAGGCATTTGCGGTAATCACGTCGGGGCATTATCTCTAGCTCAGAATGCCCAGAAATAGGGGTACTTCTTGCCCATGATGCAGAAGGATGCTCAAGACTTTGTTCAAAAATGCGACAAATGCCAACGACATGCCACCATGCCGCATCTGCCACATCATGAGTTGAGGGTAGTAATTAGCCCCTGGCCATTTGCGAAGTGGGGCATTGATATTATTGGTCCCATGCCAAGAGGAAGTGGGAATCACTGCTTCGAAATTGTGGCAATAGATTACTTCACCAAATGGGTGGAGGCCGAGCCACTAATGAAAATTAACGAAACTAACACTTCCAAGTATATCTGGAAGAATATTATCTGCAGGTTCGGCATTCCACACTCCCTAGTGATCGATTACGAGAAACAATTCAAAAACAAGAAGGTTGATGAATTGTGTGGTGATATGAGTATTTACAAGCTATTCTCTTCGCTGCACCACCCTTCGGCGAATGGGAAAGTCCAAGCGGTCAATAAGATCATAAAGAACAGGTTGAAGAGAAAGCTGGAATCAAACAATGATGCTTGGGTGGATGAACTCACTCATGTCTTGCGCAAGACCCTTCCTAACAAAGAGTTTGTTGGTTTGGATGACCTCTTGAAAAGTGCCCTTATATGTAAAGAGCCTCGTCACAGCGAACAAATCTTCCTCTGAGAGCAGGGAAGGGAGAATTTGCCCTGAAATAAAAGACAAGATAAATGTATGCATCAGCATGGATGAAAGTTGAAAATAATCACACACGCACACATGCACATTAAGACATAAATAAAAACTCACGCAGAAGGGAAAGATTTCGAGGGACGGTGATTTCAGGAGCGGGATCAATGGGGGAACTTTGCCATTCCCCAGCAATCCTTTAGCGACCGAGAATTTTTACATAATATAAAATCGTGTTTTCTTAAAAAACGTGTCACTAAGTTTTAACCCCAATTTTTTTTAAAAGTGAAAGTGTGTTATTCTAGCCATCTTCAAACAAATTTAAATCTATTCAAATCGAGTCCAATCTCAAATATTTTAAAGTATCAAATTCCTTATCATTTTTAAATCCAAATTATAATAATTTTGAGTCCAATTTATTAATTCCAATATTTTATTATTTTGGGTCCAAAATTATGTTAGTTCAAATCTTAATTATTTTTAAGTCCAATTCATTTTAGTCCAATTAGGGAAATTCTTGCAGCCCAAATTTTTGACTCACTTCAAACCTAGAAAATTGTGCCCTATTTACTGTTCAAATCACTCTTACTCCTCAGTCCTCCTCAACTACTCACGCAGCCAAGCAACTTCCTGGTATTAATCTTCCCCTTCTCCATCGCCATTTTCACACACATTCAACAGCAACCACACCAACTCCACCATCTCAAAGCACCACCACCACAGTCGCTGCCTGCAACCCCACACAGACAGCCACAAAACCAAGACCAATCTCTAGGCTCCAATAGCTCGAGCCTCCCCCTGCAACCTCCGCTCAACCGAGCATCACCACTGACTGCCTTCACCATCGGAAACACCACTGCAGCATCACCACCACAACCACTGTCCACAACTCCCAGCCAGAACCCCCACTGCCCTCCTCATTTTTTCCATCATATCCGCCCCAAAATCCCACAAAACCAAAGAAATAAGTTATCCCACCACTTACCTTCGACCACCATCCCTTGTTTCCGAATTTGTCACCGAAAATCTTCAACCCAAGCTTTGACCCGAGCCTTGGTTTGCCTTATATTTTCCACACCTAAATTCTCCCAAGCCACCTCCACTCCCACACCGGCGGCGCCACACTACGGCATTGCTGTTGCAAATTTTACTACCGGTGGGACGAGCGGACCATCACTCGTCTCTCTCCCCCACCTCTGATTACTAAAAGTAAAGAGAGAGTTGTTGTTTTTATATTATTATTTTTTTGAAAAATTAATCTTTAAGCCTCAAATTTTGGAAGTATATTCATTTTAGTCCTTACAGTTTTTAAAAGTTATTTATTTTAGTCCCAAAGTTTCAGTTATTGATAAATCAGCCCCCGGAGTCTTGTTCCCCACAGTCAGCCCACTAATTTCGAAAAGTATGTTATAGTCCTTAAAACTTTTCAAATTTCAGTTTTAATAAATTTCCAATTAAATCCCTAAATTTTTACTTTATCATTTCTAAAAACTTTAAAATTTCAATATACTAATTCAATGCTCATTTCCCATTTTGGCTAGACGAAAGGCACGGACGATAAAGAGATTGAGGTTACTTCCCGATACACTTTATACGTGACTCGAAATAAATTGAGGTAGACTCACCCCCACTAATTAGTTTATATTATAATTGCATGTGTTGTGTGGATTTACGTGATTTATATGTTTAATTGCATGAGACAAGACAAGAATATCTCTTATGAGATAAGAAGAGAAGTTTATGTTATACATGTCATAACTTATATGCTCTATTTGCATAAGACAAGAATATGTTCATATTGCACTCACTATGTGATGTCCATGATTAAGAAGAGAATGTCACTATATTATTTGCATAATTACGTGTTCAATTATCTTGTAAATTAATTATTGAAAATGAGTCTACTGAGTATTTCATTTGAAATGCTCACTCCGTTATATTGACAACATTTGTAGATTTCGGAGACGGTGGTGTATGAAGCCAGTGATGACAAACATTAATTTTAAGTTATTTTGAAAGTCGGGTTTACTGAACCTTGTTAAATTCAATTTTTCGAGATTTGGTATTTCATGGAATGTTTTCAAGTAAATTTTACTTGGATTTGAGTTACTGTTGCTAATTTCCAAATAAATGTGATGTTTAAAATTTAGTTCATTTCCGCAATATTTTGTAGAATAGTTGTTCTAAAAGACGACATGGTGGCCCATGATTTTACGGAACTCGGGACGCTACAGCATGGTATCAGAGCAAGGTCAACATTTCTGTAGACTTACAAAATTTTCTAAGAGATTTTTTTAAAAAAAAATAATAAATAATGTTTTGACAACTTTTGCCACTTCCGTCATTCCTTTAGCTAACTCGGAAGGTAAAGTAGTTTATCATGGTTATTTTATTTATTTCGGATACTGGAGAAATAAAATGTTTTGAGATTTAGATGAGAAAGAATGAGAAGATGAGAAAGAACGAGAAGACGAGAAAGATTTAGAAAATTAGTATCCGAAATAAAGAGAAAGAAAGAAACGAGTTTTGGAGCATAATGAGAATTAGTATGATTTAAATGATGTTTTTATAAATAATTTTGTCCTCGAATTTAAATGAGTAATACTATAGAACCCAAACTGGACTTTGCATAATTAGACCTTAGGCATGACACCTTTTACAAGGAGATAAACGAAATTAGATCGAGTGTTCTCGAGATACTTATCATTCAACAGGGGACACTAAAACGAAATACCCGGACACGTAGTTTACCACTGCACCGCACGCGATGATGCAATAGTTATTGGTTAGGACAACTGATGTTCAATCAAATCGCCATTTTCATCAACTTTCCCATGTAATGAGTGAAACCTAGCAAATGAGTTTTATACTGACATAAAGAGACGTCTGGGAGAGGACGTGATCTTCTAGACTGTCTATGACGAATTCGTGATGCACTGGGACCGCTACTTAGCCTCTGCTCCAGCACCAGTACCAACACCAGAAATCATTATCATATCTGACGACAAAGAGAAATCAGACAAGATACCCCACATCGGGTCAAGCAGGTATGATTATACTCCTGGTTCACAAGATTATACCCCAACACAGTAGGATCGATATCTCTCAAGTCGCCACCAATGATATAGAATTTATGATAGCTTTCTTAGCTTTGGTCTAGCATTATTTCCATTCCCAGTATTGACATTTCTTCTATTTGTATCCTCACTGGAAGAAATTTTGAATTATTAATGAGAAGATTCATTTCTTTTTCTTCGACTATCTTGGAGTTGATTATATGCTATGTTTGGTTTATAAATTTTCATTAAGGAAGTTACCAACATATTTTGTTTCAATTTTAAAAGGATATGGCAAGGCGCACTAATAGAAATATAATGGATCATGCCACCTCCGAGAAGGACAACCCATAAAAGGGCCCCACGGCCCAATCCACTATCATTAGAGACCTCCTTCAGGCCTTGCAAGATAGGCCCCAACAGGTTCCTCAGTACTGATTATTGAGCAATTTTGGAAGTATCGCCCAGAGTTTATATTGGTTGGTAGGGCCAGCTTTTGGTGGGAGTCCACATCGCGGACTAGGACTGAAGAACAACAGGCATCTTTGACTTGGGATGAGTTTAAGGAGGAAATCAAAGACAAGTTTTTCCCCCAAGCTCTCCGAGATCACAAGGAGACCAAATTTCTACACTTGGTCCAAGGCGAGATGGACATCACTGATTATGAGAGAAAGTCCAAGGAATTTTCTCGATATGCTCCACATCTGGTGGAAACTGAAGCTAAGAAAGCACGTCGTTTCGAGAGAGGCTTGCGTTCGGATATCAGGCAGATTGTTAGCTCACACAAATTGCCCACCTACCGAGAAGTTGTGAAGAAAGCTTAGGCAGTGGCATATGTTGGTGTGAAGACTAGCACCTAAGCCAATCATAACAACCAAAGGCACCAGGATAAACGAAAATGGCATGGTTCAAATTATAATTAGAATAAAAATCAGACATCCAACAAGAGGTTGAATATAGGTCCTACCAGAGGTCAGATGACTGGTTACATCCCACCGTGTCCCAAATGTTAGAGGACGCATAAAGGAGAATGCCTCTTTGGCAAAAGAGTTTGTTATAGGTGTGGTCAGCCGAGCCACTTTGCACAGGATTTCCATGCTACACCTGCTCAGTGTTCCGACCAGAAGAAAAACGTAGACCCAAACAAAAAGTGGAAGGCCAGAGTATTTGCAATGGACACCATCGAGGACTCCAACGTGATTGCAGATATGCCAGTTAATTTGATATTCATGTATCTATCTTGCTTAGTTTTATATACTATGCATGGCTCAGATTGATGATATTAACATGATAATGGTTATATTATCTGTTTCTGGTATTCCTGTATATTTCTTAATAGATTCGGGTGCTACGCATTCATTTATAGCTTGTGCATGCCTAACTAGACTAAATTTGATGGGAGAAACAACTGGTAGTATACTTGAGGTGAGCTTACCTTTAGGAGGAATTATTGAAATGGATAGGATAGTCAAGTCCGTGCAGATAGATTTCGATGGGACAGTGCTTCAAGCAAACCTGAACATTATTCCGATGAAGGACTTCGACATTATCCTAGGTATGGACTGGCTAAGTTCTAACTGCGCCACAATCATGTGCCATGAGAAAGAAGTAATATTCCAGAAGAATGGGAATGAGGTATTCAGGTTTTACGGGTTGAAGGTATGACACTTCCTCTCCTTATCTCGGTTTTGCAAGCCGAAAAGCTACTTGCTAAAGGAAATTGTCAAGGTTATCTGGTTAACCTTGAAGGCAAGCCTTTTGAGGAAATCACATTGGAGTTAGAACTATTTGTTTGTAACTTCAAGGATGTATTTCCGGATGACCTACCAGGCACCTCGCTTGATAGGAAAGATCCATATTGCATGGCACCGAAGGAATTGCAAGAATTAAAGGTTCAACTGGAAGAACTACTAGAGAAGGGTTTTATCATGCCGAGTGTATCTTCATGGGGAGCACCTATCCTATTTGTGGAGAAGAAGGATGGAAACATGAGGGTGTGAATCGACTGTCGAGAACTTAACAAGTTAATGATAAAGAATAAGTACCCCCTTCCCAGGATCAAAGACTTGTTCGATCAACTAAAGGGAGCTGTTGTATTCTCAAAGATGGGTTTAAGGTCTAGTTACCACCAGTTGAAGATCAAGCCGACTGATATACATAAGATAGCGTTCAGGACTCAGTATTGACATTATGAATTCATTGTGATGCCATTCGGTCTCAAGAACAAACCCGCAGTATTTATGGACTTGATGAATCTAGTTTTCCATCAATATTTGGATAAGTTTGTCATTGTCTTCATCGATGACATTTTGGTCTATTCCATGGATTCTGTGCAACATGAAGAACATTTGAGGGTTGTACTGGAGACGCAGAGAGTAGAAAATTTGTACGCCAAATTGAGGAAATGTCAATTCTGGCTTGAGAAGATTAGTTTTCTAAGTCATATTGTTAAAGTCAATGGCATCGAAATCGATCCTTCTAAGGTTGAAACGGTGACTAATTGGACTACTCTAGCAAATGACGGTGATGCGAGAAGTTTTCTGAGTTTAGCTGGGTATTACCACCGAAAAGCTACTTGCTAAAAGAAATTGTCAAGGTTATCTGTTTAACCTCGAAGGCAAGCCTTTTGAGGAAATCACATTGGAGTTAGAACTAGTTGTTTGTAACTTCAAGGATGTATTTCCGGATGACCTACCAAGCACCTCGCCTGATAGGAAAGCTCCATATTGCATGGCACCGAAGGAATTGCAAGAATTGAAGGTTCAACTGGAAGAACTACTAGAGAAGGGTTTTATTATGCCGAGTGTATCTTCATGGGGAGCACCTGTCTTATTTGTGGAGAAGAAGGATGGAAACATGAGGGTGTGCATCGACTGTCGAGAACTTAACAAGTTAATGATAAAGAATAAGTACCCCCTTCCCAGGATCGAAGACTTGTTCGATCAACTGAAGGGAGATGCTGTATTCTCAAAGATGGATTTAAGGTCTGGTTACCACCAGTTGAAGATCAAGCCGACTGATATACATAAGACAGCATTCAGGACTCGGTATTGACATTATGAATTAATTGTGATGCCATTCGGTCTCAAGAACACACCCGCGGTATTTATGGACTTGATGAATCTAGTTTTCCATCAATATTTGGATAAGTTTGTCATTGTCTTCATCGATGACATTTTGGTCTATTCCAGGGATTCTGTGCAACATGAAGAACATTTGAGGGTTGTACTGGAGACGCAGAGAGTAGATTTGTACGCCAAATTGAAGAAATGTCAGTTCTGGCTTGAGAAGATTAGTTTTCTAAGTCATATTGTTAAAGTCAATGGCATCGAAATCGATCCTTCTAAGGTTGAAACGGTGACTAATTGGACTACTCTAGCAAATGACGGCGATACGAGAAATTTTTTGAGTTTAGTTGGGTATTACCATCGATTCATTAAGGGATTCTCTAAGATATCAGGTCCCCTAACTCAGTTGACTGGAAGGGTATCAAATTTCAGTGGACCGAATAGTGTGAGCAAAGTTTTCAGGAAGTGAAGAATAGATTGGTTTCAGCACCAATTTTGACAATGCCCTATGGACCTGATAGTTTTGTGATTTACAGTGATGCCAACAAACACAGTTTAGGATGTGTGTTAATGTATAAAGGTAAAGTTATCGCCTATGCTTCGAGACAGTTGAAGTCATACGAGAAGAACTATCCTACACATGACCTAGAACTGGCAGCTATGGTATACGATCTTAAGATTTGGCGACATTATTTGTATGGGAGTAAATGCGAGATTTACACCGATCACAAGATCCTCAAGCATTTCTTTACCCAAAAGGAGCTGAACATGAGGCAGCATCGATTGTTAGAGTTGGTAAAAGATTATAACTGCACCATTCTTTACCACCCTGGTAAAGTGAATAAAGTTGCAGATGACTTGAGTAGGAAAGATGTTGGACAGTTATCAGCTTTAGGAACAGTGCAGGATCAGTTAATACGAGATTTTCAGAACCTGAAGATTGAGGTGCTAGCCCCATCGATCCGAAGTTTTAGTAGATTGGCAAACCTGACCATTAAACTAGATTTGAGAGGTCGGATTGTGACGGCTCAAGCCAAGGATAAATTTTTAGAAAAGATCAGAACTGAAGTTGGGACTGATAAGAGAATAGGTTTCGAGATTTCCCCTGATCATGCACTTATGTTCAAGGGTCATCTCTGTGTACCGAAAGATGATCAAATCAGAAATGAAATCATGGTGGAAGCTCACTCGGTGCCATACACAGCTCATCCAGGAGGGACAAAGATGTACCGCGACTTGCGTAATACATTTTGGTGGAGGAACATGAAAGGTGGCATCGCAAAGTTTGTCTCCTGATGCATGACCTGTCAGCAGGTCAAGGCTGAACATTAGAGACTTTCAGGATTATTGAACCTTTTGGACATACCAGAATGGAAATGGGAGAAAATTTCCATGGATTTTGTGACGAGTTTACCGATAATAGCAAAAGGACATGACGCTATTTGGGTCATTGTGGACCTACTCACAAAGTCAGCCAAATTTCTTCCAGTTCGAATAACTCTCAGTGTAGATTCATTGGAACAGATTTATGTAAGAGAGGTTGTTCGACTTCATGGAGTTCCAGCATCCATAGTTTCAGATAGAGATCCGACGTTCACCTCGAGATTTTGGAAGAGCTTACAAACTGCTATGGGTACTAAGTTATATTTTAGTACTGCATACCATCCCCAGATAGACGGGCAGTCTTAACGCACCATTTAGACATTGGAGGATATTCTTAGA
The DNA here is from genome assembly GCA_963555705.1 of Ligustrum vulgare. Lineage (NCBI taxonomy): Eukaryota > Viridiplantae > Streptophyta > Magnoliopsida > Lamiales > Oleaceae > Ligustrum > Ligustrum vulgare. The sequence continues at coordinate 33,185,074 of OY743184.1, read as the reverse complement.
GCCTGTATTCTAGACCTGAGCGGCAATTGGGAGACTCACTTACCATTAGTGAAGTTTGCTTACAACAATAGCTTTCAGGCTACTATTGGTATGGTACCATATGAAGCACTGTATGGGCGAAAACGTCGATCGCCAATGTACTGGGATGAGGTTGGGGAGAGGAAGTTATTGGGTCCAGAATTGATTTAGAGGACAGTTGAGGCTATCGAGAAGATTAGATTGCGAATTAAAGTCACCCAAGATAAATAGAAGAGTTATGTCGATCAGAGGAGGAAAGACTTGAAATTTCATATAGGAGAAAAAGTATGTAGCGATTGTGAAATTTTCAAATTTAAAAGTAAATTTTAACAAACTTGTCGCTACGACTCTCCAAATTTTAACGGTCATTATTTTAAAATTAGCGCTCTCGTCTAGCCATATTATTATTTTAAGATAATGTGACGAAAAATCTAAATTCATTTAAATCTTTAAGTTCAATTTGTGATTTTAAAATTTTGTCCAAAATCATTATTTCATCTAAAACTCAAATCTTTATTTTAATCAAATAATGAAATTTATTATTATTATTATTATTATTATTATTATTATTATTATTATTATTATTATTATTCCTCAATCAACACCAAAGATTAATTCTCAGCCAAATACAAAGTGTAATTTCTAGCCATTTCAGATTTTAAACTCCCAAAACGTCCTAGCAATCAAAGTTTACGTTACTGATCTTCACTCTCAAAAACCAGCATATAGACTCATCTCTTTTCATCCAATTCCCTTCCCTCATGAGCACACAGCATATTGGGTAAGAATCAGACTTCTTCTTCCTTTAATCGGCAATTTCATAGTCGGCAGTCATTGCCATTTTCACCAAAATTCATCACATCCAGCCTTAATGTTTTCGATTGCAAGACCCACCGACACAAAAAGAGCTCCACCACCACACTAATTCGTCAACCAAAATGTTGTTGCCAAATTCATGCAATTCACACTACCTATGCCAAAACCCAAAACCGAACCATCAAGCCACCACCATAACCATATCATCTGTACAACCAAGCATCATCAAAACCATCCCATAGTCAAGCTTCATCAAACTTCAACTTCAGACACCACTCTGTAATCGAGCCCAACTCCACCGCAGCACCATTCGAAGCCAACCGACACTGCCCAATTTAAAATTCCCCTCAATCCGACACCAAAAACAAACAAAAACACAAGAATAAATTAACCCAAAATACTTACCTCGACCCCAACCCATTCGACCGGATTTTCATCGAAAATTGCCCAAAATCGAACCTCGTTTCACACCCAAATCCGCTCAAACCTCACCCTTTTCGCTACCCTTCACTGATCATAGCCGCCGCTGGATGGTGGCACGACCACCGGTAGTGTACCAGCTTGAAGCGCCGATAGTCATAGGTGAGGGATGGGTCGGTGGCGCCCATCCCACTTTTCTCCCTGTGCAATGAAAATGAGAGAGATAATGGGATTGATTTTATGTTTTTAATAAAAACCAACTTTTATGAAATTATTCTTTGACCCACAGGTTTTTAATGTTTATTATTTCAGTCCTACAAATTTAAATGTCCTTTATTTTCAGCCTAATGTTTCAAAGCAGTATATTACTATATTTTGACCCAAAGTTTCTGCAGAAATTCTAATTTGGGCCAGAAGCTGTCCAATTTTTTAAAATCAGTCCAAAGGGTCATTATTTACATGAAGCAGCCCTTGATTTCTTAAAATTGCACTATTTAGTCCTTAAGACTTTCAAAACCTTATTATTACACAAATTCTTCATTTAAGACTCAATGGTTCAAGAGTCTAATTTTTATTATTTAAATTTATTTTATAGGACCAGGCGAGGCGCGAAAGAATTAGAAGTTTTGTTTCGTTTGTTCAAAACTCGAGAAATAAGATAGAGTCTTATTTACCAACTTACATTTTCAAAAAGTTCGCATAAATGATTATTTGGATTATAAGTTTGGCATGTATGATTGTATTCATGAGAATTACATGCTTTTGAAGCATGAGACTATGTTACAAGAATTTACTTGATTAAATGTTTGAGACTTGAACTTGTATTTATTACTTGTTCATGAGACTACTGGTGATCGTTTAGACACCTGAGACTTGAATATCATGATTATGTGTTTTAATTTATAATATCAAATTATTATTGTGCGTGAATCTACTGAGTATTTCATTTCTATGAAATACTCATGTTTTCCAAAAATAAATTTTGCAGACGATGGAGTTGGCGACGAGGCGTACGATGGTGGCTATTAATGATACTTTAGAAATGTTTTATTTTAAATTACAAACTTATTAATTTATTTTAAGTTTATTCCATGTTTGAACCTTTTGACCGTTTGAGTCAATTTTATAAAAATATGCAAATTGAAATTTCAGTTATTTTCCGCTCAATTATCATTTTGAAAGTTAGTTTGAGACGATGAAGTGACGTTCTGGGTATTTAGAACGCGGGGCGTTACAAAGTATTTTTGAAAGTAGCCCCGATGAAGAGTACTTTCTGTTTCGGCAAGAGAGGAAAATTAAGACCTTCCTTTATTGGATCTTTTGAAATATTGGAGACAGTAGAAAACGTGGCTTGTCGTTTGGCTTTGCCACCCAAGCCCTCGGCTGTACACAATGTTTTTCACATCTCCTTGTTGAGGAAATATATCCATGATCAGACTATTTCGATTCAAAGGGATCTGTCTTATGAGGAGGCACCTATGTGCATTATTGATAGAAAAGTTCATCTCTTAAGAAATAAAGAAATTTCAATAATCAAAGTCCAGTGGGATAGACATGGTAGCAATGAGGCTACCTGGGAAAAGAAGGATGAGATTCTGGCTAAGTATCCGGATATTCTAGATCAAGTAAGTTTGAATTTCAATGACGAAATTATTTTAAGGGGGGTAAGGTTGTAGCGACCAAGAATTTTTAAATAATATAAATCATTTTTTCTTCAAAAACATGTTGCTAAGTTTTAACCCCAATTTTTTTTAAAAATGAAAGCGTGTTCATCTAGCCATTTTAAAACAAAATTAAATCTATTCAAATCGAGTTCTATCTCAAATACTTTAAAGTATCAAATTCCTTATCATTTTTAAATCCAAATTTTAATAATTTTGAGTCCAATTTATTAAATCCATTGGGTCCAAAATTATGTTAGTCCAAATCTTGATTATTTTTAAGTCCAATTCATTTCAGTCCAATTAGGGAAATTCTTCCAACCTAAATTATTGACCCACTTCAAACCTAGAAAATTGTGCCTTATTTACTGTTCAAATCACTCTAAATCCTCAGTCCTCCTCAACTACTCACACAGCCAAGCAACTTCCTGGAATGAATCTTCCCCTTCTCCATCACCATTTTCACACACATTCAACTGCAACCACACCAACTCCACCATCTCAAAGCACCCCCACCGCAGCCGCCACCTGCAACCCCACACCAACAACTACAAAACCAAGACTAATCTCGAGGCTCCAATAACCCGAGCCTCCCCTTGCAATCTTCACTCAACCGAGCATCACCACTGTCTTCCTTCACCATCGGAAACACCACTGCAACATCAGCACCACAACCACCGTCCGCAACTCCCAGTCAGAACCGCCACTGGTCTCCTCATTTCCTCCATCAAATCTACCCCAAAATCTCCTCATTTCACCCCAAGCTTGACCCGAGCCTTGATTTGCCTTAGATTTGCCACACCTAAATTCTCCCAAGTCACCTCCACCCCCACATTGGCGCCGCCACGTGACGGCGGCATTGTCGCCAGTTTTCGTGTCGGCGGTTGGACCGGTGGGACGAGCGAACCATCACTCATCTCTCTCCCTCTTCTAATTACTGAAAGTAGAGAGAGTTGTTATTTTTATATTTTGGAAAAATTAATCTTTAAGCCTCAAATTTTGGAAGTATATTCATTTCAGTGCTTAAAGTTATTTTGGAAACGCAGAGACGATTATGAGATTGAGGTTACTTCCCGCTCCACTAAATCGAGGTAGACTCGCCCCCACTAATTAGTTTATATTATAATTGCATGTGTTATGTGATTTACGTGATTTATATGATTAATTGCATGAGACAAGACAAGAATATCTCTTATACGATAAGAATAGAAATTTATGTTATGCATGTCATAACTTATATGCTTTATTTGCATAAGACAAGAATATGTTCATATTGCACTCACTATGTGATGCCTATGATTAAGAAGAGAATGTCACTGTATTATTTGCATAATTACGTGTTCAATTATCTTGTAAATTAATTATTGGCGATGAGTCTACTGAGTATTTCTTTTAAAATGCTCACTACGTTATATTAACAACATTTCCAGTTTACGGGGATGGTGGCGAATGAAGGGCAGTGATGGTAAACATTAATTTTAAGTTATTTTCAAAGTCACGTTTACTAAACCTTGTTAAATTCAATTTGTCAAGACTTGGAATTTCATGGAATGTTTTCAAGTAAATTTTATTTGAATTTGAGTTACCGTTGCTAATTTCCAAATAAATGCAATGTTTGAAATTTAGTTTATTTCTGTAATATTTTGTTGAATAGTTAGTTTTAAAGGACAACGTGGAGACCCGGGTTTTTACGAAATTCGGAGCGCTACAAATCCAGAACCACTAACTTCTCCGGTTCTTGATAGAGGTGGGATTTCTAGTGATAATGGGGGGATGAGTATCCCTCGGAGATAGGTAATACCAGTCTCACATCTCTCTCCCTCCTAACCGACTTTTCCAAAATGCAGAGGTTATGGATGATGTGCAGGGAAATAGGGTAGTCCGAATTGACCTCCTACCAAACCAACCATGTACCAACTGCCTGTATCCAGAAGTTTGGAGCTAGTCGATGTTGGCATAAGTTGTAGCTTCGAAGTAATGCCCTGAAGAATGGGTGCAGAGGAAGCCTCATCCCGCAAGCTAAAGCATCATAGAAGATCGGAACTTGGCCTTGGGGTAGGCAACCAGGTCGACAAGAAGAGGTAGGGTGTATTAACCTAACTCCCTCCTGCAGTCTAAATTTCGAAGGGACCCCCCACCAAATTAACTCCTCTGATCTCAGATTCCACCTCGCTACTCTCCCACAACTTCGGATTGGGCTTAGGGTTGATGTGATGCCATGATACCTTATTAACATAGTCAAACCAATCTTCGATTTGGGCGATTTCTTCTTCAGACAACCCAAGTTCCTCCCTATGGGCCCTAAAGGGAGTCCTAACTGCTAAGTCTAGCTCTTGTACCCCGGATGAAGAGCCTAAAGCCTCTTCTCCTCTCAAATCCGTCACCCCTTTTACTTCGAATTTCTTACAACGACGTCTCCTCCTCAGCTGATAACTGTGCCATGTAGAGCTGGTTCTTTTCTTCTTCACTATCAGAATCATCCAAACAAATTACACTACTGAATTTCCTACTTCTCCTCCTTATAGGCTCCCGAAAGAAATGGGATCTAAAAACTAATTGGGATATAGGGCAAAAGCCTATTATAGGTTTCGCCATTACCAACAACTCCTATGAATCCAATCTCCCAACTCTTTCCATTTTTCTCAAATCCCAAACTTACCCAAAGAAAAATACAAAAAGAAATGGAAAATCTCAAACAAGCACTCAGGAGTTGAAAGCTAAAAGTAACAAGCACACAAGGGAAAGGAAGATTACTTGAAAATAAAAAGGTGAAAATCAGGGAGTTGAAAAGATTAGTGCACTCCATGAATAGGCATTACCTCGTCTGTATAGACCTCCATCTGGTCACTTTGGCTGGTCTGTGTCAAATCAGATCTGCCTATGAATGGACCCATCAAACTTGAGGGACTAGTGTTACGACCACACATAAAATAAGCTTGACACGTCACCTACAAGAGCCTACATGGAACCCACTAGTGGCCAGCTCCAATCAGAACTTTGCAAGTAACGTGTAGTTCCGAGGTGAAATATTGCACGAACTCCATATAGTCGAACTACTTATTCTAAACTGGTGTTATTGGAAGTACATGCCCCGAACCAGTGACAAGACTGGTCAGTGTGTCAGAGAGACTTGACCTTCCTGCAAGTTGTGACTTGATGGGATAGTGCCTTTACAAGGGATGTGATGGCAGTCGCAACCCTATAGTAGGGAGAAATGATTATAACCAAAGAAATTGTTTACCTAACAAAGGGTTAGGGTGAAGCCACGTGTAAAGTATGACATGTGTCGAGATCTGGGAATATAACTTCAACTATAGAACACACTTGCCTCCAAGAAAAAAGTTAGAAACTCAATACTTGAACTTCATACTAAAATCTCACTCCCTTTTCTCTCTTTTGCACACTTATATTTCCCACACCCAATCTATATTTGCTCACAATGAGTCTTGACTTGAGCGTCAGAGTGCTAACGGGAGTCACCTCGGCTCCAGTTGCATAATGACTATTTGTCTTAGCGCGCAGGAAGTCCATGTGTTCAAGAGGGAGGAGCCAAGACGTGTTGATCTAAGGTCCCACCAGATTCTGTGGTCAATAGTATGTGTTGGAATAAGGGTTGCCTTGTTGTCAGTTGAAATTTTGAGCATAGTTCACTTGCTTATTTAATGTGGTGGCCATTTTGAGCATAGGACATTCCTTAACCTTGTGTGCTGCCCCCACACACATCACATAGTGTCATAAGAGGATAGATTGCTTTGACCATACGTTGAGTAGACAAGTCTTCATACTTCTTGAATAAGAGGTCCATTTTTGCCGACAAAGCCACATATGCATCAACTTCATGAATTCACGCGACTTTCTTTGGTACCATGCGGTCAGTTGGCCAAATAGAATTGTTGCTAGCCAGTCTCTCAAAAAGTTCAATTGCTTCATTGGGAGATTTTATGGTGATGGCTCCATTAGAGGCCGAATCAACTGTTACCCGACTAGAAGGATTCATCCCAAGATAGAAGTATTGAACTTGCATTTGTTTGGTGAACTCATGATTTGGAAAATTCCTCAACATGTCCTTGAATCTATCCTATCCCTCATAGAAACACTCATTTTCAAGTTGGCAGAATGCAGAAATATCACTCCTCAATTTTGCCACTTTTGCATGACGAAAGTATTTTGTGGTGAATTTTTTGGCCAAGTCATCCCATGTTTTAATACTTCTGATGGGGTTAATATCTAACCATTCACGAGCTCTATCCCTAAGAGTGTGGAAATAATCGCATATTGATAGCCTCCTTGCTAATACCCAGATAATCAAAATTAATACATATCTCCAAAAATCCCGAGATGTGAGTAAATGAATTCTCCTTGGTCATTCCATAGAATTGTAGATGCCCCTTGAAGAGATTTATCACATCTTGATTTAGATGAAAATCCGGACACCCATATGAAGGATATGTGATACTTCCTCAATTTTGAGTGATGAGAGGGACCATGAATTGCCCCATTGGCTTGTCATCTTCATCTATGACGGGATTTGCCCCCATCTTGGTTGTTGTCCCACATATTGCCTTGTATTCTTTATTGTTCAACTTATTTTCTTCTTTCCCTAATCTTCCTCCTATAAGTTCGTTTGAGTTCGGGATCAAATGGAAGAATTTCCTAAGTTGGATGTTGTTACATACACAAGGCAAAGGTACCTAAAACGAAAATTAAAAATAAGAAAGAGGTGAGAATGAGAAGACAATTCAATTAACTAAAATCAATTCATTTAGCACAAATAAAATCAATCCCTGACAATGACGCCAAAAACTTGTTCGCTAAAATCTTATACCGCAATTGCACGGTTCGCGTTCAAGTAGTAAAGTGATAAGAGTTTGTCGTACCCACGATGATTGATTAATTTGTAACCAAACTAGTTGATTTCATTTCAAACGAAATTTCAAGTAACATAAAAGGTTTGATTTGTTGTTTGTTATCTAACTAAGTAGCATGAGTAATTAGATAACAAAATAAAAAATTAATTACCCTAGCTAAAGAACTAACTAAAACATAAAATAAATGATGGAGTGAATTTTCGTAATAACACTAATTCATCTTTCAAAAGTGGATTAATCCTAATTAATCAATTAACCAAATAACATAAGGTATTCCATTCTTCAATCTAAAGTGTGTAGTACATTTCAATCCCAATCCAAGTAACTAGCAAACATTGAACTTTTAATAACTATACACACATACAAAACAACAAACATAAACTCAAATAAATAATGATAAATATTCCACAATCAATAAACAACCTAAAAATGATTAAGTAAAATTACACTATATTAAACATTCCAACAACACAAATTTAGGCTATACTATATGAACAAAAACAATTACTAAAATAATAAAACACTTAATATCTAATATACTTGTTTAAATAAAAATTTAAATAAAGATTACAAACAAAGTGGTAAAGAGAACTTCCCTTCAAGTTGGTGTCTTTAATTAAATGCTCCAATACTTCTTCATTTTAGATTAGTTTTCTCCTTCTTCAATCAATTTCTTCAACTACCCAAGCATAATACATTAAATACACTATAAAAATATGGAATTTTTGGTGGAAATTTGGGAAAATAACAATAATCAAAAGCTTAAACAACCACAAGAGACTTGAAAGTAGAAAAAAGGTTACTAAAACTTAAAAACATTAACTTAACATTGCATTAAAATTGAAAGATTCGAGAGAAAAATTACAAGAAGAAACAAAAAGAGGCATAAACTCACATGAACCCTAGCTCAATACAAAGTTTCGGTATTTATATTTTCCCTCAAATTACATAAAAACACCTCAAAAACTCCAAAAAATGCTAAGATTCGCGACAAATAGCGTATGGGTCTAACTGAGGTGACCCGGTTCGGCCTAGAAAATTCTTTGAAAAGTTTAAGCGCGCAATCGCATGGTAGTTCTTTTGCCAACATTTCAGCGTTCTGCTTGGTTGATGGTTGGGGTCACGAGCGCATCCATGTTCGAACTAAGTGCTCACTTGGTTAGCCAGAGAATGACTTGCAGCTTAGTCCCTTTTTTAATTGCAATGAAGTCCTTCGTCTTTTAATGTCGATCAATTTGGCCCCCAAAATTTCATATTTTTTTTCAAATAGGTCCTTCTAAAATTGCACTTGAGGTCCTTCAATTTGTAAAATTTTGCGATCTGGTCCTTCAATTAATTATCCAGTTGGTCCAGAACTTTCTGAAGGTGAAATTTGGTCCCCAAACTCTTGCCCCAAACTTGAATGCTAACCTATTTAAACACAAAATATATATAATTTATGTAGCGATCGATAATTTTTGTGACTTAATTTAAAATATATATTATTTTTGAAAACGTGTCGCTACGACTTTGCCCATTTATTTTAAAAACACGTGTTCGTCTAGCCAAGTGAAATTAAATTTATTTAAAATCTTAGTCAAAGTCCAATTTTATCAAAAGTATTCCAAGATCACTATTTATTTATTTGTCATAGTTTTAATTATGTTAAGTCCAAATTTTAACTAATTTGAGTCCAAACTATTTTAATCCAATCCAACTTCTTATGCCCAAATGTTATTAGGGTGAAGTACACAAATACACAACTTTATAGGGTCTATTTTTAAATACCATGTATTTTAAAATTTATTTGAACAATACAAAATATATTATCAAATCAGGTTTTGACGACAGTCCTCATTTTTTGCTAGACATCAGGAAGGTCGATGCCGCTTAAGCAAGGTGTCCCATATGCGAATCAATTGGAAATTTAATTAATCACTTATTTTGACTAATTATTTGATCACTTCCCTTACGGTGTTGGAACTGAATATTCTAATCTCTGTCGCGTAGTGGTTGTGATCTTCACTATGTTTGCACCCATCATCAGAGAACACCACAAAAGAAATGTGGGTGATAATATGCCTGGCAGCTTTGGCTATCCGTGCTGGGCTTATAAATCTGTTGAAAATGTGATTATTATTATTCGTTATTATTACAAAATTGTATTAAAGTTACAAGTGGGTAAATTACACACGAGTAAATATATGAATGTGCATAACTTATCTTCATTATAAAATTAGATTTTGTAATTAATTACAATTGTAACATTATTTCAATTTTACAATTAATTACAATTGTACTTAATGAATTTGTAAAACGTGACAGATTTTTTTACTAAAATTAACTGAATTTGTTACATGCACCTTAATTACAACTACAATTGTAACTTAATTACAATCTGTAATGAATTACGATTTACAATTAATTACAATTTGAAATTTATTTTAATCTTGTTATTAATTACAATTGTAACTTTATTTCAATTTTATAATTAATCACAATTGTAACTAATGAATTCGTAAAAACTAAAAGACTCTTTTACTAAAATTAATTGAATTAGTCACATTCACCTTAATTACAACTTACAAGAAAAAATATATTTTGCAACATGCAAACGACAACATTTGTTAATTGAATGTTGCTAAAAGTGGTCTACCGCAACATTCAGTGGTTGCATGCTACTATTGATCCATTTATTTGACTTTTAGAAACATTCAGCAAGTGAATGTTGCTAATAATAGCCTTTTGCAATGTTCATTACGCGTTGCAAAAAGACTAGTCTTTTACAACGTTTATTGCGCGTTGTAAAAAAGATTTATCTTTTGCAACGTTCGTTCCACGTTGTTAAAAGATACCCTTTCGAAACATTCGCTTGAATGTTGTGAAATGATACTATTTTGCAACATTCGCATGAATGTTGCAAAAGGGTACCATTTGGTAACGCGCAATGAATGTTGCCAAATTGCTTAATTGGGACAAAATTTCATTGTACCTAAAATTGGAGGACTAAATTGCACATTCCTAAAGTTAAAACCTAACCTCAAGATCTCTCTCCCCCTTACTCCCTCAATCCCACCCCCACCCTCAACCTCTTCTCCCCTCCCTCCTTCTCTCATTTCCTTCTCGTCGTTCCCACCCAACACCGCCGACCACCAACCACGCCACTGCCAAACACCGATAAGCCCTTACCTCTCCTCTACCCTCCTTCCACTGCGAACCACACATACATAAAGTCACGCACACACTCACCCGAGCACACACGGTCATACACTCCCATGCAGTTTTACACATACGCACACACACATAATATCTTGTATATTATGTTTGTATATTTCAGAGTTTGATTTAGTCTAGAATTCGAATTTTTAATTGTTAATTTCAATTTTTTGTACTATATATATATAGATCAAGGATAGTGCGGATAAAATGAAAGAACAATAATCAAAATGCTGAAAAAGATTCAACTGAAATGAAACAATTGAAATAACTTGAACAACAAATATGAAAATTGAAATAATTTTGAATTATAACGCTGAACGTTACAATATATTTTGAAAGAGCAAAATGATCGGATAACGTATTCTTAAAAGAATTATTATCGCTCCGCTCAAAAGCTCACACTCTCTCTTGATGTTTGAAGGAGATATTAATTGTTATAACTCCAATTAATTCTGTCTGACAATTGAAATGAACCATTACATTTATAGAAGACTAAAAATGAAAAAGGTACAACAGAATTTTGAATAATTGAACTACAGCTGGAAAGTCTTGATTGAACAGTACTCTGTCGACTACTTTACAAAAAGTAGGAATCTTGAATAGTGATTGAAGCTTGAAAGTCGTTGATTGAACAGTGACTTGTCTGCAGCTTTTCCAAAAGCTAGCCAACCACTCCACCAACTCCACCGAAAGTTTGAAAAGTTAAAATGAATCTGTCATTTTATGAAGAAAAAGATTTTCTGAATAAAGTGGACATTGATTTTTAACTTTGATTATTTTGAGTGCAAATTCTTTTGATTTTTGAACGCGAAAATCTCTGAGGTCATCAAGGAAACTGCGTCCATGTAGTCATTTACTCAAAATTGTTACATAACTGGAGTTCAATTATTCCTACTTTCCAAATTTCACTGTTCAATCACTGCGTCCAATTCCTACTTTTTGGAAAGTAGTCGACAGAGCACTGTTCAATCACTGTTCTGATTGAAAGTCTTGATTGAACAGTGATTGAACTGTTCAATTCCTACTTTCCAACTGGAAAGTCTTGATTGAACTGTTCAATTCCTACTTTCCAACTGGAAAGTCTTGATTGAACAGTGAAATTTGGAAAGTAGGAATAATTGAACTCCAGTTATGCAACAATTTTGAGTAAATGACTACATGGACGCAGTTTCCTTGATGACCTCAGAGATTTTCGCGTTCAAAAATCAAAAGAATTTGCACTCAAAATAATCAAAGTTAAAAATCAATGTCTACTTTATTCAGAAAATCTTTTTCTTCATAAAAGGACAAATTCATTTTAACTTTTCAAACTTTCGGTGGAGTTGGTGGAGTGGTTGGCTAGCTTTTTGGAAAAGCTTCAGACAAATCACTGTTCAATCAACGACTTTCAAGCTTCAATCACTATTCAAGATTCCTACTTTTTGGAAAGTGGACAGAGCATTGTTCAATCAAGACTTTCCAGCTGTAGTTCAATTATTCAAAATTCTGTTGTACCTTTTTCATTTTTAGTCTTCTATAAACGTAAGGGTTCATTTCAATTGTCAGGCAGAATTAATTGGAGTTATAACAATTAATATCTCCTTCAAACATCAAGAGAGAGTGTGAGCTTTTGAGCGGAGGGATAATAATTCTTTTAAGAATACGTTATCCGATCATTTTTCTCTTTCAAAATATATTGTAACGTTCAGCGTTATAATTCAAAATTATTTCAATTTTCATATTTGTTGTTCAAGTTATTTCAATTGTTTCATTTCAGTTGAATCTTTTTCAGTGTATGTATAGTTGATGTATGTGTAAATATATTTCAGATTTAGTTAAACTGTTTGGGTTTAATTTTGATTAAAATTCGAATTGCGTAATTTTGTAAGATAGGTTAAGTTATAAATTTTATTAGTTTGGATTTTAGTTTTGGGTGGTCTTAATATGGCTGCAGCTGTGGTTCAGGGTCCTGCTCGTGCTCAGAATATGCCTCAAGTAGGTTCAGTTTCCATATTTTGGGAGACAGTATTGAAAGTAGTTGTGCTAAAGGGGTTTTTTTTTTCTTGTAGTTATCTGCTGAAACTCAAAGACTTGAATAACTAGCGATAAAACAATTTAGGTAATTGATTTCAGTAACACCGTCAATTCTGAAACCCTTGGTAAGAGTGAAGTACTTGCCTTTCCTTTGAAATTCCATAAGCATCCTTCGTATATGAATGTATATGCCTCAATGATATCACTGTAAGTTTTTATTCCAGTTTACTCATTCTTTAAAGGTATAGCATCGAATAGCTTTCCCAATCATTATATTCTTCTTTAGTAAATTTTTAATTGCATTTTCCTTAATTGTGGACTGTTTAGATTTTTAATGTTAGATGCTAGTAGAAAGATTTGATTATTTTTAGATAGAGGTTGAGACTGGTACATAGTTACGCAAGTGTGACATTTTGTTTGAATTGATATTGAGTATGATAAATCACATTGTTGTAAACTTGAAAGTATGATAATTCACAAACCAATTGTTTGTAAACTTGAAAGTATACAAACAATTGGTTCATGAGACACTTGGAAATAGCTATGAAAGAATTATCTTGCTTTAAATATAGACTTCCGCTGATGACTACTTTCATCGGTTTTGATTGCCAAAACGCTTTATTCACATATAGATGAAAAGTAATTTATGATTTCCTTTACTTTTGGGAATGTTATTCATGAGTGATTGCTTTCTCATTTTTAATATGTGGCATTTGTTATCACTAGTACAAAAATCCAAAAAAAATAACAAATTAGCGTCATTTTTCAAAGAAAACGACGCCTGTAAAAAATGCGGTGGCAAATTTATAAATAAATTTTTACCAAAGGCGTCGGTTGTTTTCTGACAACCGACGCCAATTGAATGGCCCAAGTATGGGCGTCGGTTCTTACATAAGAACCGACGCCTTTACTTCAGTTATAGGCGCCGGTTCTTTGAAGGAACCGACGCTTTTTGATAAAAGGCGTCGGTTCTTATGTAAGAACCGACGCCCATACTTCGCATTATATTCCACGCTTCAATCAATTTTTCAGACACTCTCTTTCCCCAAATCGGCTGCTCACCCTAGCTCTATTCTCACGTCGCCGCGCTCCACCATCCGGCGAACTCCCCAACACACACCACAAATCTGACCGGCAACCACCTTCATAGCAACTCCAAACTCGACCGCCACAGCCCCTGCGCGCCACCAGCCAGGCGCGCCACCACCTCCTGCGAGCCACCCCAGCCCAGCGTGCCATCAGCACCAGCGCGCCACCCAGCCCAGCGCGCCACCAACACCATCCCCACCGTACCCAACTAGCCACCACCACCCACCCCACAAGGTCCACCACTTCAGATTTTAAATTATTTGTATGTTTTGCGAATTTGGCAAAGTAAACTTTCCAATAACTTCAGATTTACTCTTTCATTTACTTCTTTGAACAGGGCCGGTGGGTTTACAGTAACCGCCTTATAGACAAATTCATTACTCTCAAAGTCAAAAGTCTCACAACCACTCTATAGGTACAATGAAATTTTTTTAGTCTTTGAAGTTAGATTCTTTATTTGATGTCCTCGATGTCGAACTTTTCTTTTTCTTTTTATAGCTTATTATAGTGAGCTGATTATCTAATGAGTTTGATGTCACTCTTGTTTACTTGTTTCAATGGCATCTGAATATATAACTTGTTATCTTTCTTGCTTTTTTGGATACTTGAGTTTAATATTGTGATTAATATATTTATGCTTCTTCTATATTTATAATCTATAACTGTATAAACAATGTTTTGAGGCTAATTAATTATTAGATAAATGTTTTAGGGGTCATTGAATTGCAAGATGAATATTTTAGGGCTCATTAAATTATAAGCTTAGCCAGGGAAGTATAAGAATTTCCCATGTTAATGACTTTATGTATTGCAGGAGTACGCTGACATGCTGAAGATCAAGATGCATTTTTTAAAGATGATGCCGAAGCCCATGCTAAACTCAGCAACCTTGGAGCAAAACCTGAGCCTCCTGAGTTTTTTCTTTCATTACTCAACTTATAATGGGTCTCATTTGCTGTATTATTTTGAGCCTAATTATAGGTTGCAGGATTTGTCGAATTTGGATACACTCATTAAGCTGATAATACCACTTTCCTCAAAACTACCTTAATACAGCTTTTAGTAGTAGGAAGAGACGGGATTCCGTTAGAGGGACTTGGATGCCTCAAGGTGATACCATGTTCTTTGTTTAAGTATAGGTCTCCAATGAAGTAGATACTTCTTATGCATGAAATATAATGATCTATTTGTGTGATTTGATCAGGGGAACAGCTTCTCAGATTAGAGAAGGAGAAGGGGATCATCGTTCGCTTCATGATTGGACATAGGTAAGCTACTTTTTCCTTACATTTTCAGATCGTATTTTGTTTGACTAGTTTCCTTGTACTTGTATACTTGGTCTACATTTGGTGGTATAGTTTGAGTTATATGGCTTGAATATCCTCAAGTTCTCAAGGAAGTTCAATTACATATTTCCTGTTTTGATAAAGTCTACAGTTTAAACTTTGAGATGCAGTGTTAATAAATTTCATATATTTATTGACCAACACTAGTAGTTACCTCCTTCTATCAGATTCTAGTGGGAACTGGGGATGATGAAATGGAATTAGAGTTCCTCTACGGAGTTGTAGATGAAATGCAAATGATTCAAAGATCAACAAAGAGTAGGGGGAGATTTGATGCATTTTATACATATATAGGATTATGATAATTGTTATGATAGTTTTCAATAATATATAGGTATCTATACATGTTGGTTACGTTCAATTTATAGGGGAGACTCTGGAAAAATTTATGTAAGAATTTTGAGTTTTATTATTATTTTTATAGCTTATTCATATTTATTGAAACTTTAGGGCCTTTCGAGAATTTTGGTCATTACGAGGCAAGAGGGCAACATCCAATATAAATTGGAAAAAGATCTCGGTATGAAAACTAGAATTTTATAAGTTGCTACAAATTCTCAAATTAGTTTAATATATATTCACTTTCATTAGATTATTAATAGTGGTTTTAATTTGAAATATTCAAATTTCAGTGTCCTCAGCAACCTGGAGGAGATGAGTGTGGCTATTATATTATGAGAAACATGTTCGAGATAGTCACAGTCCATTTTCAACTTACTTCTCTACACGAGGTATAAGTTATTGATGATAGTTATGTAATTATGATTTATGTAATTGTCATAATAAATATTAATTCTTATTAATTATTTTTAGGCATTTCAAGAATTTTATCCAACAGAGGAAATTGACGAGGTTCGGAATTTATGGGCCAAATATTTCGTCGAAGAGTGTATGTAAATTTGGCTCATTTTTTGTTAACATGTACAAATTTTTTAACAATATTGTGAATACAAAATTAATTATTTCGAAATTCCGTTTATTGAGTTATTAAGTTTTGTTTTGCATTCCTCGATTATTTATTTGTTGAAGATAATTAGTTGGTGTATGTGATTGTTATATAGTGTATCTATAATGGAAATATAAATAAACGAATAATTAAAAAAAAAAAAAATCTTACTAAAAGGCGTCGGTTGTTGTCGAAAATCGACGCCTTTAGTCATATAAAAGGCGTCGGTTGGTTATAACAACCGACGCCTTAAATTAACATAAGGCGTTGGTTTACAACCGACGCCTTAAGTATACAGTTTCAGCGTCGCTACTATAGGCGTCTCCTGTACAACCGACGCCTTTTCCGCTTTACAACCGACGCCTTTGACTCTTATTGTACTAGTGTATCACGTCAGTGGTTTCACTTTCGTCAAACTGAAGGTTCAAATGATTAGGAATTTTTGTCCAAATGTTAATTGGATTAAAAAAATGTTAATCAAAGATGTAGTCGTTGGTTCTTTCGAGAGTTGCACTTTCCATTTTCCAAAAGAAAGAGAAGATCTGAGAGTCAGTAAAATAAATGTCACCCTTTATTTCTTTCTGTTGGGATTTTTTGGTCCCAATCAAACCTCGGGGGCAATGATAATAAACAGTGTCGGATTTTAAGCTTCGTAGGCCCTCGGCCCATGGTCGAAGTATTGCCCAATCTCCACAATTAGGCAGCCCACGCGCTAAGAGATTTACTACCCACGTCGAGGTTTTAATTGGGTCACGACCCTGTTGCTCGATGGGTAGGCTTCAAGACGACCCATTTAATAAGGGCTCCCTAATTAAACCCTAAACCTATATCTACCCACACCCTCCCATTTGGCTCGGTCAGAACACTCATCTCTCGACAGATTCTCTCTCCCTCTCGGTGCGGCTCCCTTCTCTTCGTGAGAAACCGACTCTCTTCTCTTTGTGAGAAACCGCAGCGACGCCCTCCTCCTCTCTTCGTGAGAAACCTCTTCGTGGGTGTTGACCCGTGTCCCTATCCCTCTATTATGGTTCCCTTGTGCTTCCTCTGTGCAGCCCGGTTTTGTTTGGTGTTGGGGAGGCGGCGGTCGGTCCGTGTTTGGCCGAGTGTTGTGTGTTCGGTTCTTGCTGGCTTCTGGTCCTTGCTTGTGCGCCACCTGCTCCGCGTTGGTTCTTGCTTGTGGGTCGTGTGTTCGGCCCTTGCTTGTGGACCGTGTGTTTGTTTGGGTCTCTTGGTGCAGTCCCTTGTTCGGTTCCTTATTGTGGTTCCTCTGTGTAGCCTGATTTCGTGGTTGTGGGGTTGGGTGTGTTGGCAGTGGGAGTTAGGCCGGTTTGGGGAGTTGTCTTGGAGTGTTCTCTAGCGGTGTAGTGGTGTTACCATTGTGGGGATTGGGCTGAAATTTGAGCCCTCGATTTCACCCTGTGCAGTCCGCTAATTCGCTGAAAAAGGGAGTTATCATTATTTGCAATTATATTGTTTATGTATTGATTCAATCACGTGCTAATCATATTGTTTACTTCCGCTGTATTATTGACTAATCTCGATTACTTTGTGTCTTGCGAGGTTGGATTATTTCAACACTTTCCATGTCTCAGTTCTCCCCCCATCCACCTGATATTTTGGGGCATGGGGATGTTGAACGTTGAGTAGAGGGAGGAACAACTTTCACTTGAAATCACTCAAAGAAGAGAAGCCAGTAGCCCAAGGGTGAGAGGGAGAGAATAAGATCAAAAGTTATGTGACAATAACAAATAGCAAAAAGAAATCTTAATTGGTTCTACCTCCTATCTTTTATTAAGAGACTGATCTTTTTCCTGAATGATTAGAAAAATAAGTGCCCAAGTCTCATGTGTGAATAATATACATTAAGCTTTTTCTTTATATGTACTACTTTTTCCATTAACATTAATATGGCCTTTTTATCTCTCTATTATATATTATATGCTAAAATATGGTTTTAATATCTCGTCTGATTCTATGCACGTTCTTTTGTGGAAGTGCATTGCTATGGGCGTTATTTTGTAGTTGCAGTATGTATATTTGGTCTTTCAATTATAAATGTACAATAAATTTTTATTGGTTCATTTCTTTTGTAGCTGAAGCATGTTATGTATCGATTTCGTAAACTGAGTCCGTTAGGGAAACTACCTCTTGTTATTCTGCATAAAGGTCGTGTAACTGGTGGTCCTGCACAACACCCCAACAACAAGAAATTATTGGATAGTTGGAAGAAGGCTGGGGCACTTATGTTACCCCTCCTGGTTCGAATGATGATTGGTACTTTATTCAATCACTTAGATTTTTTCTTTAAATGCTTAAATATTTCTTTTCTGTTTTTTTTTTTCTTTTTAAATAGAATTTCTCCATCTTTCCCATGGCCCCTTTGACAACTTTTGTTCTTTTCTCTTCTCTTTGTTGGTCACATGTCATTGTGGCTAAGTTTTTAGCTATGAAGTGTGATTCACAATCAAACTATGCAACCTATGTTTTTCCTTTCCATTTCCCCAGGTATTGGTTGTATGCTGCTGTTAGCTCCAAGTGTTTGCTGATGACAAATGATGAGATGAGTGACCACTTGTTCCAACTTCTAGGAAATAGTTTTTTCCCAAGATGGAAAGAAAAGCATCAAGTATCATTAATTTGTTTATATTTATGCATCTTTATCTTTATCTTTATCTTTATATATATAAAAGTAGAAGTGAGGAGAGAGAGAGTCATTTTGGAGGAAAATTTGCATTTAATGATTCTCTCTCCTCAATTCTACTTATATATATATAATATATAAATAAATAAATAAAAGATAAAGATTTTTGTAGGAAAATTTATTATTTATTACATATTTAATAAGAGTTATAATAAATATATTGTGTATAAATGTATTACATTGGAAATGAAAAAATTAGATTAATATATTTGAACATAAATAAATGTGATATCTATTTAATTGTGTTATGTAAGAAATGAAAAAATTGTATTAATATATTTGAACATAAATAAATGTCATATCTATATAAATGTGTTATATTGAAAATGAGAATTTTGGATTAATATATTTGAAAATAAATAAATACATGCTATATAAATTTGCTAACATAGAAATTAAAAATCTGAATTAATATATTTTGAAAATAAATGAATAAAATAAATCTAGAAAAGATAAAGATTTTGTAGGAAAATTTATTATTTATTACATATTTAGTAAGAGTTGTAGTAAATGTAATATTTGTAAATGTGTTACATTGGAAATGAAAAAATTAGATTAATATATTTAAATATAAATAATGTGATATCTATGTAAATGTGTTATGTAGGAAATGAACATAAATAAATGTGATATCTATTTAAATGTGTTATATAGAAAATGAAAAAATTGTATTAATATATTTGAATATAAATAAATGTCATATCTATGTAAATGTGTTATATTGAAAATGAAAATTTTGGATTAATATATTTGAAAATAAATAAATAAATATGTGCTATATAAATTTGTTAAGTTAAAAATGAAAATTTTAATTAATATATTTTGAAAATAAATAAATAAAATCATTGAAATTTTACTTCCTAATATGTCAATAAATGAGTAGGTTCTTCAATAAGCATATTACAAAAATAATTAATTATTTGCTATCAACATTTTACAGTCAATGATAAGTTGGTAGAAAATTTAATCCTTTCATCATTTTGACAAAAATTGGTATGTTTAAAAAATAAGGAAAAATAAAATATATGTAAGCAACATATTAAAAAATAAAGTTAATTAAAAATTATAACATATTAAAAGAAAAATAGGTGATAAGGTGGGCAAATTTTCAGAGAAAAACGTAAATAAAAGTCAAAAGAAATTTAATATAAAAAATTTAATTAAATGTCAAACTTTGAATGGTGCAGTACACTGTGTGTGCACCATTTTTTATTTTGATTAGTTTTGTTTTTTTTTTTTAAAATTTTAAACTCAATGACATGTGTTATGGAGGAAATGAAAAAATTGGATTAATGTATTTTAAAATAAATTAATATATGCTTTATAAATTTGTTAAGTTAGAAATTTAAAAATTGAATTAATATATTTTGAAAATAAATAAATAAAATCATTGAAATCTTACTTCCTAATATATCAATAAATGAGTAGGATCTTCAATACGCATGTTACAAAAATAATTAATTATTTTCTATCAACTTTTTAACCACACATATTTTTCTCTCCAATTTTCAGCAATTATTTTTTACCTCAAAATCATTTATACAGGTTTATAAATCAAACAGCATTACCAAATGGAGGCTTAATCTTTACATCATTTTGACAAAAATTGACATGTTTAAAAAATAAGGAAAAATAAAATATATTAATTAATATATTGGATTTCAAATAAAATATATGTGAGTAACACATTAAAAAATATAGTTAATAAAAAATTATAACATATTAAAAAGGAAATAAGTGATGAGGTGGAAAAATTTTAAGAGAAAAATGTAATTAAAAATCAAACGAATTTTATATAAAAAATTTATAAGTGCCGAATTTTGAGTGGTGCGGTATACTTAGTATACATGTAACATTTTTTTATTTTGATTAGTTTTGTCTTTTTTAAAATTTCAAATTCAACAATATTTTGTATTGAAATTTTATTTGATTTATGTTTTTTTTTTATTTGATATGATTATATAATCAAGATATTTTCAAAATTATGATATAAAAATTATATATTCCGTGCATCGCACGGGTAGACAACTAGATTAATATATTTGAACATAATTAATGTGATATTTATGTAAATGTGTTATGTAGGAAATGAAAAAATTGAGTTAATATATTTTAACATAAATAAATATAATATCTATGTAAATATGTTATTTTATTTATGAAATCAAAAAATTGTATTAATATATTTGAACATAAATAAATGTCATATCTATGTAAATATGTTAAATTGAAATTGAAAATTTCGGATTAATATATTTGAAAATAAAAAATCTATGCAATATAAATTTGTTAAGTTAAAAATGAAGATTTTGAATCAATATATTTTGAAAATAAATAAATAAAATCATTGAAGTTTTACTTCCTAATATGTCAATAAATGAGTAGGTTTTTCAATAAGCATATCACAAAAATTATTACCAAACGGAGGCTTAATTATTTCATTATTTTGATAAAAATTGACATGTTTAAAAAATAAGGAAAAATAAAATATATTAATTAATATATTGAATTTCAAATAAAATATATCTAAGTAACACATTAAAAAATATAGTTAATAATAAATTATAACTTATTAAAAGGGAAATAGATGATGAAGTGGGCAAATTTTCAGAGAAAAATGTAAATAAAAGTTTAAAAAAAAATTATATAAAAAATTTAAATGAATGTCAAATTTTGAGTGGCGCGATATACTAAATGTACATGTAACATTTTTTTATTTTGAATAGTTTTGTCTTTTTTAAAGTTTCAAATTCAATAACATTTTGTATTGAAATTTCATTTAAATTATGTTTTTTATTTGATATGATTGAATCAAAATGTTTTTAAAATTATGATTTAAAAATTATATATTCCATGCATCGCACGGGTAGACAACTAGTTTTATTTTAAAAGGGATGGCCAAACAAGGGAAGATTCATTAATAATTATGGTATTCAACTTTGTTGCTGCACTTTGTGCTGGGAATCTTAGTAGAGATAGTATTTAATTTACTTTCCAAACTAGACACTTATTTTAAGAAACGTGATTAGGGTTTTATTTAATTGATTTTCTAGTATATTCCCACTTCAGTTAGGACTAATTTAAATCCTATATTCCTGAGACAACATACTTTTTTTTTTTTTTCGGAACGAGTTTTGTTCGTTTAAGTTGGCCAATTTGAATCTAATACCAATGTAATTGAGTGAAATAAATGCAACAATTTTGATATTTTTTTAATAAAATCGTAATGCACTAAACTTTCAAACAGATAAAATCTATTTTAAATACTCATAATTTTATTGAAAATAATCAATTATATATTATGGATTATTATGTGTTTTAAATTTTTTTAATCTTATTTTATTAGATTTCAACCGCTTTTCAAATCTATATTTCCCAAAGAATTATTTTTAAGGCTTTTTAATAAAATCCTAGGATGGAAAACCATAAATGCGTAGCTAATAGTTTCAACATTTTGTTAAGAATTTTGTAAATTTTATATGGTTTGCTTATCGGGATATGCCAACTATCTTATATATATTTTGACTTGATAATAAAATAGGAATTGAGTTTTAGTTACGTTAATTTTGTATTTTTATTTTCACTTGATTTGATTGTGTTGATGTGCTGATTAGTACTGATTATGGATTATTGTTGTTGTGGAGTTGTAGATGAATTTTGGATTGATTTGATTGTAGTTTGATGATGAATGAATGAATGAGTGATTAGTTTGATATTGTTTTAAAGTATTATGGTGGTTGTGATGTCCCCACAGGTAGGCTAAGTTCATTTTATAGGGATACTGTGTTGAAATTTCTTTAAAGTTCTATAATAGAAAATTCTAATTCTAATATTTCGTATGATTTATTTCTACATTTTTGCATTTAGTGCAGTTAGAGTCATGATAATTAGACTTTCATAATGTCTTTGCAGGTAAAAGTGATTTTTGTAGTCCTCTCACAAGATGGTTTGTCATAGGCCTAGTTCAAACTAGATTTCAGAAGCCAGGGAAGCACTCATCTTCTACGATGATTCGTGTTGAAAATTGATGATAGTAGTTCCTTTTTGTATGACTGATGGTCTGCTAAAGATACCATTACAATGTAGAGAGATATTAAATGTCAAAATTTAGATGTGCAATCAAATAGATGAACAACTACTGATGTAGATTTTGTTTTAATGTAGGAGAACAAAGTACCGTAATTTTTGTTTTCTACAAAAATATATGTGATCTAACTTCTTTAAAGTGCTTGCATTTTATTTTGAGTAGTTGATTTATTTATAGTACACGTGTTTCATATTTTTCATATTATTTATATGTTTGAGAAATTTGTTGATTATCAGTGGAATTATCTATATTGATTTGCGAAAAATAAAAAAAAATGTAAAAGATAAACGGCAATGCGCAATGAGTGTTGCAAAAGTATCAACGACAACGTGTAATGAGTGTTGCCAAAAATATCAACCACAACACGCAATGAGTGTTGTCAAAAGTATCAACGGCAACGCACCGTGAACGTTGCCAAAAGTATCAACCACAACACACAAAGAACGTTGCTAAAAGTATCTACCGCAACATGCAAAGGACGTTACTAAAGGTCTACCGCAACATGCGTTGAACGTTGCCAAAGTATCAATCGCAACGCGCAATGAACGCTGCCAAAGTCTACCGCAACGCGCAGTAAACATTGCCAAAGGTCTAATGCAATGCACAATTCAACCTTTTGCAACACGCAATGAACGTTTCTGTATCCTTTCCCTCTACGGCAACACTGAGATTTGCAACATGCACACGAACGCTGCAAAAAGCTTTTTGCAATATTTTTTGCCCGTTACCATAGGCTATTTTTGTTGTAGTGTTAATTACATTTTGACATTCTATAATGAATTAATAGTTTATAACTAATTACAATTATAATTTCAATTCAGTTTTGTAATTAGTTACAACTTTAATTTTAATTGTAATTTAATTACAATTGTAACTAATTACCACCACCTAAAACCATCACCACCAATAACAACCTAAAACCATCACCATAAACCACCACCTACTATTTAATTAAAATTGTAACTTTTTTTTTTCAATGAAGTAATAACCTACCGAATTTCTTAATTTCTCACAATAGGAAATTATCACCAAATATTCCAAACTCACCGTGCCAATTGTCCTCTCTGCAATTGTTTTTGATGGGTAGTTTTACCTACAAATCCCTCTCCGACTCCAAGAAGCCCCTCCCTCTATTCATCAATTCATCTTTTTATCTTCCTAATCTCTTTATATGTTATCTGCAATCGACTATGAATTTGTAGTTTAACTTTCAAATCCCTTTCCAAGAAACCACTCTCGCCCTTCATTGATTCATCTTTCTTCTTCCTAATCTCTTTATATAGTACCTGGAATTGTCTATAAATGGGTAATTTGAAAGACAATATTATCCCATGATTCTAAGGAATATTCCGGTGAGTTTTCTGTTTTTGAGATTTTGATTTCGGGATTGAAGGAATGAAAAATCCATTCCCAGGAATGAAGTGAGAGATGGAGGTGAATAATGTTTGGCTTAAAATATATCTAATTTTATAAAATATTTTAAAATAACCTGATTTTAAAAATAAAACTAATTAAAGTGTTAATGGGCTTAATTAGCCCATGTTATTACCAATCATTCAAGTCCACTTAAAATCCAATCAACCATTTCTTGGCCCAAAAACCTTGACAGCACCCTCAATCCATGTTTTCCTCCCTCTCACCCATGTTTTCTCCTTTTTCCTTTTCATACAAATCTTAATTCCAAAAATCTTTCCCTCAATAGTAGACCAATAATCCCATAATCAGCACTACATTCCCTAAATCAAAGAGTTAACCTAAGTTACCATGTCAACACCACAATCAACCATAATATAACCCTCATTCCTTCCTCCTCACAAATTCACTCAGCCAACTCCTCACGAATCCAAGCAAATTCTAGGTAACACTCTTCCTTCCTCCCCAATCGATTTTCATTCAAATTATCCCGACATGAAGAATTCCACACACTCACTGCCTCTAATCCAAATTAATGGAACTAGGGGATATTGAGAATGTCGCCTCGATTCGATCAATGAATTGAAGGAGACGGGAAGAGAATTCAATAGAAAACAATATCAATCCATACACCACAATCTGCGAAAATATAACCCCATGCACACTAAAACAGAACCTCCATCGTTTGTAACTCAACCAGTCAATGCCTCAATCCATCTCACAACCAAAGTCGTTGCCCTTAATCCACTGAAACATGTCTAAACCCAAACCGCCACCTCCTTGCCCAAACTGAACCCCATCAATCACACACAACATCTCATCACTCTGGACGGGGGAAAATGTGTCATTTAATAAAAAATGAAAAACATTCCTATAGGTTGAGTATAGATTATTGGACTTAATCACCTTTCTATTGTTAATGAGTTCATCAAGTGTCATAATTTCAAAATTTCCACTATCCAATTCATCCTGAACAGTTGTAATAGTTGATGCTGAAAGGTGTGCTATTTTTGGTTTTAAGTCACCATCGACCGAAGTAAGTCTAAAAAAAATTATATATAAAAAAGAAGTAAGAATGGGCGTACATAATTTTAAAAGTACTAAGAAATGATGTTTGAATGTTTTACTTGATTTTGTAGTCATCTATTTCTGGAATTTGTGTGTTCATAAATAATTTTGTTGCATGATATGTATTACATAGCCCAATCTGCCCCATATAT
Organism: Ligustrum vulgare; assembly: GCA_963555705.1. Taxonomy (NCBI): domain Eukaryota; kingdom Viridiplantae; phylum Streptophyta; class Magnoliopsida; order Lamiales; family Oleaceae; genus Ligustrum; species Ligustrum vulgare. The sequence goes on along the minus strand of OY743184.1, from coordinate 33,159,278 downwards.
TTCTTTGCCCGACATAATTGAATAATCACAACAACCGGATCGTCACTTGAACTATCCAATTAGTTGCTGATTTCATCAGCATACGAACCCCACAGGGTGACGCTCATCTTGTTTGCCCTACAAAAAATTTGGTAATATTGTCAATACGTTGATAGTGAGTGAAATAACAAACTATTCTATAAAAAAAAGAGCTGAGTAATAGCTGTAGGTCTTGAAAAATAATGTCTATGTGTTTTGAAACAAATGATGATGAATTTAATTTCTGGTACTGAACATCATGCTTGGCGACTGCGTGGCCAATGAAGTCTGCAAAATAAGATGATGGTTAAAAACATTTAACAATGCTGGTTAAAAACATTTAACAGGAAAAAAAAAATTCATCTTTAGTTTGTGGTCATACCAAATAAGCCACCATCTTCAATGTTATCAATCATTTTAATGTCTGGAATACTCTTGAAATTGAATATGGAAGTGGGGAAGCTCTTGTCTACAACACCTATTACATCAGTAATAGGCATAAAGAAAATTCGATGACACCGACTAGTAATTCGGTATTTGCCTGAGTTGTCCTTCACTGTGAAGTTGCTAAGATAGTAAGTTGAATGTTCATGTAGTTTTGTTTCATATTTCGCAATTTGCGGTGGCATTACAGTAGCTTGTATTTGGTCACCCTAAATTGAAAAATAAAGAGATTTAGATAGTAGCAGCGTTATAGAACGTGTAAGATAGGTTCTGAACCAAACATGGTTGTATGTATACTACCTCGTGGTCGAAGAGCAACAACTCCATGCTTCGAGGCTGAGATTTGGTTTCGTTCATTGGGACGATATATTTTCTTGCTACACGAACTTTCACTATCCAATTTGTTTCTTTTTTGTTCAAGTCTTTGAACAAAGAAGTCTTCATTTTTCTGAACAATATATGAGTTGAACAGGATGATTGAGGAAACCGAAATGGAGATCATCCGAGACTCAGAATTTATTTATATACAAGTATTTGGTGCAGTTGAGAAGTGCAGTTACGAAATACTAATAATGAACAGTTTATTCATGCTGTATAATTGATGCAGTAAAAAAACTGTCCCAGGTCGTGCAAAAACCATAAAACGTGTGGAACCGTCAGCGACTTGTGCACTATGAATTGGGAAATGTGTAAAAGCAAACAGTTTATTCATGCTGTATAATTGATGCAGTAAAAAAACTGTCACAGGTCGTGCAAAAAGCATAAAACGTGTGGAACCGTCAGCCACTTGTGCACTATGAATTAGGAAATGTGTAAAAGCAAACAGTTTATTCATGCTGTATAATTGATGCAATAAAAAACTGGCCCGGGTCGTGCAAAAACCATAAAACGTGTGGATCCAAAAAAATTAATGGGAAAAAAAAAATATGCAGATTCTGATTCCAGTCAACAATTTTGTCAATTGAGATTCTGGTCAAAAATTGGCTTTAGTATTATATAGATTAATTTGTAAGTGGCAAAAATTGCATAAGTTGAAATTGGGGAAAGTATAGTGGCATTTTGAGAATAAATAGAAGTTGTGGACTTATTTGTGCACTTGGAGAGAGAGAGAGAGAGAGAGTTGTGGGCTAAACTTTCAATTTATAAAACAAATAAACAAAACCTAACCAAACCCTCCCAACTCGTTACCAGTTCTCTCCCCTCAACTCTCTCAAATCCCGCATCCGTCTCCTCTCTCGGGTTCTCTCTCGCCTCCTCCTCTCCAGCCGCGGGACACCACCGGCCACCACCAAGGTAAGGCACATTTCCCTCCTTCCCGCACAGCCACACACACGCACACACTGGCCGCACACAATGCGCAGACACCGCGAACACACACCGCACACAACACGCACGCACTGGCCGCAGACAATGCGCAGACACCGCGAACACACACCGCGCACAACACGCACACACACACTTGAACATGGCGATGTTACTTTGAATATGTATGTACATGGTATCTACATGTGTATTTTCAGATTTAGGGATTTTAGATTTAGTCGATTTAATTGAAATTCATTGGTTTAAAGTTTGAATTATAATGATAAGTTTCAGATTTAGATATTATGAAAGTATTTAGTTTAAATTTCCAGTTATAATTGTTATATATTGCAGATTTGGGGTGTGCCTATATAAATGTATCATGTATGTGTGTGTGTATATATATATATATGTAAATTTCAGAATTTTTAAATATATGAAATTTGTAATTTAGTTAACTGTTTGGGTTGAATTGTGAATCAAATAGAAGTTTTGACCTCGGTTAGGAGTCTTGTTATTTGTATTAAAAGAATAGTGAATAGGGTTTTGAACTAAAAGTATATTTCATTTAATGAATGGATATAACTAGGATTTTTGTCCACATTGACGTCATGGCAACCGAAACACCTCCACTTGCTTATCTAAGAAAAAAGTAAATATTATGGACTCCAGGTAAGTAAAATTCCCATAATTTCATCAAATTTGAATGTTATTGTGGAATTAAGGTGCTTAAGTGACCTTCTTGTAAGTTACAGTTTTTCGTTTACTTTATACAAGTATGTGTTATCAAGATAAATGTTCGAGCATGCATGCTATCATATCATTGCATCAATAATCATGCTTTATCATCGAATTTGGAAAGTCAAGTGTTTTGAAAAATGTGGAAAAGTGTTAAGTTTTCTCAAAAAATATGTATCCCAAGTTTTAAGAAGGAAATGAGTGTACTATTATGTCATGAAATGTGTGAGTGGGAAATGAGGCGTGGGGGACTGGCCTACCTGAATTAAACCGCTTCATGGTGGTGAATTTAAACTGTTTTACGGTGGAAAAGTGAATGTTAAACCGATTTGCGATGGAATGAATCTGGTTCCAAATAAGAATTATCCACTGCATTCTGATTGGCCGGAAGATACACCAAATGAGCTCATGAAAATAATGAAATGAAGTTTTGAAATGTTAAAGTGAATGTTTTTGAAAAATTAAAGTAATTGGGGATACATAATTCAACGTATCAAGGTATTTCATGTCATAAGCATGTATCACATGTACGAAATTTATTTGTTGAGCATTAGCTCGCCCCTTCATTTCCCACCATGTTTCAGTGATGAAAGTTAGATGATTTGAGGAGAGTGCTTGGTGGTAGGCTCGCACAGTACCGAACTTGAGACTTTATAAATTAATATGGGGACTTTACTTAAACTTTTCATTTGTTATTTACTTATTCGTTCACTATTGAAATTGTTTGGTTGATTTTAGTTTTAAATAAGTTATTGTATTCTATTAGTGGTTAGTTTATCTCCTATTTCTCTAGTTGGTGTTTATGGATTGGAATTATTAATGATATGGAGTTGGGGATTGATGTTGAAGTGGTTTGGTGATGTTTGATGTTGAATGAGTTGTGATTTTATGTTTTTAAATGGTTGTATTTCTCTCTATAGGTTGACTAAATCCAATTTATAATGGCTAATTGTTATATTGTTTATGTATTCTCATTTTACATTTAGTTGTTGAATATCTTCTCTCTTGTGAATGTACACCTACTAGATGATAGGATGGTGAGGCTTCACTTGGTGTAAATATGATGTAATTGTAATTCAATCCTTATCTTACTAATTGTTATTTATATATTGTTTTGCAGTCCAACAATATTTTGTCATATTTATCTGTCATTGAATTTGAAGTCATATCCTACAGTTGGATCCCACCGCGAGAAAGCAGTATACTAGTTTGTTACTTTTGGTGTAAAAGATTGCTCTTTTATTGGCTGTTTTCCAAAGAAACCATGTCTTTAGAGACTCGTAAAGGTTAAATACAGACTCTCAAACTTCCAACTCTTTTGTTTTGTGATTTTTAGGGTTTTTTTCCTTTTTCTTTCTAATTAATGTAATGGTTATTTGCAACGTTGTTTGCAATAAGTAGTTGCTTTTTATCTGAATTTCTTTCCAATTATTGTAATGGTTATTTTCACTGTTGCTTGCAATAAATAGTTCCTTTTTATCTGCCAGTTTTTTCATTGTTGATGTTTAATCTTTATTTTTATGTAGTTAATGGTTAATATATATTTTTGATTTATTCAGTCGTTGTTCATCTGAGAGCCACAGGTGATGCCCCTATTCTCAAGCAAGCCAAATTCAAGGTTATTCTTCTTTGATTACATCAATCATAATTGCATCGATTTAGAATCTGTAACAACTGTTCTATAATTATTCTTATTATAACTTTGAGTTCTTCTTAACCTCTATGCTCAAATGTAGAATGTTTCAGTAAAAAGGATCATTTTTTTTTTCTCTCTGCTCTTCTAGGAGTGCTACCTAAAAAAAAAAACATTAATTTTATTTTTGATTATCTCCTTTGTGCCAAAAAATAAATATAATAAACAATAATTCTATATAGACATACAAATAAGACATTTTAAAGTGACATTCTGATATGTCACAGCTTTATTGGCTGACGAAAAAGTGTTGATGTGATCATTACCCAATGAATCTGCGTCATATAGAAACGTCCCTTTAAAATGTCTCATTTGAAAGTCTACCTATAATTACTCTATAAAAAATGCTTGGGTATGTAGCATTTTGGCTCATTTGAATATAACATGTACTTGGTTGAATTTTGTACGGTATCCTTTATTTTAGTTGCATTTGCATACATAGCACCAATTCCAATTGAATGTATGGTGCAATTTTCTAAGTTTCTTGGTGTACTGAAGATAGATATTATTTACAAGTCCTTATCATACATAACCGGTGCACATATGTTTTCTTCTGTCTACAAATCATTATATTTTTCTCATTCGGAGGAAAAGATATTGAGCGAGTTCAAGAATATTTGTAACTTAAGTTTCTACTTGTTAAATCATCTTCAAAAGTAGATTTCAGGGACTGATAAGTTCGTGAAAGTGATTGATTTTCTCCATCGGCAACTTCACAGGGAGACATTGGTAGGTGGTTTTTATCCTTTTCCATATTTTTTTTCAAAATATAAGTATATTTCTTTGTAACTAATTTGTTATTGTTATTATCCTAGTTTGTCTATGTTAACAGTGCCTTCTCGCCAAATCCAGATGAGTCGGTGATAGACCTATACAATGTAAGTTATTATTTGAAGTATTTTATACCTTCTCTTTATCTTTTATTATAGTTATCTCAACTTTCTTTATCTTTAGAGGGATTCATGGTCATAGAATGAAAACAATTCATCACCATGTTCCGTTGTCTTTTTTGCTAATTTAATGCTTGAGCAGAAGCCAAATATGCCGCTGGCCCACTGCCACTTACCAACGTGGTTTAGGCTTTTGAGTAAAATGCATCACTTTGATTGTACAAAAAACCACAAAATAGGAGATGAGAAAGGATAAGCGTAGAATAGAAATTGAATCTAACATTGACTTACTTGGTTTTGTTGAAATAAAGCTTACTTTTGTAGGTAAATATAAGAGTAGGATATTGTAATGATTTGTCCTTTCTCTGCCTGCATTCCCTCTAATACAGTGAGAACCTCGCTCAAATTTAACCCTACACACAATGTCATAAATCGGGTTTAATTCACACAAAAATGGGTTGAGTTCGCATCAACACGTATTCCTCAATTGCAAGAATAAATGCCTGCAGTAACTCTTACATACTGCCTTCGACACCAACCATTGTCATCTTCTCCAATAGGCCTTGGTTCTTGGTGGACGGCTTCCAAACCGCAGCACCTTCAGTACATGTCAGAACGCACCATTATTTTTCATTGACCCTGCAATATGCGCTCTATGAAATACCTTGAAAGGTAGGTACAATCGCGCAACGCCTGCTCACCACACTTATCTTCCCAGAGCTTTCTTCGTGTAATGTATGTTTATCGACACGATCCGTGGCCCAAAATATTTTCTTCGTAAGAATTCATGTCATTAATATCCCATTAAACCAAAAATGTATTCAAGCAATCTTGCTCTGATACCATCGGTACAACTTGTTGGGTAGAACTCTCCTTCAAAAGGTAGCCAATGATGGGAGGGTGCTCAAAATATTATAAATCCTACATTGAAATCCCATACCTTTGATGTGGGACAAGTCTTAGATCATGCAATGGGAATCATGACAAACAACTACGCTTTCGATCTCCACGTCCATGCTAGATTGGCTTTGCACTAGTCCCGGACGAATACTTCTATGCCGACGTCACCGTACATGCTGCTCAATTGCAATATGGAGACCTGGTGCTTGCTCTGATACCAATTTTGACGGATCACGGGTTCGACTCTCAAGGTACCCTACCTCTCATAATCTCATTCATTGACCTACAAGTTCAAACAATTGGTACACATTTTGTACATTCGAATGCATTCGAATCAACTTCCGCCTTCGTAGTGTGAAGTGACCTTCGTATCAATACGCATTTCTCAATTGCAAGAAATGGCACCACCCCTCATGGATGGGCATCTACTCGGTGCTTTCTCTCACACTTGGTCGCAGTAATTCGTATATAGTGTTACATCAACTTGGGTAGAACTCGCCCATAAAAGCTAGCCAATGATGGGAGGATTCCCAAGAGGTTATACATTGAAAGTCCATACTTTTGATGTGGGATAAATCTCGTACCTTCAATTAGAATTATGATAAATCATCACGATCCGCGATCCTTGCGCCCACACCTCCATTACTAGATTGTAACTGGAAGATGTGATGCCTACTTTGATACCGTTGTCACAATCTCTTGGGTATAACTCATCCTCAAAAGCTAGTTAATGAGGGGGAGGGTGTCCAAGGTATATAAACACACATTGAAACCCCATAATTTCGATGTGGGTCATGTCCTATATCTTGTAATGAGGACCATGATAAAGGAACAATCAACTACTGAAATTACATCAATAATTGAACAAATATGGATTTTGAATGGAATCTGTAGCTGATTGGAATTTCCTTAAAAAATGGATATTGACTGCTTTTTTCTTTCCCTTAATCAATTGTTTTTTCTTCATCATTATATAGAGACTCACTTGTTTTTTACCTTTTTTTTGGATAATGTATTGGAATGTAACACTCGGATGACTTGATCGAATTGAATAAACTTTAGTTTCGTAGGTGAATGTTCGTTATTTTCTTTGTTGCACTAGACTAGAAACTTAAGCAAGACTCGGTCAAAATTAAGGGACATTTTAAATTAAACATAGAAACTGCAAAAAGTGTTTTGATTGATATTTACAAGCACACTATTTTGATAGGGGCACTTAAGCTTTTTATGTATATCACTTCTGAGTTCTATTTGTTGTTTGTTTATATGAAAAAATGGCCTATAATGTGGTTTTATGTCCATGGGGAAGATGATTAATGCAATACTTGAAACGCTCAGAGAAAACGTAATGGGTTTGATTATTTATTGCTCAAGTGTTGGTAGCAGTCAGTGGATTTGATGATTTTTCTTTTCTATCAATTTTCTTAAACTTGGTTTTTAGTCTTAACTGAGATTGCACTTTGCCCTAGTAGTTAATGCCTTAGTATATGAATTTAGGTATTTACCTATTTACTAATTTTATTGAACAATTCAAAAAATAGTAAAATAATTGAACTAAAATTACTTTAGAAAATGATGAGGTTCTTTTTCTTCTCTTGTTAAAGCTCAAGTGTGGCACTGATTGTTCTATCTTTAAGTTTCAATTTTATTTCATATTTTTTCCTATTTTCTCTAATTGCTTTTGTGAACGATAATGGCTTGTTTTTGCTAGGAAATGGGTGTATGAATGTTTGTGAGAAGAGATTCATGGGCAAAGGTGGTGGGGTTGCATGTGGAAGTTGAATAGGAGGTGGTCTTTTTACCAAGTTTATATTGGACCAAAAAAGGTCATTCAAAAGGAAAAAAATACTGAGTCCTTATTACAATTTGACTAGGAAAAAAGGTATTTCAAGAAATTTGCCTAAATTTTAGTTAGATGCTTCTTCAAATGATTAAATAAACCAAACAAGGATGGTACAGAATCAATAAATCGAAATTCGACAAGGTATTGCCCACTTATTCATGAAATTTATGATTTGGTTTCATTCATTTGCATAACTTTATTCATGGATTATAATGTCCAAGCCTAGTATCTCCTAAAATATGCTTTATATCTTTGCTTATTATCTGTTCAGACACAATGATTTAACTCTGATAGAAGTGGAGCTTGATGTGACGTAGATATTGTATTTGCATTGCAGAATTTTGGCATTGATGGTAAACTGGTGGTTAATTACGCGTGCTCCATGGCATGGGGGTAACCATTACCAAGGCTTTGGCAGTGTACATTCTTAGGACTGAACATTTGGTAATGTCTTTAATAATTCTCTCCACGTCTGACGACTATTTGTGAACTCAACGTGATGTATCTTTTGTTCCTGTGGTTCTTTAAAGTTTTTAACTGCAAGAGCTTGTTAATAGACTTCTAATATTAAATGAATTGTTAATTTGGAAATGATAACTATCTTTGTGTATTAAATTTGTTCAGTTAGTCAGGCATGGAGCATGTTCAGTTAATAAATAGAAATGTTTTACTCCTTATTTATTTATTTATTTATTTATTTTTAATAATTTCGTTGATTATTATTGAATTTTGGATTTGCAACAAATTTCACCATTCATCAGTGTTTTCAGTTTTGATTTAGATTTGTCTATTTGGCTCGTACTTTTTAGTCAAATATGTATTTATATTTAAAGGAAAGTTAAATATTGTCTTCTACAGGTAAGGCTATGTTAGACAACTTTCAAGAGTAATTTTTTGGTTTTTTGATGTTTTTTTAAGGTGAAATGTGGTTAAAAATTGGTTTAAAAAAATGTGTGCTTAAAAAGTGATTAGGAAAATTGTTATGTTTATAAATTGTTTTTTAAATTGTAATAATTTCGTTAAATGACAGTAAAGAAGCAAAACTTTGGATTCCAAGACAATGTATTTGCAATTTTGACTTCTGTTTGTTCACATTTTATCCACTACCATTTATAGATTTAAGATCTTTGATGCAATGCATTACACAGATGTAGGATCTTGGATCTACGCGGGAGGAAGCACATAGTCCTCTTAGTATTATTTATTTATTTTTATGTAGGATCTTGGACCCAAAAGGGAGGAAGCGCATATTCCTCTCAGTATTTTTTCCCCCCTTGAATTCTCATTTGAGCTAAATTTATTGTGAGCTTAGTCCTAAAAAATTCAATAAGGTCAAAACAATTTAACTTAATTGCAATGCCTCCTTACTTGTTCTACCACTTGTGCGATGCACGGTATTATATATAAAAAAGAATATTATATTACAATAATTAATCAAGACAATTATAGGACTATAACATAAATAGTATATAATAAACAATCTTCAAAATTTATTCTCAAAGATTTATTATCTCAATCTACTTCATAATTGTAAACTTGATATTTGTCTATGAAATTAAATGATTCATCCATGACCTATTAGCAATGGAAAATGAAAAGAAATAATTTAGCTCAAGCTTAAAACCCACTCTAACAAATCTCATTTTTCTCCAAACTTATTTTCAACGATACGTTATCCGATAAAATAATTTCACATGTAAATAAAAATAATAATAATAATAAAAAATCCTACTTTTTAACCACATTCTCCAAAAAATCAAAATTATAAATTCCATTTTTTCAAAAAATATAGCTCAATCAAACCCTTAATATAAATCCAAGCAAATAATAACATTTCCTCACATGAGAAATTTACATTTCAAGCAAAATGAAAATTTAACTGGGTTCATACACTTCTAATTTTGTGGTTCAAAATAATACTGAACAAAAGCAATATACTTATTAATACAGGCTATCCAGTCATACGTTATGACAATTTTCTACACCAAACATAGATATTAACCTCTTTATGTATCATACACTAATCTCAATCAAATAAAAGTTGAAACTTCCAAAACGCATTTCAAATATATTATATAATATGTACCAGAAAACAAACATGGATGGAGAAAGTGTCAAGAATCTCACAAATGTAGAAAAATAGACCTAAAACAGGTGACATCATATCCAGCCCACCACTCTCGGGGTCATCAATTGCAAATCAATAATTTAAGAAGAAATTTACAACTGGTTTGTGTATATCCCTGCATAATTCAAGATGTCACTCATCAAAACAAATGATAAAAAATTCACAATTTCATAATTGAGAGTAAGAAGTTATACTTTTCAAACTAAAATAATAAACTAAGAAGACAATAAAAGATTAAGCATAACTCAGAGAAAAGCTGAAAATGTTTCAGCAAATTGGGAGGAAACCAACGCAAAAAAAAAAAAAAAAAGATTTATCAATCCATTCAAATATAGAACCAACAATGATAAATTATAGCTGATCTTTAACAAATCATACTCTTTTTAGTTTGTAATTTAACAAAATTGGTTCAATTTAAACACTCAAATATAAAATTCACACTTGTGCTTGAGCAATTTGAAAGCAGCTAATGAAACTAAAATAAGAAAATAAGAACTGACCCTTGAATCTATGCTGCTACATGTACAATACTATTTGTTTTGCATGAACTATAGGGCAAAGAACAATACATTGAAGAGAACCCATCTCAAATCCTTTGCAATCTATAATAAAATTTAAAATACACATAATCATACACCCAAAATTCATCATAAATCTTTTTCAAAAAATTAAACCCGTCTCTTTTTAAATAATATAATATAATTACTTCTCAGAAAGAAGAATATAATATAATTACTTTTCAAAAAGATGAATCTTTATTACTTGAGGAAAAAAAGGATTCTTGAAAAAGATTCCTCACGTAAAACACAATAAAAATTATAGAATAGAAGGACTACTGATTATCAATATCACATAAATGTTTTCGATAAAAAAATCAGAAGCCTATTATGATCTTAATTAAGTGAAGCTTACATCGTCAAATTACGTTGGAAGAAGCAAGCTACAGTCCACAATTTTCCCATTATCATAAGTGCATAGGTGTATTTTGTTAATAATTAATGAATCTTACAGATACATTGCATGACAGCATGGCGAGGGGATTTAATCTAAATGAAATAGTGAGGAAGCATAAACTCTGCTTCAATTTTTATTTTTCATCTCAGTATCATCACTATCATGGAAACTTGGGCCAGTCCAGTCACTTGGGAACAGAAATGTTCATAGCTTGCAGTCGAAGCCATGGCTAGATTAGATTATTCCCCATCCACCAGCGTAAAGAAAAACAAAACCTCAGAAGGAGAAAAAATTAAAAAAAGAAAAGTGCATGCCATTAAGATTCAAGAAAATTTAGTAGCTCAGCCCTAAATCAATTAGAGAAGTGAATAGCAAGTGATGCAATATTAAAAGAGGGGCGAGAAGAATACAAAGTAATAAGAATATTGAAATTTGCAGCAACCGCCATAGTTTATATATGCAACTTGAATAATCAAAAGAGGAAGATAAAAGAATGTAAAACATACCTTTCCTTCAAATAATGATGCATCGTACAATCTCTCAGAACAGATATTGTAGACTTTGTATTTCCCCTGCATGATTAAAATCAAGCATTTCAGTCAGTTACTGCGTGAAACAACAAAACTTTAGGATCTAGAGAAGCAAACAACACTGAATAGTCATCACTTAAAAATTCAAGCAATAGGAGGTTCTATACAATGTTGTGCCATACCAGAATTTATAGTTGTATGGACATTACCCGGTGATACGTTTCAAAGAACTTGATTACTTCCTCCATGTGGTTCCGATAAAATCCCTAGTTATATTTCCATTTAGATCAAATTAGGATATCATCACAATACAGCGAATAACATACATATGATTTTATAGAAATTTAGTTCTCTACCTCAACATAACCAAAAAAACCAGAGCTCATGTCCCCAGCAGGGAAGCCCATGGAAATAATATTTTCTGTGATGTAAGTCATGTCCAAATCGAATCCTCCTTCCTAGAAAAATTGGAAACAGTTAGAGCCACACAGTAGTAAGTAAAAAGTTATCTGAGCACAAGATGATAAGAAGTAATTTGCAAATCAACATGAGCAAGACAATTTCAAAGAATAAACCTAAATAGTAGGAATATCTAGATTTTATATGTAAAAGCAAATATAGGATGCAAGTTCTAATTTATCAACCCTTTTTTTATATAGGAAGAGCTATGTTTCAAAATTGTTGAGGTCCATTATGTCATGAATATAAGCAAAGCGTGAATCAAAACTTTCTGAAATTCAATATGTCCAGCGAAATGGATGTGATATCAATAAAATGGTTAGAACATTAAAAAAAAAAAAAAAAGACTAAGAAAAGATCCAGTGATAAAATTTGCCAAAAACTTGGTACCAACTTTGGTACATGGTCCTGAAGTTGCAACAAAATAAATTCAGATGGACAAAACGATATAAGGAATCATCTAGACAATAGGGTAGGAAAAACCACCTTCATTCTTCTTTTAAAGAAGAAAAGGCAAAAAAAAAAAAAAAAAGAGTTAAGCCATTTCAATAGCACATCAGACTCGGAAAATGCAAATGACATAAATTTGACTAAACGAACATAGAAAGAAAGCATAAATAAGGACAATGGTGTAAGGATCAGCACACCTCTCTAGCACGTTAGCTACATCCTACTTTGTATATTTACCTCAAGTCTCTTCTCCCAATCCGCAACATAGAGGTTACTTAAAATCAACCGAACATTGATAATGAACTGAGATAATTCTTTGAAAAAGTCAATAATGCTGCATAACATGGTCAAAAGTTACAATTTTTTATTGTCCAATAATAAGACAACAAAAGAAATGAAGTGAATTGAAAGGGATATACTTGAGTTTTGTAGCTCTTAGTATCTGGCATAAAGTAAATCCATTTTCTCCACTTCCTCCATTCGATTTATCAGCTTCTCTCCGTCACTCAACCTTTTCTCCACTTGTAAGAATGTGAAATCATTTAGGTTACAATCATTTGAAAGAATGTGAAATCACAGGATTACAATAAAGTAAGCAATTATGTTTGTCAAAAGCACAAGCACTGTTTGATGGTACCCAAGTTTGTCGAAAGAAAAAAAACATGTTTATGTAATATCATCAATACCATGGGAAATTAATCTAAGGCCATGTGGGAGATATAATAGCTATGCTAGATTGATACAGCCTGACCTGATGAATGAAAACTATACATGGAGATACCATTGCCATCAACTAAACTAATCCTACTTTAATGGAAGGCAAGTTTAATCCCCTGCCTACTCTTTCTTGAAAAGCAAAGACAATAAGCATCTGCAAATATCAAAAAATCAAAGCAAATTAAAAAGCTCCAAAAGGAGATTATACCCAAACATACCCAAAAAAAAAATAAAATAAAAAAAATGCAGCATTTGTGTGATGCTTCAATTGCCTTCTTATTCCATATCTAATCATACACAAAACAGAAAAATGCCTTCAAACTCTTGGGCGATCAACTTCTCCATTATCCAATAAGAGTAGATGATAAAGTAGGATGAAAAACTATTGCTACTAAAACTAACCTTTGTTGATATGATCCTAGAAATAATTCCTGTATGCACTCCATAGTGTTCTTGTAGGCAAGATCCTCGCTCATTCCATTTTCAGTGTATCTTCTGAACAATGATTCCATATACCATGTACAACACCGAGTAAAATCCCTATAGGTAAGAGAATGTTGACATTCAGGATTCATCATCAAGTCAAAAAGAAATTAGTGACATTAAAAATCAGTCTTACCTCTCCCCAAAAAATCACTCTTGTACTCCTGCTCTAAAGTAGTGGTAAAAGTAAAAGGAGAACCGACGGCAATTGACCATCCAAGGGCAACATCTATAGCTCTGCGATCAAAGAGTGCTTGTGCTTTTGACAAACATAATTGCTTACTTTATTGTAATCCTGTGATTTCACGTTCTTTCAAATGATTGTAACCTAAATGATTTCATATCAAGAACCTCAAACATGCTCATATGAACATGTAAAACCATAATTTTGCAGTACAAAAGTCAAAGAGCACATTATACAGATAAAAATCTAAATTTCTAGTAGACAGACAAAATTCAAAGAGCACCTTGGTAGTTTATATTATCATCCATCAAGACCTCAATCTAAAGTTCCAATTTCAAATTAGTTATTTGGAATTCAAAAATCAATCAAGACCTTCCTGTTAATCCATCAACAACTTTTGAGAAAAATGTCTTCAAGATCTATTTTATTGATTCACATTATAATACCTTTATGCAATTTCCATTATATTAAAAATTTCAAGAATTTAAGTAAAAAAGGAGTCTCATCAATAATATGTACATTTCAACTAATCAAGAAACCCCCCCCCAACATCATACCCCCATCCCCACCCACCCTCTTTGACAGGCTTGTAAAATTTTGATTTTTTCTTAAGAAACATAGAATGTACACTGTATTTATTACTAAAATTAATCAGACCTGTAACCTATAATGCAAATTTACATATAATATTCAATGGATATGGAAAAATGTTTTTGATATTTACTTGGCAAGACCTGCTTTCTGGACGGTCTTTATGAGCCTCACGTCATCATATGTCCCTTCAAATCCGTACTGAAGAACCCACAAAGACCCTACCACAAAATACATACTTTTAGTTCAAAACTGAGGGATAGAATAGTATAATTGAAAAGCAAATCCAATATTGACACTATGAGTAAGGTTCTTTTGCTGTGATCAACCTGGAATACAACTCAACAATCAAACAAATATGCAAAGCTAATAATTGTAAATTTTTTCCTCAAACCTTACTGTTGAAATCTGTCACATAACTCAACAATCCCACAAATATGCAAAGCTAATAAATGGAAATTCCAAGATAAATGTAAATTACTGCAAAAAATTCTAAAATAATTGTTTAACTCTTCCACTGAACTATAATTCTACTGAAATAAAATGTACGAAGGGAAAATGAAAAAGCAAGAGAACAAACGGAAACTCGAGAAAAACGAAAGCTTATAACCTTCAATTTCAAATTCTCCTTGATTTTTTTACCCTACCCAACTTCTGAGATAAAGAAACCAACTGCCGAGAGAAGCTTTCGACAGTGTTAAGCTTCGTGTGGAAGATTTTCGATTTCAAAAGAAGTCTCGTCTTGAAGTCACTGAAAGAAACCTTTTTGCAGCTGCCCACAGTTTGAATGACTCTGTAAGCGAGAATCCCTTTTTTGATTTTGAATTTTGAATTGTATATTGGGCCCACTCTATTTGGAGCCGTCAGTTCATTGATGTATTTTGGCTCAGTCTTTTGGCTCAGATTTTGGTCAAAAAATGCGCGATGTATTTTGGCTCAGATTTTGGTCAAAAATTATGTTTTTTTTTTTTTTCCTTTTCTTTCCTCTTCGGTGGGAGACCTGGGCAGGAAAACCCTTTCAACTTAACTCCTTTAATATAGTTATAAGATTAGTAGACAGGTAGGGAACTAGCTCTTTAGATTTTCTAGTACATTTAACAAAAAATCAAATGAAAGTGTAAATAAAGTTTCATGGCGTGGATTCAAATTTTAATTGTTATTATCAATTTTTGTGTATGATCGACTGCTATAAATAAAAGTTTAATATACATATTTTTAAGACATGATCTCGACTAAAGCATGGGAGTTTATAATATTCAAGAACAGAGATTGAATATGAATTTGTAAAAGAAAAGAGAGAAACTCTCTATTTTACCAATTCAAGATAATTCTATATATATGAAAGATTTTATAAGCGTGAGCCAAACACTTAACTGACTTTTTGTTTTCAAAGAAAATTTGAAATAATTTAATTATTTTTTTTATAGATTATTTAAGGGTAGTATTTGTTACACCATATTTTAATTGCAGTTAAACTCCTCAATCTTTGCTTGTTATACCAATTATTTTCCTAATTTTGTTAGGTTAAGTTTTTATCTCAAGCCATCTGTTAAATAGTATATCTCGTCCTTGATGATAATTTATAACAAAATATTGCATTTTCTTGTTTTGAAACAAAGAAAAAATATTTTATTGCACTTTTTATTTTTATTTTTTAAATTATGAAAAAAAAAGTTTTGTGCCATCTCAACGAATTTTTTAGACTAAAAAAACTCTTATCAAATATAACAAATTATTGTAAAGTTTGAGGACAAGAAAGCTGTGAAAAACCAGTAAGGACATAAGTATTATATAAGCAAAGATTGAGTGTCTTAAATGCAATTAAAATATGGTGCAAGAAATAAAATTTGTGGTGTTAATATAATTAACAAAATCAATTTTGATGTATAAAGTGTGTCAAATACAAGATTAATTTTTTGGCCCGCGGCGCGCATCATCCTATTCCTGGTTCATTTTATTTTAAGAACTTGTTGGTTACAAATTAGATCCAAATATACTATAGAAATCATAGATAAATCACATACCAAAAATCCATATATTCTATTGTTATGAAAATAACTTACCTCAAAAGATTGGAGACGAAATATGACAAAGCTTTATATGACAAGCTTTATTGCACTTAGATAGTTTTAATTTGGCACCAGTATTCCATGTTCCTTGAACTTGAAAGACAGGAAACGTTGGCTACAAACAGTTGGAATCAATTTAAATTGAAAGGACACAAAAAAACCGTTGGCCATAATTGTCATGAATAGACACATCCTTTGAAATTAAAGTAGATGCGATAAAAGATTAAACAATTGTACTTACTACTTACTGACCGCTAACGGCCATCAAACACAATTCCACATATTGTGCACATATACTTAAATACAAAAGCAGGTTTATGTTCCCAGAATGATTGTTTAACCATGCGTAATCTTATACTGAAATTTTCTCATGCATGGTAAAGATGAAGAATATAGAATTTTTTAATTACTTTCATAAAAAAAAAAAATCTTACCATAATTTTATCATTGATATTAAAAGTATCATGATTCAATATTCTCAATGTAATACCCCGACCAAGAAAGTTTAAAAGATATGATAGGTACTACTCATATCAACAAGGTGCACCTTCTTTTCCAGAAGTCCATCGTTAGAAACTCCATAGTTAAGCGTGCTTGGTTTGGAGAAATTTTGAGATGGGTGACCTCCTGAGAAGTTTTCTTGGGGAGCGTGCGAGTGAGGACAAAGCATGCTGAAAAGACTCGTGTTGGTACAATGGGGACAGTACGACGTCATCTAACGGTCGGGACAACCCGTTAAGTGGGACCCGGGTCGTTACACTCAAGAATAATTTCAACTCCATCAGTGAAAATGTACTTTTAGATTGTTATGAAAATGACTTACCTCGAGAGATTGGAGACGAAATCATCGAGTATCACATAAAGAATTACGAACTAGTAAATTCATATCACAACACTTGAAATCTTGAAAAACCCGGAAATCAATGGAAGAACACCAAAAATTGGAATAAAATACTAGGCTTGGACACGTGACAACACGTTGTCCTAAAAGTAAATTTACCTAATCTCGATCGAGATGCTAAATGGTTTAATAGCAAATGCTTTAACGGATTAATCAAGCCTACAAACCAAGTATTCTTAAGCACAAAGAATACATGGAAGATGAACAAAGAACAATTAAAAATGAGTATGTATTTGGGTGGAAATGATCCCCTATAATTTATGGATGTTATCTCTTGTTTTTTCATTTATTAAAATGATCAATATAACGTACTATATATAGTAGTTGATCCACTTTTTACGAAAGTACACATCACATGGATAAAAGGGCACCATTTGATACCAAAAACCAACTTAGGCACCAAAAGGTGCATGTCGGAAACCATGCGATCGCATGGTTTTGTGCCATGAAATAACATGGCATAGCAAAAAAGCATTCTACTTTGTTTCTGTCTTCCATGCGATCGTATTAAGCCAAGGCTATGCGATCGCATGGCCTTCTATGTTCCGATTTTTCTCATTCTTTTCTCTTCCTTTCAACACCTCTTTGTATTGATTTAATTTTGTACTTTATCCACGATCTTTAAATATTTGAACAACCAGTTGTTCAAATATCTTCACCCATATATATATGATCACTTCACAATTGTTTGACAATACTTCTCAAATATTTCGCAATATTTTGTAATCTATTTTGTGCACTTTATAGACTTCAAAATAATATTACTTTAAACTTTATTTTAAAGTTTAGTTGTACTGCCCCCACACTTCTAGGGTAGACTTAAAATTATTCTTTCATTAAATGAAAGAATCTAACTTTACATTACAATTTATATATTCGATAAAAGAAATTGTTTTCGCAATTCTTTTACTCAATTGAAAATAATAGAATCTTAATTCCATGAACAAATTTTGTTCTAATAATAGTTTAATTGTCTCCTCAACGAGAACAATAATATTTTGTTTGAGTGTTACCCCCACATTTTGGGACAAATTTCGAACTTCTCGATTTCATTTAAGTGAATGATTCTCCTTGTGAACTATAATGTTCAACGATAATCCATATTCACTTTTATATTTCATATTATTACTCTCCATTAGTTATAATACTTTTCACATATGATATCTGATCGGTATTGTTTTCCTATTCCCTAACGATTAGGATTTCATGACCCGACCTCTACGGACCATGTCCCACATTTTCCCGGGGTCCCCCGTCTTTGTATGGACGGTACTATACCGACCTTATTGGGACTCAGCAATGATGGCCTGGGATTTAGCATTACACTTTGTTTCGATCATGTCGGGAGAAACCCGATCTGTTTCTTCAAGATTGGAGCTTAAGGGAGAGGTCGGCGCTTCCCGGGCTTTGAGCCATGCAGGCCGGCCTCACAATCTCTTTCGATAATGGGCCTCGTTAATGGGACATATTCTTGAGCCTCAAGGCAATACATGATACGTAAGGAAACTCTTTGCAAAAAGGAAACTGAATCCTTGTGAGTTTATAATTCTTCTTAAAAGGTAAGTTTATAGCAAAAGGAATTCTTCCTTAAATAAAGGAAGTTATGGGCCTTTTCAGCCCTATAAATATAGCTCCTTTGATTGCATATATTCATTCACAATTCGTTACATATATTTCAGTTATATATTTTCTCTCTACCCCAGAAAACTAATTCTCACACCGGAGGGGCGACGGGGAGATTCCTCCTCGACTTTTTTGCAGGTCATCCAAGGCGAGCTCATTGATCTTTTCCAGCAATCAAGTATCGTCAGATTCTACCACGTCAAAGTTAGGATTTTTGACAGCATCAATTGGTGCCGTCTGTGGGAAAAAATACAATTATCCATGGTTAATAGACACCAAGTTCGCCCCTCTGCATCCACTGGTCAGCCCCTTCCGGCCAATACTCCGACTGAAGAAGAAAATCCCCCGCCTCTTGAAGATGTTGGGGAAGGACAGGACCCAGAAATCACGCCAGACAGCGAGCCCGTTAGTTGAGAAGATTTCAATGAACTTCAGAAGCAGCTCCACGAGCTTCGTCAAGCCCTTCAATAGTAGAACAATTATCAAGCAGCGCCTAACTCGAGCACTCCAGGCACGATTCCCAAGGAAGATCCCCGACCACCTAATCCTGTGGCTGACAACTCCCTGGGAATTAGGGGTGCCCAACTTAACATAGCAAGAGCTCTCGAGAATCATTCAGGAGGGAATTGCCGATGGGATACGGCAGAACACACAGGGTCGGATGTCATTCATAAGAAGAACCCCCTTTACTCCCGAAATAACATCATTCCCCTTATCGGAAAGATTTAAATATCCCCGAATAAAAGAATACGATGGAACGACAGATCCTAACAACCACTTAAATACCTATACTGATGTCATGGACATGCAGAATTCTCTCGATCAGATTCTGTGGAAGGCTTTCCCGCAAACCTTGACGAATTCAGGTCAAGACTGGTTTTCTACAATACCTCCAAGGTCCATCTCATCGTTTGCTGATCTTACGGAGAAGTTCACTGCTTTCTTTGCAAGCAGCAAGAGAATCAAGAAAACCGCTCCATCCCTCATGCAGTTAAGGCAAGCGCAGAATGAAACACTACAAGAGTTCATGACTCGCTTTAACGCCGAGAGACTTCAAATTCCTGATCTTCACATCTCATCAACAATCTCAGCCCTGACCTTGGCTATTCGAGGTCTGGAATTCAGAATGTCCTTGTCCAAGAATCCACCCTCAAATGTAACAGAGCTTCTCAGAAGAGCCGAGAAATACATAAATATGGAGGAAACACTTTTTTCAGTTTGGGCAAAGGATCAAGTGCAAGGGACGGTAGCACAGTCTTCACAATCAATAAAACAAGGAAATAAGAGGTCAAGACAGGAGGATGAGAAAAATTCTTCCCGAACTAACTCAAAGGGGAATGGTCATGGGCATCAGAGTTTAACTCCGCTAAACGCCCCCCGATCCCACATTCTCATGGGAATCAAGGGACGGGAAGATTTGTATTGGCCCAAGCCTATCAAGGGAAAAATCGACGAAAAGAATTGACATAAGTATTGTGACTTTCACAAGAGCCTGGGTCATACCACGGATGAGTGCAGAACATTAAAACAGGAGATAGAAGCCCTCATAAAAAGGGGTTTCCTAGGGCACTACATAAAGAAAGATGATAAAGAGCATGGAAAAGGGGAAGAGAATAACAGATCCGATGGCACCATAAATTTTATCGTCAGAGGAATAACATCTGGAGGTGATTCGTATAACGCGCGCAAAAATCATGTCCGGGCACTAGGTGATCGGGAAGAAAAGTTGGGAAGTCATGACCATGAAGTTTCAAACAGCATCAGCTTTAGCAATGCCGACATGGAAGGAATTTCGTATCCACATGACGATGCTGTTGTCATCAGCACAACAATCGTAAATTTTGATGTCAAGAGGGTACTAGTCGACAATGGAAGCGTAGCCAATGTTCTTTCCTTAGAAGCCTTCAACCAAATGCAGCTCCCCAAAGATCGGCTTCTACAGGTCATTACTCCCCTAACTGGGTTTGGTGGAGGAACCGTAAAACCCAAAAGGCCTAATTGACCTTCCTACCTCACTGGGACCAGAGGAGAAACGGGTAACAAAGATGACTCAGTTCCAGGTCGTCAACACCCCTATGACCTATAATGCTATCTTGGAAAGACCATTCCTGAATAGATTAAGAGCTATAGTATCGACATATCACCTGACAATCAAGTTCCCAACTTCCGCAGGCGTAGCATATGTTCAGGGAAGTCAATCGGTAGTCAGGAGTTGCTATATCAGCTGTATTGGAAATGGTAAGACAGATCTGATGTCAATAGACCTTCCTACTGAAGAAAGAATGTCGCCAGTAGAGGAGTTGGAAGAAGTTCAAATCTCAGAAGCGAAGAGCTTCACAATTGGCAAAGAGCTCCCTAAACTAATGAAGGAGGAGTTGTCACAGTGTTTAAAGAAGAATATTGATGTATTTGCGTGGAGTGCAGAAGACATGCCCGGGATTGATCTCGCACTCGTCGAACACAGGCTCAACGTTATGCCCGACAAGAAGCCCATAAAACAGCGAAGGAGACAATTTTCCATAGAGAGAAGGCAGATAATAAAAGAGGAAGTAGATAAACTCTTGAAAGTAGGATTCATCGAGGAAGTGAAGTATCCATAATGGCTAGCCAATGTGGTCTTGGTGAAGAAGCCGAAAGGCAAGTGGCGAGTTTGTATAGATTTTACAGACTTGAATAAAGCATGTCTAAAAGACAACTATCCTCTTCCCAGGATCGATAGGTTGGTGGATTCCACATCAGGCTCCGAACTTTACAGCTTCCTAGATGCCTTCTCGGGATATCATCATATTCGGATGGCACAGGAAGATCAGGAAAAAACTTCCTTCATGGCAGATGAAGGAATATACTGCTACAAGGTCATGCCGTTTGGATTGAAGAATGTTGGAGCTACTTATCAAAGGTTGGTAAACATGGTCTTCTCCAGGCACATCGGAGTTAACATTGAAGTTTACGTCGATGACATGGTCGTAAAAAGCTCAAGAAAGAAAGATCACATTGCTGACCTTGAGGACATATTCAGTACACTTAGAGAACATCGGATGAAACTGAATCCCGCAAAGTGCGCCTTTGGAGTAGGCTCGGGAAAGCTCTTGGGATTTATGATCACTCAGAGAGGTATCGAAGTTAATCCAGATAAAATTTCGTCCCTAGCATCAATGGAACCTCCCCGAAATATCAGGGAAGTGCAGAAGCTGACAGGGAGAGTAACTGACAAATGTTTTCCCTTCTTCAATACTCTTCGAGGAAACAAAGACTTCAGATGGGATGACGAATGCGAGGTCTCCTTCAGGAAGTTGAAAGAATATCTGGGTACTCCTCCAATATTGGTAAAGCCAAATCCAGGGGACAATCTGTTCTTGTATCTAGCAGTATCTGATCATGCTGTGAGCGCCGTTTTGGTTAAAGAGGAAGAGAAGGCTAAAAAATCAGTATATTAAGTCGGAAAAATGATGTTAGATGTAGAAACCCGATATAAATTAGCTGAGCAGCTCGCACTTGCCTTGGTTACAGCAGCCAGAAAGTTAAGATCATACTTTCAAGTCCATGCCAAAACCGTCCTCACAAATCAGCCCTTGAAGCAAATCTTGCAGAAACCAGATGTATCTGGCCGTCTACACAAGTCTTGGCCGACTTCGTCGCCGAACTCGTACCAAGACCTCGGGGGCTAACAAGTCATGACAGGGAAGAGGCCACATGGACCTTGCAAGTGGATGGAGCATCGAATGCTGCGAGCTCGGGGGCTGGAATCATATTGAAGAAAGACGGTGGCACAATGGAAATTCAGTGTGCAATAAGGTTTGACTTCCTAGCAACTAATAATGATGTAGAGTATGAGGCCGTGATTGCTGGACTTCAAGCAACTCAACATCTAGGGGTCAAGCATGTCAAGGTCCTGAGTGATTCAAAGTTGGTGGTAGAACAGGTAAACGGCACTTTTGAAGCAAAAGATGAGAAAATGTCATCTTATAGGATGATGGTCTTGGACTTGCAAAGAAAGTTCAAATCTTGATGCGTAGACAAAATTCCGAGATCCGCCAATCACAAAGCAGATGCTTTATCAAGACTTACTTCTTCCAATCTAGACCACTTAGAAAGGACCGTGTTCGTACGAACTCTTCATGAGCCCAGTATTGCACAGCAGCCCGAGGTCATGGATATTTCAGATCAAGAGCCCAGTTGGATGGATTCGATAATTGAATATCTAACGTCAGGAAAATTCCCAGATGACAAAGCAGAAGCTAGAAGGGTCAAAGTAAGGGCTCCGAGGTATACCTTGTTGCAGAATACCTTATTCCGCCGAAGCTTCACACTTCCTTATCTGCGATGCCTAATTCCAAAAGAAGCAGCCCTTACTATGGCAGAGGTTCATGAAGGAATCTGTGGAGGACACCAGGGAGCAAGAGCTCTAGTACTGAAATTGATAAGATACGGGTACTATTGGCCAAATATGAAGAAAGACACACTTAATTATGTAAAAGCTTGTGACAAGTGCCAAAGATTCGCAGCCCGATTACATCAACCCGTGGAAGAGCTATCCTCAATTATGTGCCCATATCCTTTCGCTCAATGGGGAATCGAAATACTTGGACCTTTCCCCATAGCCCGTGGTCAAGTCAAGTTCTTGGTAGTTGCTGTGGAATACTTCACTAAGTGGGTAGAAGCCGAACCACTTGCCGTAATCACATAACAGAAGTTGGAAGCATTTGTATGGAAATCGATAGTCTGCCGTTTTGGTCTTCCTAAGACATTAATAACAGATAACGGGCATCAATTTGAGTGCTAAGCTTTCAAGCAATTCTGCAAGAACCTAGGAATAAAACACAGGTTGACTTCCGTTTCGCACCCGCAAAGTAATGGGTTAGCTGAAGTTACGAACAGACTCATCTTGCAAGACTTGAGGACTCGCCTTGACAGTGCCAAGGGAGATTGGCCCTATCTCCTCCCATAAATACTATGGACCAACCGAACCTCATTCAAAACTGCAACAGGGGAGACCCCGTTCATGCTTGCCTTCGGAATGGAGGCCGCTGTCCTAGTGGAAGTAACAATCCCGAGCTTCCGTGCTATGGCCACGAGATCGCTCGACCACATTGAGGGACAGAGTGAAAGTCTGGATCTTCTGGAAGAAGTCAGGGAAGATGCATCATTAAGAATAGCAGCTTACCAACAGGCCATGTCTAAGAAGTTCAATATCCGAGTAAAGAAGAGGGAATTCAGAATGGGAGATCTTGTCCTTCTTCGCAGTGAGGCTGCCGGTCATCAACCAGGGAAACTTGGGGCCCATATGGGAAGGACCATACGAAGTCATCCGAAAGGTGGGAAAGGGCTCGTACAGCCTCCGATCAATGGATTCAAAGCCTCTTCCGCGGCCATGGAATGTGGAGAACTTGAAGCCATACTACAAGTAGTCGCGTTTTTTTAACATTAAAATCATCTAGTCGTAGATAAGTCGGGTCTGCACGCCCATTTTTATCTTTTTACTTTCGGACTTGCACGTCCATCAATGATTGTTAAGGTCGGGTCTGCGTGCCCATTGTTCTTTCTTTCAGCGTCAGGGATGGGTACTCTTTTTCCTTATCCAGATTTTTTCACACTGAGTTTTTCTGGGTAAGGTTTTAACGAGGTCTATCGTTCAGTCCCCTTTAATAAAAGTACTTCTTCCAAAGAATGAGCACTACGAAGATCAGATCTTGAAGTAATTTACAAGGTCATTCACATGACTTTACAAATTATTTCCCATCAAATAATTTACAATGTCTCATGGTAAGACTTTACAAGTTATTCTTCCACGAATAATTTATAATGTCTCATGGTAAGACTTTACAAGTTATTCTTCCACGAATAATTTACAAGGTCTCGTGACAAGACGTTATAAATTATTTCCCATCAAATAATTTACAATGTCTTATGGTAAGACTTTACAAGTTATTCTTCCATGAATAATTTACAAGGTCTCATGGCAAGACGTTACAAATTATTTCCCATCAAATAATTTACAATGTCTCATGGTAAGACTTTACAAGTTATTCTTCCACGAAAATTTACAAGGTCTCATGACAAGACGTTACAAATTATTTCCCATCAAATAATTTACAATGTCTCATAGTAAGACTCTACAAGTTATTCTTCCACGAATAATTTACAAGGTCTTATGGCAAGACGTTACAAATTATTTCCCATTAAGTAATTTAAAGGTCTCATGGCAAGATGTTGCAAATCACTTCCCGACAAGAAATCCAAAATAATTACAGGTCGGGTTAGCCCGTCCTTACATCTTCAAACCAGGATTGCCCGACCTTTATAAAAGTCTGCCTCCATTTTACCAAGTTATGGACACGACTCCATCTTCACAAATTGATCCTAAAGGTCGGCACAACTAATTATTTCTTACAAAAACTAGGTCAGTATAACCCGATCATATCAAACAATTCTCGTAGTTTCGCGAAGTAAAGAGCTTGATCCTATCTTTGAGTAAATCGGCTAAAAAGGGCTGGAATAACCCGGTCCTACTAGTCAATTGTCTAAAGCTTAATATATATTGATACTGTGAAAAGATAGATCCGTTCTTATATCTATAACATAAGGTCAGCCATAACCCGACCATATAATCATCAAGATACGGAATCCAAGTTACTTAACATTTAAAAGCAATTTGTAAAAGGCTTGAAAATCAAATTCATTCATTAAGAAAGTTTTACAAAAGTCTATGGGGGCATACTCGGGTTTAGTACATGACTTCAAAACATAAAAAAAGGGTGTCAGGTTTCAGGTTCGGGATCACTCCTGTTCTCTGCTTCCTCAGCACCATCCCCGTCCTTTTCTTCTTCAAAAGGAGTGAGGTCCAGTTCATCCGCGCCCAGGGGGAATTCCGCCAGCGGGCTGGTGTCAAGGTCGGGGGAATTCAACAAGCACCAAGCTCGAGCCTGCTTGATGGCTTGAGTATACGACTCAAGAGCGTAGTTGCCAAGGGTGAACTTGTACTCTCTCGACCCCTTAAAAGCCTCTACTGCAGCAGCCTCGGCTTGAAGCTCCCTCTCCTGAGCCCTCTTCAACTCTTCAGCCAAACGAGCACTCTCTTCCCGGGCTTGCTCGTGCTCTTGAACCATTGCTGCAAGCTCAACTCGGGTCTTCGCCAGGGCTTCCTCCACATTTGCAGCTCGAGTTGCCTCGTACTGAACGGAGTGGACTAACTGGCTTGCCGTTTCACCCCGTTCTATGCTTTGGAGAGAAACGCCCCGGGTAATGCTGAGCATCTGCAGGTCGAGATAAAGAGTTAGAAAAATTCTCGGTTAAAAGGAAATCCATAAAAATGGAATAACCCGACCGTTACCTGCAGTGCCGCGCTCATAAGGTGCTCGACCCCTTGCTCAAGCCCCACCTCGTACTTGTATTTTTTCACCAGGCTCGGGTATAAGGAATCCTGCATCCTCCTTCGGCAGTCAGCTAGAGTTGGGTTCTCTGGCTCGACCTCAGAATCTGAATGCGTCAGAGCCCGACCTCTCGCGGGCCTTTCCACCCTCAACCTCTGCGAGTCTTCCGGGGCCTGAGAAGTTTGGCCAGGACCTGAGGGCACAGTTTTACTCCTTTTTTGAGGTCGCCACCGAGTGACTCCGTCCACCACTCGTTTGGCCCGAGCACTTTGGGCCTTGGCCGTTGCCGCCTCTTTCAATGCGTCGGAATCAAGGGCCATTTCTGAAATTCAAAGAGTTCGGGTACAGTTAGGTCAAAAAAAAAGTTTCTTTTATTTACGTAATTGAGGAGGTCGAACCCTACCGGGCGTGAGGTCAAGACCGGCCTGGTTAAGAATATTATCATTCACCAGGTCATTGGCTTCCTCGGCCGGTAATCCAAAATCACATATCCTCACCGCATTGGCCATGAGCTCAGTTACTGCTTCATCGCTCAAATTACCTATTCTATTGAAACTATCTACATCTGGCCTTCTGAAGGTCGGCCAGAAGATGTTTTCCCCTTCTCTTGGTTTAATAAAAAAGAACTTCTCTTTCCAATATTTGATGGAGGATGGAACCCAATGGACCTCAAACCGGCCCTTCCCGCACAGGTATACGAAACTATTGCATTGGGGCAAATACTTAAGTTCTAAAAGGCATTTACAGAGATCAACAGTTGGTTCTATCCCTAGACTCCTACATAAAACATAAAAATACACAAGTATTCTCCACCCGTTGGGAGCGAGTTGACCCGACAATATGCTCGCGGTCAGCAAGAAGTCAATAAAGAAATGGTGAAGAGGAAACCTTAACCCGGCCATGAAGGCCTCGTGGTACACTACCATCTCCCCTTCCCGGCAATGGTAAGAATACTCATCGCTCTCCGGTACCCTAACTGTATGCCCATCCTCTAACCTATATCTTCTCATGTCTATCCCGATCATGTGTTCTTTCATTTTATTATAATAAGTAGGCAGTTCTAGGTCGGCCTGTCTCGGCTCCCTACCTACCCGGGGATTGTTATCAATTTCTTCCTCAGTGTCGGAGTCATTTTCCCTAGGGCTAGCCGGGGTTTGTAGAAACCTAGAGGCTCGACCTTTAATGGCTCGTCTAGGTCTTCCACCTCCCGTAGATCACCCACTGATACCCGCCTACCCATAGCTCTATCAAATAAATAATGAAACAAAAAGAGAGGTCGGGGTAGGTCGAGCTTACCTAAGTACTAAGAGGATATTGTTGGAGTAGACGTGATAACCCGAGGATTTCTCTGATCGCTATTTTTCGCAAAGTAAAAAGAATGAGGCTATGGGGACCACATATATATAGGCGAAAAATTGGCCGGAAAATTTCAAAATAAAAAAATTGCCTCCTGCCACGTGTCATCTTTCTAAAAGCAAGTCTTTTATGGCAAAACATTAAATTCAATGAGTTGGCAAATCGTATATAACGGCTGTCATGCGCCCATAAATCATGTCCCTATCTCTGGCGCATGGGGGCCAATGATCGGTATTGTTTTCCTATTCCCTAACGATTAGGATTCCATGACTCGACCTCTACGGACCTTGTCCCACATTTGCCCGGGCTCCCCCGTCTTTGTATGGTCGGTACTATACCGACCTTATTGGGACTCAGCAATGACGGGCTGGGATTTAGCATTACGCTTGGTTTCGAACAGGTCGGGAGAAACCCGATCTGTTTGTTCAAGATTGGAGATTAAGGGAGAGGTTGGCGCTTCCCGGGCTTTGAGCCATGCAGGCCGGCCTCACAATCTCTTTTGATAATGGGCCATATTCTTGAGCCTCAAGGCAATACATGATCCGTAAGGAAACTCTTTGGAAAAAGGAAATTGAATCCTTGTGAGTTTAGAATTCTTCTTAAAATGGAAGTTTATAGCAAAAGAAATCCTTCCTTAAATAAAGGAAGTTATGGGCATTTTTAGCCCTATAAATATAGCTCATTTGATCGCATATCATTCACAATTCTTTACATATATTCCAGTTATATATTTTCTCTCTACCCCAGAAAACTAATTCTCACACCGGAGGGGCGACGGGGAGATTCCTCCTCGCCTTTTTTATAGGTCATCCAATGCGAGCTCATTGATCTTTTTCAGCAATCAAGTATCATCAAATCCTGCCAGGTCAAGGTTAGGATTTTTGACAGCATCAATATCAATAATTGATATCAAAATCAATTAGATGGACTCATTCTATCATATCATCTTGCACACTTTCTAAAATTATATAAGAATAATAATCAAACTTGATTATGCACAATAGTATGAAATAAGATGATAACAAAATTTGAACAAAAAATTTCATAAAATGTATTTAACGTAAATAAGCCTCTATTTGTTCAAGTTTCTCAAATAATCAAATAAGATATTTGCATCTCTATATAATTAAAAGCAAATTGATAATAAATACTTCACATAAGTATTTTATTTGTCTACAAAGAATTCACATTTAAGCGAAAAATGCTTTATTATTGCATGACAAGCATTTATCATTTGCCTAATATTCATTCCATATAATTATCTCATTTACCAAATTCATTTAGTATACAATAATTTAGCATATATACTATGAATAAATGTAACATATATTTATTTCTCATAGAATCCGAGCAAGTGAAATTTACACAACTCATCACTTATAAATATACTATGTATAATTGATTACTTATGAATAATCCTTTTGATTTGCAGCTCAGTTGTTTTTCGTGACAAGAATAATAATAAATCTATTTCATATAAAAAGTGGAATATTAGCAAATAGAGAACCAAGTTATGCATTATCTAAATAGTAAACGAATACAATTCTAAAGACTATAACAAATGAACATATATAATATAATTAAAAAATCCGTATACACGTTCGAAAGCTCCCACAGTCAGACTATTCGAGCGTTGGAACCCATGAAGTGTTTAGAGATTTAATTTGGTTAAACATGTGAAATACAGGAGCCATTTTCTTGCTAATAAAAAGATTGATTTTTTAAACTTTCCAATTGAGAATTCGACAACAGATTCAAATAAGTAGTGATGGTAAATTAAAAATTGTTGGTGAAGTTTACATTATATACATAGCACAAAGAAGGTCTGAAGCCAATGCTTCGAATTCTGGTCAAGCGGCACAGTAACGTCCAGAATTATGCATTTATGTTAAGGGCTTGTAATTCTAATTTTTTTTTTTTGTTATATTAGTTGAGAAACGTTCCTATGCACCCAACAAATTCCAAAGTATGCACATTAAATGTTCATTTATTGTATTCAATTATGTAGTTTTCTTTGCATACTATCTTTACAAAAAAAAAAAAAAAAAAAAAAAGAATAAAACAATGTATAGAATCCAAATGTGCAAATTACATCCCACAATCCTTTACATTTTAATATTCATATAATTATACAATTAAAGAATATTATTACCACAAATACTGAAAATACACAGTAAAGATGATAATTGGATTTTTGCTTTACTCATGTCTTTTTATGGTAAATGACGTTAATCAAGATAAAATATTAATCCATATAAAGAAACCCCAAATGAAGACGGTGATTAGGAATTCAAAACACAGAACCCCACAATCAGCGTTCATCTTCCACATAAACATCAACTTTTCCATACCTAATTCTTAACCCATATTCCAAAAAATCAATGAATACAAATTACAGACTTCAACACTTCTCAACCCATTTCAAAACTGTATCACTTTTTTATTTCCGTATCAAATTATGGTCTCCAAAACCATATTTCCATCCGCACGCGAATCATGCTGAAATATCGTGAAGAGTTTTTCGTCATCTTATTAAAATTGCTGGAGATTGTATAATGATTTCCATACCAATCGGCTTTTACTGAAAATCTGGAATTTCCTTCTGTTGATTGATTATTCACGATATCGATTTACTTCAAAGATAAACACAGCACCAAAAAATTCCATATATATATTCGACTCATTCGATGATGATTTTTATCAAAAATACTATCACAAATTCAAGCTATTACACATTCTAAACCTCCCAAATATGGAAACCCCCAAATGCAACCATCCCACACCATCTGTAATGAATAAGAATGGTACTGAGGCAGCTCCATCACTAGAGATTGTGCACCCAAAGAACGAAGTCTTAGAACAGCATGTACTTACAGCAGACTTCGATACGCCAAATAAGAACACAGCAAAGAGGCACATAGAGACAATAGTAATTGACCCAAGCTCGAAGAAGAAGAAGTTGATTCGAAAGGAAAAATTTCAGGTAAATGATTCTATCGTTAAGAATAATCTACTCTGTCAAAAAAAAAAAAAAAAAAAAAAAGGTGCAGATGTGTGTGATTTCTTTTTTTAGGGGCATTTCACTTCATTTCATTTCTTTGATGTTGTGATGTCACATGCC
Organism: Ligustrum vulgare; assembly: GCA_963555705.1. Lineage (NCBI taxonomy): Eukaryota > Viridiplantae > Streptophyta > Magnoliopsida > Lamiales > Oleaceae > Ligustrum > Ligustrum vulgare. Next base: position 33,128,514 of record OY743184.1, on the reverse strand, counting down.
TATCATGCATACTACATTCCATAATAGTTTTCAACTTATACTTCATCAGGAAGTGGAATTGTAACACTTTTGGTGGAAGTGTCAATGTTTCATACAGACATGAAGTCATACCAAACATCAAACAGAAGTTGAATACGCGTCACAAGGATTTATTCAAGTCTTCATGTTACGGACATTTCCTTGGCATGGGTGACATCCGCCTACAGCACCAGCTCATCCATAAAGTACTTCTCCTTGAAGTCAAGCAGGCCTCCCATGAAGCAATGTAGTTCAATATTTCTGGGAATAGTATAAAGTTCTCAGTTGAGGAATTTTGCGTAGTTTCTGGTCTAAGATGTGACGGGGACGAAAATACTAATATGTTCAAAATGGGAAATTGTCGTTTGAAAGAGAAGTATTTCAGAAATATGAAAAGTGTATATCGAAAAGATGTGGAACGCGAATTCCCTAATCTTCCTGAAGAAAAGTCAGACTTTGATATCGTGAGGATGGGAATCTTATATCTCATTACATCATTTCTGTTCACATCTACTCAACGAAAGGTATTAGTACCAGATTCGACAATGAGACTCGTTGACTCCGAACATTGTGATAATTTTCCATGGGGGAAGGAGTTATTTCATATAACCTATTTCTACTTGAAGCTGGAAATGGCGAATTCGAATCCAAATGTGGGGGAAACAAGAGGCAAAATGTCATATAGGCTGCACAGGTTCCCTCTTTCATTTCAGATTTGGATATATGAGTGTATTCCAATACTGTCAAAAACAATCTGTAAAAGAGTAAGACACTCATCACCACGCATAATAAACTGGAGTACAGACGAGACACGTGTCCTAGGGTCTTCAGTTGATAAAATACTCTTTGAACACGATGAGGTTAGAACATTTCATATACTCAATTGTCCACATACATCATATCTTCATCACTATTTCATGCATCATCAAAGTTTACACAAATTACATTTATTTTCAATTTTTAATGTCGGACCACTACAGGATCTTCAAGTTGTTGCACTACATCCTAGTGGCGAGGAGAAGAAGGTTGTGTATTTTGTTGGCTTATCACATAGAAACATCCATGAAAAAATGGTCACTGTTACCGCAGATTATTTAAATGACCCAATCCACTTAGCAAAGGACCACATCACACCAAGCACATCAAATGCTGCATTCATTCCATGCTCTAATAAGAGCAATTGTGATGTCCCAGAAATAAGCCAGGTCAATTATTTGTACTGCTTTCTTAAATTTGTATCAATTATACGTTATACAAGATTCTGACTCATGAATCAAATTAATTAGATCCTAGTTGTTTCAATTTTGCAGTCCAACATCATCAAATTAATTGAAGACCTAATTAATAGTGTTCACGAGATCCGAGTGAAACAAGATGAAATCATCGACTTCCAGATTGACCTGAAGTCTGATATGATGCTCGCTCAACATTTCAACGACGCAAGGTTTCACAGTTTTTTGGATGAGATAAAGAAAATTCTCAATGAACATTCAAAAAATGACAAATCGAGCAGATATGAATGTAATAGTGAAGATCAATCGGGATATGGGAAGGTAATTTAATTATGATCTTATGCACCCATGTATTTGTTATTATAACAATTTTCTACACTTCGTGATATCATAATCATGTTGCACTCTCATTTCTCCGAACATGATATGAAGATATATATATATTTTTTTTTTTCAAAATATTCTTCCCCATTCCTCCAGGCTGGTGAAATTGGGACAAGGGGACAAACTCCTATAGCCGCTGTTCGGGCTGAGATAGTGGCAGGCCATGTGTATGCAAAGCAAGTTGAAGACATGAGTCATATGCCTGACAGTGGCGATGATAAAGCATTTTCAGAGTCCTACAATTGCGGAAATAGTGTCACCATCTGTGGTAATGATATCTCGTGTCGGAACTTGTATCGTTTCATGTTTTATATTTTATTGGATACTATCTTGGTTCAATATGGCTAACTTTCTGTAAAATATTGACAGGGTAACCCTAAAAGCAATGGAAGTAACCCTCAATTATATTGCATAGAAAACTAGTTGATTAAGCAATTACCTGTGAAATTTTAATACAATTACAGTGACATGGACTTCTAGACTAACATATATTTTCTATGTATACACAAAAGGTAATTCTCCAAAAATGCTCTATAACCTTCACGCATTTAGTGAAGGATTGATTGATCCACAGGCAGAGGACCTTGCTTCGTTCGAGAAATGGATTCGTGATGGATTCAGACCGGGTCAAATGTAACAGATTTTTTCTTTCACCATTGTTATTATACTGCATTCTATATTATTTTAGTTATATTTGCTTTTCCATCCTATGTGACATTTTGATTGTAAATTACCATGAAGTCGAACAAAATTCCCAGCTTCTAAAGATTTAATCTAACCACCTTAAAAATTTGGTCCGATAGTGGTCGATACAAAGACTTGGTGGTATAAGCTTTGGGAAAGTAACATCAACCTCAGGGACTCGGTAATATTGATTTTCTTATATATAGTGCGTGTTAGATATAGTTCGCTTTTATAACTTACCTGTCATGCTAAGAAATTGATATGCTCCACAGACATTTCATATGATTGGTACTAACATGACATTTATACTTACTTGTTCTCAGCATATTAATGCATGCTTCTACTACTTTCGTAAGATGATCAAATACGGAAACCATATAAACTTCAATGGAACTACAACAGATTCATTCTTTGGTTCAATGCTACGATCTGCCTACAAAGTATGCAAGGACAACCACAGCGCTATCTCAAATTGTCGGTTCATCATTGAGTGTGCTAATGGGGAGTACCTACACTGCAATAGAAGTTGGAGAGACACTGATCATGTTCTTATACCAATAAGAATGGAAAAGAAGGCACACTGGATTCTCGGGCACTTTGATCTTAAGGAAAGGTGCCTAGTTGTATACAACTCTAGTAGGTTGACCATTAGAGATCGTATCATGATTACTGATGTTGAGCCTTTCTCCTATGTCCTTCCAATGCTGATGACACATATAAATGCATGGAATGCAAGCTCGAACAATGAGGTAGAAGGATTTCATCCCCTAGCAATCAAGATGGCCGTTGATATCCCACGGGATGAATTCAGGTATGTAACATCCCATTTCCAGATGTCAATACATTATTAATAAACTAATTACAGATTCCTCTATTTCTTCCAAGGCGTTTCATATTCGCTTCCCAAATATAGCTTGAGAGAAGTAACGCAAGTAATCTTCCAACGCAGGCATGACTGTGGCGTGTTTGTTACAAAGTATGCAGAGTTTATAATAAATAATAGGATACAAGAAATGAAGAAACATTTCATTCCGGACACTGCTAGGACATACATCGCGTCTCAACTATTCAAGCATGGAAACCAAAAGATTCGTGGAGGCTATGAGACTGATTGGGACATTGTTCCAAGGAGTGTTAGAAAGACCCGACAGGGGAAGTCCATAGCAATAGATGAAACAAGATGAATTTTGTAAATTTATGGTCGGCTCCATGTTTAACCTGTTATTAAATATTCGTGTCACAGATTTTATTACATTGTTTCCTCCCAGAACCTTTTATTAAGTTGTGGATTTTTTTTCAAATGATATTATATTTTTGCTTCAATCCAAGTTCATGGCAAATCAAGTGGTACAGTGATACCATACTATACTGTGTAATCAATGCTCTAAATCATGTCAAGTGCGCTTTCTTTAAATGACTTTAACGATGCCCTTTATTGTGAGTTATTGACAAATCTTAGTAATAATTGTAAATTACGCACAATGATCTTCAATATCGTTGTCATATTTATATCAACCAAAGTAGTAGATTTGCATGTTAAAAAACTGTCCAAATTGTGTATGTTCTGGTCAGAGGAACTTTTAAGTAGGCTGGTTGTGGCTTCAACATAATTGGTTGAGATAATGAATCCAATATTAAGGCTTGTTTACACTACCTCAACTATTTTCGTAGCACATTGTACCACAAAGCTCACTACACGAATTAATGGAGTCCACAGCCATCCTCCCATTGATTCTCACTCTTCTAATTCTAAGCATATCCCCATTAATAGCTGATTACTACCCTCCTTATTATTCAATCAAGAAAGTCACGAATGTTATAGACTCTTGTAGGCGGGGCAAATCCAATTGAGAGTTACCAACGTGCATTGGCGGATTGGGTTTTTCTTATTTATTTTTTCATATTTCAAATCTGTAGGATGCTCAAAAAGATATGCAATTCATTATCAGGCTACGGTTCTATAAATCATGAGACTGATTTAGTTAGTTTGTCACTATCCCATCCAGTTGTGATTTGAGTTACTTATGCATGAGAGGCATGTGAATCAGACCTGACTGAAACATTTTAGGCTTTCAAATTGCATTTAGATCAGGTGCAACCATGTTTTGAAAAACTGCTTTCTAGTTCAGGTATGCTCAATGCATGTAAATAGAATCCCATTCATGTTTCCATAAAGAAGATTGAAACCTAGTGCACATCTAATTTTCCTTGATCTCAATTTTGTTTTTTTTATCTAGTATACACATTAAAAATGATCTTTGATACGTTTTCCTCTAATCTGCAGGTGCTGCTTATGATTCTAATCTAATGGATTATATCATATAGTTAATTCTACAGCATAAAGCGAAGAAAATGGACAAAAAATGTAATGCCAGTGCAGATTGTTAGATGATAAGGTCATGAAATCATGTTTTTCATTTAAAAACCAAATCTTAGGTATTTGTTAGCAAGTGCAGATGATCTTTTAGTAGGTAAGTCTCATCTTCATATCATGTTTGGTTTTGCAAAAGCTATCACACTGGCAATATTAGAATTGCAAATACGTACTACATGATTCGATTTTTCATATTTATTTTTTTATATAGATTTGGAAAAAATGATATCGGAGGGAAAAACGATGCCAGCTACATGGTAACAGATCCATTGGATGATCACATAAATCCTAAACCGGGCACACTCTTGTAGAGAAAAATCCTATCCAAGACATTGTGGATAAATGATCACATTTGATGAAGAAAAAAATAAGTAATGAGGGCAGCAATAACTCATGATGTACACCACCCACTCGAGATATTCTAACACATTTTGGTATTCTGCGAGCGATTATTCATCTCATAGGCTTTTTCTAACCATGTGAGTAAATATAGGAACAAGCAACATATAAGGTAAAAGTGTTTAAATTATGAATTTGCCATAATTCCACATACTATATCAATTTGCAGATAGTCAAAGGGTCTATTCAATACAGGAGAATTGAACCCTCACCAGTGCTACTATATATCACACATACTATAATTTGTTCTAACAGTGAAGATCTGTGATAATTAGAAAATTTAATGGAATGAATTCCAGATATTCCTTGACATACCAAAAAATAAGGGTAACCCACATAATATGCGAAATGATTACATTTCTAGTGGCTCAATTAAAAAAAAAAAAAATAGCTCCAATTTCCAGAAACTTATTAATATAGATAACAGGTGCTAGACCATAAATTTTTATAAGCTTCAAAGTTACGGAATTTTTCCCCATAACCACACGAAATTTATCTATTCATACGGTAACTCAACGTCCAAATCACGCTTCCTTTTTCTCACGTGTATAAGCGGAAGAGGTTGGTTACACGTCCTTCGGTTGTGCCCCTTCCCTCCACAGCGACCACAGCTTGTAGGATGGTATAATTCTACCCTTGTTCGCCTTCTTGAATTCTTTGGCCTACCGGGATGTCTCTTCGAATTAGGTGGCAAGATGACAGACCGTAACAGACTTCTGATACATTCACAGCTGTCACGCTCACCTAGTGGAACAATATTCCCGGCGTATGTTTCAATATAAGCTTCCTTCGTGTGATAATGTGAACAATAACTGTATGGCTGTTCACCTTTCATCCCGATGACAGCTAATCCATGACGACAGTGGAGGCCATCCAATTGAAAGCGATTGCAAGTGCATGTACGTAGCCTCAGGTCTACTAATTCTCTGTGTTTTCGTCTGACACTTGAAAAATGAAATCCGTTGAAGGGGATACCTGATATTTTAGCGTAATTGATTAAAGAAATTAGAACCATGTCATGTTGAATCATAATAACCAAACATGTTCTGGTCTATAGTCAACAGTGCAATACCAGCTTTTTGTAATATCAGTACTTCAGTCTAAGGTGATATTAATGCTTGCTTGATAATAGAAAATGTTAAGAGTCATTAATCTTTTACTGCCCAGGACTTAAAGCCAAAAGAATATAAGAGTGATACGTTGAGCCTCATTGAATGCTTCGCATTATTCCTCAGTAGGTTCTCTTGTTTGCTTGCTAGTCGGGTGAACATCCCTTGAGCATTGTTTTGATTCTTGTAAAACCACCCTTGAACTATAAATCTCAAGGATTCGAACAAGTAATCTATAGGATAGTGATTTACTGATTTTGTAACCGAGTTAACCGACTCAACAATGTTGGAAGTCATGGCTCCACATCTGTTAATCGGTGAATGTGATCTTGACCATTTTTCAAATCCGATTTTTTCCTGTAAAATATATTCTGTTAAGTTGCAATATTTTAGGATGAAGACAAAAATGATTTCAAAAATGATAAAATGGTTACTTACTAGATCTTTCCTAATCCCTTCATTAACCTGGTCAAGTTGATTCATGTGATAATGGAAATCACTTTTAGTGTACGCCCTGGCTGCAGCATTGAAGGGTCTCGTGATGTTCTTCTTAGCATACCCATATGATGTCCTTAAATTCTGCAATATGTGATGAGCACAAAATTCGTGCATCACGCTGGGTACACACTTCGAATTGAAAATTCAATAGCCTGATGTCTGTCTAATATGAAGCACATGTTCTCTCGCTCACCATACGCATCTCTAAACCTCTGCAAGAACCAACTCCACGATTCATTATTCTCTGAGTCTCCGATTCCGAATGCAAGGACAAATATACCATTGTTTGCATCCTGTGTACAAGCCGTGAATAGCGCGCCTCCATAACGCCCAGTTAAAAAAGTAGCGTCAATTACCACTACTAGTTTGCAACTCCTCCAACCTTGGATGCATGCCCCTAGTGCCATGAATGCATATTTGAGATTTCCTTTGCTATCCACCTCGAAAGCAGTCTTCGACCTTGGATTCTTCTTCTCGAGCTCATTAAGAAACATGGGAAGCTTAACGTATGTACTATCTGGCTCGCCCATGACTTTTTCCAGCGCATGTTCTCGAGCTCTCCATGCCTTACCATATTTTACTGTCAAACCATATTTTGTTGCCATATCGTGAATAATGTCAACAGGCGTATAGATTGTCCTTGTTGAAGTGTACTTGTGCTTTATGAAATCACCAATGAAAGAACTATTTGCCTGCCTATGATCTCTTATAACTACATTCATTGCGCAACTATTCTTGTGTCGGACGTAACAAACCTTGAACGTGTCGGACGTAACAAACGTTGAACGTGTCGGTTTTCCCTACCTTAGATGCCCTAAATTTCCATTGACATAATTCTCCTACAGACTTCAGTACATACTCACGTTTATCAGACTTGTACACCCTAAATTCAAAGTGATTTTTAATTGCATACAATGCAATTGCAGCCTTCAAAAAATTTTTATCCCGGAAGAGCTGATTCTCAGATATACAATCAACTTCAGGATGGGTAACTACACACTCAATATCATCATTCATTTCCTCTTTATCTGTATCCATGTACTCTAAACATAATGTATACACAAACTCATCAATTGTTGGGACTGGAAGAGAGGAATACCTTATCTCATCTGTTCTCATCATAGTCCCAGAATTCTGTCCTGCATTTCCACATGTTGTGTGACATTCGTTTGATGACATACAGAGTTCTTTGACACTGAGAGCATATGCCCTTAGTCGCGGATCCTTGCATTTCAACTCCAAGTAGAACATCAGTGAGTTATCATTTGTTATTCTCATTGGTGACATGTCTGCTTCAACAACATATTCAATCCCCATAACGACATCATGATTATCAATCTTCAATTCGGTTCTAAGCATTTCAACAAGCTGAATATATTTGCAACCAAATGGCACGAGCAATCCAAATGTATCTTTCTCGCTTTTCACAAACACATTAACTGCATCCATGTCTGGAAAATAAAAAAAATCAAAAACTCAAATCATCAGAAGTTCGGTTTTCATCTATCAAATTGATATGAAAACATTTTCCATATTAAAGAAATATTTCAGCAAATTAAGGATGAATGTATAAGGTGATAACAAGGGTATCAACAACCCATTCTTCCTAAATTAACTCCAAGGAAAAAAGTTCAGAATTTCGGATGAATTTATGATACAAACGATTTCATCTAATTTTTTCTTAAACATAAATTATGATTTCACTTCTGACAGTATTCAACCTCACACATGATTCTTACCTTAGCAAATGAAGCTTGTCTGGTGACCTTGGTTGATTATATCAAATCACACCGCAATCTCTTTATCACACAAAGTCGCTGCTGCTGGGAAAAATATGATAAATCTAATGCCATTCCAATTAGTGCAATTTATATTTTTCAAAAATAAAATCTTGAATTTGCTACTTTTGGGGGTGGACATTGAAGGGGAGTGATGAGCGTTCTTGAATTTAATTTTCAGTTACGTTTGATAATGGAGAGAAATTTGGTAGCGTGTAATTAGGAATTATTATATGTTTTTGTCAGTATATTACATATATAATAGCCTCAGTAGTATAAACGGAATTAAGTATTTTAAATGGGATAAACCCCAATTTTGCCAAATCCAAATTCTGCACAAAAATGCCCAAATTGACGAAATAATTATTATTTGAATTATTTTCCCCTCTTTTTAGTAGCCAAAAAGCATTTTGTGACAACTCATTCATTAAATTGATCATTTTGAAATGAATCGCATATTTCAAAACTCTTTTTAAATAATTTGTATATAGCTGCGCCATAGCAATGTCGATGGTATTTCCCGAGGAACAATACAAATAAATTAATAAATAAAAATCAACACTCAATCAAAAAGAAAAAATGAAAGGAAATCGTGATGATTAAAAGTTAAATCATCAACTTTCAATTTTCCCTCAAAGGAAAGCTAAACATGAAGTAATAGGGAAGTGTTTTTGGGCGGGAAAATGCACATGGATTTTTGTGGCTACTCTATTGTTATTATATGTATAATAATATAAAGATTGATTAATACAATTTATTATGTTAATAAAAATAATAAGAAAATACACTTTATCATTCATCTTAATAAAAATGTTAATAAAATTAAAGAAACATAATAATAAATTTAAATCATTGAAATAATAATATGATATTAAATTGAAGAAAAAGCTGGAGTAATTGAAAGGAGCTTGGGTTGATGTACTCCCACAAGTCTTATGGGTGATATAAACTGCATCTCACATCGCTCACATCGTTACAGGAAAAACTCCATTTTCTATGGTTGTGTCCGGTGGAGATAGGAGTGCTATCTCCAAGACGAATCCACTTTGACAAAGTGACACTAGTATAAATTAAATTAAAAAAATAAGTTATTTACGTCTTTTTTTTGCAAAAATCGACGCCTAATAAAATAACGGTGGCGTTTTTGTAAATATGGTTGGACTATATACGTCGGTTCCTAGTTAGGAACCGACGCATATTGTTTAATTTACTATGTGCGTCGGTTTTTGATTCAAAACAGACGCATATAGATTATCAACAATAAGCGGTTCTGAAATAGCAACCAACGTATATAGTTTAATTTTTTCCCCAGTTCTGTACGCATTTTTCACTCTCTTTTCACTCAAACCCTCCTCTCTTCACTCTCTCTTTTACAACCCGCCTCTCTTCACTCTCTCTTTCACTCAAACCCTCCCCAACCTAGCCGCGTCGCCACAGGCCACGGCCCCTCTCATTTTTGCCCACCCGCTGCCGCCTCTATCACTCTCATTTCCGTCGTCGACTCCCAGTTCTCTGTGTTCTCACCAAAACCAGGGAGGAAATGGGCACAAATGTCCACTTAAATGTTTTAAAATGGAATGATTGAAAGACAAGTCCCTAACCTTCCTATAATACAAAATTAAATCCTTAAATTTTTAATAATAGAAAACTAAATATCTAAATTTTCATTTCTATTATCTAAACCCAAAAACTTTTGCAATTACAATTTAAGTCCTAATAAAACTATTTGGTCAACTTAAGTCCTTATTTGACTTGACCATTTCGATATTTGATATTGACTAAATAATTTTTTGACTTTTTTATTAATATAAACTGGGTTGTCACATAAATACTATTGGGTTCTTGCATCTTTGAGTTCCGAAAATCTACTCGTCTACATTTTGATTGCTTTATGTTACATATATGTGGATCCAAAAAAAAAAAAGGGTGAAATTGCCCCTCCAATTGGGCAGGGCTTTTCCTAAGAGATCTTCTATTTCATAAGTATCAGGGACTACCTCAACGGTAACCCTGTAGGGCCTTTCCAAATTTGGGCCTAAAGTCCCTACTCCGGACTCCTGATTCGAAATGAGCACTTTCTTCACAGGTCAGTCCCCAAGTCTGAACGAACTTCTTTTCACCTTTTTGTTATAGTAACTGGCCATCTTCTGTTGATACTGGGCAAGCACAATTTGCGAATCACTCCCTTTTTCAAGGAGAGGGTCCAACTCCGCTCGTTGAAGTTCATCATTAGTCACACTAGTACAGTTTCAGTCATTTGCGTCGGTTGTAAAAGATAATACAAGCCGGTTGTGGAAGTGACGTATAAGGTGCAGACGTACATGGTAAAGGGAATCTGCGTTGGTTGTTATCCAACGCAAAAATTATAAATATATGCGTCGATTGTATAAAAAATCGACGCATATAGTTAAAAAAAAAACATGCGTTGTACGCATATAGTTGTACAACATGCGTCGATTTTCATGTACAACCGAAGCATATTCAGTTTTTATTTTTTTATTTTTTTATTAAATCCAAAAATCTTGTTTATTATTTTATATTCAACATCATCGTCATCTGTAACTATCAACAACCAACAAATAATCAACAGAAATGCATAATAAAATTATATAAGTGAATTTACATTAATATTAATGATAGTTATTACAAATGTTCCGTACATATACTTTAATTACATAAAAAAATGAAAATTTACATACAAGATTCATAGAAGTATTTAGCCCATAAATTTCTAATCTCGTCAATCTCCTCCACTGAGTAAGAATCTTGATAAAATTCCTACAAACAGTTAAGATAAATTATTAGTTATTTCTTAATAACTAATAAGTGGATAATTAAACAATTCGTAGTATTCAATATTTATAATACCTTATCTAAAGAAGTTAATTGAAAATATTGTGTGACTATCTCATACATGTTTCTCATAACATAATAACCACATTCAGAACCTCCGGGTTGTTGAAGACGCTGAAATTTTCACATTAAAACTATTAATATGTGTGTGTGTGTAAAAAATAATATTCTATAATTTCATTAAAACTCCAACAATTCAAAAATTGCAATATATTCATCTACTAACTCAAAATCAATTACCTAAAATTAACATTCGAACTAAACTAATAAAAAGACATTCAAACTAATTAACACATAAATTAAATCATCATATACATAATAAATATACAACACATATATAAAAAATTACTACACACATGATACACACACACACACATACATAAGACACATAAATATATACTTATACATAAATATACATATAAAATATAAACATAAATTTAACATAATATTTGAAGTTTATATTTATTTTATATATATATATATATAAAGATATATGTATACATACATATATATAAGAGTGTTGTTAACTATTGTGTGTTTGTTTTACAGATTGAGAGCTGTAAGTGGATGGTTCGAAACCCGGAGGCAGGGCAGTTAAATCGTGTAAGACCCGTGTAAGACCACGTGGGGGAGTAGGTAAAAGTCCGACCTTGTCTCAGTCTTGTTTCTCAAACATACCTCAGGTAGTAATACCTTTCAAGCTTACCTTGTTCCGACAATGTCCTCTTTTTCCAGTTGGTTCAAAGGATCTGGTAGTTCTAGAAATAGAGCTAATAATTTTTCAAACAATTCTCAAAATACTGAAGAATCACTTCAAAATGATTCTGAAACTTTTCAAAATACAAATGAACTTCAAATTTCTCAAATTGAACAATTGTTGCATAAATGGACAATTCCTAAGGTAGACAAATGATCTATCTATGAAATTGGTCGGTTCGACTTTACCCAAAATTACATCATCAAAACACATGAACAAACCATGCATATTTTGGGTCAAAATACTGAGCTTGCTCTTCTTTCAAAAAACTCCATACAAGAACATCGTAAGAAATTTCAGTTCTTACACATTGGTCTTGTTCAAATTGCTCTCAAGCCCTTGTTCAGACTTGGACTTGACATTCCTGTCTTGGTTACTCTTCGTAATCAAAGACATTCAAACTTCGAGCATTCGCTCTTGACCGTTCTAGAATCAAATCTAGAAAGTGGTCCAAGATTCTCAACTTCATCCAGCAGACTCAAAGATGTCAACTTTGAATCTGTTATTCCAAAACCTCAATATACCGAATCTGAACAAGATTCACCCACTGCATCTGATATGCAGACTCCTTCTGAAGAAATTCCTCTTCTGAGAAAGAAACATCACAGAAGAAGTTTATCTTCTCAACTCAACGTCATTTCTTCTAGCATTGATAGAAGATCTGAATTCAAAAATGACCGCTCTCCCAAAGTCAAAAATCTTCGAAAACTTTTCCGTCAAACTTTTTCAAAAGAAGAAATTGAATCTTACTGGGAAGAGTTCTTCGCTCAACCAGAAGATTTGTCATTTTACAAATGGATTAATTTCAAATTTTTTGGTAAACAAAAGAAGTCTTCAAAATCTTCTTCAAAATCCAAATCCCCTTCGAAATCCAAATCCATTCAAACTTCATCTTCAAAAGAAAAAATTTGGAAAAATTCTTCAGATCAGACTTTCAAGTCTGAATATCCTCCTCTAGAAGAAATCCTTTTTCCTCATGGAAATGCAGTTGTGACTGCATCTCCTTTCAAACAAATTCCTGAAGATAGGACTGATAATGCAGCAGCCAAAACTGTTGATGTCAGAAATCTTCAAATTCAGAACAATTTCACAAATATTGTTCTTCATTCTATGAGTTCTCAGTTAACTAGAATTGAAGCCAATTCTGAAACTGAAACCAAATCCAAAATACCCTCTAATGTGTTTTCTGCCATTAGAGATTCTCCTTCCTCTTCATCTTCTTCGAGTAATCAAATGTTACTCTTCAAACCTACCAATCTTACTCCTGATCTCGGTAAGAAAGCTTTAGACACTGATTCTGCAGTGATTAAAGAGCTTTCCGCTCAATTTTCAAAAATGTCAGCATCTTCAAAAAATATCAACACAATTGACATTTCAGATGTCGAAAACCAATTTGTTGAAGAAGAACCTCTTCAAGTAAACAAATTGAGATTTCAAACTTCAAAACTTCCAACATTTTATCCTCGTCCTTCTCAACCAGATTTACTTTTAGAAGAATCATCTTTTAAAAGGAAAGTCACTGAGACCTACTCAGGCGACGAAATCGTTGAATGGAATATTGATGGAATGACGGAATTCCAAATTATTCAAACAATTGAAAAAATGTATGTGTGCTTTAGTGCATACAGATGTCAAAGGATTGAAGAAGTGAATGCCTGTAATAATCTTATTACCGGTTTCACTGGACAATTAAAGGGATGGTGGTCTAATTATCTCAATGACGCAAGTCGTTTAGAGGTTTTTAATGCCACAAAGATCGAAGATGGTCAGATTGTTTCTGATACATTGACGACCCTTGTCTTTGCCATTGTCAAACATTTTATCGGTTCTCCAAACTTCCTTCGAGATAGATCGTCAGAAATTCTGATGAATTTGTCTTGTCCAAAATTGCACGACTTCAGATGGTATAAGGATATCTTCCTTACCAGAGTCATGCTTCGCGACGACTGCAATCAAGAGTTCTGGAAAGAAAGATTTCTATCTGGACTTCTTAAACTTTTTGCAGAAAAAGTTCGCAATTCAATCAAACTTCAATATAACAATTCAATTCCCTATGGCGACTTGACTTATGGCGAACTTGTTAGTTACGTCAATAAGGAAGGGCTTGCCCTCTGTAATGATATCAAACTCAAAGCAAAACTCAAATCTGAAAGTTTTGGGTCTAAGCATGAGTTGGGTTCATTCTGTGAACAGTACGATTTTGAAAAAATTCTTCCTCCCTCTTCAAAAAACAAGAAGAAGTTTCCTTCATTTCTGAGGAAACGAAATTTTCAAAATTCCAAAAGATTTTTCTCAAAATCTCATCCTGAATTTCAAAAATCATTTCAAAAGAATTCTTTTCAAAAATCTCATTCAAAACCAAAACGTTTTCAAAAAACTTTTGATCCAGCCAAAGTCACTTGTTTCAAGTGCAATCAAACTGGTCATTTCTCAAACAAATGTCCCATGAAGAATAAGATTAATAATCTTCAAATTGATGAAGATGTTAAACGTGATCTTCTCAATCTACTCAATTCATCATCCAGTGATTCTGAATTAGAAAGAATTTATCAGTATCAAGAAGATTCTGATAATGAATCTAATTCTTCCTCCTCTTCTCATCCTTGCAAAGGTAAAGAGATTTGTGGTTGCAAAACCATAAATGTTCTTACAAAAGAAGAAGAACTTATTCAAGAAGTAATTGAGAGGATTGACAACCCTCAATTAAAGAAGAAGTTCTCTTCGCTCCTTCCTTCTTCTTCAAAAATCCATGAATCGTTTAGTATGAAAGAAATACTAAAAATATTTGATCAAGAATCTACTTCTAAATCTTCAAGTTCTGATTTGAAATCAGAAGTGAAGGAAATGAAGTCTCAAATTTCCTTTCTGGAACGTTAGGTTAAAGAAATTAAACTTGATGTTACCATTCTCAAAAATTCAAAATAATTCTGATTCTTCTTCTTCTGAAGAATCCAGTTCTGATCGGCTTAATGATTTTAGTCCTCTTCAAACTGATGAAGAAAGGATTAATGTTATTAATTGTATTCAGCTTCAAAAGTGGTATTGTCAGATGACAATTGTCGTCGATAAAACCTTTCAAATTACCACCAGGGTTTTAATTGATTCTGGAGCAGATCAAAACTGCATCCGAGAAGGATTAATACCTACAAAATACTTTGAGAAAACTACTGAGCGTCTTTATGGTGCTAGCGGTAAAAAACTCAACATTCAATATAAACTTTCAAAAGCTCATGTTTGCAATTCAAACATTTGTTTCAAAAATGTTTTCTACTTAGTGAAATATTTGGATCATGAAGTCATTCTTGGTACTCCTTTCATTGTTCAAATTTACCCTTTTCAAGCTAACGAAAATGGTCTTCAGACCAATGTTTTTGGTCAAAATTTGATTTTCAAATTCATGCATCCTCCATCTTTCAAAGATGTTCATGATCTAAAAAATGCATCAATTTCTCAAATTAATAATATTAATTTCAGAAATTTCAAAATTAAGAAATCTTGAATTTTCAAAAAAGACGAATTGACAGATCTCTTTTCTCAAAATTTCTTTGGATCCATTAATAAAGAATCTTTCTTTATTAATTCCTTTTCAAAAAACAATCATGAGTGTTTCCCACTCTTCAAAAGAAACCGAATTTGTCAAAAGACATGGGTCCCAGAAAACACCTTTGCCATTCGATTTGTCAAAAGTGTCATCATTGGTATCCTTTTCATTATTGCTTCAAAGACTTTTTCCTCTGTCCAAACAGCTGTGTCAGACATAGGATTAGGTGGGATCAGTGGGAAAAACCTACAGCGGATTCCTTTTGGATCAATTCAAAAACAACAGTATTTTTACTATTATAGTAACAAAAATTGTTTTCAAAAATAAAAAAATTTCAAAATAATTTTTGGGATAACTGTTCCACTAAGAAATTTCCCTATAAATTAGAGAGATTCCGAGTGAATGAGAGGCCACCCCAAAAGAATTTTCAAACAAAAGGTATCAATATTGATTGGTACAACAAAGTTCTTGAAGACATGGCTTCCTCCATGGCCACTTCCTAAAAAAAGAATAAGGGAAAGAAAGTTGCTCTTACTCCTCTCCCTTCAATTGAAACTTTTGCTCAAAATTCCAGCAGAACTTCGTCTGCTTCAAACTTACCTCAAATTTCCACTTCAAACAACTTCTCAGTTCTTGGTAAAGTCCCTCAGACTCCAGAAAAATCAAGACCTTCAAATTACAAAAAAGGCCGTTCTTACTGGTTCAGGAAAACTTCCTGAAATCAATAAAAATCCTTTTCAATATTTTACAAAAAAACCCCTTTCTTCCAGTTCTTACCATGGAATCCTCTTGGATCGAAAAATATTCTGATATCAATCGATGTTTATCAGATATCTGTCCTCCCAAATCCCATTTCATGCCAACTTCAATTCAAAAAACTCGTGAGTTTATGAAAAGATCCTTCTCAAAACAGGATCAGCCATTATTACTCATACTCAAAATAAAGAAAATTCTCAAAATATTGATTTTTCAAAATGTTCAATTGTTAAGGTTTTGTCATTTGATGACTGGGGACAACAACCTTGGGTTGAGAAAAAGATGAACCTTGCAAAAGGGGAAACTTTCTCATCTCGTTTCAATTACTTGGATTATCAAGATGCCTGGTTTAATGCCTTTTTGTTTAGACCAGTGAATCATTCTTGGTTTATCCTTTTTCATCAAAATTGTCAAAATAATTTTCCCAATTGGTTCCAAAATTGGTTTAATTATTTTGGACTTGAAGAGAGTATTCTACCCAGTCTCCCTCTTCAAGGATTCAAACATTTCAAAAATGAGGCAAAAGATTTGCTTAATCCTCAGGAGAATCTTCTCCTTCAATTTTCCTTCAATTTTAAAGTCTCATGGATTCTTTGAGGACTGAATCTTTCAGTCCTCAAAGGATTGTTAGAAGATTCAAAATTAAATGGTGGGCAAAATTTCATGAAACAAATTGTTGTCCAAAGGCGATCCAAGCATGGATTAATCAAAAATCAAATGAAAGACTTCCGTCAAAAAAGCTTCAAGATAAACATGCTGATTTTCTTTCCGAAAATGGTAGATTATTAGCACTCCTTGCAAAATGCACCAGCCCTGAAGAAATGTCAATTTTAGCAGAAAAGATTGCTGCTCTTGCTGAAAATGCTTCTTCAGTTCAAGATTCCTCAAAAACCAGTTCAGAGGCAGATTTCAATGTCGAAGACAGTTTCTATCAAAATGAAGACGACTTCCTTGGAGTCGACTTCGAAGAAAATCTTCAAGAAAACCTTCAAACTACCAAATGACTACATGGACGCAGTTTCCTTGATAACCTCAGAGATTTTCGCGTTCAAAAATCAAAAGAATTTGCACTCAAAATAATCAAAGTTAAAAATCAATGTCCACTTTATTCAGAAAATCTTTTTCTTCATAAAAGGACAGATTCATTTTAACTTTTCAAACTTTCGGTGGAGTTGGTAGAGTGGTTGGCTAGCTTTTTGAAAAGCTTCAGACAATTCACTGTTCAATCAACGACTTTCAAGCTTCAATCACTATTCAAGATTCCTACTTTTTGGAAAGTAGTTGACAGAGCACTGTTCAATCATTGTTCAATCAAGACTTTCCAGCTGTAGTTCAATTATTCAATATTCTGTTGTACCTTTTTCATTTTTAGTCTTCTATAAATGTAAGGGTTCATTTCAATTGTCAGGCAGAGTTAATTTTACTCAGAGTTAATTCTACTCAGAATTAATTGTACTCAGAGTTAATTTTACTCAGAGTTAATTTGAGTCAGAAATTAACTACTCGTTCAAAATTCAGAAGAGATAGTGAGCCTTGAGCGGAGTGATAATAATTCCTTTTAAGGATACGTTATCCGATCTTTCTCTTTCAAAATTTGTTGTAACGTTCAGCGTTATAATTCAATATAATTTCAAATTTTCAATTTGTTGTTCAAGTTATTTTCAATTGTTTCATTTCAATTGAATCTTTTTTCGTTATTTTGATTATTGTTCTTTCATATTATCCGCACTATCCTTGATCTATTCAATTATTTTTCAAGTTATCCGCACTATCGTTATTTTTCATTTTTTATGTAATTAAAGTATATGTACGGAACATTTGTAATAACTCTCATTAATATTAATGTAAATTGACTTATATAATTTTATTATGCATTTCTGTTGATTATTTGTTGGTTGTTGATAATTACAGATGACGATGATGTTGAATATAAAATAATAAACAAGATTTTTGGATTTAATAAAAAAAGAAAAAAAAACTGAATATGCTTCGGTTGTACATGAAAATCGACGCATGTTGTACAACTATATGCGTACAACGCATGTTTTTTTTTTTTAACTATATGCGTCGATTTTTTATACAATCGACGCATATATTTATAATTTTTGCGTTGGATAACAACCAACGCAGATTCCCTTTACCATGTACGTCTGCACCTTATACGTCACTTCCACAACCGGCGTGTATTATCTTTTACAATCGACGCAAATGACTGAAACTGCACTAGTGTGACTAATGATGAACTCCAGCGAGCGGAGTTGGACCCTCTCCTTGAAAAAGGGAGTGATTCGCAAATTGTGCTTGCCCAGTATCAACATAAAATGGCCAGTTACTATAACAAAAAGGTGAAAAGAAGTTCGTTCAGACTTGGGGACTGACTTGTGAAGAAAGTGCTCATTTCGAATCAGGAGTCCGGAGTAGGGACTTTAGGCCCAAATTTGAAAAGGCCCTACAGGGTTACCATTGAGGTAGTCCCTGATACTTATGAAATAGAAGATCTCTTAGGAAAAGCCCTGCCCAATTGGAGGGGCAATTTCACCTTTTTTTTTTTTGGATCCACATATATGTAACATAAAGCAATCAAAATGTAGACGAGTAGATTTGCGGAACTCAAAGATGCAAGAACCCAATAGTATTTATGTGACAACCCAGTTTATATTAATAAAAAAGTCAAAAAATTATTTAGTCAATGTCAAATATCCAAATGGTCAAGTCAAATAAGGACTTAAATTGAACAAATAGTTTTATTAGGACTTAAATTGTAATTGCAAAAGTTTTAGGGTTTAGATAATATAAATGAAAATTTAGATATTTAGTTTTCTATTATTAAAAATTTAATGATTTAATTTTGTATTATAGGAAGGTTAGGGACTTGTCTTTCAACCGTTCCATTTTAAAACATTTAAGTGGACATTTGTGCCCATTTCCTCCCTGGTTTTGGTGAGAACACAGAGGCTTCGAGAGAGAGAGAGACCGAGAAGAAAGCCAGAAATTGTGAAGAAGAAAAAAATAATAATAAAGAAGGAAAGACGAGGGCTCGATCTTGTGGCCAACATCAATTTTAAGAGGTAAGCAAGAAATTACTTATTTTTAGATTGAGATTAAATTTGAGGGTTTTAGATTATCTACTTAAATTCGAAGTTTAGCAAGTATTAAACATTATTGACATGTATTTGAGGTAATAAGCTAAATACAGTACTAAGAAATTCTACGTGTTGATTTTTTATTTTTTTTACATGTTGATTTTGATGGTAAAGTGGATTAATTATGAAATGGCTTTTTAGATTAGTACCTTAATCTTTAGTTTAGTATGATTATGTGATACTAAATATGAAAATTGGAATATATAGTATGGATTAAAGGATTAAAGTGAACTAAAAAAAGGGCAGTGATACGGAAATTGTATTACATGATAACTGTGCATAAATTCATGCTTTTTGGTCATGGAAATGGATCATTGATATGAGATTATATGTACACGTATGAGCATGCGGGTGGTAAATTTCAATTGGAAAATACCTCAAGTTAGTTGAAATTATATTGGTTCAATTATAATTTCATATGGCTAAATTTTCAAATGACAGAATCTTTATGCGTGTCAATGGTTAGATATATCGGGAATTTATTATAATAAATAAAAGTATGAAATTGGATGACAAATGTAGAACAAGGACTAAAAGAAGGCTCAGCTGAATTTTATATTTATTAATATTAATTACGATTTGGAAATTATAGGGTTTGATAGAAAAAAAAAGCATAAAGCATATTCTTCCTTAATGTTAGCGAGGAAAAGAATGTAAAAGAATTAAGTCATAAATAGTATTAGCCGATTTATAATAGTTTGATTGATATAATTGATTTTAATACAAAAAATTTATGTTATTATTTCAGGAGATGATGTGGAGATTTGACTAGGCCTATCAAACAAGCTAGATTCTAGTAAATAACTCTATGAGTGGAAAAGTTATTATTTAAAAAATTTAAAAGAATTTATGTTATGCAAGTTTTTTTATTACATTGATATTATTTAAGTTACTAATGATTTTGAAATCAACGACTTTAAGAATAATTATACGATAAGCATGTTTATCAAATAAATTTTTTATAACTAATACTGTTTTAACATGATTTTTTCTGTTATCATGTTATATTAGTGATTAGTCCATTTGAACATATATAGTTTCAAAACCACCAGAAATATCCAATGTGGTTATTTATTCTTGTTCTAGTACAAGATATTATTTGAGATCTTGAGGCTCTGTCACGGAAGGGGCCTTTGGCCTATGTTTAGAGGATTTTGAGATCCACTTTTATGCATAGAGGGGCTTTGGGCCGTGTGTAAGAGTGCATGTTCACTTTATTTTGCAACGCAAAATATACTTGAAAGTGTACGGATCGTGAAAAATAATAAAGTGGACAAAAGAGTGCAGATTATCACCCCCATGAAGACTGCTTTTAATTATCGAAATGTTTTAGTTTCTAACTCTATTTGAACAATGGAAAGTTGTTTGGTATTTTTAACTAAACTAAGAAAATAAACTAAATAAATAAATCACAATATTGTTTTGTTTTTAAAACGATTGTAAAGTAGTTGGGATTCACGATTTCACCTACCCAATTAAATCAAATCCAACTCCAGTTTTATTTCCTAAATATGCATTCATTCGAATTCACTAATGTATATTGAATTTCCTCTCTCGAGTTTAAATCAATTCTACCTAAATAAGTCAACCGTATATATCTACAGAGTGTCAGAATTATTCCTTATCCAGATGCCTAAAATACAAGAATTCACACACGACCGCAATAATAAAAAAAGTATATCTCCATCTCTTGTCCAATTACCGGATTATCTAGATGCCTAAAACATAATAATTCACACACGACCGTGATAATAAAAAAAGTTTACCTCCATCTCTTGTCCAATTACCAGATTATCTAGATGCCTAAAACACAAGAATTCACACACGACCGTGATAATAAAAAAAGTTTATCTCCATCTCTTGTCTAATTACCGGATTTTATTCCTAAATCTAGTTTGTTAGCTCACCTATTGGATTATGAAAACAAACAACGAAATCATGAATTAGTGGCTAATCAACTCATACATTAAACTCAAAATAAAATCAATACATGCAACGAATACTTAAAACAACAAAGTTTGGAATTAAAATAATTAACAAGGTTACATTGTTCATCCTAACATGAAAATTTAATTACACATCATGATTAAATAACAAAAACAAAAATAGGCATTCATTGAAAATAACATAAACAAAGGAAAGCTTGCAACAAGAATCAATCCTTCATACAATCTTCATGTCTCGCCCTTTGCTTTCCTCCAATCTCCCAAGAATTTCACGTTCAAATCTCAATTATAGGCTGACTTAGGTGATGCAAAGGTCTCGAATTCATAACTCTTATGTTATATGTATAGGTTCTGGAAAAACCTAATTGATCATGGGAGAAAACATGTTGAATTCATGCACAAAAAGCCCAACATCGGTCTAGCCGGAAAGCTGCACAGTCGTGCAGGTATAGACTGTGTGGCCAGGCGATTAAGTGAAAAACCATTTTGTCCATTTAACTAAAGAAGTTGCGGCCAACAGTGTGATGTCGTGAGGCCGCGTAGGTCTAACTACCAGCATAATTTTCAAGTTTAAATCTATATAAGTTGGTCCTCCTATTTTATTTATACCTTAAGTCCTCCACTTTCAATTAGAGCATTTTGATCTCCATACTTCTGAATCTTCTCAAATAGTTCGTTTCAATTCTCAACTTCTTCAATTAATTTCCTCAAGTCTTGATTTTTTCACTTTAGCACCACGCATGTTTCACGGTTGACTTCAAAAACTTCCAAATTGTCATGTTGTGCGTTATTTCCATCAATTGCTTCATTCACGTGGTTTTGAGATATTTTCTGAAAAGTAAACAAATAAATAACATTAGATGGAATTTATTCTAAAATGACAATATAATATTCTACTTTTGACATATAAATAAGTGTATAAAATATACTTATCAAATAACCCCAAACTAGAATTATTGTTCGTCCTCGAACAAACTAGAATTAAAACTAAAATTTCAAAATTAAAGTCAAAATTATAGAATAAACACAAATTCAATTTTCCTATTATATGCCTCAAAGTTCGTATCAAACATACACTTTAGAAAAGAAAGTCAGACAACACACTAAAATTATTTGTTACTTATTGGATGCTCAACTTTTCATATGTGTGTGTGTGAATAGCCAAAATTAAATGCATACTCATATTCAGATATACTCAACATAATGTGGCTCTAAATTTCATAAGCCCATATCCCAGGTGTAAGACAATGCTTTTCTTTCAATTTCTTGCATCTCTCAGGTATGATCACTTCCTTATGCTTTTCTCTCAAAACCTGAGGTTCCTCCTACTTATGTGGTTTCTAAACATCAAACATTGTATTTTTCCACACAAGGCGATCAAAATTGGTTAAGTTAGCCTAAACGATAGATGGTAAGCAATTCCCTATTCCATGCCTTTATTTTCCAAAGTCTCAGTCTCAAAGCTTATACCATGCACTTTATTTTACTCTTTATGAAGACTTTTTCTTTCTTTTTCTTTTATGTCCTTGTCTCTTAACCATCTTTGTGGAATATCTTTCTTATTTGCTTTCTATGTGACCCTCTTAGTGAGTTTTGGGCAGTAACTCTCAAGCCAGACGACTTTAGGACACCAGATTCAGAGAATCCCTCAAACTTAATTACCCAAGTCATATAGAATACAAAGAAAAGTTAAAAATGTTTTTATGTCTTATGTGTGAGTCATCTCTCACTTTCTTGCATTCATTTGTGTCATTTGTGGCATTCCTTTGAGGATGTTTGATTTTTCCCTTTTCCTTCACAGCTATCTCTACCTTGCAACAACTTTCAACTTGAACTTTAGGAACATTTCATGGAGTGATACTAAATGTGACTTGCTCATTCTATACCATGAATATGATTTCTCTCTTTTCAATGTCGATTAGGGCTCATCCAATAGCGAGGAATGTTCTTCCAAATATGAAGGGCATCTGGCTATCATCTTCCATGTCTAGGATCACAAAGTCTGTTGGGAAAAAGAATTTATCCACTTTGACAAGGACATTCTCAACTATCCCATGTGGATATTGAATTGATCTGTTCGCCAACTTCAATGTGATTTTTGTTGGTTTAGGTGAGCCTAAACCAAGTTTCCTACATGCATATTGACTATATTTCTATGACAATTAAAACATATAGAAAAGCATTAAAAGATTTGTGAACACTTTCAAGGATAACACAAAGCATAAGATATTTCTATCTCTTATCGGACTTTGTGAAAATTAAACCATATCTAATGAATTCCCACTCTTTCGAACATAAGAAAAAATCATGACATTCACACAAAAGTTGACGAAAACAATTGCATAATAATAAAAGCACTATCTTATTGTATCAAACCCATAAATTGCGTAAATTAAACGATAAGTTAAAACATGGAATCAAATAGTTAAAACTTCATCACAATCCTAATACTAAAAGCTTAGCCTAGAAACATAATTGAAAATAAATAACAAGAATAATAAAAGGATGTCACCCCGTTCATCTTCTTGCAATTGTATCTTCAATCTTGTTATTGACTTTGCATTGATCCCTCGACACTTCGACAGTGTTTTGACATGAATTAAGCAAGTTAGGAACCCCTAATGTGTTTCTGATGCTCATCCTTTGTAGGACCCTAAAATTGGTTGAAAATCATGTCCAAATTGGTTTCCAAAAGAGTTCCAACCGAACAAGAAAAGTTACCTTCGAGGGAGATCTTTTTGTCTCTGCACATCATTTAGTATTTTGATCATAACTTTCACTTCTCTTATCCGATGTAGGTGATTCAAAATGATTTGAAAGATAAATTAAAGGGATACAATTCTTCCTGAAATACAATTTTCCTAATTCGGACATTTACCACCCCAACATTGGGTCACAAAATCTGACTAAAAATCTATCAGAAATCTTGTGTGATTGGAATCAATTTATTGTAATATTTTTATCATATTTCATTCCTTTTTGACTTCTAATTGCATCCAATTGATTCCTAACAATCTTCAAGTATCTTATCGTGGTTTAAATCAACCATTGAATATTTGTAATTTGGTCCTTCTTCATTTGATTCATACGCTTTAGCCTTTGAGCTTCAAATTTTCTTCAATTTATTTTCCAATTCTCAATAATCTTCAATTGAGTCCTTGAATTTATGGTTTCTTCTACTTTTGATCCACGTTAATGCAATTGACCTCTTCAACCTCTAGCTTGCACAATTTAGCTCCATTTATCATCTAATTATTCCTTATTTGCTTCAACTACATCATTTTCTCGACTTTGAGGTTATTTCTAAAATATAAAAAAATAACAACAAAATGTATAGAAAATATTCTCAAACAAATATAAGAAATCCTAATTTTAAGATAGAAATAAGTGTATAAAATACATTTATCACTTGGTAGCTGACCTGACTTTCTTTCTGATCTGCTTGTTGCTAATTGCCCCATCAGGTTTTTCAAATTCTTGATTTCATCTTGTTGACTCTGGAACATCTCCTGTTGACTTTTAACGAGCTAAATTATCATATCTATGTTTTCCTTCATAATAGTTTGGAGTTGTTGCTGATGTTGGAAACTTGGTGGGCGTTGAACATTTTGATTGTTGGACCATAAGAAGTTATGGTGGTTCTTCCACTCTAGATTGTACCTTTGGGAATAAGGACCACCTTGTTGCCTATTTCCTACAAAATTTGCTTGTTCTGGTTTGATTGACTTTGATGAGCTACCGGATAATCATTCAAAGTGTGGTTTTCAAAGCAGAAATCACATGCTAAAGCTTTCTGAACTGCATGTACTAGCTGATAACTCAGACTATAGAATTTCTTGATTAGTGCATCCAGTTTTGCATTTAATGCTGTAATTTCATTAATTGTTAATGCTATAATTTTATTAACTGCCACAATTCTTCCAGATTTTGGCGTAGAACAATGTGTACCAATGGTGACTATTTGCAGTAATTTTCAAAAATTCCATAAGCTTCTTCATAAGTCAAGTCCATTACTGATCCACCTGCTGCAAAACCTACATGTTTCTTGTTATCACAAGTCAACCCATTGTAGAATGTTTGCACCAAAATCCAGTTGGTTATTCCATCTGTAGGACATTTTGAATAAGCTCATTGAACCTTTTCCAAGCTTCAAAAATTGATTCATCTAGTTGTTGACATAAAGATAGGATATCATGCCTAAGTTTTGACATGTGGCCAAGTGGGAAAAATTTGTCTACAAACTTCAGACTTAGAATAGTCCATGAAGTAATGGTCTGTAGAGGTAAGGAATAGAACCAAACCTTTGCTTTATCGGCTAATGAGAAAGAAAATAACTTTAATTTCACTGCATTAACTGGAACCCCATTCATGCACTGCATATCGTATATTTCTTGAAAAGTGCGAAGATGTGCATAAGGGTCTTCAGAAGGTAACCCATAAAATACAGCAGAATTCTGGATCAATGAAATCAAAGAAGTCATGATCAAATAATTGTTTGCTGGTATGGCAGGAGGTGCTACACAAGTCACAATGTTTCGTACATGAGGAATCATATAGTCTCTTAAAGCACATCCTCTATGATTTTATTGGTGTTCAATAACAGACGCTGGCAGATTATTCAGACTTTCCTAATTATTTTGAGTTCTATTGTCTGCCATGTTAAGATTTGTTTGTTGAGCTACTTCCAGCTATTGTCTGCGCCTCTGCTAAAAGGTGCATTCAGTTTCTTAATCAAGATGAAGCAAATCACAAGATTTAGACATTCTCAACATAAACTGACTAAAATAGAAATAAATAAAAGAATAAATGAAAAATCAAACTAAAGTAAGAATTAAATAGTATCGATATTAATAAAAAAAATATTCGGCAACGATGTCAAAAACTTGTTCACTTTATTTTGCAACGCAAAATATACCCGCAAGTATACAAATTGTGAAAAGTAATAAAGTGGACAAAAGAGTTCGGATTATCGTCCCACAAAGTCTGCTATTAATTATTGAAATGTTTCAGTTCCTAACTCTATTTGAACAATGGAAAGTTGTTTGGTATTTTTAACTAAAATAAGAAAATAAACTAAATAAATAAATCACGAGATTGTGTTGTTTTTAAAACGATTGTAAAGTAGTTGAGATTCATGATTTCACCTAGTCAATTAAATTAAATCCAACTCTAGTTTTATTTCCTAAATATGCATTCAGTCGAATTCACTAATGTATATTAAAATTCCTCTCTCGAGTTCAAATCAATTTTATCTAAATGACTCAACTGTATATCTCTACAGAGTGTCCAAATTATTTCTTATCTAGATGCCTAAAACAAAAGAATTCACATATGACCGCGATAATAATAAAAGTATATCTCTATCTCTTGTCCAATTACCGAATTTTATTCCTATATCTAGTTTGTTAGCTCACCTCTCAAATTATGAAAACAAACTACAAAATCATGAATTAGTAGCCAATCAACTCATGCATTAAACTGAAAATAAAATCAATACATGCAACGAATAATTAGAACAACGGAGTTTGGAATTAAGTTAATTAACTATGCTACATCATTCATCCCAACATGAGAATTTAGTTACACATCATGATCAAATAACAAAACAATAAAAATAGTCATTCATTGTAAATAACATAAACAAAAGAAAGTTTGCACCAAGAATAAATCCTTCATGCAATCTTTAAACCCAAATCTCGCCCTTTGCTTTGCTCCAATCTCCCATGAATTTCACGTTCAAATCTCGATTATAGGCTGATCTTAGGTGAGGCGAAGGTCTCGAATTCGTGCCTCTTATATTGTATGTATAGGTTCTAGAAAAACCTAATTGATCAAGACGAAATCCTGAAAAAGGTAGAAGAAGTGTACAGGAAGTCCACGTGGTAAAAAGGTACAAGAAACCCTGAAAAAGGTGGAGAACCTCTTGAAATAGAGTGAAAGCGAACTATAAAACCCTGAAAAATGTGAGAAACTTCTTGATAAAGACGGATAACTTTTGTAGACTGCCTTCTGAAAAAGGATTGGTGGAAGCACACCTGGGGAAACCATGAAAAAGGCTTAAAACCTTGTAATATAAGTTTATCAGCCTTGAAAAAGGCTTAAAACTTTGTAATAAAAGTTTATCAACCTTGAAAATGATTTAGAACTTTGACATATAGGTTCTGCTACCTTGCAGAAAGGATAACTCATAAATCACTATAGCCATGAGTGAAAGTGATAACGACGTTACCCTCTGAAGAAGTAGGGATGAACAACATGACATCAATGAAGAAATGCCTCCCAAATAACCAACCTCAGAATGCCAACGAGGAGGTTCCTCAATGATAGAGCGCCTAATTGTTACTTAATTTGTAATATTTCCTATTACTCCATTGATTTTAAAGTATAATATTTGGATATTAATCATATTTTATATTTTGTGGATTAGGTGAGGATTTGGATCAAATTGGATATATCACAAATTAAAAGAATAAGTTTGAAACTCAAAAAGTACACAGTCAAAAAATGACTTTGCATAAGGCGTTGGCACGCCTTATTGTTTCTGAAAGACAGTAGCCTAAAAAAAAAATTATGGGTTGTTACATTTTTTATAGAGAAAATTCAAGGCCCAGCAGCCACTAAAGGAAGGGAGGCAAAAGTAGGACCATTAATTCCCAGCCATTTTTGTTTGTTAAACCCAATAGTGGATGATTTTGAATTGGGCTGGAAATTTATTTCTGTAAACCCAATGGCTGGCCAGAATTAAAAGAGGGCAGCAACAAATTTTTTAAAAAGGAAAGACTCTCTCTGCACTACTTTGGAATTGGGGATGGTAGACACTATTCAAGGCGGAGAGGCCACAATTTTTAGAGTTCGACTTTTACAATTTTTCTTTTAGTTTTTATTCTCAAAATGTTAATGAATGGCTAAATTATTATTCCAGTTCAAGGATAATTGAACTGTTGATTCTTCAAGAAGTGTGAGATTTAATTAATTTTATTGTTCTTTTATCTCTTTTCTATTTATATATCTTTTTTTTTTTTTTTTTGCATTGAAGTTGTTGTTTTGATTTATTAATACAAAGTGCACATTATTTTAATTGTCAAAACGATACTTAGCTAATTAGGAATCTAAATTCGTAATTGTTTAGGTTTTCTAATATAAGTGGCAAATAACATAAGTTGATTTTAGATTAATTTTCGATTTATGTTATGGAGATATATAACCTAGATTAAATGAATCACACGTGTGAATTTCTTGGTTAGAATTGGTTGTCTCTTTAGAGATTAATGCTATTGATAAATTAAATCCTAAGATCGTATCTAAGGTTATTTATTGATTAGGGAAATAATCAACGAGCGTCTCTTGATTATAGAATAGTAAGAAGAGATAGGTAGTTAAATCGTATCAATGACCATAACCAATTTAAAAATGAGTAAAGATCTTATTTTTGCATCCATGATCAATTCTATGAATCAATTCTAAGATTATACCTTGCGCTGGATATTTATTTAATTTGATATTTTCATCACTTTAATTTCGCAATTGTTTATTTACAAATTGATTTTACATTCAAAATTCAAAACCCCCCATTTTTAATTTATTGTTTTAATTTTTTGGAAGAATTAATCTAACCCCTGTGGATTCGACCTTCCTTAAAACTATTACAATTTATTTTTATAAGAGCAAAAAATTATTATTATTTGTTGGATTCGACACCCATCAAATATTTGGCGCCGTTGTCGGGGAATGGTGTCAAATAGATTTAATTTCTTTTTAGTTTTTATTTATTTATTTATTTTATTTTTTAATCCCTTTTAAGCTCAATTGATTCATCATTCAGTGATTTTGAGACAGACAAAAAAATGGCTTACGAGGAAAGAACATTAAGGGAATTGGATGCAACAAATGAAAATCAAAAGCCATTTTGCATTAAATACCCAGCTTTGGAGGTGTACTTTGAGTTAAAACCTGGCTTAATTCATTTGCTCCTAAATTCCACGGTTTTGAGAATGAAGACCCCCACAAGCATCTGAAGGAATTTCACATAGCGTGTTCAAGCATGAAACCACAAGGAGTGACAGAAGAGCAAATCAAGTTGCGGGCTGTTCCATTCTCATTAGCTGACAGGGCAAAGAATTGGTTGTTTTACTTACCTTCAGGTTCTATAACCACATGGACAAGTATGGTCAAATTATTCCTTGATATATTATTCCTAGCTTCAAGAGCTGCAAATATCAAAAGGGAAATTTGTGGAATCAAACAGAGAGATACTGAAACCCTTCATGAATATTGGGAAAGATTTAAGCGACTTTGCGCAAGCTGTCCTCACATGGGATTTCAGAACAATTGCTTATTTAATACTTTTATGAAGGATTGTTGCCAATGGAAAGAAAGATGATGGATGCAGCTAGCGGAGGAGCTATAGTGAATAAAACCCCAACTGTCGCTAGGGATTTGATCTCCATCATGGCTGCTAACACACAACAGTTTGGATTCAGATAGGACACCCTGTGAAAAGGGTGAATGAGGTAAATGTATCTTCTCTTGAAAATAAAATAGCGAATCTAACCTCTCTTGTTGAACAAATGGCTGTAGGAAATATGCAATAGGTTAAAGCTTGTGGAATTTGTGCCGCTACTGCTCATCCAACTGATAAGTGTCCTACTCTTCAAGAAGATTCTTTTGAACAAGTTAATGCAGTTGGAAGATTTCTAGGCCCACCTCAAGTTAATTATGATCTCTATTTAAACACTTACAACTTAGGATAGAGGGATCATCCCAATTTCAGTTATCAGACAAGGCCGTAATTCATGCATACTCCTCAACCACAGCAACCTTCTTCAAGTTTAGGTATGTCTCTAGAAGAAATTGTTAAATCACTTGCAATTAATACACAACAATTTCAACAGGAGACGAGGACAGACATTAAGAATTTGGAGACTCAAGTGAGTCAATTGGCATCAACTGTGAGCAGACTGGAATCTCAAGGTAAATTTCCTTCCCAAACTATTGTCAACCCAAAACAAAATGTTAGTGTAATTACCTTGAGAAGTGGGAAGGAATTGAAAGAACCAAGCAAGATGAAACAAGGGAACTTAAGGGAAGAAATTGAAAATGAAGGCGTTCCTCAACCTCAATTTGACCAATCTCAAAGCCTCAAAAGAGAACCACCGAAAGTTTATGTGACAACTCCTCCGTTCCCTACAAGATTGATTAGATCCAAGAAGGAGGAAGATGAGAAGGAAATCTTTGAAACTTTTCGTAAAATTGAGGTAAATATTCCCTTACTTGATGCAATTAAACAAGTACCTCGTTATGCTAAGTTTCTCAAGGAGTTATGCACCAATAAGATGAAGTTGAAAGGCAATGAAAAGGTAAGTATGGGAGAAAACGTTTCAGCTATCCTCTAAAAGAAATTGCCTCCAAAATGCAAGGACCCAAGTATGTTCACTATCCCTTGCAAAATAGGTAAAGTAAGAGTTGAGAAAGCGATGTTAAATCTAGGAGCTTCAATAAATATCATGCCCCTATCTGTTTATTCATCTTTGAATATTGGTCCATTAAAAGAAAATGTTGTGATTTTGCAACTTGCTGATAGATCTAATGTATATCCTGAAGGTGTCTTAGAGGATGTTTAGTACAAGTGAATGAGTTGGTTTTTCCTGCCGATTTTTATGTACTAGTATGGACGAAAATTCTTCTTCTAATTTTACACCAATTCTTCTTCTAATTCTACACCAATTCTTCTAGGAAAGTCATTTTTTAAAACATCTAGGACAAAAATTGATGTGCATGATGATACACCCACGATGGAATTTGATGGTGAAATTATTAAGTTTAACATTTATGATGGCATAAGTTAGCCTAAAAATGTTAATTCTGTCTATTTTATTGATATTGTTGATTGCTTAGCACAGAATGTTTTCCAACTTGGTGGAAATGATGGCTTGAAAGTTGACAATAACAAGCATCATAAAGTTGATTGCCATAGACATAAACATTTCTATGAAGGTCACCAGATGGAGAATGTGACAAAACTGAGCATTGAGAATCCAATTGATCCCAGTTGAAGAAAGAAAAAAAATGAGTTTAGCCAAAAACGTAAAAGAAAGGTGCTTCCGGGAGCTAACACGAGTTTTTCTTTAGTTTTAGCAATAAATTTAATTTTTATTTTATTTTTGTTATCATTTATTTACTATACTATTATTTATTTTATGATATCCATAATTTTTTTGAAGTGAAATTGACCTTATTTTGATTTTTTGGCAGATATGAATCTTCATTAGGACGTGGGCACGCTCTATGAAGAAAACAATGGATTGAAAGAATCTTGAAATAAGGCGTGCCCACGCCTTATTCAAGATGATTCTCTGGTTGAAAACAAGGCTTGATTCAAAAAAAAAAAAAAAATGAAAAATAACCAAACCCTATTTAGCCAACTAACGCCCCCCCCCTCTCTCTCTCTCTCTCTCTCTCTCTCTCTCTCTCTCTTCAACACAACACACAGACACCACCATCTTCCTCTCTTCTTCCATAGCCGCTGTGCCATCACCAAACACCACCGCCAGCAACCCCTGGCTTCCGTCTCCATCTCCGCCCCTTCCCTCTTCTTCTCACCAACCACCACCTCCCTCTTTCTCTTCACCTTCACGCAAACCACTAGAACCAAAACCACCTACCCAAAACGGCCCAATCCTTCAACCCAGCAGAAACCACCACCAAGTTACATAATGGGCAGGGAGAACCAAACTCAAAGCAAGTGCGCAAGCACCAAAAAAAAAAAAAAGAAAAAGAAAATCTGTTCAGTCCATCCCCAATGAAGAAACCAAATCAACTTCAGATGATATCCAGTTTTAAATTTATTTATGATTTTTACAATTTATAATTTTGTTACATTGAGGACAATGTATGGATTAAGTGTGGGGGAGGGTTTTGATGTGTTGTGCTTAGTTCATGAAATTTGATTCATTTTAGTTGCACTTCAATTTACATTATAATCCATGTTTGCTCTATTTTTCAAAGATTTTTTTTTTTTGAAAATTCTCTTTTTAATTTTGGATTTTGTCGATGCTTATCCTTTTATGATCTGAATTATTGTGCATTATTGAGATATATTTAGGCACAGTGAGAATTGGCATGAGTAGTTGAGTTTCCGTTTACTGCACATTGATTGATTGCTCTTGATGATGGATTGAAAGAAGGGCGTGTGGGATTTGATGCACATTAACCCCATTTTGTGAGTTGTTGAGCCTCTTGAGCATTTACATTTAACATTACGCTATGCTCTATTCCTTTGATTGTGTGATTGTCATGTGTAGTTGATTTCTTCTAGAGCTTGCTCTGTTATGCATGTTGAGATGTCTCTTGGTAATTGAATGCACTAAATAAGTAAGGGCACTTAAGTGAAGCCAAATTTATCTTTCTTGAAATGCCTACCTTGAAACATACCCCTAGAAAACCACTTTTGAACTATAGACTTTTTGTTGAAAATTAACCATAATACAAGCCAATAGAAATCCTATTCTTTGCTAATCTTCCATTCTTTTGAACCTTGCACTGAAGGAATATATAGGCTTATTCACACAAGCTTCAATTTATTTTGGTTGAGATTGAAAGATGTTGAGAATCAAAGACCTATGATGTAAGTCTCTTCTTTCTTTTGAGAAGTGGTAATGTGAAAGAAATGTTGGGGATAAAGTGGTTGAGTTGCAATCTATGATGTTCTTTTATTTGAAAAAAAATTCCTGTAACCTAATAGAGTCAAACAAAATTTGATATGATGTAACATCACCCCAATTAACCTAATTCTACTCTTTTGAGCATTAACCTTGGCCACTAGATTTTGAGTTTGAAACAGGACCGAGCAATGACCTATATTTCATAAATAGATGGGAGCAACATGTAAAAACCATAATTCGTGAGCTTTTGAGCCTATAACCTGCTTTAACTCTTTATATTAAGCTCTTATTTCTTTGATGTTTGTCCTACATGGTTAGTTTGTTCTTGGTTGTACTCTCTTGTACAGGCCGTTGTAACTTTTTGACTCAAGTGCAAAATATAGTAAAGGCATTAGGTTAAACCCAATTTGACCTTCTAAAAGGGCTTACAATGATACATGTACTAATAGAAGCCTCTTTGAGCCTTAACTTGTCTTTGAAATTTTGGTGCCAAGCTATAAGCCACGGATACCCGTTCGTTCATGCTACCTCTATCTTGAACTTACAAGAGAGGAATTTCACAAGCTTGTATTGGTTGAGAAGTATGAGACGAACTAAGCTTCAAAAAGATGGGCGATTTCAATCAAGGATTAGGTGGTAATGAGATCAAAAGAAAACAAGCTGCAGTGAACTCATTTGAAGCAAAAAAAAAAAAAGTCATCACAAAAAAAATAAAAAAATAAATTGTTCAAGGTACCGGATCATCAAGAAAATTCCCCGGTAAAGAGAATAAACCCTCAAGTACATAACAAGAATCAAGTGCTGAATTGAATGAATAGTAGGAAATAGTGGAAAATCACATTGAAAGGTGGAGGAAGTGATGATCGTGTTGAACCAAATCGGCTTGTGAACTCTCCTCTCAATTTAGCCTAAATATTTTCCTTTTATCCTACCTGACCCGAAGCCTCATTACAACCAAGTAAAGACCTTTACTTTACACTTGTGTTATTATTGGCTCCGATCGTGACATCTTAGCAGTCTATGGCAATAAATTCTCCATGCAGTGAGTTGAGTGAAAATTCTCACCCTTATACACTTTGTGTGAAGAGAGAAATAAGGGTGTTAACTCTCATTACATATACTTATGAATGGTTTGAATTGCTTGGTCTTTATTCCGTGCCTTTGAGTTGATCGAAACTAACACCCATGTAGTAATTCATTGATAGATATTGAGAGCATACTCACGAGAGGTGAAAGGATATAAACTACACTGGGTTATGAAGTGATCTGATTGAAATACATGAATTCTAAGTGAGCTCTTGTAAAGAAGTTTGTATAATTCCTTCGATGAAAATAGCCAAAAATATATCCTTTTTATCCAACCTTACCCAAGCCCCATTAAAACCAGTGTTAAGACCCTTACTTTGCATTCAAAACCATTGATGGCTCCAATATGATATATTAGCAAGCCTATGACAAGAATTTTCTATGCTTTGACTTGAGAGTACATATATACTTTACATCTAAACACTTTGAGAGTATTGTGTGAACCTAATGTGAGGTATTAAATTCCACTACATGTGGATTTCGAAAAATTGTTGAACTGATTAGCCTTGTGTTGGTAGATGGGGATTTACTCTATTTTTGCTTGTATTAAGATTTAAATCCTTAAGGCATGATGGTTTGGATTGTGGATGGATAGATGGAGGTAGAAGAGTGAATGAAGATGAGAACAATTGATAAACTTGATCTAGTTTATTCTTGAAGACAAGCATTGTCTAAGTGTGGAGGGATTTGATAGAACGCATAATTGTTACTTAATTTATGGTATTTCCTCTTACTCTATTGATTTTAAATGCATAATATTTTGATATTAATCATATTTTATATTTTGTGGATTAGGTGAGGATTTGGATCAAATTAGATTCAATATCACAAATTAAAAGAAGAAGTTTGAAACTCAAAAAGTACACAATCAGAAAAGGACTTTGCATAAGCTGTGGGCATACCTTATTGTTTCTGAAAGACAACAACCTCAAAAAAAAAAAAAAAAAAAAATTATTGGCTATCACATTTTATAGAGAAAACTCAAGGCCCAACAGCCACTAGAGGAAGGGAGGCAACACTTGGACCATTAATTCCCAGCCATTTTAATTTGTTAAGCCCAATAGTGGATGATTTTGAACTGGGCCGGGAATTTATTTCTGTAAGCCCAATGGCTGGCCTGAATTAAAAAAGGCAGCAACAGATTTTTTTTTTTAAAAGCGGCACTACTTTGGAATTGGGGACGACGGACACTATTCAAGGCGGAGAGATTTTAGAGTTCAAATTTTATAATTTTTCTTTTAGTTTTTATTTTCAAAATGTTAATGAATAGCTAAATTATTATTCCAGTTCAAAGATAATTAAAATGTTGATTCTTCAAGAATTGTGAGATTTAATTAATTTTATTGTTCTTTTATCTCTTTTCTATTTATATATCTTTTTTTTTTTGCACTGAAGTTGTTGTTTTAATTTATTAATACAAAGTGCACGCTGTTTTAATTGTCAAAACGATACTTAGCCAATTAGGAATCTAAATTCGTAATTGTTTAGGTTTTCTAATATAAGTGACAAATAACATAAGTTGATTTTAGATTAATTTTCGATTTATGTTATGGAGATATATAACCTAGATTAAATGAATCACACGTGTGAATTTTATTGGTTAGAATTTGTTGTTTCTTTAGAGATTAATGCTATTGGTAAATTAAATCCTAAGATCGTATCTAAGGTTGTTTATTGATTAGGAAAATAATCAACGAGCGTCTCTTGATTATCGAGATAGTAAGAAGAGATAGGTATTTAAATCGTATCAATGACCATAACCAATTTAAAAATGAGTAAAGATTTTATTTTTGCATCCATGATCAATTCTATGAATCAATTCTAAGATTATACCTTGCGCTGGATATTCATTTAATTTGATATTTTCATCACTTTAATTTCCCAATTGTTTATTTACAAATTGATTTTACATTCAAAATTCAAAACCCCCTATTTTTAATTTATTGTTTTAATTTTCTGGAAGAATTAAATCTAACCAATCCATGTGGATTCGACCCCGCTCACAACTATTACAATTTATTTTTATAAGAGCAAGAAATTATTATTATTTGTTGGATTCGACACCCATCATTCAACCAATCCCTCCCTACAGGCACCAGAGCAGACACTTGTTGAGGGATTCGACACCCATCATTAATGCCTATATATATGGCAAGGGGATGTGTGCTAAACAACCTAATCGAACCACCACAACACCTACAAACTCAACCACAATATTCGCCTTCTGGTGCAAATACTGTGAGCTACTATAATGTACCTTCACGAGACGTCAAAGTAGATTCCATCCAGCCTCATGTAGAGGACTCAGCGTATGAAATGCAGGAATACAGTCTCCCTCCTGAACATCATAGGGAAACTGCTCCATCCAGGTTCTGTAGTGTTTTTAGCCGGATAGGAGGTCTCTGGTCTAGAAATAGACGTAGGAGAAAAGCTGAAGAAGCCCGCCCTCAAACACAAGCGCCTAAGAATAGGCGAGAGTATAGGGTGAAAGAAGTCTAGTCATAGGGTTACATGCCTAGAAATAGGTATGGAAGGGGAACCGAGGAAGCTTACCCGCCAACTCAAGAGCCTAGAAATAGGTGAGAGAAGAGCTAAGAAGCTTTCTCCTAAGCATAAGGGGGTCTTCCAGACTATCATAGGCCACATTATGGCTAGGTCTTGTCACCATATAGAGTGGATCAACCATAGCGACCCTATAACCCTTACCATGGTGAAATAAAATCAGAACACGAAGAATACAACAATGAACCTCCCTCGTATGAAATAGACTGAGGAGGAGATAAGACCCTTCTTTGAGGGCATTAGGAGGTACCCATACCGTCCATCTTTGAAATGTTTGAAATCATAAAGTACTCTGGAAGAGGTAACCCCGAAGATCACCTTCTAAACTACTGCTCTAGCATGGAGATGGAAGGAGCCACTCCGAAACTCAAGTGCAAAGCATTTGCCCTGACACTTGAAGGGAGTGCCATATGATGGTACAAAAAACTCCCACCGGCAACATCCACATTTGGAAGGACCCGAAAGTGGCCTTTAAGAATGACTTTGTGTCCTCTAGACCAACACAAATTCTGCTCCAACGCCTACAAGATCTAAGGCAAGGGAGGAATGAATCTTTAAAGGGCTACTTAACTCGACTCACTAAGGAAATCAACAATTATGAAAACATCACAGAGCAGAAATGTTCTTGTAACGGCCTAAAAATTCATCCTATTATTATATTAAATTATTCACATTTAACAGGACCCACTTGAAAGTCAAATAGAAATTTTAATTTATTTGACTTATTTAAGGGGTCTATTCGACATTAAATAAGACTTTTAATTTAGTTGACGAAAACGAAAAATAAATAAGAAAATTAAACATTACTTTAAGTAATTTTATCGATTTAATAAATCGACTATCGATTCCATAATTGGAAAGATATGGATTGAAGTATATGAAATGTACTTCAAAGTGGAACTAAGAACTCGTCCTAACATTGAAAAATAATAGACCAGAATTAATCCGTAAACTTATTGATCAAAATAATAACAATAAAAGTAAAAAAAAAATTGTTTATATATATTTTATGTGAATATATATATATATATATATATACAAATTACGCATACGATTTCGGTACGTCTAAATCCTTAGTTTCGTTATCTGTTTTGACTATTTTAGAATACCATCGCGTAGAGTTCAAAATGAACTTTAAAATGGCATATTGTATACAAGTATTCGATTGATGTACGTATTTCGAAAAATTTAATAAAGAAGGTTGGTATTCGAAAGTTTAGTTTTAAACGACTTAATTTGACAAGCATCAACTTTTGCTATAGTTGACCATATTGCGTTTCAGGGAAAATACAAGAAACTAGATTGTGAGTATTTTAGAATGGTATATTGAAAGTTTAATTTTGGTGATAATAAGATTACCGAAAATTAAGACGAAAGTAGCCACTTGAAAAGAAATCGAAATAAAATAGTTTTAAGTGACTAACTTTGACGAGCGATAACTTTTACCTAGGTTATTGATTTTATGATCCGAAAATATTGTTGTAATGTATTCCTTGAGAACTTCATATTGGCACCAAGAACTCTCTATTTCGACCTCATATGACCCTATAATTTTTTAGAGTCATTTTGATAGTTTTTAATAAATTTTGGGACTAAGATATAAGTTTTATATTTTATGGGACTAAAGAAGAAAATAAAATAATTTATTTAATTGCATATTGGTCTTTGATAAAAACTATAAATAGAATCATTCAATTGCAAACAGAAAAAAGAGAGAGAGAGAGAGAGTACCGAAACGAATATACTTGAGAGGGGGGGTCGACCCCCCCCCCCCCCCCTTTCTTCAGGTAAGTCTTTGCTTAATTTTTTATTATTAGTTAATTATTATAATATTATATATTATGTTAGTATGATAAAGTTTATAATATTATATTATGATTATAATTATTACTTTAAACGGGAAAATTAGATTAATATAGTTATGAGTTGTAATAAAGCAAATCAACCCCTTTTAATTAGGGCGATCCAATAATTGTTTATTTTGTGGGGGAAATAGTCCACTTTAATTTTTTTGGATCCTAAATTATATTTAGTAATTGAAATATAATATAGTATCACGTGATTAAATTATAATTTATATATATGGTAAGCAAGGAGTGGTGATCAATCTAATTTGACTCCAAGCGGATTAGTGGTACCAAATATTGAGGAATAAAGTCCTGAACTCTAGGATACTCAAGGAGTGAGGTGAGTAACATTTCAATTACAATACAAAACATAGTATTAATATTATTATGTACTCATATGTGATTATGTGAGGTATATTATTGGTGCAATATTCGTGAAATTATGATGTGGCAATTATTTGCATGTGGTGAAAGCATGCTAGACATGAATTGATGATATGACATGTTATTAATGCACATGAATTCATTGGAATGTCATGTTATGTGATTATGATGTACAATTGGTGGATGAAATATATGTTGGCATTCATGGGCATTGACATGTGCATTGTGTGGACTTAGAAGAAGTCCTTCATAAATGATAAAGAAAGAGATAAAGAGTATATGGAGATCTATAGAGAGAGAATGATGTGGATGATAGTATAATCTTCCTACGAGTGTATCGTACTTTACTTCGCGTCCGGATATATACACTCGCTTGAGACTCCCGACGGTCATTAAGAGTAGTCGATGATGGGGTGTTGGAGGTCCGACGCTGGTATACGGGCGGTGTTGGGAGGTCTCTTGGTGGCCTTGGGACTGCAGATCGGCACGTCGAGCACTATATTTAATAGGCCAGACCTGATTGATATAATACAATTCTCAGTGCAATATCTTGAGTCTTCGTGGGTAATGACGGACCACAGGCACTGGAAGGCGCATGTTATCGGCCATGTTGATATTTGAATTCATACGGTACAACGTAGTGGGATTCGGGGCCAGGTAGAAAATGTGGATAAACTGAGATACTGAAAAGGCACGGAGCCTGAATGAAACAATTTTGAAAAAGAGAATCAAAACTTATGCGCATGATCATGCATATGTTACTTGCTGAGCATTAGCTCATTAATTTTGCATTGTAGGTGTGACGATGCATGAAATGGAGGTTGGTGCCAGCTCTCAAATGACGGGACGATTGTGTACTAGGTACCTGACCGTGGTTCATGGGCCACTCACCAAGGAAACCTCAAGAAGGTCTAACTACTTTTAAGTAATTTTATTTCGTTTCAAAATAGTTAAATATTTTAAATAGAAAATTCCAAACTATTTTCCGCTATCCGCTCCGTTCCCTGTTTTAAATAGATATTTTTATATCAACTACCAACTATAAAGTTTTTATATTATAGTTAGTTTATTTTGTTTTCTTCTAAATTAAATTATAAATGATATTTCAGAGAAAAATACTCATTTTTAATAATGTTCAATTATGCTTTAAAAATAAAAATTCAAATTTATATTTATAGAATCTCCAATGCTCTTCATAGATTGGGAAAATACACTTGACACATCTGCAAATACACGGAATATGGTGAAAATCCCTCTCCAATGCACAACGTGGACTAGGATGTTAGTCTGACATGGCAAAAAAAAATAGACATCATGGGGAGTTCCGTCTACATCTAGATGCTCCGTGAGACATGCTAACTCGGCATTAATTTTTATTATATAATTATTTTAATACCAAATAAAGTCTTGAAGGTAAGATTGCATGGGAAATTAATTTCGTGATGAAACCCGAAAGCGCCAAAAAGGAGGAAACAAAAGGAGAACAACCTACATCTCATTCTCTGTCCAATTTGGTCATGTAATTTCTTCTACGTACCGAGCGAAATCAGCATACAAGGAGGAGAGTATTTCATTGACTGAAGAAAGGGAAAACTGCTTTCAAAAATTTGATCCTGGTCGTGTTGAAGATCTTCACCGATAGGAAAAAACCGAAATACTCCAATGTATAGTTGCTCATAAATTCTCATTGCTATGAGTTTCTTCATTCAAAGTTGTAGATTTGGTAGTTTTGAAGGTTTTAAAATTTAAAATTTACCCAGGATTAGGAAAAATCAATTAATCGATTGTGAATTTGGGATGATTTCTCAGTGAGATTTAAACATATGCTTCGAATCAAATTTTTGTTGCCATTTTTTGTGATGACTACTACTTATTAGAGAGGAGCCCTAGTTTTTAATTGAATATATTTTCTTTTTCGACAAATGTTGATCAGATCCACATCCAATTCTGATAAAAGGAATAGTTCTAGTAACAAAGATAAGCATATGGAACGTCATTAGAAAATAAAGAAAATGACTTCCAAGCCTTTTCATTAGATTGTATTACCAGCAATTTCATTCCATAAAGTATATCTTAAAAAAAAAAAAATGACTGCAACAAAACTCAAAGTTTCATTCCAGAAAGTATGTCTTCATTGAGGGAATGAATCTCTATTATTTTGTTACTGAATTTCTATTTCTTTTAATGAACATGTTGTCTAGATACATGTGTATGTTATTTATGAACCTCTATTGGATGTTTAGTTGAATGAGGATGTGTGTTTGAAGGGATAGAAGATGGATTGGTGTGATGCTCAATTTTGGATTTCTATAATCTGATGTGTGATGCGTGTCGCAATGCACCAAAATAATAAATAAATCCTTACTCGTCAAATATTAATTAATAATGTAGAAGATAGAGTAAGGTCGATCCCACGAGGAACATAAACTAATTTTAGTTGTTCGATCAATTAGAATGGAATGAGGGGTTTGTTGTTTGAAATTGCTTGAATAGAAATATGCATAAAAATAAACAATTAAATATGATTAGAGAATTAATATGAGAAGAAATATTGTTCTCGGGTTCGGTTGTGCCCTCAATTAATGTTATACCTTTCCTTGTAACGTGTTTCTATCCCTAGTTCAATTATCAATCATAAATAATCAACAAGCTCTGATTATCTAAATTCTTCCTTATGTGTATTGACTCAAAACAAACTCTTCGAACCAATTCTAGCCACGGACAATCCTAAA
The DNA here is from genome assembly GCA_963555705.1 of Ligustrum vulgare. NCBI lineage: Eukaryota > Viridiplantae > Streptophyta > Magnoliopsida > Lamiales > Oleaceae > Ligustrum > Ligustrum vulgare. The sequence goes on along the minus strand of OY743184.1, from coordinate 33,086,771 downwards.
CAAGCTCTTAGGATTTAATGCACGATTAGTATGAAAATTTAGAAGAATAGATTGAATTGGATCGTTAATTACACAAGCTCGAAATAATCAATCCAAGTTGAATTATTACTAAACCTGCACGAGATTTATTTGCTACTAAAGTAAAGATTCAATGAAAATTACGGATCAAGAATCTAAACATAGCGTATTCATGAATCCAAAGATCAATAATCCAATTGGCCAAATTAAACTATTAATCAAATAAACTCAATGAAAATTCAAAACATAATAATCCAACAATTGACATAAAGGAATAAATTCACGCTACTAATTTGTTGGAAAAGAAAATAACATAATTGATTTAACACAACTTCCCATTTGAACAAGATATGGAATTTAGCCTAACATGGTTGTGGTAGATTCTTCAAATTGCTTCATGGATTCCCCTTGCTTTTGATGCTCTTGTGCTAAAAACATCTCTCAAGAATACTCTATATTTTGCTCTCAATTTTCCTCAATGTCTAGCCTCCTTTTTGTGGTGATTTTCCTCCTTTAATACTCCCAAAATTGTGCCCTGACTTTACCCCAAAGATATACCAAAGATAGACCTTGAATCAGATAAGGAAATTCCTTGGAGAGCCGGTTACGGCCGTAAATTTACATATTACCGCCGTAATTGGGATTCTGAAAATTTCCGGAATTTGGAAGTTACGGCCGTAACTTTGTCATTTACGGCAGTAAGTGTATTTCTGCCGAGAAGCGCCTATGATCGATGTTTTGGTCATAACTTTCTCTCCCGAAGTCCGATTGTGGTGATTCAAGTTGCGTTGGAAAGAAAACTCAAATATATACAATTATTTGTGAAATATATCTTCCCAAATTCGAAATTATTCTATGAAAAAATTGAGCTTCAATCTATGACTAAAATTCATGATCACAATCCTTGCGGGTTTTTGATTTCCAAATTCATTCCAAACCTTCTTTGACCATAATTTTTGCATCTAATCTTCTTCCCACATGCCATTATTGATTTGGAGCTCTTTGAATATGCCCTTGAACCTCACTTCTTGATTTTTTTGTATTTCTTTGGTCATGTTTCCTTTCTTTTCGTTCTTTGCGATCCTGTATAATACAATAAATGAAAATGCATTAAACGATACTTCAATAGGATCAAACTAATAACAACATAGGATAATAAGTGAATTAAATACATGCTAATAAAGCACTTATCAAATCCCCCCACACTTAAACCATTGTTCGTCCTCGAATAATGATGTGAAAGAAAAGAAACATAATTCAAACAAAAAGATAGACATACAATCGGAAAGTCAAGGTTACAGCCCACTTCTTTTTTAGCATGAAAATTCAATTGCATAACCGGAGTGTGTTAGTGTGTGCAAGAGATGCGTCATCCAATATCCTCTGAACAGAAATGAAAATCAATACCCCCGGCCCAATTCATTTCCCAATGTAGCTTGTATCCTCCCACCTCTCGTGAGTTCTCTCTTAACCTCTATCAATGATTTACTACATGGGTATTAGTTTTTTGCCAACTTGAAAGCACATAATATAGACCAAGCAATTCAAACCACTCATAAGCATATGTAATGGGAGTTAACACCCTCACTAGATATTTCTCTCTTCGCACAAAGTGTATAAGGGTGAGAATTTTCACTCAACTCACTGCATGGAGAATCTATTACCACAGACTGCTCAAATGTCATAACCGGAGCCAACAATAACATAAGTGCAAAGTAAAGGTCTTTATTTGGTTGTAATGGGGCTTCGGGTCAGGTAGGATAAAATGACATATTTAGGCTGAGTCGAGAAGGAATTTCGCAAACCAAGTCAATTCACAATGACATTACTTCCTTCACTCTCAATACGAACTTCATTGTTTCACTCTACCCACTTTGTTCACACTTGATTTTTTTTTTTTTTTCACAAGTTGAGTGTTTGACTTCCTCAACTACTAATTTTCATGACTAAACTTTCTTTTCATTGCTTTTTCTCTTTAAATTTTTTTTTCTGAGTACAGACTGCAACCTTTTCTCTTTTGTTCAAATCATTACGCAGTCACCAATTAGCTTGAGATAGAATTACATTCCCCTGAATTCAGTCCATTACACAACCATCGTCCAACACAAGATAACCATTTCAACTTCTTAGACTTAGACTACAGCACAATCCTTAATCAACAAAAGCTTGCAAATCCCTTCTCTATGGGTCCAAAACAGATACAATGCGAAAGAAAGGGTATTTGTGGCTTGTAGCGTGACATCAAAATTTCAAGGAAAGGTTAAGGCTCAAAAGGGCTTCTATTGGTACGTGTATCATGGTAGGCCCTTTTAGCATGTCAAATTTGGTTTAACCTAATGCCTTTACTATATTTTACACTTGAGCCAAGAAGCTACAATGGCATGTACAGAAAAGCAAATCCAAGAACAAATCAACCATGCAGGACACACATCAAGGAAATAAGAGCTTAATATAAAGAGTAAAAGAAGCTCATAGGCTCAAAAGCTCACAAATTATGGTTTATATGTACTTCTCTCATCAAATTATGAGTTATAGGTCATTGCTCAGTCTTCATTCCGAACTCAAAATCTAGGGGATAAGGATAGAATGAAGTTACTCGGGGCGGTATTTTATCATATCAATTTTGGTTTGACTCAATTAGGTTGCATAAATTTTTTCAATTTGTCCCCATTTTCAAACTAATTTAGAAATTATTGGAAAACTCATCTCTATGTGCTCATTGTTTGTCCGATTATGCAATTTAGGAAGTTGGTGGTTAAAAAATAATCATAAGTGGGGCTGGTTCCTATTAAACCGAAATGTGGGTCTAAGCACAATTAAAGCTAACTAACAAAAAAAATTGAATGAAGATGAATAAAATAGGGATAACAAAAGATAATAGATAATCATTCCCCCACACTTGAATTCCACATTGTCCTCAATGTGGAGCGTGACAATACAAAACAAAGAGGGGAATGTGAATGGAATCAAAGGAGGGGACATGTTTTTTTTTTTTTTTTGAATGAAATTAACTAATAAGGAAAATGACAGAAATGAAAATAAAAAAATAAAAATTTGAGGGAGTAAAGAAACTCCCCTCTCGGGTTGCCTCCCGAGCAGTGCCTTTTTTTACTGTCGTTGGCTCGACAGGTTGCTTCCTTCTTCATCCGGGATCAACTGGATTCCCAAAGCTCGATTTCTTCTTCATGCTCTTCATTAGGACCTGCAAGACAGGGGGCAAAAGCATGTCATCAGAAGTTGGCAATGTAATACACGAGATTTTACCTGGCTTTTCACCATTTCCACCAAGTTTGAAAGTTTCCTATACTGAAGAATCAATAACATTAACAGAATGAACAGGATTATCATTATCAAGGTAGTTCACGGAATCATAAATATTAAACTGAATCATTTCATTATCAAATTCCATGGTAAGTGAGCCACTCCTAATATCTATCTTGGTCTTAGATGTTTATAGAAATGGTTTCCCTAACAAAATAGGAGTAGAGTTGGAGGATTGGTCATCATTCATGTCTAACAAATAAAAGTCACCCGGGAACACTAACCCTCCTACTTGCACTAGCACATCCTCAACTACCCCATCCGGATAGGCGTTAGAGCGATCAGCCAATTGAATTATGACATTCGTTTCAGTTAAATTGGCCAGTTTTAAAGAAGCATAAGTAGACCTAGGCATTACATTGATAGATGCTCCTAAGTCTATTAAAGCACGATTTATTCTCTTATTGCCTATTTGACAAGGTATGGTAAACATACCTGAATCCTTGCACTTGGGAGGTAATTTTCTTTGAAGAAGTGCAGATACAGACTCACCCATTCTTACCATCTCATTTTTCTTTAACTTTCTCTTATTGGTGCACATATCCTTCAAAAATTTTGCATATCGGGGCACTTGCTTGATTACATCCAATAGGGGAATGTTGACTTCCACCTTCCTGAACATCTCCAGGGTTTCTTTTTCCTTGCCCTCCTTGTTTACTTTTGCTAACCTGCTGGGAAAGGGAGGTGGAGTCAGTTTAACATTTAAAGTGGGGTCAGTCTTTACCTGAGAGTTTTGTGAGGTGTCGTCTTTCTTTCCAGCTTTTGTTTCTTCAACTTCCTCTTCAATTGCAGATGGTTTCATTTGCAGCCCCTCAACCTCCTTTCCCCTTCGAAGGGTTATGGCACTCACATTCCTTGGATTAACTTCAAGTTGAGATGGTAATTTGCCTCCGGATTGTGATTCCAACCTGTTGATGGCTGTAGCCATTTGACCCATCTGGTTCTCCAGATTTTGAATGCTAGACTTAGTATCCTGCTGAAATTGAAGTGTGTTAGACGCCAATGTTTTAATCATATCTTCAAGAGACATACCTGAACTTTGGGGTCTTTGGTGATACTGCCCTGGAGGTTGAAAATTCCCTAATTGCTGGAATTTCCCTTGCGGTTTGTTAGAGACAAAACCCGGGGGCTTGTTATTTCCATAACTCAGATTTGGGTGATCTCTCCATCCTGGATTGTAGGTATTAGAGTACGGATTGTACTGCTGTCTTTGGAACGGGAAACCTTCTGCAGCATTCACCTGGGCACTATTTTCCTCTTGCAACACCGGACAAGTATATGTTGGATGTCCGAAGTTTGCACATATCCCACAAGCTTTGACCTGTTGTGCCATCCCTACAGTCCCTACAGCAAGTTGTTTAACGAGATTTGTTAGTTCAAACAATTGACTTTCAATATTGGAACTACTTACCTCATTCACGCGCCGAACTTGCATATCCCTGTTGGAGTTGAACTGCTGAGTGTTCTCAGCCATATTGGAGATTAAAGCTCGTGTTTGTTCCGGTGTCTTTTCGATCAATGCACCTCCGCTTGCAGCATCTATCATGCTTCTATCCATTGGTGCCAAACCTTCATAAAAATATTGCACCAGGAGTTGCTCACTGATCTGATGATGGGGGCAGCTCGAGATGAGCTTTTTGAAGCGCTCCCAATACTCATATAATGATTCACCATTGTTTTGGCGCACCCCACATATTTCCTTTCTGATCGTTCCAGCTCTCGATGCAGGAAAGTACTTTTCTAGGAATAGCCTCTTCATGTCGTTCCAGGTGGTTACTGATCCGGATGGTAAACAATACAACCAATCAGTAGCAGCATCCTTCAGCGAGAATGGAAAAGCCCTCATCTTGATTTGTTCCTCAGTAATACCCGTGGGTCTCATGCTATCACAAATCACATGGAACTCCTTCAGATGTCTGTATGGGTCCTCACTGGGATGTCCTCTGAAAGTTGGCAGAAGATGGATCAGTCCGGATTTTAGCTCAAAAGTTCTGCCTTCTTCCACTGCTGGAAAAGTGATGCATAGTGATTGTTGAGAAACATCCGAGGTAGCTAGTTGCTTGAGAGTCAGATTATTGTTATCTATTGCCATTGGTTGTGCTGCTCTTCTTTGCTGTCGAAAAGTTTTCTCGATTTCTGGGTCAAAATAAAAAAAATTCAAAATTAGTTGACCGAGTTCTACGCATATAAGCAAAGAAGTAGAAAGGCAAGATTTTTTTTTTAAATTATAGAAATAAAGTGAAAATAAAATAAAAATAAATAAAATGCAGAAAAAATAAAATTCTAATTGATAAAACAAAAAATTGGTTAACCGTTCCCCGGCAACGGCTCCAAAAATTTGATTCGTGTCGCAATGCACCAAAATAATAAATAAATCCTTGCTCGTCAAATATTAATTAATAATGTAGAAGCGAGAGTAAGGGTCGATCCCACGAGGAACAGAAACTAATTTTAGTTGTTCGATCAATTAGAATGGAATGGGGGGTTTGTTGTTTGAAATTGCTTGAATAGAAAATATGCATAAAAATAAACAATTAAATATGACTAGAGAATTAATATGAGAAGAAATATTGTTCTCGGGTTCGGTTGTGCCCTCAATTAATGTTATACCTTTCCTTGTAACGTGTTTCTATCCCTAGTTCAATTATCAATCATAAATAATCAACAAGCTCTGATTATCTAAATTCTTCCTTATGTGTATTGATTCAAAACAAGCTCTTCGAACCAATTCTAGCAACTGACAATCCTAAACAAGCTCTTAGGATTTAATGCACGACTAGTATGAAAATTTAGAAGAATAGATTGAATTGGATCGTTAATTACACAAGCTCGAATTAATCAATCCAAGTTGAATTATTACTAAACCTGCACGAGATTTATTTGCTACTAAAGTAAAGATTCAATGACAATTACGGATCAAGAATCTAAACATAGCGTATTCATGAATCCAAAGATCAATAATCCAATTGGCCAAATTAAACTATTAATCAAATAAACTCAATGAACATTCAAAACATAATAATCCAACAATTGACATAAAGGAATAAATTCACGCTACTAATTTGTTGGAAAAGAAAATAACATAATTGATTTAACACAACTTCCCATTTGAACAAGATATGGAATTTAGCCTAACATGGTTGTGGTAGATTCTTCAAATTGCTTCATGGATTCCCCTTGCTTTTGATGCTCTTGTGCTAAAAAGATCTCTCAAGAATACTCTATATTTTGCTCTCAATTTTCCTCAATATCTAGCCTCCTTTTTGTGGTGATTTTCCTCTAATACTCCCAAAATCGTGCCCTGACTTTACCCCAAAGATATACCAAAGATAGACCTTGAATCAGATAAGGAAATTCCTTGGAGAGCAAGTTACGGCCGTAACTTTACTTATTACGGCCGTAATTGGGATTCTGAAAATTTCCGGAATTTGGAAGTTACGGCCTAACTTTGTCATTTACGGCCGTAAGTGTATTTATGCCGAGAAGCGCCTATGATCGATGTTTTGGTCATAACTTTCTCTCCCGAAGTCCGATTGTAGTGATTCAAGTTGCGTTGGAAAGAAAACTCAATTATCTACAATTCTTTGTGAAATATCTCTTCCAAAATTAGAAATTATTCTATGACAAAATTGAGCTTCAATCTATGACTAAAATTCATGATCACAATCCTTGGGGGTTTTTGATTTCCAACTTCATTCCAAACCTTCTTTGGCCATAATTTTTGCATCTAATCTTCTTCCCACATGCCATTATTGATTTGGAGCTCTTTGAATATGCCCTTGAACCTCACTTCTTGATTTTTTTGTATTTCTTTGGTCATGTTTCCTTTCTTTTCGTTCTTTGCGATCCTGTATAACACAATAAATGAAAATGCATTAAACGATACTTCAATATGATCAAACTAATTACAAAATAGGATAATAAGTGAATTAAATACATGCTAATAAAGCACTTATCAGTGTGTCATGATTTTTTTGGACTTGAATTCCGTATTATTGTTTTTGTGCAATTTTTTTTTTTTTAATGGAATCACAAGACTCCCATGTCACACCTTTGCAACAACATTCAAATAACACCACCCTAACTCAAATTTCGAACCCATATTCTTCATTTAACATACCATTTCATCCCACCCCCAAGTTTGATGCAAGGACTGATGCCTACTTTTCTCACACAAACCACCCACTAAGTTCACAATATTCTTATCAAGCTCTACTCAACAATTTGAATTTTCCAATCGAGGAAACCTCAACTGTAACTCCACCCAAAGGACGGAAAAATAAAGTGAGGAATGCCCAGAAGTCCAGCTCTCAAACTTGTAACAACCCAAACTGGTCTAAGGGTGAAGATGTTGCTCTTACAAAGGCATGGCTATACATTTATGTTGATGCCGATGTTGGCAACGGTTAAAGAAATGCAGCCATGTGGAATCATATCTTTGAAACATGGAAGAAAAACATGAGGGAGGACTGTAATGAGTCCCGAAATATTAATAGCTTAGGACGCCGTTGGCAAAACATACAACAGGTAGTGAGCAAATTCTATGCATGTAATGAACGACTAGAAAGACAACCGTGAATTGGAACTAATCCAGATGATGTGGTTAGCCTTTATTTTTACTATTCTATTACAGTCCTTTATATTGAATCTCCGTAGTACATTTTAAGAGATTTAGCTATATTTTCCACTTTATAGAAATAATGATCTCATTCTTTGTTTGTAGAAAAGAGAAGCAATGTACCAATTCTCCTAATTATTTCCATCCATTCATACAATACAACCTTTAGTTCGAAAACCACAATTTAAACTCCTAACCAAGGTTAAAACTTCAATTTAATCCAATGTGACCTTACATTAAGACTAAAGCACATAAAACCAGTTAAAAAGCTCAATTTAAACTAAAATCAATTAAAATAACCTGCATTAATAAATTCCAAAAATCTGAAATTCTAACTTAAAGTTCCAAATAAATTCTTGAATCTAAAAATTACAAATTCCAAACCAAAAGTTAAAATTTAAACAGTTAACTAATCTCATAAATTTGAAATCCTCAAATTTACCCAGAATAACAGAAACTCAATTAAACTAGCTCAAATTTAAAAGAAGTGTTTTTTCCCCACATTTTCTAAATCTGAAAAATTATCACTATAATTCAAACTTTAACCAATTAGTGGTTAACTAAGCTACCAATTTCATAAATTAGATATATAACACAATATATGCATACATTTATATACGTTACTCAAATATGAAATTTACAATTAAATTTCGAATCTAAACTAAAATCTGAAATATACATATACATGTAATATTTACGTACATACAATAACACAATTTCATGGGTTGTGTTCGAACCGCTGATTGAGTCGTGTGTGTGTGTTAAAACCACGGGCAAGTGTGCGACTATGTGTTCAGAGAGAGAGAGAGAGAGAGAGAGAGAGAGAGAGTGGGGAGGGGTACCTCACCTTGGGTGTGGCCGACGAGGTGGTGGTGGCTGCCAACGAGGGACGGCGATTTTGGGTTGAGAGAGAGAGAGAGAGAGAGAGAGAGAGAGAGTCGAGGTGAAGAGGAGGAGAAGCTGAGTGAGAGTGATGGGGGAGTCGGGTGTTTGGGGGTAGGGATTAGGTTTCAGAATATAATTTAGGTAATTTGCAAATAAGTCCCCCCAACTCTCATAAATTGACAATTAAGTCCACAACTTCTCTTTGATCCCCAAAATGCCTCTAAACTTACCCCCAATATCAAATTCAAATGCAATTTTCCACTAACTTAATAAAAATATATGATGCTATAAAAGTCCCTGACCTTGATGTGAAATGATGTGGAATTGCTTGATCACTGGAAAAGATGAATGGATTTGTCTTGAATGACCTGCAAAAAAGGAGAGAGGATTCTCCCAGTCGCCCCTCCGGTGTGAGAATTAGTTTACTGGAGAAAAGCAGAGAACATATATATCTGGAAAATATGTAACGAATTCTGAATATATCATGTGTGATCGAAGGAGCTGTATTTATAGGGTTGAATAACCCATAACCTTCTTTAGTTAAAGAAGGAGTCCTTTTGGTATAAACTTACCTTTTAGGAGGAGTTCTAATCTTACTAGAATTGAGCCCCCCTTTTTTATGAGGTTTCCTTATTGGTTACGTCTTTCTTGGGAGCCCAAGAAGGCAGCCCATTGATGAGGCTCATAAACGAAGAATACTTAAAATCTTGTTTGTACTGGGCTTCCTGGAGTAATGTGATCGGGATGTACCGATCACAATGGCGAGATAAAGATAAGGTCGGGAATACCCGACCTTAGGGACAGTGAATATCCGGGCTAGTATGTTGACTTGTGAAAAACATGGTAAGGCCGGGCAATATGCCCCGGGCAATCATTGGCCGGGCATGCATGCTCGACCACTTGATAACTGGATTGCTAGGTTTTGAGAGATCGGCCACACGGATCGGCCTAGCAGTCAAAATGGGCCGACCTGTTATTCTCCAATCTCCTAGCTTATCTTTGAACGTCGTGAAATTGCACTGATCATTGGCCTCCGTGCATCAGGGATTGACAATAGATCTCTAAATGCATTTAACTTTTGACAGCTATCACATTTATTTTTGACAGCTAATGACGCGTTTTTGCCAAATGTTCTCTCTTCAATAAATGTGAGGAGGTGAATAGTGTTTGAATTAGATTGTAGACACGTGTCCAAAGTGAGAGGTGGAGATTCAAAAATTTTCCGCCATTTTTTCCTATATATATGTGGTCCCTATATTGTCTTTCTTTTTAGTTTGCAATTTTGTGAGAAACCAGAGAACTCCTCGAGCGACTAGCACGATCTAACTTCCACAGATCAATACCTTTAGGTAAGCTCGACCCTACCCGACCTGTTTATTTCCGTAATTTATTCTTAGGAGGAATGGTAAGACAAGTGATCTTGGGGAAGTAGAGAACATGGACGAACCTCTAGAGGTCGAGCCATTTGGCTTCTACCAACCACCACCACCCTCTAGGTGTGACGAGTCGAGTAGTGAAGAAGGAGTAGACGATAATCCCGACCTTAATAAGAGTCCAGGATCTCACGACCTAGAGTTGCCCACATTCAATAGTAGGATGAAGGAGCATATGGTTGAGGCAAATATGAGGAAATTTGGCCTCTCGGATAAGTACATAGCTCGGGTTCCCGTGAGAGATGATGTTTCTTATCACTGCCAGGAAGGGAAAACGGTAGTGTTCCATGAATCACTTGTGGCCGGTCTTAGGTTTCCCTAACATCATTTTTTGTGGACTTCCTGTTTACTGCGAGCATCCTTCCCAGGCAGCTTGCTCCAAATGGGTGGAGGATATTTGTTTTGTGTAGGAGTTTAGGAATCGAACCCATTGTAAACCTTTGTAAATGTCTCCTAGATTTGAAATTTTTACCCCGATGTAACTGCTTCGTTTATTTATGTGGGAAGGGAAGGCTTGAGGTGTTCCTTCTTCTTTGAAGCACTGGAAGGAAAAAAAGAATTTATATAAAACCCCGGGAGGGCGAAAATATTTTCTAGCCAACCATTAGGAAACTGGAGGTTGATAATTTTAATAGGATGGGGAACATTGGGGAGGAGACCATGGACGATCTCCTGGCCAATGCGATAAGGGTTTGTGATTTTGGACTTTTGGCCGAGGAGGCTTCTGATCTTGTTACCAATGAGATTTTGGGTCAGGTTGGCCTGGATTTCGAGCCCGGTGGGAGCCGGCCTTGTAAATTAAGTAATATTTGATTTTATCCTTTTGCTATAACATGTCACCATCCTTGATTCTTACCTTTATGCCTTACTGTCTTGCTCGACCTTTATAGGAGTGGTGTTTGACGGGGACATGCTAAGAAAAGTGGTCGAGGAGAGGGCTTGGGCTACAGCTGAGAAGAGGAAAGAGGGCGGTGTTGTTCGAAGACGCCCTCAAAAGAGACAGTGCCCAAGCCAACCTGGTCTGGGAGAAACCTCCAGGAGGGGCGTTGATGTTCCCCTTCGAAGGGAAGCACGCCAAGGCACACGCCGTCCTCCACCTAGAGAGGATAGTTCAAGGTCTTCTCCTGCTCCTGAGGCCACTTCTGAGGCCACATCCCTAGCCGACCTGAGGAAGAAGCTTGAAGAAAGCTATCATCCCGAGCTTCTTGAAAAATACGCTGATGAAGTTTCGCTCGAGCAAGGGGCCGACCACTTTCTAAACGCCGCCATTAAGGTAATTTTTTGAATATTACCCTTTGGTAATTCTGGTGACCATATATTAGGCATGAGAATGATTTCATGTTTTTATCCCGACCTTACAATTGGTCAGCATAGGACGGGGTCTTATTACTTAAGGGTCAACCGGGGCGAAACATCGAGTTAGCTTGTTCATTCTGTGTAGTATGAGGCCACCCGGGACAATAATGCTGAAGAGAAACTCGCTCAGGTTGAGTCTGACTTGACTTTGATGACGCAAGATTGGGACCTCTTGAGGGAAGAGAATTCCAAGTTGGCTGATGATCTCCATCGTGCCCAAGAGGAAATTACTGCTTGCTAAGGTCGAAGCAATCAAGGCCTTCAAAAAATCGGAGGAGTATGACCTGGCCTTGGGGAACTATGCCTTGGAGTCCTATGCTAAAGGGATGAGACAGGCACGAGCGTGGATCCGACTATATGCTCCTGACCTCGATACAAGTCCCCTATCCTAGTTTCCCTTGGGAACAGAAGGGCTGGATTTAATGCCATTCCTTGATGAGGACGAAGGGGATGCTGCTTCTGAGGAAGAGCCCGGTGGTGCAAGCGACCATGACTCGCAGCAGTGATGTTCATTACATTTACTTGTATTTTTTGTAATAGTAGTAAATGCTCGGGGTATGTCCCGAGGACCGCTTGTAAAAATTTTTGTTATGAATGAATTTGCATTCGATATTCATGCTTTTTACCCGTGTCTTACTGACAAATCATTTCTTTGAATACACCAACTAACTTTATAATAGGTCTATTAATAAGTAGTATATGGTCGAGTATAGACGACCATACAATTTTGTCATAAGGACGAGGTTGGTTTATTTGTAGCACCAATCACTGGATTGATGATAAATTTAATAGGATCGAGGAAGGCCGACTTTGTAAGTAATCAATCCAAAGATGTGATCAAAATATCGACTTTGTAAGGTCGGGTGAATCCGTCCTTAATGATAATTTGAGGTTGAGCTCTAGACTTTAGGAAATAGTGAGAAATGATTTATTAGGTCGATTAATGCAGACCTTTTAAATCATTTACAAAGAAGAGGTCAAACTCTTGACTTTGTGAAATTGTAAGAAATGATTAATAAGGTCGGTTAAGGCCGACCCCTTAAGTTATTTACAAAGAAGAGGTCGAATTCTTGACTTTGTGACATTGTAAATTATTTGTTGGAAAATAATTTGTAACGCCTTGCCATGAGATATTGTAAATTATTCGTGGAAGAATAATTTGTAACGTCTTATCATAAGACATTATAAATTATTTGTTGGGAAATAATTTGTAACGTCTTTCCATGAGACATTGTAAATTATTCGTGGAAGAATAATTTGTAACTCCTTACCTTGAGACATTGTAAATTATTTGTTGGGAAATAACTTGTAAAGTCATTGGGATGACCTTGTAAGTTATTCCAGTATTTTGTCCTTTGGTGCTCTTTCTTTAGAAGAAATACTTTTATTAAAGAGAACTGAACTATGGGCCTCGTTAAAACCTTATCCAGAAAAATCCTTTTGGGAAAAAACCTGGATAAGGAAAAAGAGTACTCGTACCTGAATCTAAAAGAAAGTACGATGGGTGTGTAGGCCCGACCTTACTAAAAAAATTTAGATGGACGTGCAAGTCCGGACATAACTAAGAGAAAAAATGGGTTCGCAGACCCGACCCTTCTACATCTAGATGACCTCGTCGTTACCGGAAATGTGACTACTTGTAGTAAGGCTTCAGATTTTCGACATTCCATGGCCAAGGAAGGGCCTTTGAATCCATTGTTCGGAGGTTGTATTAGCCCTTTCCCATTTTTCGAATGACTTCTTATGGTCCTTCCCAAATAGGTCCAAGTTTCTCAGGTTGATGACCGCCGGTCTCACTTCGATGTAAGACAAGATCTCCCATTCTGAATTCTCTCTTCTTGACTCAAATATTAAACTTCTTAGACATGGCCTATTAATAAGCAGCTATTCTTAGGGCGACACTTGCAGAACTGTCTGAAGGCTTGGCACTCGAACTGTCATCCATTATCAGTGATTAATATCCTGGGAAGGCCAAAACGGCAGATAATTGACTTCCAAACAAATGTCTCTAACTTTTCCTCTATGATTACGGCAAGCGGTTCTGCTTCTATCCATTTTGTGAGGTATTCTACCGCCACTGCTAGGAACTTGACTAACTTCCCAATCTGAAGTTCAAGATCTAATCTCTTCTATTCTCCAACTTCAATTTGTGTCACGCTCTGAACAATACTATGATTAAATCTATCCCCAATAAATAAAACTTATATGAATCATACAGGATTCCTCATCAAGTTTACTTAACCCAAATATACAATTCCATTATAAGTAAAAGTCACACAACTGATCATCTCAGGTTTTCCATTATTGTAGCCAAAATATTTACTCTCATCTAAAGTACAACCGGTAATAAGTAATCGAAATTGCATCACCAAAATCTTAAATAAATCCATATATCTTATGACTCAAAATGAAGATTCTCAATCGTAGGTAATATTTCACCATAATTCAGTAATCCATTAAAATAAGATCAATTGACTCAATATTCACATAATTCATTCACGGGATAATCATAACATCCATTAACCGTCTAGTCACCATATCTTGTAGTAATCATGTAACATATCACTTATCATCATATCATATGACCTCAAATATTCATATCAATCTCTCTAAGATTACAATATAATAACCATCATATCTATCACGTGAACCTTATACGTCAATCTGCTCACTAAGATTATATATCAATCTCTCAAACTAAATAAATCTTGGATTCTACCATATGTCACTCTTTCTGCACACTACTCCTTAATAAGTCATCACTGTGAAGTCTTATCCCCATTTTCCACTAATTCTATCCACAAGGACAATTACATAAAATTTCATTTCTTATTTTCGAACCAAGATACCATCAGTAACAATTTCTAAAATTTCAAGGTATGATCTTATAATAAACTTTCCTCCGATCGATGCATTACTTCTGCAATACTTGTATAAATCTAGGACCTGATAAAAATTTCTTTCATCAATTTCATCCAACAATTTTCTCTCATGATATTCTAGTATCATCAATGAAAACTTAATGTACATCAGTGAATCATTCAAATCACGAGGAAACCCTGATTTATTTTCCATGACTGAGACTCATCTTTCTTCGAATCCCACTTAGGACGAAATACCGCATAACGTATTCATGGAAGGTCAACTTATTTCATAATCGCAATACATCATCACCTTCAGTTCTCACCATAAGAACAATCACATTATTCCTTATAATTATCTATTGTACCTTTTATATTCAAATGACCTTATGACAATCATCGTTATCTCAAACATTCAATCATATGTCCCCAAATTCTCACTTCGAATAAATGGTTACTCCTTTAAGGCATCTCACTATAAAATATTTTCAATATCTCCCATTTATGATAACTGACTTTTCCAACTAATCATATTACATGTAAATAACCGAACCTTTAACATATCATCTGCCAATCAACTTCCAAAATAAATCAACAGAATTATCGCATACCATCATAGTTTATAATATTCTCCAATACAAGTGATCATTCCTTACTAATGATCAATTTGTTCCCAAGAATAATTAAGATTCTTCCCAATAATGCCATAATATTTATCTTCACTCATCGTTCAAAATATAACTTGACATTTCCCAATGTATGCATCAACTCATCACATAATTTCACGTATACCTTGACATCCAAGTAGTTGTATACATCATCTTGTTCTTGAAATTGTAAAACAAGGAGAGTATTTCAATAGAACTATATCCATTGCAAAAATGGTCACACTTCGAAGAAGTCAAAAATATCTCAAGAGCCACTATCCCTTTTTATCATTTACTAAATCTTGCTTGGGGTGTAAATGAACTTGCAAGTCTAACCTCAATTCTCTTAGTGGGTGCTTACCCTACTATGCTCTTAACTCAAAATGATAAAATTCTAGGTAGAGTCTCCCTTGTAATTTGGACTTATCCAACCCGTAGGTATACTTCATAACCAACAATAACAACCTATAGTTATACTCCACATCTGACCACCATGATTTAAATATTGACAACAATTCCAACAAATTTCAATTCCATCAAAAATATCCCAGAAATCAATTCATAATTCCTCAACATAACAAATTCAAATCATAGTTTCCAACATAAAAATATCACTTCCTTCAATACATTAATTGGCTCAAATGACCATTAATTTGTCAGACTTATAAAATATATGCCACAAATCATAGTTCCAAAATTTCTTAATTACAAGACCAAACAACATTATAAATTTCTCTCAAAATAGGGGAATAATCCACTTACTCAAACACAATATCGAGTCCTTAATTTCAAATTACTAAGAGCCAAGTCTTTAAATCTCTAACTTCATAATTCTTCTCATAAAAGTCTCTATATAAATCATGTTATTTACAATCTCAAACATCTCATCACATCCTCATAAAAACCGGCTTGCTAGTTCTCGTTGATTTACTGAAAATGTTAACAACAAGTGACTAACGAATTGTGCAGCAGTTGCTCTAAAACCACTAGTTATGACCTCATAACACGTGACACAATAGCTGATAGTGTGGTCCTATATCTTTACATGAGGTATTGATCTGAACGATAGATATTCCAAAAATAGTGTCTAATCCTCTCTGTTGACTCTTTGTAACTGGTGCCATATCAAAAAAAAAAAAAAAAATCAATTATACAAAGTCCAGTTAGGGTTCTAATATTTAGATTTTGAGGAAAAAATATTTTATGGAAACATCTTTTAAATTATATCATTTCCCATTATGCTCCAAAAACTTGTCTTTCCTTCTTCTCTTTTCTTTTCTTTCTAATTCAGATACAATCTCTCGTTATGCTCCAAAATTCATTTCTTTCTTTCTTTCTTTCTTATTATTTCGGATACAAATTTTCTAACTCTTTCTCATCTTCTCATTCTTTCTCGTCTAAATCTAAAAACATTTTATTTCTCAAGTATCCGAAATAAATAAGATAAATAAGCTGAACTTCTTTACCTTCGGAGTCGGCAGAAGGAATGAAGGCAGTGGCAAAAGTCGTCAAAACATTATTTATTATTTAAAAAAATCTCTTAGAAAATTTTGCAAGTCTACAGAAACGTAGACCTTGCTCTGATACCAAGCTGTGACGTCCCGGATTCCGTAAAACCCGGGTCGCCAAATCGTCTCTATAAAACTAACTATTTAGCAAATATTGTGGAAATATACTGAATTTTAAAACATCACATTCATTTGGAAATTTAGCAATGGTATCTCAAAATTATAAATAAATCCACTTGAAAACATTCCATAAAATTTCAATATCTCACAAGTAGAATTAACAAGTTTCGATAAGCTTAACTTTCAAAAAGAAATAGCTTAAAATTCATATTTGCCATAATTGCCCCTCATTCGCCACCACCTCCGAACTCTGCAAACGTTGTTAAAATAACGGAGTGAGCATTTCAAAAGAAATACTCAGTAGACTCATCGCCAATAATTAATTAACAAAATAATTGAACAAGTAATTATGCAAATATTATAGTGACATTCTCTTTTTAGTCATAAGCATCATGAAATGAGTGCAATATGAACATACTCTTGTCTTGTCTTATACAAATAAAAGATTCTCTTTTCTTGTCTCATGCAATTAAGCATATAAATCACATAAATCCACATAACACATGCAATTATAATATAAATAAATTAGTGGGGGCGAGTCTACCTTAATTTATTTCGAATCACGTAAAAAGTGGAGCTGGAAGTAGCCTCAATTTCTCAAGCGTCCACACGTTTCGTCTAGCCAAAATATGAAATAAGCCTTGAATTAGTAATTCGAAATTTTAAGGTTTTAAAATGATAAAGTAAAATTTATGGACTCAATTAGAAATTTATTAAAACTGAAATTTGAAAAGTTTAAGGACTGAAATAGACTTTTCGAAATTAATGGGTTGATTAGAAATATTTTAAATCTGCAGAGGTTGAGTAAAATATTTTAAAACCAGATACTGAAATAACTCAATTTAATTTTTTTAAAAAAGGGGGCTGAGATATGTGACTTTAAAACTTAAAGGGACTGAATTAAAACATTTTTAAAACTTGAGGGACTGAAATTATATAGCTAGGGGACTAATACACATAACTTTCAAAAGGGACAAGAGCTTAAGGAATAATTTTTAAAACTTAGGACTGAATTAAATGATTTAAAATAACTGGGGACTAAAAAGCAAATTTCAAAACTTAAACAAAATATAACAAAAAAATTATGTCACTTCTCTCTCTTTAAAATCGGTTTAGAGAGAGAGAGAGAGAAAGAGCAGAGGGCAGAGAGAGGACGACGAAAGGGCCCTCTCCTCCGATCCAAACTGCCGGCCCAACCGGCGTTGGCATCGTCGTCGAGTGGCGGTGATGAGGAGGTGAGTGTGGTGCAGGTGTGGGAAAAGAAATTTTGGGTGTGGAGAACGAAGGTGAACGAGCTGTGTGGTCGCGGCTCCCGGCGGAAAATCCGGTCAAAACAGTCGACGATCGAGGTATGTAAATGGGTTTTTCTTGGCTTATTCTTGGGTTTGGATTTGATTTTGGGGAGGATTTGATGGAAGAAATGAGGGTTAGTGGCAGTTCTTGGAGTGGGCAATGGCGGTCGGCGGTGAACGAGCAGTGGTGGTGTGCATTTGGTGATGACGGTGATGTGGTGGTGCAGTTTAGTCTACAAATGGGGGTGGCTCAAGGTTGGGCAGTTTTTTTTTTTCATGGCGGTGCAGGGGCGGGTTGATGTGGTGAAGGGTGGTCCGACCGGGCTTATGATCCTTGCAGTTGATGAAGATGGAGGTTGTGGCTTTGGTGAGGCAATGGATTGATTTTGAGTGGTGGTGTCCGATGGTGGAGGTAGTGAATTGCGGTTGTTGGGAGGTTGCTGTGTGGTTGGCGATGGGTGAAGAAGGTAGACTATGTGGAGCATGAAATTGCAGATTGTGGAAAGATCGGTGATGACATTTTCTACAGTGAAGGCAGCAGTGGTGTTAGTGTGGTGGTGTTTTGAGGTTTGGTTACGAGGTTGGCTGGTGGCAGCTTTGGTGGTCGTTTTGGGGTGGTTGAGATCTCGTTGAAGATGGTACTCAGCAGTGACTGTGGGGTTGGGTTCAACAGAAGGTCATGCTTGGTGTGGTGCTTGAAGTTAAGTGTGTGTGAATATTGTGAATGGAGCTCAACAGAGGAGGTTGAGAGGAGGACTCTTACCTAGGCTGCGTGGACTGAGCTAGGGATGCTGAGAAGAGGATTGAACAATAACTTGGTTTAGGGAACAGTTTATTTTAGGTTGGTAAGAGGGCCAGTTTGGGCTATAGGATTTATAATCGGACTGAAAAATATTTCAAATTGGATTATATAGTTTTTGACCCAAAATATCAAAATATCGGACTTAATAAATTGGACTCAAAATTATTACAAATTTGGATTTTAAAATAATAAGGAAATCGATAAATTAAAGTATTCGAGATTGGACCCAATTTGAATTTATTTGAATTTATTTTACAATGGCTAGACGAACACGCTTTCACTTTAAAAATAAAAATTCGGGGTTAAATCTTAGCAACACGTTTTTTGAGAAAAATGATTTTATTTTATTTAAAAAAAAAATTCTCGGTCGCTACAAAAACAACGCTTACTGCATGATCTGAAACTGCTAGATACAAGAATAGATTGTCTCCTGGATTTGGTTTTTCCAATATTGGAGGAGTTCCAAAATATTCCTTTAGCTTCTTGAAGGAGACATCGCATTCTTCATCCCATCTGAACTCTTTGTTTCCTCTGAGAGTCTTGAAGAAGGGGAAATATTTATCTGCTGCCCTTGACATGAAACGACCCAATGCTTCCACTCTTCCCATAAGTTTCTGTACTTCCCTGATGGTCCTGGAAGGTTCCATTGATGTAAGGGCCACAATTTTATCCGGGTTAACTTCAATGCCTCACTGAGTGATTATGAACCCTAAAATTTTTTCCCGAGCTTACTCCGAAGGCGCACTTGGCGGGATTTAGTTTCATCCGATGTTGTCTGAGTGTACAGAATGTCTTTCAAGTCGTCTGTGTGGTATTTCTTTCTCGAGCTCTTTACGACCATGTCATCAACATAAGCTTCAATTTTTTTCAGCCCGATGTGTTTGGAGAAGACCATGTTTACCATTCTTTGATAAGTAGCCCCGACATTCTTTAATCCAAAGAACATGACTTTGTAGCAATATATCCCTTCTTCAGCCATAGAGGAAGTTTTCTCTTGATCTTCCGGTGCCATTCGAATTTGATGATATCCTAAGAATGCGTCGAGGAAGCTGTAAAGTTCGAAACCTGATGTGGAATCCACCAATTTGTCGATTCGGGGAAGAGGATACCTGTCTTTTGGACATGCTTTGTTTAAATCTGTAAAATCTATGCAGACTCGTCACTTGCCATTCGGCTTCTTAACCAATACCACGTTGGCTAGCCATTCTGGATACTTTACTTCCTTGATGAACCCTGCTTTCAAAAGCTTATCTATTTCCTCCTTTATTATTTGCCTTCTTTCTGTAGCAAACTGCCTTCTTCGTTGTTTTACAGGTTTCTTGTCTGACATGACATTAAGCCTGTGTTCAACAAGTGTGGGATCAATCCCGGGCATATCTTCTGCACTCCATGCAAATATGTCGATATTTCTCCTTAAACATTACGACAGTTCTTCCTTCATTAGTTTGGGGAGTTCTTTCCTAATTGTGAAACTTTTTCCTTCTTAAATTAGAATTTCCTCCAATTCTTCCACTGGTGACATGCGTTCTTCCGTAGGAAGTTTAATTGACATCAGATATGTTTTACCTTTTCCAATGCAGCTGATGTAACAAGATTTGGCCATTGCTTGATTTCCCTACACTGTTGCTATGCCTGCAGAAGTTGGGAAATTGATTGCTAAGTGATATGTTGACACTATTGCTTTCAAGCTGTTCAAGAATGGTCTTCCTAAGATAGAGTTGTAAGCCATAGTGGTCTTTACGACCTAAAATGGGGTCATCTTAGTCACCAGCTTCTCTCCTTATCCAAGCGAAGTAGGAAGGCCAATTAAACCTTCAGATCTTACGGTTCCCCCACCAAAGCTAGTTAGCAGAGTAATGACCTGCCGAAGTCGATCCTTAGGGAGTTGCATCTTGTTGAAAGCTTCCAAAGAAAGGACATTGGCTGCACTTCCATTATCAACAAGCACCCTTCTTACATCAAGATTTTGAATTGTGGCATCAATGACAACGGCATCGTCATGGGGATATGAAATTTCTTCCATATTAGAATTACTGAAACTGATGCTGTGTGGAATTTCATGGTCATGACTAGCCGACCTTTCTTCTTGACCACCTACTACCCAGGCATAAATTTTTATTGCATTATTTGAATCACCTCTAGAAGCTATTCCCCTGCCAATAAAATTTATGGTTCCAGCGGAACAATTCTTCTCCTCTCCTTTTCCCTGATCTTTATCTTCTATTTTTACGTAATGGCCCAGGAAACCCCTTTAGATGAGGGCTTCTATCTCCTGTTTTAGTGTTCTGCACTCATCCGTAGTATGACCCGGGCTTTTATGGAAGTTGCAATATTTATGGCGATTTCTTTCATCGATCTTCCCCTTGATAGGTTTTGGCCAGCGCAAATCTTCCTGACCTTTGATTTCCATGAGAATGTGAGACCGATGTGCATTTAATGGAGTTAGACTCTGATGCCCATAACTGCTTCCCTTTGTGTTGGATCAAGAAGAATTCCTTCCATCTTCTTGCCTTGATCTCTTATTCCCCTGTTTGACGGGTTCCAAAGATAGTACTGTTGTTCCTTGAACTTGATGCTGCGACCTAACTGACAATAGTGTCTCTTCCATATTTATGTATTTTTTTCCCTTCTGAGAAGTTCGGTCACGTTCATCGATGGATTCTTAGACAAGGACATTCGAAATTCCGGACCTCGGATGGCTAAGGTCAGGGCAGAAGTTGCTGAGGAGATGTGAAGATCCAGAATCTGAAGTCTTTCGGCATTGAAATGGGTCATGAACTCTCACAGTGTTTCATTAGGTCCTTGTCTCAACTGCATGAGGGAAGCGGCTATTTTCTTAATCCTTTTGCTGCTTGCAAAGAAGGCCGTGAATTTCTCAGTAAGATCAGCAAAGGAAGAGATTGACCCGGATGGTATTGTAGAAAACCAATCTCGGGCAGAGTTCGTTAAGGTTTGCGGGAAGGCCTTGCATAGCATTTGATCAGGGGCATTTTGCATGTCCATAACATCAGTGTAGGTATTCAGGAGGTTGTTAGGAGCGGTAGTTCCATCGTATTCCTTTATCCAAGGGTATTTGAATCTCTGGTAAGGGGAACGACATTATTTCATGGGTGAAAGGGGTTATTCTCGTGAAAGAGGTTCGGCCTTGCGTGTTCTGCCTTATCCCATCTGCAATTCCTTCCTGAATAATTCCTGAAAGTTCTCGCTGTGTCAAGTGGCAGATCCCTCAGTCATGGGATAGGCACCCCTGATTCCTGGGGAATTATCATCTACAGGATTAACTGTCCTGTGATCTTCCCTGGGAATCGTTTTCGGAGTGTTCAGGTTGGGTGGTGCTTGACGATTATTCTGTTGCTGAAGAGCCTGATGGAGTTCACGGAGCTACTGCTAGATTTCGTTGAAATCTTCTCGACTAACTGGTTCATTGTCTGGAGTGACTTCTGGGTCTTGTTCTTCCCCAACATCTTCAAGAGGTGGAGGATTCTCCCCTTCAGCTGAGGGATTGGACAGAAGGGGTTGACCGGTGGATGCGGAGGGATGAACTTGACGTCTATTAACCATGGCTGATTGTATCTCTTCCAACAGATGGCGCCAATTGATGCTGTAAAAATTCCTAAACTTGACGTGGCAAGATCTAGAATTTCTTGATCACTGGAAAAGATGAATGGATTTATCTTGAATGAGCTGCAAAAAAGGCGAGGAGGATTCTCCCCGTTGCCCTTCCGGTGTGAGAATTAGTTTTCTAGAGAAAAGCAGAGAAAATATATAAGTGGAAAATATGTAAAGAATTCTGAATGAAACATGTGTGATCAAAGGAGCTGTATTTATAGGGTTGAATAGCCCATACCCTTCTTTAGTTAAAGAAGGAGTCCTTTTGGTATAAACTTACCTTTTAGGAGGAGTTCTAATCTTACTAGAATTGAGCCCCCCCCCCTTTTTAGGAGGTTTCCTTATTGGTTATGTCTTTTCTTGGGAGCTCAAGAAGGCAGCCCATTGATGAGGCCCCTAAACGAAGAATACTTAAAATCTTGTTTGTACTGGGCTTCCTGGAGTAATGTGGCCAGGATGTACCGATCACAATGGCGAGATAAAGATAAGGTCGGGAATACTCGACCTTATGGACAGTGAATGCCCGTGCTAGTATGTCGACCTGTGAAAAACATGGTAAGGCCGGACAATATGCCCCGGGCAATCATTGGCCGGGCATGCATGCCCGACCACTTGATAACTAGATTGCTAGGTTTAGATAGATCGGCCACACGGATCGTCCTAATGGTCAAGATGGGCCGACCTGTTATTCTCCAATCTCCTAGCTCATCTTTGAACGTCATGAAATTGCATCGGTCAATATAAATTGGCAAGCTTGACAATTAAAATAAACAATTAGACATAGAATTTCATGTAAACAATTTATAAATTGTTTAATTGGCACATTGATCGAGACGGCATCCAAGTCCTTCCACTGCAAAAAAAAAAACAAAATTTGAATTATTATCATTAATAATTACCAAATAAATAATAAAATTCAT
Organism: Ligustrum vulgare; assembly: GCA_963555705.1. Taxonomy (NCBI): domain Eukaryota; kingdom Viridiplantae; phylum Streptophyta; class Magnoliopsida; order Lamiales; family Oleaceae; genus Ligustrum; species Ligustrum vulgare. Next base: position 33,063,381 of record OY743184.1, on the reverse strand, counting down.
CATAGTATCAACATAGAAATTGCGTGAAATTCAAGAAAGCAGGTGAAATAAAAAGTGATATTACAATTCCTTACCCCCTAAAAAGAAATTTCGTCCTCAAAATTAAAACATACCAAAAAGATGAGCATACTTGGAACGCATTTCGTCCTCGCGTTCCCAAGTAGCCTCTTCTACTGCATGATTTCTCTAAAGAACTTTAACTAGTGATATCTTCTTTCTCCTAAATTCCTTGTCTGCTTTCATTAGGATTCTCACAAGTGATTCCTCATAAGTTAGATCCTCATGTAGATCCAATGATTCATAGTTGAGAATATGAGAGGAATCTAGAACATACTTCCTCAACATCAACACATGAAACATGTTGTGTACCCGCGATAGTGCATGTGGCAATGCAACCCGATAAGCTAGGTCACTCACCCTTTCCAATACCTCAAAGGGCTAACAAATCGTGGACTTAACTTTCCTTCCTCCCCGAATCTCATAACTCATTTCATAGGAGCTACCTAAAAAAAGATCATATCTCCTGCATCGAATTCCAAATGTTTCCTTCTTCTTTCCGCATAGCTTTTCTGTCTACTCTGTGCAGTTTTCATCTGTTGACGAATCTTTTCCACAACTTCTGCTGTTTGTTGTACTATTTCTGGGCCCAATAATTTCCTTTCTCCTACCTCATCCCAGTGAACTGGTGATCTACACTTTGCCCCGTATAGTGCTCGTACGGAGCTATGTGAATGGAAGCTTGATGGCTATTGTTACAGGAGAACTCAACCAATGGAAGGAAATCGTCCCAAGTACCTTGAAAATCAATAATACAAGCTCTTAACATGTCTTCCAAGATTTTGAATCGTTCTCTCTAATTATCCATCTGTCTGTAGGTGGAAGGTCATGCTGAATTTCAATTGATCTATGGGTCTCTTAGACCATGTGTCGTTTCGACACTTAAGTCAAAGCTTATTATCATATGGTCTTTACGACTATGTGTCATTTTGACACTTAAACCGAGGCTTATGATCATAGGATCTTTACGATCATGTGTCATTTGGACACTAAGCCAAGGCTTATGATCTATAAAAATCGCGCATGGGCTTTTCCCCGCTGGGCCCCGGACAATTGCGTGGCCGCGCATGCATAAGTGTGGTGGCCGCGCAGTATGATGAAAATAGGTTCAGTTATTTTGAAGAATTTGGTGCGGCCACCATGGCCAAAAGGAGTGGCAACGCAGGAAAAGCCACTGTGCGATTCCATCTTTTCCAGTACATGTAAGTTGGTCCTTGGAGTTTATTTGCACATGAGTCCCTCTTGTTCTGATTGTCACAATTGAGTCCCTAAACTTTCCAAACACTTATTCTTCTTACAAACTTCAATCCATCTTCAATGTAGCTCTTGAACATTGATTTTCTCCACTTAGCTTTCCTTGGAATTCCCGGTTGACGACACCATCATCTATTTTGCTCCCTTTTAGCTCCAATTGGCCTCCAAATGTGCCTTATTCTCCTTTATTGCTTCATTCTTCCTACTTTGGGTAAATTCCTACAATATACACAAATGTAAAGCAATTATGAAATAATTATCCAAGAATGTCAACAATTTATTTTGATTTAGATAAATAAATAAGTATATATAATGCACTTATGAAATACCTCAAACTAGAATTATTGTTTGTCCTCAAACAATCTAGAATTAAACTACTAAATTAGAAAGAAATTACAAGTAAAAAATATTTTTATTGTGTTATGTTTACCACACGCCTCAATAGTACAAATCAAATCATACTCTTGCAAAGAATTTTGAACAACAGAGTAAAAATAGTTGTAGTCAAGTCATTCTCAATTTTCAAGTGTGTGTGTGAAGAGCCAATATCAAACGCCTACTTATGCAAAAATATACTTAACACCGTGTGGCTCATTATGCGAAATAAAGCCTGAAACCCATGTGGTCACCCTATGACGTTCTAATGATTTTTCTTACATCGCTCATGGAAGATCACAACTTACTGCTTTTCTCTCAAATCCCATGTTCCCTTTATTGTGATTTATAAACATTTGAATATTGCATTTTTCTACACAAGATAATCAAAATTAGAAGTATGCATGTTCAAAAAGTCAAAGACAGGCAATCCCCAATTCTACAACCTCAATCTCTACAGTTTCAGGCAACAAGGCTTATACCATGCAATTTTTTTATGGACGATTTCTTTTTATTGTCCCTATCTTTTACCGTCTTTGTGCCAAAATTCTCATACTTACTTTCTATATGACCCCTGTAGCAAGCTTTAGGTCGGTGGCTCCCAAGCCAACTAACATTAGGTTCCCAGGTTTAAAGAACCCCTCAGACTTAATTACCCTAGTCATAAAGGCTTAAATAGAAAAGTTAAAGATGTTTTAATGTCTCATCTGTAAGTTCACTCTCCGTGCTTGCTTTCTAATTGATCTCTGTAGTGAGCGTTGAGCTGGTAGCTCTCAACTCAGTTGAGTTTAGGATACCAGGTTTGAAAGACCCTTAAAGCTTATTTACTCGAGTCAAAAAGACATTTGAAGAGTAGAATAAGACCTTCAACATTTTTCTATTTTTATGCCGGTTATGGTTTATACCCGTTGAAGAAACTGTCTTAACTAAAGTGAAAAACCAAGAATCACAAACCTCCTACCTATCAAACACTCACATCCAAACCATTCTACCCCCAAACTAGCTTTTTGAGTTGTTTGGTTCTAAGTTAGGGAGGGATGTCTAATGATCTAAGTTTATGGATTTGAAAAGTCATTCCAAAATTCAGTTTGCATAATTATGCCCCACATGTATTAAATACATTCCTACACAAGTGATAATTCGATAAAGGCTATGTGCTCTAAGAGATGAAATCAAGCAAATCATGACTAGTCAATGAAATTCATGTTTTGATGTTGTCCAAATATTCAAGCCAAAGCATAATTTGATACATATTATATCCTAGGCAATAATAATGTCAACACACTTTTCAAATTTTCAATTTTTTTTTTCATATAGAACTTCCCAAATAATAGAAGGTAAGTGAAACAAATGAAGCATTTGAAGTACATGAAGCATTTATCATGAAATAGTAATATCCACCCCTAAACTAAAACTATACATTACCCTCAATGTATGTCATGAAGATATGATACATAAAACAAAATAACACGACAAGGAGGGGTTCAAGTACTTCCCATGTTTGATGATGCAATTCTTCAATTTAGAGCCCTTTCTTGAATGTAGACTTGGATGGTCTCACTTGTTCTAATCTTGATTTCAATGTTTTCCAATAGATATGCACCTTGCAAGAGTGAAACTAGTACATAAGAAACATCAAATTTAAAGGCAATCATAGGCAACTTCATTCACAACCCCCAAACTAAAGCAAAACTTAAACCTGAATTTGTTTTGGAAGTGCTCAAATACCCATGTTTAGCCCCCGACATCGCTATGAAAAATTGAACTTTTTTCGAGCCATGTTTGGACACATGAAAGTATGTAGCATGGTCTATAACATATCGGAAATTTAGTTCATTTAAGTGCATTAGGGTTGTGAAATAATGTGGCAAAGTGGTCACCAAAATCTGAAATTTATGCACATTGCTTGCAATGACCATAAAATTGTGCTTAAGTGTGCCTAAGATTTCAAGCCAGAGTTTGTGCTCTTGTAATGATGAAAATCATGAATGGATTGCACATAATCAATGTTCAATATGAATTGATGAGTTTTGTTCAAGATATTTTGCCAAAATTTGATGAAAGATTCATTGAGTCATTTTATCAAATACCTAGTGTGCACAAAACAAGACAAGAAGAAATCATGGAGTTTGAAGCTTGAAGTTATCCCAAGATTCTAATCTAAGTTTGACAATTATCTCAACACAAGAGTCTAGCCTAATCCACAACTCAATAATGCATAAAGTCCAAATCTCAAGAAAAATAAGAAAATCCCCAAAATTTGCTAAATTGTAAAGTGAAGGAGAAATTCATACCTTTTTGAAGATCAGGATGTGATGTAAGCTTGTGTAATGCTCAATTCCATGTGTGAAAATGCAGTTTAGGTGATATGTTGTTGGGCGATTTTTAGGAGAGAAAATGAAGCTAAAGGTTATGAATTAGAATGATTTACCAAAATGTATAAAAATTTTCCGAATTTGTCTTACAAGTCACTATGAGGCCGCCCAAAAGGGAGTCTGGTAGCCACGCACGCAAGCACTATAGGTTCTATTTAATTGAAGGATAACACGCGGCCAGGAAATGCAATGGGGTGGCCGAGTGGTTATCCGGCTGAAAAAGATTTTTATGCCTATTTTCAATTTCAACTCCACTTTCTCCCGTAAAACACCTTATTCTCAATAAGCTCACTCACTTAACTTTGCCTCCTAATTTGAACTATGGTTTCATGCATGGGTTCATGACTCAAACACACCATTCTAGAATGCAATGTGAACCTACTAAAGCCATGGAATGAACAAGTTTTCATGCAACAAATTATGCATTTCACTTCTAAGGCTAGATACTTATGTTGAAATTGATGCCAACACACATAACATAAAGATCGTGCTCATGGTAACTTCCTAATGTGAAATAAAGATGAAGGGAAAAAGCAAAATTCAATGATGTCAACAAAAACACTACTAAAGCATATAAATCCTAAATTACTCAAAAAGCATAAAATTAAGCATCAAAAAATAATAAAAGGATACGGGTTGGATTGCCTCCCAACAAGCGCTCCATTTAAAGTCTGAAGCCTGACTTTAGTTAGAGATCTTCAAGGTGGCTCATGGGTTGGTGTCAAAACAACTTCTCCCTTTTTTGGACTTGTTCTTCATACACCCCTTAACCTCATGTTTTTGCTTCCCTTTGTCCTTCAAAATGGATTCCACTTCAATCTTTGAGCAATTCTCAAGATTGGGATCATGGTTCTCCATTTGTGTAAGGTTGAATGTTATCTTTTCTTCCTCCAATCTAAAGATCAATTCCCTCTTCTCAACATCAATTAATGCTCTAGAGGTTGCTAGGAATGGCTTACCCAAGATCAATGGCATCTTGTCATCCTCTTTCACATCCAAGATCAAAAAATCTGCAAGAAACACAAACTTGTCAGTTTTAACAAGCACATTTTCTATTACCCCATGGAAATACCTTATTGATCTGTCATCTAGTTACAACACTATAGTCTTTGGTGTTGGATCTCCCAAGTTCAACTTCTGTAAACAGAAAGCGGCATTAAGTTAATGCTAGACCCCAAATCACATAAAACCTTATGAAATTTTAAATCACCAATTAAAAAATGAAAGGAAAAACTCCCTGGATCTTTTGGTTTTGGTGGTAGCTTATTCTAGAGTATAGCACTGCACTCTTCATTCAATGCTACCATTTCAAAATGTTCAAGTTTCTTCTTCTTTGCCATCAATTCTTTTAAAAACTTTGAATAGCTTGGAATCTTTCTAATTTCCTCAAGGAAGGGAATGTTGATATGGAACTTTCTTAACAGGTCCAGAAACTTATTGAGTTGGTGTTCCCTTAAGCATTGAGCCACTCTTCGTGGATATGGAATTGGTGGCACATAGGGTTTTACAGCTGGTTTTGCTGACCTCTCCTTCTCATCATTTACTTTCTTTGGCCCCTTAGGTCGATTCAACATATTCTCCTGCTGTTTCTGTGCTTTATCTCCAGCAGGAAAATCTTTCTCTTTCGGACTCCATTATTTCTTTTTCTCAACCACTTGATCATATTTCTTAGTTTCTACTTCTTTCAACTGTAACCCCCCTTCTGGTGGTGATGGCAAAAACATTCTCCCTTAGGTTGGTTACTGTATTGCTAGGCAACTGTCATGGTTATCTTTCTGTTCTGGTCACTGCTAGCTGTCCCACTTGATTCTTTAGTTCCTTGATTTCAAATTGTTGAGTCTATAGCATTTCTTGTTGGCTTTTGACAAGCTGTACGATCATATCTGTATTCTCCTTAAGGGCCATTTGAACTTGTTACTGCTTCTGCTGTTGTTGTTGATGAAAACTAGGAGGATTCTGAACATTTTTATTGTTTGAACACGAGAAGTTTGGATGCTTTCTCCACTCAGGATTATAAGTCTGACAATAAGGCCCTTTTTGTTGTTGATTATTTCCCATGTAGTTAACTTGCTCCACTTTTGTTTGATCTTGAATTGTAGCAGGACACTCATGAATCCCATGATTTTCAAAATAGTTGTCACAAAACTGATTTGCATGAATGACATGCACTGGCTACTTCCCCAAATTGTCAAATCTCTTCACCAAAGCATCAATCTTAACATTTAACTTGGTGATCCCATCTACTTCCAAGATCCCTGCAGTTTTTTGCACAACTCGATCTGAGTACCATTGGTCACTATTTGCTGCTATCTTCTCAAATATTGTTGATGCCTCCTCATAGTCGACCTATCAATGATCCACCCGCAGCGGAGTTCACATGCCTCTTGTTCTCATATGTTAGGCCATTGTAAAATTGTTGAATTAGTATCCAATCAGCTATATCATGAGTAGGACATTTCCTAAGCAACTTATTGAACCTCTCCCAAGCTTTGAAGATCGACTCCTCCTGCTGTTGACTAAAGGCCAATATTTCTCTTCTCATCTTTGACATTCTACCCGGTAAAAAGAACTTATCCACAAATTTTTGACTTAAAATAGGCCAAGTGATGGAGCTTGCGGGCAATGAGTAGAACCCTGCTTTAGCCTTGTCTACAAGAGAGAATCAAAACAACTTCATTTTTACAGCTTCTGCTGGAACTCCATTCATGCGCTGCATGTCACAGATTTCTTGGAAAGCTCGTAGATGCACATGGGGGTCTTTAGAAGGTAGCCCATTGAAGACAGCTGCTTGTTGGATCAACGAGATCAATGAAGTTTTGATCTCATAATTGTTGGTAGGAATGGCTGGTGGCAGACACATGTCCTGATATTTCCCACAGGTGGGACCATGTATTCCGTCTAAGGTCGTCCTCTTCCAACTTGAGGTTGTTGCCCTTGTGCCTCATTAGGTTGATTTTGATTAACTAATGGTTTGCTAGGAATTATCGGGTTATTTGGAACCCCTTTGCCTGCCATTCCCAACTTTGGTATTTGAGCTACTTGTAATCGTTGTCTATGCCTTCTTCTCAAGGTACGCTCGATTTTTGAATCAAAAGAAAACAAATCACAACTGTTAGATCTCCTTAGCAAAAAAAAAAATATAAAAAATTAAAAATTACAAAAAATAAAGATTTAAACTAAAGCAAAAATCAAAAGAAATTGATATTAATCACAATTCCCCGGTAAAAACAGTCCCCCCCACCTCCTGAAAACAATTGGTAATTTAGATGAAAAATCGTGCATTGGGCCTGAAACTTTTCTGGGCCGAAAAGCTGGGCGGCCGCTCAAGCAAAACCCTGGTGGCCACACAGTTGACCTAAATTTGGTTCTGTTAATTTTGCTTTTGACGTACGACGACCTGCTAGGGTTGGCGTGGTCGCGTGGTTCAACTGCGCAGCATCCCATCTTCATTTTTCAACATGTGTAAGTTGGCCCCTACTTTATAATTACCTAGTGGCTCCTCATCTTTTTGATTGTGACAATATGGGTTACCATACTTGTGAATGTCATCAATTCTAGATTCCATCTTATTTGCAATTAGATAATCCATTTTCACTTTCTTGAACATGCAACCTTGATGTAAGTCCCAAGAGTACACTTTTTCCTCCAAGTCATGCTTTTCAACTCAAATGTTCATCTCAATGCTTGTAATTTCCACAGTTTGTCCATATTCCTCAATTTTGAATTCTTTTATGAAATAGAAACAAATCACGAGCAATTAAGTAGAACTTATTCAAGAATGACCAAAAAATATTCTTATTTGGATGCATAAAAAAGTGTATAAAATACACTTATCAAATAGCCCCAAACTTGAACTTTTGTTCGTCCTCAAACAATTCAAAATAGAAAGTATGAAGTAACAATTCGGGATTTCAACAATTATGGTCTTGTCAACCTGTTCCCCATATGCCTCAACAATCTAGATCATAATATAACTAAGCATCCGCTCTCCACAACATAATTTAAAATATTTCTAGTGCTCCATGTTAAATCTTCACGTGTGCGTGTGAATGGTCAATGTCAAACGTAGACTTGTGACAGAGCATACCCAAAACAATGTTGCTAATAATGCCCAAGCAAACCCATGTCCCATGTAGTCATCCTAACAAGCTAATATTGATCTCCTTACAACACTCATGAATGATCTCCTCTCATTGCTTTTCTCTCAAATCACTGAATTAACACCGCAAGTGTACAATCGTAACAAGTAATATAGTGGACTTTTTGAGTCCGAGTTATCGTACCCACGGAGAACTAGATTAACTACGAAAACTATTTTAATTTGCACTTTATTTGAATGACAAATAATTTAAGATGTGATGTTTCAAAAAATTAAGCTAAAAACATGGTTAAAAATCGCGTATGGGCTTTCCCCTGCCTCGGACAATTGCGCAGCCACGCAGGCATAAGTGTGGTGGTCGCGCAGTATGATGAAAATAGGTTCTATTATTTTGAAGAATTTAGCATGACCACCAAGGCCAAAAGGAGTGACCACGCAGGAAAAGTCACTGTGTGATTTCCATCTTTTTTGGTATGTGTAAATTGGTCCTTAGAATTTATTTGCACATAAGTCCGTCATCTTCTGATTGTCACAATTGAGTCCCTAAACTTTCCAAACACTTCAAATCTTCTTCCAAACTTCAATCCATATTCAATGTAGCTCTTGCGCATTGATTTTCTCCACTTAGCTTTACTTGGAATTCCCGGTTGACAACACCATCGTCTATTTTGCTCCCTTTTAGCTCCAATTGGCCTCCAAATGTGCTTTATTCTCCTTTATTGCTTCATTCTTCCTACTTTGGGTAAATTCCTACAATATACACAAATGTACAGAAATTATGCAATAATTATCCAAGAATGTCAACAATTTATTCTAATTTAGATATATAAATAAGTGTATAAAATACACTTATCAACACGTGTTATGCTTTTATAGTTGGCATCGTCTTAACCTTCCATGTGGCAAACCGTCACTTTGGCAGTAATCATTACCACATGTCAAGGGATTAAAGTAAACATCACATCCTTCTGACACAGTGTTTGATCAAGTTGCAGTTCTCACAAAGGATACATCCTTTTGACACAGTGTCTAATCTGTAGGGATTGATCACATCCCCAATTCGAGGTACGCTTCTAGGATGGATGTTGATCGACACAATGGGTCCTGCTGTATGGTGCTTCGGACAGTATGACACCTCGGCCAACAACAACTTGTTTATCATGGGGTTCCACTAGTGGTCCACGGGTCTTATGTGGGCCCTCACTAATGACGTATTAAGCTTATTTGAGCATGGTCGTAACAAAACTAATGAGTGAAAATAACAAATCAACAATTATTATATATATATTTTTTATGTCAACATGTTTACTATATGCCTCCATAATCCACATCAATTCGTACCTTAGTATAGAACTTTTGAACAACGGTGTAAAAATAGATCTAGTTTTCTCAAGCTCGATTTTCAAGCTTGTGTGTGAATAGCCAATGTCAAACTCCTACTCATGTAAAAATATATTCAACACTGTGTAGCTCATTATGCAAAGTCAAACCCAAACCCGATGTGGTCAACCTAATGATTTTCCTTCCATTGATCAAGGATGATCACAACTGACTTCTTTTCTTTCACATCCCAGGCTTTTATCTATAGGGGTTTCTAAACATTTTTCATTGAATTTTTCCACACAAGATAGTTAGAATTAGAAGTATGCATGCACAACAAATCAATGGTAAGCAATCCCCAATTCTACACCTTTCATCTCCATAGTTTTAGTCAACAAGGCTTATACCATACATTTTTTTTTCTTTTTATGGATGGATTTTTCTTTTCTTTTCTTTTTTTTTTCTTTCGTGTCCTTTTCTATAAACATCTTTGTACAATACTTCTCTCAATTGTTTTCTATGTGACCCCTTTAGCGAGTTTTGGGTTGATGACTCCCAAGCCAGACGACTTTAGACTTTAGGGCACCAGGTTCAGAGAACCCCTCAGACTTAATTACTCGAGTCATAGAGTCGACATTGAAAAGTTAAATATGTTTGATTGTCTTATGTGTAAGTCCACTCTCCCTTAACCTTTCTAATTGACCTTTGTAACAAGCTTTGAGCTGATAGCTCCCAACTCAGTTGAGTTTAGGGTACTAGGTTTTAACACCCTTATGAGCTTACTTGGTCTAGTAAAAAAGGCTACGAAGAGTAGAATAAGACCTTCAACATTTTTCTGTTTTTAAGCTAGTTATGGTTTATACCCGTTGGCCAACTGCTTTAACTGAATTGCAAAACCAAGAACCACAAACTCTCAACCCATCAATACATGCACATTCTAACCATTCTACCCCCAAACTACTTCTTAATCATGTTTATTTCTATTTTAGGGAGGGGATATCTAAAGATCTAAGTTCGGGAATTATCAAGTCATTCCTAAGTTCAAGATGCATAAATTCACCCCATATGTATTTAGTACATTCCTACACAAGTACTAATTCATACAATGGCTATGTGCGCATGAAAATGAAATCAAGCAAGTTACGACTAGTGAATATAATTCAAGTTTTGATGTTGTCCAATCATTCAAGCCAAAGCACAATTTGATCTATACTATTTCTTAGGCAATAAACATGTCAACAAGATTTTCAATTTTTTCCATTTTTTTTCCGTATACTAATCCCAAATACTAGATTGCGTAAGAAGCATATGAAGTGTATTAAGTATGATATATGAAATGGAATTTTCACCCCCAAACTAAAACTATACATTTCCCTCAATGTATTTCATAGAGTCACGATGTAAGAAAATGAAATAAGTACGACAAAGAGGGAGTCCAGTACTTCTTGGGTTTGAGGATGCAAGTTCTTCACTTTGGAGCTTTCCTTTGAATGTAAACTTTGATGATTCCAATTTGTTTCACTCTTGAATTTTATGTGTCCCACACGATGTGTTCCTCACAAAAGAAAAATAAATACATTATTTTTATCAATTTTGATAAGTGTATTTTATACACTTATTTCTATTCTAAAATTAGGATTTTATATGTTCGTTTAAGAATATTTGCTATTAATTTCTTTATTATTTGTTTACATTTCAGAAATAATCCCAAAGTCATGAATGCAAAGGAATTGGATCAAAAGCAAGAAAATTGGATGATAAAAATGTTAAAGTGTGCAAATGAAGAGTTGATGAAGTGAATCAAAGTGCCAATTAGTAGAAAACTTGAAAAAGAAATCATTTTTTGAAGCAATCTGATAAATGTGATATTTACGTTTATTTTATGTACTTATATCCTTGAATAAGCAATAATGTGATTCTATCTAAGTATTATTAATGCATTTTATATTTTATATTGTATAGGATCATAACAGAGGAGAAAAGAAGAAAAATGGACCAAAATGCACTAAAAACTGAAGTTTGGGGACTTAGGCGCAAATAAGGTTACGGCAGTAAGAAAATAAAGTCACGGTCGTAAAAGTATTAACCGTGTTAAGAGAAATCAGCAGAAACACGTTTACGGTCGTAAAGGAGAATTTACGGCCGTAACCTTCAAAGGGTGGAAAAACTATAGAAACACAGTTACGGCCGTAACTCCAAATTTTGAGAAATATGCAGAAACACATTTACAGTCGTAAAATAAATGTTACGGTCGTAACTCTCCAGTCAACAATTTCCATATTTTAATTCTTTCCATAATTTTGGGATTTCTTAAGCCCAAAGCTAGGGCACGAAATTGAGGCTATAAAAAGGGAACTTCATGACAAGAAAAGCATGAAAAATATTATTGAAGGAAGAGCGGCTTGCTTGAAGAATTGAAGAAGAATTAAGCAATTCGAGAAGGTGAATCAAGAAAGAAAATTCCAGCATTCTTCATGGCTTTGAGCGGCTAAGTTCTCTACCTAGTTCAAAGGGGACGTTGTAATTTAATTCTTTTGTTCATCACTTCTCCAAACTAGTAACGTAGCTCTAATTTCTTTATTTTGATTTGTTGGATTCGTTTATGCGACTTGAACTCAATCAATGCAATTCTTTATTTGAATAAGGGCTTGTCATTTGATTTGTTGTATTGATATTTGCTAATTTGAATGATTGGATCCGTAATCGTCTTGTTGTTCAAATCATAGTAGCAAGTGGGAATTTAATAATTTTCATGAATTCCAACTTAGGTTAATTGTCACGAGCTTGTGTGATTGATAACCTAATTCACCCTAATTCTTCTCGACCATTATATAGTTGTTGTCTTAAATCTAAAGAGCTTATTTTAGGTTATTCAATGGCTAATGTTTGATTGGAGAGCTTGATCTAATTGAATGCAATTAAGGAAGAATAGGAATAGTTAGAGCTTATTAACTATTTACGGGTGATAAATCAAAGAAGAAATTGAATTCGCGTTACTTGGAAAGTGATAACATTGTATGAAATACAACTGAACCTGAGAACTAGGGTTTGTCGATAATTGATTTATATTCCATCTAATTTTCGTTTTTATTTTATTTTCACGTTATTTACAATATTTGAACTCGAAAAACCCCCCATCTATTCTGATTGACACAGCACTAAATTAGTTCCCGTTCCTTGTGAGATCGACTCTTACTTCCTCTTTTACAATTAAATTGAATAGTTTGCAAGTAAGATATTTATTTATTATTTTGGTGCATAACGACGAGCATCAAATTTCTGGAGTCGCTGCCGGGGAACGGTTAACCAATTTAGTTTTTAATCAATTAGAATTTTATTTTTTTGCATTTATTTTATTTTTCATTCTATTTTCACTTTGTTTATACAATTTCTTGAAAAAAAAAATATTTTTTTTATTATTTATGCTCTTTTGCTTATATGCTTAAAACTCGGTCAACTAATTGCGAAATTTTTGATCTTGACCTAGAAATTGAGAGGACTTTTCGACAGCAAAGGAGAACAGCGAGACAAATGATAGCTAACAAAAGAACTCTTAAACAACTGGCTACCCTCGATGTGGCTCAACAGCCATTATGCATTACTTTTCCAACGGTGGAAGAAGGAAAAACTTTCGAGCTTAAATCTGGACTCATCCACTTATTACCAACTTTTCAAGGGAACCCCGACGAAGATCCATATAGGCACCTAAAGGAATTCCATGTGGTTTGCGACAGTATGAGGCCCACGGGCATTACCGAGGAACAAATAAAAATTAGAGCCTTCCCATTCTCATTGAAGAATGCCGCCACAGACTGGCTCTATTGTCTACCATCGGGAACGGTTACTACTTGGAATGACATGAAAAGGCTCTTCATGGAAAAATACTTCCCTGCATTGAGAGCTGGTACCATCCGAAAAGAAATATGTGGGGTGCACCAGAACAACAATGAAACATTATATGAGTATTGAGAGCGTTTCAAAAAGCTCATCTCCAGCTGCCCCCATCATCAAATTAGCGAGCAACTTTTGGTGCAATACTTCTACAAAGGTCTAGCGCCAATGGACAGAAGTATGATAGATGCCGCAAGCGGAGGTGCGCTAATGGATAAGACACTGGAGCAAGCACGGGCTTTAATATCCAACATGGCAGAGAACACACAACAATTCAACTCGAGTAGGGATTCCCAAGTTCGCCGAGTAAACGAGGTAAGTAGTTCCAATATTGAAGGTCAATTATATGAACTAACCAATCTCGTTAAGCAACTTGCTGTAGGGAATTCGAAACAAGCCAAAGCCTGTGGAATCTGTTCGAACTTTGGACATCCAACAGATACCTGTCCGGTATTGCAAGAAGAAAACAATAAACAGGTAAATGCTGCTGGAGGCTTCCCTTTCCAAAGGCAACAATACAACCCATACTCAAACACGTACAACCCCGGGTGGAGAGATCACCCCAACCTGAGTTATGGAAATAACAAACCTCCAGGTTTTACCCCAAATAAGCCACAAGGACAATTCCAGCAGCAAGGGACTTTCCAACCACAGGGGCAATATCAACAAAAACCTCAAAATTCAGGTATGTCTCTTGAAGATATGGTTAAGACGTTGGCAACTAACACGATGCAATTCCAACAGGATACCAAGTCAAGCATTCAAAACTTGGAAAATCAAATGAGCCAAATGGACACTGCCATAAATAGATTGGAGGCACAATCTGGAGGGAAGTTACCATCGCAGCCCGAGGTGAATCCCAAAAATGTGAGCGCCATAACTCTCCGGAGTGGAAAGGAAGTTGAAGGTCGCAATTGGAACCGGCTGCACCTGAAATGGAGGAAGATAAAAAGGAAGGGGTCGGAAAGAGAGACGACACTTCACAAAATCCTCAGGTAAAAACTGACTCCCATTTAAATGTTAAACTAACACCTCCACCTTTTCCTAGCAGATTAGCAAAGACAAACAAGGAAAGCAAGGAAAAGGAGATGTTGGAAATGTTTAAAAAGGTTGAAATCAATATCCCACTATTGGAAGCCATCAAGCAAGTCCCCCGGTATGCAAAATTTCTAAAGGATTTATGCACTAACAAACGGAAACTGGTGGGAAACGAGAAGGTAAGGATGTGGGAGAGCGTTTCAGTCTTATTTCAAAGGAAATTGCCTCCTAAAGGTAAGGATCCCGGTATGTTCACTGTGCCATGTCAAATAGGAAACACCAAGGTAAATCATGCACTAATAGACTTAGGAGCATCCATTAACGTAATTCCTAGATCCACCTACATTGCATTAAATCTTACCAAAATGACTAAAACAGATGTTATCATCCAACTAGCCGACCGTTCCAATGCATATCCAGACGGGGTAGTTGAGGACGTTTTAGTGCAAGTAGGGGGGTTGGTGTTTTCGGCAGACTTTTACATACTAGATATGAATGATGATCACTCCCCTAATTCTACCCCTATACTGTTAGGAAGACCATTCTTGTGGACCTCCCAAACCATAATTGATGTAAGAAAATGGGTGTTGACCATGGAATTCAATGGGGAAGTAGTGCAATTTAATATCTACGATGCAATGAAACACCCAAATGATGTATGTGCTGCTTATTCTATTAATGTCATTACTCCTGCTATGCAGAAAATTTTCAAGTTAAATTGCAGGGACGAGCTAGAAACAGCTATCGTGGAGTCGCTAAGGCAAGATGATGACAGCGACGTGGGTATAAGCGAGGAATTACAGGATGGGATTACTGCACTTAATTCACTGGGACCCGCACCACGCAGGTACGCCGTAAAAACAATTCAACTGACAGATTATCCTAACAAATTGCTACCTTCTATCTTGCAGGCCCCAGTGGTGGAAATGAAATCTCTACCCGCCCATCTGAAATATGCGTTCCTTGGTGATGAGCAATCACTTCCCGTAATTGTCTCATCCAACCTCACCAAACTGGAAGAAGACAAACTGGTTGGGGTCCTTCGGGAGCACAAGGAGGCGATTGGTTGGACCATCGCGGATATCAAAGGAATCAGCCCGTCAATCTGCATGCATCGAATATTGCTTGAAGAAGGAGCTCAACCATCGAGACAAGCCCAGCGAAGGTTAAATCTAGCAATGATGGACGTGGTGAAGAAAGAAGTTTTGAAGCTGCTAGGAGCAGGGATGATTTACCCAATCTCAGAAAGCAAGTGGATCAGTCTAGTCCAAGTGGTGCCAAAGAAATCCGGGGTAACGGTGGTAGAAAACAAAGATGGAGAACTTGTACCAACTAGGGTCCAAACTGGTTATCGGGTATGCATCGACTACAGGAAGGTAAACGCTGACACTCGAAAGGATCATTTTCCCCTTCCCTTCTTAGATCAAATGTTAGAGAAATTGGCTGGTCATTCCCATTATTGTTTTTTAGATGGTTTCTCAGGATATTTTCAAATTGCCATAACTCCAGAAGATCAAGAGAAAACCACTTTTACTTGTCCATTTGGCACGTTTGCATATAGACGCATCCCCTTCGGTTTGTGTAATGCTCCTGCAACATTCCAACGTTGTATGATGAGCATTTTTTCTGAATACATAGGACAAATTATAGAGGTGTTTATGGACGATTTTAGTGTGTGGGGTAATTCATTTGATGCATGCTTGGATAACCTATCATTAATTTTGAAACGTTGCATTGACACTAACTTGGTCCTAAATTGGGAAAAATGTCATTTTATGGTAGATAAGGGAATCGTGTTAGGTCATGTAGTGTCGAAAAAGGGAATAGAAGTTGATAAGGCTAAGGTGGACCTCATATCTGCATTACCTTACCCCGCCAATGTGCGGGATATACGATCTTTTCTTGGGCATGCAGGTTTCTATCGCAGGTTTATCAAGGATTTTTTCCAAGATTGCATCACCACTGTGCAATTTATTGCAAAATGATGTCCCATTTAAATTCACCGAGCCGTGTAAAAAGGCATTTGACCAACTAAAGGAGCGGCTGACTACGCCCCTGATCATTCAACCCCCAAATTGGGATCTTCCATTCGAAATAATGTGTGATGCCAGTGACTATGCAGTGGGAGCAGTCCTAGGGCAACGGGTTGGGAGAGAGGCTCATGTGATTTACTATGCCTCCCGAACCCTGAATTAGGCCCAAGCCAACTATACCACCACTGAAAAGGAACTTCTATCTGTGGTTTTTGCTTTAGAAAAATTTCGTCCTTATTTATTGGGTTCTAAAGTGATTATTTTTACAGATCATGCAGCTTTACGACACTTGTTTGTAAAAAAGGATGCGAAGCCTAGAATCATCCGCTGGATACTTTTATTACAAGAATTTAACTTGGAAATCAAAGATAAGGCAGGGTCTGAAAATGTAGTTGCCGACCATCTTAGTCGGGTAGTGAAGCCCGAAGACGACCTACCTCTGTGTGAAACCTTCCCAGATGAGGGTTTATTTACCATCGAAGCAAATCCCCCATGGTATGCTGATTTGGTAAATTACATGACCTCTAAACTAATTCCTACAGGTTTTTCGCAAGCACAAAAGTATAAGATGAAAAGTGATGCTAAATACTACATTTGGGATGACCCATACCTGTGGAAAAGGTGCCCCGATCAAATCGTTAGAAGGTGCGTACTGGAGTCAGAACACCAATCAATCCTTACCTTTTTCCATTCATACGCATGCGGTGGACATTTTGGACCTAGAAGGACGGCACAAAAAGTACTGGAAAGCGGGTTCTTTTGGCCGAGCCTTTTCAAGGATGCATACATTTTCTGTAAGTCGTGTGATAATTGCCAGAGAACAGGTAACTTATCCCAACGAGATCAAATGCCTCAAAACCCCATTATCGTATGTGAAATTTTTGACGTTTGGGGCATTGATTTCATGGGACCCTTTCCCCCGTCATTCGGTTGTAATTACATTCTTTTAGCTGTCGATTATGTTTCAAAATGGGTGGAGGCAAGGGCTACTCGTACTAATGACGCTAAAGTTGTTGCAGATTTTGTAAAAGCTAACATTTTTAGCAGGTTTGGGATACCCCAAGCTATGATCAGTGACAGAGGGACGCACTTCTGCAATCGAACCATTGAAGCCTTGTTACGGAAATATGGAGTGACGCACCGGGTATCAACCGCATATCACCCCCAAACTAGCGGGCAGGCAGAAATCTCCAATAGGGAAGTGAAGTCCATTCTAGATAAAACAATTCGACTGGACCGGAAGGATTGGAGCATTCGACTCGATGATGCTTTATGAGCCTACAGAACCGCTTACAAGACACCAATAGGTATGTCTCCATACCGATTGGTATTTGGAAAACCATGCCACCTACCGGTGGAACTCGAGCATAAAGCTTATTGGTCCATCAAGCAATGTAATATGGATTGGGGGGCAGTAGGGGATCATAGGAAGCTCCAATTGCAGGAATTGGATGAAATACGGAATGAGGCTTACGAAAATGCAATGATCTATAAAGATCGAACTAAAGCATTCCACGATCAACGCATTTCTCGAAAGAGCTTTTGTGAGGGCCAGAGAGTACTACTGTTTCAATCCCGGCTCAAATTACACCCAGGTAAGCTTCGTTCTCGTTGGGTTGGTCCTTTTGTTGTTACTAATGTATCTCCCCATGGTACAGTCGACATTAGGAGCTTGCGTACGGACAAACAGTTCATGGTCAATGGGCACCGTCTCAAGCCGTATTATGAGGGATTCCAAACTGAAAACTTGGAAGTGATTGCACTGGAAACTGCCAACAAGGAACACTAGTCTGGCGCGGACTCAGTCGAGCCAACGACAGTAAACAGCGGCGCTGCTCGGGAGGCAACCCGAGAGAGGAGTTTCTTTACCTCCTCGACTCTTTATTTTACTATTCTCATTTTTAGTTTATTTTATTTTATTTAGTCATTCCATTCATATAAAAAATAAATAAAAAAATAAAAAAATAAAAAATAAAACTAAAACTAAAACTATCATAGGCGGTCTTACGACCGTAACACATAAGCTTACGGTCGTAATTCATTTTTAGCATTTTTTTCAGAGACCACCTTACGGCCGTAAGTCACATCTTTACGGCCGTAATTGATTTTTTTTTTCAAAATCTTCAGAGGCCTGTTTACGGCCGTAGTCCACCTATTTACGGCCGTAAACCCGGTGGTTTCAATTTTTTTTAAATAACAACAAAAACAAGGTAACTTCCATTTCAACCAAATCATTCCCCATCATCTCGGCCATTCCCAGCAAATCATTTCCCATCTTCTCGCGCAATCTCTTCCAGCCCACAATCATAATTTCAATGGTTCTCCTTTGTATCACATATCAATTCCATTTTCTCCTTCGCACAAATTTAAGGTATGGATTCTTCACTATGTCCTCTTCCGTTTTGCATGGGTAATGTCTCTATATACATGGATGTCTTGATTTTTTTTTAATTTTGCTTTTTCGATGATTAATTGTGCGTAGTTGAGTATGTTTGTGAATTCGGGCATAACCCTCCTATAGATTTTTACCATTGGAAAATCCAATCCATTTGCACTCCAAGTGTTTGATATAATGTCTAGGAGAGTTTCACGTGTTTGTTTGCTTCAATTGTCAACTCAAACCGCCCTATTATGCTAGTATGAGTGTATTGTCATCATGATATGAGTTCAATTGAAGGGATTGTTTGGTGTGTGCGCTTGTTGCTTGCATAGGGTCCATTGCTACCTCCTCATTGCTCTATGTATATCTTAATGGTTAATCATGTTCTGGACTCCAATTTTTGGCTCCGCATTAGCCTAGGTTGTGCCTCTACATCTTTGTGTTGGTTTGTCATAATGGAAATTGTCTCATGGATTTGACGAACTTCGCTTCACCCTTGCTTTTGCCGTGTGTCATCTAGGAGTGCTTGGTTAGGATTTGGCTCTTGTGCCTGTTTTTATTTGTTTCCCTGCGGCTTAATCGGTTGTTTGCATATCATGTTTCTTGTTTTTGCTTTTCCCCATGCCATATGTATATGTTCATTATGCTCTTCATGCTGCTTTGTTCTCGCCTAATTCCCTCGCTTCTTTCACAGGATTTTCTATGGCTCCACCAACGAAGAAAGGAAAGCAAGTGGCGGGGGAATCATCATCTGAGCCCCGCCAGGAGAAGAGCCAGTCTAAGCTATGTATAAAGGAACGACTATTCCTACCAGAGGACTTTCAGGAATGGAGGAGCGCGGACACAATCATTGCCCCGCGACAATTTTGGGCACGCTTCGTCGAATTCGATTGGGTAAAATTCGCGAGCGACCTACCTTTTGGGAACCCCCCGCTGGTGTACAAATTCTACACCCAGTTCCACTAAGAAATTGGCGACGAGGGGTCACTTGACTATCACCACACCAGAGTAGCGGGGAAAAGAGTCAAATTTGATAAGGAGGTGGTGGAACACTACTTGGGGCTGAATCGCACTAGAGCTGTCCCCATGGCATCAAATACTGGAAGTGGTGGAACACTACTTTTGAGCCTAAGAGCTGTTTTTAATACTTATGACCTCGTGATTCTTTGATGTGTGTCCTGCATGGTTGGGTTATGCTTGGATGTGCTTTCTTGTGCATACCGTTGTAGCTTCTTAACTTAAGTGCAAATTATAGCAAAGGCAATAGGTTAAGCCAAATTTGACTTGCTAAAAGAGCCTACCTTGCTACATGGACCAATAGAAGCCCTTTGAGCCTTAGCCTCTCTTTGTTTTTTTTTATGCCACGCTACAAGCCACGAATACCCTTTCTTTCGCATTATCTTTGTTTTGAACCCATAGAGAAGGGATTCGCAAGCTTTTGTTGATTGAGGATTGTGCTATGGTCTAAGTCTAAGAAGTTGAAATAGTTATCTTGTGTTGGGCGATGGTTGTGTAATGGACTGAATTCAGGGGATTGTAATTCTATCTTGTGTCCCTTGGTGACTGCGAAATGATTGGAATAATAGAGAAAAAGTTGCAGACTATAGTTGTAAAAAAAAAAAGAGAAAGGAAAAGAAGAGATTCAAGTGTGAATAAAGTTGGGTAGCGGGAAACAATGAAGATCATATTAAGGGAGAAAGAAGTGATGTTATTTGGAATTGACTTGGCTTGCAAAATTCCTTCTCGATTCAGCCTAAATGTATCCTTTTTTCCCTACCTGACCTGAAACCCCTTTACAACCAAATAAAGACCTTCGCTTTGCACTTGTGTTATTGTTGGCTCCGGTTATGACATCTAGGCAATCTGTGGTACTGACTTATCCATGCAGAGAGCTGAGCGAAAATTCAACCCCTTATACACTTTGTGCGACGAGAGAAACATCTTGTGAGGGTGTTAAAACCCATTACATATGCTTATGAGTGGTTTGAATTGTTTGGTCTAGGGTTGGTGCTATGAATGTGGTCGGGGATACTGTGTCGACTGAATTCACATCATGAATAACTCGGTTTACGCAACTGATTTCCTCTAGAGTTTGGAGAAACTATTCTCCTCGTAGTCACTCATAAATGGCTGGGAGGTGAGTGAACACGAGAGGTGCAAGGAAATAAACCATATCGAGCCATGATTGGGATGGGAAATAAAGGGCATTGCATCTCTAGCATACACTAACACAATCCGGTCATGCAATGGGACAATTTTGTTAAGGAAAAGTGGGTTGCAACCTCAAGTCTCTAAATTGTAATCTATTGTTTGAGTCATATTCTTTTCTTTGCAAATCTTTGTTCGGGGACGAACAATGGTTCAGGTGTGGGGGAATTTGATAAATGTGATATTTACGTTTGTTTTATGTACTTATATCCTTGAATAAGCAATAATGTGATTCTATCTAAGTATTATTAATGCATTTTATGTTTTATATTGTATAGGATCATAACAGAGGAGAAAAGAAGAAAAATGGACCAAAATGCACTAAAAACTGAAGTTTGGGGACTTAGGCGCAAATAAGGTTACGACCGTAAGAAAATAAAGTCACGACCGTAAAAGTATTAACCGTGTTAAGAGAAATCAGCAGAAACACGTTTACGGCCGTAAATGAGAATTTACGGCCGTAACCTTCAAAGGGTGGAAAAACTACAGAAACACAGTTACGGCCGTAAGAAATAATTTACGGCCGTAACTCCAAATTTTGAGAAATATGCAGAAACACATTTACGGCCGTAAAATAAATGTTACGGTCGTAACTCTCCAGTCAACAATTTTCATATTTTAATTCTTTCCATAATTTTGGGATTTCTTAAGCCCAAAGCTAGGGCACGAAATTGAGGCTATAAAAAGGGAACTTCATGACAAGAAAAGCATGAAAAATATTATTGAAGGAGGAGCGGCTTGCTTGAAGAATTGAAGAAGAATTAAGCAATTCGAGAAGGTGAATCAAGAAAGAAAATTCCAGCATTCTTCATGACTTTGAGCGGCTAAGTTCTCTACCTAGTTCAAAGGGGACGTTGTAATTTAATTCTTTTGTTCATCACTTCTCCAAACTAGTAACGTAGCTCTAATTTCTTTATTTTGATTTGTTGGATTCGTTTATGCGACTTGAACTCAATCAATGCAATTCTTTATTTGATTAAGGCCTTGTCATTTGATTTGTTGTATTGATATTTACTAATTTGGATGATTGGATCCGTAATCGTCTTGTTGTTCAAATCATAGTAGCAAGTGGGAATTTAATAATTTTCATAGAGAATTCCAACTTAGGTTAATTGTCACGAGCTTGTGTGATTGATAACCTAATTCACCCTAATTCTTCTCGACCATTATATAGTTGTTGTCTTAAATCAAAAGAGTTTATTTTAGGTTATTCAATGGCTAATGTTTGATTGGAGAGCTTGATCTAATTGAATGCAATTAAGGAAGAATAGGAATAGTTAGAGCTTATTAACTATTTACGGGTGATAAATCAAAGAAAAAATTGAATTCGCGTTACTTGGAAAGTGATAACATTGTGATGAAATACAACTGAACCTGAGAACTAGGGTTTGTCGATAATTGATTTATATTCCATCTAATTTTCGTTTTTATTTTATTTTCACGTTATTTACAATATTTGAACTCGAAAAACCCCCCATCTATTCTGATTGACACAACACTAAATTAGTTCCCGTTCCTTGTGAGATCGACTCTTACTTCCGCTTTTACAATTAAATTGAATAGTTTTCGAGTAAGATATTTATTTATTATTTTGGTGCATAACGACGAGCATCAAAATCAGAAGTTCAAGGATTAAATTGTAGCAATCGAAAGTTGAAGGACCTGTTGTGAAATAAAATCACGAGGACCAACTGAAAGGAAATCAAAAGATGGAATTTGCTGTTGGGCGCTGAACCACACGACCATGTGGTCGCATGACCCTCTCCGTAGCAAACAGAGGCTAGACATTCAAGGGGCACAATTGCACACTTTTATACCGTGCAGTCAGACTTTTTTGCGATTTTTAGCAGATTTCTCATATTTTTGACCTAGACTTCAAGGCAACCTATATATACATGACTTGAGGCACATTTTGAGGGGTTCCCGATTATCATAATTCATGCCAAAACACTGTCAAAGTACTAGGGGATACATGCAAAGCCGAAAGCAAAATTGCAGACCAAAGAACAAGAAGATGAACGGGGTGACATCCTTATATTTTTCTTGTAGTTTCAATTCAATTATGTTCTTAGGCTACGTTTTAATTGTTAGTATTGTGATGAAGCATTGATTCTTGATTCCATGTTTTGACTATATGTTTAACATATACAATTTATGGGTTTGACCCAATTAATTATGTTTTTATTTTCATCTATGATTGTGGACACATAATTGTTGATGTTTTGATAATTTTCTACGTTCGAAAGAGTAGGAAATTATTAGACCTTGATTAATTGCTACAAAGTCCGATAGAGAATAGAAATATACCCCTATACTTTATGTTATTCCAAATAGTGTTCATAATTTGTTAATGTTTTTCTACATGTTTGGGTTGGTCATAAAAATATAGTCTAATCTCTTGTGGAAAAAGGATTTTATGCATCGCTTGAAACGGGATATAAATAATATTAGGAACACGGATTTTCAATACTCCATAAATTGTTGTTAATTGTTTAAGTCAAACACATGGATGATTGGGTTAATATGGATTCATGATTCTAACATGTTCATTTCATAGTTTTTACAAAACAAATTTTCTCCTTCTTCTTAGTTTACTTTTAATTCAAAGTTTTCTTAGTTCCGGTTAAGGATTTGTAATCTAAAATACAATTTGCACAATCCTCATGGGATCGATACTTGGACTCACCTCCATTATATTACTTGTGCGATCCGTACACTTGATGTTAGCAACAAATTTCATACGCAAATACCGGAAACCATGTCCAAAACCCCCAAACTAAAGCGAAACATAAATCTGAATTTGTTTTGAAGGTAGTCAACTACCAATATTCAGCCCCCGACATCGCTATCAAAAATCGAATTTTCTCTAAGCCATATTCGGACACAAGAAAGTATGTAATGTGGTATATAACATATCAAAAATTCAAGTATTTTGAAGTGCAATAGGGTTGTGGAATGATGTGGCAAAGTGGTCACTTCAAACTAAAATTAAGGCAATACTCCTGGAGTGACCTTGATGTTGTACCTAAGTGTGCCTATGATTCAAAATTCAAATTTGTTCATTGGTAATGATGGAACTTATGAATGAAATACTCAAAATCATGCAAAGCATGAAGTGATGAATTTTGTTCAAAAGAATTTGCAAAAATTTGATGAAAGTTTCACTTAGACATTTTAATAAACACCTTGTGTGTATTCTCCAAATATGAAGACACATCATGAAATTGGAGGCAAGAGTTATCCCAAAATTCTGACCTATGTTTCACAATCAACTCAACACAAATTTCTAGCCTATTCTATAACTCAAAAATCCACAAAATTCAAATCTCCCTAAAAGCAAGAAAATCTCTAAAACTTGCAAAAATGTAATGTAAAGAGGAATTTCATACCTTTTGGATGATTGGAATGTGATGCAAGATGGCATGATGTTCAATTCCATGTGAATGGATGCACTTTAGGTGATATGCTATGTTGGGATGAATTTTGGGAGAGAAAACGAGGTTTAATGTTATGAATTTGAAAGATTTTCCCTGGTATATAAAAATCTGCAGAAATTACTCTACAGGTAATTGCATGGCCTCGTAGAAGAAAATTTGGGGGCCGCGTGGTGTAACACTGTAGGTTCTGTTGATTTAAATTGCAAACGTGCGGCTACCACATGGTAATGGCCGCGCAAGTCACCGGCTGGAAAGAATCTCTATGCCAATTTTGAAATTCAACTCGAATTTTTGTCCAGAAAACACTTTGTTCTCACCCACCTAACACATGCTCCCTATTAAAAACTAAAGTTTCATGCATGAATGTTTAATTTAACAATCCAATTCAAGTATGCAATGCAACCTACAAATTTTATGGAATGAACATGCTTATCAATGACCATATGCTTACTTAATGTGCTTCCAATAATAAGGCCTGAGATTTATGAATCGATTGATGCTCTAACTATTCAAACAACAAACATGCTTCCGATAACTCCCTAATTCAATGCAAAGAATGCAAGGCAAAAAATTATGTTTTTATGATGCTAACAAAAATAAACAAAGCAAGTAAATCCTAGAGTACCAATAACACACTAAATAAAGCATACATATGAAAAGGATATAAGGTTGGGTTGCCTCCCAAAGAGCGCTCCGTTTAAAGTCTAAAGCTCGACTTTTGGTAGAGTGACCCAAGGTGGCTCACGGTTTGGAGTTTGAGACAATTTCTCCTTTTTTGAACTTGTTCTTCCCACACACCGAGGACTCTTCCTTGTGCTTCCCTTTGTCTTTTAACATTGATTCCACTTCAATCCTTGAGCAATTTTCGAGATTGAGGTCATTCTTCTCCACTTGTGTAAGGTTAAATGTAACCTTATCATTCTCCATTCTAAATATCACTTCCCTTCTCTCTACATCAATTAACGCCCGTGCAATTGCTAGGAATGGCCTCCGTAAGATCAATGGCATCTTCCCATGTTCCTCCATGTCCAATATTACAAAGTCTAGGGAACACAAATTTGTTCATCTTGACTAGCACATCTTCAATTACCCCATATGAGTACCTTATGGACCAGTCAACTAACTGCAACATTATGGTATTTGGTGTAGGATCTCCCAAATTCAATTTCCTATAAACAGAGAGAGGCATTAGATTTATGCTAGATCCTAAATTACATAAAATTTTATTAAATTCCAAATCACCAATTAGACAAGAGATAGAGAAAATCACTGGATCTTTTAACTTTGGTGGAAACTTGTTTTGAAGTATTGCACTACACTCTTCATTTAAGGCCACCATCTCACAATCTTCAAACTTCTTCTTCTTAGCCATCAACTCCCTCAAAAACCTTGAGTAGCTTGGGATCTCCTTTATTGCCTCAATGAAAGGAATGTTGATATGTAACTTCCTCAACATTTCTAGGAACTTGGAGAATTGATAGTCATCATTGTGCTTCCTTATTCTCTGAGGATATGGAATAGGAGGAACATAAGCTTTGACTTGTGGCTTAACTGTCCTCTCCTCAACACTTGGCTTTCTTCCTTCTTCAATTTACTTTTTCTCCTCTGGGATTTCCTCTTCCTTTTTCTCAACAGCTTGGTCAGATTTCTCCATTTGGATTTACTTCAACTGAACCCCACTTCGAGTAGTGATTGCACACACATTCTCCCTTGGGTTGGTTTCAATATTGCGAGGCAACTGCTCGGGCTGTCTTTCTATCCTTTTTAATGCCAACTGACCCATTTGATTCTTCAGCTCTTTTATTTCTACCTATTGACTTTGCAACATGTCTTGTTGACTTTTTACCGGCTTCACAATCATGTCCATGTTTTCCTTTAGTGCCATCTACACCTGTTTCTGCTTTTGTTGTTCTTATTGTTGTTGAAAGCTCGGTGGATTTTGAACATTCTGATTATTCGACCATGAGAAATTTGGATGCTTTCTCTACTACTTAGGATTATATGTTTGAGAGTATAGTCCTTTTTGCATTTGATTATTCCCCAAGTAGTTTGCTCGCTCCATCACTTTCTGATCTTAAACTGTCACAGGACACTCATTCACACAATGATTTTCAAAGCAAGTATCACAAACTTGATGCGCTTCAACCACATGAACTGGTTTTCTCCCCATAGTGTCCAATCTCTTCACCAAAGCATCAACTTTTGTATTTAACTTAGTGATCCCATCCACTTCAAGAACTCCTTCAGTCTTTTGCATAGCTCAATCTGAGTATCACTGGAAACTATTTGCTATTATTTTCTCAAAATTTGTTGATGCTTCCTCATAAGTTAGATCCTTCAATGATCCACCTTCAGCTGAGTCTGCGTGCCTCTTGTTTTCATATGTCAAACCATTGTAGAACTGCTGAACCAATATCCAATTAGATATGACATGTGTAGGGCACTGTCTGACCAATTCATTGAACCTCTCCCAAGCTTCAAAAATTGACTCTCCTTGCTGTTGACTAAAGGCCAAAATTTCTCTCCTAAGCTTCAACATTCTGTCTAGTGGAAAGAACTTATCCACAATTTTTTTACTTAAAACTTCCCATGAAGGAACAGAATTAGCGGGTAATGAGTAATACCATTCAATTACTAAGGTATGTTGTACACGCGTTAGGGCGCGTTCCCCAAAAACAATATTACAACTAATCATTATTGCAACATTTCCCACACATAACCCACCTTGGACTCATAAAGATCACCTTCACATCGTCCAAACGATAGACACCCCCCGTCTGTATAGACTTTTCAGTCAGCTCATGTTTACTTGTCTTTGCCAAGTCCGGTCCACCCATGAATGGACCCACCAAACTTGAGGTCTAATGTTACGATCATGCCTAAATAAGCTTGACACGTCATCCATGGTAACCCACATATGGCCCACTAGTTGCAATACATAATATGGACTCTACAAATTGCTGTGTTACCGAGGTACCATATTGTCTGAAGTCCATATAGTCGGACTACTAAGATCGAACTGGTACTATCCGGGGTACATGACCTAAACTAGTGACAAGACCAGTCAATGTGTCAGAGAGACATAACTCTTCTGCAAGTAGCTGCTTGATGGGACAACACCTTTAATAAGGATGTGATAGCTGCCACAAGTCTATTGCATGTAGTAATGATTATAACCAAATAAATGGTTTACCTCATAAGCAGTTATGAGCATGCCATTTGCAAAGCACCACACTTGTTACAATCTAAAGATGACTATTATCGCTATAATTATACTACATTTGTCTCCAAGAAAAATGTTAGAAACTCAATACTCAAATTTAATTCAAAAATCTCACTCCATTTTCTCTCTTTTACACACTTACATTTCTCGCACTCAAATTTATAATTACTCGAAATGAGTTCAAACTTGAGCATCGGAGTGCATAGGGAGTCAGCTCGGCAACTGTTGCATGCTGATTGTATGTCCAAAGTGCTCAGGAAGTCCTCGTATTCAATAGGGAGGAGATAAGACGTGTTGATCCAAAATTCCACCATATTTTGTGCACAACTGGTATTATTCCTACTCCAAGCAATCCACAGTTACAAGCTGCTAACTATAGCTATATACATATTTCTAACCATTTATCATCATCATCATTATTTCTAACCATTTATTATTATCATCATCATCATCATCATCATTTTGAAGAGTTTTTAATATTTTTTCAATTTACTCCTCAATTAACAGTGGAAGTGGGTGGAAATCGTCATTGGGGACTTGTGTTGCAATTATGTCAAAAGTTGGGGATGTCTTTGGCCATTTTCAAAGGTAAGGATGACTTCTACAACTAAATGCAAAGGTTGGGGCCAACTCTGCAATTTATCCTTTACAAAAATCTATTCTAAACATTCTATTGCCCTTTGGAAAAGCTTATAAGCTCTTTTAAAAATTTATAATTTTTTGTGTAGTTAAAAAATATTAAGAATTTTAAGTTCGACGTAATATGTGGTTGAAAATAATGATTAATACGTGGATAAACTTTAATTTATAAAGAGGATAAAATGTGTCAAATATGCTCCCAAATATACACAAACCTTGATTAGTATCTTCTACGATCTTTCATGTAATGGAAACTAACAAATGAGATTAACTTCGTCGGGATCCACCATTTATTGTACTAAGTCATCTATCTGCAATTCATGAGTAACACAGAGTACCGTACATGACCCTTCACCGTCTCTCAATTAAAGTTATCACACATTTTTTTAAGGCTTAACATGTGGTTAAAAAGTGATTTTGAAAAAAGTGTGATTAAAAATAGTTTGAAAAATGTGAAACATAAAAGTGTGTTATAATACAGTATTATACGTCAAAACTGAACGCATGCTTAATTGGCCAAACCTATAGATGGTTTCCTCTATTTTCTATGTATGCACCCTATCCAAAAATCAGTCCATACTGAGTCAATGTACCGTGTGAGATGTTGGAATTATATATGCCCATAGAGTATAATTCACGGCATTTGAAATAAAATATTAATTGATTGTATTAATATGATGTTTCGTTTGTCCATGGGTCAATTTGATATTACAGATTGAGTATTTAAGTTGTTAAATACAGAAAGATTCAATTTGTAATTCAATCTAAAATTAACATTCACGATCAGTAAATAAATATGGACAATTTATTTTTATAAGATCGTCTCGATTTTATTAAAAGTCTATCTTTGACTTTGGTAATAAAATTGAGAGTACGTTTGGAACGTATTGGACGGGACCACATGAAATTTATTTGTGACATTGACCATACAAATTTAATTTTACTTGACTATCGTACGTGGAACCTTAATCCTAATCGAATAATGGACTTCGATTACTAACTTGAAGTTCTGTGAGGTATCAATAGGTGAGATCAAATTGCTAATCAATATCTCGGTACTTTGGGAATTAAAGTGAACTAACGAGGAACATATATTCGTATTATGGAATCCGTCACCTTTTGGGTATGATCATAATCTCATTGGTTCTTCTAGTGGATAGTTGAATCTGAGCTCAGTAATTCGACAGTAACTGTTATATTTTATGACATGATGTGATCACATCGAACTGTCAGATAAAAGATGAGAATTGAGAGTTTATAAATATTCAGAGAAGGGCATTTTGGTCATTTTAACTTGCTCCAAATATCCAAGTTGATCGACGAGGGTAACATGTAAAAACGATAGTTAGAGGATATAATTATTTATTAATTGTTTCAGTAATTTCAATTTTACTAAGAGTGCAATCTCGTTCTTTTAGTGGAATAGAACGTGATTAATAAATTGATTTTTACTAATCAAGAGTTGATCTGGTCATAATTAATTTATTGGAGCATAGTTTAATTGAGTCCGATCAGGTTCCCTTAGTTGCTTCACTATAATAGGTTTATACAGGCTTATTACCTCTATTGGGCTATGCAGAAATGGGCATGGGTTATAGTACTAGGGTTGGTAGGGTTTTGGAATGTAAAAAAGTTACAAATAGTCTCTTAAGACTATTTTTCTTAACCTAGTTGGTAAAGTGGCGAGACACACTAAAATATATAGTGTGTGTTTTCTCTTTACAAAGCAAACCCTAATTCTAGTTTGACCTAGGCCTAGAGAAAGGTGACCACACACCTGCATAACTGCAATTGGAGAACACCGAGGATAGCTTGAAGGTTTGAAGTTTTGGTGGAATCAAGAACCAGTTGATGAAGATTATTATAAAGCACGCTATAAGGATAATCTTCTCAAAACCATTTTTGTGTACAAAATTATTTATTCCAAGTTGAATACGTAGAACAGAAAATCCTGTAACGGGATGATCTAGTCACAAGAAATCAATTTTTTTTAGTAGAGCAACTCGGGTTCCCAACATGAGAGAGATGGATTTTTAGGTCTTATTTGACATCTCATTTCAATGGTTGGAGGAAGTTATTTAAAAAAAAAAAATGTATGGTTAAAAAAGAATAAAAATAGTGAGAGCCATAAAATTGATGCCCAAGATTATTTTAAATGTATTTATTTTTATTTAAAAATGATTATATGAAATAGAGAATGAATCCTTAATTTCTTAGAATAGATTGTTTGAGTACTGACTATAATTAAAGTTCAAAATGTACAAAAGAAATTGAATGACTCAAATACAAAATAATTACTGTAATAAGTTCGAATATTCAAATTATTAATATATGATCCCAAAATGGAACAATTCATACTTGGAGGGCCTAATTAGCAACAAGCTTAAAGTTGGAGGACTTAAAGATGCAATTAGTGTTAGTATGCTTTTATTGTGGACCAATGATCAAGATCCTATGGTTAGGATTAAGTTGGCAATTAATATATTCTTGACTTGGGCTCATTTGGCATAATGGAATGGAATAGAATAGTTTAGCCCTATCCCTCTCCTCTCTTGTGAAATCCACCCAAGTTCTTGCATCATGTAGAAAATACTTTGTAGCATAATTGAATCCTTGTATAGGCCAATTGGAAGTGCTATTATGTAGTATGATGGTGCGGTGATATTGTAGAGAATAGGGGTTGTGATTTGGTAATTCCTCGTGAAGGAATTGGCGCACGGTTTGTGTGCGGGAATCTTGTAAAGACTTTCATTGGAATTTGGCTAGTGGAACGGGTTCGATTCGGAGCCCCCCAGATGTAGGTGCGATTGGCACTGAACTGGGTCACCAAGATTGTGTTCTTTGTTCTTGTTGTGTTTCTTGATTGATTTCTTTATGTTATCCGCGATAATCACAAATATTGGGACGCGAAATTCCGAACAACTGGTATCAGAGCCTTGCGTGATGATCAAAGGCTTGTTGGACTTTGTGATTGGAAAAGGAATTAAAAAATCGATGAATTCAAGAAATAGTGGGAATCAAGAAATTTGGGAAGAAAGCCACAGCCGTGAAGTACCAAACGTCAAAACCAACCGGAAGAAGGCACGTACCGAAGGAAGGACTGACCGGAAATTGCACAAAATTGAAACCAAGAAAATTCATGGCCGGAAGAAGAAATAGAAAGTGGTCCAAAAGAAAAAAAAGGTAACTGCCAAATTCAGAAAAACTTGCCAAAAAGGGAATGGCACAAATTGTCTGCCATTAATTTGACCAAGATTCTGAAAATTTTAAAAAGGAAATCTGAGGCGGCAGTAGGAAAATCGGAATCCATAGCCGGAAAGAAAGGAGCAACGACTGACTGGGCAGTGACCGACCTAGGCTGAAATTTAAAAATCAAGATTTGGTAAAACAGGTGACTGTTATTCTTTTTTTTTTTTTTTTGCTTGAAATCCGGCGGATGCTCGAGGTGGTGGAAGAAGAAGAAACCGGACTATAAGCAAGAACAAGAATCTGACCCAGCTGTCATTTCAATATTTCGGCCACACCATGTCTCCGATCGACAAATGGACACCGGTTTTGGGTTCGTGTGGCAAAGGAGAAGAGGACCAACCGTGGAAGCAAGGATGGCAGAGTATCCAGGCAGCGGCAGTCTTTTTTGGCCGGAGAAGAAAAACTGGCCGAGACTTAAAACGTGATTCCGGGCAAACGGAGACTCTAAATAAAAAACGGCCACCACCACTGAGATCGCGAGGACGAGGAGAATCTCCAACTATTTTCTTGAAAATTTTGACAGAATTCCGGTGGCGGAGCAGGGGCGGCCGGTGGTGGTCCGGCGGCGGTCCGGCGAGGCTCCGGTGACATTTTTTGGACAGTTTGATGAGCAAGTTCTGCTGAGTCCATTTCCGAAGTTAGTTTTGCAAGATTCCAAACGCATAATACGAACACGCATTGTTCGCCCAGTGATATCCTTAAACTTTAACTTTTTTATTGCTTTACTTTGATGGTAGCAATATGTTTAGGTTAATTATTTTTTTTTGAAAAATATTCACCTTGCCGGTAGCAACTTATTTTGCTGAGCTGTGTTCGATGTTGATCTGTTATTGTTGCTTCTTGAACCTGTTAATTGTTTGATTGGATTAGATAGGGAGTGACGAGGTTAGTGTTTCTAGTTGGTACGATCAATGGTGGTTGATAACTACATTAGATACAAGTTTCCATTTAAATATGTCACTAAATGGAGTGACGAGGTTAGTGTTTCTAATTGATATGTTATTTCTATTGATCGGATCAGTGGTAATAAATAACTAGACTAGATACAAGTTTCCATTTAAATAAGTTACTAGCCACATATGTGGGTCTAATGCTATATCAAACGTGAAATAAGTGTCTCTCTCCAAGTTTGGGTATCCAATGGTATTTAATCTTGACTAGAAATAGTAGTGAGATTATGGTAAATCTTGACTTGAAATAGTAGTAAGATTTGGGACAGAGTTCTTGACTTATTTGTTGTTGTTTTTGGTCACTTTATAAGATTGTTATAAAGAAAAGCATGAACAGATAGATAGAGAGAGATGTGGAGTATGTGGTATCTTGTTCTAATTTGGACCCGAATGAGGATTATGTGTTATTAAATCCTGTTGACTCCTGTGATATAAATTTAATTGTGAAATTTCATACGCATGAATGACTACTTGATTTAGCACATATTTTTCATGTTGCATCCCATATTGATTTGTTCAACAATTTGCATGAACATGACTTTGATCACGTTGTGTTGTGTAATGATATTGCATGCAAGAGTGTTGGGATAGGTGATATTTCTGTTAAATTTGATGGGGGCTGTGTGCTCATTTTTGGTGGAGTTAAATATATTCATGAGATGAATATGAATTTGATATATGTGGGTCAATTAGAAAAGATGGGGCTGACTGGTAAAATTGAGCATGGGCTCATGAAAATTATTAACGGTGTTCTTGTAACGTGTAAGAGAGTTACAAGAGATGGTGTATATGTTACCACTGTTTATGTGATTAGAGGTGTTGATTCCTCTATTTCGTTTACCAACACAAATGACATGTATGAGTTGC
Source organism: Ligustrum vulgare (assembly GCA_963555705.1). Lineage (NCBI taxonomy): Eukaryota > Viridiplantae > Streptophyta > Magnoliopsida > Lamiales > Oleaceae > Ligustrum > Ligustrum vulgare. The sequence goes on along the minus strand of OY743184.1, from coordinate 33,029,986 downwards.
ACACTACGGGTGCACGGATGAATGATAAGAAGCTTCTTGATGATATAGGTGCTGTTGTAGGAGACCGTGGGTCTTATGTACCTTGATGTGATAAATGCGGGTTATGTGTAGACTGTATGTCTTATATGCATTTATGTGGTCATTGTGTGTGTGGTATGTTTCATAAAAGCGTGCTTGGAAATGACTATATGTCGGATTTGCTTTTATGTGATCATCGTGTGCTTGGTAAGCAACGTCGTGTTTCTTTTTCTTCAGGTTTGTGATACTACTCATGATAGATTGCATAATAAATGTGTTGATCATTTTATGCTGTAGACTTTTGGTTGTGCTTATATTTTTCACCATTTGAGAATGGGGGGAAATGTTGAACCTATGGCTAGATATGTGTTTCTAGGATGTCCTCCGGAGGATTGATGATTATAGGTTATCGTGTAGAAGCCAAAAGGGTGGTTAGATCATGGAGTAGTGTGGTCACGGTTAATGAGGCTGATGTGTCATGTTCAGAACATGGGTTTTTTTTTTAGTGCAATTGAGAGAAAAACAGCAAGGTAGTGCTAGTTATCAGTTGCAGGTGGAGTTGGTTATAGTGATAGTACTATCCCTAGGCCTAGGGTACTCAGAGTGAGGTGAAGACTCCAATATTCAGCGTCCTGAAGATTATAAGAGAGTGGTAATAGAATGATATGGATACACCCGTTATAACCTATTTTTGGGTTGACTAGTTGTTGACTAGTGTGATAGAGTGATGAGACTCTATGATGATGAACAATTGATAGAGTGATGAGACTCTATGAGAATGAACAATCGATAGTATGGATGGAGCAATGGATAGAGATGCGTTCTCTTGTTTTGAATCAAAATGAGATATACCACTGGGAATGACCTTTGTTAGAGTACTAGACTGGATAAAGGGGTACACACATAAATTGAGGTGAAGGTTATATGAAAACTTTTGTTGGTAGTTTAGTTGGTCATAACAACTTAAACAACCTTATGTGGAATTACATTTTTTATAAAAGTTTTCTTTTATGTTTCAACCTCCTGTTTTTGTGATAATAAAAACTTGTGCATGTGTGCTTTATCTTGAAAGGTTCTAGTATGGCTTAAATGTTACCGGTTGTGGTATATATGATTTTATTCAATTCATGTTATTATAAATTGATGATATTACTCTTGATTGATTCATTGTTGACAATTGTGAATGGAAAGTATTGAAATGTGTACATTGAATTTGAGGGGATATTGTGATGAGTCTTATGTGTATGTGCTATACATAATGTGATAGTGTGAGGATTTATATATGTATGTTATGTTGGGGATATAGGTAATTGGATGATGATTTTCCTCCTATGTGTTTCACTTTGGGTGATGGTTATGTGAGTTGCAAATCACATGTTTTTGCACATAGTTCTATTATCCATGACTAAGTCTAAGTATATTGACATCATATGATTTAAACATTGTGGTTTTATTAGTGAGATAATTATATACTTTGACTGTTAGCATGATATATATTTTTGAAAAAATCCAGTTTTTCACGGTTGCACTATACATAGAGATTATATGTTGCATTTTACTTGAGGTGTCACATGGTGTTGTAAAGCCTGAATAAATGTTATTATCACATTTCCTCAGATATGGTACTAGAGTCATGACATGGTAAAATTCAAGAGTTCATTTTAGACACAACGCGCACGTTTTTTGTTCATATTTGCCTTTCTGCTTTAGCGATTCTTGCAGCCATGTATAATCATTTGTAGTAGAATCTAGGCCATAGTGTAGGCTAGATTGGCAGTACTACTGTATAGTGTTTGGCGCGGTGTTAGTCGTTGTTGGGAAGGGTCGGATTTTGGTTCCTTCAGAAGGAACGGGGGGTGCGCAAGTTTGAAGTTTGTGGTTTGATTGTTGTACTCTTGAACATTGGTAAAAAGTGGTGAAGTCCAATGTTATTGGATTCTATGTTGAGTTGTGACTAATTTCATTTACTTTCATTTGCAGGTATAGGGCGATGATGATGATGATCGAGCTCACCCACTTAGCCTATAGCAATCAAGAGAGTTAGAGATTGCAATTTGGAGATCAATGTGAAGTTTATTAATATGTGATCCCCAAATGGAACAATTCATACTTGGAGGGCCTAATTAGCAACAAGCTTAAAGTTGGAGGACTTAAAGATGCAATTAGTGTTAGTATGCTTTTATTGTGGACCATTGATCAAGATCCTATGGTTAGGATTAAGTTGGAAATTAATATATTCTTGACTTGGGCTCATTTGGTGTAACACCCCAAGTTCAAAAGTCTAAACCTAGGCGTGTTAACTTCCATTCACATTTAAATGCGGAAAACAAATCATTTAAAAACTTCAACATTTTCATTTTCTATTTTAAAATCTTATAGAAATTTCGACAGAGTCTCCTCTATAAATTGGACTTAACCAACCTGTAGAGGGACATCAAAACCATTTTACAACATAAACTCAACTCAAATAGAAATCCAATATTCAACATACAACCCCAATTCTACTTCAAACTCCAACATCACCACATTATTTCAAACTCAATCCCCAAACTCCTCAACACAACATTTTGTATCAATAAGCTTCAATTAAATGCAATAAGTGATAATATAACCAATATTAGAAATTCCATAATTAATTTAAAACTAATCTCAACCAAACAATTATCAACATAAAATGAATGAATTAAGAAATAATTAATTATAAACTTAATTAACTTCAAAATTTAACTTTATTTTCTTTAAAAACTTGAAGCGGTGTAGCCTGAGTCTGTCACCAAGTGCTCCCCTCGGATCACCTAACTTTCATCACCTGAAATGTTGGGGAGGGATTGGGGTGAGCTAAAGCTCAGTAAGTAAACTTTATGCATGAATGCATGCTTATGACATGAAATGCTTTAAACTTTGAAATATGTATCCCCATTCACTTTAACCTTTCAAAACTTTCAAACTTTTCAAGCTTTCACTTGACATTTCAAAACTTTCACTTCATTCCATCGTGAGCTCACTTGGTGTAACTTCTAGTCAATCAGATAACAGTGGGCCATTCTTATTTGGAACCAGATTAAATGCGCATTTCCACCGCAAAGCGGTTTAACATTCACTTTCCCACCGCAAAGCGGCTCATTCATTCATTCCACCGCAAAGCGGCTCATTACATTCATTCCACCGCAAAGCGGCTCATTACATTCGGGTACGCCGGTCCCCCGCGCCCCATTTCCCACTCGGACCTTTCATGACATAGAAGTACACCCATTCTTTCAAAAACTTGGGATACATAATTTTTGACAAAATTGCACTTTGACACATTCCTTTCATTAAAACATTTGACTTTCCCATTTCGATGCCAATGCATGCTTGATGATGCAATGACATGTAACGTGCATGCTTGAACATTTTCTTGACTACACATAATTGCATATGGTAGACCAAAAGCATTAAAATTCCGTAATTAACACGAATGTCAATTAAGCACATTAATTCCACATTAACATTCAACTTTGATGAAAGTAGGGGGAAGTTTACTTACCTGCAATCCTTAGTAATTTACCGTTTCTGAATTTGCAAGTGGAAGAGTCTCGGATGCCCGTGACGTCAATGTACCAAATATCCTAATTGTTCACATTCATTAATAAGTATAACTTTTAATTCACAATGTGACCTCACGTTTAGATTAAAGCACATAAAATAAGAAAGAGTTTCATGCTTCGAACTCCCAAAACATTACATTCTAAATCCCTAACATGCATAAGAACGTAAGATTATAATCAACGTCTCAATTTAACTAAAATTAATCAAAACAACACATTTTAATAGTTTCCAAAATCTGAAATTCCATCTTAAAGTTCCAAATAAATTCTTAAACCTACAAAATACAAATTTCATAATCCCTTACCAAAAACAGTTAACTACTCCAAAAATTCACAACTTTAACATTATACATTTACAATTAAAATTTCAATAATTCATAAGGTTCCAAACAAAATTATCAATTTGACAATCTATGATTTAAAATCAAAATCTGGAATTTTAACTAAAACTTTGAATCTGAATTTATATATACAATCTGAAAATTACATATGTAAATTTTCCATTACCAAATCCGAAATGTGCACACACATACATATACATACACACATATATACATATATGCCCCAAATCTGAACTTAACAATTAATAATTCGAAATTTGGCTACAACTAAATCTGAAAAATCTGGAATGTTCATATAAATATATATACATACACATATATACATCGATCCATATAAACCCGTGCGTGTGCGTGAAAAAAATGGTTAAAGCCGTGAGTATCGTGCGAGTGTGTGCGTGCGCGGTGTGCGGGAGGAAGAGGGAGGTGGGGCCTTACCTTCGGTGGTTTGAAGGTCGGCGGTTGCGTGAGGAAAGTGGCCGGTGGTGGGCGTCGAAGTCGCCGGGAGAGGAGCGGCGAGAGAGCGAGACAGAGACGGAGAGGCCGAGGGTGAGGGATCGTTCGAGAGAGAGAGAGAGAGACCGAATAGAGAGGGAGCGTGAGTGATGAGAGATATGAGGGAATAGATTAGGTTTTAAATTTTAGGAATTTGCAATTTAGTCCCTCGCTTCTCTTCATGATATAGTTAAGTCCATAAGTTCTAATTTACTCTCCAATCGCCACCAAACTTTCCCCCAACTTTCCATTTAACACAATAAAATAGAAAATAGCATGTTTAGGCAATAAAATTTAATCACATAAAATTACACGTAAACTATTAAAATAAACAATTTATAAACTTTTGATTGGTACATTGAGCGAGACGGCGTCCAAGTCCTTCCACTGCAAAATAATTAAAATTATAGATAATAATAATTATCAATTTAAAATTCACGACAACCTTAACCTAATTTCACGCGAACTTAAAAAAAATTGCACTTAAAAATGAAAAGCGGTCTTACATTTGGCATAATGGAATGGAATAGAATAGTTTAGCCATATCCCTCTCCTCTCTTGTGAAATCCATCCAAGTTCTTGCATCATGTAGAAAATACTTTGTAGCATAATTGAATCCTTGTATAGGTCAATTGGAAGTGCTATTGTGTAGTATGATGGTGCGGTGATATTGTAGAGAATAGGGGTTGTGATTTGGTAATTCCTCGTGAAGGAATTGGCGCACGGTTTGTGTGCGGGAATCTTGTAAAGACTTTCATTGGAATTTGGCTAGTGGAACGGGTTCGATTCGGAGCCCCCCAGATGTAGGTGCGATTGGCACTGAACTGGGTCATCAAGATTGTGTTCTTTGTTCTTGTTGTGTTTCTTAATTGATTTCTTTATGTTATCCGCGATAATCACAAATATTGGAACGCGAAATTCCGAACACAAATCTTGATGGCAAACACGCTGCAAGGACGACATTTTCACCTACTGTCCCCCACCATCTCCAACATTGGACCCCAAGTCCAAAATCAAAATCATTCCAGCATTATTTTTTGATCAAAAGAAAGGAAAAAGAAAAGTCTCTTGAAAAGATCATCAATTAATGAAATTACTTATAGAACCTTCTTGACGAGTAAATATTTCTTTGCTTCCGTTTGATAATTTATTTGTAAACAAGTTTATAAAAATATGTTTTTCCAAACTATTTTTAATCACATACAATATCCTCAAATAATTTTTCAATCACATATTTTATTTCAAAAAATCATAATCTTTCTTTATAAACAATTTTTTATTTTATTTTATTTTATTATCAAATATAGGCTTAAACATCCCACGTGAAAGTTGCCATAAAATTTTATCCAATAGCCAACTTTTTACTTTTTCTCTTTTCCATGACATTATATAGGATGACGATGTTCGCTTACATAATAATAGCTTACGGCTTGTGGAATAACTAATAATGGTTCACTGTTCAAATGGAAATGAAGGCAAAAGTTTGGGTCTTTGGGCATCAATTATTAAATAGTAAACATATATTTCATTTGTACGTTGCACGAAAATTGCTAATTAAAAATATCAATTTTGGTAAATACTTGTAAAATTTTAATACTTATACATAAATAACACAAATATGAAATGCATAAAAAAACTAATATTATGTTACAATAAATATTAAACTTTAACAAACAATATAAATAAATCAAATTATAATAATTTTTTTGAATAGTAAAAGTCAATTTATATATTTAAATAATAAATTACTGTCAATTTCATTAATTTTTATGAGTTATTATTAACTTTAATGAAAATGCTAATTTAGTAGTTTAATTAAAGGTATATTCATGTTTGATGTAATATTATGGATGAAATATTGATTTCGTAGAAGGTATCAATATATTTCTTATAATTTTTGTATTTGCCTCCCGTATTTAATTTTTTCCAATTTTCATTCAAAAATATAAATCACAAAAATTATAAATGCTTGTTTAATCTTAACCCAAAAATATTTGTATTTAATCAACAAAATTATATTTTTCTTATAAAATCAAGTAGTCAAAATAATAATTACGTAAATCTAACAATTATCATGATATGACAACAGGCAATATTGGAGATAAAAAAAGTATATCAATAATCTTATATCATATAACTTCACACAACTATTTAAATTAAGAATGATTAAAAAATATTATTCATTCTTAATTATAATATTCACAATTCCCATATTTGCCCCATATTTGCCTCTCGTATTTAACATTGTTTTCCAAATTTCTTTCAAAAATATTAATCACAATAATTAGAAACGCGTATTTAATCTTAACCCAGCAAATATTTATATTTAACTAATAAAATTATACGTTTATTTACAAAATTAGGTAATTAAAATAACACCTATGCAAATCTTGGAATTATCATAATATGACAACCGTCCTGGTGAAGGTCCAGAAATCATACTGAGAATTTTAGACTTTATAATACTTAGACAATTATTAAATTAATCTTATTTTTGTTTTGATCAATATAATCTTTAGACAATATTTAAGTCAAAATCCATATTTTAAATTTTTTTTAATCATTATAAAAATTAATTCTACAATGCAATTTAATATAATTATCCAAATGAATTAATTTAAAGGAATTTTAATTAGTATAGACTTCCATTCCATTCCTGGAATTATAAACAAACGACATAAATTTACTAAGCCATTTTTTAAAGGTATTTTAGGCGGAAATTTTTTTTTACGACGTTTCTTCTTTAATATATAAATATATACAATGTTTGGTTTATAAACTGATTTATTTATGATTTTGAAGTAAAAAGTAATGGTTGAAGATTGAAGAAAAAAAATGTGTGTGATTAAAAAGTGGTTTGAAAAATTGTGTAGTTTATAACCATATTTATAAACCAAAAAACACAAGTTACCAAACGATAGCTCAATGAGTAGTCCATAAATTGGTATTTCAAAATGGCAGTCATTACCGTTTCAATATATAATTAATAAAAAAAATATTATATAATTAACTTAGCAATAATTGACCAAACTACAATTATAAAAAAATTGACTAATTTATTTATTACAAAGTCGAATCCAAAATTTAACAATTAATTTCGGTGCTTGGGACTCATGTCCAGCTCTAATGGAACTTGACTTTTTTTGTCAACGGATTAGAAAAGTAAATTCAAATAATAATAATAATAATAATAATAATAACAACAACAACAACAACAACAACAACAACATCAACAACAAACGTTCCCAGTCTTTCACTTTTTTTTTTTTTTGCCGCTACATTCCCAATTTACTAATAAGAATTAAAAATAGCAAGATGATCAATCCATTATTTTAAATTAAAATATTTAAATGGAAATAAAAAGAAACCCAACAAAAAAAAAAAATTACTCCTATAATCTACATCTACATCTACATCTATTCTATATCTATATAATAATAATAATAATAATAATAATAATTGTTGACCACAAAATCCGGCTGGACCTTGGACCAACACGTCTCAGCTCATCCCTCTTGAACGTGTGGATCTCCTGTGCACTTAGACAAACGATCAGTTTGCAAGGGGGGTCGAGGTGGCTCCCATTTGCACTCTGATGCCAAAGTCAGCAGACATGATCAACGAAGATAATTTAAGTGTGGGAAATGTAAATGTGTAAAAGAGAGAAAAAAGAGTGAGAGAAATATATTTAGTTAAGAGTATCAAAATGCTAACCCCTTAATAGGCGGAAGGAGTGTCGTATTTATAGGGGAACTTTTTGTCTCGGATCATGACACGTGGCATACTTTACACTTGTCTTCACCCTAGCTCCTGGAGGTAACAACATTTCTTTTTGACTGTAATCATTGCTACATTTCGTAGGGGATGGGCGCCCGTCACGTCTTGGTAAAGGCAGTGTCACATCTCTGACTCCATCTCTCTCCTGGTCATCACCGTAAAGCGCCCCGCCTGAGTATAAAGTACATCGGCCAGACGTAAACCAGTTCGGCTAAAGGGGTTCGCTTGGCGCACCACCTCGGCACCTGACACAATGTGATTCAATAGACCTTAGCCGTGGGTCAAGGTCCATTGGGTCTCTATTGGGACCTTGCTAGTCAATCACTGTACCTTTCTTTGGGCCTGGATCCAACACTAGTCCCTCAAATCCGAAGGGATCATTCATGATCGTGTAGGATTTGTTGTACGCTCAAGGCACTAACTTCGTTATGGTGGCTTTCATATGATGCTGCAGTCCTAAAGCCTAGGATGACATTCCTTACTGGAGGTCTGAGATTTGGAGTAAAGCCGACCTCCTACTTCGGCTCTCTCTCCTGAGTGAAGGTTGGGGACGCACTAGCGCGCATTTTAAGTGGCGTGTTTAATAAAAAGGGGCTAGCAGTACCGGTTCCCAAGAAATATAAAAGGTGATGGAAGTAGCATTTCTGCCGCGCGTGGCATTCACTTTGGTAGCTAAACGGTTTTATCCCTTTCTTTGACGGTTGGCACATTATTAGCCCATTTCCCAAGAGGCGTGGGTTACCCCCACATTAATCATACGGCTCAAAACCCAAGGGGTCTAGATCATTAGGATCTTTATAAATCCTCCTCCGTTTCCTTATTTTTCCCTTTACTGTTTTCCCATAATTTTTACAGCAATACTCTTGTGGAAGATCGTATCGTTCTTTTCCTTTCTTGCAATTCTCGAATCTTCCTCCCAAGGGTTCTCTGCCCAATTCCCGTTCTTAACATTCAACAGCTTTCGTTGGCGATTTCCGCCTTCCGAGTGTACAATTTCTTTGAAGGTAAATCTCTTTGTTTTTGTGTGTGCAAAACTTTTTTATTTCTAGTTTTTCATTGTGGGTTTGAAAATTTTGTCTCGCGTTTTATTTTTCTTTTGATGAGTCTGACCCGTCTTTTAAGAATAAATGGAAGGAGTTGGGGGAACTGGTTCACGGGAAATGCTAGCAATGGCGATTCCTGTCAAAGGTTTCTGCCCAATATCTTTGTCGATTTTTAGCTCCCGCTTCTTTAGGGAGCAGATTAAGAGGAGGAATAGGAAAACTAGCGGTATAATTTATTTGAGTGATTCTGACAGCGAAGAAGAAAAACATCAGAACTACATGGCTCATCTGTCATCCAAGGAGGAGGCATCTTTGAGAGAGCTTTGGAGCAAGCGAGACAGGGATTTGGGGAGAGAAGAGGTGGTAGGCTCTTCTTCAGGTCACCAGGACCTCGGCTTAATCGTTAGAGCCCCGTTTAGGGCACATAGGGAAGAGTTGGGTCTGACTGTAGAGGAGATCGCCCAAGTGGAGGATTGGGTTGATCAGGTTAACAAAGTTTCGGGTTACCACGTTGATCATGATCCAAACCCAGAGTCATGGGAGAGCAGTGAGATAGCTACTGAAATCCAAAGGGTTGATTTGACCGGGGCTTCGGAAAAATTCAGGATGCCAGAAGGAATACAATTGTGCACCCTACACCTTCCTGCCGACCTTGCAGCCCTCCTCCAGGCCGAGCGGCCATATGCTACGATGTCCTTTCTTTCGGGATGAGGCTCCCCCTGCACCCCTTCTTCAGGGCGTTGCTTAGGAGCTATAACCTGTGCCCCTACCAGCTGGCCCCCAATTTCTGGACACAGGCCGTGGGTACTTGGTTAGTGTGGCAAGAAGTCAACCCTGATCATCCCATCTCACTGCACATCATTCACACTCTCTATACTTTGAAGAAATCAGTTAGAAGGAAGAGAGATGTGAGATCGGACGTCAAGGATTGGTATAACTTGTCTCCTAGGGGATCTTATCCTCCCGTTATCACCGGTCACCCCACCTCAATAAAGAACTGGAGGAACCAGTGGTTCTGGGTTGCTGGGGAGTGGCAGAGTTCCCCTGTGGACCCTAGTCCGAAAATTACAGTTCCCCAAACTCTTTCCCTACCTAGTGAGTCTTATACTTGTTTTAGAGTCTTTAAGTGTCACGCGTCTTTTGCTCTTTAATTTCCATTCATTTTCCTTGGCTACTTACTAACATGTCATCGGTTGTTTATGGCAGGGGACACTTTTGCCCGCCTCCTCCCCGACACAGATCTAGCGGCAGTGAGGCGCTTGTTCGCGTATAAGGGCACTTTCCAAGGGGTCATCCAACAGAACAAGTTATTGTTAAACACGGTCTTATGCGAGCCATGAGTAAGTTTGTTTCCCTATTGCTGTTACATCTTAATCTTTATCTGCTTGTAACCCCATTTCTTCTTTTTCTTGCTAGGTTCCAAGGAATTTCCTAAGGTTTCTCTAAAGGGTCTCATGGTCAAGAAAATCCCTCCTGCCCTACGCCATGGCAACGAGATTGAAAGAAGGCAGAAAACAGTCCTGGCCAACCTGCAAGTTGGGGTGGCAAAGGAAGTGTCCGAGGCGTCTCCAGCCCAACTTCAGGGCCCTCTTCCAGCCCTACTGCCACCACCCATCCTACTGCCTGTGGGCCCCCAGCAGCCTAGTACAGAAAAGGAGGCTGATCCTAAAGGAGTCCACCCAAAGGGGAAAGGGAAGAGGTCAGACAGAGGGGGCTCCAAGAGGGAGAGGGAAGCTAAGGATGTTTCTGCACCATCCTCCCTCTCCGAGGACATGCCCGAGCGTGTATCTGAGGAAGACCCCGCTTCCTTGAAGAGGTTAAGAAGGGGTAAGGGCAAGGAGTCCACCTCCGCACCTCCGCCGCCGATGATTGAGGACTTGGAGGACGAGCCTTCTGTGCCCATTCCAGGCTTGGCTTATGAAGTGACATCGGAGGGGGCAGAAGAGCTCAGGCATATTAAAACCAGCATTCTCCCTAGAGATGTCACTTTCATCCCTTCACTGTTTGACTCCCCCAGTTCTCCTCCAGTACGTGCCGCATTTATAACTAAGCAATTTTGGAAGGAGGGCTGGTTCGCCTTCTCTTCTAGTGTCAGTCCATCCCGAAAGCTGCTCGCCGCCAAGGCCATGAATGCTAGGGCACTGGTCTTTATTGACAAGGTGGAATCGTCCGTGGAAGAGGCGCAGCAGGACAAGAAGAATGCTGAAACTGCTCTCCGGCATACGGACAACATGCTAAAGGAGATTAATGATTTAAAGACCCATCTGGCCATAGCCCGGAAATCTTCCTCTGAAGAGAGAGCCAATGCTAAGCGCCTCCAGGAGGATAATGATAAGTTAAAACACGACCTCCAGGCCTCTGAGTCGGACGTGGCAGCCTTATGCAAGAAACTGGATGATTCCAACCGTACAAAGTCCATCGCATCTGAGGCTCTGACTGCCGCTAATGTAGCCAAGTCCAGGCTGGAAGCTGAGGTGGCAGCAGCTAATGAAAAATTGGGGAGGGAGCTGGAGGCTAGGGCAAATGCGGAGGAGGACCTTGCCTCTTTGGAGAGGCATTTGCAAACAAGGATCACTGAGGTTCTGGAGCAGACTGTCAAGACACGAGTGAAGAATGCTTTAAGTCCCAGAGTGTCTGAGGCTGTCCAGAACTTCAAAGACACTTTTGAAGAGACCCCGGAGTACGAGGCTATGCAGAGAGTTTTTGGGAACTTAGGGGCCAGGATGGCTTTGGGGGGACGTGAAGGAAGCTTTTCCGACCTTGGACATGTCCTTCATTGAAGCCTTGTACCCCGAGCCTCAAGATGCTCCGCGGACCCACTGGATGCATCTGGCAAGGGCTCCTCAGAAGATGTTCCTCCACAATAATCCTCTTCTGTGTTTGCCTTATTGTTGGGGTTTTTTTTTTTTTTTTTTTTGTGTTGCCAATGGCGCTTTATACTGTACATGTAACATTTCAAATTGTAAATGCCCTGATGTGTAACATTTCAAATTGTAAATGTCCTGATTTTATGAATGAAATGACTTTTTCATATTTTTCCCAGTATTTTGGCAGCAACATTGCAAACTGTTTAAGCATGAATGTTTCCAAGCGCGGATGCCTTGTAATTATAAGTGTCTTGTTATGATAAAACGCACTTGAATTGTATGATAATGTGTGCACTCTAGTCCCTCAGATTTAACTAGCTTAAAGAATTCATGTTTGCTGGTTAGATCTGATTTTGACCAACTTTTGGGCAGTTTTTTACCTTATACTTCGCAACATCTACGTTTACAAATTTGTATGAACTCCTGTTGATGGTGTGAACATTTTCAATCTATACGCAGTGGTCGTAATGTAAGTTCACAGGAGTCCTTCGTTTTTAACAAATTTCATGCCCGGCAGATGCGTGTGGTTTTGTGATCAAAATAATATTTTTACATTTATCCTTTACGCTTGTTTACGCAGTACGTGGTACACATATGTTTTGCAAACGTTTTTCCTGAATATATGTATGAAAGTATCAAACACTTTGCAGAAATATTTAACACTTCGTAAAAGAAAGCACCCCGTATGTATGAATTCATGTCGTCTTCTATTGATGGTAGCGTAGACTGACAAAAAGTCCCTCGTTTTTAACAAATTTCATGCATGGCGGAGACTCGTGGTTTTGTAACCCAAAATAGTTTAGGGGAACGTTGTACCCATTGAAGAGGAATTTTATTTATTGGAAATAACGACGAAGGTGATCTGTATTCCAAGGATTACATAGAGGTATCCCAGACAAGTCTTGTATGTTCCAGGTACCACCTCGGTAGTTACTTTGTACGGTCCTTCCCAGTTAGGACCTAGAGTCCCTACTCTTGGTTCCTGTATTAAAGGAAGAACCTTTTTGAGGACTAAGTCCCCCACAGTAAAGTGTCGACTTTTCACTCTTTTGTTGTAGTATCGAGCCATCTTCTCCTGGTACCTGGCCATCACCACTTGGGAACCACCCCGTTTTTCCATGAGGAAATCCAAATTGGCCCTTTGTGCTTCTTCGTTTCTTACTTCGTCGTAATGGATTTGACGAAGCGAAGGGATCCCAATTTCAACGGGACATACCGCCTCGGCTCCATATGTAATTGAAAAAGGGGTTTCACAAGTAGCGGTGTGCGAGGTGGTTCGAAGCGCCCATAGCACTTGTGGGAGCTCGTCCACCCATGCGCCTTTTTTGGATTCCAGCTTTCTTTTCAAAGTGTTCTTTATGGTTTTGTTCACAGCTTCGACTTGTCTGTTGGCTTGTGGGTGATGTGGAGATGAGAATAGTTTCTTAATTCCCAGATCGTCGCACAACTCATCGACACTTTTGTTTTTGAACTGTTTCGCATTATCACTAACCAACGAGTGAGGTATTCCAAACCTGCATATGATATTTTTCCAGAAGAACTTGGTGGTATTGGCTTCGGTGATTCTCATCAGGGGGTCAGCCTCGACCCACTTGGTGAAGTAATCAATCACTACTATTGCAAAGCAATTATTTCCAGTGCCCCTAGGCATAGGACCAATAATATCAACCCCCAACTTTGCGAAAGGCCAAGGGCTAGTCACCACAGTTAGCTTTTGATGCGGATGATGTGGTATGGTTGCGTGTCTTTGGCATTTATCACACTTGCGCACGAAGTAATGGGAGTCCTCTCGCATAGTAGGCCAAAAATATCCCTGTTTGAGGGCTTTCCGAGCTAGTGATAACGCCCCGGCATGATTGCCACATATGCCCTCATGGATTTCTCTCATTACACACCGTCCTTCCTCGGGCCCCATGCATCTCAGCAAAGGGGAGGTGTAACTCCGTTTGTAAAGCAGGTCATCCAAGAGTATGAAATTCACAGCGTATCTTTGCAACTTCCGAGCTGCTTCCGGCTCGTTTGGTACTGTCTGGTGCTTCAAATATACTATCAGGGGATTCATCCAGGATTCTTCCTCTTCTATCGCCAAAATATCCGGTCCTGGCTTAATAGAAGAAGTCAGCATGTGCTCAACTGGGATCAGATTGTGGAAATCTGAATCACTGCCACTTGCTAGTTTGGACAAAGCATCAGCGTTGGAATTTTCTGTTCTGGGAATGTGCTGTAACTTCATCTTTCCAAAGTGCACAGCCAAATCTCTTGCTTTCTTCAAGTAAGCGACCATAGCTGGTTCTTTGGCAGAAAATTGTCCGTTAAATTGGCTCACAACGAGCTGCGAATCACTATTCACCACTATGGACTTAATTTTCAAAGCTTTCGCAAGTCTTAGCCCAGTTAATAATGCCTCGTATTCAGCAACATTGTTTGAGGCTTTAAAGTCAAAGCATATCGCACTGTGTAGTTTAAATCCCTCTGGGCTTACTAGTACTATACCTACATCGGATCGCCCCTCAGCCGAGGACCCATCAACGAACAACTTCCACTCTAGGCTGTCATCCGTGTTATCAATCATCTCAACCTCCGGTGGATGTGTGAATTCGACTATGAAATCCGCCAGCGCTTGACCCTTTACCGCGGTCTGAGGCTCATAATGTAGGTCGAACTGGCTAATTTCAATTGCCCATTTCATTAACCTCCCTGATACATCTGGTTTTTGCAACATCTGTCTCATAGGAAAGTTTGTGAGCACACATATGGAGTGCGACTGAAAGTAGGGACGAAGTTTGCGAGAGGCTATGACCAGCGAGAGAGCAAGTTTTTCCATGTCTGGGTAACGTGTCTCTGCATCCAGCATGGCTTTGCTTACATAATACACTGGGAACTGATTCCCATCCTCCTCTCTGACCAACACCGAGCTAACAGCCTCTTTGGATACAGCTAAATACAGGTAGAGAGGCTCGCCAGCCTTTGGCTTTGATAGCAATGGGGGCCGTCCCAAAGATGCTTTCAGGTCGGCAAAAGCCTGCTCACATTCCGGTGTCCATTGAAATCGTTTTCTCCCCTTTAGGACCTTAAAAAATGGCAAGCATTTATCAGTGGATTTGGAGACGAATCGATTCAAGGCAGCAATTCTCCCCGTTAAGCTTTGCACTTCCTCTGGATTTCGGGGCGATTGCATGCTTATCAAAGCATCGATTTTGTCGGGATTAGCTTCGATTCCCCTCTTATTCACGATGAATCCAAGAAACTTTCCAGATGCTACCCCAAAAGGACACTTTTCCGGGTTGAGCTTCTGATGCAAACCAATTCTCCCCGTTAAGCTTTGCACTTCCTTTGGATTTCGGGGCGATTGCATGCTTATCAAAGCATTGATTTTGTCGGGATTAGCTTCGATTCCCCTCTTATTCACGATGAATCCAAGAAACTTTCCAGATGCTACCCCAAAAGGACACTTTGCCGGGTTGAGCTTCTGATGCAAACCACGTAGCAATTGTAGCTACGCAACCCACAAAATATTGAAATCGACCCAAGAACGCCAAGAAACCACGATTTATGGATCCAATTAAAGTTAATTGAACCAAACAACCAATACAATCACTGGGATATATTGACCTCTTGATCACAAGCAATAATAATTCTCACCGAGATTTGAACAAACAAGAATAACTCGCAAGTTCGGATTTTATTCAATGAAGAATAAGATTGAGAAAGCAAAATAGCCTCTCAATTATAATATCAAAGTTGTGTGTTTTAAATAATGAAAATTACATCCCTATAAATAGGGTCAAAACCTAGGTTAAAATTTTTAATTATACTAGGAAACAACTAGCTAAAAATAAGGAAATAAATAAAACCCTAAAATTTACGCGTATAGACTTTTACGGCCGTGACTAACTCACTTACGGCCATAACCTTGTTACTGATTCACTCTTACGGCCGTGACAATATGACTTACGACCGTAAGTCCAAAAACGTCCAAATTCCAGTTTTAAGCAGTGACTCCATTACGGCCGTGATACTCAAACTTTACGGTCGTAATCCCTTATGTCTCGCAAAATCAATTTCAGCAGTGAGTTGGTTACGGCCGTGAGGAAATATATGTTACGGCCGTAACATTGAAATTTCACATTTTTCTTCGACGCATTGAATGAGGTTGATCCACTCGTCGTTTTGGCTCGGTCCCAACATGGAACTTGCTTCTTTTGATGACACGAACATTGTTTTGGCCATTGTTCCTTGAACTAGCTTGTCCATTGCTTCGTTGGCCCTCTTTGTTTGCAGGCGAGTCATTGGTCCTCCTTTGATCTTCAATAGATCTTTGTGCGGGCTTGTATTCGTGATCTGGATCACATCAGCTTCATTCGATATTTCCTCAAGACATCGAAGGCTTCTGACAAATGGCGGATATGATCCGCGGCGACCATGCTTTTGACCAGCATGTCATCTACATATACCTCCATGGTGTTTCCTAATTGCTCTGAAAACTTTCGGTTTACCAGCCTATGATAGGTAGCTCCCGCATTTTTTAAGCCGAATGACATAGCTTTGTAGCAATAGAGCCCCCTATCTGTAACAAATGAAGTATGCTCCTCGTCCAATTCACACATGGGGATTTGATTGTACTCGGAGTAGGCATCCATGAAGCTCAGCAGCTCATGTCCCGCTGTGGAGTCGACCAACTGATCGATCAGAGGTAGTGGAAAACTATCTTTGGGACACGCTTGGTTCAAGTTTGAAAAATCAATACACACCCTTAGTTTCCCATTGTATTTTGGTACCAAAACGGGGTTTGATACCCACTTCGGATAGCGGGACTCTCTGATGAAGCCATTTTTCAATAGCTTCGTGACCTCATCTTTCAAGGCCTCGTACTTGTCAAAACTCATAGGTCTTCTCTTTTGCCTATGCCCAGGACTTCGGGGATCAAGTTGGAGTCTATTACAGGCCTCTTTAGGATCGATCCCAATCATGTCACCATGCTTCCAATCGAATACATCAAGGTTTTCAAGTAGGAAGGTTTTCAGTTGATTATTGCATTCAATCGGTGAATCCAATCCGATCTGTAATTCCTTGATTGGGTCAAGAGGATCTACACCGAAGGATTCTAATCTTTCAGCCGGGGTGGGGCAGCTGCTCCCTGCCATTCGTGGGTCCAGATCTTCTTCTAGCGTCATTGAAACATCCTCAATCTCTGAGGGTCCACCCAGTCTTTCAGGATCTAGAGCGGCTTCTACCATCGCCACATCGCTAATCATGTCCATGCTTCGATCTTGAAATTTTCGGATTGCGTTTGTGTAACAGGCCCGTGATTCAGTTTGACTCCCCTTTACAGTGGCAACACCATGCTCCGTGGGGAATTTCATACAAATGTATTTTGTATGCGTTACAGCTCCCAAGTCAATGAGACCTGGCCTCCCAATTGCACCATGATAGGAAGAAATTTTGTCAACAATCAAGAATTCCATAGGAATTCTGGAGAGAGTTGGTGCTTGCCCTGCTTCAGTCATAAGGGTTATGGATCCTCTGGGAGTTATGCTATCCCCCGTGAATCCGTATATTGGATCCAGGACTGGGATGAGTGGAGTGCTGATCCCCATTTTATCGAAAGTTACCCCGTAAATCACATTTACCGAGACACCATCATCCACCATCATTCGTGATAATCCATTCTGCGCCACTACTACCCTGATAACCAACGCATCATTGTGTGGGAAGTGTACTCCAATGGCATCTTCTTGGGTGAATGTGATAGGTTCTGTCCGAGGCATACCAACACGATGTGAATGGATATGGTAATTCACGTTGGCGGGCTGCTTGGCCTCTCTGATATACCTCTTTTGGGAGTTGTTTGTGCTCCCACCTGGGTGGGGGCCTCCCAATATTGTATCGATTTCACGGATAGGAAGGTCGAGACGGGCATAGGTGGTTCCCATGCATCCTTATCGTGTGTCGAGGCGGCATCCTTGCCCTTGTTCCTATCTCTCTGACGATTGTCAATCCTCTCCTTAGTCAAATTTTTCCACGGAGCTTTCCTGTCAGCTCGATTAAACTTCTAGCCACCGAATTTTTGAGTTCTACCCGTGTCGGGGGAGAAGTCACTTCCCCTTCTCCCCTGCGCCTTTTGGTCCGCTAACATATGGATTTCCCTGCAATCTTTTGTTGCGTGACTGTAATATCTGTGGTAAGCGCAGTAAGCCCCAATCATGGGTTTTTTTCCACCTCGCCTACTTTCCATCCTTCCCTGAGCCGTGGGAGGATTCTGAGAAGGAGTGTTGGAGTGCAAGTGGGGGATAGCTTCCGTGATTTCTGCTGCATAGCTAGACCCTGTCCTCGGAAATGGATGCGGCCCTCCACTTCGGATACCACCGACCTATCCTTGTTTCCTCCTTTCCTAAGGTTTGCTTCATTGGAATATCCAAGGTTGTATCTCCCTTGGGGATGGTTGTCCCTGGCCCTATCCATTTCCTCCGATACAATCTCCTCCTTCATCAGGTCCACCAGAGCATTGTAATCCCTTGGTTTCCTGCTTCGGACATCCCTCCAAAACATGCTCGTCATATCTAACCCCCCCTACAAAGCGGAAAACATCTCCGCCTCAGTGATTTTTTCACAGATGTCCATCTCTTCAGTGAACCAAGCCAGGTAACTTTTTAGGGATTCATCCCTTCCCTGCCTTAGATCCTGAAGGCGTTGAAGTGGGAGTTGGCCAGACCTGGAAGAAACAAAGCCAGTTTTAAAGGCCGTTTTCAGATCTCTCCAGCTGTGGATGCTACCAGGGGGAGTTGTTTGTACCATCGTATAGCATTTCCCTCAAGGGTTAGGGCAAAGGCTTTGCATTTTAGTGCCGGAGTTGCTCCGGCTATTTCCATGCTAGCACGGTAGTTTAACAGGTGATCATCACGGTCACCTCGGCCAGAATATTTTGCTATTTCTAGCATTTCAAAGTCATGAGGCACTGGGCACCTACGGAGGCCCTCCGTGAAGGGACTTATTTCCTCTTCGTCATCCAGCTCGTATGAGGGCAGTTCATTGTTCTCATCATGACCGAAATACATTGGATTATGGTATTGGTCATAAGGTGGCGGAGCGTACTCCGGCCTTTGTGATGGCAGAACGCGGCCGTAGTTTGGCCTTTCATGGGTCGGTAATTCATTACAGGACCTGGTCCGAACTGCTTCGGCTCTCCTTTCCTGCCTATTCCTAGGCTCATGCGTGGGGGCGAATCTTTCTTCCCCCGTAACATGTTGGTCTCTATGCATTTGGCTCTGCGACAAGGCTTCTTCAGCGCGTCGCTCCCACCTATTTCTAGGCTCAGCCGCATTGTTCCGACCCCCTTGCCTGCCTCTGAAGAACCCTCCTATCCGGCTGAAGACACTTCCAGATTTTGCGGGCGAGGCCTCCCTGTATCCGGCTGGGAGTTGGTCTTGTTCTCCATGCGCTTCATGCTCCGGGCCTTCCTCGTAGAAGGGCTCGAATTCCACCCCGACGTATGCCTGTGGGTCTTGATAATAATACGAGGCAGTTGCCGCCTCGGATGGTGAGTAACGTGACTGTGAGTATTGCGGAGGCATCGTGAGCTCATTCACGACATACCCTCTAGCTATGTAGGCATTTATCGCAGCAGTCTGTTCTATCTGTTGCTTCTAAATTTCCAGCATTTGGGCCGCCATGCGAGTCATGTCTCGCAACATGCGGCGATTACGATGCCAGCGTGGTGGGTTAGGTTGTGCTGGCCCCTCATTGGCGTTCTCACGAGGCCCTTGAGGAACCTCCTCCTCCCTGTTCTCTTCATTTCTTCCCCTACGGGGGTTAATATCGCCATCACTTTCATTTATGTTTAGAGGAATTTCTTGGCTTTGTGTCTCAAATCTTTAAGCCTTTTTTCAAGGTTATCAAACTTATATTTCAGAGCTATACGCCTTTTTCAAGGTTACCCAACTTATGTTTCAAAGTTCTTTACCTTTTTCAAGGTTTCTGAGGTTCTTCGCTCTTTTTCAAGAGGTTATCAGCCCTTTTTCAAGGTTTCTGTGGTTCTTCGCTCTTTTTCAAGAGGTTATCAGCCATTTTTCAAGGTTTTATGTAACTTTTTACCACGTGATTCCATGGTTAGAAGTGTGGTTTCCCACAGACGGCGCCAAAATGTTGACCACAAAATCCGGCTGGACCTTGGGCCAACACGTCTCAGCTCCTCCCTCTTGAACATGTGGATCGCACTGTGACAAACGATCAGTTTGCAAGGGAGGCTGAGGTGGCTCCCATTTGCAATCCGATGTCAAAGTCAGCAGACATGATCAACGAAGATAATTTAAGTGCGGGAAATGTAAATGTGTAAAAGAGAGAAAAATGAGTGAGAGAAATATATTTAGTTAAGAGTATCAAAATGCTAACCCCTTACTAGGCGGAAGGAGTGTCATATTTATAGGGGAACTCTTTGTCTCGGATCATGACACGTAGCATACTTTACACTTGTCTTCACCCTAGCTCTTGGAGGTGACAACCTTACTTTTTGACTGTAATCATTGCTACATTTCGTAGGGGATGGGCGTCCATCACATCTTGGTAAAGGCAGTGTCACATCTCTGACTCCATCTCTCTCCTGATCATCACCGTAAAGTGCCCCGCCTGAGTATAAAGCACATCGGCCAGACGTAAACCAGTTCGGCTAAAGGGGTTCGCTTGGCGCACCACCTCGGCACCTGACCCAATGTGATTCAATAGACCTTAGCCGTGGGTCAAGGTCCATTGAGCCTCTATTTGGCCCTTGCTAGTCGATCACTGTACCTTTCTTTGGGCCTGAATCCAACAATAATAATCATCATCATCATCATCATCTATTTACATATACATCTACATTTACATTTACAATCTATTAAAAAAGAGATTGAGGAGAAACTTTTGAATATATATTTTATCCTCATATACTTAATTATATACCTAATATACACTTACACCTTATTTGATAAAATTAAACAATTAATTACATTATCTACATCTACTATCTATCTACTATCTATCTATCTATCTATCTATTAAAAGTGAGGATTAGGGAGAATTTTTTGATTTCCTATTTTATCCTTATATATTTAGTTATATGCCCAATATACCTTTACCACTTAATTAATAACATTAAATAATAAGTTATTATTTATAATATTATAATAAAATTTCATAATATTTATTTAGTATTTAGTTAATTTATTATCGGACAATTTATTATATTACAATCTAACAATTTATAATTTTGTAATATAATTTCATATAATTACATTTTTTCATTTATTTAGTATTAAGAATAGAGAGAAGAAAAAAAAGCACTTCATCATTTAAAAAATATTATTACCACTATAATATCTTAATATAATAATTATTTAATATATTACCAATTTGGAATGAGGGAAAAACTCGTGATTTCTTATTTTACACATATATATTTAGTTATATACCCAATATACTCTTATCTTCTTATTTAATAAAATTAAACATTATTTTATTATCTAACAATTACAATATTATAATATAACTTCATATTAGGGAACTTTCTCATTTATTTACTATAAATTTATTTATTATCTACAATTTACAATTTTATAGTATTATTGTATATCGTCGTCGTCGTCGCGTCCTCATCATCATCATCATCAACGTCATCGTCGTCATCGTAATATTTTTATACTTTTTTCTTTTCGTTCATTTACATTAAGATTAAGAAAAGAAGAAAATTTACTTCGTCATTTAAAAAATATTATTATGACAATATGATAATAATATATAAATATAATATTTAAAAATATTATGTACGCTACTTTAAAAAACAAACTGTCTACTCAAATTCCATAATTTATACTATACATTCTAAATGTAATAACCACATTGACTTCAATCCATAAGATTACAATTTCATTAATTCATTATTTTTATTTTCATATATAGGCTACATGAGAAAAATATTTAATATTTTTAATTCACATTTACCTTTTTATCTTTTTATTATTTGGAGTGCTCTTCTCAATAATTTTTCAAGTTTTGTACTAATTTATTATTAGAAAATTTTTTTAGACTTTTAAGAAAATCATGTTATAATTTTACTTCGTCATTTAATAAATATTATCGTGATTGCAAAATATTAATATAAAAATCAAAATATTACATTCAGAATTTCTAAAATTAAATTGTTCTATTCAAATTCCATAGTTTAGAATGTGTATATTTTAAATGTAATAACTAAGTGGCCTTCAATCCAAAATGTTACAATTTCATTAATTCGTGACGTATTCATAGGTCACGTAAAAAAAAAAAAAAATTATACAAATTTTAGTTCACAATTACATTACATTAATGTAGATTAATTTCTGAATTAATGTGTTTATGACATTTTACACGTACTATTTCTTTGATTTTCATATTCAATAATTACACGACAATTAGAATGAATTCCTTATACTCTTACCAATACCATCATTATTAATTAATAACATTAATAACATAATTCATTACATTAACTTTTTGACTAATAATATGCAAGTTAAATAATTTCATATTATTGCATTTTATAACTTTTTTTTTTTTTTTTTCAGATTTTACTTCTTTTGTCCCACAAAGATAGGCTTGTTTTCTTTTTTTGTTTGTCCCACAAAGATAGGTCACTTTCCTTTTTAGAGTATATTAATATATTCATTTTCTAATATACCCCTATTAAATATGCATTGTTATCAACAAATATGAACAACTCATTATTTAATGTAGGGGTATATTAGGTAGAATATAAGTAAATTTATAGTTCCAACATTTATTAATTATGTTTTCTTAATCTGAGTGAAAATAGAAGTAAGTCTATCTTTTGAGACGGAGGGAGTATGATATTTGAACAAAAAATGAGTACGTTAACTATCTCAATGATAAACTAATTGAATTATTTCTTAAAGAAAATGAAGATTTTGATGATACAAATCAATTTTATCAAGATGAGATCATAACTATATATACCATATAAGTTAATATTGAAAAGAAATTGTTTTCTTATGCTCTTAAAGAATATGAATAACGATCTTTGCAATGAAGTAAAAGTGATTTATTGTGATTTAAAGAGACATGTTATCCATGTCAAAATAATCGTTGGACAATGTGATGAAAACAAGTTTTCCTTTCGCATATTCCATTAACCCCAGCAAATGATGAATTATATTCATTCAAACGATAGATGAACAATTTTCAGTAAGTTTGTGTTTTGCAATTACAATTAACAAAGTCTAAAGATAAATATTACATACTATTGGAATATCACATGAATATGTATTATCACATGGGAAACCATATGTAGCACTTTCTCACGGATTTCAAAACAAACAATAAGAATATTGATAGAAACATGCAGAAAATAAAAATAAGAGTAGCTATGAAATGTTGACAAAAATATTGTATGAAAAAAGTGGTATAGTAATAAAGATTTTTCATTTCAGTTTATTTAACATTTTCATATTATATACATAATTTCATAAACATAAATTTTAGTCATATGTATTCTTTTAACAATTTTAATTCTTCATTTAACAATATCAATTGCATCAACTACTTAAAAAATAGTATTAATATTCCAAAACGTTACGCATATCATTTATCCTATATACATAAGTCATATGTATTCTTTTAACAATTTTAATTCTTCATTTAACAATATCAATTGCATCAACTACTTAAGAAATAGTATTAATATTCCAAAAATGTTATGCATATCATTTATCCTATATACATAAGACATGCAATGCATGTGTTTACTAATAGTCTTCTATTAAAATTGTAGATAGGGGTTTTCCCATTTTGTCCTTATTTTTTATATCCATTGTCAATAGTATCCTTAGCATTCAATTTATTCTCTTTAAATACCATTATTATGATTTAATTTGTAATTTATTATCATTTTATATTATTTGAGGATTGTCTTGAACCCCTAAATACACAAAGAATGTCCGTTCACATTTTTTTCATAAAATTGATATATAGGCTCAGTTTGATGGTGATTAAAATCAGTTTTTTAGCATATTTTTATAAAGTTAATGAAATATGTGGTTGAAAAGTTGTAGGTTCCATGAAATATGTAGTTGCGATTGATTATTAAATTTAACTTAAATTTAAAATTTATATTTTAATTTGTACCAAACATTAACGTAATTTTCTAAACTCATAATAATCATGAAAGTGGAAATAGTATAATGACAATAATAAATAATAGAAATTACTTTTCAACAAAAACTGTGGTGATGCTAAAAGTTTCATTTGGTGTTATTAATTCATGTTATATTTTATTTTAGTTTGTATCTATTTCTACGAAAAAAATTGGTATTTTCTTTTTGGTCTAATTTAAGAATTCAAGTCTATTGCATTTTTTACCAAGTAAAATATAATAGTGTAGTTACAATCTAAATTTTGATTTGACAAAAATCTGCTGATTTTTTTATACAAGTGACTTATTACAAAATTGAACTAAAAATTATCAGTCTTGAATTCATCGTATCTATATCTATACTATATTTTAAAGTAGAAAAGTCTTGACCAACCAATTGACCTGCATTTCCGGCCCAAAGATTTTTCTGATAATAACATTTTAAAGAATTTTCTGATTATAACATCTTAAAAAAAAAAAAAAAAAATCTATCAAAAATTGTTGCTGCTGCACGCCCACCTCATTCATTGCTGCATTTTGTTTTCCCGTGTGTTTAATTTAAACATTTTCGACAATTACATATTAAATAGATATTTCAACTCCCAGACCCATGTATTTAATTTAAACGTTTTCGACAACTACATATTAAACTGAATTTTCAACTCCCAAAACGTGAAAAATTGCAGTTGAAAAGGCAGATTCCCATTTTTCAATTTTCTCTCGACAACTCTTGATAATCACAATATGTTACATCTTATCATCAATTTACTTTCTAGAAAATTCAACATGCCGTTTTGAAAGAGTTTAATTTTGTTCACCCCCAATTAAACGGGGCGAACTTAAAGAGAAGGGAAAAAAGAGGCTTTGCAACCCCCCACCATGCCCCACACCCCCAATCCTCCACCCCTACTCCATTATTACACTTTTTCATTTACTTTTTTTTTCTTCTTAAATTTTTCTACATAAAAAAAAATAAAATAAATAAATCTCTGATTTCATATTATATTATTATTTTAGAGCTTTAATATGAGTACAATATTAATATATGAATTTTTGTTATTTTAAAAATAAATATTTATTACATATAAATTATCTCTCTTTAAACATTTTTATTTACATTTTGATGATTTAATAAAGTGTAGAAAAAGCTGAAATTTATGTTTAAATTCTTTTTGTAATAATTTATGTTTAAATTGAACTGGTTGAAATTGATGTTTAAATTATCACGTCATTTGGGAAACAAACACATTTCATTACTTTTCATCCCTAAAAAAAATTGAACATAATAAAAACAATTTTTTTGGCTGATTTCATATTACATTATTTAATAAAATCTTCAATATGATTACCATATTAATATATAAATTTTTGCTACTTTAAAATAAATATTTATCAAATTCTTGGGCTTAGCTGGAAATTAATACATCCATTGTAGCAATAGTTAGTACTTAACTTTAATATGTACATATGTCTCTTAAAATCTAATTTATTACCTTTTTGTGATCAATATTTATGAGCAAAATTTATAAGACTCCGTTTGAATGTCAAGTAACACATATACATGTTAAAGTTAACTAATAACTATTGCTACAACAAATGTATTAATTTCTATCTAAACCCAAGAATATGATAAATACTTGTTTTAAAGTGTAAAAAATTTATATATTAATATGGTACACATATTGATGATCTCATTAAATCATGTAATATGAAATCAACCAAAAAAATTATTTTTATTGTGTTCAATTTTTTTAGAGATGAAAGGTAATGATAATGTGTTTGTTTCTCAAGTGGCAATTGGTCATAATTTAAATATTAGTTTCAATCAGTTCAATTTATACATAAATTATCTTAAAAAGAATTTAAGCACAAATATCAGCTTTTTTCTACAGCTTAGCCTTTGTTTGGTAACAATGTTTGATTTATAAATTGATTTATTTATATTTTAAGGTAAAATGTAGTGGTTGAAAATTGGATAGAGAAAATATTTGTAGTCTAAAAATAGTTTGGAAAATTGTGTAATTTATAAAGTGATTTATAAACCAGGTTATTTTTTATGTATCATATTAATTAAGCAAATAATGAAGGATATTAATTCAAATTCAAGATGAACAATTTGCAATATGTATATACATTGTAATAACTATTAATATGGCTTAAGGATAAATAATGCTTATTGTTAGAATATATCTTTACGAACATGCATTCTCTTATGAACAACTATATCTAACAATTTCTCGTGAAATTTCAATGCAAACTATCAAAGTCTTGGTAAAAACAGAAAAACAAAATTGTGAAAGATGACAAAAAATATTATAATCAACATTACATTTCGGTTTTGTTCATTATTTTTACATTATATACATAATTCTTTTTTTTAAAAAAATTATTCGTATATAACTTTTTTAATAATTTTAATTTTTCATTTTAATAATTCTAATACATCAATTACTTTTAAAAATAGTATTAGTACTTAAAAAATATTACGCATCTCATTCATCATATACATAAGACGTGAAAAACACGTGCTTACTATTAGTTCTATTAAAAGAGAGAATTAGGGAGAAATTTTTGAACACAAATTTTATCCTCATATACTTAATTATATACCTAATATATCCTTACACCTTGTTTAATAAAATTAAAAAATTCATTAGAGTAATATATAATTTATAATTTAATAATTTACAATTGTTGACGGTTGAAATATGAAATATTCCAAGTCAGCAAGAATTTAGTGGATGTTAGTTACGTAATCGAAAATTATATGTGAAAGAGGTGGACCTCAGGTTGTAATGGATGACCTGGACTCCACATAGGTAATAAAGCTGGTTTGTAAGAGGTGGATCCCAGATCGTGTGAATGACATGGACTCCACGTATGATTTCTTGTATAAATATAGTATTGGCTTCGAATAGCCAAAAGTTTCCCATTTTGTGAGCTACACTCTCCTATATTTATAGGGAGAATGGGGTGAGCTGGCTTATTACAATACCTGACTATCTGACATAAGTACATAACTGAACTATTTGAGTTCTTACATAGTACAAAGTAGTTGACTTTTACTTAACCTAACTACCTTTATGTCTCAATAACCGTCTTAACTAGCGTGTAAGAAGGTAGTTGGTCTTGTTCTGACTGAGCAGTAACCGACCTCACTGGACCACATCGGAATCATCATCAGTAACCGACCTCCCTGGACCACGTCGGAATTATCATCAGTAACCGACCTCATTGGACCACATCAGAATTATCATCAGTAACCGACCTCACTGGACCACATCGGAATTATCGCCAGTAACAGACCTCACTGGACCACATCGGAATTAGGTTGGGTAATTCGCCTGTAATCTCCATAATTCGTTGTAATAGTATCCGACCAGATGATGTCAGGTCGGACATCGGGTCGGGTCATCATAACCTGTCTGGATAGAAGTTTTCGGCTGACGTCGTCACATTGTCACTAAAATTGTGGTCACCTATCAACAATTGCCCCTAGGAGTGGTTCTGAAAGGATTTCCGATCCGCTCCTACTGATAATTCTTGAAGACTAATATAAAAATGAGCCATAATGATATTGCCACGTGTCCTAGTCCTAGACACCTAGGTCTGACAATGCCAGTAGAATGTCGTCAGCCGTCATTTCTCTTTGAGGGGCTCTAGGTGTCTTTTCAAATTCTGTACTGATAATTAATGAAGTTCTTATATATAAGGGACCCTTGGGCGGCTTTCCCTTTCATAATTTCTTCAAAACACTCTAAGCTTCTGACTTTTTTTCCCGAAGTGATCAGTTGTTCGGTTTTATAAGTTCACAACCTAGAGTCCAGATCTGTTTTCCAGGTATTCCTTCTTATCTTTGAAAAATAATGAGCAACTCCGGTAGCGATAGTGAGGCCACTAAGAATGACTCTTGGGGTGGGGGAAATGAGGAGTCCAGTCCGGATTTAGAATCTAGGTTGAGTGGGTCAGATGTGAGTGTATCTAACCTGCGAGGGGTAACCCGTGAGGTGCAACCACTTAGATCTGCAAACCCTTCCTTTGTTCCTCGACCTATTCCACACTCACAAAGACATTCTGAAAGAGCGGGACTGTCCAGTTCTGGGAGGCCGAATTTCATCTTTTTGTTATCTCTGAGTCTGATTTGGATGAATGGCGCTTCAGGTTTAGGATCCCAGACTCAGTACTCTTTTTTCTTCCTAGGAGCGATGAGCGGGCTGACGAACCCCCTGAGGGTTGCGTGGCGGTGAATAGGATGATGTTGGAAGCAGGTCTTAGGTTCCCATTACCCCGTACTATAACCAATTACCTACGGTACTGGGGTCTGGCCCCTTCTCAGATCACTCCTAATGGATGGAGGGTGATAATAGGATTTTTAGTCATCTGGAGAAAATTAGGGTTACCTCCACCCCGTGCCAGTGAGTTTGGTTCCGTTTACCAACTCCGATCTGATGGGAAGGATTCTGGTTGGTATTATATAATGGTCCGACCCCGAACTGGCGAGAACTTAATAGAGGAACTTTCAGATTCTATTAAGGGGTGGAGGGATCAGTGGTTTTATGTAGGTGGCGGGTGGCAAACTTTGGAGCGGACTGAGGACCTGGACTACATAGTTCCCACCCATTACAAACCTTACTGTATGTTTCAGACCTTATTCTTCATGTATGAACTGCCTCTTCTAATATTAATTATCTCTTTTGTATTTCAGGTCCGGCTAATCCCTCCAGGTCCTTGGCATTTGAAGAGCAGTTGCAAAGGGCACGTGAACTTGACCGGCGTGACAGGGATTTCAGAGAATTGATCACTGAAGAGAATCTGTTCCGGGCTGGGCTCACTATCGTACATCCATCTACTTCCTTCCGACCTCCTCCACGTCGTAAGTACTTAATATCCCGAACTCATCTTTTTCCTTAATTATACTAATTACTTGGTTGCTTTTTCAGAACCGAACAAATCAAAGAGAAGAAACATGCCTCCTTTCGATCGAAGTGCATTTGTCGGAAACAAGAAGAGGAGACCTACTACTGGTGGGAAAACTCTCCTCCCTGGCATGGGCCCCACTCCTAGGTCTGGTCAATCCAGCGGGCCTCCTGGTTCCATTCCAAGTCCTTCCAGATCTTCCCATGGCAAAAGGAAGATGGTCGAAGAGGACACAATTATTCCACCTCCTCCTTTTGCTGATCCGATCATAGTTTCAGATAATCAAGAATCATCTGATAATTCGGATCAGTCCGGACTGCGTGGTGCCTCAGATCTGCCACCCCCAGTATCTGTATCTGCCGATCCCGTTGATTTCTCCTACTTCGGCATCCATAAGGCCTGGGCTATGGAGATGGCCAAATTGAAAGGTAAGCTCCCCAAAGCACTGAGGGATTTTCGGTCCCACAAATGTCCGGGATTGAATTCCTTGAAGGTCCTCCCAAGTTGCGTCCACAACTCAGTCGATATAGTGGTACGGACCTGGGACAAGAAGAAGGAAGCCATGGCCGCCGAGATGGACCTGCTCAACGCTGCCCAAGCCACATCTGCTTTCCTTGGACTTGCGCAAAAATATGTATCCCACGTCCGAGCTAAAGCCCATGCACAGACAGAGCTGCACGACGAATTAATGTGCCAAAGCATTGTTGTGAAGGATCAGAACTACGCACTTGGGCTGGAGAGGGACAGACTGGCTGGGGCCAAGAAAGAGCTTGAGCTGAAGTGTGAGAGCCTGGAACAGAGAAATGGTCTGCTTCTGTCCGAGCTGGAAAAGATACAACTGGAAGATGCTGAGTTGAAGGCCAAGGCAGCAGCGGACCAGCAAGCTAAAGAGGGGGCAGTGGCGGAGCTTGATCTGGTCAAGAAGGATCTCGCACAGGCCAGATCGGACTTAAGTTCTGCAGTGGATGTGTACAAGGAGTCCAAGGAATACGAGGTGGATCATACCGACACTTATATCATGGCATTGGAAGATGCCGTAAAAAGGTTTAGGGAGCTCCACCCCGAATTCAATACGGACCAGTTGAAGGCAGAGCTGGAGAAGCTTAGGAAAGATCAGGCTGTGGCCATGGCTGAGCTAGCTCAGAGTACGGCACTTGCGGCTGGGTGAAAACTTGTAAAAAATGTTTGTGTTTGGTAGTATGTAGGGCTAGTCCGGCCCAACTTTTACATAAATGAAATTAGCTTTTGTGATCATTTTCCGCACTGTTCGTAATAAAAACCTTATCAGATCTGATTGTGTGCTTTAACCCTAAGTTTGATGCTGAGATAAACTTACGAACATAGTAGGGCTCTCAATCCAGAATGCTTTAAACTTTTGTTTAATCCGTTTCAGACCTGGAGGAGTACGGTATGGTTGGCCTAGTGTGACTTGAATTAAACATATGTACTGATCAGCTAGCTCGCTCCTGGTTTTACTTGGGACCCCGTGGCTTGTGGTCCTGGTAAGCTTTTAGCTTGAGGTCCTAAGGAATTCGTAAATTCCATTATGACAGACCTGATGAGCTCTTGGCTTGAGGTCCTAAGGAATTCGTAAATTCCGTTATGACAGACCTGATGGCCTTTGGCTTGAGGTCCTAAGGAATTCGTAAATTCCGTTATGACAGACCTGATGGCCTTTGGCTTGAGGTCCTAAGGAATTCGTAAATTCCGTTATGACAGACCTGATGGCCTTTGGCTTGAGGTCCTAAGGAATTCGTAAATTCCGTTATGACAGACATGATGGCCTTTGGCTTGAGGTCCTAAGGAATTCGTAAATTCCGTTATGACAGACCTGATGAGCACGTGGCCTATTTTATCAAAAACACTTGCAAATCTGGTAAAAAAGGAAAAGAATTTATTCAAGTAACATCTTTTAAGACCCCTTGGTCATTACATATCTTCTGGTTACACGATCATTGATAGTACTTTTTCAAATGTTCTGCGTTCCATGGATGTTGTAAATTTTTTCCTTCTAAAGTTTCTAGTTCATATGCCCCGTTTTGCAAGGTTTACCTAATTCTGTAAGGTCCTTCCCAAGATGGGCCAAGCAAGCCGGATTGAGCTTCCCTTGTGGCTAAGAACACTTTCCTGAGTACCAAATCTCCAGCATGGAACTTTCGGCTCCTCACCTTAGAATTATAGTGCCTGGTGCTTCTTTGTTTGTAGGACGCGTTCCTAAGATCTGAGTTCAACCTCCTCTCCTCAATCAAGTCCAGCGTAGATTTTAGCATTTCGGTATTTGCTCCTTCTCCAAAATATTGGGTTCGGCTCGAGGGGATTCCCACCTCAACAGGGATCACAGCTTCAGATCTGAAGGTGAGGGCGAAAGGAGTTTCTCCCGTCGCCGTCCTGCATGTTGTCCTGTAAGACCATAGCACCGCAGGTAGTTCATCGGCCCATGCCCCTTTCAATTCATCCAATCTGGTCTTCAGTGTGTGTTTGATGATTTTGTTAATTGCTTCCACTTGCCCGTTGCCTTGTGTGTGGCATGGGGTGGAGTAGTGATTCTTAATTTTCAGTTCTTCACAAAATGACCTGAACTTTGCATTGTCAAATTGTCTCCCGTTGTCAGTGACTATCGAATGAGGAATACCAAACCTGCAGATGATCGACTTCCATACAAAGTCCGTTGTCTTTTGTTCAGTGATCCTAGCTAAAGCCTCTGCTTCAACCCATTTTGTGAAATAGTCTACTGCCACTATTGCATATTTTGTTGATCCTCTTCCCTTCGGCAATGGTCCAATTAAATCAATGCCCCATTTTGCGAAGGACCATGGTGCCATGACAGAAGTTAGGTCTTCAGGGGGAGATCTGATCATTGGGGCGAACCTCTGACACTTGTCACATTTCTTCACAAATTCCATGGCATCTCTCTTCATGGACGGCCAGAAGTATCCTTGTCTTAAGATCTTGAATGTTAGGGCTTGTCCTCCCGTATGGTTTCCGCACACTCCTTCATGTATTTCTTTCATAGCATATAGGGCTTCCTCTTCATCCAAGCATCTAAGTAGTGGGAGGGAAAAACCACGTTTGTATAACACCCCGTCTATCAGAGTATATCTGGAGGATCTGATTTTGAGCTTACGAGCATCATCCTTGCCTGGGGGAAATACTCCATCCTTTAAGTGATGGATGATTTCATCCATCTAGCTTTGATTTGTGTTGATCTCCATCGTTAACACTTCCGCTTCCGCTAGGGCTGAGTTTTGGACCCTTCCAATAGTCACACTGTCTAAAGTTTCGACTCCTTCGCTGGTGTCCAAACTAGCGAGAGCATCTGCCTGACTATTTTGGGTTCTTGGTATCTGTATGATATCCGCATGGGTGAAATTTTCCAGTTCTTTCTTGGCCACCTTGTAGTAAGAAACCATTTTCTCTTCTTTCGTGTTATAGATTCCTTGGATTTGGTTCACAACTAGCTGAGAATCGCTGTGTACAGTCACTTTGGCTATTCCCATACCTCTTGCCATTTTTAGACCTGCAATGAGAGCTTCATATTCCGCCTCGTTGTTGGTTGCTGGGAACTCGAAGCGGAGGGACTGGCAATATAGTAATTTATCGGGGCTGACTAGGACAACTCCAGCTCCTACGCAGTTTTCATTCGACGACCCGTCCACATACAGGGACCAGAGTTCGTCACGGACGGGGGGGGTCTATTTCCATGTGGAATTCTGCTACGAATCTCCCAATAACTTCAAGATCTCATTTGCGAGAGCTTCTTACCTCTCCCCATTTAGTGGACGACGCTTCTATCTCTTTGATTTCGCTCCATGATCAATGTTGAGCTTGTGACAGGCCAGGTGTGCTGGTATCCCTTCCATGTCAGCATGAGTCCAGACAAAAACATCTTTGTTTTCTCCCAAAAAGTTTACAAGTTCAGACCTTACTGGCTCCTGAAGGTCTTTCCCAATTTTAACTGTAAATCGGGCTTGTCCGGGTCCAGAGTTATCAATGTCAAGTCCTCCACTGGTCCCGTCTTGATTTCATTTTGGTCCAGGTGAGGGTCCAACGTTTGGATCTCTTCAACCTGGTCCTCCATCCGAACAGCCTTCACTTGCTGTGCCTGGCAAGGGCAGAAACTAAGATTGCATTCTCGGGTCATCCGCTGATCTCCCTTCACTATTCCTACCCCACGGGAAGTGGGAAACTTCATCACATAGTGATATATTGAGGTGGCCGCCTTCAGTTCATGTAGAATAGGCCTTCCCAGGATTGCATTATAGTTGGACGGTATGTTTGCTACGACAAAGTCCGCTATTACTCGCCTGGAGCATGGAGGATTCCCGAGCTCTACCATGAGTGCTATCTGTCCCAGAGGTGTGACGTAATCTCCAGTAAAACCTTGTAATTTCGTCGTGTAAGGGCTTAGATGTCGTTCTTCCATTCCCATTTGGAGGCAGGTCTTCCAGTACAGGATGTTCACGGCGCTCCCGTTATCCACCAAAGTACGATGGATCTTCACTCCCAACACTGGCATGGTTATGATCAAAGCATCTGCGTGTGGCTGAAGGACTCCTTCAGCATCTCCTTCATCAAAACTGAAGGATTCGTCTTCTTTGACAAGTACTGGGGGCCTCGCCGATAGAAACTGATAGCTATTCCGAGCATCCCTGATGTACTGACGCCTTTGTCTTTTGGATCCTTCTTGGCTTTGACTGCCGCCCACTAGCATGCGGATTTCAGCTGTAGGCGTGTCCCCAATTTCCACTTGGCCTTGCTTCCCTTGATCCTTTTGAGATCTTCCCGTGTACTCTTTCAGATGACCTGCCTTAATTAATTTTTCGAGTTCTATCCTCAAGTCCTTGTAGTAATCTGTGTCGTGT
The DNA here is from genome assembly GCA_963555705.1 of Ligustrum vulgare. Taxonomy (NCBI): domain Eukaryota; kingdom Viridiplantae; phylum Streptophyta; class Magnoliopsida; order Lamiales; family Oleaceae; genus Ligustrum; species Ligustrum vulgare. The sequence goes on along the minus strand of OY743184.1, from coordinate 32,995,925 downwards.
CCCGCTGACCAGTGGGGGCGAAAACTCCCGAGACCCCGAAAGTCCCGTTTCTTTTCCTGGCTGTACTTGTCCCCCTTCTGTATTTCTTTTTCCTTTCCTTTAGATCTTTCTTGATCTTTTGCTTTTCCCTTGTCTTCCATTCTACTGGCTTTCGCCTCTTCAGCTCCAATGGCTCTGTCTGGTCTTGTGAGAAATTCTCGAAAAGTCTTTGGCCCCTCTTCGTGTACTGTCCACCAGAACCGGGATTCCGGCCATAATCCTGATGTTACTGCCATTAGGAGTGCATCTTCTGACACTTTATCCGTATCCATGATTTGCTTGTTGAACCGGTCCAGATAACTCTTTAACGACTCTGTTTTTCCTTGCTTGATGGTTACCAGTTGTTCTTTGGGGGTCGTCCTTGTTTTTGCAGCCATAAAGTTATAGAGGAACTGAGAAGACAGGTCTTTTCAATTTGATATGGAGTGATCTGGTAGAGTACGTAACCACCTCTGAGCTCTGTCCTCTAGAGTGAGTGGAAATGTCCTGCACATGATGGCATCGGTTACACCTTGTAACTCCATCCAAGAAACATATCGGTCTATATGGGCCACTGGGTCAGTCGTCTCATCGTAGCTGGGTACTTGCGGAACCTTGATCTTGCTTGGTAACGTCTCTTTCAGGATCTCTTTTGAAAACGGGGTAGTCCTGGAGGTAGTATACTTGTCATCCCGGTTGTCCTTTCTCTGCTGACCCTCCAGATAACTAAGTTGTTTCCTCAACGTGTTGAGTTCTTCCCTGTTTCCTCTTTCGTCATAGGACGGATCACCGAGATTCAAAGTGGGTGTGTCTTTGTTAGGAGCTTTAAAGTTCCTACCCCGAGTCCGTGCGGGCTCATTATATGGACTTCGTGCGGATCTTTCCAAGTAGTTCGAAGTTTCAAGCTCTCTGTTTATCCCCGGTGTTTGGCCCTCCCTTGCGGGAGCTGTGCTATCCGGGCCTAATCTGCTGAACACGCTGTTTGTCCTTTTCGGTGATCCCCTACGTGGAGAGCAGGAATTGCTCTCTCCAGTAGAACTTTCAGACCGGTCGGGCACATAGTTAAGTTTTCGTTGGACTCGTTGGTTACCGGGGGGCGGTGTGGTGGCACCGGAATTGCATAAGGGGCCTGAGTGTTTCCCGGTATTGGTTGTTGCATCTTTTCTACAGCTTGTGTCAAATTCCGTAATTGACGCATTACCTCAACCATCTGGGAATCTTGGTGAGGCCTGACTTCCGGGTCGACCTCCATCCTTGTATCACCCTGTGCCTCCGGTTTCTTTCCATGGTTGTTTCCTGAACCTAGTGTTGGGAACCCGGGTTGCTCTAATCACAAAAATTAATTTCTTGTAATAGATCATCCCGTTACAGGATTTCCTCGGTGTTCTCCAATGGCAGCTGTGCAGGTGCGTGGTCACCTTTCTCAAGACCTATGTTAAACTAGGTTTAGGGTTTCTTTGTAAAGAGGAAACACACACTACAGACTTTAGTGTGTGTTTCGCCACTTTGCCAATTAGGTTAAGAAAAATAGTCTTGGGAGACTATTTGTAACCTCTTTACACTCCAAAACCCTACCAGGCCTAGTACCATAACCCAGGCTCATTTCTGCACAGCCCAATACAGGTAATAAGCCTGTATAAACCCATTATAGTGAAGCCACCGAGAGAACTTGATCGGACCCAATTAAACTAAACTCTAATAAATTAATTATGACCCGATCAACTCTTGATCAGTCAAAATTAATTTATTAATCACGTTCTATTCCACTAAAAAAACGAGATTGCACTCTTAGTAAAATTGAAATTACTGAAACAATTAATCAATAATTATATCCTCTGACTTATCGTTCTTACATGTTACCCCCGTCGATCAACTCGAATATTCTGAGCAAGTTAAAATGACCAAAATGCCCTTCTCCGAATATTCATAAATTCTCAACTCTCATCTTCTATCTGGCAGTTCGATGTGATCCCATCACATCATAGAATTCAACAGTCACTGTCGAATTACTGAGCTCAGATTCAACTGTCCACTAGAAGAACCAGTGAGATTATGATCATACCTAAAAGGTGACGGATTCCATAATACGAATATATGTTCCTCGTTAGTTCACTTTAATTCCCAAAGTACCGAGATATTGATCAGCAATTTGATCTCACCCATTGATATCTCAAAGAACTTCAAGTTAGTAATCGAAGTCCATTATCCGATTAGGATTAAGGTCCCACATACGATAGTCAAGTGAAATTAAATTTGTATGGTCAACGTCACAAATTAATTTCACGTGGTCCCGTCCAATACGTTCCAAACGTACTTTCAATTTTATTACCAAAGTCAAAGATAGACTTTAATAAAATCGAGACGATCTTATCAAAATAAATTGTCCATATTTATTTACTGATCGTGAACGTTAATTTTAGATCGAATCACAAATTGAATCTTTCTGTGTTTAACAACTTAAACACTCAATTTGTAATATCAAATCGACCCGTGGACAAACGCAACTTCATATTAATACAATCAATTAATATTTTATTTTAAATGTCGTGAATTATACTCTATGGGCATATATAATTCCAACAATCTCCCACTTGCCCTTAGAGTATACATGAAACATCGAATCATTCATCTTATCAACATCATCATTACATTAATGATTATGTTCTCAACAAAGATGATAACTCCTTTCGATGTAAGTCATGGTTGTATAACAAACAATCCAAGATTGTGTTATACCCAACCAATTAAACACAATATCTCCCAGTTATATTCCAATTTTGACGACCCTCGAGAGTGCTAGTCAAATCAGATCTTAATTAGTTTTAATCCATCAGATCACAAACTGAATAGATAAGCAAATATTTACTCGTTTTCTGAAAACGCTTCAGTATATGCTTTACCTCTATTCAATGATTTGATCCTGGATCAAACTAATAATCACCAACAATATCCCCAGCATAAGATATGACCTATCTAGTGCAGAGTAAGGCTTCTTATAGCCGGAGCATAAGGAACCTTCTCTATCTTACCATGATTCTTAGGAGAATACTCATAAGATAGATAAAGTCCACAAAGAACATTATTCCTTTCAAGACTTCAATATTGCAAACGTAGATAGTATCTTATATTATTACATGAAACTTGAGACTATTCTATTCCATTTTTCTCCCACTCCGAAAAGTACGGATGTCTAGAAAAAAATAGACAGTCATCTACAAGTCCTTTAAATCTAATTGCTGGTGTCAACTACTATTTAATGAAAACTGTCTCATCTTTCTGTATACACGAGTATACTTAAGATATATCAAGATTTTGATCAAGAACATGTATCACAATCGTTCGATCAAATTCTATATTCCATATCTTGAACAATTACCCAAATCCAAAGTTGGAAACTTGTAAGTCATGAATTTTACTTTCATGGTCTTTAATATGAACTCATCAGATTATACTTTGTAAATGATTTCCTCAAGATGTATTCAAGAAACAACATCTTGACATCCATTTTTCGTACCTCATTTTCACAATGAACGACAATGGATAAAAGATCCAGGTAAACATTTTGCATGGCAATTGGCGAGAAATGTTTCACAAACCCACAACAATAAGCCTTGCACTAAAGGCATCAACCTTTCCATTTACCCCTCTTTTATCATCTTAAAAATCATCACACCCTATAGGTTTGACCCCATTGGGTGCGTCTACAAATATCCAAACTTGTTGGATTACTAGGAATCTAATTCCGAGTTCACATTCACCTTCCATAATTTCAAGTCTATAACTTCTATCACTTCCCTAAATGAGGAGTTCTTCTCTTATTTCAGTAGAGACTGTCTAAAAAGACTCTCCGTAGAATAAGCGTCAAGAAGGTGGTCTTACAACCCTCCCAGTCCAATTAGTCGCTGGAAGTGTATTTCCATTATGTCCAAACAGAGTTATTTCCTCTCCTCCCACTACTTGGTTATATCCCTAATTGGGATCAACCTCTCCACTACCTCTTTATGAACATAAAGAAGAGGCAGAATAGTGAGAACAACTTCGACTACTACCTTTGGTTTTTCCCTATCCATTAGGTTCACCAGGCAAAAATAGTGGTTGAACCACTTGCCTATTTCTCCCACTAGGATCAACAACCATCGGTTCCGTAGGAAGTCCCAAATCATCAATATTAATTCTATGCGGAAACCTGGAATCAAGTTGTTTGAACCACGTTCTAATATCTCATCCAATAGAATTTTACTTGTTGATTTGTATTCTTCTATACGCCTTATCCTCTAAGAAAGCTACATTTGTACTCAACAAATACTTTCTTGACCAGAGGATTATAGAAGAAATAATTTCTAGTTTCGTTGCATGCCTTATAAACAAACCTTCATTGTTGCCTACATCTCGTCAATCCTTGCTTTCAGCTAGTGTGCCAAAATTCCCCAAATCTGAATGTGGTGAAGACTGGGCTTGCACCCATGCCACAACTCTAGGGGTATTTCAGGAAACGAATCAATGGTACTAGGCTATGAAGGAACCGATTATCTTCGATGTACATTCCCTAATGAAACTAGTAATGAGGATAACTCTTCATTGATTTGGTATTACCTTGTTCTCCTTTTCCGATAAATGGTTCCTAAACTCATATGAGAGATACACAAACCTCGATCAAATCGAAGTATCTCGATTCTCTTAATTACTTCTCAACTTCTGTCCAAAATTCTAGAAATTCTTCAACATTTCAGATCAGTGAGATATTAAGTATAGAATCGAGATCTGGAGTGATCATCAATAAAAGTGATGAATTACTCGTACTCTCTCGTATCTTGAGTGCCAAAGAATCCACACATATCGAAGTGTATTAATCCCCAAACTCTTAAGTCCATTTAATGTATAAGGACTCTTGGTTATCTAATCCTCTAAACAAGATTCAGAAAACAATATAGATCCCACCTCAGATCCTTTTGAGGTCCATCCCTTACTAGTATTAGAATCGAGTTTTGGATAAGTGTGACCAAGCCTAAGATCTTAATCATTTTACCCTCTAAATAAAATTCAAAAGCCCACATAGATTCCACCTCCAAAATACTTAGAGGCTATCTTTACTAGTCTTTCAATCTTATTTAGATAAATATGATTATCTTAAGATCTTATCAAAGAGTTCATTAATATAAGGAGTCGTCTATCCCTTATCACTTGTAGTAATATTACACTTAGAACCATTTACAAGGCTTTGAGATTGTTAACCATTTGTCTCGCAATAATAAGAGCATTATTTAACTTAATTCCAACTAATAACTGGAAATTAAGTGCTAAATAATTCCGCTCAAATAATAAAGAGACAAAATAACAATTAAATTGTTTCGCAAACATAAAAGCCCTACGGCTCTTTCCATATTACCGTACCCGTGCTTATCCTTATATTATACTCTATCTCATTGTGTCATTTGGTCACCTAGGACCATATTGCAACAACTTGCAATAGTGATTAGTTACTCTAGAATCTATAATCAAGATAGACTCAATTACTAACCATAACACAATGAATATAGTCTTACTCTATTATAGAGTTTTCAGGAAAGGCTATTTCCTCATTAGTCCTATCTTTGCTCAAAAGCAAAAAGGTTAGAGGGCCTACCATACTATCCGTTGCTTTAAAATAATTTCTTCTCTATGAATAGCTTACATTGAACCTTTCAGGGACACGTTCATTCTGGTGAATATAGTCCACACTGAACAGCAAGAAATCATCTTAAAAGTTTTCTTAAGCATTATGTCACATGAATCAATGTCTGGAAGTGGAACCTCCACCACGTTAAAGTGACCAATCATGTTTTACCAAATGGTCTCTTGTAAAAAACGTGATCAGTTCATAAGTAGAGATATATTATAGCTTGATAGCATATTTTGTATAACTCCATAATTAAAATGTTCAAATTATCATAAATACCCTTCCATCGAGAAAATAAATATGGTATCCTATTTTGATGTTTTTATTGCGAAGTACTTGACGTGAGAATCAAAACTATGCAATAAACCATCTCATCAAAATAAAACCATTTTCATTGGAAGATTTATAATTATTTTTTAACAAGGATCTTCTAGCACGAACAAATGTCATAAGTGGAAAGAATTATAACGAGACATGTTACAGTTTTTAAAAATTAGTTGGTGACGTCTAAACATATAACTAGTTGTGGAAATACGACATTCAATTAAAATACACGAGTTGCATAAATGGTGAATATTTTCATATATGATGCATGAATAAAAAATTATGCACAAGTAGACCTAAAACTACTATAATATGACGACAACCTAAAATCTCAAAATCTTAAACACATTTCTCTATAGGAGAAATAAATGTGATTTATGGCTAGGCTGGGACCCTCCCACTAAATTAAATATATTTAGCATCTCATGCAATATTTAATTTATAGTCGTTAAAATTTGACCATCATTGACATCGTTTGGATATTCTATAGGAAGTCCCACGATGTCATTGATTTAAGTGTCTAACCCCTATATTAATAATATTTCAAGTACCAAATTAATTATGTCACCTATAGGGTAATCATGATTAATTCACACTTAAAAAACATCACCTAATTGGGCCCAATCTAGTAACCAAAACAGTGCAGCCCTCCTATAGGGAGACTAATTAGATTAGCACGAGGCATACACAATTTTTTTTACTAATAGGCTAATAGGGGAGGCCGTAGGTTCAAAATATTTTGCACCCTCACTCACTTAATATTTTAAACTGTTGGGTTTTAATTTAATAATTATCAATCAATTTTAACTCTTAAAATCAATTTAATTATTAATAAATATATTTATTTTCTAATCTAATCTTTAGAAAAGAAAATAAAATATAAAACAATGCATGATAGTATAGTACCTAGAGCGGTGTTTATGCGATCTACATGACATGTTATTTAATGACATTCATTCACAAACTAATTAAAGCAATAAATAAAAGCGATAATAAATTAAACAAGAACATAATTTATGGCCAAACCTAGACATGAAATTACAAATAAATTAAAGAATCCATTGAGCCACAACCCGGCCCAATTCTTAAATTCCCATTTGCAAGTGTCCAGCTCATTATTTGAACTCTTCAAATAATCATCTGCAATCCAACATGAATTCTGACCCAAGTCCAATATGGAGTCCCATTTAATTTTGCTCCAAAATCAGATCTGGCCCAACCTAAATTAATGGGCCAAACTTTGATTCAAGTAGTGCAATTGATCCTAGCCCAAATTTGTAAAATCTGAATTATGGCTCAAAAGCAAAAAACCGGCCCAAGTGAATCCCTTCTTCTCTATATGTAGAACCAGCAACCTTGGAGGAGTTGCAGCCGCCGCTTTTCTTCTTGCCGTTGCCGGAAAAAGTTTTGGAAGAAACCACCATCTCGACGCAGCAGCAGCCTGCCGCTACCGCTGCCATCAAGGTAGTTAGGACCATCGATCATAGCAGTGGTAGAACCAAGGCCCTGCTGCTTATCACCCGTAGCCACGCACGTCGCAGTTACCAGTGGTACCGTCGCCACTGCCACGAACCCACGACGAAAGTGCTCAAAGTGCCGCCGCACGGGCGCACATGGCTCCAACGACACCACCTGGTGTCGCGACTTTTCGCGCAGCATGTGGTACCATTGCCGCCGCAGTCAAGGCCAGATGACAGTGCCCTAACGCGCAGACATCGACCACCGACCGCGACGGCAGCACTCACAGGTGCTGCTGCGAACCTTGTAATTCATTTTTAGTGAATTTACAATGCAAGTCCTTATGCTTTTGAAGAAGATGAAGAGTGATCTTTATTCCGAATTTGCATCATCAGTCCCTCAATTAAAAACTGCAGATCTAGTCCTTTGAATTTGCAACATAATTCCTTCAATCTCAAAACCGCAGATATGATCCTCTGATTTTTACAATTACAACATGAATTACACAAATCCTAATTCTATTGCAAAAATCAAAATCAAAGGGGAAAATATGGAGACGTAATCCACCCCCTTTGTTACAAAACTCAATAAAACAAATCCAAGAATTAACCACAAAAATTCTATGGCAATAAATTTGTTCAAACAAGAATATCATTCATCCAATAACAAATAATCACATAATCCTAACACCGCTCAACTAACACATGCATAACAAAATTATTTAATCCTAAATACATAAAACTGTATCAAAAACCTGACGCTCTGATACCAATTGTTGGGAACCCGGGTTGCTCTAATCACAAAAATTAATTTCTTGTAATAGATCATCCCGTTACAGGATTTTCTGTTCTATGTATTCAACTTGAAATAAATAATTTTGTGCACACAAAAAGAAAGAGATATTACCCTTGTAGCGTGCTTTACAATAATATCTTTTCGCTGCTTCTTGATTTCACCAAAGCTTCAAACCCTCAAGCTTTCCTCGGTGTTATCCAATGGCAGCTGTGCAGGTGCGTGGTCACCTTTCTCAAGACCAAACACACACTACACACTTTAGTGTGTGTTTCGCCACTTTTCCAATTAGGTTAAGAAAAATAGTCTTGGGAGACTATTTGTAACATCTTTACACTCCAAAACCCTACCAGGCCTAGTACCATAACCCAGGCCCATTTCTGCACAGCCCAATACAGGTAATAAGCCTGTATAAACCCATTATAGTGAAGCCACCGAGGGAACCTAATCGGACCCAATTAAACTAAGCTCCAATAAATTAATTATGACCCGATCAACTCTTGATCAGTCAAAATTAATTTATTAATCACGTTCTATTCCACTAAAAAAACGATATTTGCACTCTTAGTAAAATTTAAATTACTGAAACAATTAATCAATAATTATATCCTCTGACTTATCGTTCTTACATGTTACCCCCGTCGATCAACTCGAATATTCTGAGCAAGTTAATATGACCAAAATGCCCTTCTCCAAATATTCATAAATTCTCAACTCTCATCTTCTATCTGACAGTTCGATGTGATCCCATCACATCATAGAATTCAACAGTCACTGTCGAATTACTGAGCTCAGATTCAACTGTCCACTAGAAGAACCAGTGAGATTATGGTCATACCTAAAAGGTGACGGATTCCATAATACGAATATATGTTCCTCGTTAGTTCACTTTAATTCCCAAAGTACCGAGATATTGATCAGCAATTTGATCTCACCCATTGATACCTCAAAGAACTTCAAGTTAGTAATCGAAGTCCATTATCCGATTAGGATTAAGGTCCCACATACGATAGTCAAGTGAAATTAAACTTGTATGGTCAACGTCACAAATTAATTTCACGTGGTCTCGTCCAATACGTTCCAAACGTACTTTCAATTTTATTACCAAAGTCAAAGATAGACTTTAATAAAATCAAGACGATCTTATCAAAATAAATTGTCCATATTTATTTACTGATCGTAAACGTTAATTTTAGATCGAATCACAAATTGAATCTTTCTGTGTTTAACAACTTAAACAATCAATTTGTAATATCAAATCGACCCGTGGACAAACGCAACTTCATATTAATACAATCAATTAATATTTTATTTTAAATGTCATGAATTATACTCTATGGGCATATATAATTCCAACATCTAGTTCATCCATGTTATCTAAAGAGAGAGGTTGAACAGTATTTGAATGAGCTGGTGTAGTGGACTGCTATTCTATCACAAAGGGGGGGCCCTCCTTCTAGCGCCAATTGTTGACGGTTGAAATATGAAATATTCCAAGTCAGCAAGAATTTAGTGGATGTTAGTTACGTAATCGAAAATTATATGTGAAATAGGTGGACCTCAGGTCGTAATGGATGACATGGACTCCACATAGGTAATAAAGCTGGTTTGTAAGAGGTGGATCCCAGATCGTGTGAATGACCTGGACTCCACGTATGATTTCTTGTATAAATATAGTATTGGCTTCGAATAGCCAAAAGTTTCCCCTTTTGTGAGCTACCCTCTCCTATATTTATAGGGAGAATGGGGTGAACTGGCTTATTACAATACCTGACTATCTGACACAAGTACATAACTGAACTATTTGAGTTCTTACATAGTACAAAGTAGTTGACTTTTACTTAACCTAACTACCTTTATGTCTCAATAACCGTCTTAACTAGCGTGTAAGAAGGTAGTTGGTCTTGTTCTGACTGAGCAGTAACCGACCTCACTGGACCACATCGGAATCATCATCAGTAACCGACCTCCCTGGACCACGTCGGAATTATCATCAGTAACCGACCTCACTGGACCACATCGAAATTATCGCCAGTAACCGACCTCACTGGACCACATCGGAATTAGGTTGGGTAATTCGCCTGTAATCTCCATAGTTCGTTGTAATAGTATCCGACCAGATGATGTCAGGTCGGACATCGGGTCAGGTCATCATAACCTGTCTAGATAGAAGTTTTCGGCTGACGTCGTCACTAAAATTGTGGTCACCTATCAACAACAATGTTATAATAATATAATTTCATATTTTTACTCTTTCTTATTTATTTATTATTACATTAATTTATTATATAGAAATTTACAATAATGTAATATGATTTCATATTATTATACTTTTCATTTATTTACTATTAAGATAAATAAAAATTACTTTGTCATTAAATATATCTATCTACGTTCTACGCACACATCTACATCTATCTACAAACTCTCTACAATATATTAAAAGTGTGAATGCATGTTAAACTTCTGGCTTCCTATTTTATCCTTCAATTGTTATATTTTCGATCAATATTATCCTTAATATTAATTTATTTTGATTAAATAAATTTATTATTATTAGATATTAATATTAATCTATAATACATTTAAATATTTTTTCTATTTTGTCAATAACACCTTTAAATTCTAATTAAAAATTTTAATTAATGCATATAAAAAGAAATTAAAATTAAAATTAAAATATAATTAAAAATATAAAATAAATCATTTCTAAACTCTTCTGGAAAAGCAAAAAATCAAAACTTAATTTTTTGTTCATACTTACATAATGTTAAACATTTTTCAGTATAAAATATGCTCCTAAATCACGATCTTTTCAAATTTTCCTATGACTTATCGTAAATATTTTATAAATAAATTATAGATGTGCTTAATATTTTATGATGTCGAGTTATTTCTTGATATATATATATATATATATATATATTATATGTGACTTCTTTATTAAACTGGAATTTTAAATAACTGATTAATATATATTTCAAGATTCAATGAAAATTTTCAATAAAAATTTATACTAAAACCTGCAATCATTTTAATTTTTTTTTTTTTCCTTTAACAATATTAGTTACCTCTACTACTTTGAAGAATAACATTAATACTTCAAAAATATTACGTAAATAATTAATCCTATATATAAGACGTGCAAATCACGTACTTATAACTAGTATCTAAAAAGCGGTTATAGGTAAGAAACTTTTAATTTTCTATTTTTCCCTTATAATTTTCTCTTTATAATCAATAATACCCTTAATTAAAACATATATTCATAAATAAACAAAGAGTGACTTTTCAAATAACTTTGATTTAAATAAATGATATTACATTCAATGCATATGCAAATTATAAAACATGTTTTGATATCCCTATATTTAGTGCACTAACTTAAAAATTATAAAACATGTTTATTGATAACATCTTTCAATCTTTTTCCATATTCTAAGTCAACACATACGTTTATATAGTTCCTAAAATTGAATCACTGCAATGTTAAATAATCTCAAAATTGTATGATTCATCTTATTTGATACTTACGAATGAAATATCAATTTTCTAATTATAATATTTTATCACTAGAAGTTCATGTTCGTGATTTATCTAACTTCCTTTTTTGTCATACTCAATAACCCTTTTAAACATAAAAGGATCATTTTTATAAAATACGAGATTTAGAAAATATTATATTCGAATTAAAACAATCTCATAAAAGAAATCTCATAAAAGAAATAGTTTAGACTGGATAAGTGACATGATGAATAATTGGTAAACTCCGAGTCGAATTAAAATAAATATATTTTAGGATCAATAACTTTTTGAATAATAAAAATAAAAATAAATGAGTTATTTATTTCAGATGAGAGTCACTTTTAAGAAGAATATTTTTTATTTTTTATTTTTTTTAAACTCAAGTGCAATAAGAGGTAAGTTAATAAGAAATATTTCTAGATAAATAATTATTCAATCTTCAATTATAATTTATGAACATAATTAAATGAAAAAATAAACCCTGGTTGTTCAAAGCTGACTAAACATGACTAAATGGAAAGGTTGGGGACCAACTCTGCAACTTATCCTTACAAAAATCTATTCTAAACATTCTATTGCTTGCCCTTTGGAAAAGCTTATAAACACTTTGGAAAATTTATAATTTTTTGTGTAGTTAAAAAATATTAAGAATTTTAAGTTTTGCGTAATATGTGGTTGAAAATAATGATTAATACGTGGATAAACTTTAATTTTATAAAGAGGATAAAATGTGTCAAATATGGTCCCAAATATACACAAACCTTGATTAGTATCTTCTACGATCTTTCATGTAATGGAAACTAACACATGAGACTAATTTTGTTGGGGATCCACCATTTATTGCACTAAGTCATCTATCTGCAATTCATGAGTAACACAGTACCATACATGACCCTTCACCGTAGCTCAACCAAAGTATAACGAGTCACCTTTGAATTCTGTATTGCAGTGTTCAGATATGATTTCAAGGGTTATAAAACTTTTTTTTAAGGTTTAACATGTGGTTAAAAAGTGATTTTGAAAAAAAGTGTGATTAAAAATAGGAAAAATGTGAAAAATAAACACGTGTTATAATACAGTATTATATGTCAAATCCGAACGCATGCTTAATTGGCCAAAACTTTTAGGGGTCGTTCTCTTTATGTTTCGATTTTGAATTTTGAGTTTTGGATTTTGTTTTGAATTTTGGTTGCTTGTTTTGGGATTGCTGAAAACATGTTCTCTTTGTAATTTTGGAAATCTGTTTTCAAAAATAGAAAACTGAAAAATGCGTTTACTTTGTAATTTTTTGATATTTATTTTGTGATATTTTATATGTAAAAAATGATTGATTTGTTGAATTATATTAATTTTAATGTTAATAAATCAGTTAGTTCTCTATGTCAATAAATTCATCATTAATATTGTTTCAACTAAACAAAAATTTAACCTCATACCAACAAAATCTTAACATGGATCTATATATAATGACAAAATAATATAAGAATTTCAAGTGAAGGAATAGTCTCACATTTATAAAATAATAATAATAATAATAATAAAATATAAAAAATTACAAAAAAAAAAAAAATTCTTAACATGGATTTATATAATGACAAAATAATATAAGAATTTCAAGTGAAGGAAGTGTCTCACTTTTATCAACAAAAAAAAAATCTTAACATGAATCTATAGATAATGAAAAAATAATATAAGAACTTCAAGTAAATGAAGTGTCTCACTTTTACAAAATAAAAAAAATAAAAAAAAATAAAAAAAAACTCAACATGGATCTATATATAATGACAAAATAATATAAAAATTTCAAGTGAAGGAAGTGTCTCACATTTAAAAATAAAAAAATCTTAACATGGATCTATATATAATGTCAAAATAATATAAGAACTTCAAGTGAAGGAAATGTCTCACATTTATTTACAAAAAAAAAAAAAAAACGCGCGTTTTGGTCGTTTTGGACTTTTTAACATAAAATATTCAAAACGCAATAAATTTGTTTTGAGTTTCCTTTGTATTTTTTTATGTTATGGAAAACACGTTTCTGAAAATGGGCAAAGTGAACGCGTTTTCGATATTTCTAAAAATCGAAAACTCAAAACGGGCTCAAAACAACAAAGAGAACGAGGACAATGTACGCACACTATTTTCTCTATTTTCTCTGTACGCACACTATCCAAAAATCAGTCCATACTGAGACAATGTACCGTTTGAGAGAAAGGGATTTTTAGGTCTTATTTGACTTCTCATTTCAAAGGTTGGAGGAAGTTATTAAAAAAAAAAAAAAATGTGTGATTAAAAAAGAATAAAAATATTGAGAGCCATAAAATTGATCCCAAGATTATTTTAAATGTATTTATTTTTATTTAAAAATGATTATATGAAATAGAGAATGAATCCTTAATTTCTTAGAACAGATTGTTTGAGTATTGTGCTATAATTAAAGTTCAAAATGTAGAAAAGAAATTGAATGACTCAAGTACAAAATAATTACTGTAATAAGTTCTAATATTCAAATCTTGATAGCAAACACGTTGCAAGGACGACATTTCCACATAGTGTCCCCCACCATCTCCAACATTGGACCCCAGGTCCCAAATCAAAATCATTCCAACGTTAAGTCCGAGTTTTTCTTTACTGAGGTCGTTTTCTGTTTTTATTTTCGAAAATACTAAAAACTCGTTCTCTTTACCATTTTCGAAAACGCATTTTGAAAAAAAAAAAAAAAAAATTGTACACAAAACGCAAAACGTCCAAAATCTCGTTTCGGAAATTTTGTATGTATATTTCGACAAAAAAATGTCCAAAACGCGGAAAACGTGTTTTGGGATTTTTTTTTTTTTTTAAAAGAATTATCTTAACTTGGAACTAAACTTAATATAAATTTTTTATTTTTTTATTATTTTTTTTAGAATTATTCTAACTTGGAACTAAGCCTAAATAAAGATTTTTTTTTTTTTAGAGAATTATCCTAACTTGGAACTAAGTTTAAATAAAGTTTTATTGAATTCAATATCAACATTACAAAAAAAATTAAGTGAGAATTCTTGTTATTATATTTCAAAAAATGCACTGATAAATGGACTCTGGTGGTTTTGAAAGAACTTGCATTTTCTGAATTTTAATAGAACTAGAGCTTTCTCAAATCCCGAACATATCCAAGCTGTGTTAATATAGACTTTTAATGCTCACATTAGTGTGTTGCATGTAACCATGTTTTCAGTGTATTGTGAAAGGAAATTTGAGTTCGAATCAGTAGTATTCTGCAAGCAAATTAATTAAAAATAGTTTAAGTAGTATTTTGCAAAATTTCAAACAGAACGTGTTTTCCAACTTTTTATTTTCAAAAACAGTTTTCAGAAATGACAAACCAAACGCATTTTCAGCAAATTTAAAAACAAAAATGAAAATAGGAAATAAAAAACATTTTCGAAAATGAAAATACAAAATAAAATACAAACAGAACGCCACCTAATTTTTTGTTCAAAAGAAAGGAAAAAGAAAAGCCTCTTGTAAAGATCATCAATTAATGAAATTACTTACACAACCTTCTTCCATAATTCTACATTTCTTAATACATATTACAAGGTACAAACTCTTTAAGAAGAAGACAGTAGTTCTATTAGTACAAACATACAAATTTTACACATGGCATAACCATGTTTTCTACCATCACATCACTTTTTCATCATCAACGATCATCACACGGGCCAAGTCATTCGGTTGTACACATTTAGGTACAAATAGCAATTTTCTTGAGCAGATCCTAATTGCACACATCTGTTGAAGCACAACTGCAAAAGCGAATTGTTCATAGTACAAGATCGAAAATAGTAAAATTAAATTACACAATAACTAGTTTTACACCCCTGCGATGTACGGACAAATTTTATTGACAAAGTATAATATATTAATACTGAACAACAACAAAAAAAAATCAATAAAAGTACCAACATCGAGTGAGTGACTTGAGTTTCTAGTTTATAACTGCAAATTTTATTAGCAAATACAATTAATATATGCTTCTTCATTTCCATTTATTTAGCAATTAGCATTATTAGTGTACGCCTGGATTAGTTATTAGGGAATTAAAATAGAGGGAAATGTGAAGATTTGAGATCCAAACTCATTACGTGGAATCTTCGTTTCAAATTGACAAAATAGAACACGAACATGAAACTTATACATGCTAAAATATTTGTGTATGATAATTAGACACTAGTGAATGTTGTGGATTCCTATGATTAATGGAACAACAAAGGTAAGCACTTGATTGCATATTTGATGATTCAGTCAAGCACAATAATCAATAAAAACTTATTAAAAAAGGATTTTTAATGTCACTCCTAGTCAGTCAAGAAATCCAATTTGGACAAAGGATTCCAATGACTATTGGAACAACAAAGGTAACCACATTTGATGATTCGATCAGGCATAGCAAGAAGTAAAGACTTCTCAAAAAAAGGGGCTTTTAAAAATCACTTCCAGACAATCAAGAAATCCAAGTTGGACGAAAAATGAACCATGCTTGAGAAATTCTATTTGTCATCCACTCTGCACATAATTCTTACACTGTATCATTTTTTAACGGGGCAATTAATAAAATCAACAAATAAAACAATGGTAATATCTTTACTGTGAACCCATCAGTCGCAAAATCACAGGCAGTTGATTCTTGCTTCGAAAATGACTATCTCCACAATTGGCTTCATCACCTCTAATGTCCTGATAGACTTTGTCACACGAAAAAACTGAGCAATGGAAAAGTATTGATTGACTCAAAGTGGAGAAAAACTTGTAACAAAAAACGTTTATGTTTATGAGCTACAAAAAGGAACTGATGCATGGACCAAAGGATAACTCTAAAAGGGACATAATAAACAGTAATTTGAAAATCAACAAATAGGAGATAGGAATTACATTTGCTATAAGTCAATTGCATATCGTTACAACAGACCTTAAAAACTTTCCTTTTTTGTACTATTAAGAGCATTCCTCTATAAACATGCTTTGAAGGCTCAACCGGCATGCATGTATGTTAGTGTGTGTGCGCGCGCGCGAAATGATTTGCATAAATCTTCCTTATAAAAGTTTAACAATACAATTTCCTGATATAAATAGTGTGCTATAGGACATATTAGGTAAATATTAGTAACCTGTTTTATCAAATGGTAAGATAAATTATGTACAATAGGTAGAAGTTTTACTATTTTACGCAAATAATAAAGAAAATTCCTAAAAATACTCTCAGATTTTTAGCCCCATCAAAACCAAAATGAAATAAATTGTGTGCTAATTCAATAAACAAAAAAATTACATCTTTAAGATAAAAAAATTTTTTGCTTGTTCTACAAAGTAAGTGTTTCCGATAGAAGACACGATCCCACAAACTACGAATGTCATCCACATTAGAATCGTCCGAACAACAATTTGTGCTTCTTCTACTTCTGAGATTGTGCAATGCCTCCATGTATTCTTTTCTTCTACTACATTCTTTTTTGGCAAGGCAGCCTTCTCTAAGCACCTGCAGCCTGCAGGGACAAGATGTATCATCATTTCATGACAAGTTTAATTAGTTATTATATATTATTTGCTGATATGATATGTCTATTATTGAATCTAGTTAACATAGATAAGTTGAAAAACCTCAGAAAACGAGCATTTGTAATTTGTTGCTGCTGTTGTGACTCAGCAGTTCCGCCATCTTCTTTTTTATTCAAAGCAGAGGCCACCAAGACTCTGAAAAATTTTGTCCATGGACTCCCCTTTGGTTTAGATATTTTGTATAAAAACGTAAAACAAAAAAATACAAGTGTTGCCACAAATGTATAGATTGCTGGAACTCCAAACTTGATTGACCATCCTTTAATGTATGGAACAGCAATACCCCCAATCTTTGACATAATGATCACCAGAATCGACCGCACCCGATGCCCATCAGAGGCGTTCTTACTCTGCTTGCCCTGCACCGAATGCCCTTCAAGGTCCTTCTCACTCTGTTTGTCCTGCTCCGGACGCCCATCAGGGGCGTTCTCACTCTGCTTTCCCTGCACAGGAACCACATCAAGGTCCTTCTCACTCTGCTTGCCCTGCACCGGAACCACATCAAGGCCATTCTCACTCTGTTTGTCCTGCACCGAATGCACTTCAAGGGCGGTCTCACTCAGTTCGCCTTGTACTGCATGCAAATCAGAGTTGTTCTTTCTCTGTTCTATTAGAAAAGGAATTGTGGAGACGTCGTTACCAGACATTCCTACAGCTATCAATGCCAGGGCCGTATAGAACAAAACTTTTCGTGAGGCAGAAATAGATTCTGGTTCTGGCTTATAATTTTCGCAGATGCCCAAGTAACAGATGAGCACTGGCGGCGTAGACGCGGGAAGAAGACCCAGACCCTGGAAAAAGTTTGAGTGCAAACATCCAAAGACATAACTCAATACAATTAAGCCATCGATCCATTGTTGAAGAATCTTTGGGCCAAGTTATTAATTTTTCGATTTGCAATTAAACACAATCATGTACTATATAGGATTCAAAGTTTCAAACAATAAACCCCAGAAAGAAAGAAAGAAAGAAAGAGAGAGAGAGAGAGAGAAAGATAGAATGATTATTTATTAACTAATTATTACCAGACAGATGGCTAAACTGGACAGCACAAGCATTCCATAATGTCCCAGAAAGGTCTCGACGAAGAAGATAAACCCCACTGGCAATACCTTTGTAATTCCCTTCCAAATGTTCAAAATCCCAGCGGCATGAGTAAAACTCAATTTCCATACGTCTGTTAAATATGATTGCAGCATCCACAATGTGTACGTGTTCAAGACATTAGCCAAATGCAAAACTGCCATTACAGAGAAAAGAAAAACCATTTCATCCATCATTAATTCAATTTAATTTCAACCATGGCATTTTTTCTAAGTACACAATTAATTTATGTAATGCAAAGCATCAACTAATTAATTACCCAGAACTCCCACATATGAAGCTCTCATTTCCGAATTTACTTGCACTTCCTGCGTGGCATTAATAAAACAATAACTTCAAAAATCACATGGAAAATTTAACTTATTTTAATGTCCAAATTATTAAACATTAGCTTTTGTTGGTAGTGGATGGCAATAGTAATATTTGAATCTTACCCCCAAAAACCTTTATGCACACTTCTTCTCACACACACTGATGAGAGAGATTGGCCACCCTTTTTATAAGCAAAAAATAATTCTTCAATAGTGTCCCCACTCTCCATTAGTGGAAAATAAGGTGAGTGTGAACAATCCAATGTAACTTCTTTTAGTAACTATCCCGCGTCGGCGTGGCTTCTTGTTTTCCAATCACGAATAGACCAAAATAATTTCTTTTACGTCGAGTTTCCAATTTCTGTTCTTTTCTTGGTGCCCTTCCATATTATTTCCCGATTCATAAATTGCCATGGTTAAAATTTACAATCACGCCAATTAATCATTCATCTAAAAATATTATTTAAATCTTTCAGATACTTTTGTTATAAAATATCTTGGTTTGAATTATCTTTATCTCTTATAAAGTTTATATTATTACAATTATACCATTATTTACCCTTATAAATAGATACTTCACTTCTTCATTTAACATATAATTGAAATAAGAGAATTCTCTCCATCTCTATATTCTCCCTAATATTTTGATAGTCTTGTTCTCTCTAATATTTTGGTAGTTTTACAACACGTTATCAGTACGAGATTCTAGCCAACTGAGTTAACAAAGGTTTAATCTGTATAAAGAAGGTAATAATTTTAAATATCTTTTATATATTATGCTACCACCTAATGGTTGATTTTACCAGTTTTAATTATATCATGCTACCACTTGGTTTTACCAATTTTAATTATATCATACTACCACCTACATGGTTGGTTTTACCATTTTTAAATATTTCATACTACCACCTATATGGTTGGTTCTACTGGGTTTTTAAATATTTCTGCTCTTTACTGATACCTACACAGTTTCGACTTTATACAAAGAAGTTAATCTTAAATTTTGTTGATGCCTGTATAGTCGATCTTTCGACTATATGTATTGTTAATTATGTTAATGCTTACTACGTTGATTTATCAAATATATGATTTAAATGAAATCACATTTTATGTATTTTCTAAAAAGATAAATTTATAATCTAATCAATTCATCATTCCAATAAAGTGCACTTACAAAACCAAAAGTTATTTTTCTTTTTAAAAACTAAAATCACAATTTCAAAAATGTAATGATTAAACATCTCTTTATGATACATGGTTACATACATACCGCATAATTCTTGAAATGCAATTTTTGAAGAATCTTTTATTAATGCCACTCTCATTATACGTATTAATCATTTGTTAATTTATTCTTGATAATTGTTATCTTGATTAATTGATACCACAGCTTAGATTTGCACATAACAATTTCAAAATTTTGTTTTATTGCTACAACAACTTACAATTATAATTAATATTCCAGAAGAATAAAAACTCGATATAGAAATCATGTCATTAATTCTTTACTAAGATTTTTCAAGGAATTAATTATGTCTCCTGTTTAATTGAATAGTTATCCTAATGGCAAACATCACAAAACTCGAGTTCATTGCACTCGATTTATTAGGGAAAAATTATCTATCATGGATCCTAGATACCGAAATCCATCTTATTTCAAAAGGTCTTGGAGAAACAATCAAAAAAGGAAACAAAGAATCCCCGCAAAATCGTGCAAAAGCACTTATTTTCCTTCGTCACCATCTTCATGACGGATTGAAAATCGAGTATCTCACTGTGAAGGATCTACAAGAACTCTGAAAAAACTTAAAAGATAGATTGACCATCAGATAACTGTAGTCCTCCCAAAAGCCCGTTATGAATGGATACACCTTCGTTTGCAAGATTTTAAAACTGTGAGTGAGTACAGTTCTGAACTATGCAGAATATGTTCAAAATTGAATTTATGTGAAGAAAAGATCACTGAAACAGTTATGCTAGAAAAAACATTCTCCGCCTTTCACGCCTCAAATGTACTTCTGCAGCAGCAATATCGTGAGCTTGGTTTTAAAAGGTACTCAAAACTCATATCTTACCTTTTAGTAGCCGAACAAAATAATAAGTTGTTGATGAAAAATCACGGATTTCGTCCAAATGGTTTTGTATCATTTCCTGAAGCAAGTGGTACTGCATTTCTTGAAGCAAATGCTATATCAAGAAATAGACACGGATACAGACGTGGCCGTGGGCACGAACGTAGATGTGGACACGGACATGAACAGGGATGTGGACGTGGAAGGAATTTTGGACAAAATCATCAACAAAATGGCCACATAATTAAAAGGCACAAGGCAAGTGAGAATAACATAATCAAACGGCAACACGAAAAAAGTTGCTTCCGATGTGGCATGAAAGGGCATTGGTCACGTACCTATCGTACGGCAAAACACCTTGTGAACCTTTACCAACAGTTGATTAAAGGAAAAGAAAAAATATAGACAAATTTTGCTGATTATCCAGTTAATAGGACACACTTAGATGTATCTGATTTTTATACTGACGCACTGGAAAATATAGATTAGTTTGCTTTATCAGAAAGTCACGATGTTGTTGTTGTTTTGAAATTTTTATATTATTGTCCATTTGATGTTAAATTATGTTTAACTTCTTTTGATCATAAATTCACTTTTCTAAAATATCTATTTGATTATATTTTAGATGAATTGTCAAGATACATGTCTTGTTGATAGTACAACAACACATACTATTCTCCGGAAGAAAAAGTATTTTCTAAACTTAACATTAGCGAAAAAAAATGTTAACACAATATCCGACACAACGAAGATCGTTGAAGGCTCCGATAAAGCCTATATTATTTTATCAAATAATGCACAGTTATGTATTAAAGATGCACTCTACTCTAACAAATTCAGAATAAATACTATCTTGTATTTTTAATCTTTGATTTCTATATTTTGTGATGTATTTTTGTAAACCTCAACTTTTGTGCAATATTTATACAATGAGTTAGTTGTTTTTTTTTTTTTTTGGGATGATTGATGGAGCTTAACTTAGTTTAAGTAATTTTAATGTTTGTTTATTAATTTTGAGCTTATTTCATGTGTGTTTGTTATTGAGATTCTTCCATGTGTTTGATTGATCACCAAATATATGTTTTGTGAAGTGTATGATAATCGAGAGATATTGTGCATTTTAGACCAAATAACAAATGCTCTAGGTTCTTGTTAAGGATAGAGATATACCTTAAACCCTAGATGATCCATTGAGCTATTTTCACAAAGAGTTAATGCAATTGATTGGGCTTTAATCGACATAGAGATGTAGTAGGTTAAACCAATTGATTAGGGCTAATTTCACTCGAGAGAGGTAATTTGCTAAGCTTGGAAAATCGGGTCTAACATTGCTAATGGGTAATTTATTAATTTACATGTGTTGAGAAATTACTTAAGCGAGAGTTAAGTGAAATCATGAATGCCAACTATTTTATCTTTCATTTTCCTTGTTTTAATTTGGTTTCAAATTAGTTTCTTTAATTTAGAATTTTCCAAAACCAACTTTTAATTGTGTGTTTCTCTTTGTTGTTAGAATTAAATTAATTAAAGTTGTATAATCTAAAGTAAACATTGCTCGTGAGATCGACAATCCGACCTCAAAAAGTCCACTTTATTACTTGTACGCGACCCGTGCGCTTGCGGTACACACTATTTTGAGCGAACAAGAGGTTCAAAAAGATCAAATGAGAATAAAAAGTGAGTTGGAGGGAAAAAACACGATAATTGAGGCCACGACCTCAGAAAAAGGAGAGGGTGTGAAAATTGAAAACAAGAGGGTTGAGGCCACGACCTCAGAAAAAGGAGAGCTAGAGTGCAAAAAGAAAAAGAAAAGAGAGTTCACCCCCAAAATCGAGGTAGAAGCTACAGTGCTCAACCACGCGATCGCGCGACATCCTACCACGTGATCACGCGGTTAACCGGAGACCAGATTTGCGCGTTTTTTTAAATATTTTCTGTTTCTTTATTATTTTTCCCTTTTTTTGAGATTCTCAGCGACTAGGGCTAGGATTAGGCGCGTTTTGACCTTATATTATGTTTTTTTCATTCATTATTGACGAACAACTTTGATTATTAAATTATTGAGAGATTTTCTCGTGAAGGGTGATTTTTTCCCTTTTCTTGTTCTTGAAGAACAATTGAACTTATCAAAAATTCTTGAGTCTTTGTGGCGTTCCAACAAGAACTTATCAAGGAGTTGACATCCCTTGTGGCTTTCACCGATCTTTGTTCTTTATTCTGCATCGATTCCTGCGTCGTGAATATTGGGTCAAAGTTTTATCGTCAATCTATCTTTTAATTCTGTTATTTTATTTCTTGGGTTCTTGTTTTCTTGTGTTTAATCTGTCTTAGATCTTTCCTAAGTTTTTAATTGTGTTATTCCGCGTATTCGTCGAGATTCCCGATGGGATCGCGTCAAAACGTCTCTCCAATGCACAATGTCAATTATAAGGTTAAGCTGACGTGGCTGGAAGAAAAATTAACAATGTCAAGTGCTTCGTCACATGTTGATGCTCCGTCTGACTGAATGAATCAGCATTAATATATTTTATAATTATTTTAACTATATTAAAAAGGGACATGGGCATCGTGGCATGAAAATTATCTATGATCAAACACTTTTTGATTAATTTCATTCAAAGTTTTAACGATTATATTAAATTTAAGATCAATAATTTTAAAAAAATATGCATTTTAATAAATTTAATTTATCAATAAAAAATTATTCCTAAAAAATTTATATAAAAATATTAGTCATTGAAATATCTTAACAAAATAACAATAAAAAACAGTAATTTAAGATTAGTAAAAAAAATTGTCTATAATAATTTTAAAAAAAAAAAAATCTCATAATAAATTTAACTACAAAAATGAAACATAAAAATGAAATATAGTTCTAGAAAATAACATTATAGCTTATAATAATGAAAGTTTAATATTATATTAATCATTTTTTGAATAAGTTATTATTTTTAAATTTAAAAAAATGTCACGTAATCAACAATATTTAAATATAGACGGAACCATTGGAGGTGAAATTTAAGACTTCTTTGTCAATTATCCACGTTCTCTAGAAATCCATCAATTTCATTATCATGTCGCTCCAATTCAAATATATAGTGCATTGGAAATGCTCTTATAGATAGTTTCCTCTATTTTCTCCGTATGCACACTATCCAAAAATCAGTCCATACTGAGACAGTGTACCGTGTGAGAGAGATGGATTTTTAGGTCTTATTTGACATCTTATTTCAAAGGTTGGAGGAAGTTATTTTTTTTTTAAAAAAATGTGTGTGGTTAAAAAAGAATAAAAATAGTGAGAGATGAAATTGATGCCCAAGATTATTTTAAATGTATTTATTTTTATTTTAAAATGATTATATATGAAATAGAGAATGAATCCTTAATTTCTTAGAACAGATTGTTTGAGTATTGCGCTATAATTAAAGTTCAAAATGTGGAAAAGATTTCTGATCAAAAAAATTGTTCTGATAAAAAAAACAAAATGTGGAAAAGAAATTGAATGACTCAAGTACAAAATAATTACTGTAATAAGTTCTAATATTCAAATCTTGATAGCAAACACACTTCAAGGACGACACTTCCACGTAGTGTCCCCCACCATCTCCAACATTGGACCCCAAGTCCCAAATAGAGGTGTTAAGACGAACGGATGGATCGACCAGATTCGTGAAAATCGACCTGGATCGACTTTGGACAGGGAGCCGACCTATGCAGGCAATTCATGGATCAAGAAATTGTGAACCGCAAATTTTGCGAATCAAATATTCGTGGGACGCGGTTAACCCGCTGGCCCGTAAAAAAAATTATTAAATATGGTAACATTGAAAATTTCCCTTCTTCTACAAACTCTAATACAATTTTTAAAGCAAAATCTCCCAGTGGTGAAAGAGAGGGTGGTTTAAAGACCAGCCTCGCTTGGTCAGTGGTTCGAATCCGATCCTTGCCAAGTTAAAAGGTAAGACATCACCCTGCACTCTGGGAGGCATAACCTGCGATTTACATCCTTCACTAAGGCCCAGGGCAGGGTAGGTGGGAGACCCTAAGGTTGGGGTTCAACCTTTTTAAAGCAAAATCTTTTTTTTCTCCCTAATAGCTAAAAAAACGTAATGTTCTTTGATAATAGTAATTAGACATACATTTAACGTTTAATTGTTATTTGTTTATATTTTATTTAAATTTGCAAATTTAGAAGTAATTCATATAACATAAAATATAATTTTAAATTCTATGTAAATATTTTATGATATAAATATGAATTTATCATTTTAATCATTTTGTATTTAGAAACTTGACAAAAAATTGCAATAAATATGAAAAAATCTATATTTTTATTCATACGGACCAAATCAGAACGAATCGTGACCTGCATGGACTCGACCCGGATGGGCCAGCGAGCGGGTCTGGGTTGTATTTCGAATTTTGCGGGCTGACCCGAAACTGGCTCATAACCAGCAGCGGGCGAACTTTTTTTCAAGCGAACTGTTACTGGACTTTTATGTTGACGAGCTGACCCGATCCGGACCACTCGAATTAACACCTCTAGTCCCAAATCAAAATCATTCCAACATTAATTTTTTGTTCAAAAGAAAGGAAAAAGAAAAGCCTCTTGTAAAGATCATCAATTAATGAAATTACTTATACAACCTTCTTGACGAGTAGATATTTCTCAACTTCCGTTTGAATATTTATAAACAAGTTTATAAAAAATACATTTCTTCAAATTATTTTTTAATCACATACATTATCCTCAAATAATTTTTCAACCACATATTTTACCTTAAAAAATCATAATCTTTCTTTATAAACAATTTTTTTTTTTTAATAGGCTTAAACATCCCACGTGAAAGTCGCCATAAAATTTTATCCATTAGCCAACTTTAACTTTTTCTTCTTTTCCATGACATTATTTGGGATGACGATGTTCACTTACATAATAATAGCTTACGGCTTAAATGAGCTTGCACTTCGTCCTAGTAGTTAATGCCTTTGTCTATGAATTTAGGTATCTACCAATATACTAATTTTACTGAACAATTTAAAAAATAGTAAAAAAATTGAACTAAAATTACTTTGGAAAATGGTGAAGTTGTTTTTCTTCTCTTGTTAATGCGCAAGTGTGACACTGATTGTTCTATCTTTAAGTTTCAATTTTATCTCATAATTTTTCCTATTTTCTCTAATTGCTTTTGTGAACGATAATGGCTTGTTTTTGCCAGGAAATGGGCGTATGAATGTTTGTGAGAAGAGATTCATGGGCAAAAAAAAAATCACTGATTTCATATTATATTATTATTTTAGAGCTTTAATATGAGTACAATATTAATATATAAATTTTTGTTATTTTAAAAATAAATATTTATTACATATAAATTATCTTTCTTTTAACACTTTTGATTTACATTTTGATGATTTAACAAAGTGTAGAAAGTGCTGACTGCAGTGCTGAAATTTATGTTCAACTTCTTTTTGTGATAATTTATGTTTAAATTAAACTCATTTTTGTGATAATTTATGTTTAAATTAAACTCATTGAAATTGATGTTTAAATTATCACGTTACTTGGGGAACAAACACATTTCATTACCTTTCATCCCTAAAAAAAACTGAATACAATAAAAACAATTTTTTTGGCTGATTTCATATTACATTATTTAATAAGATCTTCAATATGATTACCATATTAATATATAATTTTTTGCTACTTTAAAATAAATATTTATCAAATTCTTGGGTTTAGCTGGAAATTAATACATCTATTGTAGCAATAGTTAGTAATTAACTTTAACATGTACATATATCACTTAACATCTAATTTATTACCTATGATGTGATCAATATTTATGAGCAAAATTTATAAGTCTCCGTTTGAATGTTAAGTGACACATATACATGTTAAAGTTAACTAATAACTATTGCTAAAACAAATGTATTAATTTCCATCTAAACCCAAGAATATGATAAATACTTATTTTAAAGTGTCAAAAATTTATATATTAATATGGTACACATATTAATGATCTCATTAGATCATATAATATGAAATCAATAAAAAAATGATTTTTACTGTGTTCAATTTTTTTAGGGATGAAAGGTAATGATAATGTGTTTGTTCCCCAAGTGGCAATTGGTGATAATTTAAATATTAGTTTCAATCAGTTCAATTTATACATAAATTATCTTAAAATGAATTTAAGCACAAATTTCAGCTTTTTATCTATAGTTTAGCCTTTGTTTGGTAACACTGTTTGATTTATAAATTGGTTTATTTATATTTTAAAGTAAAAAGTAGTTGTTGAAAATTGGATAAAGAAAATATGTGTAGTCCAAAAATAGTTTGAAAAATTGTGTACTTTATAAAGTGATTTATAAACCAGGTTATTTTTTACTTATCACATTAATTTCAGCAAATGATGAAGGATATTAATTGAAATTCAAGATGAACAATTTGCAATATGTTTATACATTGTAATAACTATTAATATGGCTTAAGGATAAATAATGCTTATTGTTAGAATATATCTTTATGAACTTGCATTCTCTCATGAACAACTATATCTAACAATTTCTCGTGAAATTTCAATGCAAACTATTAAAGTCTTGGTAAAAATAGAAAATAAAAATAAGAAAAATTGTGAACAGATGACAAAAAATATTATAATCAACATTACATTTCGGTTTTATTCATTATTTTTACAATATATACATAATTCTTTTAAAAAAAATTATTCGTATATAACTTTTTTAAC
The DNA here is from genome assembly GCA_963555705.1 of Ligustrum vulgare. NCBI lineage: Eukaryota > Viridiplantae > Streptophyta > Magnoliopsida > Lamiales > Oleaceae > Ligustrum > Ligustrum vulgare. The sequence continues at coordinate 32,968,318 of OY743184.1, read as the reverse complement.
AATTTTAATTTTTCATTTTAATAATATCTAATACATCAACACTTTTAAAAATAATATTAGTACTTTAAAAATATTACGCATCACATTCATCATATACATAAGACGTGCAAAGCACGTACTTTCTATAAGTTCTATTAAAAGAGAGGATTAGGGAGAAATTTTTTAATACCTATTTTATCCTCATATACTTAATTATATACCTAATATACCCTTACACCTTATTTAATAAAATTAAAAAATTCATTAGAGTGATATATAATTTATAATATAATAATTTACAATATTATAATAATATAATTTCATATTTTTCTTCTTTCTTATTTATTTATTATTACATTAATTTATTATATAGAAATTTACAGTAATGTAACATGATTTCATATTATTATACTTTTCATTTACTTACTATTAAGATAAATAAAAATTACTTCGTCAATAAATATATCTATCTACGTCTATCTACGCATACATCTACATCTATCTACAAACTCTCTACAATATATTAAAAGTGTGAATGCGTGTTAAACTTTTGGCTTCCTATTTTACCCTTCAATTGTTATATTTTCGATCAATATTAATCTTAATATTAATTTATTTTCATTAAATAAAATTATTATTAGATATTAATATTAATCTATAATACATTTAAATATTTTTCTATTTTGTCAATAACACCTTTAAATTCTAATTAAAACAATTAATTAATGCATATAAAAAGAAATTAAAATTAAAATATAATTAAAAATATAAAATAAATCATTTCTAAACTCTTCTGGAAAAGCAAAAAATCAAAACTTAAGGTGGTGTTCTGTTTGTATTTTATTTTGTATTTTAATTTTCAAAAATATTTTATATTTCCTGTTTTTATTTTTGTTTTGAAATTTGCTGAAAACGCGTTTGGTTTGTCATTTCTGAAAACTGTTTTTGAAGTTAGGATAATTCTCCCAAGTTAAGATAATTCTCCCAAAAAAAAAATCTTTATTTTAAATTTAATTTCAAGTTAGGATAATTCTTAAATAAAAAAAAAATCAATCCCAAAACGCGTTTTCTGCATTTTGAACATTTTTTGTTGAAATACACTCAAACCGCCCAAAACGAGGTTTTGGACGTTTTGCGGTTTGTGTACAATTTTTTTTTCTTTCCAAAATGCGTTTTCGAAAATGGTAAAGAAAATGCGTTTTTAGTATTTTCGAAAATAAAAACAGAAAACGACCTCAAAATAGTAAAGAGAACAGGACCTAATTCTTTACTAGTGTCTCCGAAAGTGTGAACAATCCAAAGTAACTATTTTTAGTAATTATCCTGTGGCATCTAGTTTTCCTTATTGAGAGTATGTTAATATCATAATTTTCTAATATATTCCTATTTAATATGCATTGTTATTAATAAATATGAACAATTTATTATTCAATGTAAGGATATATTACGTAAAATATAAGTAAATTTACATTTTCAACATATATTAATTATATTTTCTTTGTAACACCCCAAGTTTAAGAATCTAGAACCCAGGCGTGTTAACTTCCATTCACATTAAATGCAGAATTAAATCGTTTACACAATTAAAATGTTCATTTATCTATTATAAAATTTTATAGAAATTTCGGCAGAGTCTTCTCTATAAATTGGACATAGTCAACCTGTAGAGGGACATCAAAACCATTTTAAAAATTTAAAGCATCAATCACATCTCAATCACATTCATCATCGCCAAAACCAATTCATTCATTCCCCAAACTCCTTGTTGAGTGCATTTTACATGCATATTTCATATATTTTTAGTAATACTTTTGGATTAATTTGGACAAATACCTACTTAATTGTACATATTTTGTGGTTAAATAGGTTTAAACATCAACTTCTTGGAGAAAGCACAAGAAAGAAGCTAAATGGATGAATACTTGAAGAAACTGAGGAGAAAAGAGTCAAATCCGTCAAAGAGTCAAAGTTTGGGGACCAACTTGATCTACACTGAAAAATGGAGGACCTAAATTGCAATTAAAAGAAGATCAAGCTAAAAGAAGTCACTCAGAGGAACCACGCGATCGCGTGGTTATGAGTATGTCGCGCTCGTGATATTGGTCACAAACTCAACCCGAGAGTTTTTACCTCAACCACGCGATCGCGAGTCATTCATCCACGCGATCGCGTGGCCAAAATTTTGAACCAAATTCTCGGCCGACCCGTTGCAACCCGATTCGGCCCAAATGCCGAAACACGTGGATCTTAATGAATTTTAGGGTTTTTGAGTGTTTTTTGGTGAGTTTTGGGAGATGATTCTTGACACTTTTCAACAAGAAAAACCCTAGGCTCTCTCTTTCTCTATTTTTACCACATTTTCATCTTGTAATTTATCTTGATTTTGTATAGTTTAGTTGATGAATATTGATTAAGGGGAGAAATACCAAAGTCATTGTGGAAGAATATTGATATTTTGAAGCTTGAATCATTGGTTGAGGGAAGTATTTATTGCTTAATCTTCATATTTCTCTATTTATTTTAATCCATTGTTGAAATAATGTATTTAATTCTTGGATTTCATTGTTATTTCATCATGGGCTAAACTATTTTGTGTTGGGATGTTGATGAAACTTGACCTAGCTTAGTTAATTTTAATGCTTGTATTAAGAATTTAAGCTTTTTATTATCTTGTGCATTTATTGTTGTATTTATTGACTAGCATTTATTGTGGCCACATTTATGCTTAGGTTTCATGGAATGTGCAATTATTGAGAAATTGTTGTGTATTCTAGATCAATACAATATTTGTTCTAGGTTCTTGTTTAGGATAGAGATATACCTAAAACCCCAGATGACCCATTGAGTTATTTTCACATAGGTTTAATGCAATTTGTGTGTTTTTAATCGACATAGAGATATAGTAGGTTAATGCCACTAGTTAGGGTTAATTTCACTCGAGAGAGGTAATTGGCTAAGCTTGGAAAATCGGGTCTAACATGATTAATGAATTGCATTTCTATTTGTTTGTTGATAATTCAATTAGGTAATGGTCAAGTGGAATCAAGAATCCCAGCACTCCTTTATCATCTATTCATCACCATTTTTCTAGTTATTTATTTAAAATTGCAACTTTAATTCTAGTACGAAACTTTCTCAAAACAAACTTTTATTGTGTGTATTTATTGTTAAAATTAATTATACTAGAGTGTAGTTGAAATAGACAATCCTTGTGGGATCGATAAACCGGACTCAATTAGTCTACTATCACTTGTATGCGACTCGTGCACTTGCGGTGTGTTTGTAGCGAACAAGTTTTTGGCGCCATTGCCGGGGATTGTTTCTAATTAAATTACATTTTAGTTGATATTAGTTTTAACTATTGGTTACTTTTATTTCTTGTAAAAATTTTCTTTTGTTTTGTTTTGTTTAAGAAATCTTCTAATTTCTTGTGTTGTTCTAGGTTGTGATTGTGCATGCATCGAAGTAGAAGTCTTGATCTAGTTGAAATAGATCCGGATATCGAGGGAACTTTTCGACGTAGGTTAAGGGAACAACGGGAAGCTAGGAGACAACTTCTTACTGGGATGGAAGGAGAAAGAGTTAACATCGAGCTTAATGCTCCAGCTGCAATTCCTCCAAGGGGTGGAATCCCATCCGGTTTTATTCCTCAAGCGGCTAGAGCTCAAGAGCCCGTTGTTAATGAAGAAGACATGCTTTTTGGGGATTTCATGAATCCTCCTATTGTCGAGAATCAATCAAGCATTGTCTATCCCTCCTACAATCATCCAAATTCTCAACTTCGACTGGATGTCATCAATTTATTCTCCAACACCATCTCATTCTATGGGAGGACCGATGAAAATCCACATGCTCATGTGGTACGGTTCCTAGAGATTTGTAGCAACTTCAATTATGAGGGTGTGAATGTGGAGGCAATCCGGATCAGATTATTTGTACATACTTTGAAGGATAAAGCAAGAGAATGGCTTGACACTTTGCCTTCGGGGAGTATCACGACTTGGGTGGAGTTTGTCCAAAGGTTCACTACAAAATTTTTCCCACCATCTAGAGTTGCTAAACTCAAGCATGATATTACTACATTTCAACAATTCGAGATGGAGAGCTTTCATGAAGCTTGGGAGAGATTCAAATACATTCTTAGAAAGTGCCCAAATCATGGCATTACATTGGGGCAACAAGTCAACCACTTCTATGCCGGGTTAACTCCTCCTTGCCGTTCAAATGTGGATTCATCCTCTAATGGGTCCATCAAGAAAAAGAGCATTCGGGAGGCTTATGATTTGTTTGAGATCATGAGTGAACAAAGTGCAATGTGGCCGGATAGAAGTGCACCAAGGAGTTCTAGTGGTGCACGAGGGGGTGATGATTATGCACTTGTATTGTCAAAGATTGATTCCTTGGCCAAGAAAGTGGAAGGGTTATCTACTTCAACCTCTCGGCCTGTCAATATGGTTCAAGCTCCTCCGGTATGTGATATATGTGGGGCTAATCATCAAAGCTCTATGTGTCCATTAGTGGCAAGTGGTTCTTCATCTACCGAGCAAGTTGCTTATGCTCAAAATTTCCAACGCCAAGAGTTCAATCCATATGCTCCTACATACAATCCCGGTTGGAGAAATCATCCTAATCTATCTTATGGCAACAATCACAATGTGTTGAATCCAAAGCCACAAGAGAAGAAAGAGGGATGGGAAGAGGCTATCACCAAGTTAGCAAATCATCAATTGCAATATCAAGAACGCAATGATGCCTCTTTGAAAAATTTGGAGAAGCTAGTGGGCCAAATAGCTAAACTTCTCTCGGAAAGGCAACAATGAGCTTTGCCTAGTAACACCGAGACAAATCCTAGGGAGAATGTTCAAGCTATTACAACAAGGAGCGGGGTGCAATTGCCCGAAATCACGGCCCCACAACCAACAACTCAATCAAACAAAGCTCCCATTGAGGAAAATGAGCCTATTCAAGCATTCGAACCAGTTGTTGAAGTGACAAAGGAAAGTGAGCCGGAAGCATCCACATCAAAGGCTCCAACACCGATCAAGGCTTATGTGCCTCCTATTCCCTTTCCTCAAAGGTTGCAAAAGCAGAGGCTCGATAGTCAATTTGGTAAGTTTTTGGAAGTGTTCAAGAAGCTACACATCAACATTCCTTTCGTCGATGCATTGGCTCAAATGCCAAGCTATGCCAAGTTCATGAAGGATATTTTATCCAATAAAAGAAGGCTTGAAGAGCATGAGACGGTGATGCTAACTGAGGAGTGTAGTGCTATCATTCAAAACAAGCTTCCTCCAAAAATTAAAGATCCAGAGAGTTTTACTATTCCATACACTATTGGTGATGTTAATTTTAGTAAAGCTTTATGTGATCTTGGTGCTAGCATTAATTTGATGCCTTTGTCCATTTTCAGGAAATTGGAATTGGGAGAAGCTAAAGCAACCACCGTGTCGTTACAATTGGCGGATAGGTCTATCAAATATCCTCGGGGAATCATTGAGGATGTTCTTGTGCAGGTGGATAAATTCATCTTTCCGACGGACTTTATTATTCTAGACATGGAGGAAGACCACGACATTCCAATTATTTTGGGAAGGCCATTTCTAGCAACCGGGAGAGCTCTTATTGATGTGCAAGAAGGGCAATTGATTTTGAGGGTGCAAGATGAGCAAGCCACCTTCAATGTGTTGAAGGCTATTAAATATCCTTCGGAATCAAATTCATGCTTTCGGGTGGATGTGATTGATCATCTAGTGGTAAACTCCTTCAACCGTGGGATTTCTAAAGATCCATTGGAGTCTTGCATTACCCACTCTTTAACTATTGAGGATGATGACCATGAAGTTGAACAAATGGCTCATTATTTGGAGGCATCACCACAATATCAATACAAGAGGGCTCCCTACTTTGAGGAGTTGAAAAAGAGTTCTTCACCACCCCTACCATCTTTCGAGAAGGCACCTACCCTCGAGCAAAAGCCTCTTCCTTCTCATTTGAGGTATGCTTACTTGGTGGAATCTTCTACCCTTCCGGTCATTATTTCGAATTTATTGAGTGAAGTGGAGGAAGATAAATTGCTTCGGGTATTGAGGGAACACAAGGAGGCTATTGGATGGACCATCTCGGATATTCGAAGTATTTGCCCTTCATTATGCATGCATGAAATTCTTATGGAAGATGATTTTAAACCTTCGGTGGAGCATCAACGTCGGTTAAATCCGAACATGAAGGAAGTTGTAAGAGCCGAAGTGGTGAAGTGGCTTGATGCGGGTATTATCTATTCAATCTCGGATAGTGCATGGGTGAGCCCGGTGCAAGTAGTGCCGAAGAAAGGAGGTGTCACGGTTGTAGAGAATGAGAATAATGAGCTTATTCCAACAAGGCCAGTGACGGGGTAGAGAGTTTGCATTGATTATCGCAAGCTCAACAATGCTACTAGGAAGGATCATTTCCTCCTTCCATTCATCGATCAAATGCTTGAGCGATTGGCGGGTCATTCTCATTATTGCTTTCTAGATGGGTATTCGGGCTATAATCAAATTCCTATAGCCCCGGAGGATCAAGAAAAGACAACATTCACATGCCCATATGGAACTTTTGCATATAGGAGGATGCCCTTCGGTCTTTGCAATGCCCCCGCTACCTTCCAACGGTGCATGATGTCTATCTTCTCCGACATGGTGGAGAAATTCATTGAGGTATTTATGGATGACTTCTCCATTTTTGGTGCTTCATTCGATGATTGTTTGAATAATTTGAGAATGGTGCTAAAAAGATGTGAAGATAGCAATTTGGTTTTGAATTGGGAAAAATGTCATTTCATGGTTCGAGAGGGGATAGTTCTTGGGCACCGGATTTCAAGTGAGGGGATTGAGGTTGATAAGGCAAAAATTCAAGTTATTGAAAAATTACCTCCCCCAACCTCGGTAAAGGGCATAAGAAGCTTCTTGGGGCATGCGGGATTTTTTAGGAGGTTTATCAAAGACTTCTCAAAAATCACGAAGCCACTTTGTTCTTTGCTTGAGAAGAGTACCACATTTGATTTCTCTAAAGAGTGCCTTTAAGCTTTTAACACTCTTAAAGAGAAACTCATCACGACACCTATTACTGTGGCTCCGGATTGGAGTTTGCCCTTCGAGCTTATGTGTGATGCAAGTGATTACGCCGTGGGGGCGGTTTTGGGGCAAAGGAAGGACAAACTCTTGCATGTCATCTACTACGCTAGTAGAACCTTGACCGATCCTCAATTAAATTATGCTACTACCGAGAAGGAAATGCTAGCGGTGGTCTTTGCCTTTGATAAGTTTCGGTCATATCTTATTGGCTCCAAGGTGATTATGTATACCGACCACTCGGCCCTCAAATATTTGTTGGCAAAGAAGGATGCCAAGCCGCGGTTAATTAGATAGGTTCTTCTCCTCCAAGAGTTTGATTTGGAAATTCGTGACAAGAAGGGGACGGAGAATCTTGTAGCCGATCACTTATCTAGACTTGAGCAAACCGAGGAAATTTTGGATGAAGAGATAAGTGAGGAATTCCCGGATGAGCAAATTTTCCAAATCATGGATCTTCTACAAGCTACTAGTGTGCCATGGTATGCGGACCATGTGAAGTTTCTTGCAAGTGGCATCACTCCCCCAGACCGCTCTTATCAACAACGGAAGAAGTTCTTTGCAGATATCAAGCATTATTTTTGGGATGACCCGTTGTTGTTCAAAAGGGGTCCGGATCAAATCATGAGAAGGTGTGTGCCCGAGGAGGAGATGGAGAAGATTCTTGAACAATGTCACTCATCGCCTTATGGAGGCCATTTTGGTTCCGTGAAAACTGCATCAAAGGTTCTTCAATCGGGATTTTATTGGCCCACTTTATTCAAGGATGCTCACACACTTGTGTCTAAATGTGACCGATGCCAACGATTGGGTAATATCTCTAACCGAAATGAAATGCCCTTAAATTCTATTTTAGAGGTGGAGATATTTGATGTTTGGGGTATTGATTTTATGGGACATTTTCCATCGTCATTTTCTAATCAATACATTCTAGTTGCAGTAGACTATGTGTCCAAGTGGGTAGAAGCGGTGGCACTCCCCACAAATGATGCTCGAGTGGTGGTGAAATTTTTGAAGAAAAATATTTTTACTCGTTATGGCACCCCTCGAGCTATCATTAGTGATGGAGGAAAACACTTTTGTAACCGCCTCTTCGACTCACTTTTGACCAAATATGGAGTCAAACATCGAATATCCACTCCTTATCATCCGCAAACAAGTGGGCAGGTTGAAATTTCAAATAGAGAATTGAAAAAGATCCTTGAAATGACGGTGAATGCCTCGAGGAAAGATTGGTCCAGGAAATTGGATGATGCATTATGGGCATACCGCACCGCTTTCAAGACCCCCATTGGTATGTCTCCATTTCGACTCCTATTTGGTAAAGCATGTCATCTCCCGGTTGAGCTTGAGCACCGAGCATATTGGGCGACAAAAATCTTGAATTTTGATATGGAGTTGGCCGGTGAGAAAAGATTGCTCCAACTCAATGAGCTTGATGAATTCCACCTGGAATCATATGAAAATGCCCGGATTTACAAAGAAAAGACAAATAGGTGGCATGACAAGAACCTTGTGAAGCGGGACTTCCAAGTTGGGCAACAAGTACTTCTCTACAACTCAAGACTTCGATTGTTCCCCGGTAAACTCCGCTCTAGATGGTCGGGACCATTCACCATTGCTCAAATCTTCCCACATGGAGCGGTTGAACTTTATCATGGAAGTAAAGGGAACTTCAAAGTAAATGGGCAACGTTTGAAGCCATACTTGGGGGGTAATTATGGAAAGGAGAAGCCATTCATCCCTCTTGCAAACCCGGAGTAATTGTATCAAAAAGTCGAGCTTACGACTTTAACCAAGCGCTTTTTGGGAGGCAACCCAAATTTCTACTCTTTTAATTACTTGTTGATATTTACTTATTGCATTTTTATTATGTCTAACTTGGTTAATCACCAATTTTTGTAGATTCGAAATTCTTTTTTAAATCCTAAGCAACCTTGTCCTCAACAAGTTTGGGGGAGATTGGCGTATCAAGAGAATCAAAGCTTAGGTCGATTTGGAACATCATACACGCATCAATCCGGGGAAGTTCCATCACCCGTTCCTTTCTTATTATTATTCCATTGTCAACATTGAGGACAATGTTTGATTTAAGTTTGGGGGTGTTAGGATCATGTTTCTTTATGAACATTTTACATTGCCTTACCGGTCATTGATGTCTTGATGTTTGAAATTGTTTATTTTGTTGAGAATATTTCCATGCTAGAGAGCCTTGCCGGCTTATAAGACTTTGATGTTGAAATTGTTGTTAATTCATGAGTTATGACCAAATATGCTACTTGTGCTATTTTCTTTAAATGCTTATCTATGTAAAATCATATGTACATTGAGCACAATAGTCATGTTCAATTGTCGGTGAGTCTGAGAATTGTTGAAGGGCGAAGAGATTAATGGAGTAGATGAACTACGTTGGGAGCTTGTATTGTTTATCTGTATCAACCTATCAAATGTTTCCTAATACCCTAAATCTCTTGATCCTAATGTAAGACAAGTTTGGGGGTGGTCGACCCGGTAAAGGAGACGGCCTAAACGTGTGGTGATTCCATGCATGTGGAAGTAAATTTTTGTGTGGAGTGTATTTCGCCAAGTATAAGCTAAGTAATGACTGTATGCTAGAGTTCTAAGCCCATTTTAATTTTTGCATTGCATTTCCCTATCTCGAAGCCTTTTTGACTCGAGTTATTAAGCCCGTAGGGGTATTTTGAAACTTGGTGCCTTAAGTTTGAAACTTGGGAGTCACCGGCCGAAAGCTCGCTACATGGGTCAATTAGAAAGCTTAATGAGTAGGGTACTCACACACACACTTGAAAAAAAAAAAAAAAAAAAGCACATTATCATTGCATTCGCTTAATAAGTCTACCCCACTTCGTAACCTTCTTGACTCGAGTTAATAAGTCCGTAGGGGTATTTTGAAACCTAGTACCCTTTGATCTAAAAAAAAAATCGGGGAGCTGCCGACCTAAAGCTCGCTACATGGGTCAAGTAGAAAGCTTAAGGGAGTGGGGAAGTCACGAGCAAACATCATGATTAGTTGTTAGAAATCATGCATTTGTACTTGCATAAGGGCTTAGATGAATAGTGGGTTTGAATTACTTGGTATAAACTTGAATGTCGAAGTACTCATTAGTGGAGAGTCACTGCATTTCTAGGTTGTCGAGATTTTCGGTAAAACACACCCGTGCTTTAGTGGAAAAGGAAGAGTGATTTGAGAAGTACCCTCTAGAATTGCATCCCGGGAATGGAAAGAAAACTATTCATTGGTGGATGAATGTCGGGAGTGGGAAAGGAAAGAATTGACCATTAATGGTGGGATAGTTTTGACTTGAAACCTCTTTACTCATCAACATTATTGAATCTTATTGACGATTGACAGTGGCTATACACACACACACCGATCGAACATCGGATAAGCCAAACTCATTTTTGTAGCATCATTTGGGAAGATAATTGTGAATTAATTATGCAATTTCACACTCATGGAAGATTGCGAGCTATCTAGCATTGTTGATCAATTTGTCATTATTTTTTGTAGATGCATGAGAATATTCTTGCTCGGGACGAGCAAGAGTTTAAGTTTGGGGGTATTTGTTGAGTGCATTTTACATGCATATTTCATATATTTTTAGTAATACTTTTGGATTAATTTGGACAAATACCTACTTAATTGTGCATATTTTGTGGTTAAATAGGTTTAAACATCAACTTCTTGGAGAAAGCACAAGAAAGAAGCTAAATGGATGAATACTTGAAGAAACTGAGGAGAAAAGAGTCAAATCCGTCAAAGAGTCAAAGTTTGGGGACCAACTTGATCTACACTGAAAAATGGAGGACCTAAATTGCAATTAAAAGAAGATCAAGCTAAAAGAAGTCACTCAGAGGAACCACGCGATCGTGTGGTTATGAGTATGTCGCGCTCGCAATATTGGTCACAAACTCAACCCGAGAGTTTTTACCTCAACCACGCGATCGCGAGTCATTCATCCACGCGATCGCGTGGCCAAAATTTTGAACCAAATTCTGGGCCGACCCGGTGCAACCCGATTCGGCCCAAATGCTGAAACACGCGGATCTTAGTGAATTTTAGGGTTTTTGAGTGTTTTTTGGTGAGTTTTGGGAGATGATTCTTGACACTTTTCAACAAGAAAAACCCTAGGCTCTCTCTTTCTCTATTTTTACCACATTTTCATCTTGTAATTTATCTTGATTTTGTATAGTTTAGTTGATGAATATTGATTAAGGGGAGAAATACCAAAGTCATTGTGGAAGAATATTGATATTTTGAAGCTTGAATCATTGGTTGAGGGAAGTATTTATTGCTTAATCTTCATATTTCTCTATTTATTTTAATCCATTGTTGAAATAATGTATTTAATTCTTGGATTTCATTGTTATTTCATCATGGGCTAAACTATTTTGTGTTGGGATGTTGATGAAACTTGACCTAGCTTAGTTAATTTTAATGCTTGTATTAAGAATTTAAGCTTTTTATTATCTTGTGCATTTATTGTTGTATTTATTGACTAGCATTTATTGTGGCCACATTTATACTTAGGTTTCATGGAATGTGCAATTATTGAGAAATTGTTGTGTATTCTAGATCAATACAATATTTGTTCTAGGTTCTTGTTTAGGATAGAGATATACCTAAAATCCCAGATGACCCATTGAGTTATTTTCACATAGGTTTAATACAATTTGTGTGTTTTTAATCGACATAGAGATATAGTAGGTTAATGCCACTAGTTAGGGTTAATTTCACTCGAGAGAGGTAATTGGCTAAGCTTGGAAAATCGGGTCTAACATGATTAATGAATTGCATTTCTATTTGCTTGTTGATAATTCAATTAGGTAATGGTCAAGTGGAATTAAGAATCCCAACACTCCTTTATCATCTATTCATCACCATTTTTCTAGTTATTTATTTAAAATTGCAACTTTAATTCTAGTACGAAACTTTCTCAAAACAAACTTTTATTGTGTGTGTTTATTGTTAAAATTAATTATACTAGAGTGTAGTTGAAATAGACAATCCTTGTGTGATCGATAAATCGGACTCAATTAGTCCACTATCACTTGTATGCGACTCGTGCACTTGCGGTGTGGTTGTAGCGAACACTCCTCAAGCATAAGATTTTCCAGAATATCAACAGATATTTACAAAGGAAATAAGAGGTAATTTAACCTCTAATACGTCACCCATACTTAATCAAAACTAACTTCAACCAAACAATTATCAATAATAATGAATTAAGGAATAAATTTAAATGATAACTTAAATAAATTTAACTTTATTAAATAATGTCGACAGCGGGTACTGTCTGTGTCAGCCGCCAAGTGTTCTCCTTGGATCACCTAACTTTCATCACCTGAAATGTTGGGGAGGGATTGGGGTGAGCTAAAGCTTAGTAAGTAAACTGTATGCATGAATGCATGCTTATGACATGAATGCTTTAAAACTTTGAAATATGTATCCCCATTCACTTTAACCTTTCAAAACTTTCAACATTTCGAACTTTCACTTAGCATTTCGAACTTTCACTTCATTTCCATCGTGAGCTCACTTGGCGTGTCTTCTATTCAATCAGATAACAGTGTGCAATTCTTATTTGGAACTAGATTAACTTTCACATTTCCACTGCAAAGCGGCTCATTCACTTCATTCCACCGCAAAGCAGCTCATTACCTTCGGGTACGCCGGTCCCCCGCGCCCCATTTCCCACTCGCATCTTTCATGACATAGAAGTACACCCATTCTTTCAAAAAAAAACTTGGGATACATAATTTTTGACAAAAATTGCACTTTGACACATTCCTTTCATTAAAACATTTGACTTTCCCATTTCGATGCCAATGCATGTTTGATGATGCAATGACATGTAACGTGCATGCTTGAACATTTTTCTTAATAACATGTACTTGCATATCATAAATCAAATACATCAACATTGAGTAATTAACACGAGATCACTTACGCACATTAATTTCACATTAACTTTCTACTTTCATGAAAATAGGGGAAGTTTACTTACCTGTAGTCCTCGGTAGTTACTTTGCTTAATATGCAGGTGGAAGTCTTGGTTGCCCGCGACGTCAATGTACCGTTTCTCCTAATTAATTTCTATTCATTAACAAAATATGGCTTTTACTGAAAACCCACATTTAACACCACATATCATATCATATTCGAAGTAATACATTAAGTTCAAGGAAAATTTTGAAATCTTACTTATAAATTTCACAAATCAAAGCCAGGCATTACTTATTCAAAAATGATCTTGAACTAAAAATTTATAACTTTAAACATAACTTCAATTTAAACTAACTTGTTCCTTAAATGTTAAGGTTTACTCTTTTATACTATTATCTCAAGGTTTCAAAATTACACATGTCGTTATTATCTAAAAGTTTCAAAAATACACATGTTGTTTAAATATTCATATACATATACATGATCATATATACATACATTCAGCCTCAAATTTGATATTATATCACATCAATTAATCAAAACTTCATGAGTCCCAAGTCTGAAAATTTTATCTTTATCGCCAAACTTTGAATATATACATATGCTCACACCAAAAATTTAAAATTTATATATTTACATATACCTATACATACATAACAATATACACATTCCCATACATCAATACTAACACACATAACACCATTAAATCCTTAATTTAAGGTAAAATTCGAAATTTAAACAAAACTTAAAAATCTGAAATTAACCCATAAATCTGAATTTATACATATATGGTGCATACATACGTTATTTACATAGAATTTGTATATATATACATGTGTATATCGAATTATGGGGGTGTGTGTGTGTGCGATTCGTGTGTGTGTGTGTGTGTGTGTGTGTGTGTGTGTCGTGAAGAGGAAGGGGAAGAGGGGGAGGGGACTTACTGCCGGTGGGAGCGGCGATCGGCGATCGAAGGGAGGAGCCGAGGGAGAGAGACGGGGAGATGAGGGAGCCGAGAGCGAGAGAGGTATCGGTGTGAGAGAGAGAGTCCGCGTAGAGAGAGGAAGCGTGAGTGAATTATGTTAGGGTAAGGTTTTTTAATCTTTTTGAAATTTGCAAATCAGTCCCTCAAATCTCCTCTTTTGTTTAAGTAAGTCTATAAGTTCTATTTACCCTCGATTGACACTAAAATCCCCCCCCCCCAAATTTCAAATTGGCATAATAAAATAGAAAATAACATGCTTAGGCAATAAAATAATTAATCACATAGAATTGCACGTAAATAATTAAAATAACCAATTTATAAATTTTCAAATTGGTACATTGTTCGAGCCGGCGTCCAAGTTCTTCCACTGCAAAATAATTTCAATTATAGACATTAAAGATCATAAATCCATAATTTATAATAACATTCTGATGTGATCCGGACCAGGCATCGAAGGGCGAAGTCGAGACATCGGCAGTATGACAGTGATCTACATGGAAAACGCAGCAAGTTCCATGTTGGAATCGAGCCGAGAAGACGAAAGAATCAAGCCGAGCCGAGTACACGAAATTGTTTATGCAGAAAGGGCCTTACGGCCGTAATGGAAATCCTTCACGGCCGTAAATCATATAATCACGGTCGTAAAAGCTATTGTCACAGCCGTAATCAACTATCGAAGGAAAAGGCAGAATTTCAGCAGAAAAGGTCTCACGGACGTAATGTCCAGTCTTACGGCCGTAAAATTCAAACCGGAGGAAATTCACGGCCGTAATCATTGTGTCACGGCCGTAACCAATAACTCAGTTTTTGATCAGAAAGGCATTTACGGTCGTAAAAGGAGTCGTCACGGCCGTAAATGAGCAACGCCAGATTTTTCGGAATTTTTCCAATTATTTTGTTTCCTTTTATTAGTTTAGGTTATTTTCATATTTTAGAATTTTAGTCTATTTAGAATTCTATTTTGAGTAAATTAGATGCTAGGTTATTTTGCTTATTTATACGCTTTTTCAATTCATTGTAAAAACAGACAAGTTTGAGTTGATTAATAAAATTTGTGAGAGGATTCTCCAAAATTGAGAGGTTGAGTTTATTCCCTTTTTCTTGAACTTATCAAAGATCCGATCTTTGTGGCGTTCTTCCAGCAAACTTATCAAATATTCGCAAGAATATTTGTGGCGTTTCCGAATTCGAAACTTATCAAGGAAATGACAAGTCCTTGTGGCGTTCACCAATCTTGGTTCTTCAATCCGCATCGCCATAAATTGCATCGTGATTGTCGGGTCAAGGCTTTACCGTCGTTCTATCCTTATTTTCGTTGTTTGTCTTGTGTCAGTTCTGATTTAGATCTTTCCTAGGTTTTAATTGTCGTTATTCCACGTGTTCGACGAGATTCCCCGATCGGGATCTCATCATCTGGTATCAGAGCTTGGATCTATTTCAGATTCTTGCGTTTCTTGATTTTCTTGATTTTTTTCGTGTTCTTCGCGTTCTTCGTGTCAGTCATAATTTTTTTTTCCAGTTTGATCCATAAAAGTCAGTCCCAAAAATTCAAAAGTGTTTTTCTTCTTCGTTTTTCGTCCAAATCCAATTCCGTTTTTTCTGCCATACTCGTAGTCAAATTCTCTGGCAAATTAAAAAAAAAAACCGAACATTCCAAATATTTCCCAAATATTCCGAATTTCCTTGTTCGTATCTTAAAAATGTCTGATAGAGAGGTTTCCACATCTTCATCTTCTGTTGGAGACAGGAAACAGCCCAGGGGTGTGAATAGGAAGGATGAACAGGGTAATGGTGATATTGCAGCAATGAGGGCACAATTTGAGAGGTTTATGGCACAGATGGAGAATAGAGGTACAGAGCGTGAACAAAGACCTCGTGATCAATCTCATGATGGTTCTCGGGTTAGGAGAGGTAATAGACGTGAGGTTGGTGTGGATAATGAAGACATGGGCAGTGAAAGTGGCAGTATATCTTTAGGTAGTATGCGAAGGAGGGATAGAGGAGATAGGTATGAGCAGAGGCATGATAGGGAGCGTCGTGATGCTAGGAGGCATCGTGGGGGTAGAGATGTTGTTGATGACGATCTTGGAAAAATTAAAGTGAAATTACCATCGTTCCAGGGTAGGAGTGATCCGGAGGCGTACTTGGATTGGGAGACAAAGGTCGAACGACTTTTCGATTGTAATAATTATTCGAAAAAGAAGAAGGTGAAATTAGCCGTGATTGAATTCACCGATTACGCAAATATTTGGTGGGATCAATTAGTGACGGGTAGGAGGAGGAACCTTGAGGAGCCAGTGGAAACTTGGGGTGAATTAAAAACCATAATGAGGAAGCGGTTTGTACCGACTCATTATTATAGGGATATTTATCAAAGGCTGCAGGGTATGACTCAGGGGTCGAGGAGTGTAGAAGATTATCATAAGGATATGGAGGTGGCGATGATTCGGGCTAACGTGGTGGAGGATTGGGAAGCTACGATGGCTAGGTTTCTGAGTGGGCTGAATAGAGTATTGCCAATGTCATTGAGCTGCAACATTATGTGGAGCTGGAAGATATGGTGCATATGGCCATGAAGGTGGAAAGGCAGCTAAGGCGAAAGGGGGCAGCAAGACACTCACCATCTTATCCTACATCACAACCTAAGCAGGAATCCAACGTTGAACATAACCCGAAAGGGAAGGAGGAGCCTATAACGAAAGGTAAAAATATTTCTGATTCTCAAACTACTCGGGATAGAAATATTAAATGTTTAAAGTGCTTGGGTATGGGTCATATAGCATCCCAGTGTCCAAATAGGAAGCTAACGATCTTACGTGATAATGGTGAAATTAGTTCCGAGGACGAATTTAAGGGAATGCCTAAGTTAGTAGATGTTGGGGCTAGTACTAGTAGTGATGAGGAAGGACTGACCTATGCTGTTAAAGATTCACTTGTCAATCGGCGTGTCCTTAGTGCTAGGGTTAGGGTGGACGAAATTGGTGAGCAAAGGGATAATTTATTCCATACTAGATGCCTAGTGGGTAAAAAGGTTTGTGGTATGGTGATTGACGGGGGAAGTTGTACTAATGTGGTTAGTACAATGTTGGTTGATAAATTAGGTTTAAGCTTGATAAAACATCCGAACCCTTATAAATTGCAATGGCTGACCGAGTCGGGAGAAATTAAGGTAATTAAGCAGGCTAGGGTCAATTTTGCGATCGGGGGTCATAAGGATGAGGTGGTTTGTGATGTGGTACCTATGCATGTTGGCCATATTTTGTTGGGGAGACCCTGGCAACATGATAGGAGGGTAGTGCACGACGGGTTTAAAAATCGATATTCTTTCGTCAAGGGTGGAAAAAAGATCATTCTTGCTCCGCTGTCACCAAAAGAAGTCCGAGAGGACCAATTGAAAATAAAAAGTGAGTTTGAGGAAAAAAATAAGAGCGTTGAGGCCACGACCTCAGAAAAAGGAGAGGAAGTGAAAATTGAAAACAAGAGAGTTGAGGCCACGACCTCAGAAAAATGTGAGCTTGAGAGTGAAAAGAAAAAGAAAAAATAGTCCACCACAAGAATGAGTTTATTTGCATTTGCTAACACATCCCTCCCCAGTTCTACGAAATCTGTTTTGCAGGGTCATAACTCAAGCCATGAACGTAAATCGGGAAAGAAAGTTATTGGCCAAAATAAGCAGCCCAAGAGTCTAAAGGATTGCATGACGCTTAAAAATGATCATTGAGCCCAGGAAAGCAGGAGAAGTTTGAAAAGCCGACCAAAAATGGATTCGAGGTCGAATCCTTTTCAAGAGAGGGAGTATGATGTGATACGGACCAGGCATCGAAGGGCGAAGTCGAGACATCGGCAGTATGACGGTGATCTACATGGAAAACGCAGCAAGTTCCATGTTGGAATCGAGCCGAGAAGAATAAAGAATCAAGCCGAGCCGAGTACACGAAATTGTTTATGCAGAAAGGGCCTTACGGCCATAATGGAAATCCTTCACGGCCGTAAATCATATAATCACGGCCGTAAAAGCTATTGTCACGGCCGTAATCAACTATCGAAGGAAAAGGCAGAATTTCAGCAGAAAAGGTCTCACGGCCGTAAAATTCAAACCGGAGGAAATTCACGGCCGTAATCATTGTGTCACGGTCGTAACCAATAACTCAGTTTTTGATCAGAAAGGCCTTTACGGCCGTAAAAGGAGTCGTCACGGCCGTAAATGAGCAACGCCAGATTTTCCGGAATTTTGCCAATTATTTTGTTTCCTTTTATTAGTTTAGGTTATTTTCCTATTTTAGAATTTTAGTCTATTTAGAATTCTATTTTGAGTAAATTAGATGCTAGGTTATTTTGCTTATTTATACGCTTTTTCAATTCATTGTAAAAACAGACAAGTTTGAGTTGATTAATAAAATTTGTGAGAGGATTCTCCAAAATTGAGAGGTTGAGTTTATTCCCTTTTTCTTGAACTTATCAAATACGCGATCTTTGTGGCGTTCTTCCAGCAAACTTATCAAATATTCGCAAGAATATTTGTGGCGTTTCCGAATTCGAAACTTACAATGAAATTGACAAGTCCTTGTGGCGTTCACCAATCTTGGTTCTTCAATCCGCATCGCCATAAATTGCATCGTGATTGTCGGGTCAAGGCTTTACCGTTGTTCTATCCTTATTTTCGTTGTTTGTCTTGTGTCAGTTCTGATTTAGATCTTTCCTAGATTTTAATTGTCGTTATTTCACGTGTTCGACGAGATTCCCCGACCGGGATCTCATCACATTCACAAGAATATTACGTGAAATTTAAAATTGCACGTAAAAATGAAAAGCGGTCTTACATTCTTAATCTGTGTAAAAATAGAAATGATCATATCTTAATAGGACAAAGGGATTATCATATTTGTCCCTCTTGCCCTGTGTTTATGCACGTCTGATAGGCGTGTGGGCTGCACACTAGTGTGGGGTCCGTACGCTGTGACAGTCGTAATATGCTCGTTGACGGGCATCGTAAGTGCTCTCTTATAAATAAAGAGATACAATGTTTTGTTTATAAAAAGTAGTCGTCTCAAAAAATTTGTCACCATAAAATGCACCCCCAATGGTGCCATAAAATGCATCATTCGTCATGTATTGATTGTTGAGTTCGTTGTTACAGTGTGGGAGTTCAAATTTTACCTTTGGTATGGATGAGACTCCTTGTAAACACAGTTAAACAGTAAGCTCTCAATTCTACTCCACTGAAGCACATTCCGCGATTTACATCATCTACAAATTCTTAGGACAAGGGCTTCTAAGATTGGAGTTCAACATTTTTTATGAATGAGTATTGGATGGAAAAAAAGTTTGCAACTGACCAAATGCGAATAGAGTGGATAGATGTAGAGTAAAGAAATTAATACAGCCCTGTTTGGTATACATAAACAGCATATTTTTAGTAAATTTTGATAAAAATAAATGAGATGTGTAGTTGAAAAGTTGTGGGTACCATAAAATATGTGGTCCAGATTAAATGTTGACTTTGACTTAGATTAAAATATAAAATTTCCAAACAGGGGCTTACTCGCTTCTTGACAAGTAGATATTTCTTAGCTTTCGTTTGATAATTTATTTATAAACAAGTTTATAAAAATACATTTTTTCAAACTGTTTTTTAACCTCATACATTATTCTCAAATAATTTTTCAACAACATATTTTACTCCAAAAAATCGTAATCTTTCTATATAAACAATTTTTATTTATTTATTTTTTTTTTTAATAGGCTTAAACATCCCACGTGAAAAGTTGGCATAAAATTTTATCCAATAGCCAACTTTAACTTTTTCTTCTTTTCCATGACATTATTTGGGATGACGATGTTCACTTATAATAATAGCTTACGGCTTATGTAATAACTAATAATGGAGTTCACTGTTCACATTGACTTGAATTGACCAGCAATGGATGTGAAGGCAAAAGTTTGGGTCTTTGGGCATCAATTATTAAATAGTAAACTTATATTTCAAAAAAAAAAAAAAAAAAAAAAGGTGTAGCCCACACCCTAAGGGCCCGAACCGACCACGCCCAAGGCCATTGGTTCGGGAAGGTAAATCCAGGTTATGCCTCCAAGGAGCCAGGGTGGAAGGACTTATGGTAAGCATGAGAAACGCTCAATAACTCCCGCTTGCCACAAGGCCAATTTCACCTTGAGGGGAATCGAACCAAGCACACAGCTGCGCTGAGCACTTACCACCCATCCCCTTTGCCACTTGGAGATGTGCCCTGGGGGCATAACTTATATTTCACTTGCACGGTGAATGAACGTTGCTATGATCAATATCAATTTGGATAAGTGCTTATAAAATTTTAATACTTATACATAAATAACAAAAATATGAAATGCATAAAAAAACTAATATTATATTACAATAAATATTAAACTTTAACAAACAATTTAAATAAATCAAATTATAATAGTTTCTTTGAATAATAAAAGTCAATTTATATATTTAAATAATAAATTACTGTCATTTCAATAATTTTTATGAGTTATTGTTAACTTCAAAGAAAATGCTAATTTAGTAGTTTAATTAAAGGAATATTCATGTTTGATATAATATTATAGATGAAATATTGATTTCGTAGAAAGTATCAATATATTTCTCATAATTTCTATATTTGCCTCCTGTATTTAATTTTTTCCA